>OY747135.1:60564031-61964726 GCA_963556465.1 Berberis vulgaris
TTCAATGTCTCCTATACAATCTACGTCACCGGTAAATCTGATAAGTATTCACTAATGAAGGTTCAAGTCCAAAAGACACCTCTCCCGATGCATATTATGTCTAAGTTTTTTCTCCAGAAGACAACTTTGTATATTTACTATACAAATGTGGGGTATTGTTGGAGTTTGTATAACTAATATTAAAGAGAAAAGATGTGTCTTTTGCACTTGAAGAGAAAATATGTGTCTTTTGAATTTAGAAAGGATGTGTTTGACCAACGCACCCTTTTGTTCTCTATATATTGAAGAGAAAAACAAGTTCTTCAAACACATTAATTTCTAGAGTTATTCATTCTTATTAACTTCTGAGAGAGATTGTATTCGGTAAATTCGCCAGAGCCAACACCTTTGTGCTACGGTGTTGGTATTAGATAGTTGAATCCTGGTAGTTAGATGCCTAAAGAACTACAACACTGAGTAGGGGCAAAATTTGTCTATAGGACATAACGTATCCGCTAGCCTCTATCTACAAATCAAGACGTACCAACTCCGCAAATTCAAGATAGTGATTTTGCAAGCCTCAATCTGCAATACTAGTTAGTAGAATTTTTTATTTTATTTGATTTTTTTGTAATCAATTTATAATGCAAATAGTATTTATATTGTTATATTATTTATTTCAAATAAATTTATCCATTGTTTTGATTGTTCTCCAACTTATATTATTTATTTCAAATAAATTTATACATTGTGCTGATGCTGATTGTTCTGATTATTTCCATGTTAAATAGTTTTGGGTTGTTAGAGAACAATTAGAACAATGTATAAATTTATTTGAAATAAATATATAACAATACAAATACTATTTGCATTATAAATTGATTACAACGAAATAAAATAAAATAAATAATTTTACTAACTTGTATTGCAAATAGAGGCTTGCGAAATCACTATCTTGAATTTGCGGAGTTAGTACGTCTTAATTTGTAGATAAAGTCTAGCGGATACACTATGTCCTATAGACAGAACTCCCCCCTACTAGGTTTTGTAGTTCTTTAGGCGTCTGACTACCAGGATTCAACTATCTAATACTAACACCGTACCACAAAGGTGTTGGCTCTGGCAAATTTACCGAATGCGACCTAAGTGAAGAAGAATGAATAACTCTAGGAAATTAATGTGTTTGAAGAACTTATTTTTCTCTTCAACATATAGAGAGAGCAAAATGGCGTGTTGATCAGACATATCATTTCTTAAATCAAAAGACACATCTTTTCTCTTCAATGTTGGTTATTTGCTATACAAACTCCAACAATACCCCACATTTGTATAATAAATATACAAAGTTGTCTTCTGGATAAAAACTTAGACATAATATGCATTGGAAAATGTGTCTTTTGGACTTGAACCTTCCTTAGTGAATACTGATCGGATTTACCGGTGACGCAGTGTGTATAGGAGACATTGAATTGTTCACCATGTTTAGTAAATATGACAATGAGCATCACACATATTATATCTTCACATTTTTCAATTCATACGGTTGTGTTCATTTGGTCTTGATCAAATCCCGGATTCATGAGAGCTTTAAAGAACTCAACCATATCATTCTCATAAATGTAACCCCACATTTACTCCCATATAGGTGACACTTAGATTATTAATACCTTGTTGTATTCATCTTATCTCTCAAGAGATTAGTGTCATTAAGAATAAATAAATATTCACCCTGACCATCACAGGTAGTATACATTTCTTATCTTAGGAATAAGTAAGTATGTACACTCTATTCTTTGAGTTTCACCTAACTAGTTTGCGCCAGGTATACTCCTCATTGGATTGGCTTTAAGCCCATTCCCCTCGATAATTGTAGCACTTGCTCTTTTGGTGTACCCTTTGTAAGTTGATCCACAATATTTTCCTTTGACTTCACATAGTCAATTGAAATGATTCCAATTTTGAGCAATTGCTTTATAGTATTATGTCGTTGTCTTATGTGCTTAGACTTGCCATTGTAAATGTTATTTTTTGCTCACACAATGGCTGCCATACAATACAAACAGACTTATGGAACAATGAGTTAATGGCGTCAAACCCCATATTGAGAAACCAAACAAGTTCAAGGATACGGATTTCAAACGTTGGCAACAGAAGATGTTGTTCTATCTAACAACCTTGAACCTTGCTCATATTGTCAAGGAAGATGTTCATGTCACTGAAGGAGATGATATTTCCATATATCAGTTTAATGCAATTGATGCATGGAAACATAGTGAGTTTTTATGCAGGAACTATATCCTAAACAGTCTCGATGACACGTTGTATGATGTGTATAGATCATACAAAACAACAAAAGAACTTTGGGATTCCCTGGAGAATAAATATAAAATTGAAAATGCTGGTTCAAAGAAGTTTATCATTGAAAAATTTTTAAAATACCAAATGGTAGACTCGAAGACTGTTGTGAACCAAGTGGAGGAACTCCATATTATGATCCTAGAATAAATAGGGAACACATCAACAGGGACAAGAACAAACATGCATGCAGATTTGGTAGGACTAATAAGGAAAGTGAGGAAATGAGGAAAGAGCAATAGAAGTGATGTAGAAAATGGAACACAGACAATAGAAGGGGAAGTGAAAGGAAAGAAGTGTAGGATAAAATCGGAGAGCCTAAACAGAAAAGGTAGAGACTGAGTTTTCTGGTAAGTGAAACTCAGAGCCTCTATAGTATGGTTTCTTAATGTTGTCCCCATAATTAATAAATGTCTACTGCCAAGCTATTAGAAATTTCTTAACAAAAGCTTTGAACCCCACTAACTTGAGAATTGTTAATGTTGCCTGGATGGATAAATATAGATTTATCATTTTTTATTTACTTTTTCTCTTTCATTTTTTTCTTTCTTGCTTATGATTTGGCTTTTGTCCTTTTTTCTTTTTCTTTTACCTACTTTATCTTTTTCACAAATCAACCCCTACCATGCACAATAAAAATATAAAAACATCACCCCACCACCTAAATTTAATAATTAAAAATAAGATTAATTGACTGTTCAGTTCAGTCCAATATTTTCTATATTCCAAACCTCGCTACCAAATCCGTACAAAATAGTAATAGTTTGGTTCGGTTCCTTTTGCCAAATAGTAAACCAATGATATTGTTTCAATTTTTTGGGAAACCCCTCTCTAACAGTCTCTTCCATGTCTACCTTATTGTCAGTAAGGTATTTTTCTAAGTCTCACACTTTTATCTCGGAATACCATTTCATATACAATTTTTTTCAAAAAAAAAACCATCTCCCTCTCTTATTAGTTTCCTCTTACTTAGGGGTGGGCACAGACGGGATGGATTTCATCCCTATCCATCCCATTTGTTCAAGATTGGGACGGGACAGGATAAACATGTACTAAATTTTGGATTGAAAATTAACATGCAAAATTGAAAATTTTGGATTTACCAAACACACAACTCTAAGAACAACTATATATCTTTTGGCCATTGATTATTATTGTCCCATGTCATTAGTTTTTACTCCAATTTTTTTAGAACCATTGTTGAAGATGGCCATTTTTTTGTATATTGCTAACGAAAATGATTAATGAGTTTATCATTTAAAAACTAGGAGTACATGTTGTTGTCAAGAGTTAGGAAGAGAAAAATAAAATAAAAGGAGAGGGTTTGAGTTTGATTCATTATCTAGGTGAGTCACATAGAAGCTTGTGAGAATAAAATAGCCATATCAATAAATAAAACAACAAATAAAATAGTTATGTCAACAACAATTTCATATTACATATTTCATACTAAATATTAAAAAAATGGTTCGGAACAGGGATGGGCGAGATTGAAAATCTTCATCCCGATCTCATTCCACTCTATATCGGGATGAGATTGATCAATTTCAATAGGACCCGAAAAAAAAATCGGGACGTGATTGGGATTGCAGGATGGGATGCCCACCCCTAATCTTACTTGGTTGACTATCGTTCAAAAGAAAACTTTTGTATGAATGGCATTTTCTTTAATAAATGATAAAATGCCCTTACCCCACTTATAGGAGATAGAAAAAAAAGAAAAAATGGAGACGAGAATGTATGCAGACAAAAATATTATAGATTACACATTGAATGGGAGTTGAGGAAGGAAAGAAAAGTTAACAAAGTAAGGGAAATGAAAATGAGAAAAAGTCAAGGAGTATGTATTCTTTTTAACGGTTATAGAGATCAAGTTTGGAAAGTTTTAAGGCCTTACTAAAAGTTATTAAGCCCATATTTGTAACCACATTAATGTTTATATGTTATGTTTGTGCTACCCAACTAAATTGTTTAACTAAGTTGGTGGATGCCCCCTTTTCTACTTAGGGGCCGAAGACAAGCTTTGGGTATTTACCTCAACATCTGAAGGTAAGTGCTAGAGTTAAAGACTTTTCTTGATTCATGGAAAGTCCACTGCAAATACAAATAATTTTCTTTTAAATGTAATTTGAGTGCTTAGTAATCATTAGAAAAATTCAATGGAAATTAATTTTCCAAAATATTTTGTTTTAGTTAAGAGTTTCTGCCAAAAAAGAGTGTTGATATTTATTATTTTATTTTTTGCTAAAAGATGATGATAGTTAACTGTTGGGGGCGCTGGTGGTGGTGGGTATATTGTTGGATGATGGTAATTGTGATTGTGGTGGTGGTTCTAGTAGCAATGGTGATGGTAATAGTGTACTCACTTATTTACACTTTAGGTCTTATAGTTTGTACCAACTTTGAATTTCGACTTATATTTGTCTAGCTTTGAGTCTAGGTCTAAAGACCACATTGACCCCATTATAGTTCACTATTTGTAATTTGATGAATTTTTTTTTTAAAATTATATCGACTCCATAAAAGGGAAATTTAAACTTTAGGACTCGAAGTTTGTACTAGTCTTACATTTAGGTCTTCCATTTGTAATGGGGATCCAATCTAGGGTTAAGGCAATACTTCTAAATTGTTTATATTTTTTGGCAATACTTCTAAATTGAATCAAATGACCCCATTGTTAGAGATGTTGGCTAAACATAGTCTCACATCAAGTAGTAGCAACATCAAGTTGAGTATATAAAGAATTGGATATGTCTCAATAAGTGACGAGACTTATTTAGGGCAGTTGAGTAGTTGAGCCCCGTTCGTAAAAACCTTACACCCGAGGAGAGCGGGTGTCTAAGTTTGGAGACAAATATTGTTGCTTGAGACATGTTGTGTAGTGGTGGTGTCGAGGGGCTTTGCAACCTACACCCCCAAACCCAACAAGTGGTATTAGATTCGATGGTTCGATCTTGGGCTTGGTGAGTTGAAAGTGTAAAATAGCACATTGTGGTGGAGCTTACCCCGGGCCAAGGTATGATCAATATACGGTTGTTTTGTTTGTTCATGTTTGTTGTGGTCGGCTCAGATTTGTGAAATCTTCAACGAGGTGGAGAATCGTTGAAAACATAGTTTAAAAGCAAAGGAACAGAAATACCTGAGGTGGAATTTGATGGAGATCGGCTTGTTGGCAATAGATTGGCGGCGTAAAAGATGAAAGAATATGGCAGCTGCTGAAAATCATTGAAGATTGGTGGTTGATTTGTGGTTGCTTCGTCGGTAGCCAAAATGGTTGAAGTTGAAACCGGATTGGCAGTAGAAGATAAGAAGATGGTGGAAGAATAGGGAAGTAGAGGGAGAAGAAGGTTGTGGAAGAGTTTTCACCGCCACTCCCTACCGCCTCTTCATGCTATAAAAGAATGAGGGGTTCCCCCCCTTCTTCATCATCCTCCAAATTGAATTCTCTGTGTTGTTGTGTTAGGGTTTTTTTCCTTTTATTGAGATTTGTGTGAGGATTTGTGAGAGAGATGTGTTTGTGAGGAGAGAGAGGGAGGGAGAGTTTTTGATATACGTAACCTGCGTATTTGTGTGGTGTCATTTAGACACGAGTATTGTGTTGGAGACTTGCCAGTTGTATTCTCATCTCAATAGTAAAGTTGTTTTCTTTGTCCGTAGACGTGGGAAAATTGTCGAACCACATAAATTGATTGTCTCCGGTATTAGTTGTGTTTGTTTTATAACTTTGCATTTCAGATATTTGTAACGCTTTCGCACGTAACACCTATTGTTATTTGACCACATTGTCATTTGGATAGATGGAGAGTTGTTGCAGATGAAAAGAAACATGTACAGGTCTTTGCAGAGAATCAAGAGAGAATGAGGAAGAGGTGGCTTGTGTTTGCAAAGAAAGTCGTTGCAAATTGAGTCGGAAAGAGATAGGAAACACTTGTTCGGTCCTTTTAATCAAATGAAACAAAAAATTGTGGATCCTAAACTAGTAGTAAAATTCCATATGGATCATTTTAATGCATTTTTTCTCTCAGTTTTTAATTAGTAAACTAGCTTAAGAAACTACAAGAATAGATTTTTGTGATGTTTTTTTATGTAGTCAATTTTCACTCCCTACTTTGACCTTGACCTACTGACCTAGACAAGGAACGCACGTGAGCCACGGACCATCGTTGTGGTGGTCGATGGCACTCCGATACTAAAGTTAGACAGGGATCTGAGGAAGGCGTAATGTTGTAAATAGGGAATTTGTAGCGTACCTTAGTTTACCAAGCTCGTGTCTTATTTATAGTGCTGGAGTCATGGTTCGACCAGGCCATCGGTGGTGTAGTTTAGGGAAGAAGATCTTCGTGGAAACCCTTCTCTAGTTAGAAGTTGTGCAGTAAAGTAAAGTTTCCTTGTTAGCCTTGTGCTCCTAGATTCACAGGAGATAGTTCCCAATTAGAGAGTAGTCCATAGATAGAAGTTTACATTTGCGATGTATACTATGGTATTTCCTTCCTAGTTGAAAGCAAAATGATGTTGTCTTGCCTGTCCAAAACTGATCCTCAAGATACTTGCCTTAGCAGGGCTTACGGGTATTGAGGATAGATGTGAAACGCGTGGGCTTAGCAACCCGTAATGATTTGGGTCTGCCTGGCAGACTGCATTGTGCGAGCTTGGAACCGCTTGGGCCGGATCAGTGTGCGTTTGGGCCAATTATTTCTTGAGATCATCATAACACGTGTACGGTGTAAAAGAGATACCATTTTGGTGTATCATCAACTACCCCCCCCCCCCGAGTCAGAGGGGTGTCTAGTCGGTCCACTGAATCGCTGAAAAGTAATTGTACCATCGTGATGATTGAACCCGTAGTGTTGTCTCGAGCGACGCATAGCATTAATGGATACGCGACTACTCAAGGAGAAGAAGTACGATTTATATTCTCTATAAATAATCGTCATTTCGAGGAAGATCTCTCTTGTTTTTTCCCGCATCGTTCTTTTATGTGATTGTGCTTCTGTAGAGCTTGATTTGCACTTTCTATCAATGGCAGATAATGTTGAACTTACTCCCAAGCAGTTGTTGTCTTTTACTTGCATCAAGCTTTTCGAGGATAGCATGGTTGATGAAATCGAGTTAATCAGGCTTCGGAGCCTGTATTATATTCCAGGGGATCTGGAAATCATTCATGCGCTTGTGGCTAGGGCTCCATCTATACCCCCTCAGGCGTACATAGGGTTGCACCGGGGCATGTTTGAATCTAGGCTCTAGTTCCCAGTGCCAGACGACGTTAGGCGCTTCTTTTTTCTCTCTGCATGCCTTCCACTCAAATGGCTCCCAGCGGGTTCAAGATTTTGATTGTGATTCTTCTCACAGTGCAAAATGTTGGCCTTCGTTTAACCTCGGTGATAATTCATCATCTGACCGCCGCTCGGTTGGATTCCAGGGGCCTTTGCATACTTAATAACCCCGCTTGCTTTTGTCCAGTAGCAGATGACATTGAGCCCTAGCAGAAGTATTGGTTTCTGGCTTCGGTGAATTCCTCATACTTCAGGTTCAATGGTCGTCGAGTCCCCAGATACTTCGATTTGACTTTAGTAAGTTTTTTTGTTGTTGTCTCATCCTCTCATTCCCGAATGTAGTGTTGATTTGATATGTCGTTTCTTTTTTCAGGGAAGTTTACGGCTCCGATTCTTACTGTTGAAGAGGTCATAATGCCAGGTTTGATGAATTCCTCATACTTCAGGCTCAGAGGTCCTCTCTGTTGAGGAGGTCAGAATGCCAGGTAATGTCGTACGGTGCTCCCATGATGTTCTTGAAGTGCCCAATTCACCGACCGAAGAGGTCAGGGGTCTTCGTTTAAAGAAAAGGAGTTTGGCCATGCCAAGTCCGACTAGGTTTGCAGAGCTGGAGGCGAGCATGCCTCCTGTTGTTATTTTGAAAAGGAGGCAACCCTTTAACCATGCGGTGTCTAGTTTCGAGCCGTTTCCCTTGCCAGAAAATGAGGTGGTTGTTGCAAAAGGCGAATTACCTTCCTCTGCTTAGGAGGCCATTTTAGGGGATCGACGTCTGTCACTTGATATTGTTATCCCCCTATTAACTCGGAGGGGAGCGCATTGGACCAGGTGTTGATGTTGTGAGTCGCCATGGGTCCGTGGCGGAAGCTCGCGCTCTTGAGTCACATGGTTATGTTGTGCTACACCCTGATGCTCGCGAAAGATTTCTTGCTTTGGATAAAGCTTTTGCAGACCTGCGGGTGTCATATTCAGATGTTATCCACCGGTGGATTCCTTGACTAGTCAACTGCATGATTCTAGAATTGTTGTGAACTTGGGGACCATGCGAGCCACGATGTCTGCATCTGAACAGAATTCACAAACATAAGGACTCAACTGAAGTCAGCTAAATCCGATTTGGCTTCAACCCGTGCGAAACCGGAACGGGGTTGTGCTGAGCTGGGGCACTTAGAAGTTGTTGTGGACAAGTGGTCGTCCGATCTGCAAACTCAGATTGGCGAGAGGAAGCGAGCCTAGACCAAGTGGGTCGTTACACGATGACATTTTGAGTCTGAAGTTGCTGAGGGACTCCACAGTGTTCGTGAGGTAGAACGCTTACTGTCAGAAGAGCGTTCGCACTATGCTACCTTGGTAGGTGCAGTAGATTTTTGTGCTTTCGGACAGAGACCGCAAATCGCGTCGGAGGTTGTTCAAGGTAGGTTAGAGCTTTTGGAGCTTATCTGGGAAGAGCAACCCGGTATTAACCTTGAAATTGCCCATTGTAGGAGGGTTGCTTTTGGAACCATAACACAGGAAGAGGTTCCTGGATCTTCGGGACAAGATGTTGAAGAAATCATTTTGCCCCCTTCTGTTTTAAAATAGTTGTAATGTCCTTATAGGGACAAAGGAAGACAAAATTTTAATAAAATCCATGTTTTGTAACTTTGCCTTTTGTCTTGTACTGTCGTGCCATTGTGTCTTCTTTAGAAGTTTTGCAGGGCGTGGATTTAGTACTTTCCAACCTTATATGCTGGCAGATTGTTCGTGTTTTCCAGTTTAGTCATGTAAAAACTGACTGCTATTAGATACTATTGCTTATGGGTGAGTTGCTGCAGTCCCTGACAAGTCACCACCACGAGCCGTGGCACCACCGGATATTTTTCTAGCAGTCGTCGTTCGTGCAATGCAAGCTAGGCACTGAAGTGCTTCATAAGTTATTGCATTCTGGAGATCGTTGGTTGTTTGGCGAGTCGTCGTCATCAGGCATAGGGGCGCTAATCAGGTTGTAATTGAATTTGGTGACCACTAACTGTAAAGGAGTGGTGGTCCTGTGGCAAGCCGTCAATAGTAGTCGAAGTTGATCAGGCTTCCACCATCCAAATCATCTAAACATTTACAATGAGAGCTACAGATTTGGGTGTTGATCGGAAGTTGTGGTTCATCAGTCGTTGCTAACTGGGCTTGTCCGATAGGTTTTGGCGGCCATCGTCATCCACGCGCAGCGGACTAGGCGTTGGGCACCAGAAGTTGATGTATTCAGTCATGAACTGACTGAGCTTACCTGGCAAGTTCGACAATCATTGTATCTAGAAGAGCAATGATCCCTTGGCGAGTCGTTGTCATCAGGCATGAGGGCGCTAACTAAACTCCTACTACATCGGCCATCGTCACCCGCACGCAGCGAACTAGGCGTTGGGCACCAAAAGTCGTCGTCATCAGTCGCGAACTGACTAAGCTTACCTAGTAATTTCGGCGATCATTGTCTGTAAAAGAGCAACGATCCCTTGGCGAGTTGTCGTCATCAGGAGTGAGAACGCTAACTAGAGTCCCACTTCCTCGGTCGTCATCATCCGCGTGTAGCGGACTAGGCGTTGGGCACCAGAAGCCATCGTCATCAGTCGCGAACTGAATAAGCTTACCTGGTAAGTTTGGCGATCATTGTTTGCAAAAGAGCAATGATCCCTTGGCGAGTCGTCATCATCAGGCGTGAGAGCATTGATTAGACTCTCACTTCCTTGATCGCCATCCACGCGAACCTCTGACATTTGTCGCATTTACGGCGTGAACCTCCGACATCTGTCGCATTTACAGACAGTATCTTTGGCGTCTCATTGCATCGTCCGGCAATAGTATCTTAGGGTTACAACTTTGTGGGCGAGAGTTCTCCCACCCGAATGATTTCCGCATATACCGTCGTGGATTCTTCCCAGGACCTGATCTGCCTCGATGGTGACAGACATCGGAGCAGGAGTCTCGTCACTAATCTCCTATATAACTTGTTGTTTAGGAGAGTTTACCTCGCTGCTATATTTTTTAGTCTCCTGGCCTCGACTTTCTAGGTCGGCAGGGCTCCGTTTGTGATATATTCGAGGATCGGAGTCATCAAATTCGGCGATGCTCTTGTAGCGCAAACATCTCTAGGTTTTTCTTCGTCAAGGCTTGATTGCTCTTGATATTCGATGAAATTGTTTGAGACTTCGGCAGAGGCTGAGGCTTCCCTGGCTAGCGCGTCAGCTATTTTATTGTTAGCTCGGGGCATTGTAAGAGCTTGCACCTTTTGAATCCACTCATTGCGCGGAGTATTTTTTGTGGTAGCCTATCATGCGGGGGTCCTTACTGTTGAAATCTCCTTTGACCTAGTTGACTACCAGCCTTGAGTCGATGTATGCCATTAGGTGATCTATCCTGATCACCAAGGCTAGCTTCAGGCCGGACAGGACGGCCTCATATTCGGCTTCGTTGTTTGAAGCGGGAAAGCCAAATCTGACGACTTTTTCAAGAGTGAAGCTGCTTGGAAAGTGCAGTGTGATCCTAGCTGTTTGCTTTTCATGTTGATGATCCATCGCAATGCAAGGTCCATTCCTGAATGCTTGAATTCGGGGCTTGAAGATCTGTATTTGGTTTTTCCCCGCCAGTGAACTCGGCGATAAAGTCTGTCGGTGCCTGGGCTTTGATGGCGGTCCTTGGAACATAGCTTATGTCAAACAGTCTGAGTTCTACTGACCATTTCACCATCCTGCCAGATAACTCTGGTTTGTGCAGTATTGTGCGAAGCGGGTGCTTTGTTAGAACTGTTATAGAGTGGGCCTGAAAATAAGGCCTCAGTTTTCTCGAGGATACAACCAAGGCCAGGGTTAACTTTTTCAAGTCTGGGTAGTGTGCTTCTACTTCCACAAAGGTTTTGCTGGCGTAGTACACTGGTCTTTGGATTCCCCAGTCATCCCATATGAGGGTTGAGCTGACTGCGTGCTCGAAAACAGATAGGTACAAGTATAGTGTTTCCCCTGTTGCTGCTTTTGAGAGTAACTCGGGGCTCCCCATGTATGCTTTCAGGATCTGAAAGGCTTATTCGCACTCTTCGTCCCATGAGAACCCTATGTTTCCTCTCAGTATAAACCTGTTGAGTGATGTACCCTCCCAGTCAGACTCTGAACGGCTCTGATGTTGGCGAGGGCTTTCATTTCGAGAAGGGCCTAAATTTGTTTTGGATCAGCTTCGATTCCCCTTTTATTCACTATGTAGCATGGGAATTTTCCAAACTCAACTCCAAACGTACACTTTTGTGGGTTGAGTTTCATCCGATATTTTTTTAGCTAGTTGAATGCTTCGGTGAGGTCTCCTATGTGGTTGGGGCTGCGGAGGCTCTTGACCAGCATATCGTCAATGTAGAAAACCATATTTCTACCGATTTGTTCTTTAAACATTCGGTTTACCAGTCGTTGATATGTAGCACCTACGTTCTTCAAACCGAACGGCATCAACCTGTAATAGTATATTCCTCTCTCAGTTATGAAAGAGGTCTTTTCTTGATCCGGGGGTGCATTAATATATGGTTGTAGCCTGGATAGGCGTCCATGAAGCTTAGCAGGTTGTGCTCATATGTGGCGTCCACGATCTGATCAATGTAGGGGAGTGGGAAGTTGTCATTCGGGCAAGCTTCGTTCATATCTGTGTAGTCTACGCATACTCTCGACTTCCCTTTTTTCTTTTTCACCAAAACGGTGTTTGACAGCCAGTCTGGGTATCGTGCTTATTTGATCATGTCTACGTTGAGTAATCGCTGCACATCCTCATTTATGATCTTATTTCTCTCAGGCGCTACAGGCATCTTCTTCTGCCGTATGGTTTTTCTCGTGGGATCCACCTCTAGGCGATGAGTGATTATTGACGGGTCGATTCCCACCATGTCTTGCATGATCCAGGCGAAGACGTCTTGGTTTCGCTGTAGCAGTTCTGTCAACTGTTCTGCCAATTCTTTGTTCAAGCGGGAGGTGCATCGATTACTATGACTTCTTGAAACAGAGTTTTTTTAGTAGGTGTCTCTCCCGTGACTACTGTTAGTTGTATCTTTTCCACCAGAAAGCGTTTTTCACCGCTGAAATCGACCATCGGACAGTTATCAAAGGTCAAGGCTTCTTCCCTTAGCTACATGTTGTGGAACGTGCGGAGAAATAGAATGTTCAACGAGCTTCTGATGTCTACCAAGGATTTCCTTACTTCCCAGCTTGCAAGGGATATCGTTATCACCAGTGCGTCATTATATGGGAGTTGGACGCCCCGGAGGTCTTCATCAGTAAAGGCTAGCGGCATGCGACGATCATGTCTTTGGAAGTGCGGCATTCATCGCTCGCCGCATATCGCTTGGACCATCATATCTCTGAGAGCTCTTTTCCTGGATCTGTTTGATAGTTCAGACTCAAAATGGGCCCATGAAATATGTGTATTGTGCCTGTCGATTCACCTCTTTCCTTTTTTTGTCAGGGGATTTTTCCTCGGGCTTGACTTTACTCCTGGTCGTTCTTTCCTCCTCTAGGGCGATGTAACTTTGTGCTTCCTTCGCCAACTCTGCCATATTTGCTAATGGGTTCAGAGTAAGGAAGTTGTAGAACTTGTCGTTCCTCAGACCATGGGTGAAGGCTGCGACGGTTGTTGCGTCGCTGCACGCGTTGACAGAAGTTGGATCGCTACTAGAGCGCGTGACGTACACTCTCAGTGTCTTGTCAGGCTTTTGCTTCATCAACTTGAGTATCTTCATCATTAGCAGGATTTGTTGTATATAAGATGATCTTAAATCTGTCTCGGGGTCGGTCGTCGCTGCTGATGTTAAGGGAGCGTGAGTTTGTTTCCCATACGTTGTTGGCACCGCTTGAAGCGGTGGAGTAGCGTCAGTCTGAGCGTTTGGCGTGTCTACTTGTTTTCCATTGTTGCGTGATCTGGTGTCACCATCTTCTTGTATTTTGAAGAGAGATGATGCTAGTTTTTTGTTAGGAACTTTGTCGTCCCCACGGACGACATCAAACTGATGCAGTCAATTTTCGCTCCCCACTTTGACTTTGACCTGCTGACCTGCACAAGGAATGCACGTGAGCCACGGACCACTGCTGTGGTGGCCGATGGCACTCCGATGCTAAAATCAGACAGGGATTTGAGGAAGGCGTAATGTTGTAAACGGAGAATTTGTAATGTACATTAGCTTACCAACCTCATGTCTAATTTATAGTGCTGAAGTCCTGGTTCGACCAGGCCATCGATGGCGTAGTTTAGGAAAGAAGATCTTTGTGGAGATCATTCTCTAATTAGGAGTTGTGTAGTGAAGAGAAGTTTCTCGGTTAGCCTTGTTCTCCTAGATACACGGGAGATAGTTTCCAATCAGAGAGTAGTCCATAGATAGAAGTTTTCATGTGCAATACTCTGGTATTTGCTTCCTAGTTAGAAGCAAAGTGTTGTTGTTTTGCTTGTCCGAAGCTGATACTCGAGATACTTGCCTTACCAGGGTTTACGGGTATTGAGGATAGCTGTGAAACGTGAGAGCTTAGCAGGTTGTACTGATTTGGGTCCGCCTGTCGGACAACATTGTGCAGGCTTAGAACCGCTTGGGCTGGATCAGTGTTGGGCTGATGCTTGGGCCGTCAAGATCATCATAACACGTGTATGGTGTAGAAGAGAAACGGTTTTGATATATCAACATTTTCAATTAGCTATTGATTAATTTAAATGAAGACTATTGTTTACCATAAATTTATTTTTTGGCATTTCTTCGTGCATTGTTGGATAGATTTTTAAATACTAATGCCATGAACCCATTTCTGCTAAGAATGAGAATATGATTTTTGAAGCAAGCTTTGTTTAAGGAGTTAACTAGGTGCTTAAATGATTATGATATATTTTTATAGTTCATTTTTCCAAAACTTAAAAAAAATTAAAAAATCCAGAAACACCGACTCCGAAGTGGTTTGTATTAGGGGTGGGCACGGGACGGGATGGGACGAGAGAGACCCATCCCGTTCATACGGGATCGGGACGAGATCAGCGTGCTTTGATTATAATCAGCTGGAATATAATCTGAACATCATTATATGGAATTGCTAACTGGAATAAGCTAAGCATAATCTAGGGTCTATTTTTTAGCTAAGCATAATCAATTGCAATAATGGAATAAACATTAAACATAAGCTAAAATTGCTAACTGGAATTGCTAAAAAATAACATTGAAATTGCTTATTGTTTAATGTTGGAATAAGCTAACTGGAATTAAACTAGAATAAACATTATATTGTTTACTGGAATTGCTAAAATTACTAACTGGAATTGCTAAAAATAATAAGCTCTCAATATTTTTTTAGCTTATTCCAGTTAGCTAAGCATAAACAATTGTAATAATGGTAAAATTGTTGAAAATACTAAGAAATAAATATTGAAAAATTAGCTCGGGATGGAACGGGATTGGCGGGATTGAAAATCTTCATCCCATCCCATTCAAGATCGGGACGGGACGGGACGGGACCGGGATGGAATTATTCAATCCCATTAAGACCCGAAAAAATCGGGACGGGATGGGATGCCCACCCCTAGTTTGTATATCATTTTGTATTAGACAGCTAAGGTTGTATTAAGTAATTCTGTCTTTTAAAGTTTAGGATAGTATTGTTGTTCTTTCTAAAATACTGAAGTCTGGATGATTCATATTAACATGAATAATTATGCAAAGGTGCAGCAGAAATGATATCATTGTAAGCAACGGAAAACAAACCAGTAAGGCATAAAAGATGTCATCAAAACATCAACTTCAATCCTTCGATCAGAAACAGAACTACTAAAATTTCAACATCAAGGCTTCACTTCTCTTATGGCAAAGAAGAAGGTCAAATTGACGACAACCCTCCAACGTATGTCTGATCTGAAACCAGACACAGAAGCACAAGATGCGTGCAGTGATGAAGAATGTTTGATTTTAGTTTGTTTGTGTTTTGTGTAGGTACACTGGAAAATGGTTTGGTAAAGCTTAAATATCAAAACCATGTGAAGCTTTGACAGGATAGGTGACGCCGGGCAGAATAGTGATTATCTTGCGGGCTAGTTCAACAAACAATTCACAAGGAAAGATACAAGAGATTCGCCCAAAAACACAGAGGAAATAACTCTAATGTTTAATCAAATTACTCAAATCAAAGGTATCTCTAAAATCAGCCCACAAGCCGGACTTTATAGCTAAAACTCGCGATTATTAGAATTTTACAAAAATTAGCATAACCCCAATAATCATCCTAAAACAAAATACGTAATAAAAGAAATATTTTGCCAGAAATCTAACCCAAATTGGGTTCAGAATCACTTCCTAAACAATAATTGAAATATTACTATAAATGGAAATAAACTGCTAAATTTGTGGATTCGGAAGGGAAAACGGTGGATTTTGGCCTCGAAAAGATGTGAAACAAGCATAAATCATTGACCACGATGTGCGCGTAGAAAATATCTTTCCGAATTGGGGTAGTTTGCGCAATTCTAATACTCGTAGCTAAAGTTATGGCCAAAATACTAAAACGCACCCAAAACTGCCAAATTAGAAAAAAAAAAAAAAAAAAAAAAAAATCTATGATTTCCTGCTATCCTTGCGTTGATCTGCTAATTCAAGATATCTTAGTGCTAATAGCGTGTAATCTGATAGCTCAGCATCATCTGACTCGGATTCTCCTGCATTAGTCGCCCCGGGTTGGAAAAAACCCGTCATCGAGTTTACAATAGCATCATCGGAATCTGCAAAACAAATACTCAGGTACTTTACATTAAAGACATCAGAAGTCCTCAAATGACTGCAGAGGCGCAGCCTGTAGGCATTATCATTGATCTTCTGCAAAATCTCACAGGGTCCAATCTTTCGCTCCTTAAGCTTATTATACTCTCCAACAGGAAAACGATCACGGGTTAATACTGCCCAAATAAAATCACCAACATCAAAAAGTACCTGACGACGGTGACTCTCGGCTTGAACCTTGTACTTGGAATTACTCTCGTGAATGGTCAGTTTCACCTGCACATGGATACCCCGAAGATGTTCTGCCATCATATCTGCCTTGGGACTCAAACGACCCACACGTGGAATAGGGGCTAAGTCAAGCACCCCGGATGGATTTTGGCCCATAGACAATCTCAAATTAGCTCATTCCTGTGGTTCTGTTCTTCGACTTGTTATAGGAAAATTTTTCCTTAGGTAACGCCAAATCCCATTGTTTCGGTTTAGTGCATGCCAAACTCCTCAAAAGGTTCCCCAAACTACGGTTCACCACCTCGGTCTGTCCATCCGTCTGGGGGTGGTAGGCGCTGCTAAAATTCAAGTTCGTCCCCAGTTTCTCCCATAAACTCCGCCAGAAATGACTCATGAACTTGGTGTCACGATCTGAAGTAATGGATCGGGGAACACCATGTAAACGCACAATCTTCTTGAAATAAAGATGATCCGGGCAGCATCCATTGTTTTTCTGCAAGCTACAAAATGGGCCATCTTGAAAAACCTGTCAACTACAACCAAAATAGAATCCCATGTCCATTGGGTACGGGGTAAGCCCAACACAAAGTCCATACTGACATCAAACCAAGGGGCCTCAGGTACAGGTAAAGGTGTGTACAGGCCCGCATTAGAGAGAACTCCTTTGGACCGCTGACACACATAACAACGTTACACATAATGAGCCACATCACTGGTCAATTTAGGCCAATAATAGGAAGAAGAAATCAAGGCCAGTGTCTTATCTCGCCCAAAGTGACCCTCATTATGAAGTTCACGAATAATCTGCTGCCTTAGTGAACAATCTGGAATGCACAACTGTAATCCACGAAACAGATAACCATTGTGCAAAATAAAGTCATGTCGTTGACCATCAGTTACCTCCTGAATTATCCTCTCGAATGAAGGATCTGCAGCATACATATCAGAGAAAGCCTCAAATCCTACAACTTCAGTGCTCATGGTGGTGAGGAGTAATGTACGACGGCTAAGTGCATCTGCGACACGGTTCAGACTCCCTGTTTGGTGCCTCAGCGCAAACGTGAACTCCTGCAAGTACGCCACCCACTTGGCATGCCGTCGACTCAGCTTGTGTTGGCCATTGATGTACTTCAGAGCCTCATGATCAGTGACAAGAATAAACTCTCTCTGTACTAGGTAGTGACGCCAATGCTTTAGGGACTGAATTATGGCATAAAACTCCAGATCATATGTGGAATAATTCTTATTTGATCCTGATAGCTTCTCACTGAAAAAAGATATTGGGCGCCCTTCCTGACTCAAAACACCACCAATGCCAACCCCAGATGCATCACAATTTACCTCAAACACCTTTTCAAAATCAGGAAATGCCAAAACTGGTGCTTCTGTCATTTTTTGTTTGACCAGTTGAAAACTGGCCTCCGCTTCCTCAGACCACTGGAAACCACGCCCCTTGAGGCACTCTGTGATAAGAGCAATCAGAGTGCTGAAGTTTCTGATGAATCGACAGTAGAAGAATGCCAATCCATGGAAACTTCTGACATCGTGTAAGGTCTTTGGTTTGGGCCACTCCAAGACCGCATCTATTTTCGACTAATCTGCATGAACACCATCAGTAGACACAACAAAACCAAGAAAAGTAACAGTAGTAAAGAAAGAACACTTCGTCTGATTGACGAACAGACGTTCCGTCCTCAACTTATCAAAAACAGCACGAAGGTGATCAAAGTGTAATGCCCGTGTCGAACTATATATGAGGATGTCGTCGAAGTAAACTACAACAAATTTCCCCATGAAAGGCCATAAAACCTGATGCATAAATCTCATAAATGTATTGGGCGCATTGGACAGGCCAAAAGGCATGACCATCCACTCATACAATCCATGATGCATCTTAAACTCTGTTTTCCACTCATCTCCTAGCTTTATTCTGATCTGGTGGTATCCGCTTTTAAGGTCAATTTTTTAGAAGACCTTAGATCCGGACAGTTGGTCTAACATATCATCCAGGCGGGGGATTGAAAACACGTATTTCACTGTAATCCTGTTGATTGCCCTACTATCAACACACATACGCTAAGAGTCATCTTTTTTTGGCACTAACAGAGTAGGTACTGCACATGGGCTCATACTCTCACGGATGTAGCCCCTCTCGAATAACTCTACCACCTGTCACTGCAACTCTTCAAATTCCTTAGGACTGAGGCGATAAGCCGGCCGATTAGGCAAACTGGACCCCGAAACAAGGTCGATCTGATGCTGAATATCCAGCATAGGCAGTAGCCCAGGAGGAAGATCCTCCGGCATCAGGTCAGAAAACTCTGCAAGAAGCTGCTGCACTTCTGCTGGCAAATTTAAATTCAAATTGGCTGCACTATTCCCACAGGGTAGCAAAGCATAGACCATATCTCCACGATCAATCTCAACTAAAAACCTGGACCTAGAAAGCAGGTTAGTATTATTGGCTACCAGGGTAGGAGTGGTTCATTCCCGACGAGGTGCCAACACAATTTTCTATCCTTTAATGCTAAGGGAATATGTACTTTGTCGCCCATCATGAATAACAATACGATCATACTGCCAATGTCTGCCTAACAATACATGACAAACATCCATAGATACAACATCACACCAAGCATTATCAAAATATTTCCTACCAATCGAAAATGACACTAGGCATCACCTATCTACTATTACCTCACTGCCTTTATTCATCCATGATAATTTGTACCGCTTGGGATGACAATCTGTCTTCAACTGCAATTATTTGACAGCCTCTTTAGACATGACGTTCTCACAACTGTCAATGATCATCTTGCAGACTTTATCTGCAACTGTGCAGGTCGTGTGGAAAATATTGGTTCTTAACCAATCGTCCCCTGAATCATCCTTGGGAGTCAGTAGAATCTTACGAACGACCAGAGTCTCATGGCCATCTCCATACAGCACATCTCCATCTTCATCATCATCATACACAGGCTCTCCAAGTTCCTCAATTTCGTCCACGTCTTCCTCAATCAGGAGAATGTTGCCCTTCTGAAAGCAGGCTTCCTGCACTTAGTCACTCTATGTCCCTGTTCACCACACCTGAAACATCTAATAGTAGAGTTACTTTGCGGTGGCTGTTGGGTAGGACGGGATTTTTGAGAGCGAACTGGCCGATTGCCTTGATCACTTCTGATCATAGGCCTCCGGTTCTGTTGTTTTTCCACAGCAAGTGCACGTTGGTAGGCTTCAGAAACTATCCACGGTGAGTGAAGGTTGAGGACATCCTACAAGGGTTGTCGTAATCCCCCCAAATATCGTGCCACCATCTGCTATTCTGTCTCAGATAAGTCATTACGGGCTACCAATTGATAGAACTCCGTGTAATCATCAACTGATCTCCGTGTAATCATCAACTGATAGAACTCCTCCGTGTAATCATCAACTAATCGCTTCAACTGTTCCCACCACGCAGATGCTCTGCCTTTGAGTTTGATGGCAACCAATTTCACTTTGACATGATCTGGAACTTCCTTATACTCAAAAATACGTTCTACTTCATCCAACCAATCCACGAATACTTCGACCTGTAACGTACCAGAAAACTCGGGTAGATCCACTTTGAAATCGAGATTTCCATGACGATCCTCCCGACCACGGCGCTCCCATAATCGAGCACGATTGTGATACGGTTTTTCAAAACTGGAATCAGAATCGTGATCTTCCATCTCACGATTACCGAAATCCTGCGTCGTTAGACGCTGGGTTAGCTCTGCAACTTGCCTCTGTAAATCCTCAATCATCACATCCTAAACGCTGCGATCACGGTGAGGGGCTTCCTCATTTGGAACCTGCCCGCGACGACCACGACCATCAGCCATAGAAACTGATAAAATCTCGCCCCAAGAAGATGCTGAAACTCTGATACCAACTGATGCCGGGCAGAATAGTGATTATCCTGCGGGCTAGTTCAACAGACAATTCACAAGGAAGGATACAAGAGATTCGCCCAAAAACACAGAGGAAATAACTCTAATTTTTAATCAAATGTATCTCTAAAATCAGCCCACAAGCCGGGCTTTATAGCTAAAACTCGCGATTATTAGAATTTTATCAAAATTAGAAAAACCCCAATAATCATGCTAAAACAAAATACGTAATAAAAGAAATATATTGCCAGAAATCTGGCCCAAATTGGGTTCAGAATCACTTCCTAAACAACAATTGAAATGTTACTATAAAGGGAAATAAACTGCTAAATTTGTGGATTCGGAAGGAAAAATGGGGATTTTGGCCTCAAAAATATGTACATCATGACGTGCGCGTTGAAAAGAGCTTTCCGAATTGGGGTCGTTTGCGCGATTCTAATACTTGTAGCTAAAGTTATGGCCAAAATACTAAAACGTACCCAAAACTGCTAAATTAGAAAAAAGGTCTATGATTTCCTGCCATCCTTGTGCTGATCTACTAATTCAAGATATCTTAGTGCTAATAACGTGCTATCTGACAATTCAACATTATCTTACTCGGATCCTCCTGCATCAATAGGCTATGGAACGGATGGATAACCTCTTGGATCTTCAATCCAATCAATCAAGTTGAGGGTACATTCAATTTATTTGGCCATTAGCCAAAGTCACAACAAATGATTATAAAACTATTAAGTGTTTTTCATTTAACGGCATGACTCCATCCTCATTTTGATTATTCGTGCAGTTTCAACAGTATGTTGGTCATATCTTTGTGATGACCCTGCAAACTAAAAATGCAAATGATTATATAATTAGTTCCGAACAGTTATGTTCCAACTTGTGTTGACATTGTTGAATGAAAGCTACATGTCGCTCTTGGTAAAGAATTAAGATCATAAGATTGATCCTCCCTCTCAACTCCGCTAATCCTTTTGTGTACTGAAGAATTCAGTATACCCTGCAAAATTAACTTCCTACAGAACACAAGCCACCACATTCAAAATATGTACAACGGGGTTTTCGGGTTGATAGATAGCGATACAACATCCTTGGTTGATCTTTGGTCTTATACAATAAATTTGTAGTCTACTAACACTTATGAGGAACGGGACGTCAACTGGAACTTACCAGGACCAGGAGGCCAAGACAACTTTTTTTTTTAAATAAAAATCTCCGCTATGGAGAGGCCTTAATTACTTGTCCCAAAACGGGATATAATAACAAATTTCTAAGGAAAAAACAGAAACTAGACAAATATATCATCGAGACTGACCAAACCCCTAGATCAATGCCTGTACTTGCTATTACTTTTCTTCATTCTAGATGATCTTCGAGGAAATAGCTTGACATCTTTGAAGTAGTCATGGTCCATCTTATCAAATCTTTTCGATAATCGAAGGTGATTTGTCTTTAAACCTGACACTATTCTTGACCTAATGGTGTATTCATCCAAATCTTCTTCATCCAAACTGATTTCATCTGAAACGTCGGTATCGGTCTCCATTTCGGTTTCGCTGTTAGCGTTACGAACCAAATAGTTAATATGTTTTATATTCGGTGCTTCAATTACTACGGCGTCCACTAAAGTTTGGTCATCTTGTACATTATCCTCATCTGATGGAACCCTACCTTCCGGCCATGCACCTTGTCACCACTATGAACACGAGTTTGAGCACAATTCGACTCATGCCCTATATTGACGTTACCATCCTGTGATGACTCATGCCCTGGATTGACTCCCACTGCGTTGTTGCTGCCAGGACATTGCTGCCCTAGATTGACGCCCACTGCGTCATTGCTGCCCTGGATTGGCATCCAAGCAGCCACTCAAATCAGTTTCATACTCTGTTTTCTCCTTCCCAATTAAGTTCGCTGGCAGCAGTCCTGTAATAGAAGGTGTCCTAGTCCTAGTCGAATACTCCTCAGACGCAGCTTGTAAAGCTTCTTCAATCTCACCAGAATTGTAGCCAGCATCTTTACAATCCGATTTAAACTTGGAAACTTGCTTTTCCATCGAATTCATAATAGAAATTCCTTTGTCAACCGAAGCAACTTCCAAAACCATTTCACTGCCACCTACATGTTCAGAATTTGTTGCTAAATTAGCCTCTTGTGATACTTCCAACTTAGTACTACCCAACTTAGCATCTTGTTTTGCTTCCAAATTAGCACCTTTCTCCAACTTAGCATGTTGCTTTATTAACAAATTAGCACCTTGATTTGAATCCGACTTAACATCTTGTTTGACTTCCAAATTAGCACCTTGGTTTGACTTCCAAATTAGCACCTTGTTTGACTTAACATCTTAGTAATGTTCAAATCTTGTACATCCTACAAGTTATTTTCCAAACTTGCTAAAATCTCGAAAGGATTTTTGCTTAATGTAGCACTAATTCCCATGTCCTTATTCAAGGCCTTTACAACTTGGGATTCGACTTCTACTCCCTCAGTATCCTTCGCCCCACTAGGGCCAACGTGCCCCTTTCTAGGGCCGAAATCATCCACTTTCCTCTCGTTCACCTTCAAGACAGGACGGTAAACTTGCTTCACTTCTCCACCTTTTGTTGGGGGCACTTTGTTATTAGCCCCGACAATTAAAGACTTCTTATTTTCCTGTACAACTTTATTTGTTCCACCATTATCTCCCTCTTTTTGATTATCTTTGCGTATTCCCAAACGTTTCCTGCATGTCTCAATAGTATGCCCAATCATCACACATTTATCACAATACTTGAATCCCGGGTAAACTATTTTTTGCTAGAAACCTGTGATACAGAGAATTCCAGCCATATTCTACTAGGAAGTTCCTCCGAAAGATCCATCTCAACACACATCCTAGCCGCCCCAGGACGCGTAAGACCAAGAGTACTATCGTCAATTCTGAGGAAGGCCCCAATCGAATCTCCTACTTCTTTTAGATACAATGGGTGAAAAAATTGTAATGGCAAGTTAGGGAGATCTACCCACAATGGGGCTAGCACCGGATCTTCCCTAAGACTAAAGCCTTGATGCCAACGAAAGGCCTTGAATCTAACCCCTCGAATCATGAAAGAATCTCGTGACAAAGCCTTATTAACTTATTCTTCTGACTGGAACCTAATAATCACATGCCTTTGATCTAACAAACCCATGGTGAAATCACCCATAACTCCCCAAGATCTATGAATGGTTTCACGGATAGCTTCGAGAGAAGGGCGATAACTAGAGAACTTAAGAACAATAACAAATTTTTCAACATACCTTTCACACCTTTTTGCTTCCGAAATATTCATAGAAAGTGTCGGGCAACCATCTTTGCGAAAGCGATTCCCCTTCATAGGCTCTTCTTCAATGACTGTCTTCTTCACAACACCCAAAGCTTGGAGAAAACTACGATGTTTGACCTCGGTTGGGGCGCTACCACTCCCCAATGAAAGCTCTCCTCCATTGGCGGCTTGAGGAGCCGCCATGAAGGAGATGAGAAGCCCTAAGGCCAACGGTCCAGATTAGAGATTTAGCTAGATCTAAAGGTTCTAACTTGTTAAGACTAAGTAGCATTAGCTTGTCAATGTGGTCCAGAGTTGTTATCATAGTGTGGTCCAGAGTCTGTTAGCATAGTCTGTTAACCAGGTCTATATATATAGACATGTAATGTATCTACATTGTAATGTTGATCATGTAATGAATACATTAGTTTCTAACATGGTATCAGAGCAGACAATGCTTTCTTAGCTTCTCATATAAACTCTAATGGCTTCTAATGGCTTCTCTACATCTTAGCTTCTGATAGAAGTTCTAATGGCTGCTTCCTCATCGTCCAATACTCCTCTGCCTATCAACTCTGCCATGACAGAGTCTCGGCCAATTATGTTTACTCATTCTTTGTCTGTCAAACTGACTGAACAAAATTACTTGCTATGGAAACAGCAAGTTCTAGCAACAATCAGAGGTCATAAGCTTCAACGATTCATTGAGAAAGGATCTTCTCCAGAACAGTTCCTCTCTATTGAAGATCAAACTCAAAATGTTCTCAATCCAGAGTTTGTTGTCTGGGAACAGCAAGACCAGTTACTATTTTCTTGGCTTCTTTCCTCCATGTCTGAATCTCTTCTTACAAGGTTAGTAGGTTGCTTAACATCTGCTCAGATTTGGATCACTCTTGAGTCCTTTTTCAATTCTCACACTGTAGCCAAGATTTCTCAACTTAGAATCCAATTACAAAACCTCAATAAAGGAGACTTAACAGTTAATGCTTATCTCCTGAAACTCAAATCTATCATTGATCAGTTGGCCTCTGTTGGACATGCAATCTCTTCTCGAGATCATGTCAATGCCATATTTGATGGCTTACCTCAGGTGTACGATACATTTGTAATCTCTGTTAGTTCAAGATCTGAGGAATACAATGTTACTGAGGTAGAATCTCTGTTACTTGCTCAAGAAGCTAGGATTGAGAGACATAACAAGGATCTTGATGTCAATAGTTCTGTCAACCTAGCTCAGTCTTCTTACAAGCCATCACCAAGATCATTTGTGTCTAGTTCTCAAGGAGGTAGATCTTCATTTCGAGGTTCATTCAGAGGAGCTAGATCAGGCAGAGGAAGATCAGGTTCTGGATCTCAGAATACTAGACCACAATGTCAGATTTGTGGCAAAATTGGGCACCTTGCCTTCAAATGCTTCAATCGATTTGATCAATCTGTATCAAATCCATGGAGTTCTCAGTCAGCATCATCTGGTTATGGTAATCCGTCTTCATCATCAGCCTTCACTCCTAGACAGGCATACCTTGCCTCATCAACTCATCCTCAGTCTACTTGGAGACCTACTCACTCTCAGTTACAGATGAACAATGTTCATTCATCTCAGATGAACAATGTTCATTCATCTCAGATGCTGTCTCCTGTTGATGATAGGTGGTATCCAGATTCAGGTGCCACTGATCATTGCACACCTACTACTCAGCATTTAATGCATACTATGCCATATCATGGTAGTGAGCAATTGTTTGTGGGTGATGGAACTGCTGTGCCTATTGAAAACATAGGTCAGTCTTCAATTTCTTCTCTGAATTCTTCAAGAAAATTACACCTCAAAAATGTCCTTCAGGTTCCAAAATTGACAAAGAATCTCTTAAGTGTATCTAGGTTTGCTAGAGATAACAATGTCTTCTTTGAATTCCATTCTAATTGTTGCTTTGTCAAAGATCAGGCCACACAGAAAATTCTCTTGAAAGGAACACTTAAGCATGGCTTGTATGTGTTCCCTTCTATGCCTTCCTCGTGTTCAAAGTCTGTCTCTCTTGCTACTAGATCAATTTCTTCATTCAGTAGTGATGAGTCTTCTTCAGCATTATGCAGTCCTTCTGCTTCCAGTAATTTGGATCTCAGTAGTTCTTCAGCAGTTTGTCAGCAATCAGCTTCAGCAGTCAGTAGTCAGCCTGGTTCCAGTAGTTCCTCCACTACTTGCTCAGCACTTTGCTCAGCAAGTCATTCATCATATTGCTCAGCAGCACCTTGTTCAGCATTTAACTCACCTTCTTGCTCAAATTACTGCTCCTCAGCATCTTGCTCAGCAAGTTGCTCAGTATGTAATTCAGCACATTGCACATCAGCAACTTGCTTAGCATGTAACTCATCTTGTTGTACTCGTAGTCCTTCCATTTGCAATAATACTTTTATGTCAAAAGCATGCTCTTCTTTGTCTCAGTGGCATGCTAGACTAGGACATCCTTCCCTTTCTGTTGTAAAACAAGTCCTTAATAAATGCAACATTACTGCTTCTAATACTGATGTTGATATATGTACTGCCTGCTGCTTGGGCAAGATCCATAAACTTCCATTCTCCACCTCTACCACAGTTTATTCAAAACCCTTTGAGTTGATTCATACTGACCTTTGGGGTCCTGCCTCTACTCAGTCTTCTGATGGTTTTAAATACTATGTTCATTTTATTGATTCCTATAGTAGGTTCACATGGGTATACTTATTGAAAAATAAGTCTGATGCCTTTCCTACTTTCCTCAAATTCAAGGCTCTAGTTGAATTGCAATTTGGCCTTCCTATCAAATGTCTGCAATCAGACTGGGGTGGGGAGTATAGATCATTTGCTCAGTTTCTTAGTAATCATGGGATAGGCCATCGACTTGCATGTCCTACTACTCATCAGCAGAATGGTCTTGCTGAAAGAAAGCACCGTCATATTACTGAATCAGCATTGGCACTCCTTGCTCATGCCTCACTTCCTCTAAAATACTGGGATGATGCTGTTAGGACTTCAGTGTTTCTTATCAACCGTGTTCCTACTCAAACTCTCAATGGTCTGACTCCTTATGAAAAACTCTACAATACCCCTCCTGACTACAGTATTTTAATAGTGTTTGGATGTTCATGTTTTCCAAATACCAGACCATACAACTCTCATAAGTTGCAATTCAGGTCTGAAGAATGCATTTTTCTGGGGTATAGTTCTCAACATAAGGGATACAAGTGTGTGTCACGTACTGGCCGCATTTTCATATCTCGAGATGTAGTGTTTAATGAATCCCATTTTCCTTATTCAAAGTGGTACCCTGATGTTACTGGTCCTTCTTCATCTGACACTTTTCTATCTAGTTCTTCTTCCACTTCTGTTCCTGCCTCTATTGATCTCTCTTCTTCACTCACTGACACTCCATTACCTGCTTCTTCCCATACTGTCCATAATCCGTTGGTCCATGTGTTTCCTACTGCTTCACCCAGTCACTCCCCTGTGCCTAGTCCTACTGACTCTGCCTTTATTCCTCCTTCTAGTCCTATTCCTAATAACAGTCCTCTAGTCAGGTCAGTGTCTAGTCCTCCTCCTCCTATTGCTCCTAGTCATACTATGATTACTAGGTCTAAGGCAGGGATTTACAAGCCTAAAGTCTATATGGCATCCTCTGAACCTGTGAGTTTGAGTGAAGCTCTTGATACTCCTCACTGGGCATCAGCTATGCAACATGAATATGGTGCTCTTCTACGCAACAAAACTTGGACACTTGTTGATCCTCCTCCACACAGAGCTATAGTGGGTTGTAAATGGTTGTTTAAAGTTAAGCAAAATGCTGATGGATCTGTTCATCGATATAAGGCTAGATTGGTGGCTCGGGGGTTTGAACAGACTGCTGGATTCGACTATGCTGAAACTTTTAGTCCAGTGGTAAAACCAACAACTATTCGGGTTGTCTTCACCATAGCCATTACCTTTGGTTGGTCAGTATTTCAACTTGATGTTAACAATGCTTTCCTTAATGGAGATTTGCAAGAGGATGTTTATATGATGCAACCACCTGGCTTTACTGATTCTTCACGGCCTCATGCTGTGTGCAAACTACACAAGGCCTTGTATGGTCTAAAGCAGGCTCCTCGAGCATGGTTTGAAAAGCTGAGACACACTCTTCTCCTCTTTGGCTTTGTTCCTTCTAAGTCAGATACTTCTCTATTCATACGTCACTCTCCTTCCCCAATCTTTCTTCTGGTGTATGTTGATGATATCTTGATTACTGGATCCAACTCACAAGAGGTTTCACGGGTTATTAAGCAACTAAATAATCAGTTTGCCTTACGAGATCTTGGTCTTGCTCACTACTTCCTTGGAATTCAGGTTCAACAAACTTCAGATGGGTTGTTCTTGTCTCAAACTAAGTACATCAATGATCTATTGTGTAGAGCTAAAATGCAGTTTGCTAATGGTTTATCCACTCCAATGAGTGGTGGGGAGAAACTCTATGACAGTGGCAGTGATCCAGTTGCTGATGTTCATCTCTATAGGAGTTTGGTTGGTGCTCTACAATATGTTACTATCACAAGGCCTGAATTGTCTTACTCAGTTAATAAAGTGTGTCAATTCATGCACCATCCTCTTGAATCCCACTGGAGAGTAGTCAAAAGAATTCTGAGGTATCTCAAAGCCACACCTACTGCTGGTCTTCATCTGGTTGCATCTCCTTCTTTCAAATGGACTGGATTCTGTGATGCTGATTGGGCATCTGATCCCATCGACAGAAGATCTACTTCTGGTTACTGTGTATTTCTAGGTGCAAATTTAATCTCTTGGTCTTCAAAGAAGCAGAGTACTGTCTCTAGAAGTAGCACTGAAGCAGAATACAGAAGCCTTGCTGCCATTACTGCTGAATTAACTTGGCTCCAGTCTCTCATGTCTGAGCTTCATCTTTGCTATAGACCTCCTACTATCTGGTGTGATAACAATAGTGCTGTACAGCTTAGTGCAAACCCAATACTTCATTCTAGAACCAAGCATCTTGAATTGGACCTTTATTTTGTTCGAGAGAAGGTTGCTAGGAGACTTATCCATGTTCATCACATTCCTGCTCTGGATCAAATTGCTGACATTTTCACCAAGGCTCTTGGGAAGTCTAGATTTCTGAAGCTTCGTGACAAACTAGGTGTAGTTGATATATCTACACTTAGTTTGAAGGGGGATGTTAAGACTAAGTAGCATTAGCTTGTCAATGTGGTCCAGAGTTGTTATCATAGTGTGGTCCAGAGTCTGTTAGCATAGTCTGTTAACCAGGTCTATATATATAGACATGTAATGTATCTACATTGTAATGTTGATCATGTAATGAATACATTAGTTTCTAACATAACTTAATCAGCCAATATTTACCGTGCTGCCCTTAGAAAACCAAAATCGCCTCAAAATCGCCCTAACTAGAGCTCGGACCCCGTCTCAATCGAGAAGAAAATGTTTGCCTGGTGCAATCAGAGGCCAAGACAGCTACCAATTGTATGTTGCAGCCAAATGAGAATATTTCACATGTACCTTTTAACCTTGTTATATGCTAACTATCCAATGTTGTCTTATAGGGTTTCCGGGACGGATTATAGTGTGATCAATTCAAATAATGATTGTTAGAGCTTTCATTCAGGAGACTTGGGTTCCATCATCTGCTAGACGTACTAGATTGCCATTAAACATAGACAGAAGGTTGTGGTTTCTTAGTATCGAATTTTGGATTGCATAAATTATCTGTCTAATGTGTTTCTATTTTGTTCCTAGGATTCATCTTGTGAAGTACAAATTGGTTGTACTGTTGTAGAACCTGTACAACCATCTTTCACCAAAACCACAAGTACGCAGTACATAGATTGATAAACCGATGTTAAATAGAAAAGAAACATTAATAGAATAAAATGAATAGGCAAAACGGGACAAAATCAGGCCACACCATTTGCAGAAATTTCTCGCTACACAACAATTCTGTAGAATTTGGTCAAAGTACTAACAAGTAATGCGAGCAATATTTGATGACCGGTGTAGGCTTCACTACATGGCAATTACAGACTTCCAAACACATGTAACCCAGATCTTAAAGGGGAGGTATGCAAAAGTTGACACCATTTTTCTTGATCCATGCAGGTGGATGACAAATACCAATATTCAATGGACAACAAGGATGGTGGTGTCACGACTCAATCCACCGTATAGTACTTTAAAGATTCAAACTCGTACATATATAGTACATCATCCTCTTTTACTCGGGTGATGTGAGACTATGATCTCCCCTTTGTAATTTGTCAACCCTCTTCGGATCTATGGACTCTTGGATTGCTCCTTCACCCTCTCCCTCAGGTCCGCCCACACAAGGGTATCACAGATACGGTACATGATTGGATAAGCTACGACTCAATTGTCGGATGTTGGGCTATCTTTCCCAATAGTGAAGCCCGGAATGGTATACATACCAAGCAAAATCTAACTATTCACACTGGTCCAGCTAGCCTTGCTGTAATCTCCTCTCCTCTTCCTCCTACCTTTGCGTTTTTAACCTTGAAGTTACATGAAAAGCAAATATGCATGTTGGAAATTTTGTATTTCAAATTTTTTTTCCTGTTCTGCGCGACTTTAGTAAAATGACTATAACTTGCTCATTTCAAAATATTTTCAAGTAATTCAAGTTGTGTTTATTAGATAACTGAGAGTACTACAAGGTTTGTGTTTAGATCAACTTGAGAATCGGTCTCGATCGATCACATGAGTTGGCCAAAAGTCAGGAACACTATTCCGTTTTCATTTTTCCGACATATTTGCACGACTTTAGTAAAATGATCATAACTTGCTCATTTCAAAACATTTTCAAGTGATTCAAGTTGTGTTTATTAGATAACTTATAGTACTACAATTTTCATGTTTTGATGAACTTGAGAATCGGTCTCAATTGAGGGTTTAAATTAGTCGAAAATTACTTTATTTTGCATTTATTTCGTTTTGAGTTTGAGTTTCTCTGTCATGTTATGTTATGCATATTTATTGAGTTTGTGTTTAAGGGTTTCAACTTTGAAGAGATTTTGAGAGTTTTCGAGTGAGAGAGAGGAGATTTGCAAGTGATTTGAGTTTGGAAAGAGATTTTGAAGAGATTTGGAAGAGGAAATTTTGAATGGGGAAGGAATGAACCATTGTCGATTTGAATGGTGAAAGAAAAAATGGATGGTTTTGTTTATATAGGTGGTGTGAGAAAGTTTAAAAAAAAAAATTAAAAAAAAAAACACACTCAATGGTGGTGTGAGAAAGAGGTTGTGGTGGTGCGAGGTAGTCGTTGCCTTGATGATGGTATCTCTCCGTTTAGTTTCTTATTTCAAGTTCATTTCAAGAATAAAGGCATGCTAGGGATGATTGGTTGACTGGAAACTAGGTTAATTGTTTTTTCACAGGAGAGGAGCAGAAAAGTATCTTCCGACTTCCATCATCATGGCAAGTCAAATTCAATCTTGATATAGTAACCACAGGAAGTTACAAGTTGAGGTTGGCTCTTTGCATCAGCCAACCGCTCCGATATTCAGGTAAAGACTTGTAACTCCAAACTCCAAGCTGCTGGGTTCCTTCCTTGGAATTTTGCTCTAATACTTGCGGATTCACAGGTCTAGATAGAGGGCACTTTGTGTTTCAAGTGCTAAATTTGGGGTCGGAAAACGCAGTGGTTTGACATAGGATTCATGGTCTCTACCTATTATTTAACACGGATATCTCTGTCATTGTTGACCAAAGTTGATAACATCCTCTACCTCACACAAGCACGGGGCAACCCTCTTTGTGGGATACTCTTGATTACATAAGGCTTGAAGCTCCGGCAATGTACAGGCTCGTGACCCCTACAACTTCTGAAAATCTCACTGGTAAAAGAGAGTAACCCATAGAGTTCTGGGCGGCAGTTATGGGTCAAATTGCAATTATGAGACAAATAACAGAAGCATTTTCTCTATGGCTTATTATCTAACCAATCAATGAAGTTGTTTCAGACTGTGGTTGCACATTTTTAATGTGATTAATTAAAAAACTAAATCATCAAAGAATTATAACATCTCTACGACAATTAGTCAATTATGTTAATAATCTGTCAAAGATGTTTTCATAGTTAAATTTAAGTACTTACTTGACTACTTTGTCACCCTTCAATTTCCATCTACTGTAAAAGCTCCATGGTCAGGGCCAATGGACCAGGAGAGGACTTAAAGTAATGCATTTGCAATAAGACCATTGAAAAACACACTATACCTACTTCTGGAATAGCGATCACCATATAATTAACCACAAACTATCTCTTTCAGCTATAAAAGGTGCAGCTACGACAAATTTGAAAATAGCTATCCAAACATTGTGCTATTCAATACTTCCTGAATATCTGGGGTACGAACAGGAGCAGAGCAGTATTAACCTTTAACAACTCTTAGCTAACCTTATAGCACTATACAAAAACTGCTGCACAAACAAAATGATATACGGCAGCAATATGATAAGCTCACCAGAACACCAAGCTTTATGTGTTCAGCTACATGGGGAATTCATCACTTCTTGCAGATAGTTAAGAGCAACCCATAGTGATCACTGGGTAAAACAGGGAGGACCAACTTCTTCACCTCGTTCCTTACTTTCTTCTCTTTACAATATGAAAGACCTGGTATAGCGTCCGTGCCAATCATATCAATCCCACTAATTTTGAAATCTTGGAAGTTGCATAGAAATCGATCTAATCGCTTCTGAAGTGTCCGATTACCAGACAACATTTTGTTAGACTTGGTATCATATGTAAATCCAATTTCCCCGGGCCTCAACTCAGACCAGGCATCAACCCAACCATCACGTAATGGAATCTGACCATCCAATTTGTCATCCCAGTTCATGTCACCGGCAAATATAGCATTTGGGGAATCATCAAGAATATTGAGAGCCTCCTTTGCCTGAGCTACGCGTTCTTTGCTATACATTTGATCCCACTTGGGAGGGCCAGGGCACGGACTTTCCAGATGACTTGTGGCAACAACCAACATTTTTCCTTTCTCAAATTCAACCTTAGTCGTACAAAGTTCTCTCCCCATTATGGAGTTGCTAAAAGGTTTAGAATTGAAAGACATCACTGGGACCTTACTCAACTGCAAATAATATATGAACATCAGTGCAAGAAATCACATGAAACACATATACCCAACAGAACCAGAAGTTGAATGACAGATCAGGAAATTTTTTCTGAAGGCCTAAAGTTTTAGAAACAACAACTAGGACCACCATGTTGGGACACCTGTTATACCTTATAAAGCATGCAGTGCTTAGTAATTTCCATGACACCAAAAAAAAGGAAACAAAATAAAAATAAAAATTGTAACCAGATAACGGTACTGAAATCTTGCCTGCATGCAGAAATAAGGTCTTGTGATTGACATCTCAGGTGAAACTGAACAATTATAAGCTTTCCACCATTTGAATTGCTGAAAAAGTTCATAGATATTTGGTGTCACCTCCTGCATTTCATCACATTTATTAATAAAAAAGATAAATCATTTAACCAAGAAAGATGAACAAACAAATCATACCTGGAAGCAAATGATATCTGGAGAGTGCTGTTCAACAAGGTCACCTATTGCTTTCATCCGCTTATGCATTTCCAAATCTTCTCGAAACCAAACATTATAACTCAAAATCTTCAAGGAACCCAAACTAGCGTTAGGCTTGACTTCCTCTGCATATTGGCAAATATCTTGTCAAAATTTGAATATGTAAAGCATCACTAATATAAAATGCGCGAAGTAAAGACTGACATAAAAATTGACCATCAGCCATCCTAAAAGATTTATGACGCTACAACAAAACTCCAAGGAACTCCTACATAGCATTTGATATACTGATCAAACTAACTGGTAGGAAGACATGTTAAGAAACAGTTAACAAGTTAAATGATCCTGAAGCCAAGAAGTAGATCACAAGTAAGGTAACATTCAGTGATACGAAGTCCACAATTTAACACAAACTATAGTGTTGATCTAAACCCACTTCAATAAAATTGAGGAAACCAATTTTTATCAAACATTTTGAACTTGGAGTGCAAGGTCCCATGATTCTATCTTAATGACTTTGTCATATTAAACTGGACCATGCATTCTCCGTGTGATAGCGTACAGAAAATAAAGGGAAAAAACATCCTTCTTGCAACTCACAACATAAAAGTTGGACATACTTTACACTGTGAATGCAAAGTTTGTTTAACATGTACCCTTTTTTTGTTCTTTTTCATAAGAAACATAGAACATAACTGGATAAATGCTAAACGAAATAAAATACATTTCAAGCAAGGACCTTCAAACATAATGACAAACTCAGAAATCAGAATAACCCTTTTCCCCAATTTGAAGTGAAGAAATGAAATGACTACTTAACAGCCTCCATCTACCTCTAACTATTAAGAACCACAAATCAGGCAGAATTGAGACCCAACACATGATAGTAACAGACAATTAAATGACCAAACTATCACTTCTAAGATCTAACATACTGAAAGCCAAACTCATCTCACGAGTAAATAACTTTCAACAAAATACAGTTAGGCTAAAATAAGGGCATCGCATTAAAACCCTTAATCTAAATGAATCACGAAAACTGATTCAACCAGAACTCAGACATTGAAATCAACAGAAACAACCATCAAATAGAGATTAAAATCAAAAACTAACCCAATAAAGTTTCTGCCTTTCTGGACAATTTCACCCCACGAAACATACCTACTTCACGAAACCCATCAGAGCTCTCAGCAGCAGGGGTAGTAGGGGTATCATCTTCACTCTTCCTCTTACAAGCTCGCAAGGGAAAGAACACAGACCCAATCGAAGAATCCAATTCTTGGTTCGAAGTAATGGCATCCAACTCTTCAAATGCCGATAAGAAGGAAGCGTTGGCTTTGGTGCCACAAATTTCGCAATCGGTCCTGCCATAGCTGTTGGCGAAAGTGCAGGCTTTGCAAGACCATTTTGATGGCGAAGATGAACGAGGAGGAGGAGGAGGAGGGGAGGATGGTGAGGAGGTGGAGGTGGTGGAAGTGGAGAGACAAATCTGGCAGGTTGATTTCTGTGATGGGGGGTTGAGATAAGTGCACTTGGAGCAAACCCACGTCGCCATTTTGATCGAGTATTGAACGGAGGTTGAGGTTTTGATAGGGTTTCTGTAGGGAAAGAGGTTGAGTGAGCAAGTTAGAGGATGCATGGAATGGAATGAGACTTTTAAGAATCTTTCTCGTTTTTTTTTTTAACTTTCTCTCGCCACCAATAAATATGCATAACCGAGAATTTCAAATTTAAAACGAAAAAATACAAAACAGGGTAACTTTCGATCAATTTAAACTTTCAATTGAGACTGATTCTCAAGTTCATCAAAACAGAAAAATTGTAGTACTATAAGTTATTTAATAAACACAATTTGAATAACTTAAAAATATTTTGAAATAAGCAAGTTATTATCATTTTACTAAAGTCGCACAAATCTATCTTGCAATGAAAATGGGATATTGTTCTTAATATTCGGACAACTTATGTGTTCGATCAAGACTGATTCTCAAATTGATTAAAACACAAAAGTTGTAGTACTCTGAGTTATCTAATAAAGACAACTTGATTCACTTGAAAATATTTTGAAATAAGCAAGTTATGGTCATTATACTAAAGTCACGCAAATTTGTCCGAAAAATGAAAACGGGATAGTATTCCTCACTTTTGGCCAACTTATGTGCTCGATCAAGACCGATTCTCAAATACAAAAGTTGTAGTACTCTGGGTTATCTAATAAACACAATTTAAATCACCTGAAATGTTTTGAAATGAGAAAGTTATGATCATTTTACTAAAGTCGCTCAATCTATCCAACAAAACAGAAATTTTTTCGGACAGATTGCGCGACTTTAGTAAAATAATCATAACTTGCTTATTTCAGAACATTTTTAAGTGATTCAAGTTGTGTTTATTAGATAACTAAGAGTACTACAACTTTTGTGAGTTGATCAACTTGATAATCGATCTCAATTGAGCACATAAGTTGGTCGAAAGTCAGGAACACTATCCTATTTTTATTGCGAGATAGATTTGCGCGACTTTAGTAAAATGACCATAACTTGCTCATTTCAAAACATTTTCAAGTGATTCAAGTTGTGTTTATTATATAACTAAGAGTATTGCAATATTTTTGTTTTGATGAGATTGAGAATCGATCTCAATTGAGGATTTAAATTGGTCGAAAGTTACCCTGTTTTGCATTTTTTTCATTTTTAGTTTGGGTTTCTCTGTTATGTTAAGTTATGCATATTTATTGAATTTAGGTTTAAGGGTTTTGACTTTGAGAGGATTTTGAGAGTTTGAGAGAGAGAGAGAGGAGATTTGCAAGAGATTTGAGTGTGGGAAGAGATTTGAAAGATATTTGGAAGAGATATGCAAGAGATTCGAATTGGGGAGGGAGAAACCATTGTCGATTTGAATGGTGAAGGGAAAAAATGGATGGTTTTTGTTTATATAGGTGGTTTGAGAAAGTTAAACAAAAAAAATTTTAATTAAAATTTTAAAAAAAAAAAAAAAAAAAACCCTCAATGGTAGTGTGAGAAAGAAGATATGATGGTGTGGTGTAATCGCTGCCTTTTTTTAATGGTGTGTATGGTCGTGCAATAGTGCAACGCATAGGCAATGTTTGAGGACAACCAATCGCAAGTTACCCTTAAAAAATTAATCTCATATCATATGGATTGTGATTCAATAAATCTCAGAGTAATTAATCAAAACAAAAACCATCCATTAACATAGACAATACAATGTTGTTGTTACATAACATTAAAATTTCCAATGGAAATACAAAAAATTACATCCTCTCATCCATCCTTCATTTGAAATGAAGGATATGATAGATCATCAAAACCTTTAACCAAAATTATAACAAAAGAACAGTAAAAAAAAAATTGTCTAGATGAACCAAACAAGTACATATAACATCAAATTCGTGCATATTCTACTATATGAACGAATCATCTATTTTACAATTCAGATATGTATTTTACTATTTACTACTGATTAGGACAAAGTCAAATCATAAGCATTTGAGATAAAAGATGGTTATGATAAAAAGTTGATAAATGTATTGAATTTGAGAGTTGAGATTCATTTTTTATGATGGCATATTGGTAAATATAAACCATATAAAAGGGCAAAAATAATGAAAAACTTTTGAAAAAAGTTGGTGAAATGTACATGTGGCGGAGAGAGAAAATATTGTGTTTTCCTTTTAGCAAAATGAAAATTATCATAACTATCTACATCGTTGTCGAATTTTGGAAAACTTAGTATTGTTGAAATGCATTTTTGAAGATCTTTCCAACAAAATCAATAATCAATACAAGCGCTAAAATTTTAAATATATATATTTTATAATTAAAAAACATATAATGTATTTCACGTCTTTAATATTTTTCAAAGCAATGAGACGGGCCGATCATACCAGAAAAAATGATTCGGACATCTTAATGGACATTTAAACAAAAACTCTAAACTTCATGTTTTGGCGAATTCAAAGATTTGGGGATAATTCATTCTCGGTGTTTAAATTTTCCCCCAAGTGATTCAAATTTAACTGAGTTTAACCCTTTTACCTTATAATAGACTTACACTTTAATACTGATTGAGAGTAAAAATGGGGATAGTGATGAAGGTGTTCAATACAAAATATTTGACAAAAATAAAATTATGTGAAGTGCCAACGACACGGGGCATACTCTAGTGTATACATATATTTATATTCAATTAACAAACAAAAATATTGAAATTAAAAAATTTTCAAGTTCAACAAAAATATGAAGTGTCTGAAATCCTAGTCACTCTTTTATAATTAACTTATGATGTTTGACGGCCATTTAGGAAGCATCGGTACTTGTTCTTTTATCATCATTTTGCTTGTTTACATCTTCGTCAACTATCGCGACAAACAATGGAGGAGAGGATGTTGTTGGTCCATAGAACTGTGTGATGTTGTCATCCGTTCCGGTGGATGTTGATGAGATGTTAGGTGGTAGTGACGTTTAAGCACTACAACAAAATGGAAGAACTTGCACTCATAATCAATTACATTGAACGTTTTCATATGGTTTTTGTATGCACACACACACATATACCAATTCTAGGAAGTCATATTTGGTAATCATTTTGAGGTTATTTATACTTCTACCCATTTTATAATTGTGTTTTAAAGAGAATGGATAAAAAGTGTATAAAAAAAAAAAATACCACCAAACATGATTCCCTAAACTTATATAATATATTCCAAATCATTATAAGTGCATCAAAGTACAATAACTATTATATACATATATGGTATCGTAGGCATATAAAAAAAATTGGTTTTCTCATATGTCTAATTCCATTCGCAATAGTATATTCAATATATCTGATCACATTACCCACTATTTGGATTTTATTTATTCTTGACATGTTTATCACATTTATCTACTCCAAGGTATAACGTGTCTTCTGACTGAAATGGAAGATTGGTATTGTTAGACGGGTAGCATAGTTGTGATTTCTAGGATTTTATGTGACTCATTAGATAGTGGCTTATTGTGGGACAAAAAATAGAGGCAACGACTAAATGACAACACTAATTTTCCATAAGGATATCACTATTGTCTTACTTTATGAAGGATAACACTACATTTTTAAATAACACCACCAATATAAGCAAAAAACCTACTACCTTTCTTTTCCATGAAATGCCACCACTACTTTGTCACTGTCGGCCTCATCAAGCCGCCACCTCTCCCCTCGCATATTCTTCTTCTTCACCTCCTTTTTTTTTCTACTTATTCTCCTTTATCTTCCTTTTCTTTTCTCTATCTCTTCTCCATCAAGCACCATCACCGCCACCTCTCCATCCACCTCTTTTTATCCTTATATTCTTTTTATCTTCTTTTTCTCATCCATCTTACTCTCCTTCTTTATCTCTTTTCCATCAAGCACCATCACCTCGGCCGATGATAGCAGGGTGTGGTAGTGCGTCCGAATGTGGTTGGGCGAGCAAGGTGGCGTTGCTCCTGTGAAGAGAATAAAAGATAAGGGTAGTGGTGTCCTTCAGCGGATAAAAAAAATGGAAAAGTGACGTCTTTTAGCAGAAGTAGTTGTGTCATTTAGTCATTGCTAAAAATAAAACTAGCACCTCACATACAAAATCGTGATCCCTCATCCACAAGCTTGGAAAAAAAATTGTAAATTTTCATTAAAAACCTTTGTGAAAACACTCACACTGTACAACCATACTTCTAAGTACAGTTGTTCATCTATATAACAAACCGATGTTTTAAGTAAGAGATTAAAGACGAATGAAATTTACTAAAATATAAGAATCTAACGGATCAGAAAGAGGGAGGTTGGAGAAAGAAGGTTTTTAATTTGGCCCCTGCTAAATAGCACCACCACTTCTCCTGATAGATGCCACCACCCACATTTTTTATTTACTAAAGGACACTACCACTATATAAACAAAAAAAACATAACTCTAACCCATCTTCTTCTATCTCTCTTTCTTCTTCATCAACCCCACCACCGCCACCTCTCCTCCTTCTCCCCACCTCATTCTCCCATCTTCTTCCCACCTCATCCTCCTTCTATCTTCTTCTTTATATCTATTTTTTTTTCTTCTTCTCCCTGTGGCATTGTGGTGGTAGTGGTATGGTCGTGACTAGGTGGTGGTGAAGAGAAGGAGAAGGAGGAGGGGGTTGCGGTAGCCTTCTCCTCATTTTTTATCTCCTTGTTGCATGGTGGTGGTGGTGAAGGGGAAGAGGAGGAGGTGGAGGGGTGGCAATGGCCTCGTTATTTTTTTATTTGTTTTCTCTCCCTGTTGCATGGTAGTGGTGGTGAAGGGGAAGAGGAAGAATAGGAGTGGCGGTGGCCTCTTCCTCCTTATTTTTTTCCCTATTGCACGGTGGTGTAGTGGTGGCGAGGTGGTGGTGAAGGGGAGGAGGAGAAAGGGTGGCGGTGGCTTCATTTTTTATTTTTAATCTTCGCCCTCACGATGGTTCCTACGAATATGGAACCCAAACTCGCCAAAATCTCTGTAGGTGTGGCTTCCCTACTTGCGGGAACCACCGCGAGGGCGAAGATAAAAAAAAGGAGTGTGGTACACCACACTTGCAAGAACCGCCGTGGAGGCAGAGGCAAAAAGTGGGACACCGCCACCTCTCCTTCTTTTTCCCCTTCACCACCACTACCTCACCACCGCCAGGAAGAAAAAAAAATAGGAGGAAAATAAGAAAAAAAAAAATGGGGGTGGTTTCCCACCACCGCTCCTCCTCCCCTTCACCACCGCCACAGCTGGGGAGGAAAAAAAATGGGAGGAGGTGGGACACTACCACATATCCTCCTTCTCATCCTCCCCTTCACCACCACCTCACCACCGCCACCTTGCCATCACCACCACCACTACCTCGCCACCGCTAGGGAGAAAAAAATAAGAGTAAGAGAAGAAAAAAAAATATATGGGAGGAGGTGGGACACTGCCAGCTCTCCTCCTCATCGCCTTACCACCACCTCCACTTCACCGCTGCCAGGAAAAAAAGAGGAAATGAAGAAAAAAGAAATAAAGATGGGAGGAGGAGGTGGTGGTGAAGAAGATGAAGGGAAGATGAGGAGGGGTGGCGGTAGCAAGGTGGTGGTGGTGAGGAAGGAGAATGAGGTGGCGGCGGCGGTTGATGGAAAAGAAAGGGAAAGAGGAAAAGATGGGTTATGTTTTTTTTTTTTTACCTTTTATTGATGTGTCCTTCAGCAGGTGGTGGTATCCTTTAGAAAGATGGTGGTGTTCTTTAGAAAATAAGGTGTTAGTGATATCCATCGGGAGAAATAGTGTTGTTTTTTTTAACAGAGGCCTTTAACTTTTATGTTCCAACTAACTCTAACAGTCCACTTTCTAAAGTCTAATATTGAATTTAAGTGAGGAAGACACGAAGGAATAACCTAGTACATGACAATGTCAATGCGAAAAAAGAAAAAAATAAATTCATATTACAATTCAGAGGGATGTTTTACTATTCACTGCTGACTGGGACAAAGTCAAATCGAAAGAATTAGAGATAAAAGATGTTTCCTGATTCTAGAGAGCGAGGGCAGACCCAACACCGCCCATGGTGTTGGGCCTGTCCGCGCTCTCCCTCACTCCCTAGCAAAACTCAAGATGGTTAGGATTAAAAGTTGGAAAATGTATTGAATTTGAGGGTTGAGATTAATTTTCCATGATGACATATTTGTAAATATAAAACACGTAGAATGACAAAAATAATGAAAAACTTTTGAAAAAAGTTGGTGGAATGTACGTGTGACGGAAAGAGAAAATATTGTGTTTTGCTTTTAACAAAATGAAAATTATCATAACTATCTACATCGTTATCAGATTTTGGTAAAGTTAATATCATTGAAATGCATTGTTTAAGATATTTCTAACAAAATCAATGATCAATACGAGCACTAAAATTTTAATAATATATATTTTATAATTAAAAAATATATAAAATATTTCACGTTTTTAATAATTTTCAAAGCAATAAGATAGGTCGATCATACTAAAAAATGAGTCAGGCATCTTAATGCACATTTAAACAAAAACTCTAAACTTCATATTTTGGTGAATTCAAAGATTCCGGAGAACTCATTATTGACGTTTAAATTTTTTCTCAAACTGATTCAAATTTTACTGAGTCTAACTTTAAAATTTATAATATATATTTTTACCTTAAAGTATATAGTGAAAAAAATGTTAAGTACAAAATATTTAACAAAAATATAATTATATTGAGTGCCAACGATACGAGTCATACTCCAGTAAATAAATAAGGGAAAAACATAACGGAGATTGGCATTTGCATTAAAACCTCCGTCTCAAACCGGTGCGCGATAGGTAATTTCAAACGTTTGCTGCTATCGTTAGTGCAGCTGGACTGCACTCCATTCCAGTACAAAACAGTCACCAGGCTGTAACCCCGTTACCCGACATTGGTATTAACAAGACCTGCAATCATCTCAAACTACCGAAACGCCCTATGTCATTGTTTCACCGTCAAAATGCCTCCTTCTATAATTATAAGGGTAATTAGGTCAAATAACACAATAACTATTTAATATACCTTTCAGTACACCCATGACACTTTCTAGTTTTCACTTGTGATGTGGCTGGTGAACGTTGGTAGTCCACAAATGTATCCTAGAGTAAGATGTTCACTCATCAATCACAAGACACAGTGCTTCTTCCGAATCTATCAAATGAAATCCAAACTTTCTGAATTTCCTTCGAGTCTCAATTACTCTTCACTGTTTTCACTCTACTACACACTAGACATTACTAGTCTAAAGCAATGGAGGACCTAAGGATTGTGTTTTTGCAAAAAATTTCTTTATTTTTTTAAATTACGAATAGAAAAAGCATGATGAGGGTTTTTTTTTTTTTTTTGTTGAAATTAAAAAACCAGCTACTAAAAATATATGTTTTGAGGGGTTTTTCAAAAAATTTCAGGGTATTTTTTGAAGTTTTTAAAATTATTTATTAATTTTTTAAAGACTCGCTAATTTTTAAATTGAAAAAAATCTACTTAGCCTGATCCTTATACCTGGTTAGTGTTTCAAGAGGGTGTCTAGCACGTGAGTGTAACTTTACTCTCTCTCCATGAATTTGAAGAAGATTGAGAGAGGTGTAGAGTTGACACTCACGTGCTTAATATCCTCTGTAGTCCGTACTAATTAATGCTTTCTTCCCAGACTGCGTAAAAATGTTCTTTCTAGTTATCATTTTTTTTTATATATTAAATTTTGAAACTACAATAAATGTATTTAAGAACTCCATAATATATTTAATGTGTTTAATAATTAATAGATTTGTGTACTTGCATCCTTTTTTTTTTGCATTCTTTATGTATCTTCAAAATTAATTAATTATATATATATATATATATATATATATATATATATATATATATATATATATATATATATATATATTTCATTTAACATTGGAACCTTACCTTCTTTCTTTTTTTTTCCTTTACGCACCAAAGTATTTCTGAAAATAAAGAAACCGAAATTAAGTCGTAAAAACGAAATCACAGTCGTGGCTAAAAACCTCTTAAACCCTCAAAACTTCCAAGCTAACTTGCCAACACAACAAAACACTTCATTTCACCTCACTTCATAGCAACTAAACTGAAGATCATGCAAAGGTCTGTAAATCAACCACAAGATTCGAAACCCACCCCAAGAAGCAGAAGCAGAAGCAGAAGCAGAAGCAGATCAGAAGCAGCTTCAGCTTCTTGTTGATGGCGGGTTCTAGCTCAATTGGAGCACCCACACTTATCTTCCTTCTACTCTCTTCCTTCCTCCTCTTAACTTCAGGTAATAACAAGCAACACCCATTATCTCAAATTCACTAACTAAAATACCCATTTCTCTATTGCTTGTAATTCACACTTAATTTTATTTGCAAAGCAGCTGCAGTGATAGTAAAGAAGCAGAAAGAAGAGGAAGAAGCATTCATAGGAGTGAACATAGGCACCCAAGTCTCGAATCTACTATCCCCAACCGAGCTAATTTCATTCCTCCAGCTCCAAAAAATCACCCACATTCGCCTCTACGACGCAGACCCAGACCTCCTCCAATCTCTAGCTCACACCAAGATCCGAGTCACTCTCGGTATCCCAAACAACCAACTTCTAGCTATCGCCTCTTCCAACTCCACCGCAGCCGGTTGGATCAACAGAAACGTTGTAGCCTTGTATCCACAAACCTTAATCACAGCCATTGCAGTTGGCGACGAGGTCCTTACAACCATCCCATCTTCAGCCCCAATTCTTCTCCCAGCAATTGAATCCCTCTACAATGCTCTAGTCGCCTCAAATCTCCATACCCAGATTCAGATTTCCACGCCCCATGCCGCATCCATCATTCTTGACCCATTTCCACCTTCACAAGCCTTCTTCAACCAAACCCTCACTCCAACTCTCCTTCCATTGCTTCAATTCCTCTCAAGAACAAGTTCCCCCTTGATGATGAACCTTTACCCTTACTATGTGTTTATGCAGAACAAAGGGGTTGTCCCTATTGAAAGTTGCCTCTTCAAACCCTTTAGCCCATCCAAAGAAATGGTTGACCCCAATACATTGCTTCACTACACCAATGTCCTCGACGCCATGATCGATGCTGCTTACTTCTCTATGAAAAATCTCAACATCACAGACGTAATTGTGCTTGTTACAGAGTCTGGGTGGCCTTCAAAGGGAGATTCTAAAGAACCCTTCGCGACGATCGACAACGCAGACACTTACAATTCCAATTTGATCAAACATGTATTGGATCGAAGTGGAACCCCATTTCATCCGGAGCTCACTTCGAGTGTTTACATATACGAATTGTTCAACGAAGACTTGATTACGAACCCGATTTCGGAATCCAATTGGGGGCTCTTTTATGGGAATTCGACGCCAGTATATTTGCTACATGTTTCGGGAAGTGGGACTCTGTTGGCCAAGGATACGACGAACCAGACGTACTGTATAGCCATGGATGGAGTGGATGGGAAGACGTTGCAGACGGCCTTGGATTGGGCTTGTGGGCCGGGTCGATCCAATTGTTCTGAGATTCAACCTGGTGAGAGTTGTTACCAGCCCAATAATGTGAACAAACATGCTTCATATGCCTTTGATAGTTACTATGAAAAGGAAGGGAGGGCCCCTGAGTCTTGTGATTTCAAGGGTGTTGCCACCATCACCACCACTGATCCAAGTAAGTTTGTTTTCATGTTTCAGGAAATTTGGATTATTTTTCTATGTGAGCCATACTATTTTTGTTGATGCACACATTAGAATAGAAGAACAGCCTGAGATTAGACCTGTAGTTTTAACTTCTTTGCTCCAATGAATCACCACTCTCGACCCCACCATGCCAACATTGTATGTAATTGACTTGGTTCTACTCCGATATTACCCATGGTGGATCAAATAATATAATTTCCCTTCTCATAGAATTTACTTTACGTGGAGGACATTTTTTTTTTTTTTTTGAAAGCAAGCGTGTGTTACCGCCTTAACCATCCAATCAGACTACCATTGGCAATTGGGTGGGAGGACATGTTGTCTTTATGGGTGTCTTAAATTAAAGTTAGTTAGCTATTTTGATTTGTGTTTCAAGCAAGGCTTTGTCAAAACAAAATTTGGCTTGTCATGCATCATAAACCTGTGAATGAAAATATTTTTACTACAAAATAAAGAATGGGGTTACGTTAAAATTGGGGTTGATTTCATAACACAAGAGATTAGAGAATTGTTTACTTGCTAGTTGGTACATTCTAGTGGTAATAACATTGTAACTTGGTGAATGGTGGAAACTAAAATAATGTTGGTTTCTCTTTTTTTTTTCAGGTCATGGGAGTTGCATCTTTCCTGGAAGGTGAGAAAGTTGTTGTTGCTTGTTGGCTTACTTACTAATGTTGCCTCCTATCTGTCTCAGTAAAATTTAGTATTTTCTTTAGAAGATTTAGAAAGAACACACACACACACATATATGACTGATATGGAATGGGATTTGATGTGGTCCTCTCCACAGCTTTTCTATGATGTTTATTGGTCGTCCACATGGCATTGCCCAACAAAAATTCACGTAGTGATATTTAGAAAATTATATGTCCACCCCAGAAAATAATGATGTGACTCGCATAATGTTGTATGAGCACCCTTTTTTAAGCCTCATGCGTTTGTTTTGCAGCAAGAAGATGGGAAACAACACAAAGTTGGAGAGCACTGGAAACACCACCAATTCCACAAGTAAGGCTGGATTGAGATTTGCTGGTGGGGTCAATGGATTCAACAATCTTGTGATTCTCGTGTTCATCTCATGTTTTACTACTTGGATACATGTTTGATCAGTTGGGTAATAAGTCAGTTTAGAAAGGTAAGATAAGAGCAATCTTCATGTTGTATGATTATTTCATCTGATTGATTGATTCATGGAGTTTGGTCATTAGTGGATGAGTTTATGATCACGAATAAGTCCTGGTGCGCCAGCACCGGGCCTAGCTCTCCACCATTCCACATTCTCGAAATGCAAGATTATACGCATCTCGAAAATGTTGAACAGTAGAGAGCTGGGCGTGGCTCTTTAGAATTGGGGTTACGATTACTCACTCCTTTTTGTAAATGTTTTTATAATAATATCCACTCTTCGTGGTGGTGGGTGGGGGCCTTTTGAAGTCCACTTAATTGGAAAGGACAACCAAAAAGGAATGTATTCTGTGGAAAAAGAAATGTATTACACTATTGTATGGAAAAGATTTGAAGAATATTAGTGGTAAAGAAGACACTAAATAAGCTCATTAAAGGTGTGGGATTTCATTCTTTAGACTTGTTTATAGGATCAAAGTATGGTAGGGATGGGCCATCATGCCAATGGTCCCCCTAAAAATTTAAATGTAACTTCGGGTTATGGTGTGCCATGGACTTCTTATTTCTTTTCGACAAAACTCAATGAGAGACAACTTATGGATGCATGGTTTAACTTTATGTAACAAAGTGGCACTTATGTCTAGTGTGGGTAAAGTTAAGTACAGTTCGTTAGTATTTTAGCAAAGCCTAAACTAGTTCCTGATCTACCTATCATTCAATCTCTCTACAACTTCTGCCTTAAAAGAATTCATCTCATGTGCAAACTGAAGCATTCACATTCCTAGGCTTCTTCTTGTACAAACTGAAGAATCTCTCTACGCCTCTACCTATCATTCGAGTTATCTTAAAACTGATTCTCATATTTGTACCAAAAGTCCAAACTGAAGCATTCTCATTCCTAGGCTTCTTCTTGTATTGGGCCTGGGTATGAATTTCACAAAGTACTGTGCAATTGGGTTTAAACTTCTTAAGGTCTAAATGCGACCTATGTTATCTTCCATGATGTCGGATTATTCATAGTTTCAAACCAACAATTATACAAAAGCCCAACCACCTAAAGTCCATTCCATAGTCATAACATCTGAACAAGTTTTCAAATTGTAGAGTTCAAACCAAAGGTGTGATGGCGCATGGTATCACTAGGTCACGGGTTTAAACTCAGTTGGCGGCATCTGGGATGGGAGGGGTTAGGAGATTAAAAAATATATCTTCTTTCACAATCAAATAGTTCAGTAGTGCTAGCTTGCTAGCAACTGAAAACTATCCAGAGGAATTGATCCTCAAAGCACATGTATTTCCTATATCAAAGCATGAACCCTCTGCCTTCTATAGTAACTTTGGGGTTCTATTAGGGGTGGCAATTAGTTACCTGACACGATAAGTCAACGTGACACTATCCACTGTTCGGTGGGTTTGGATTTGGAAAAATAACTGTGTTGGCACAACACAACTCATCAAATTTATGTGAGGTTTGTATTTTAGGTATCAACACAGTTGACAAGGGACCAACTCGTTTATTATTTTGTAATTATTATGTTATTAATAAGAAAATTTAGCATATAGATGTTTTTTGTGATTATATGATTTTGACCGTGCATATCCAGAACCAAATTTGCACCTAGAGTATGTACATGAATACTTAAGAGAAACGCTTTGGCACAAATAAAATTGCCAAAAAGGTAGTAATAGTTATCAATCACTTAAGCGGTCTCAGAGGTGGATTGGTTTGGGTTTGGGTTTGGGTTTGAGATTTTTGACATGTTTACTAAACATGTTGGGTTTGGGTTGGACAAGTTGACACGAGATTTTAATTTGACATGATCAGTGTTCTAAAAAGCACTAGGCGGTGGGCGGGCGGCGAGCTGCGAGCAGGTGCCTAGCCCCCAGGGGCGTAGGCGACACCTAGGCGGTCTTAGGTTTTGTATTATAACTTTTATAATTTACAAAAGTTAAGCATAATACATTATTAATTAAGTTAAGCATAATACATTATCAATTACATCCAATTTAATGCCAAGATACATATGCAAAATTTTAAAACGTGAAAAATTAACAGTCATAAACAAAATTTATTAAAACTCAAATGACTGAAGTTGGTCATGATGGGTACTTTATACAAAGTTGAATTTGTGGACAAATATTCAAACCTACTCTTTTATTTTTCTTCAAATTGCATGAATAACCTCAGTCATGTTTGATAAAATCTACATTACTAAAATTGGTACGATCCTTTGAAAATTTCATTAAGTAATCATCCTTTGCTACATTCAGATATATACTGAATAAAAAACAATTAAATTGTTTATTTCCAAAAAAGATGAAAGAAAAATAAAATAAGAACACAATTAGCTTTATTAAAAAAAAAAAAAACTCGCCAAGACCCCGCCTAGACCCCACCCAGACCTACCTAGACCCGCCTAGACTGCCCAGAACCCGCCCAGCCATTAATCTGGGCGTTTTTCTAACGCCTAGGCGCCACCTAGGCCGATTTTTAGAACACTGGACATGACACGACACAATACATTGCCACCTATATCTAACCTCCCCATAGAAAGATGACCCTCTCATGGTTGAAAGGTTTGTTTCAAAGACGTAGCTGTTCTTGAAATACATAAGTAAATAGAGTTGAAAAAATTATGCAAAACAAGTGAAAAGCTTGAGGTTTTCCATTTACTATGACAGTCTACATAATTGAAGAAATGCTCGAAGGAATAAGATCATTTGGCTTGGTTATGTTATGTGCCCATGAGCCTGTCTTGATTCCATATTCCTTGGAATGAATAAGACTTGTCAATTTCCAATTTATGGCTATTTCAGTAATTTGTTTAACATTTTCTGTGTGACTTGTCCCATAAGGAGAACTTTTTTGTTTTAACCAAACAAGAAAAATTTACTCTTAAAGGAAATTGTTTCCATGTTACTTTCTTCATCCCTCAAGGACAACTTTTTTAATTTTGAAAAAATAAGGAAACCTATTCCTAATAGGAAAATATTTCCTTGTTACTTTCCTTGTCCCATAAGCTTTCTTATATCTAGTAAACGGATTTAGACCTTCTAAATTCTGCTCCAAACCTCAAGTTCCCAAAAAGAGGATACTCATGTATTACATCTTCCCCTTTTAAAAACTTGAACTTAGAACTGGAGGTTGTGAGAATCGAGTCTCATTCTTCCTGGTGAACCATCTGGACGTTGATTAAACCTGACCAACACGTCCAATACGAAAAGGCTCAAGCTCTCCCCCACATGTCATAGTCACCTTTCGCTCCAAAATGCAATCTTCCTTGAGTGGCTCTACCTTATCAAACCACAAGTCATCAATTGGTGGTAACAAAACTTTATCCTCACCATCATCATCCAACAATGGAATCTCAAACAGCTTCAAATACTCAACATTAATAACCGAATACATTTGCATATAAAGAGGCAAATCTAGCTGGAAGGCAGTGTCACCAATCCGTTTCAAGATACGAAAAGGCATGTATCAAATAGGCTTCAACTTTTTTCCTTTCCCATAAAGATGCTCCTTACTGAGGCGTAACCTAATCAAGTCACCCTATCCAAAGTTACAAGACACCCGATATTTGTCATGTTTTGCTTCATACCTTTCTGGTGATCTCTTCAACTGTGTCACAACAACCTCATGAATCTTATGAACTTTCTCCAATAACCTTTGTGCTTGAAATATAACATCCTCACCTTTTCCTTCCTGAGAATTGTTAGCCATTAAAACCATATCAAATTGGCTAGAGAGCAAGAATCTCAAACATGTTTCGAAAGGAGATTCCGACATGGACCCATGAAAAACACAGTTGAAAGCACACTGAATATATGGGAGACTATCATCCCAAGTCTTAGAGTGTCGACAGTTATAACCTCTAAAAAGATGAACCAAAGTTTGATTCACTACTTATATCCGTTTGTTTGTTGATGGAAGGCGGTACTTTTCTTGAACTTGGTATCTGTCATCCCCCATAAAGAGCGCCAAAGCTATATGAGAAATTGACTATTTCTATCTGAAGTAATTGATGTAGGTAACCCGAAGTACTTCCATACATGTTGGAAAAACAACTTTGTTGCACCCTCACCTGTAAAGTATTCTTGCAAGGAATCAGAACAATCATCTTACAATATTGCTCTAACACAACAAACACATAATCATAGAAATATTATCCCAAGGACGAATAGGAATCGACAATGGAATATACAACCCTCTCTTCCAATTAGAACGCTTCGATGTGTTGCAAAACACACACACCCGTACATATCAAGAAACATCAAAGTGCATTCGTAGCCAATAAACATACCGACACAAATTAGACAAAGTCTTCTCACCTCCAAAGTGTCCAGCAACCATAGAAGTATGAGCCCTCCTTATCCACTGCAATCTATCATCATCATGTGGAATACACAATAGTGTCCCCTTGTACAATAAATAATCTTGGATCTTGTACTCCCCAATCTGACTCTCCTGCACCTTAGCATAAATATTTCTGAAGTCTGAATCAATGCCATACCATTTTGCATACTCAAAAGTAACAATCGGCTTAATATGCATAGCTACCAACAAAGAAGTTTGAATGGGTGGTCGTGATAACATATCTACCAACTTGTTTGTAACCCATTTCTTATACTTGGTCGCAATATTAAACTATTGAAGATAGGACATCCACTTCATAACTCTAGCTTGTTGCAACTTGGTATGAGCTTGAAAAAACGTTAATGGCTTGTGATCTAAGTGAACCACAACTTTATTAACTAGCAAGTACACCCTCCAATGCTTCACTGCCTGACGCAAAACATAAAACTCTTTGTTATATATCGGGTACCGCTCAATTGTACATGTAAATATCTTAGAATGGTATGCAACTGGTCTCCCATTCTAAATAAAAACGGACCCCAATGCATAGTCTGACACATCTGTTTCCACCTCAAACGGTTTCTACAGATTTGGCAAAGCCAACACTGATGCTCTGAAATCTTCTTCTTCAACAACTGAAAGGCCTCATCATGGTTTTTTTCCAACCAAACTTTTTTCCTGCCTTAGTCAACTATGGAAAAACAATCTATGAAAAATGTCTATAAACTTGGGCAAATACTGGTAAACACCCATGAAGCTCCTAACCACATTCACTCAATTAGGCCTAAGCCACTTAGTAAGGACCGTCACCTTCGATGGATCCACGCGTAATGTTACACCAATAATGAACCCAAGATACACAAGTTGTTTTTCCCAAACTCACACTTTTTCCATTCAAGAGTAGCTTACTCTTGCGCAACACTTCTAACACCCTGCGGACACGAACAAGATGTTCCTCCCATGTCTTATTGTATGTAACGCTATTGATAATGAAATCATCAATAGAATCTAGATGAACCTCATTCATCAACCTCATAAAAGTTGTTAGAGCATTGCACAATCCAAACGACATCAATTACCACTCAAACAATCCTTGCTTAATTTTGAAGGCAATCTTCCAAGTGTCCTGAATCCTCATCTAATGAGAACCATATTTAAAATCTAATTTGGTTAAAAACTGAGCGCATTCCAACTGATCTAATCAGTCATCAATCTTCGGCAAAGGATATCGATTCTTGATAGTAACCTTGTTAAGTGCACTATAATCCACAGACATCCTCCATCCAACAAAATTGGTTAATCACATGGTGAACAACTCGGAACATAACCCATTGCTCCAACAATTCTGAACTTGCTTCTTGATCTCATCTGACTCTTGTAGTGAAGTACGTTATAGCCCAAGATTCGACAATGGCAAATCTCCCGTCAAAACAATCTCGTGCTCAAATCTAGTTTTGGCAGTAAACCTTCCACAATACGAAACAAATTCTCACAATCTTATTGTAATTTCCCAAGCTCTGTAATTTGTTCAAAAGTCAAGGATGCCAAACACACAACCTGTGGAGCCTTTGTAACTTGCCTCACAAACAATGACAAAAACATACTACAAACATTCACCATTCTATTTACCTGAGTTGTCAACACAATAAAATTAGTAGACGGAGCAATCGAAGCATTGATCATATAAGGTTTGTTGTCAATAATCAATCGATATTCTCTGTCTCTATGATATTGTGTAACATCTCTATCCCTCAGGTATAGACTCCCAAAAATCACCTTGCACACATTTTATGGAACCAAATCACACAACATCTCATCAATGAGACTGTCTGAATATGCAAATTGGAGTACACATTGCTTGTTGATTTTCTCGTTCGTCTCCCTTTGTAACCAACTAAAAAAATACGGTTTCAGATGCTTCACAGTTTTCGAATCCATATTTTGCACCATGGTCTGTGAAATGAAATTCTTTCTGTCTGCTTGAATCCACAACTGTGCTCACTATCGTGTCCTTAATCTGTATCCTAAGATTTTTTTTTTTTTTTTTAAAAAAAAAAATTCTTCTCTGACATCCTCATTCGGTAAACCTGACTTAGCCATAATACTCAGTTTCGAATTATTTTTTATCAACACTGGGACATATGTCCCCACTGCACCTGTAGAAGTAAGAGCCTTTTTTTCTTTTCATGTTCCTTCGACCTGTGAGGTTTAAAATTAGGGTATTTGGTCCAACACTTGTCACTTATATGCCATTTTTCCTTGTAGTGTTTGCATATCAAATTCCTACTGTTAGAAGTTGTCTTTCAGTTATCCTAGTCCGCTTTCAACTTTGTTCACTGTTCTTACTACCGGACTTCTTGTTGCCACTCTTTTCATCTTTTTTCCTAATCGTGCAATGGCTTGTATTATTGCTTCCCTAATAGTGCTAATTGAAAAAACTTTAACTCCTTATGAATATGTTCGTTCAATCCACCGGTGTATTTTATGAACATGTCGCACTTCTACGTATCTATGTACAAAACCAAACACTAATTATGGAACTCTGTCGTGTATTCCTACACTTTTGTTTGTACTTCTGGTGTAAATATTGCCACTTATAACACATTTTCTGATCATGCCTTACTGGGTAAAACTGTTTCTAAAGAGCTCCCTTAAATTGCTTCCATGTTAGGGTCGTATATGCTATAAGACTTCCACCAAGTCACCGCATGATCTGATTACTTCAGACTTGCAAAGCGAATCTTTTGGATATAATTAAACTATACGATGTGTAATAGGTTTTCAAATCAATCAAGCCATCCAGTTTATTTGCGCCAATGGCATCATCATAATTTTGAATCTCAATTTTGAAATTGATCTTCAAACTATCAAAGGGTTCCCCGCAGAAGAATTACCTGGTAGTGATATTGCCTCCTCTGACACCTCCTTTTAGAATTAGAGATATTTTTTTCTTGAGATTCTCTCTCGAACGCTGCAAACTTTTTTTTTTCAAGTCTTCCATGAATTTCTCAAAGGTACGACTCAACAATTTCACTTCTTGTTCCAACTTTGTAACTCTGTCTGACTTTGCATCATCCTTCTGTTTTGCCGTCTTCTTCATTTTTGACAATCTATGCTCCCACAACATATTGAAAACCTCTCTGAATCGCTTATATTGCTTGTGTGACAAAACCATACACCACAAGATCTCCTAAGGGTGGCAAATTTTGCTTTAATACCACTTGATATATATGTAGCCAATTCAGAGTATATGCGGAAAAATAAAAGAAGACAATTTGTACTTACAACATTTTCTTTCTTTTTAATAAACAAAGATTACAACACTCTCAAGAACAAACTCGTTGAAAGGCTATTTTTTTGGACGCCTAAAACCTAAATACAATGACATTACATATAGGCTAAACAAATCTAAACCAAAAGGGAAAAAAATATTCCTAATAAGAAAATATTTCCATATTACTATCTTTGTACCTAAAGAAGAACTTTCTTATTTAATCAAACAAGGAAAGTTTACTCTTAATAGAAAAATATTTCTATATATTTTCCCTTGTCACATAAGAAAATTTTCTTGTTTTAACCGAAAAAGGAAAGTGTACTCCTAAAACTCTCAAGGAGAACTTTCTTGTTTGGTTTAGAACTTTCTTGTTTTAACCAAACAAGAAATCTACTCATAATATAAAAATATTTACATATTACTTTCCTTGTCCTAGAAAGTAAAGTAAGCAAGAAAGCATAATTAAAAAATTTCTAAATTTCATCGCAAACCTCAAGTTCCTAAAAAGACGATACTCATGTATCATATATACAACAAAACCATGATTCGCTGATTTGGTTTAGGTGGGGAAAAATGACATTTTGCCTCTATATTTCGGTTCCCTCCATTTGATCATAAATGATGTTTTAGACATTGCAAGCAATTTTTTATACACAAGTAAACCAACCAAATTGAAATATTTAATTCATATAAAACATTTAGGGCTTATCCAACATTTCACACTTGCAAATCATTTTGCCAAATCACAGTCTACACAGTACCATATTAAGAAACAGGGTAACAATTGAAGTCTCACAGGGGAACTCTTCCGCAGGGTCGAACCAAAAGAGAAAAGAACAATTGAAGTTTCAAGGGGAGGAACTCGTGTATGTTTCTAATAAACTGAAACTTTAAACAAGAAGGCTATATGTAACAAAACTGATATCAAATCAATAAGCACGAAAGCTGCTGCCTGATTTTGCTCAGGCGACTGCATCCTGTCTTCACGAGTATGCTGCTTGCTCCACCAGAACGGATTGACTGCCCCTCAAATCCAAGGAGAGAGTAATTATTTACAATGCGAGCATACAAACATGGCCAACTTCTACTGTCACAAAAAGGTCGCAGCTACTACCACGAACCTTGCACAAAAGGAATGCAGTTGACAACCTCTGCATATCTTATTACTGAATCCTCCTGACCCTCATAAGTATTCCAGGATATCGGACAATGCACAACCCCTCTTATCTAAGAGCATTGACAAAGGCCATCAAGGAATCAACATCTCTCTTCTCTGATGAGTACTTGATGGGTTTTGAAGAGTGTTTAGGGAAAAAGTGTATTGTGGGGAAGCTCTCAAGTTGCAGTTCCTGCTGAGCATATGATTTTTCCTCCCCATCTGCCCTAAACTTGCCTATCTTCGCTGCTGCATCCTTTAGCTTCTCCGCTAATTCAACATATGAACCTTCCATGGCCTGTATAAAAGAAACATATTTATATTAAAACAAAAAACATTGATGAGATTTAAGGTACAATGTTGGGTTAACCATGCAAATCAGATTGTGCAGTTCTTTAACAATAATATGTTTACCTGACAGAAAGGGCACCATGGTGCGTAAAGCACAACAAGCCAAGGTTCTGCCCGATTCTCCAATCGTGCCAAATTCTCTATCCCAAATTTATTCAAAGTATCAATGTTTTGCGAGTCAAAGATGTCAGCTTCCGCAGCATTTCCATTGATATGGGCAGCCTTATTTCCTTGAGAAGTTTGTTCATTTTTTATATTGCCCTTGTGTAGGCCACACTCTTTGGCTTTAGAATCCTCCCACCACCACCTTCCTTCCCTCTCATGCTGCCCTGGCAAGATGGACCTAGTGCATGGTTCACACCCGATGGATACATAGCCTTGAGAGTGCAACGAATTAACAGGTACATTGATAGCCCTTAAAAACTTCCATATGTCTGCACCATCCACATTTGCAACAGGGTTCCATTTAATCAGCCTGCCACAATCTAGGCCTTCAAAAGATGGATCAACTTGCACAACAGGAATTTCAGCTCTAGTGCCTGGAGACTGATCTTTCCTCTGACCAGTGATCCAAGCCCGAAGACCCTTAAGGGCCCTTCTCAATGGCCTAACCTTTCTCACTCTGCAACACTCTTGGTGCCCATCCTCGTAGAATGAGAACAAGCCCTTGCTTCTGACTAAGCCCTGAACTTCAACTGCATCAGGTAGGGCTGAAAACCGAACCGACGGTTCGGTTTTTCGCCTAAACCGTGAACCGAACCAACTTAGGTCGGTTTTAAAATTTTCAAACCGAAACCGAACCGACCATTAACAAAACCGATCCGAAACCGAACCGATTCTAATTTATGCAAACCGTAACCGAACCGACTAAAATCAAACCAAAACCGAAATAAAACCGAACCGACCGACTATTTATAACATATTTTATTATTTATATATAAAATATATATTATTTATTATATATATTCGGTTAGTTCGGTTTGGTCGGTTAAAATCACATAGAAACCGAAAACCGAACCGACCACTTCGGTTTTGAATTTTTTAAAACCGAAACCGATCCGAACCGAATTTAAACCGAACCAATTGGTTTGGTTTAGATCGGTTCGGTCGGTTTAATCGGTTTGATCGGTTTTTTGTTCAGCCCTAGCATCAGGGAACATGTGCTCAATGTGAATGCCATAGTGTTTCTCCACTGTGTTAAAGAACTTGTATGGTTCTGGATTCAGCCTTCCAGTGTCGAGATTGAAAACTCGAAAGGGTCTCCCAGTTAATCGTGCATATTCTATTAACGCAACATCTTCTGCTCCGCTGCATGCACCAAAGATGGTTGTTAATAAAAGAAAGAAAACAATAAAGCAACACTGATAAAGCAATTAAATTTATTTGGATCCATGGATGAGGGTTTGAAACTAAAACGAAGATCAAAGCCACATTTTGTCTATTTTAGCTTCATTTGGATGAAGCCATGCAAGTACCGTAGTTGCTTATTTAACAGCAGAATTCGATTGTCTTATCCATTATATAGTTCTAAAGACCTTTATCCTTCAATAGACTGATACAAATAAAGCATGTCAAAATCTTCCCGAAAATGTTAAAGACAGATAAAGAACCCCTACAACTTTTGAAGAGCTTCCCTCCATCTCGTTTAAAGCATCTATTAAATACTTGTTGTAACCCTTAAAACTAAGTGAACATGTTCCATGATTAGATTCTTCTTACGCTCGTATGGTATGATAATGATAGATTGATAGTGTTAACTAGTTTCCTTGCTATTATACTTAAGGACGTACCGACTCACTCCAAACCCCAATAATAAAGAACAATTTAGGCATTGATACTTCCAAAAAACCCACAGTGATTTTATAACCATTGGCCTTCAGATTTTATACGCGCATTGCCAAAATACTCTTTAACATCATCTAATTTATATCAAAATACAAGTTGATAAGTTCACAGTGTATTATACTGAATTCAATTGAATACCTGAAAGCAATAGCGATTTCGCTGCCGAACTTCTCAAGGGCATTATCCATAATTTCAAGAGGAGAAGCATTTTCAAGATCTTTAGCTAATTGCTCATAATCTTCCACCACCTCAACTTTCTCTTCCACCTCTGCCAATAACCATAAAACAAAGGTCATAAATGTCAGTTCACATTTCTCCAAATATACCCTCCATATAAAATTTCACAAAAAAAAAAAAAAAAGTAACCAACAAACATACCAGGAACAGGAACAACAATTGTTGTTGAAGCAAGACGAACAATGGAATCATTACGTTTTGCTACTGCTACGATTGGTTTTACAAAATACCGTCTTTGAGTCGAACTCCCAGATGTTGATAGTAGAAAAGCTCGATCAAGAGGTCGTAAGGATCTAATCCTTCAAGCTGAAGATCAAAAGGGGTTTTACAAATAATCAATTTAGTACAAACGGATCAAAGAAAAACATGAAATTTCATCACCATCTAACAAGAACCCATTATTAAAAAAAAAACACCTTTAAGCTCTTTAGAAGAGATTGAACGTGAAATAAACGAAGAAGAAGCAGCCATGGCCATGATTGATTTCGAATTCTGTGAAGAAGCTCTTGTTTCTCTGATCTCTGTTTTTGATTTCGTTTCGTTTTTCTGGGTTTTTTTTTTTTTTTTTTTTACTTTTCTTTCTGTTTTTCACTTTATAGTAAATCGAAACGGAAGTGTTGTCTATAAATAATTTTTTGTGAAAGTTGCTTTTGGAGGTTCATTGAACCGGGACGGAAATCCGTCGAAGATGTGTCTTCTTCGCGCGAGGCAACCGGAATCCAAATATGAAAGGCAAACGTTAACGGTGACGTCAGGTTTTGTTGGCGGTAGTCCGAAGCTTCCTCTGGTTGGGATGTAGGGACGACCGTATGATGCGGTTTAACACTATGTTTCTGTAAACAATGAATGAAGACTGGATTGGGTCCAATGGGGAACTCTTAGCCTGCTTTATGGCTTTATCTAGTCAGAAAAGTGTAGCCTTTCGGATTTTTTTTTTTTAGGGAATTCTAATTGTCGACGAAACCAGCGAGGAAAACAGCGAGGGATGGAGGGTCCGTCGCTAGTTTCCTTGACATTTAGCTTTACTCTTTTTTTTTTTTTTAGTTCGTGATGACTCGAACGCTTTTTCTTATTGTTGAGGAAATGGGCGAGGGAAAAGGGTGCAACCCTCTATCCCTTTGAGATGTGTGCTATTGCGCATCTCGAGGGGATGGAGGGTTGCACCCTCCTCCCTCGCCCATTTCCTCGCTAATTAGAAGGGCTCTGACTTGAATGAGTCTTTGAATTTCATTTTGCCCTGATTCTAGGGAGCGAGGGAGAGAGAGCGAGGGTCGTCCACCACCATTCAGCATCGCCCCCACCTCGCTCTCTCCCTAGAAGGGCTCTTCATTTTGATACCACCATTATCGTCGTATTTCTACCTAACACCACTACCCGCCTTTTGAAACCACCATTATAAACTACAAATTCTCGTAGAGGATCATGGGTTTTGGGCACTGTTCGCATCACTTCATGCAAAATAGGTTATTTGGCTCGCAAGGTCCTGTGCGAATTTAGTTAGAACCAGGTTGTATTCCTTATTTTTTTTCCATTTTCTTTTGTGTAGATTTTTTGAAGTTCTAAGTGTTTAAGATGTTTAATATTATCAAATATAACTCTCAAAATAATTCTTGATCTTCCTTGCAACAAATGACCACAAGCATGACATTGGGTGGTTTCAAAATCAAATTTTATGTGTTTTTGCTTTGAGTCTTCAAACATGACTTTTATTGTCCAAATTATGATGTTTATAATCATCAAAATTATTGAAATATAAACGCATTATAAGTAAAATACGAATTCAATTAACGCAATTTAAAATATATATTAATGATTTTTAATGATCACAAGCGTAAAAGTTATCAATATATAAAAGCGGTGACTTCTCTAACAACCAAATCATCATATGTCACCAAAACAAAGATTGTTTCTTCGTATCAACACTAAGGATGCATATACATGCCAATCATAAAATGTAGAAAAAAGGATGCATGGGTGCATCAGTCAAAGATATCAATGACCTATTGTGACTTCTTGATCTTCTTAGCATTCATGGCATTGAACTTGCTTACTATGACATCATCAATGTTGAACTGGCCATCAAATGAACTCTTCCATGAGATTGCTTCTGGGAAATAAATAAAAAAACCTAATAGGTATCGTCTGAGGCAATGGTGGTTTGGTTATCATATTGAGCAATACAAAGTGCTCACTAACGATAAGGTATGCTATGAAACATACGCGTATGTCTTCAACTGTTTCGGTTGCTCAACATATGGAAAACATGTAGTGTTTTAGTTCCCAATACACACAAACACACATTAGTAACGGTTTGTGGCAAACTCGAACGTATCTAAATCAAACATCCATTTTTTTTTCTTAATACGGAGTGTGCCTTCTAAGACTGTTAAAGCATCGTTGACCACATTCACCCCACACTTGTATCACATTCTAACCCATAAGTTTTTATTTGTTTTTGGCTCCATAGTAGCTCGTTCCTTACTCGTTTCAAACTATCTTTTTTTGTCATATTTAGGAAATTGTTTATGCATCGAAATCCACAATTCTCATCGGCAGAAACATTCTCAACGTCATCAACATAATCCCAAATTCACAAGGGAATTTGCTTCATGAATACACTTTTCCACTTGATTGGCTTCATCTTTTTGGCTTAGAAACATTTTGTTGACTTTTTAGCTCCTTTTGGGTCTTGGCTAACTTTTTTTTTTTGGAAAGTGAGCTGGCTAACTCATGACCTGATGAGTCCTTTTTTTTTTTTTTTTTTTTTCTACTTGTCTTGTTTCGACAACTTATTCTTTTTAGGTGTACCCTTCCCCGCTATAGGTTCTAATGGTTCCATCATTAGAGTTGAACTCGAGCAACTCAAATGTACAAGTTTCCTTTCCAACACCATTTGTCGATCAGGAATGGATTTACTAAACATTTGCTTAATGGTGTCGACCATTGACTCTATATTTATATGCGTACCTTTAAGCATGTGTTTTTTAAATTGTATCCAATGTATGTTTGTCCAAGGTAGCCAATGGACGTTGTCCATTGTGGGATAGGTTCTCAGCCATTTCATGAGTAAAAGGCAACCCATGAGTGGTTTGAATCACATATTCACACATGACACAATCATCACTCACGTATTCACCCCTTTCAATTTACAGTAGTATCTCATCAAGAGCCTTGTCTGCCATGGAGCCATAAAGTTTTCCAAAAAGTTTTGAGTTGTGCTTATTGTTTACATTTGTCAAAGTTTTAGATCATGTCATACATCTTCATCCACACATTAAAAAAATTTTGTTAGGAATTTTCAACATATTTTTCAACTTTGAATGTGCAGTTTTAATACGATATGTTATCCGTTGGCCAAAAGGTATGAAACTATCAACCCATGTACTCATGAAGTACTACTTCTCCGGACAACAATTGTTTTTTTCAAATAATTCAAACACTTTAGCTGTGATACCCATTTTTTAATCGAACTCCACAGTGGACGACTTTTATTTCTCTCATATATACAACAACCTCCTTGCTCGGGGAAAAACTCGCTTAATAGGTTTGATCAAACTCAAATCTATATCAGTAACAAACATGATTGACAAATTGTATTGCTAAAAATTGCTAAAAATTTCTAAGCATGCAACTCTTCCTTCTCCGAAGACATCAAACAACATGCAACATTAAAAGTCGTCCTGTTCAACGAAAAACACACAATCTCAAAGAGTGGTATCCAATAGCAACTGATTTTATAAAAACATCACTGATGGAAAACACTTGGCTAGTTTAATTGACTCGGATGCGCGTAAAAAATATTGCTCATTCTATTCTCCTCATCCACAATATGTCACTCAATGTAATCATTCTTGCTTAACAGGTACTTTATATGTTGCAAAATTGTTATCCTTTGTAGTTGAAATGTATTTAGCCTCGCAATGACATTGTAAATATTCTTCGAATATGAGACATTGTTAAGAAACATCTCTTTCAAACCGGCCAAGATGTACCAAAGCACGACACCTGCTGTCATAGTTTGCAAATATCTTATATCTGCTTCATTTAATCTGTCTGCGTAGGAATGACCAATGAGCGATTTTTCTCGAGGATGGTTGTGAATTCCATAAGTGACTTGCAACTTCCAACGATCATCACCTTGTGGCAGTCATCTCAATTGAAATGGGCAATCACATTTCTTTGTACATCTAGATCGACCTTTGCCACTATCAACCTAATTATTGTACTTATGTTTTTTTGGGTTTCCTTCCCCTTTAACAACCAAAATGGATTCTTTATCTACGTCGATTATTGGCGGGATCCGATTTTGTGATAATAAGAACTGTGTTATTATCCCTTCCAACGCATTGGCACCAAGCTATCAAGGCTGACCTCGATAAGAGCACCTATTAATAAAAAAAAATACATGTTAGGAAGAACAGTAAACTTGCAAAAAAGTAAATATCATCGACTACATCCTCTAATGCTCTTTCTTCTCCATGATCGTTGGTCTCACAATTAGTCTTACATTTTGCCTCGACATAAGTCTTGCCCTCAACATGATTTTCATCATCCTTTTAAAATAAGTAAATCAAAGAATTTATAATTAAAATTGTATATTAATTAATGTAATGAAAAATTAAGGAAGAAAAATGATTAAGGCAATGATTGCCTTTAGAAGGTTGGTATCTTCTAAATAAGGTTGAAATGATTTCGGGTTATCAATATAATTGGGATATATATCGAAATTTATTACATCTATGAGAAGAGCCCACTGGCAAAATAATTATGAACTCATAACTAAATAATTGACGAATAATAACAACAACAACATCCAACATTATCAACTGAACTCTAAAAGCAACAATGTAGGTTCAAATATTAAGAACAAAAAAAAAGAAATTATTAACTAAATTTACCTAATCGATCGACAAACAATAACAAACAAATAAGTTTTAGAGAAGAAAATTCCACCTAACACAAAACAATTAACAAACAACCCTAACAATAATAATGTGACTTCAAATATAAACAAAAAAGCAAAATAAACATGATATTACAATAATCACAACAATAAAAATACCCATGTAAGTTCATCTCAAGTGGAGTGGGTTGTTCTTTTAATCTAAATTGTTTATCTTTGTCATTTTCTCCTATTGTTTATTTTCGTCATTTCCTCCTATGAACGAAGCATAATGCGCGTCCTCATGTCTACAATGCTCACTTTCACGTCCACCATTATCATCTTCAAGTCTACCATCATCACCCTCACTAAACCCATCCATTTCTATGTAAAAAACTTCAATCAAACGAGTTCTAAAAGAAATTGGGAAAATAAGTCGAGAGAGAGGAGGAGAGACGCTAACAACCTCAATTTTTCGACAAGATTGGGAAGGAGATAGACACGGCTGCAAGGAAGAGGCATGTTCTTGCCCTAATCGAGTAAAAAAATTTGTCAAATTTTTTTTTTGAAACATGTTGTTTTCCCTTTTTATTGGTCGTGTCACATGTTTACAAAAAAAGAAGTTGTGGTGTCAATGAGGGGAAATGGTGGTGTCAAAACGTCACTTCTTTTCTGAAAACTAACTGAAAGGGTAATCTTATTTAGATCTCAAACTTTTGGTTTTAAACCCCAACAAAAATAAGTCAGTTTTTCACATGGGTTAGATGATACTTTGTTATTTAAACCCCAAATAAACTCTATATCATTTTTTCCCATTTTTATGAGTTAGACCCTAATGCCAACACCTCCTCCCTAATTAGCAAAGTGTAATGGAGAAAGCTCATATATATTAAGTAGTGAAATTTTTTTCTTTGGGCGATGGATGATTAGATTGAAGCTTTAAAAGTTGAAAATTTTATCAAAGGGGTGGAAAAAGACAAACTTTTGGAGAATTTTGGTGATTTTGAATTTACAACCTTTGATGTTCCAATAGATAGTGGTGTTGTAGAAGATGAACAATTTTCAAGTCAAATCAAAGATGCACGTAACATGAAATTGTCTAAGAAAGAGGTGAGATATTACATTTTGAATATATTTGGCAACAAAACCTACTTATTTTTTTTTAGAATTTTTGATATTTGAGTGGTTGAATCGTACATTTAACAGTCACAAAATTGTGATGGATTTTCTTACAAGTATGTAAGTCATTTCACGGTTTTGTGATTTACAATTTTATGACTGTCACAAAGTCATGATAGGATGCCGGACATCAAAAGTATGTTACTATCACAACGTTGTGTTGTTTTTGTGTCAATTTATTTACATAAGTTTCTTTTATGGATACTAATAAACTTATTGGGGGGCTTTCATTCATTCTGATTGATACACCATTGCATTTGGAACTACCATCATAAGTAGACCATTTTAATAAATAAATTGTTAATGTTTTTATTTTGATAAATGAGTGTTGTTAATAAACAATTATATTTTTGATGTTATTAAATGTCTTTACTAATAGAAATGAAGTACTATAATGGTGTAGAAAGGTTGGGAAGGACATGAGTTTTGTAATTATCATTCGAAAGTTTGATGAAAGCGGACGAAGACAAACAAAATCATCCCCTCATAAGAAGGTTGTGAATTAACATACAAACAAAATGGTAATTGAAAAGAAAAGATGTTGTAGTAAGTCTTCAACGAAGTATAGTTGACCTTTCAAGTTGAAATGTTTGAAGCGGGATGATGAGTAATGGGTTACTAATGTCCCATGTGGTAGTCACAACCATTCGTATAAGCACCCAAGTTTAGATGGTGACTAGTTGACATTATTGAAGCTTAAAATGGATCCGTCAGTAGTAAAGGTTCCAAGAAAGATCACTCCATTACATGGCTAATGAACAACAACGAAGATTCAAGAGAATATGACTACAACGGGTTTTTTTACGGTGGAATAACAATTGATGGTTGTTATTCATCTTCAAACATTTGTTTGTTTATGTATTTTTGGTATATATGACATGAATGAGTACAATTTTTGTATTATTCAATGAATAGTGTGTCACATTTTGTACTTTTGGTACTATTTAGATGAGTATACTTTTGGTATTACTTAGTGGGTATATTTTTTGAACGACACACTCATATTTTGATTGCATGGAAATATATAAATATTAACACTTTTATATTACTTTGTGCTGGAAGTTTGTGATTGTCATATTGTTATAATGGAGAAAATAATGTTTCTATAATTTACTAAACTTTCAGACATAGAGCTATAACAGTCGTAACTCTGTGATGTTTCAAATTTATTTAAGTTATCAGAAATTTGAGAAATATGGAAACAAAGTCAAATAAACAGTACAATTTCCATAATGCATAGATGTTGCGAGAATGCAATTTGCAACTAAACCACTAATCCAAATTGATTTTCAGAACATGATTTGAAATTGGACACACTGAAAAACAATTTAGTAGCAAGAAAATCATCAAATAGAGTTGTATAACGACATAAAATTGCATCCAAACATTAGACTACTGCATATTACATAATTTCAGCACAAGTAGTCCAACTTTAAAATTCTATCTCACAAACTAATGATCCAATTGGAAAATGGAAAAATGTTCTTGAAAGCCAAGGTCATGCATATTTACCAAAAAAATAAGAAACAAAAATTTACCTACCCAAAAAATGCATGAATGCAAAAACTCTAAATTTTCAGACTAGCAACTAGCTCTTAAATGATGAAAATGCACCTAAATGATGAATATGCACCTAAATTGCACTAGTGGTAAACATTAAACAAATGAATTTTGAAATTTTATTTCCATTGCTCTTCCCAGCAAAGAGGACAAAAAATTGGTTGGTCTCAAAACTTACTGCAAGTGCACGGCTGTCTATTGGTTATACATTGGCAAGTATGGATCGAATTCCACAAGGAAGGGCTGAAAGAAGTTGAAAAAGTTGTTCTAAAATCAACTTGAAATGTTTAACCTATTAAAATAAAGACATTATTGATGAAAAAAAATGCATGAAATAAAAATGCAAAATAAAAGCTAAGTGTGAGAGTTAGAGCTTTGGGTTTAGCATCATGAGTTGATGACATCTTTAAGTCATTCTTAGATTAATCTTTTTCAAATTCATTAACACATCTTAAGGCAGACTCTTATCTCACCTTAAGATGAAAAATATGACATTATAAGCAAAATTATTTAAAGCCTAAGTTATATTATAAACCTAAAAATCAAATATAGATTTAAAATATAAAAGGAATCCACCAAGGTGAAATACCAAATTTCTAACAAATCAAAATGAAACTTAAACCAATAACATGGAAACATCACACATTAGCTTGTCAGAGAAATTGTAAGTATAAAAACTTATATCATCTTCAACTTAAGAAATAGAAGAAGAAAATATGAGTTGAATTCATAAAATGAAACACATAACATCTAATTTACCTCATAGGTTCATGATAGAACCAAACTAAAAGACCAATCTAACTACACATTTTTATAATACATGAAAATAAAAAATAAAAAATCTAAAAAATTCATCGAAAATCCTCTCATGGACTCACCCGCATCTTAAGGTGAGATGTTAGTCACACATGATAAGCTCTAGGCCTTAATTCCACTTGTTTCTCTCTAAACTCTACAAATACTACAATTATTTTCTCAAAAAAATGTTATCTTCAAAGTGTGATGAAGTATCGGGGTATTTATAGGTGAAATAAGATGTGGCTAATACAAGGATAAATGATGGTGTGGGGTTGTTCGCTAATAGGGTAGTTTCCATTTTGAGCAAACACATGGGCTTGACGGATTTATGGGGAACGACTTATGATGAAAATGGTAAGAAATGTATGTGGGAGATGAGGGAAATGGTTTGCATGTGAATTGTTCAAATAGGGTATGAGGAGAAAAATGGGAGAAGATTGAATTTTGACTTAACACTTCAAGGGTTTCTAAGATTATTTTTCTATGTTGGCCACATGGAGGTTCGAATCTTCATTTGGACTTTCTCGAGATCCACAACTTGTGATTATATGGGCTTGTAAGTCATTTGAGTTTTGTAGGGTTTGAACTTGACCTTATCGTACAATTTTGTATTTGGTTTTACGATTAAATATTGAATTTCTGCAAAACACACAAAATGTACGTAATGAGAGATTGTTATTGTAAAAGATGACATCACATTTGTATGTTTAGGGCCATGAAATGTTACATTTCTATGATTGTCAACATATGAACCCAAATAACTACAACTTAATGGTTAAGGAACCCAATTCTTAGGGTTTAGGTTTTATGCTCAAATTTTTGCATTTTATTAAGATACTTTGGCTATAGCTAAGTAGGCCTATATTATTTATTTAGGCAAGTTATGTTTAACTCATAAATGTTTGCACTTCTTGGTCAAATTTATTTATTCATATTTTAACATCAATTCACGTGATTATATATGTTACAAATCTAAGCAATAATCATTTTCAATTGAAATGCGAGTGAGACATTCATTGTAACAAGTTAATGAATAATCGAGACACAGTGAAGATATGGGAAGACACGTACCAAAAAAACCTCAAGCCACCCATAATAAATTCAAAATTGAGAAAAAAACACACAATTTCTTGATAGAATTCTAATAGGCAACGACTATTTGGCACCACAACTTACTCTCACCGCACCACTCATTTAAAAAAAATTACCTGCTCTCCTACACCACCCATTTAAACCACTATTCATCTTATTCTTCTCTCACCCTCTCTTCTTAAGAACAACAACAACAACAACATGTAAAGGGGTAGCGATCGATTGCGAGGGATGGTGAGAGACTACCGATGATGAGGAGAAATAAAGGAGATAGAGCCACAACAACCATTGTCGCCCATTCTCCATCTTCTTCTTCTCCTTCCCCTTCCAAGATCTCTCACCATCTCTTCTTTTTCCACTTTCTCTCAGTTTCCCTGTCTTTTTCTCGCATAGGTCATCGCCCATCTTCCTCTCACACACTCTCTTATTCTTGCACATGTCATTGTCCCTTTCCCTTTCCTTCTCCTCCCTTCCCTCACACTCTGTTCTTTTTTCACCCTCGCAGCGGACCGTGTGAGATAGGTTCCCCACTTGCACTGTTCGCCGCGAGGGTGAAAAAACAAAGTGCAAGGGGAAGGAGAAGAAGTAGAGGGAGAGGGGCGCCGACATAATCGAGTTAGAAATCCTGTAAAGGCTCCAGATCTTCTACTTCGTCTTCAATTTTGATTTGAAATAATGGAGAGGATATGCGAGGGGTGCTTTGTGTCACGAGCTTTCTTTTCACAAGTACTTCCCATGCGGCACTAGCAAACTTTGCCTCGACTTATCAAAGAAAGCTAGTCAGCCTTGCCCACGAAAGACTTACTTAGACTATGGAAAGCTAAGCAAGCTAAGAACACACAAGAGAGCTTAAGAGAACTAGAACTTGTATTGTTTGAATTCTCTGAGGTGACTACAACAAATGAGGCCTTAGCCTATTTATACAACTCCACATCCTCAATGGACGGTGGTGATCAATTTGATCTAATGAATTTCTACACACTTCCTTAGAAATATCTAAGGACTAGAATCCTATGGAACTCTATGAAATTTTATGGAAGGTTCTAGAGAACTCTCTAGAATATTGTGGAATACTCTACATTATTTACACTTGCTAACCTCACTTGGCTAGGCAAGAAGATAGTTGTGACATTCTCCCCCACCTAATCAGGCGACATCCTCGTTGCCTTCAAACCCTCGTACGCTTGGATTTGCTCCGTGAATTGCCACAAATGTTGGATTGGCTCCCAGTTAGCTTCACTTTCTGGCAATCCATTCCACTTGACGAGTAGCTCATGTGTGGGAGGTTGGTTGGAATGACGCACCACGCGATCTGACAAGATAGTCTCTACTTCCTTGTCATGTTGGATCCTCATGCCCATTGGTGCTCTTTGTGAAACTCCTTTGCTTGGATCATCATGATCTTCCTTATACGATTTCAATAGGCTCACATGGAAGACTGGATGAAACTTGATCCTCGGCGGCAACTTGACCTTGTATGCTTGCTTTCCCATTTTCTTGACTATGGGGAAATGACCCTCATATCTCCTGATAAGGCCACGATGCAATCCTGAAAGTCTGGCATGAGCATGCATCTTGACAAGCACAAGGTCTCCAACCTGGAACTCTCGAGGTCGTCTCTTCTTGTTGGCCCACTTATTCATCCTTTTGGATGCCTTCTCCAGGTAAGCTCGAGCCTCATCAGCTTGATCATTCTATTCGTTGGCAAACTTATAGGCTGATGGACTCACTCTAGTGTAGCCAGTGGCAATAGAGCTCGGGGTCATAAGTTGTTGTCCCATGACAATCTCAAATGGGCTATGACCCGTCGCTTTACTCTTCTGCAAGTTGAAAGATAATTGAGCAACATCCAACAACTTAGCCCAATCTCGCTGGTTGGGACTCACATACTGCCTAAGATATAACTCCAGCAAGGCATTCATCCTTTCCGTCTGACCATCTGTTTGAGGATGAAAGCTAGTAGAGAAGTTAAGGTCGGTACCCAACAACTTGAACAACTCAGTCCAAAATATTCCCGTGAACCGAGTATCCTGATCACTGATAATAGATTTGGGCACACCCCAATACTTCACCACATGTTTGAGGAATAAATGTGCGGCTTGCTCGGCTGTGCACTCCTTGGGTGTGGGAATGAAGGTGACGTACTTCGAAAATCTGTCCACGACCACAAGTATCCAATTGCAACCTTTCGATGCGGGCAACCCAACTATAAAATCCAAGGAAACACTCTCCCAATGTCTCTCTGGGATGGGGAGAGGTTCAAGTAAGCCGACAGGTGACTGTTGCTCCACTTTGTCTTGTTGGCACACAAGACAAGTTTTTACATATGCTTCAATATCTCCCTCATATGTGGCCAATAATAGGAATCTTCCACAAGAGCAAGAGTCTGATGTATACCTGGATGTCCCGCCCACTTGCTATCATGGCATTCTTTCAAGACTTCTTTCCTTAGGTTGTCATGAGGTGGAACATAGATTCGCCTTCCCTTAGAGTATATCAAGTCGTTCTCCACCCAAAACCGTCTTGTCTTACCATCTTTGACAAAAGCTATGATGGTTTGAGCCATGGAATCATGTGCCAATCCTTCCTTTATGCGTCCCTTCAAGTTGCTTTGAGGTTGACTTATGTCAACAAGTTCTCATTTTCTACTCAAAGCATCCGCAACAAGATTAGCCTTGCCAGACTTGTACTCCAAAGTGTAATCGAACTCTGCCAAGAAATCTTGCCATCTAGCTTGTTTTGGTGTGAGCTTCTTCTGTGTTTGGAAGTATCTAGTGGCAACATTGTCGGTCTTGACCACAAATTTGCTCCCAAGCAAGTAATGACGCCATGTTTACAAGCAATGCACAACCGCAATCATTTTCTTCTCTTGCACTGTGTACCGTCTCTCAGTATCATTGAACTTCCTACTTTCAAAGGCAATAGGATGTCATTCTTGCATCAATACTCCACCAATAGCAAAGTCGGAAGCATCCGTATGTACCTCAAAAGACATAAAATGGTTGGGAAGTGCCAACACCGGTTCCTCCACAATTGTCTTATTCAATCATTCGAAAGCTTGTTGGCATTTTGAACTCCAATCCCAACTTTGTCCCTTCTCGAGCAAGTCCGTCAATGGAGCGGCTATGGAAGAGTGGTCTTTGATGAACCTTCTATAATAGTTCACCAAGCCAAGGAAAGATCTTAACTCGGTGACTTTGGTCGGTGGTTCCCATTTTTGGATAGCTTGTACCTTAGACTTGTCCATATGAAGCTTGCCCTTGCCAATGATATGACCCAAGAATGTTACCTCCTTTTGGGCAAATGAGCACTTCTCTTTTTTGACATAGAGTTCGCTCTCCTTCAAAGTTTGGAACACTTGCCTCAAGTGATCCACATGTTCCTCCAATGTCTTACTATAGATCACAATGTCATCAATGTACATAACTACGAACCGATCAAGGTAAGGAGCTAGTACCTTATTCATTAGAGTGCAAAATGTGGCCGATGCATTAGTTAAACCAAATGGCATGACTAATAATTCGTAAGACCCGTACCTTGTAACACATGCCGTTTTTGGTTCATCTCCTTCGGCTATGCGGATTTGGTAATATCCCGAGCGCAAGTCAAGTTTGGTAAAGTACCTTGCATCACCAAGTTGATCAAAGAGATCCGCAATAAGTGGAATCGAGTACTTGTTCTTGATAGTGACCTTGTTGAGTGCTTGATAATCAATACAAAGCCGTAAGGATCCATCATGTTTCTTTTGAAATAAGACCGACGCACCATATGGAGCTTTGGAGGGTCGGATATAACCAGCATCTAGTAAATCTTTCAATTGTCTTCTTAGTTCCTTGAGCTCAGGAAGTGCCATACGATAATGAGCAAATGCAGGTGGCTTTGCTCCAACTTCTAACACAATAGCATGATCCACCTTTCTCCTTGGTGGAAGCTTTTTAGGCAACTCGGCAGGCATAACATCCTTGTGCCCATTGAGAACATCTTGGACGACCTTAGGTGCATTCACCCCTCAATCCATGGGACCTTCGTCTTCCTTGAGGGTAGCCAAGTAAGTAGGCTCATTCCTCTTTACTCCTTTAGAAAGTTGGAGAGCAGATACTATTCTCTCCTTATTTATCTCCCGTACCACGGGCACAACACAAGGTTGTCCCTTCTCCATGATGCACATGGTGTTGGCATTTGGGACCAGAAAAGCCTTCACCATGTCCAAGAAATCTATACCCAAATAGAACTTGTGATCATCAATTGGAACAATAGTTTTGTCGACTTTACCTCGCCATTGTCCAAGCAGAATATCGGTGCCACGAGCTATTCCTTCAATTGGGAGACAAGCATTGACTCCCTTGATATATCATTTCTCCTTAGTATATGATAGAACAATTTCTTCAGCAAGGTCTTTGGCCATGTAGACTGTGTCGGCTCTGGTATCCACCATGGCTTTCAAAGTCTTGTTCCCGATCTCGGTCTCCACGTACATCCTTCCACGTGGTTGTTCCTCAACCTTAGCTTGAATAACATTTAGGAGATTCATTGAGGCAATCCTCTTTTCTTTTTTTGCTTATTCCTCCATGACAAGCGCGACAAGTTTCCCCCGGTTGGGACACTCGAATGCCCAATGGGGTCCACTACATAAGAAGCAAGATATCTTCTTGGGTGATCCATCTATTTTCTCATTCCCCTTGTCTTTGGAGTACTTGTGTTCCTTGAAAGACTTCTCTTTGTCTCCTCTACCTTTGCCATCATTAATCGGCTTTTTCCCTTGCCTCATGGATGAGTCCTTTATCTTGAACTCAATCAAGGATTTGGCCACAGCCATAGCCGTTGCAAGGTCTTGCACACCTCGCCTCTTCAACTCCAACTTGGCCCAACCTGTTAAGCCATCAAGGAAGTTAAACAAAACATCATTTTCTCCCATGTAAGGAATCTCCAAGAGCAACTCCGAGAACTCCTTCACATACTCCCTTATGTGGCCTTTTTTATGTTGAAGGCGGCGAAGCTTGACCCTAGCTTCGTTTTCGGCATCCTCCAGGTAGAATTGTCTCTTGAGTTCCTTTGTGAATTCTTCCCAAGTGTCGATGGTGCACAATCCCTTCTTGACATCATCAGACCTTCTGTGCCACTAAACTGTAGCAACATCATTTAAATATAAGGAGACACTACGTACCTTTGATGCTTCATCTATTATGCCAATCGCATCAAAGTAGCGCTCCATGTTCCACAAGAAGTTGTCGATCTCCCTTGCACTCCTTGCCCCACCATAGGCCTTAGGTTTGGGAGCTTCGACTCTGTGAGTGATTGTTCTTGGTGTAGCCCCACCATTAGCTACCGCAGCCATACACACATTGAGTTGAGTTTCCAGCTTCTCAACTCTTTCCCTGTAAGCATGCATCTCCGCATCTTTGGCAACAATTTGGCTTCAAGGGACTCGATTTTTTTGGACACCATGTCCACTACTGTGTTTAAGGCTCCTTGCATCTCTTCCCAGAGCTCTTGGTCCTCCCCATTGGACGCTTGCCCCTCGATGCGTTGGTCTATGTCTTCGACTTTCTCCCTCAAGTCGGACATGGTGGCACACAACTTAGCCAACCTTTAATCCATCGCAGCGATCATGTCCTTCGACTTGTCCTTGCGGACTTTCCCACCTTTGTCGTTGTTGCCAATTGATGGGTTGTTGACCTCCGACGACATTCTCTTGTGTAGAATGATTTCACCAACCTTGGCAAATCGGGCTCTGATACCAACTGTCACGGGCTTTCTTTTCACAAGTACTTTCCGTGCGGCACTAACAAACTTTGCCCCGACTTATCAAAGAAAGCTAGTCAGCCTTGCCCACGAAAGACTTACTTAGACTATGAAAAACTAAGCAAGCTAAGAACACACAAGAGAGCTTAAGAAAATTAGAACTTGTATTGTTTGGATTCTCTGAGGTGACTACAACAAATGAGGCCTTAGCCTATTTATACAACTCCACCTCCTCAATGGACGGTGGTGATCAATTTGATCTAATGAATTTCTACACATTTTCTTATAAATATCTAAGGACTAAAATCCTATGAAACTCTATGAAATTTTATGAAAGGTTCTAGAGAACTCTCTAGAACAATGTGGAATATTCTACATTATTTACACTTGCTAACCTCACTTGGATAGGCAAGAAGATAGTTATGACATTTGGGGTGCCCCCAAATGGGGAGGGAAGAGAAAAAGAGAAATGAGAGAAGAAAATGCAAAAAAGAAGAAGAAGAATATTAGAGAAGCATAATATCATAAAAGAAGATGTTGAAAGAAGAAGGGTAGTGGTAAGAAGAGAGAAAGTTGGGAGGGGAAAATGAACTTTCCATCATTTTGAATTTGAGAAGGGAGAAAGATTTATGTTTTTCTTTTTATAAGTGGTGTGGCATAGAAAGTGCATGGTGTGAAAAAAAAATAGATGAATAGTGTGTGTGAGAGTAAATTGTGATGTCAAATAATCGTTGGCATTCCAATAGTCTTTCTTTGCCAAATCAAAAGTATTTTATTACTATTCATACCCTATCATCTAATATGTGATCAAAGTGTACCAAAAATGACAACAACAAATAGTTAAGATTACAAAAAGAGAAAATTATGAAAATAAAACAATATTTTTCTACCCTTTCTTATTGTCGAGGAAACCAGCGAGGGGGAGGAATTTTACCACTCATCCCCCTCGAAATTCGTGTTGCTGCAAGTATTTCAAAAGTGTAAGCACGCATCTCGAGGGGGAAGAACAGTCACACCCTCCCCCTTGCTGGTTTTCTCGTCCCTTTCCTCGCCATTTAGAATTTCTGATATTTTTCTTTCCCTTTTAACGGAGGGTTGCCATAGAATGCCAAAACCAATGACACTTGGGAGGCCTGGATCATGGACGCATACCCATGAAGGCGTGGATTATGAATCTTTTGGCATCAATTTTAATATATAAGTTTTGGCTTAATATTACTTTTTCAAAGCATATGAGAAGTTGGAAGTGATTCTCACATGCCATCCAGCGAGCATGGTGGTTGAAGAATAATAATAAAATAAAATATAGGGTACGACCATGGAGGTACAGGACTGGAATTCACCAACAATCTCGAAAAGTGGATTATCAATTTAGCCACAACTTTTAAATCCGAATTTATTCCATCCACGCCCGACTAAACAAGTGACTCCAAAACTCTCCACTTTTCCCTTCTCTAGCATTGCCTGCCACGTGTATAGTAAATACTAATCTCGACAAAAACATAGATGAGATCCCCGTTCTTATAAACCCACGCGGTTCATGCTTCATTACCCGATTGTTCTGGAGGACTTTGAGGGTTCGAATCGTTGCTTACCGATCTTTATTCATTCGTCACACTAACTGGTGAGCTCTCTCTCTCTCTCTCTCTTCTTTATCAAAATTTGGAATTAGGGTTTCATATGTTTATTTGATCTTGCTTTGAATCAAGTCTGATTTAGTAGGATTAGAGTTGGTTCAGTCTCTCCAGTGATCCATATAGATTAGTTTTCTACTTGTGTGGATCAATGCGAGGTTAGTCTATTCTAATTTTTCTTCATCAACAAGTACCAAAATCACTCATGGGTTTAGAGCACTAGTCTGAAGGACTGGTTGAGTAAAAGAGTTGGAATGTTTTGACAAAATTTTAATTTGCGACTTTGGTGAATAAAAAGCAGAAAGCTATGGCGGAAACTGGAGCTGTAGTTCCGACTGAGCATGTGTTGGAGTGGGCACAGAAAGATAAGCGCCGGATGCTGCATGTGGTATATCGAGTTGGTGATCTCCAACGGACTATTAAGTATGTGTTTTCAAACATTCTTTAGATTTGATGTTTCCGAATGGTATATATGGTTGGTTGGTGTTGCAACTGTTTGAGGATATAGGTTTTCTAATGTGATGTTGTTTACAGGTTTTATACAGAATGTTTTGGAATGCAGCTGTTGAGGCAGCGAGATATTCCAGAAGAGAAGTACTCTAATGCTTTTCTTGGATTTGGTCCTGAAGATTCACATTTTGTTGTGGAACTGACTTACAGTATGTCTCCAATATTTCCGATGATAAATTTTGTCCATATTTTTTGATGATGCTTAAGTTCCTGTTATCTTTCATAATTTATTCATGAAGCCTGTGCTCAAATTGTCCATCAGTTCATAGTTTCATCAAAGGCGTGTTATATCTGATTGACCCCATCTAGGATATGGAGACATGCGGCTACTGCTGGTTGGGTTATGTTAATAAAGTTTAGGGAATTTGCAAGGGTTGTTGTATAGGTGGTATATAATTAGCCTACTATATGGTAAGTGAGCATGGACAGAGTCAATGGTGTACCAGAGTCTAAGACATGTCTTAAACTGTTTTGGTTTAAAGTGTCCATTGCATTTAGCGAAAGCAAATATATTATCTTGTTGCTTCTCAGCTATGATGTTGAACACTATCTCATATTTGTATTTTTTCGGTGATTTGCAGACTATGGAGTAGATAGCTATGACATTGGAACAGGATTTGGACATTTTGCAATTGCAACTCAAGATGTACGTTTTTCCGGTCGTTCAATACTTAGTAAATTGATTATGTTTGTACTGTATGCAATAAAGATTTTAGTTCCATTGACTAGCAGGTCTACAAATTAGTTGAAGATATACGATCCAAAGGAGGCAATATCACACGAGAACCAGGTCCAGTTAAAGGTGGCACAACAGTCATTGCTTTTGTGAAGGATCCAGATGGCTACATCTTTGAACTTATCCAGAGAGGCCCAACTCCTGAACCATTGTGTCAAGTTATGCTTCGTGTTGGTGACCTGGATCGTGCAATTAAATTTTATGAAAAGGTACTTTTTCTGTTTCAGATAATTAGTTGTTCCTTTATAGTTTACTTATTGCGCATCATCAATTTAGATTTATCAATTTCATGAGATTTTATTCTTTAGATCCCTATTTCAATTTATTTAATTAATTGATTTTTTATTTCACAAGGCATGTAAGGACCGAAGGCACCCTTACTACTTTATTTAGAGAGAGAGTCATACTTTACTAGATGGGGGCCAAAGTATTATTCACGAAATCAAAATGATAGAAAAGACACGGCAACAAAATAAACAAGGATATTTCCTGTGCCAAGACACTTGGTATTTTGAAATTGAAGAAAAATAGCCTACAAAATAGTAAAACTCGAAAGTTTATAGCCTAGTACTTTATCTTATTGGTCATAGTTTGCAATTTCTTAGTAAAATATAACAGTGTGAGAATCAAGAATGCACGGACACGGGCATGCGTGTCGTATCGGACACAGATATGATATGGCGACTCGACAATTTTCAAAAAATTAGGACTCGGTGACACGGTCAAACTTTACTTTTTATTAATTTTTATTTTTTTATAACTCATATGAACATAAACAACAACCTAAAATTTAAAATTGTTTAAAATTTTTACTTTTAAAGTTGAAAATATGAAAGCTTAACAAGAGAGATAGATTTACAGAGATGCTAATTTACAAATTGTTTCAAAATAACGTGTAATTGTGTATCTAAGAGCAAAACAATCATCAGAAACAAAGATCAAATTACAAAGAAATTACATAGCAAAATATCATTTTTTTGTGTATTGTATCTAATTTACAGCGAGCGAAGAACGACCTTGATGACACCTGATGTACCACCAAATGAAAATCGCCAGTCAAGAACCCTCAGACCGAAAACGGCATGAAGAGGTGCTCTAATTGAAACAACTCCTCTCTCCGGCTGAAGGAATTGAAGAATTGGTGAATGCAATTGAGTGCAGTAGAATTGGTGTTTCTTCAAGAACTACTTTTGAAAATCACTAGAGAAAACAAGAAAAAAAGGAAAAAAAACCACTGGCCGTTCGAGACCATGTCCTGGCCGAGTTGGGATCGTGTCGGTCTCAGTCAACGTGTCTTGACCATTGATCGCGTGTCGGATACGTGTCGGGCGCATGTCGGATGCGAGTCCGTGTCCGACGTGTATCTGATTCTCGAAACGGGGTTTTTCGAAGAGTCCATGCATTCTTGGTGAGAATTGATTCCATATATCATATATTTTATATTAATTATGTGGATAAAAATATAGAATTAGTTAACACAAACACGTCCATGAATCTTCCCTTTCTAGATTTGTCGTGGCCGAATTCGACACATGTACCCGTATATCTGTAACTCGGCAAAAGACCAATCTATAGGAGAACAAAAGGACCAAACTGTATAAGAGACTGTCTATGTAGAGATACCACCTTAAATTGGCATCTTGAATAACTGAATCTTGAATCTCACTCGTAAGATGAGTAATGGAAAAAGTTCAAACTATCTCTCCATTTTCTATTTTAGCTTTCGAGATACCGACAATGTTAGTTTTCCTATGGATGAAAGAGAATTTAACCTCCTCAAAGAGAGTTACTGTTTGAATAGGGACAAATTTTTCTCAATTCCAGTAGAATGGACATACTTTGTCGATTCTTCATGGAATATATTTGGAAATCTCGATGATTCCTTATTAATATTCTTTCAACAACCGTTGCATTCCAAATTAGCTTCACTTTACCCTTGCCAGGAACCTCCTTGAAAATTTTGGATTTTAAAGAAAAAAAAAAATTGGGTCGGTGACCCTTATTTATTTATTTATTAATCCATGCCCAAAGGCTACATGATTGACCCTATAGGCCTAACCAACCCAAGCCCGAAGGCTATACAATATTGTTGCCACTTCACTCCAGTCCATCGCCTCCACCTCGCATGAAGACTTGCTTTCGCTTCAATTTGCTCCGCTCCAATCCATGTAAGTAGCTATATTCAATACCCAAAGGCTTATCAATATCGGAATACGTATGCTCCTAATAATTAGGCGAAAACTCACATACTCTTAATTGGTGAGTCTCGAACCCACGACCTCTCACAAGGAGAGTGGATATTCGACCAACTGAGCTACAATTGGTACAAATTTTTTGGATTCACTTAATGTCATATATGAAAGAAATTATTCAATAAAACAAAGAAAACAAGAAGCCAGGTAAGCAAGTAGAGCCAGGCATAAAGATATGCACCGTGGTGCTCCAAGGCTGTGTTGAGGTTCTCAGTAGAAAAAAATGGAGGTTTTGGAGCCATGCGGAGCCCCTGAATATTCGAAAGATGTTAGCACCTTTACTAGATAATGTACCTATTAATCCCTCATTTTCTTTGTTATTGGGAACATATTTTTTAGTGGATTACTGTGATGATATTTAATTTTCTTGATGTGATGGATGATAATTTATGCTTCAAAGATTACCTAACAAATCACAAGAGAGTTATGGAACCAAACAAATCAAGAAAGGTTTGTCGTCCAAGTTCGGGTACTCTTTGAAGAAACTTTTTTTTCGAGTTTTGGAACTGTACGGCTTTATGATCTCTAGTACTTTGGTTAAGAGCTGGACCATGTGAATTGGTCTCAAACAATGGAACTCGGAAATTATGCTCTCATTGATGTTAATTTAAAACATAATAAAAATAAAATGAAAAGTATTAATTTATTTTTCCGAGAGTTTCTGGGGTGAACCATGCACACACACTAATATGTCATCTGTGTGGGAGAAAAGGGTTATATGTAGCTAATTGAATATCCATGAAATAATTGCAGTTATACTTTTCTCTATCATTTCATGCGATTCAATGTGAAAGTAGTAAATATGGTTGATTGCAAATTGATGCTTCATATCTGCATGCATGTCTTGTTTATTTCATTTAATCTTCTGGCCATATTCAAATTTCTACGGAGCAGATATGTCAAAACATATTGCGTTCACTGCTGTTTCACTTATTGGTTCCACTTGTGTAGGCATTGGGAATGAAGTTACTAAGGAAATCCGACAATCCAGCATACAAGGTAATACTTTTTAGTTTACACCTTGGTAATTTACTACATTATTCAGTTTTCTTTTCGAGATTTTGTATATGCTCTTGCATAATCCATCACTTGTGACACATTTTCAGTACACTATAGCGATGATGGGGTATGCAGACGAGTATGAGACAACTGTTCTGGAGTTAACATATAATTATGGTGTGACTGAATATACTAAAGGAAATGCATATGGGCAGGTCAGTTCCCATCATTTTAATAAGCAAGCTAGTTACGTAATTGCATTAAATTAGAAGTTTTCATTTGCTTTATTTTGTTCTTTATTATTATTAGTTTTGTTTTTACTTCTGCTAGATAGATTTTGTAGTCTCTAATGCATTTATCTATTTCCAGATTGCTATAGGCACTGACGATGTGTATAAAAGTGCTGAGGTAGTTAACCTGGTCACCCAAGAGCTTGGAGGAAAGATCACCCGTCAACCTGGCCCCATTCCTGGAATCAACACCAAAATTACTTCATTTCTTGACCCGGATGGCTGGAAAACAGTGAGTATTTTGTTGTGAATAAGGCTCTTGAATTTTGATTACTTTCTCTCTGGAATTGGCTATGTACAAGATATGAATTTCTCATGGTCTGCCCTTCATGACTGAAAACAAGAATGAAGAAGACACAAATCAATAGAAAATATTATTGGAAATGCGTTGCTCCTTTTTTCCTTCGAAATCTAGGCTGGCATTAGAGTCCTCATGAATTAATGTTACTGCTAAATCCAAAATAGTATGTTTCATCTGCTCTCTACTTTACAACATTTGATTGGCAAGAGAATTTCCCTTATCAGTTATCAATCAGTGGAAGAGGGCAATGTCATCCTCTGTACCTGAAGTCAATGGATCTTCTCACTTATGAAGTGGCAAATGTATTCGATAAGCATTTGTATTTTCTTCAAAAATTTGAACAATCTTTAGGTAGCTATCTATTTTTTCCCTTCTCCCTCAGATTGTTATTTTCTCAACCATACTCTTCATTATTAGTTCTACAAATATAAGATACGTGATGAAACACATACCTTGACCTTGGTCAAGTGATGACTGACCGGAGTATGTCTGAAATTTTTTTTTTGGGGGGGTGGGGGGGTTTCAATTTTTTATTATTACTTTTTTTTTATATTAATTTTGGCTGTGAGCCTGAATATAATAAAATTGGCTCAAGGTTGGAAAAAACATGTTTGTTCATCCTTCATAACAGTGATTCACGTTCTGTGATCAAAATGTGGTCACATAGCTTTTAACTAGCTTAGCAAGCTATAGCCAATTAGCCATAAAAGAGTAGAAGGGGTTGTTGTTTTAGTTGTTATTAAATGTTTTTAAGTGTAGGAGGTCTATGCTTGAGGCAAGGCTTACTTGAAACGTCCAAAGGCTCACGTCAAGCCTTGAATGTATCAAAGGTTTAGGCCTTTTTGCCTTTCGTATGCTTAAGGACCAATATGCATACCCTGTTTGTATCATTTTAGTACTTTTAATTGTTTAAATGACAATATATTATGGGTTACTTGTTTTTTATAATACATATATAAATATAAACATAAATTATACTTCTAGTTATTAAGAGAGTTGGAAGAGCAATAAGATTATATTTCTTGTCTTTTTTGTTCCTTTAATCACAAAGCTTAGTAGCATAGCACAAAAATAATAGATTTTTTTCCAAATGTTTTTAACATGACCAATTATTTTTTTAATACTAGTGTTTGGATGTGCATATGCATGGAAACAGGTAATAGTAGTGTGTGTGTGTATGTATATTCTCTAGATTTTTTGTTACTTAATTGAAATCTAGAGTAGTTTTTATATAAATCATGTCTGAAAGGCTTATGCCTCAAGGTATGGACTGCTTAATGTTTCACGTCTTACCTTAACATTTAAAAACTTTGCTTCGTATTGCTATTCTGGGATTGTCAACTAATTGCTTTTATGCAGGTCTTGGTTGACAATGAGGATTTCCTGGGGGAGCTGCGAAAGGAATAGTGATTTTGGAAAGGAAAATTTTTATCCGATGGTTGACAATCAATTTGTAGTTCCACTATTACTCTTTTGATATGGTAGTCAATATGAAGCTAAACTCTTACGCATGCTTACATATATTGGTGGAATTTATATAAAGATACCTATCTTGGCTATTATATTTAGCTCTGTCGACTTGTTTATCCTTTGTGAGTGTTTGTAATTTAAATGTTTCATAGTCTTAAGTCTTGTGAATAACTTCATGTCACTGGCTGCTTTAGAAATACTGCCAAATTATGCATTTCTGTATGGTGAAAGGCTGCTAATAACTTGCTTCCACACTTCCCTTGCCAGTTATAGTTCTTCTATGCATTGCTAGGCCGTTTATCTGTCAGCTTAAGTTATCTTACCTGATATTAATGTTGATTTTTATTACAAGTACCAATCTTAGAATTCATGATTAGAGGTATGGCATAATTTAAGAATTGTAAGAAGCTGAGATCTTTTTTGACATGGTCTGAGAAAAGGTATAATGTAAGAGTCTGGGTCAAAAGTACCAATTGTAGAAGTCATAATATCATAATTGGAGGTATGGCATATTTGAGGAGTTGCAAGAACCTGAGATCTTTTGACATGGTCTGAAGAAAGGTATATATGTGCAGAGCTTGAGAAGGTTTTGCTTTGCCAAAGATTGCTACCCATTCACTGTATCCCAGTCTTTGAGTGTCTGAGTGGTCTCCCATTCACTGCATCCCACAGCCTTCTAGTGTGTGAGTAGTCTAATTCTTCAATTAGGGGATGTGCTAGGAAGAGACACTATCATTTGCATTATTTGCAAGTATGTTGTAGTAGACGCTTGAGCAGTATTAGATATGATCTTATATGAACACTTCCTATCAGATATTGATTTGAATGACTCATCTAACAGTTACAGAGTTAAAGAATGACAATTTAGACAGAGAATTGGAGTATTACATTATGGTTAGTAATTGATCTTGTCAGTGGAGTGGCTTCATACTTGACCCATACTTGACCCAATTGCATTTGAAAAGATCAGATGCCTTTATAATGTGTGAAAAGTTGGCGAGGGCATAATTTCTTTATCTTGGATGTCTGACATTAGACTAGTTTGGATAGAAGCTGGTAATGTACCAGCTAGGTCCAGGTTGAGTTATTTGGGTTTTGCATCTTGTACTCGTCCCCTGTCCACACTTGTTAACGATTGATGACCTGCAAAACATTTTCTTCCAGCACTTGGTAATCGTTATCAAACCCAACTAACGCTTTTCTTTATTGAATAGCACAAGCCATATTTGGATTTTTCTTCAGATTGTTGATATTCAAATAGAAACCCCAAAGTGTAAAATGCACAAACAACATGAGCTTCAGTTTGATTTTTATCACTAGATCACCAGTTTCACAATCTAATTATTATTATTATTATTATTTTTTCTGGTAAAGAATGTTCTCATTTCTCGCACTAAAATTGTCCATGCCAAGGAACACAGTTTCCAATTACCCACCTTAAGCCGGTTGTGTAATCCATTGGCAGTTGGATTCTCAGTAAATATATGGATATCTCTTGGAGGCATGAAGATAAATCAGTACAGAAATATCCGAAATCAATTTGGCATTTTGTGATTTTTAGTTCAATATATGACTATCATATATATCTGAATTCAGTTTGCCCTAGTCAAAATAAACCGACAGAGTTAGTAGACAATTAGCTTGGTTGGGCAGGCAGGTTACAATAATGTGTGTTCATAATTAACTTTTGGTTTTGACGTGCAAAATTGAAGAATGGGTGTCACAGGGAAATAACTATTTCCGTAAAGACAAATGCACTATGAAACAAAGCTCAACCCACATTGAAGAAGCAAAGAGAATATGAATGCAAACTTCACGAGTGCACAGCATAGTAAGGAATTAGTGGGAGACAAGGTCTAGAACTGCTATGCGGCTGAAGTTGGTATGCGAGGGGGAAGCAACAAATATTTGCCAATGGCAATTTCGTTAAGCAGTGCTTGCTTCGCAGACCACATAATTGGTGTATGTATGTCAAAATAGCACATAAGAATTCGTGGAATAGAATTCAATTAGATATGAAGGTTTTTTTTTTTTTTTTTTGGTGAAGAACTACATATGAAGTTGACGTCCACAATCAAGTTTTAGTTTCCTAATCTTAAGAATTGGTAATTGTTATTGAATCAAGCGGTTTACATTCGTTTTGTCTTTTGCCGTCAATTTCATAATTGTTCGGATTGTTGGCTGTAGCAATAACGTATGAAAAGAAAAGATATATAATAATGAGTACTTTCTACCTTTGGAGATGATAAACTTTTCACAACAACACAGGGCTAATATACAGTAGGAAGACCGAGCAGTAATGTTATGTTCTCAATGGAGTCTGTCCAAGAGAATGTACTGTTTTCAGTATGTTTAGTTGATATGTAGTTGCAGAAGCTTTTCCTCTCTCTAAGTTTTGCATAGCCAGTTCAATCCCTGACGAAAGATTGTGATGTTCATGATTTTGCAACCAGTGTTGGCACTTGAAATTGGAGGTCATCTGTCCAAAATGATATGATGAGAAGTATTCCAAGGAACATGAGAATAGTTGTGTGGATATGGAAACACATCTTCTTCTATTTGTTTCACACAAATAGATGATTGACCACTTCATGAGACCCTGTTTAGGAAACCTGTCAGGGGACATGCCTTTTTGATGAATGGCTCTGATCAGCCCTGCTAGGCGTGAGTGTGTGTACTTTTAGACTCCTTGCCTCTTTAGATGTAATTAAAACCTTTCTACTTGAATGACATTTTGATCATATATTGACAGTAGGATAAAAAAAAGTAATTAGTTTTACCTTCCACTTATTTTACCATTCAAGATCTGCTTCAGCAACTTCTTGAATTTTTCCTCAGCATATTCCGCCTTGGGAATGATTTGCAAATGGGAACATAGAACTAAAACTTTGAAAGGACTTAATCCTTTCAGTATTGCTGAGTCGCGGTCATAATCCTGTTCAGTATAAAATTTCAATGCTTCTTTGGTTATAAAGTAAGAAGAAGAAGAAGAAAAATTCAAGACAAAGACAAATCAGAAAACCATCTAAAAGTATGGTTAACCAAGTCTTCTAGTGTTCTCCTCTGTCTACTCACCTTCTCTGTCACCACAACAACAGGCTTGACACCAAAACCATCCTGAACTTCCCTTAGCCTCTCTTTGATCATCTCTATATCCTACACAGATTAACCAAATAATGGATTTGTTAGACTTTTAACATAGTAAGGTATTTAGAACATAATAAAGGACATCTATCATTCTTTTTATGTAGCATATCAATATGAAGGGAATGAGCAACTTTGGTTCCAGACAGACTCAGAGGGAGCTGCTCAGGTGATAAATAGGACATAGAAGTTCCTTGGGAATGCTGGGGTGTTACTGCAGAAATCGAAGCTACTGCTGCAGAGAGTTGGATACTGTCACATCTACAGAGAAGCAAACCAAGCTGCTGAAAGCGGATGTCAAAGTTTGTTGTTTATGACCTTATTATATGCTTGCATGTGAAAGAAAACATGAAGTATTAATGAGCAGACTATCCTATCTTTCACTTAGACAAGTGAAACTGCCCCAAATATCATACATCGCCTTCATGAACACATAAACAACTACACAAGGAATAAAGAATGCACACCTTTGCTTTAAACAAATGATGGTCACTGAAATCCAGTCGATCAACATATAATGGTCCCAACTGCAGTAAGTTATCCCAAATCAGAAATATTGCAAGATATTCCCGGACATTGAACATTTGGTAAAGCTAAAGCAACAATAGTATTTATATCATTCGTGGGTGCGGCTAACTCCCCATGGGGTAACTGTAAGATTTTCCGAGGTAAAAGAGTCTCTGCTCTCTATGTTATCTAATTGTATTAATCAAATAGTAAATGAAAGGAGTTTTGACCTTTTCAACTGCCTGAACAAAAGCATTTGCAGAACCAATAGCAGAAACACACAACACAACTGTATCTTGCATTATCAGTAAAGGAAATTTGGAGTCACAATTATCGACTTCAAAGAGGCATGAAGGAGTCAATCTCGCGAAAAAAATAGGAAGGGTTTCATTCACTTCTCGTATCGTAAACTCAATAAGTTTGAGCTCTCTATCAGATACCTGCATGAGATTAAAGGAAAATAAATAATGATAATAACAAATAGATTCTCTAAAAATCAGTTGTACTACTTTTTCTCCACTAACGCTGCACTGATCATTTCAAATAAGTAACGTATAGCCTTGCCACAAGTACCGTTTCCCTGAGTCAACTAATATGAACTCTGAAGTAAGCTTCATCTAATAAGGTTTACAATTAGTATTTGATGAAAATGACAATATATTCAGTTGACGCGGATTATGAAGCAAGCTCATATTAGAAAGATTAAAAACATATTAAAAAGAAACCCAATAACTTTAATGAAGGCAAACAACATGAGTTTCTGAGTGCGGAGGTAATGGAAAATAATGAACTAGATAACTAGTAGACAATCTACGGCACAAGACTTTTACTCAATAAGTAGGTAAGTTTCGCTTCTTATTCATATAACACATTTGATGATTTTGCACTTAGCATCTCTCCTTTTCCGGCTCTTTCAACTCTCGACATCACTAACTAGGGCACACTTTAGTATGCCTCACCTTTCAAAATGTTGTTTTCCACTCATTTGCAATATTACTGTTTACTATATCATCCAGCTCCTGTTTCACTTTGTACACTCTGATTCCAACATGATGAGGATACCTCAATAACTCTGTAAATATTTACCTCATTCTATTCCTTTGCTTTATAATTTTCAATGGAAGGATCAAAAGATTCACAATAACCTAAAAAAACAATAAATCAAAGAAGAATGAAATGGGGCATTTGCTCTTTATCTAAAGCTGAACACAAAATCTGAAGGCAGCATTAGAAATTCAGAAAAAAGTGATGATGTCAAAAAAGGGGGCAGAAAGTTCAGTCATGTCTACCATGTCTGCGTGATGGATTACTGCAATATCTGCTCTTTTAAGTGCAGCTAGAGGTTCCCTGAGAGGTCCAAGTGGAAGCAAATGCTTGTTGCCCCATGGCATTGTTCCATTTATCATCACAATCTCTAGATCTCGAAACAAACTCCAGTGCTGTCTTTCAAGATAGGAAAAATGTTACAAACACCAAACTATACTTCAAACAACATGGTCATAACTCTAGTAGAGAAGTCATATCCAGAAATAGAAAGAGCATCAATGCGATCAGAAGGGTCCTTAGCAATATGCTTCGACTGACATAGCATGTGACACTGCTTATTTGTTGAGAATACACATTTAGGAAACAATTCATGCTTGACGAGAAATGAAGTATTCACTGACATAGCAAAGAGTCAAAGACTTGTAACTCTGGTTGGTAACTGGTAAGTCACCTCATGATCAGAAGTGGACGAACAAAAAGAAGAAACATCATTGCAACTATTGACCAAAGCATGGAAGAAGAATATATACCTGCATCCCATCATCAAGAATTACGATACCAATTTTATCTACATTGGAGATCAATCGGGCTTTATGGTTGGCACTAAGTCCCTGGAAAAATGCACTATCACATAGATCTTCATAACCGTACTTTTCAAAAAAGTGAGCTGCAGTAGCAGCACGGTTAGCACCCACGCCAACCTTTGCAGATGTTGCAAGAAGATGCCTCTCAAGCATCTTCGCTTCATCCCCACCAGCATATCCCTGCTAGAAGAAAAGCATAAGTATATCCAAAGGGCATAAAAGTGCTAACCAGTAAAAACTACTCTAGGCTATATAACCTAATAATAGTTCCTGCCAAACTTACCTAATCTCAACTAAATGGTACTAACTTCCAAAACATGCTGCCATGTTATCATATAGAGCTGTGTTAATGAAAATGACCAATTTCAATAAATGTATTAACTGCTCTCATTAGGCCATTTAAATTAGTACTAGTAGGCAAACAATTACTAACACCAGAAAACGAGCCTTGAAAGGGTTGTTTATTATTTTATGACTTTTCAATCCTTCAATATCATTCCAGAAGTATGAGTTAGTTTCAACTTCAGTCTCTAGGTTCCGTAAGTTGTTTGAAAAATCCATGAATCATGGTATATGTTGTTTACTGCAGTACTTAATGGAAAATTCAGGGTAAACATAATCAGTATTTTTTACATATAACATTTTTATCAGAAAAATGCACTGTCCATTACATCACCAAATTGCTTTTGTTCAAACACTGCCCCTAAGAAGCTCTTGTATTTCAGTTGAAAAGTAAAAATAAAAACATCTGAGCTGCAACAAAAGGAACTGTGTGAATGTGCTGGATCCCTGAACTAGAATTGATGTGAAGTAAAACCAAAGACTTGGAATCCTCTTCTAAGACCCTTAAGTCTTGAAAAGTGGTTCAGTGCATTTATCAAACAACTTGCAAGCAATCACAAAAATAAAAACCCACACTCTAAACATGGTCAAATTTGAGAACCCCAGATCTTAAAACTTACTCTGGTAAGTATTAGAGGAGAAATTCTGGATTCGGAGAACCAACGAGCAAGGAATTCGACCATGGGTGTCTTTCCATTTCCTCCCCAAGTCAAGTTACCAACGCTAATCACCGGAACTGGCAACCTGGTTGACAGATTTCAGCTGAGTGAGGGGTTATTAAACAAAAATGAACAAGAAAAGAAAAAAAAAGTTACCTGTGCTTGTAGAAGAAACCCAATTGGTAGAGATGGTAGCGGAAGAAAATGGAAAGTCTGTAGAGAGAGGAAGCCAAAGAGAGGAGAGGAATGAGAGATATTTGAAGAGGAGAGAGCTTTGAGAGGGTTTGAGATGATGATGGAGTGTAAGTGTACGCTATCTCATTCACCAATCTTTTTATACATTCCATAGAGATCCTCTGTGGACGATCTTCTCTCCAAAAAATTGCACTTCAAAATTTTTTCTCCAACAACCTTCAACCTTTTCCCAGTTAGAAAAAATAACTGCTTTTTTCCCTCAAAAAATACCAGCTTTCAGCACGTGATATCCAACAATTAATGTGATTTATGGGATAAATGTCGAAATTTCACGAAATATTTCTTTTTTCCTGACTTACCGAAATTTCATTTGAAAATTAAAATATTCACTTTTTTGGTTAGGCTAATACAAATTTCCCTACATTTTAAGCCAGTTTTAACCTTAGTTTAGTATTAAAATTTTGTTATTATGAAATATATTATTTGTATGACATTACGAGTGTTGTGGTATTCTTTATGCAGTATATAAGACTTTCAAATGCTTAAATTATATTGATAATGCAAAAATTTCAATTGGAATTTTTACCTTTTTCTATACACAATGAATTATTTCACGAAATATTTCTTAAAATCAACTTACCGAAATTACTTCGAAAAACGAAATCACAATCCTTGGTATCCTATGATATATTTCAAGTCATATAATCTACTGTTATATTTCTTATAAGATTTCTGTTTTCACTCATTCTTTACAAAGCAAAGTAAAGCTTATTTATAGACAAAACCAAGTTAACTAATGCATGACACCCATTAATCATATAGACTAAGGTTATGTCACTCATAGCATGAAGTGACAATAGATGGATATCCACCATCTTCTACAATCTTGTATCTTATTCTACAATAATCTCTCTTGAATGTTCATTCATGTTGCTTCAATAAAAACTCAGTGGGAAAAATTTGGACGAAGGTAAATAATACAATATTTTTCAAGAATATGATGGATGCGAATAATGTTGCCTCGTTAAAACCTTAACAGGAAAACCCAATGGGATAAAACTATGTAGAACGAAAAAGAGTGCAACGCGCTCTATAGAAATGTAGCATACTTCTGGATGCTCCCTTGATAAAAAAAAACATTAATTACTCTGAGAATTCAATCAACGCAACCAACTATGTAATCAAATTTCTGAAATGTTGACTTAGGAAGTGCTTTAGTGAAGAGGTCTGCAAGGTTGTCAGTAATCAAGTCTATTTGATTTCAATCACATGCCTATTTGATTTCAATCACATGCTTCTTCTGGATCTCGTGTGGATAGAAGAACTTTACAGGAATATATTTTGTTCGATTTCCTTTGATGAAACTTTCTTGCATTTGAACAATACATGCCATATTATCTTCATATATTGGAGTCGACTGATTAGTAACTGAGGACAATTGACAGTTATTTCTTATGTGATGAATTAATGATCTGAGCCAAACACATTATCGTCTAGCTTCATTCAGAGCAATAATTTCATGGTGATTTGAGGAGCACTAATGCTTGTTTAATGGATCTCCAAGAAATAGATGCGTTACAATTCATAAATATATAACATGTATGTGAGCGACCCTTATGGAAGTCAGATAAATACTTGACTCTACATAGCCAACTAGGTGGGAATGATTAGATAAATCACATGAATAAAACAAACCAATATCAATTTTCCCACGAAGATATATGAATATGTGTTTAACTCCATTCCAATGTCTACGTGTAAATGTAGAACTATATCGTGCTAATAGATTAACATAAACGCTATATCAGGTCTTGTACATTGTGTCAAATATAATAATGCACAAATGACACTTAATAGGTACTTCAGGACCAATTATCTCTTTATTTCCTTCATTTGGTCAACCATTGGTATATTAGTGGATGAGATTTGTCCATATTAAAGTGTTTAAACACTTTTTTCAATATATCGTAACTGATGGACAAACATTCCACTAGTACTTTGCTCAATCTGCAGGTCGAGACAAATTTTTTTGTTTGTCAAAGGTCTTTCATCTCAAATTCTTTATTTAAATAGTTAGCAACATTTTGAACGTCTTCGGTGGATCCAATAAGATTTATATCATCTACATAAACTGCAGCTATGACAAAACCATTTATAGATTTCTTGATAAAAACACACGGGCAAATGGATTATTGGTATAACCTTCTTTACATAGATATTCACTAAAACGGTTATACCACATCCTTCCGGATTGTTTCAAGCCGTATAAGAATCGTTTTAGTTTTATCGTATTTCTGGACGTTGTCTTAGGCAAAGTAAATCTTTTATGAATATTCATGTAAATATCTGTATCTAAGTTTCCATATAAATAAGCAGTTACTAAAACCATAAATCTCATATCAAGTGTTTAAAAAATGATAAGACTTATTAAATATCAAAACGTAGTTATATCCATAACTGGGGAATATGTTTTATCAAAATCAATATTGGGTTTCTGCAGGAATCCTTGTGCCACAAGCCTTGCCTTATATCTAACAATTTCATTTTTTCTCAATTTTTTTTTCTTGCAAACACTCATTTGAAACCAACAAGGTTTACATATTTAGATGTTTGTACAATAGGTCCAAATACACTGCATTTTCAAGAGAATCTAATTCTACTTGGATATCATCTTTCCATTTTGGCTATTCATTTCTTTATTGGCATTCATAGATACTATGTGGTTTAATATCATTAAAAATATTATGGTCGATAGTTCGTTAGCTACCACATATATAAATATGTCACCGATGACCATTACATTTCTATTCCACATTTCTCCTTAATGTATTAAAATCTCATTATTATCACACTAGACAAATCCTCATTTATAACATGCCAAAAAAAACTATAACTGGATATGATAGCGTCAAATGACATGCTGTGATAGTCGACTTTATTAAAATCTTGCTCTATGATAGCGTTTTTGGAGCGCTATTAAAAGTTCTAGGTTAATAGCCTTTTAACATTCTGTTGTAATACCTTTTATAGCGTTTATAAGATGTAGTAGTATAGTGTTAAACGTTGTTGTAACAATTTTCATAGTGTTAAAAAAATATTGTTACATAGTTTTATACAGTTTTTTTAGAGTGCTATAATATTAATTACTCAATGCACTTTATAAGTGCTATTAAATGTCTATGCCATTTTTTTTTGCCCATTTGTTTTTAGCTCTATTGGTATCATTTGCAATGTTCTACCCGCTATTAAAAATGCAACAGTAAATAGAATCCGACCATGTAAGAAAATCCTCATTTATAGCATAATCATACTAGTTTAATACATGTTAGAAACATAAGTACAATGACAAACTAAATAAATTTCATAAGTTATATGTAACATGTAAACATGAAAATGTCATTTCTTCAAAGTACATAAAATCCTTATTCCAATCATTTTTCCGATAACTTTCTTCTTCATCCTGCCAAATAAATACAAAATACAAAGATATATCAAAACTCTTGCAAGTCTAATTTCTTATGAGTGTGGCTAGATTTAATCCTTTATGAACCAGAACTCATACCCTGGATCAAGAAATCTCTAAGTTCAACTCCAATGTACAAGAATTCATACCCTGGACTGCAATTACTAAATCAGGTCAACATATGAACTCATACCCTAGACTGCAATTACTAAATCATTAAGCCTATGAACCATAATTCATACCCTATCAATGATCAGATTTTAACCAACAAATCAATCAAATCCTAAAATTTTAGATCTTATAACAAAAACAAGGTCATCGGGATCAAGATAAGAAGATCCAACATTTTTCTATAGTACCACGATGTGACATGACCTTGAAAGAGGTTCAAGAATCTGCTTTCTTTTCACAAGGGCTTATTTTGGCTCTTTGAGCCCTTATTGTAGGGTGGATCCCAAAAAAATGAAAGATCTCCTACCAAGTCGTACATACAGCTTTCAATGAATATGATATTCACAAAATTCTATATGAGCTATGAGATTGATTAAGGATTTATGATTGCCCACTTTAAATTATATGTTTCCCTCCCTGTATTGCTAAGATTGAAACATTTTTATTTTGCACATTTTCTAATAATCAATAATAATTAACCCTGCATTGGAATACCGCATCACAAAAAACAACAACCATTATATTACGCCACTTCCTTCCCTTGCAAAAAGAGTGTTCAACTCCTCCATGTCCAATCCCGCACTTTCTTACTTCTTCCATATCAAAGCCTAAGACATTTGTCACTGAGCATACCATATCATATCAATAACTAAGCATACCATATGAACACCTAGATCCCTCGGGTTTAGTTTCTGATACACCATTCTCCTTTGTTATCATAAACTCATATGGATAGAGAAGCAATTCTCTGTCGAAATTGATCTCAATTGTTGGGCTTGGATAGACTCAACAAGCAAACTACTTTTTCCTTTAATCGTACAATGGGCCATGTTTTTAACCATGAAACATGCTACTAGCTCATAAACATTATGACCCAGCTCAAAACTGAGTTTGAAAGTGGTTTTAAAGGGATATTAGGTGTCCCAACTTGACTTTAGGTCATACTCTAACTCTTCCAAATCTATACTCACACCCGAGTGGGAAACTACTCTAATTAGAATACCACCATACCTTGTTCAAACGAGTTGACAATAGCATCTGAAATGGGATTCAGACAATCCAATATCCAATCTAACATATTGACATTCTCCAAAACGTGAACAGAACTCGTACCCATATCCGAATTTGCTTGGTACACAACATTTCTTATCATAGACAAGATTCACATTTTTTTCCAATGCTTCCATTTTATTTCATTTTAATCAATCAAAACCTCTCTAAAAGTACCTAACAATTTCCTCTATCTTTGTTTTTTTTTGTTTTTGTTTTTTCTTCTTTTAGGGTCCAAATCAATGTCAACTTGAGATTCTCTATTAAGACCACAATTACAACACTATAAAGACACAAATATTATGTAAAAACAACTAAATAGCTGGAAAAGAATATGTATAAAAGCTTACCTAGCCAACAAACTATTAATCACGGCCTAACAACTTTGTCAGCGAGCCATACTGCTCGACTTCCAATTGCTTCTTCAATAGAACTCATTTCAGATGAAGGCCTCCATAAACTTGCATTTGATTTCCTTGCAATATCTATCAAAACACATATGCCATTAGGTCCTAAAGAAGTATGATGAATATGTTGTTTCAAATTACTTGAGAACCACCGTCCTTCAGCTATTGTTTCTCCCGACCCACACCAATCCAGCAACTTGCAGATGTTCTTTGAGCTAGTAGCAACACTCTAACAAACCAAGTATAAAGAATAAAAATACTATTAGCTATAATTTTAGATTAACGTTAAAATACAGATCACGAAGCACTTTAAATATTTCTCACCTTTGGTATTGACATATTGTCATGTCTCTCATTTTCTAGACTTGTGCAATAATAACTTTGTCAGTAGGCCATGCAAGTCATTACTAATAGCTTCTTCAATATAAACCATATCAGTTGGTTTCCACAAAAATGCTTCAGGTTTTCTTGCTAAATCTACCCAAACTTTGAAGTGTTAGGTCCAAGAGTAATATGATGAACAACCTCTTTAGGATCACTTGAAGATCAACGTCCTTCAACCACTATTTCCCCTAATCCACACCAATCTAGCATCTTGCGTTTGATGTTAGAGATAGTTTTCATACTCTACCAACCAGTGGAATATAGAAAAAGAAAAGAAAAACGAAAAAATATTACCAATTGGAGTTTGAGGCTCATACAGATGATTAACAGTGATATTATAAGTATTTACCTAAATTAATGGATAATGTATGAAAAAAAATTAAGTATCTTAATGATGTAGAAGAAATTTTATTATATTCCCCATTTTTTGGACTCATACTCATAATGACTTTGTCGGCAGGCCATGCAATAGTATTATCAACAACTTCTTCAATACAAACCGATGCACTCGTTTTCCAGTCCATGTTTTGACCTAGTACTGCTGACCTGCTAACCTGCACAAGTAACGCACGTGAGCCACGAACCACCGTTGTGGTGGCCGATGGCACTTTGATGCTAAAGTTAGACAGGGATCTGAGGAAAGTGTAATGTTGTAAACAGAGAATTTGTAGCATACCCTTAGCTTACCAACCTCATATCTTATTTATAGTGCAGGAGTCCTGGTTCGACTAGGCCATCGATGGCGTAGTTTAGGAAGGAGGTCTTCGTTGAAATCCTTATCTAATTAGGAGTCGTGCTTTAGAAGGGAAGTTCCCTGTTAGCCTCGTGCTCCTAGATACGCAGAATATAGTTCCCTATCAGGGGGCAATTCGTAAAAGGAAGTTTCCCTTTGTGATATGTACTCTAGTACTTTCTTCCTAGTTTAAAACAGAAAGCTGCTGTAATTGCCTGTCTAAAGCTGATCCTCGAGATACTTGCCTTAGAAGGGCTTACGGGTATTGAGGTTAGCTGTGAGACGCATGGGCTTAGCAAGCTGTAAGAGTTCGGGTTCGTCTGGCGGACTACATTGGGCGGGTTTAGAACCGCTCGGGCCGGATCAATGTAGGGCTGATGCTAGGACCCGTATTTTCTCGAGATCATCATGACACGTTTATGGCTCTGGGATGTGACCATTTTGTTGTATCATCAGCTACTCCCCCTGAATTAGTGGGGCGTTCAGTCGGTCCACTAACTTTTTGAAAAAACAACTATACCGTCGTGATGATTGAACTCGAAGCGTTTATCTCAAGCGACGCATAACAATATTGGATACGTGACTGCTTAAGGAGGGAAGATGCAATTTGTCTTCCCTATAAATATTTGTTGTTTTGATGAAGATTTTCTTATTCTCATCTGAGTTGTTCTTTCAAGCACTAGTGTTGTTGTGAAGTTTTGATTTGTTTTTTTCTATTGATGGCAGAAAATGTTGAACTTTCTTCCAAGGATCTGTTGTCCTTCACTTGCCTCAGCTCTCGAGGGTAGCTTAGTTGATAAAATCGAGTTAGCTAGGCTTCGCAATTTGTAATGTATTCCAAGAGATTTGGTAATCGTTCCAGTGTTTGGAGATTTTGGCTTTGACTACGCCCCCTGAGGGTTATATAAGTTTGCACCGAGGCAAGTTCGAGTCAGGGCTCTGATTCCTCGTGCCAGACGACGTTTGGTGATTTTTTTTTTTTGCATGCCTCCCGCTCAAATGGTACAAGCAGGTTTAAGATTCTGCTTGCAATTCTCCTGAGGGCAGATGATGCGGGCCTTCGTTTGACCTGGCAGTGATTCATCACACGACTACTGCTCGGTTGGACCCCAAGGGTCTCTGCATATTGAACTGCCCTACTTGTTTTTTCGCTTAGTGGCAGATGACACTGAACCTTGAGAGAAGTATTGGTTCTTAGCTTTGGTGAATTCTTCGTACTTCAAGCTCAAGAGTCGTAGAGTTTCCCGATACTTTCAGTTTGATATCTGTAAGTTTCTCTGCCGCTGACTTCATATATATATTTTTTATATATCCCTGATGCGAAGTTGGTTATGATGTTACTTCTTTGTTTTAGGGAAGTTTGTTGTTCCACCTCTCACTGAGGAGGAAAGTCAAATAGAAAGGGAGTTCCTCAAACTTCCTTTGGTATCCGTCGAAGTGGTTATAATGCTTGACAATGTTGTGCATAACGGGTTGCTGCGGTGTTCTCATGATGTCCACGCCATGCCAGGTTGATTGGCTGAAGGGGTTGTTAGTCGTCGTTCGAGGAAGTGAAGTCTAGCCCTGCCTAGCCCGACTAGGCTTTCCGAATTGGAGGTGAACGTGCCTCCTGTCGTTGTCCTGAAGAGGAGGCAACCCTCTATCCGTGTGACTTTTCCCCCAGAGCAACCTCGGAGGATCAACACTTCCCTCTTGATGATGCCACTTCCCATGTTAACTTAGAGAGGGAGAATGTCAGACCGCGCGTTGACGTTTCACGTCACCATGGTCTTGAGATAGTCGTCCGTGCTCTTGAGACGCACAACTCTGTAGCGTTGCACCCTGAGGTCAGCAGGCGAGTATTTGCTTGACGCTCTCTACCGGATGGACTCCCTGGCCGGTCAGCTACAGAGTTCTGGTAATGCCACAAACTTTGGAGTCACGAGGGCCGCATTTTCCGCCACTGAAGCAAAGTTTGTAGGCTTGAGATCTCAACTGAGGGCAGGGAAGTCAGATTTGGCGTCAACTCGTGTTGAACTGGGGCGGACTAGGGATGAATTGGAGCACCTAGATGTGGTTGTAGACAGATGGTCATCTGATTTGGAGGCCCAAGAAACTGAAAGGAGGCAGACGGAGGCGGAATGGGTCATCGAACGACGACAGTTGGAGTCTACGGTTGATGAAGGGATTCACCCCGTTCGTGAGGTGGAACGCTTATTGTCGGAGAAGCGTTCGCATTATGCTGATTTGGTGGGTGCGGTGGATTTTGACATGTCGGGGAGGAGGCCATTAATCTCGCTAGAGGTCATGCAGGGCAGGTTGGAGCTTTTGGAGCTGATCAAAAGATAGCATCCTAGTGTTGACCTTGATTTTGCTCATTATAGGAGGGCTGCTTTCGAACCAATTTCTTGAGGGGAGGGTTCTGGCTCTGCAAGACTAGCTGTAGAGGAGGCCGTCTCTCCTTAAAATAGTTGTAACGTCTTTCCCAGGACAAATTTTTTTTTTACCTTTTTAATGAAAGTATTGTTTTGTCCTGTAATGTCGAGTTTTCTTTAGATGCTTTGTAGATCGTAGAATTTGTACTACTTGGCATAGCGCCCGTTTTTTTTCAGTTAAAGTGTATTGGCTACCTTCGACTGTTGTTGTCTATCGATGAGCCATTGTTGCCAATGCGTGCCGATTGTGTTGAGGTGCCCTAAAGACTGTTATCTTTTGGGGAGCGCTGATCGTTTGGCGGGTTATTGTCGCTATACATTGGCCTTGTACTTGCCCTTGCATGACCGACTAGGTGTTTGGGAAGTAGAAACCATCGTCGTCAGTTGAGGACTGACCAAGCTTTCTTGGTGAGTCCAACGATCATCGTCTATTGAAGAGCAATGATTTCTTGGTGAGTCGCCGTTATGAGCGGGGAAGCGCTGATCATTGCCTGTTGGAGAGTAATGATCACTTTGAGAGTTGTCGTCATCAGCGGACAAGCGCTGACTAAACTCTTGCTTCCTCGGACATTGTGGTCCGCGTGCGGCGGGCTAGGCGCTGGGTGCCAGAAGCCATTGTCATTAGTTGCGAACTGACTAAGGTTACCTGGCTGATTCGGCGATCATTGATTGTTGGAGAGAAATAATCCCTTAGCGAGTCATCGACATCAATGGACAAGCATTGACTAGAATCCCACTTCCTTGGCCGTTGTGGTCTGCGCGCAGTGGACTAGGCGTTGGGCACCAGAAGCCATCGTCATCAGTCGCAAACTGACTAAGCTTGCTTGGTAAATTTAGGGATCATTGTCTGTTGAAGAGCAATGATCCCTTGGCGAGTTGTTGTCATCAGCAGACAAGCGCTAGACTCCCACTTCCTTGGCCGTCATGGTTCGCGCACAATAGACTAGGCATTGGGCACCAGAAGCCAACGTCATCAGTCGCTAACTGACTAAGCTTGCTTGGTAAGTTCGGCGATCATTGTCTGTTGGAGAGCAATGATCCCTTGGCGAGTCATCGTCATTTGTGGACAAGCGATGACTAGATTCCCACTTCCTTGGCTGTTGTGGTCCACGCACAGCGGACTAGGTGTTGGGCACCAAAAGCCATCGTCATCAGTCGCGAACTGACCCGCTTGAGCAAAGAGTTGGTAAAACAACTCATAGAGCTGCTACAACGTAACTAGAACATCTTTGCTTGGACCATGCAAGACATGGTGGGGAGCGACCCGTCAATAATCACCCATCGCTTAGAGGTGGATTCCACACGGAAAACTGTTAGGCAGAAGAAGAGGCTCGTGGCGCCCGAGCGGAACACGATCATAAACAAGAGGTACAACGTTTACCTAACGCATACATGATTAATGAAGCACGATACCCAGACTTGCTGGCGAACACCGTTCTTGTAAAAAAAACAAAAACAGGAAATGGAGGGTATCTGTGGACTCACTGACTTGAACAAAGCCCGCCCGAATGACAACTTCCCACTCCCTCGCATCGGTCAAATCATGGACGCCACATGGGCATATCTTACTCAGTTTCATGGACGCATATTCAGGCTATAGTCAAATATTAATGCACCCCCAAGTCAAGAGAAAACCTCTTTCGTAACGAAAAGGGGGATATACTGCTATAGGGTAATGCCATTCGGCTTAAAGAATGCAGGCGCTACATACAAACGATTGGTCAACAGAATGTTTAAAGAATAGATCGACAGGAACATGGAGGTCTACATAGACGATATGCTGGTCAAGAGCCTTCGTAGTCCCGACCACATACACGACCTCTCCAAAGCGTTCAACCAACTCAGGAAATACCAGATGAAGCTCAACCCACAAAAATGCACGTTCGGAGTTGAGTTTGGAAATTTTTTAGGGTATATAGTGAACAAGAGGGGAATCGAAGCTGACCCAAAACAAATTCAGGCCCTTCTTAACATGAAAGCCCCGACCAACATCAGAGACGTTCAGAGCCTGACTGGGAGGGTAGCAACACTCAACAGATATATATCAAAGTCGTTCGACAAATGCCTATCTTTCTTTAAGATACTAATAGTGAGCAAAGGATTCTCTTGGAACGAAGAGTGCGAACAAGCCTTTCAGAGCCTGAAAGCATACATGGAGAGTCCGAAGCTACTCTGAAAATCGGTGACAGGGGAAACACTCTACTTGTACTTGTCTGTTTCCAAGCATGCTATTAGCCCTCGTACAAGACGACCGAGGGACCCAACGACTAGTATATTACACCAGTAAAACCTTCGTGGAAGCGGAGGCACACTATCCGTACCTGGAGAAGCTGGCTCTGGCATTAGTCATATCCTCCAAGAAATTGAAGCCATATTTTTAGACCCATTCTATAACAATCCTGACCAAGCACCCGCTCCCGTCGGTATTACATAAACCCGAGCTTTCCGACAGGATGGTAAAATGGTCAGTGGAGCTCGGACAGTTTGACATAAACTATGCCCCAAGAACCGCCATCAAAGCCCAGACGCTATAAGATTTAATTGTTGAGTTCACCAGTGGAAACGAGCGATCACCAGCCCTCAGATTCGAATGCCCAGGTGTGGATCTTGCATTGCAATGAGCCCTCAATTGGGAAGGCAAACGGAGCCGGGACCACGCTCCGCTCCCCCAGTGGCTTCACCCTTTAAAAAATAGTCAGATTCAACTTCCCCGTTTTAAAGCTAGCATTAGGGATCAACATAAATTGCTTGACGGCATACAACGACTCAATACTAGTAGTCAACCAGGTCAAAAGGGATTTCAACTGCAAAGACCCCAACATGATAGACTACCACGACAAGGTACTTGGCGTGATGGGCAGGTTCAAGAGGTGCTAACTCATACAGTGCCTTCGAGATGACAATAAAAGAGCTGACGTGCTAGCTAGAGAAACCTCAGCCTCCGACGAAGTCTCAAACGACCTCATCGAATACCAAGAACAATTGAGCCTCGATGAAGAAGAGACTAGAGATATCTGCGTTGCAAACACACAACCAAATTGGATGACTTCGATAATCAAATTCATTGCAACCAGAGCTCTGCCAACCGAGAAGTTTGAATCCAGAAGACTAAAAAATAGAGCAGCAAAGTACACTCTTCTAAACGACAAATTATACAGGAAATCTATGTCAGGGGCTCTGCTCTAATGTCTGTCACCTTCAAGGGCGAGTTAGATCCTGGGAAAGATCCACAGTGGTATATGCGAGAATCATTCGGGCGGAAAAACCCTCGCCCACAAAGCTTTAACTATAGGATACTATTGGCTGGCCATGCAGCGAGGCGCCAAAGATAATGTCCGCAAGTGCGACAAGTGTTAGAGGTTTGTGCCATACACACATATGCCTACCCAACCACTGACTCCGATGACTAGTCCATGGCCATTCGCACAATGGGGAATGGACATTGTCGAACCGCTCCCAACATCACCCGGTAAAAAGTTGCTTCTTGTGGACTACTTCACCAAGTGAGTCCAGGCCGAGCCCCTGTCCAAAATAGGACAGGTCCAGATCAAAAATTCATATGGGCTACCATCATCTGTAGATTTTGCATCCCCACGGACGACGCCAAACTAATGCAGTCATTTTCCGTTATTTGTTTTGACCTAGTCCTAATGACCTACACAAGTAACGCACGTGAGCCACGAACCACTGTTGTGGTGGCCGATGACACTCCGATGCGAAAGTCAGACAAGAATTTGAGGAAGGTGTAATGCTGTAAACAAGGAATTTGTAGCATACCTTAGCTTACCAACCTCATGTCTTATTTATAGTGTATGAGTCCTGGTTCGGTCAGGCCATCGATGGCGTAGTTTAGGAAATATATCTTCATGGAAATCCTTCTCTAATTAGGAGTCATGATGTAGAAGAAAAGCACCCTGTTAGCCTTGTGCTCCTAGATACGCGGGAGATAGTTCCCTATCAGAGGGTAATCCATAAGAGGAAGTTTTCCTGTGTGATACGTGTAAGGAAATTACCTACTAATGCAAATAATTCCAACACAAGTCCTGGACCTAGGTGGTGATAGTGAATGGCTAAAAACGCTATGCAAGTAATAGCAAACAACAAGCAATATGCAGAAAATAAAGATGACACCGAGATTTACGTGGTTCGGCTTTGCGTACTCCACGGACGACGACTCTGTAACTATTATATTGACATAGAAACACTTACTTGAAGATTACAACGTTGTCAAGCAATGGTCCTTGAGATTACCCAATCTCAAGCAAACAATACCACTAAAAGTTTGACGAAATTCACAAACGAAGAACACCCAAAATCACCCGATTCCAATCCTTCTACTTGGCTACTGTTTCACGTTGCACGCACACCGAATCACACCGTATTCACAACCTATTTCACGCTATGTTCGCAACCTATTCACACGTTCAATGGCCTACTGCTCACGCTATGTGTATGCTGCCTTTCACGCTGTTTCTGCTGCTGTAATCAGGCATTTTGTGTGTTGTCTTGCTGCTGCGTTGTGTTGCTACTTGCACACGTTAATTTGATGCTCTGCTATTTTCTTGTTGTGTTGCTTGCTATTTAAACAAAAGAGAGAACATGAGAACATGAGTTTAAGTCCTTGTGAATAAAGGACTTTAACTCCCTATCAAATTCTTCCCTTAAAATTGGGAGCCAACCCACAATTGCACAAGGACTATGAGTCTTTATTTGTAAAGGATTGTGAGTCTTAGTTTGTCTCACATTCTCCACCTTGGCGAACAATTTCAGGCCACCACACAAGCATCACAAACAGCCACATAAGCATCTCCACCTTGGCATAAAAAACCGCGAAGATCCATTTCTCGGTCAGAGAATCGTCGTCATGCCCCTAAGGGCCCTATCCCCTTGGGGTGTCAACACTAAGAGAGCCTGATCAATTTGAGACAATGCTCAAACTTGATCACTGAAATTGCTTTTGTCAACATATCAGCTGGATTGTCTTTAGTACTCACCTTCTCCAAGAGAACCTCGCCATCCTCGATGACATCCCTCAGAAAATGATACCGCACATCAATGTGCTTCGTCCGGGCATGATGAACCTGGTTCTTCACCAAATGGATACCACTTTGACTGTCACATTACACTGTCACATCATCCTGAGTAACACCCAAATCTCTAACCAAGTCTCGAAGCCAGATGGCTTCCTTCATCGCCTCTGATAGAGCCATGCACTCTGCTTCAATATTAGATAAAGCAACTGTAGATTATTACTGAGACTTCCAACTCACCGGACCCATCGCCAATGTAAAACAATAACCTATAGTCGATTGGCGCCTATCAAGATCACCAGCATAATCCGAATCTACATAACCTCGGATCATATTTGACACATCTACTCTCTCATATACTAAACCAACATCCAGCGTACCCTAAAGATATCTCAATATCCACTTCACTGCCTGCCAATGTTGTTTTCCCGGGTTTGACATAAACCTATTAACTAGACTGACTGCATGAGCGATATCTGGACGTGTGCAAATCATGGCATACATAAGACTACCAACTGCACTAGCATAGGGAACTTGTGACATGTATTCCCTCTCATCCTTTGTGATAGGAGACAACTTATCCGAGAGCTTAAAGTGAGCAGCCAAAAGAGTACTTACCGACTTAGATGTATCCATGTCAAAACGGTGAATAACCTTCTATAAGTATTGTCTCTGTGACAATGTCAGTCTGCCTTTCTTCCTATCTCTTACTATCTCCATCCCAAGTATCTTCTTCGCTAAACCAAGACCTTTCATCTCAAACTCTATGCTAAGTTTCAATTTCAATTTATCAATTTCTTTCACGTTCTTCGCAGCAATGAGCATGTCATCAACATAAAGTAAGAGAAACACAAAAGACCCATCCTTGAGCTTCTGTATGAACACACAAGGATCATACTGACTCCTTGCATATCCCTGCTCAATCATAAAAGTGTCAAACCTTTTGTACCACTTCCTCGAAGATTGGTTCAACCCATACAGTGACTTCTTCAGTTTGCATACATTTTCTTCTTACCAACTACAGCATATCCGTCGAGCTGAGACATGCATATGTCCTCCTCCAAATCTCCATCAAGAAAGCATTCTCGACATCAAGTTGCTCGAGCTCTAAGTCAAATTGCGTTGCTAAAGCCAAAAGGACTCGGATAGAAGTGTGTTTTACCACCAGAGATAATACTTCATTGTAGTCCACACTTTCTTGCTGTGCGTATCCTTTAGCCACCAATCTTGCCTTGTATCGTGTACCTGTACAAGTACCCCTGGAATCTGGAATCCCGTCTTTTACTGTGAAAACCCACTTACACCTAATTGGGCTCTTCCCTTTAGGAAGTGTCACAAGCTCCCGTGTATGATTCTTCTGAAGAGATAACATCTCCTCATCCAAAACTTCCTTCCACTCCTCTTTCTGAACACTTCTCAAAGCATGCGTATATGTGGTAGGAACATCATCATACCCATCAAGAACTGAGAATGCACAAGCTGTGCCATCCTCATAACCAAATCTAAGTGGTGCATGTCCGACTCTAGATTCTCTGCCTGCTGCTAAAGACAATTTTTATAACTGTTGAACCTGTTGTTGTGTAGGATCCATGTCCCCATTAGTTGGAACCTCATCTTCTGCCACTGTCTCATCAGTCATCATATCTGTATCGCCCCTTTCCCTCTGTAGAAGGAACGTCATGCTTTGTATGAGATCTAGGAGCTCCAAGCTCCACCTGCAGAAAATCTCTAGCATCCTCATCTTCATCATAACTATCACCCCTCCAAATAGGGGAGCCATCTTTGCATCTCTCACTCTTTGCCTGTAACAAAGCCTCCTCATGGAACTTCACATCTCGACTAATCACAAGCTTCTGCAAGTCAGGGCACCATAATCTATACCCTTTCACATTATGTGGATAACCGAGAAAAATAGCTTTCCTTTATCTTCCCTAACATGAAAATATGTTGGAAACCAAATACTTTCACGTTAGAATAATGTGAAGAAATACCAGACCATACCTCTATAGGAATCTGAGACTCAATAGTTGATGAAGGAGAGCGGTTAATGAGATAGCACGCCGTGTTTACTGCTTCAACCCACCATATTTTGCCCAAACTTGCATTGGACAACATGCATCGTGCTCTCTTCAATAGGGTACGGTTCATCCGCTATGCTACCCCGTTCTGCTGTGGTGTCGACTTCACTGTGAAGTGTCTTCTAATGCCATGTTCCAAACAAAACTGCTTCAAGAGATCCTCGGTATACTCACTTTTATGTTTCTCAATCATAGCTTTCCACTTCTTGAAGATATCAGTGACTTCATTTTTATGTTTCATGGTATACACCCATACTCTTCGGCTGGAGTCATCGATAAAAGACACAAAATACCTGGAACCCCCCTTAGATGCGACTCTAGAGGGTCCCCAAACATCAGTGTGGATGTAATCCACAATCCACGCGGTGTTATGAGTAGCATCACTAAAACTGACTTTGCACTGTTTCCCAAAGATGCAATGTTCACAGAAATTCAGCTTTGCCATTTTATCACTGCCAAGCAATCCCCGCTTGCTTAAAGTTATTAGTCCATTCTCACCTACATGCCCTAATCGCATGTGCCATAACAGTGTACGCGTCAAACTTTTCTCATCAACAACTGTAGAAACCATAGCTCCACCTTCAACTATACTGCCTTGAAGGAAATACAAATTGGCATGCCTAACCGCTATCATAAGCAACCTGTCACAAAAAAACACTGCAATACCCATTCTCACCAATATACTTGTAGCCCTGAGCTTCAAGCACCCCAAGATAAATCAGCCCCTTTGAAAGAGCTGGAACATGACGTACCTTGGTAAGTTGTCTACATGATCGATATGCCAAGTGAAATTTGACTGTACCAACACCCATTGTCTTGCAAAGGCGAGAGTCACCCATTTTAACTGAACTGTCCTTAACCTCGCAATAAGTGCTGAACCATTCCCTTTCGGGACACATGATACGAAACTCCCGTATCCAACATCCAACCGTCATACAAATGGTCATCAGATTTTGACATCAGTGCATGTGCTAAGTCACCCTGATTAGAATATCCTCTACTATATCTGGTGTCTCAACAACATTCACTACGCCCTTATTCTCATTCTCTTACTTATTGTGATTATCCTTCCAGTCTGGACAATTCCTTATGTAATGGCCTTTGCGCTTACATTTGTGACATTCAACCTTAGACATATCTCTGCCTTTTGATTTAGACCGGTTCCTATTGTAGTTGTTCCTCTTGTACTTTCTTCCTCTTATTACCGAAAAACCATGTGCTTGAACGTCCTCATTCGAAGCACTGTTTCTGGAAGCCTTTGCAAGTACAACTTAAACAATATCACTATACACAAATTTTTCTTTCTTCAATGTTGTCATCTGATCAACAAACGGTTCCCATTCTGGTAACAAAGAAATTAACAAGAATAATGTTTTCTGACTATCTTCAAATTTAGCTCCCAAGCTAACACAATCTGAATATAAACATTCAAATTCATTTATTTGATCAGTCATGAGTTTACCTGGCTACAACCTGAAAGTGAAGAGCTTCTTCTGTAGGTACATCACACTCATCTGATCATTCTGAAGATACATAGCCTGAAGCTTATCCCAAATATCCTGAGCCGTCATCTCATCAGCGAAGTTGTAAGCTACATTGCGATAAAGACATAAACGAATCATACTACATGCCTTCTGATCCATTTTACTTTACTTCTCGACAACTTCAACCGTCACCTTATCTAATTATGGTTTTTTTTTCTCATCTAGTACATCAATCTGATCCAAACTAACTAGAATATCTTTACAATCCATCTGCCAAGCTTTAAAATTGTTCCTACCATTGAATCAAACATTTTGAACCCATGAACTTTCACATAGCCATCATCACGTGATGAAGAAGACATTTCAGCCATTTTAATTGATACATTCAAAACACAAACACCAACTAACTGGCGCTCTGATACCACTTGTAAGGGAAATACCTGCTAATGCAAATAATTCCAACACAAGTCCTGGACCTAGGTGGTGATAGTGAATGGCTAAAAACGTTATGCAAGTAATAGCAAACAACAAGCAATATGCATAAAATAAAGATGACACCGAGATTTACGTGGTTCGGCTTTGCCTACTCCACGGACAACGACTCTGTAACTATTTTATTGATATGGAAACACTTACTTGAAGATTATAACGTTGTCAAGCAACAGTCCTTGAGATTACCCAATCTCAAGCAAGGAATGCCACCAAAAGTTTGACGAAATTCACAAACGAAAAACACCCAAAATCATCTGATTCCAATCCTTATACTTGGCTAATGTTTCACGTTGCACGCACACCAAATCAGCCATATTCACAACCTATTTCACGTTGTGTTCGCAACCTATTCACACGTTTAATGGCCTGCTGCTCACGCTATGTGTATGCTGCCTTTCACGTTGTTTCTGCTGCTGTAATCAGGCATTTTGTGTGTTGTCTTGCTGCTGCGTTGTGTTGCTGCTTGCACACGTTAATTTGATGCTGCCCTATTTTCTTGTTGTTGTGTTGCTTGCTATTTAAACAAAAGAGAGAACATGAGTTTAAGTCCTTGTGAATAAAGTACTTTAACTCCCTTTCAAATTCTTCTATTAAAATTGGGAGCCAACCCACAATTGCACAAGGACTATGAGTATTTATTTGTAAAGGACTGTGAGCCCTACTTTGTCTCCCAATATGTATTCTAGTATTTGCTTCCTAGTCGAAAGCGAATAATTGCTATACTTGTCTGTCCGAAATTGATCCTCGAGATACTTGGCTTAGAAGGACTTACGGGTATTGAGGTCAGCTGTGAGACGCGTGAGCTTAGCGAGCTATAAAAGTTCGGGTTCATCTGGCAGATTGCATTGGGCAGGTTTAGAACCGCTCTGGCCGGATCAGTGTAGGGCTGACGCTGGGCCCGTATTTCCTCGAGATCATCATGACACGTGTATGGCTCTGGGATGTGACCGTTTTGGTGTATCATCACAAACCATATCAGTCATAGGCCTCCACAATGTGTTTGAGGTTGCATTGCTATATCTATGCAAACCTTTGTGGCTTTTGTTCCAAGCGGTGATTAACGTGCACTTTTTGATCACTTGAAGATAATCATGCTTCAACCACTATTTCCCCTGATCCATTTCAATCAAGGAACTTGCACTTTTTTTATTGAATTAGATTCACACTTGTCAGCGAAGGTATATTATCATGTTCCTCAAATGGGTGACCCTACAGTGTAAGATTTCAAATTAGAACAAATAAAATAATTGCTCAAGTACACTCATAGCTCATTTGAATAAACAACAAAGCATTTATGTTGCTAATTTACATGCCTGATTTTCAATAGTCTCAAGTAAACTCTCCAGATTGCTTAACTTGGTCTTCATTTCATTCTGTTCTTCTTCAAGTAGCCGAGTCACATGCTTCTCCCTTGCTTGTAAGAAAGATAATTTAGTAAAAGTCATTCCTTTTCCCATCCCTCTAACTCTTCCTTTGGGATCATGACCAAGTACTTTAGAAAGAGCAATTTTCTTTACATTAGTTGTTGAAAACGATGGTGAATCTGTTTCCATCTTTTTCAATGTTTCCTAAAGGAATCGATAAGTAAAATAGTAAGTAACTATTAGAAATCAAATAACTGTTATACAAAATCCAATTGGCAAGTTAAATATGAAAGGGCATAGAGGGAATGTTCTTACAATAATTTGACCTACTGTTGTGTTCACAGGTTTACCATCTCTCATTGTCCGTGATTTAATGAATACCTTAACCCTAGAGATGGAAGCAGGGTTATTGTTTTTTTTTTCTCTGCATTAAGATGAAATTCAAATGTCAAACTCAAGTACAAATTAATGTATTAGTAAAATAAATTTTCCACAAGTAAATAATAAACTAAGCATGACATCACCATATCAACATCTATTCGAACCATCCCCATTCGACTACATTTGTGTGGCACTTGTTTTTGCCTCATTACTTTAAACTTTGCACTTTTAGCCTATAACAATATTATCAATAAAAATAAAGTGATGGTGAAAAATATCATGATACTAACTCGTATATAAAAAAAAAAGTATGCCCAAACAGTTATGCAAAATTTACCTTAAAATTTTCACTTGTTTTTGTCTTCACAAATTTCTTCCATTTTCAACCTTATTTACGTTATCAGGACGAAGTTTAAGTCTTTCTTCTTCATTCGGCGCCTCAAGAATTTTTTGAACCAATTTTGATTTTGAAGCCCTAAACATCGCATTCATCTCCTTAAATATGTAATCTTTTTGCCACTCCTCCTCTACCTTGTATCTTGCCTGCAAGTTATGCATTAAAAAAACTAGCCCCTATAAAATAAAATAAAAACTCATTAAAAAAATTTCAACTTTATAAAGAATAATAATAACATACCTTTATGTCTTTCCACAATATTCCTTTATGCTCCAAAGAAAGATTCCTCCAATCATCAAGTGTTACCGATACTATTTCTTGTACAAGAGGCCCTAAGTAAGAGGACAAACTAACAGATCTGGGCCGATATGGTTGACCATCATCAGTCCATTCAACGTCAACCTGACTATTAGGATCCAAAACAATATTTTTTATATTGTCCTGACCTCTCTTTTGCTTATTTCCTTGTGAAGTTTGTGCATCTACCTCAGAATTCAGGCTGGCTTTGATTAAAGGTTCATTTTGATCCTCTTGCTGGTGGGGAGGTATTAGAGAAGGTTCATCATCTCTTTGAGCCAACATGCTAAGTGCTTGCCTAGTATGGGTCGCTGGAGAGTCCAAGCCTACTTTGAAGATGTAGGTCCATTCTTGGGAGATTGTGGGGTTCTAGATGCTTTTAAAGGTTGTGTATTAGGTTCATCATCTCGTCACGCCAACCTGCTAAATGCTCCCCTAGTATGGGTTGTTGGAGTGTCCAAGCATGCTTGTGAAGATCTAGGTCCATTATGAGGAGATTGTGGGGTTCCAGATGCTTCTAAAGCATGTGTACTAGGTTCATGGATATCTTCTCTCATTAGAAATCTTCCCTTCGACTTCCTTAAGCCAGCCATGCCAAGTCTGCTACAAAGAAGAAAGATATCATGTTAATTCCACCACAAATCAGAAAACATATTTGTTAATTCAATTATTATTATAAACTTGTAAAATAGATAGACATAAAAAATTATACTAAGTTATGTAAATAGAGAATTAACAAAACAAATAACAACTTAATTTTTTTTATCAACTGATCGAAAATGAATACAAGCTCCAAATTTAGAGCCTCAACAAAAAAATTTCAATCAAATTGTAAAAAAAAACTTTAAAAGACCAGATATCAATCGTATAAGCTCTCACAATCCTCCCTCACATGACCACATTCCTCATCATTAGAATCATCAATGTTCATCTCAACCCATTATGGCGTAAAAGTTGTATATTCTTTCTCATCATATATGTCACGACCCGATCCACATGAAATAATATTGTCCGCTATGGGCCCAACCTAACTGCTCGCACGACTTTAAAACTCATTGTGTCATGGAAATTCAAACTCGTACATATATAACACATCTCCATCCCTCACCCAGGTGATATAGGACTATAACACCGAAGTAGTCTGCCAGCCTTCTGAGCCCGCCCACACATGAAGCAGCCAGCCTCAAAGTTTGCCTACTCAGGGTATTACAATCCACCCCCCTTAGGGCCCAACGTTCTCGTTGGCACAATTTTGACTAGGTCAAGTTCTGATACCATTCTGTCACGACCCGATCCACATGAAACAATATTGTCCACTTTGGGCCCAACCTAACTACCCGCACAACTTTAAAACGCGTTGTGTCATGTAGATCCAAACTCGTACATATATAGCACATCTCCATCCCTTACCCAGGCAATGTGGGACTATAACAGCGAGGTAGTCTACCAGCCTCCTGAGCCCGCCTACTCAGGGTATTACAATCCACCCCCCCTTAGGGCCCAACGTCCTCGTTGGCACACTTTCGACTGGGTCCGACTCTGATACCATTATGTCACGATCTGATCCACATGAAACAATATTGTCCGCTCTGGACCCAACCTAACTACCCGCACGGCTTTAAAATGCGTTGTTTCATGTAGATCTAAACTGGTACATATATAGCACGTCTCCATCCCTCACCCAGGCGACGTGGGACTATAACACTGAGGTAGCCTACCAGCCTCCTAAGCCCGCCCACACATGGAGCTGTCAGTTTTAGAGCCCGCTCACTCAGGGTATTACAATCCACCCTCTTAGGGCCCAACGTCCTTGTTGGTACACTTTTGACTTGGTCTGGCTCTGATACCATTTTGTCATGGCTTGATCTACATGAAACAATATTGTCCGCTTTGGGCCCAACCTAACTACCCACACGGATTTAAAATGTGTTGTGTTATGTAGATCCAAACTCGTACATATATAGTAGATCTTCATTCCTCACCTGGGCGATGTGGGACTATAACACCGAGGAAGCCTGCTAGCCTCCTAAGCCTGCCCAAACATGGAGCTGCCAGCCTCAGAGCTCGCCTACTCAGGGTATTACAATCCATCCCCCTTAGATCCCAACGTCATCGTTGGCACATTTTCGACTGGGTCCGGCTCTGATACCATTCTGTCATGACCCAATCCACATGAAACAATATTTTCCGTTCTGGGCCCAACCTAACTACCCGCACGGCTTTAAAATGCGTTGTGTCATATAGATCCAAACTCGTACATATATAACACATCTCCATCCCTCACCCAGGCGATGTGAGACTATAACACCGAGGTAGCCTACTAGCCTCCTAAGCCCGCCCACACATGAAGATGTCAGCCTCAGAGCTCGCCCACTAAGGGTATTACAATTCACCCCCTTAGGGTCCAACGTCTTCGTTGACACACTTCTGACTGGGTCTGGCTCTGATACCATTTTGTCACGACCCGATACACATGAAACAATATTTTTCGCTCTGGGCCCAACCTAACTACTCGCACGGCTTTAAAATATGTTCTGTCATGTAGATCCAAACTCATAATTATATAACACATCTCCATCCCTCACTCAGGCGATGTGAGACCATAACACCGAGATAGCCTGCCAACCTCCTGAGCCCGCCCACACATGGAGCTGCCAGCCTCAGAGCCCGCCCACTCAGGGTATTACAATCCACCCCTTAGGACCTAACGTCCTCGTTGGCACACTTTCGACTGGGTCTAACTCTGATACCATTCTGTCACGACCCGATTCACATGAAACAATATTGTTCACTCTAGGCCCAACCTAACTACCCGCACGACTTTAAAATGCGTTGTATCATGTAGATCCAAACTTGTACATATATAGCACATCTCCATCTCCATCCCTCACCTAGGCGATGTGAGCCTATAACACCGATGTAGCCTGCCACCCTTCTAAGCCCGCCCACACATGGAGCTGCCAGCCTCAGAGCCCGCCTACTTAGGGTATTACTATACATCTTCAAGTCATGGAAACCTTTAGGTTGGGGTCTTCAATACAACAAAGCAATCAGAGAAATAATCTACTTTAGAGTAAATGACTTGTTATGATTGAGATGCTAGGATAAAAGGATCAATCAAAAATTGATTTTGACAATGATGTAGATTAACAAGTGTAAACCTATTTTCCACCCTAACACCATTACCAACATTTGCCCAATGACACTTAAAGATGGGAAAATAAAATATGTGGTTATCTATCAAAATTATATCTGTTAATATCCCATAATCTTGCACACAACTACTTGTGCAGTATCATTTGCACTTGCTCCACATAGTTGTTGCGTCATAAAAACATCTCTTTTTTTGTTGATTTGTCAACATTATTTGTGTAGATCATCTGATCATTGATCATGTATCCAGAATAATACAATGCATTTAATCGGGGGCCATTTGTGATCCATTTTATTATCTCTGATTGATCATTTGAAGAAGAGGTGATAGGAACCTATACAAAAATTAAAAAAATAAATACAAAAAGAGCCAAATTATGAATTGTAAAAGGTTGTATTTTGATAAACAATAACTATTTGTAGAAAGCAAGTAACCTTTTCTTTTAACCCGTCTGCAAATATCTTAGTATGACTTTTCCACAGTAAGCTTGAATTTGCTAACTTTTTGTTTGACTGCACTAATTCCTCTAAATGCATCCTAATAAAATCTAAAAGTGATCATATAATATCTTTAAAATAATATGGTTATAAAATTTGAAATTATAGTAATTTTACTTACTTTAAATATGGTTCCACGACAATTGTATAAAATAGAACACAACGGTATGCAATTTCCTTTTCCGTAACACTTAATTTAACAAGCTTACCCCTACAAATAGGACAACCCTCAATAATTACTTTATGAGTTGGCTCTTCATTGCAAACATCTTGATGGGCCACTTAAATAGTTTTTTTTTTTTTAAAAAACTCACTACAAAAATCCAATGACTCCTTTGCAAGAGTACATTCTGCCATGCAACCCTTAGGTCATGCACAATTCCTTACATATTCTTTTAGTAATTTCATATATCTAAAAGCATAAAATCATCACATTAAATTTGATATAACTCAGCAAAACAATTAAGTTACAAACTCAATATAGACATTCCTTACTTCTCAAAGGTGTACATCCAATGATAATGGCAGGTCCACACAATCGTACTTCTCTCCCTAAATGAATTGGCAAGTGCATCGAAATGGTGAAAGATTTAACCATAAAAAAAAAGTGACAGCCTGGGATAGAAGATAAGGTTGCCTAGAGTAAAAAATCTCACTCTTCCACCACACGATAACCTCGAAATTGTTACTACTTTAGGTGTACACTAGCCTGATCCTTTACGTAATAACGTGCACATATTGCTACTATCGATATCCACTTATATCTATCCATTATAACATACTTCACATGCCAAAACTCCAGGCTTCACATGCCGCCAAACTTTTGGCTTCCATAAAATACCATTACATTAGCCCTAAGATAAAAAATTTCAGGTCTTAAATTGTCAAAAATGCATAATTTTTTAAAGTTTCTGCCACTTCATTTTCTCATGTTGCCCACTATCTCGAAACCTTTCTAGAAACTCTCAATTTTTTTTATTGGCACTCTTAAATATACCTAATTCAAATAACTATTTCAAAATAACCAATCCTACTCACTTGACTAACATAGGTAAACATGAAAACGAAAAAATAATTAAATTTTTTCTAATATATTTTTGTGATTTAATTTATATTCTAATATCAAATAAATTTTGTTTAAAATCTCATATACACATGTAAAAACGCGTGCAATGAACGTACAAAGTGCTAGTGTATATGTATGTTTTGATTAAGGATTATAACATACTAAAATTTTGAATATAAATCATTTGGAAGAAAAATGGTTTTTTATTAAATTTTTGTAAAATTTTAACTTGGATTCTTGAACTATGACATAAGAATTGGAAGAATTAAAGTTCTTGATATTTTAGATAAAGATAGTTGGAAAAATTAAGGTATAATAGAAATGGTGATGTAGTTACAAAAGTTTGAACCATCCATGCCATAAAAAGTATTAGCTATAGAAAATACTGTGTTGTTATCTTTACATTACATGTGGAGATATTTGAATGTCCACAAGTAGAGAAAGTCATTGATTTTCTAAACAACCCAACGGACAAAAGATGTGGAACTCTTAACTTCATGTCCGAACATTGGTATGCATGTTATTCAAATTCACTACAAGAAATCCAGCATTAGGTGGCACAATTATATGTGATGCTTAAAAAATTGTCACCGATGTTTAGTTTCTATGAGGAAATTTTATGAGTTGTCACATATTTGTGCAAGAGAAATTTTGGTTCTCAATTCCTCACATAAACATCTCACAATCGTCACACGAGAGAGGGGGGAAATTGACACCTAAATGAAATACATTTGGTGAGGAAACGTAACATCTCGTCACATTTCATCCAAATCCCAACCCAAGAGTGAAAAAACATTCCTCACTAATATTTTTTAAGGGCATAAGCGTAAGAACACAACCTACATCTACTTCTTCCCCAACATATACTTGTTCCAAATCTGCGCATAAAACAAACGCCAGCACAAACTTTCTCTTCCAAAAGAAAGACCTTTTCTATAAGGTTTGAAACCTCTCATCCCCACTTGAATTAGATTCTTGATCGTTCAATATTTTCTCTTCGATCAACAAAACTCCTGACCCTCCTTTGTTTTCAATCTTCTTCATGGATATTTTGATTTGCAAAACATAACCAATCAGCCAATCTTTTTATTTTTCAAGTCGCATTAGCAAAACCAATCAATCTGCTTTTCTTTCCAACTTACAATCTTCATCTTCTGTTACCACTGATTGCACCCCCAATTGTAGTTTCCATCGTTCTAGGTCTTTTAATACTAGTTCAACAATCAAGCTAGGCTAGGGAAAGAAAGAGGAGAAAAAGAAAAGGCGATGGGGAAATGTAAGTTCTTGAACCATTTTTTGGTTTTGTGTTGTTTTTGTAGTTTGGGTATGCTTGATTTTGTGTAAAATTTGGGTCTTAACAGTGAAAAAAGGGAATTGTTAAATTTTTTGGGTTTGGGGGTCTGTGAATTTGAGTTCTGTACATAGAGTTGGGTTTATGAAATTTGGTCATAATTGAATGAAATTTGTTTATTGTGTTATTTGAATTTCAGGGTTCCAATTGTTGATTGTGCTTTTGGAAGTCAATCTAGAAGATGAGCTCCCCAAAGCCCAATGATTTCTGCCTGAATTGATGCGCTTGAAAGTGGGTTGAGGATAGCTGGAAATGTGTGGATGAAATTGGAAAAGTTAGAAGTAGTTAAACATGTTGTGGGTTGAAGTTATGGGTTTTAGCTAGATTAGTTTATTGTGGAGCCCTTAAGGATGTGTCTTTGTGATGGCTAGAAATGGTGGTAATTAAGATGATGGAAGATTTTGGTTACTTTCTGCATGCAATTAATGATGGTTATCTTGTGCTTATATTTGTAGGTAAGAATCAATGTAAAAATTGTGTTGCATTTGACAGTGATGATGATAGTGTGAGCTCCTCGTCAACGGAAATGTCGGACTTACAATTGCTAAGAACACCGAAGAACACTTGGGTGAGAATGGAACCTTGGAACAATGACTGGACGCTTTGTATGAGAAGAGGTATAAGATACATTGTTAATCTCTTGGGCATATATTTTTTTGATTTATTTCTATAACTCAACGTGTAATTTACATCGTTTTACCTCGATTTCTGTTTTATCGGCTTGAACAAATCAATTGTTTCCTAGATGTATGGCATTATATTTGAGAAAATAGGTAGTCAATTTAATAGAATAATGTACTCCATCAATGATAATTTCTTAGATAGTTATTCAGTTTATGGTGAGATCAATAATATTTGATAATATACATGATTAACATGGAACTATCTATGGATGAATTTCAACATATTCAATTGACATAATCACACCACCCCAAGTTGGATTAAATAACTTTGCAATCTATATACTAGCAAATAGTTTTCTTTGCAAAAACGTACCATGATGCATCGACTAGAGGAGTGCTATATATTTAGCTAGGTTATTTTTTAAAATTTTATTTATTATTCACTCTATCTACATTTGGTTTCTTGATTTCTAATTTCGCTTGGTATGTTTCTACCAAGCTTTTTTCCCCTTTTGACAATTTTTTAATCAGTCTAAGTCACCTGTTAGGAGATTGATCAGTCCATATATGCGTTATCTTCTTTATCTATCTCCTATATCCAAAAAAATTTATGCTAAGCCTACACAGTGTACAATAGCCAATAAAAAGGTGAAATGCAGTAATTCTACCCAACTCACAATTGGATCATATTTCCAGAAAAGCCTGATACTGACCAAGCTAGTGCTAATGGACAATCGAGTAAAAAAGAAATCAGAAAACAAGAGGCAGAGTTTCCTCTTTCAACCCAAGGGCCGAATTCTCCCGAAGGACTTATTGCGGGTAATGAACACACTAATAGTCAGGAAAATGACTTTAAAAGGAATCCACCTACCAAGGATACAAGTGACATGTAAGCCTTCTGTTATGGAAAGGAGAAGAATAGTGTCGCACTGCTTGAGTGGTAGAGAATTCAGCAGCTAATGCTTAAGTGTAATAGTGTTCATCTCTGCAGACATGGTGAACCCTGTGTTTCTCGCTCAGTGAAGAAAGAAGGTCCAAACATAGGTCGCAAGTTCTATGCCTGCAATCGTTCTGAGGTACTTTATACACATGATTACGTTCTTTTGCTTTGTGTTGCACCTTGTCGGCTTCAATTTATTAAAGCATCTCCAATGGTAAAAGTTAAAATGCGGAATCAACCATCCCCCATTTTAACCAAAAGCTAAATTTAGGGGTCCCCCTATTTCTTTATCACTCCAATCACATTCCCTATTTTAGTTTTTTCATCATTATTTAAATATATGAACACTTTTTCATCCCCCTATTCCTTTTGTTTTGATTTTTGATTTTATTTTTTAATTTAGAAATTAAAGATTTAAAATATTTTAATGATATTTCAAATTTTAGGGGATGGTTGGTTACCCCTAAATTTAGGGGCAAGTTAAATGTGAAGTTAAAATGGGGAATGGTTTAGGGGATCGATTGGAGCATGCAATTTCTCACATGAGACATCTTTTTGGCTATTTTAGGGGATCCATTGGAGATACTCTTACTTCATTGAATTTAATTTCACGTGCATACACTCTCCTGCATTGTTAATATTTTGTTGTTAAAGTAGGCCTATTTTTCAGAAATTAAATTTTACTAACATTTATACTTGTTAATGTTGAATGCAGGCTTTTTTAGCAACTACAATGCAATCATGTTGTATCAACAATGTTTCCTCCCGCCACGATCCAAACAGTTCTAATGGTAGTGATGTACATCCAAATGATCTTTATTTTGATGAGCTTGGTGACCATCATGATGATGAAGAATGATTCAAGGTGGTTGTGGGTACGGATAGATGATGAGTTAAGGAGCTTAGTGTTTCTAGAGTAGACTCAGTTATTTTTTGGACATCAACATGGTGTAACTTGGTATCATTATTGTATTCAATTGTGTGACTTTGCATATGCAATGAAAGAATGCAATATTTTTTATGAAGTAAAATTCTACTATTTTAATTTTAGATTGTGCATTACACAAAAAATAGGTGGTGCTATTTAAGATTATGTGTTAGTAGACAGCTACAATAAATGGGTGAAGAATGAGTTGTCACAAATATAATGAAAGTATGACGAAAAATTCGTCACAAATAGATAATTTTAAGGTATGAAATCACTATCATGACAAACTTTTCCTAACGTATAAATTATATAAGTGAGGAAAGATTCCTCACAGAAAGTTCATAGTAGATATTTAAATCATTATCATGACAAACTGTTCCTCACATATAAATCCCATAAGTGAAGAACGATTCGTCACAGAAAGTCACCACACGTGACGCCGGATTTTCGTCACGCATAACACTCTACTGTGACGAAATATCCGTCACCCATGTTGTAATTGTATATTCGCGCGCTAAGTTTATGTGAGGAACCACGTGTCACGTAAGTGGACTTTCCGTGACGGGTTGTGAATTCGTCACTTAATACTTTCCTTGACGCCCTTTATGTGAGGGACGCTGTGACGATTGAAATTCATCACCGTTGCTAAACGGAGACGAATAAACATGTTTCAGTAAGGAACAATGTTCGTCACCAAAGCCCAAATTTCTTGTAGTGATTATAATAGTTTTATTGAGGCATTAGAAAAAAAATAATATATATATATATATAATTTATCGCAGAGATTTTATTTATATGAGTGTGAAGATTGTTTTTGTAAATATAAAAGATAAATTAGAAAAATAGAATAAAAAACTAAAAATAAATAGCCAATGAAAGAATAAAGTAGGAAAATGTGAGGAAATAAAAAGAATGAGATTTATCATAGATAATTTATTTCCATTCAGCTTATCAAGAGAGACATGATCACTACCCATCAAAACACCAACTTTTGATCTGCATGAGGAACACAAAAATTAACTTGTAATATTGTCAAATATATATAAGATTATGATTGATTTCATGCTTTATATAATACCTGGAAACACCCTAGATATTTTATTAGTACTTCAACTATTAGTTATCTTTTTTAATGAGTGATTGTCAACCCATGATTTCATTCTATTTTGTTTCCTTTATTGGATCAAACACTAGCCTTTCTGGACCTAGCTGAATTCGTAGATTGACCTTAGTGTCAATAGCTTCAATTTCTCTGTCATTGTCTTCATCAGAATCAAATGATAAACTTGTAATTGCGACCTCAACTTCATCTAAAGTCTTACACAAACTAATCACAGAAACCTCATAGATTTCATTAGATGCAAAACCTTTTGCACCAAAGTTGATAGCCTATTGGCAAAGTTTAGTATATCGAACAGTGATAGACTCATGGAGATCCGTTTGCAATTTTCACCTTGGTCATCAACTATATAGCCAAACTTTGCATACGTGGCAAAAAAACATATTCCATAGGGAAAGTTTTTGTACGTCTTCGACCAAAAAAAAATCTGCAGTACATGTCCGTAGAGGAGACCATTAACTTCAAATAGCTAACAACTACATTGAGCACTCACATTGGAAGAGTCAAAAGTCATAATACGGGATGCATTTCATGCCGTTAACCAAATAGGACTTTGAGCTTTGCTCTTCAAGTTTTCCACGTCAATAGCAAAGACTTTGGCATAATTGATCTTGAAACTAAGGAAAAATCAATATTGTATAAACATTGGTTGCATTATCCTCAACTCCAATCGAAAACTTCAAAAGCGGTTTTTGTTAATTACTTTCAAATTGCAGAATTTTCCTCATCTCTTCTATCAATGACAACCCTTTCAAATTGCTTCATAAACTCACATAACGACATTTTCCTTTCCAGAAATAGGCATTGTTGTTTTCACTTAGTTTGGTAGTATACATGGAAACACAAAATATATCACGAGAATACACGAATGCCCACCTTTTGTCGCTTTTCAAATAATTCCATCAACCATTTGTTTTGTCGCAAGTTATACTTATAAAGCATACCATCCCAACTTAACTCAAATTCTTCAACAATTTCATTTCCATATAAGCAATTGTTAAAATCGCGAACGGATTTTTTATTTCCATTAATAACATAAGATAAATTCTTCAAAGCATTTCTTGCTAGGTGACACAAGCAATATCTATGGCGTGTACCTAACAACACCTTATATATTGCCCATTCAATTGCCAGTTCTTAATCTGTAAGAATTTACTTTTGGTATTTTACCATTCATCACCTTCATCCGTGTCTTCACCAACCATGTAAATGATTTTTCAGCTTCAGAATATAGTAATGCACCCCCAAACAACACAATCTGGTGATTATGATTGAGGCCAACGATTGGACAACAATCATCTGAGTGGAATTTCACGGTGATGTATGGAAAACAATTATCATCTTCATATTCAGTAAGACCTTCTAATAGCTTATTAGAAATTATATTTTTTGTTTCTGCATCAAATTTGTTTTCCTTCCCCAACTTTTATTATGTCCTCAACTTGGCTTGGATTCCCTTTAGCATCGTCGAATGAATCATAGTGCTGGTAATTTTCAGATTCAAGATCCAAAAGTAGAAATGTAATAATAAAATACATTTACAAAAAAAAAGGATAGTTTTAGTTGTGCAACTAATATAACATCTATGTGTGTGCTTGTAACAATGACTATAGAAAAAACAGACTTTATTACACTAGTTTGAATGTATGGATATTTCAAATCACTTGAGGTAGTCATGAAATATCATCAATAGAAAATGCAGTCAAGTGAGCTTAGCCAGGTAACCATAAACAACAATTTAGCATGAGTTTTTCTTGTGTAGGTTGAGGGACTTGGCGGTGTTGCTAAGGGTTGGGAATTATCCTTTTAAAAGAGAAAATGTGACACTCAGTCATTTTGATTGTAGGTGGTAGAATCTAAAATAATTAAGGTTTGTTTTATTATTCTAGGTGTGGTTTGGATTTCACGCAGGTGGGTACTGTAGGTAATGTACTGTATGCATTTTTTGGATTCAAAACTTTGCATTGATTAATTTTGTTGTTGATACTTATATAACAATTGCAAGAAAAATTACATAGATTCATTATATATTGTTTTGAACTTTAATAAAGCGTAGTTTGAAATCAAACTTCTCCTCGAACTATTACAACAACTAATATTTTTATTAAACAAAACCACGCGATAAATAGCAAATTGTAGAGAATCAAAATATTGGTAGTACTAACCATGTTGAATCACAAAATAAATCTCTCTTGCATTGATTTGTAACAGAGAAGTCAAGAACTTTGCTCATATCATGAGCTAGATTGATAATGAAGGAAACAACAGTTCATTGCCAATTCGTTTTGAATAGTCTGTACAAACTCACAAAAGCATCTTATGTTTCCAAGTTCTTTCGTAAAGTAGAATTTTGTGAATTTGGAAAAACTTGACATAGTCCTTGTGTAGTAAGGGAAGTTCAAGTGGGAAGAGAGACTTATTGTAATTAGGTTTCCAATTTTTTTTGTTAGTGATTTAACCAACTAGAAAATGTGGAGGTAGAGAGATTTTTTTCCCTTTGAAACAATTAAGCAAGTGAAATTGGCTAATATCAATTGATTAGATCTATTGGTGGATAACCTCGACCTCACCGAGTTCAGTGGGGATAACCTGTCTAGTTTTTTTTTTTTTTTTTTTTTTTTTGCAACTTCATCATCTCTATCAAAATAATTCGATGACTGTAGGGATGTGCGCCCTCATAGAGTGGTCGTGAGGGTAACTTTGTTAAAATGCCAAACAAAAATTTTCATCCAAGCATAAGACATATGTACCAAAACTCCAGAAGGAATATCTGCAATTCAAAATAATATACTAGTTTTTTGCACAACTAGCATGCATGTAGCACAATGCAACAAGTCAAAACATTTCTAGGGTAATTCAGTAATCTTCAACCTGTGTTGAGCCACCGTAACAGTAATCATCGACATAAGAAAGTAGGTTTGTGTTTGCAATACAAAATATACAAGTATTATCCAATATAATCTTTCATATCCAAGGTATTTCTAATGTAAGTCAATAGTCTTCAACCTGTGTTGGGTCGTAATATCTGTAATCATCAACAATGAGTACTAGGTTTGTGGTTTGTTTTTCCAATTCAAAATATATAAGTATTATAAAATAAATTTATCCAATATATATTTTCCTATCCAAAGTATTTCTAAAGTAAGTCAATCGTCTTCAACCTATGTTAGGCTACCGTAACAATAATCATCAACAACAAAGAGTAAACATGTTTGTATTTTAAAATATAGAAGTATCATCAAATAATATATCCAATATAAATTTTTCTATCCAAGGTGTTTCTAAAGTAAGTCGATAGTCTTCACCCTTTGTTGCCCTGCCATAACAGTAATCATCAGCAACAAAGACTAGGTGTGTTTGTAATTCAAAATATACAAGTATCTCCCAATAATATTATTCAATATAAAATTTCCTATCCAAGGTACTTCTAAGGTAAGTCAATAGTCTTCAGCCTGTAACAGTAATCATTAGCAACAGATAGTAGGTGTGTTTGCAATTCAAAATATAGAAGTATTACCAAATAAATTTATCCAATATAATTTTCCTGTCCAAGGTATTAGGTGACACCATTTAGGTATTGTCTAAGAGTAGATGAATTGTCTTCTTACTCTTTAGTGCGGCTTGTTGTGGCAGTTTCGGTAACCACAAGTAGAGGGGTCTCTGGCACACCTTTGGTAAATGAGATTTGTTCTTCTCACTCCAACATATGTTTCAAATATGCATATATTCATACATTAAAACTGAATCAAAGCCACATAATCAAGTAAAATGTAAATAAAATAATTGATGCATACTGATCCCAATCTAGAAAATGATAACTAAATATGTGGCATAATAATTCTTAAATGTTGATTTGAAGCACGATCACCCCTTCCATATTTGCTTCTAATGGTTTGTACTTCGGTGGCTACAATAACAACATTAATACACTGCCACCACACTAATAAACTTTGTTATTGGATAGCATACTTTGTTATGGTCATTTGTGTCATATGTTTCCCATCCGTGCACAAAGGCATCACGAGTAAAGTCAACTAAATAGCCTAAGCATGGTCTCATTGTCCAACTCATAGCAGGTTCCTTTAAAAGAGTACCATCTAGCGCAATGTTTGAATTAGGGCTGGCCAGGTCCGGATAACCGGCTCGAACAGTAAAAATCGAAAATCGACCCAAAAAATATAAGCCCGTAAATATGAGGTCTGAAACCGAACCGAGGTGACCGGTTAACCGAGGTCCCGATTAACCAAATTCCGGGCCGGTCTCGGTCCTAAGCACAAAGTCCAAATTGAAACAGGCCCTGAATTGCTGAATTTTATAAAACCCAAAGTTCAGCCCTTACTGTTGATTAATTTGATAAAGCCCAAAGTGAAACATGCCCTGAATTGGAAATGAAACAGGCTTTGTTTAATAAAGAATGAGGATCCAATGTGATGTTTGGGAAGAGATTGGTCAATCAGTCCTCCCTTCCTTATTGCAGAAAAGTAGAAATCAAAAGCACCAAAAAGGAAGGGAAAAGTATCCCACCCTTACTGACCACTCCCACACAAGCTAGCCAAACTATGGAAAGAAAAAATTTCGCAAAATCTTTTGATGCTTTTCAAGGAATACATTAGTTGTTCAGGCATGCTTCATTAATCAACAGTAAATTAATCAACAGTAAGTATGATTGAATTTTAACATACTAATCAACAGTAAATTAATCTACAATAAATTAATATTATGCAACAGTAAATTAATCAACAGTAATTTGAAATCAATAGTAAACTTCTCTATTAAAGTCTATTTCAACCTATTACATATTAAGAACTGAAAGTTTTCTAAAACACCACCATTAGACCCAGCTGGACGAGTAGGAATCAATGTCAATAAGGCACAGGATCAGGAACAGGAAGTTCCTGAAAAATATAAACAACAAGAACATTAAGTTGCAATATCTTCCGCAAGTTGCAATATAAAGTAAAAAGATAAAATACATGCTTGATGGCTAAATTATTAAACATACCTCAATCTAGATGACTGAATTAGCCGAACTAGTAGTTGTAATATCTTTCGCATGTTGCAATATTTCAATTTCTACAAGTCAAGAACATACACGCATACATGAGAAAATATTTTGACAAAGTTAAAAGTATTAAAAAATGAATAAAATTTCTTACCTTTCTCCATTTTCTCCTAAGAGTTGTAGAAATCTATTTCATCCTCCGTGAGCTCTTTAAAAAAGTCAAAAACATCAGCTTTATGCCAGTCATTGGTGCAAATAAGAACTTCCACCATTTTAGGAGTCAAACAGACCCAGAAAGGATCCACAACTCTTTTTCCGGCGTTAAAGGAGGCTTTCGAAGCCACACTTGAAACCGAAACCACAAGCACGTCCCTTGCAACCTTAGAAAGGATGGGGAACCTTGAAGAATTCTCTTTCCACCATTTTAGCAAATTAAATGCTAAATTCTTTGGATTTTCAGATGCCTCTGCCAAATACTTATCAACTTCATTTGTAATATGAACCACATCCTTCTCTTTTATTCTTTTCATAAAACCATCTAATAATGGATCACTCCCTTCTTCATTTCCAACGCCACCATTTTCATCCGAAACCTCTGAATAAGTATGTGGTTGATTTGAATTATCATTTTTATACGCTCCATACAAGCGTATTAATAGATTTCTCACCCCTAGTGTTAATTCATCTGCCTTCAAAGAATCTTCAACTAAGAATTCTAACCCGTAATTGATGTAGTCAAGTTTGTAACGAGGATCAAGAGCTACCGCCACAAGCATAACTTGATTTACATCTTTTATACTTCCCCAATACTTGTCAAACTTTAATTTCATGGAAGTTGCAACCTTTTTCATAAAGGGATCACCATTTTTCATTGTGGACTTTAAATCTTCCACAATCTTGAACATTTCTTGGAAGGGTGCATTGGCCGTCACCTTTTGGTAACAACTAAACTTCAAAGTAGCCACATAAATTTTCTTCAAAAACTTGACAAAAGCCTTCGCATACAACCAATCCGTGGCACATGGGATTTCAATTCTTTATTTCTCACCTCCCTCAACCCTTCTTTTTTTATTTCTTGGTTTCTCACAATGGTCATCACCACAACTAAAGTAAGAAACAAAGTCCATATCCTCCTCCGCCAACCTTTCAAAGGCCTTTTGTACTTTTAAAGCCGCCTCTAACAATAACTAGGTGGAATTCCACTTGGTTTTACACTCCAATGGCAAAAGACCTTTGTTCTCAATTTTCTCAATGGCTAAACATTCCCTAAATCACTCCAACCTAGCGGGGGATGACCTCGTGTACTTGCAAGCCCTACGAATACTCTTAATTGAAGTGTGCAACTCAACCAATCCATCACAAACAATCAAATTGATGATATGAGCACAACACCTCATATGCAAAAGCTCTCCATCCAACAAAAGTGTATTCCACCCATTCAATTTCCTATTCATATGCCTAACAACACCATCATTTGAACTAGCATTATCAAGAGTAATAGTGAATACCCTATCTATACTCCAATCCCTCAAACACCTCTCTAAAAGTCTCCCAATAGCATCTCCAGAATGGTTGATAATTTGAAAAAAATTAATAGTTCTTTTATGCACATTCCAACCATCATCAATAAAATGGGAGGTTATAGCCATATAATTAACATTTTGGATTGAAGTCCAAGTGTCGGTGGTGAGAGAAACTCTTTAATTGTTTTGAGATATGACACTCTTGATCTTGGCATTTTCTTCTTGAAAAATAGACCACACATATCTAGCAACGGTTCTACGAGATGGTGGATCAAACTTAGGTTGTGCCTCCTTCATAAATCGCTTAAATCCTATCCCTTCCACATGCTTAAAAGGAAGCTCATTAATAATAAGCATTTCCACACACTTCCTTCTACATGTCTCCTTATTAAATGAGTGTGAAATTGGGGTACCCTATTATCAAAAGAAATGACTTTTTGGTTACTTGCAACTTTTAAAGTAAATTTTGGACAAGACACACGTAAATGTCTAAGTAGGCTAGATGTACCATTTACTTGAGTATTGCATGCCAAATCACTATTACAATGCATACATATTGCCCTCTCCCCTTTTCCCGCTATGTTTGTTTTAGTAAAATGACTCCATACCTCCGATGTTTTTGTTGTAGAAGGAAGGGGGGGGGGGGGGAGTCCTCCCGCTTTAGTAGGTGGTGGATTTTGAGATGATGATCCCTCTTGACTAGGTGGTGCATTTTGAGATGGTTCATTTTGAGATGGTTCATCTTGAGATGACGGTGTATCTTGAGTTTGTGGTGATGGTGATGAACTTGGAGTTGTCGAAACACCTTCCACGGTTGAGCTCCTTGCGTCTAACCTAAATCACATCAATAATAGTCATTTAGTATTCACAAACATTTAATAAACTCGAAAATATAATCCAATAAAAATGCACAATGTTGGAAAAAAAAACACTTACAACATTTTTTCCCTCATTTTTCCCTAGTCACCGACAACACCAATATCGACTTATTTATAATAAGTTAATGACCTAAAAAATAAATTTATAAAAATAAACAACAGATCAATCCATCACAACCAAGATCTGATCCAGTAACTCATTATTCAAAAACATGTTAAATATGAGATTATAAGATGGTATTAATGGCTCACCTAAGATTGTTAATGAGTTATTAGATCAAACCCTTAGAAAGAACACAAACGCCCTAGTCAATAGACTCAATACCCAAGTACTAAAGGCTCCATGTGCTTAACACCCAAACAAGATATGGCCCTGGGACCTCTCCCCAGCCCAAGCCCATTGCCATTGCCACTACTCACTCACACTTTCACTTTCCTGCAATCCTTCTAAGTTTTAACAGAAGATTATCTCTTATCATTTGACAACTCTTAGCACAAGATGATGAAAATGATGTTTCCTCTGCAAGCAAAGCTCATAATATCAATGGAGGTGATCTAAGATCATTGGATGATGAGATTAGGAAGATGTTAATAGGTATCTTCATCCACAATGCCAGATTGAGAAAACAAGTCAACTCTGTTATCCGTTGTGTTATTAAAACATCCATTGCTTCTGAGGAAGAAGAGAAAGTTGAAACACCATCTAGAAAGACCGTCCTAAACAAGTTCTTAGAAAGATAATATGAAGGTAATAGTGTATATTTTAGCTTTAAAATTACAGAGTATATCAACCTCCACACCCAGCAATCTAGCATCAGGTAAATGTCAGCAGTTCTCAACCTTTTATCATTGAACATGCAACACTTTCTCAGGTAATTTTTTATATATACAAAAGTTAGTCTTATAAAAGTCTTATCATTAGACAACTTAGAGCATGGAAAAATGGACTATGAATGAAGTATGAATGATCTCAATGAAGTATGAATATGCATGCATGGAAAAATGGAGTCACAGACTTCCCTTGTTGATTTTTTGTTTGGCTGTGTTTTGTACAAAAACATAGTCACAACCACACATGGTGATCTCTGTTGATTTTTTTTTATAAACAGAGTCACTTCCCTTGTTGATCACAGAAAAACAGAGTCACAGCCAAACATGGTGATCACAGAAAAACAGAGTCACTTCCCTTATTGATTTATTTATAAACTGTAGTGTAGACTTCACTACAGTTTATAAAGTTTAAACAAATTTGATGCATGGATTGGGTGGTATTTGTAACATGGTGATCTCTGGAATATAGCAGGGATCTCTGTAACATGGCTTATCATCAAATCTGTTTAATGTATATGTAGTATGTACGTAGAACGGATGTTGCACAGGGAGATAGAAACTACCTTTGTGAAGAGAAGTGGAGACGATGTTGCATAGGGAGTAGAGGAGGAGAGGTCCGAGAGGAGTAGCCGAGCCGAGGAGGAAAGGAGTAGCCAAGGAGGAGAGGAGTCGCACAGGGTTAGAAAGGAGAGAAGTCGCACACTCGTAGGAGACTTGAAGTTGAAATGATTAGAGGATGAGGAGAGGGATAGGACTAGTAATTGTAAATGCTATTTAGGGTTTTTACCTTTTAACTGTTTAACCTGGGTCGGGCCGGTTACCCAACGGGCTTCAGAAATGGAAACCGAGGCCCAAACCAGAAACTTCGGGCTAGGCCGAGCTTTTAAAACTGAAACATTTATAATTAATAAAAACCGATCCGAACCGACCCGATCGGTCCAATTGTCGGTTCGGTCCGGGTTTTCGGTCCTAAATGCCCACCCCTAGTTTGAATAGTCATAATGGTGTAGCTTTCTATTATCCTCAAAATAATTAAGCACTCTATTGCTTCCAAAAGTCTGATTAAGCATAACTTCAAAAATAGAACAAACGAAAAAGAACAAAAATGAAAACACATAAAAGAAAATATTGAAGTTGTATATTAAAAAAAAGTGTAAACAAAATGCACACTACCAGTATTGTATTGTATTTTTTTTTTTTTTTTGTGAATCAATGAAGTAAGGAAATGTTGATATGGTTTTGATTTGATCGGATAAAGACGCTATAATAGGTTATGTAAGTGCTTCCTTAAGACTCTATTTCTGCCGCCTCATCTAAAATAAAGATATGATGTGATGGTTAATAAACTCAAAAACAAATCCCTCAAGTAAAAACCTAAAATAATTTATTTTCCCGTCGAAAGGGTTCTAGGTCTCCAAGAATCAACATTGGTTTCAACAAATTTTCGTTAATTTTCACATAGCTAGCCGTACATCATCTTCATCATCATAAATTCTACATTTGTGAAGCAAACTCCTCCCTGGTCTTGGACAACCATTTATATTAGAAAAATGATTAAGCTAACAAAAAATAAAATTAAACAAAGTTATAAAATTTTACAATAAAATTGAATAACATACTTTTTATCTACTATTTATATTTCGTTGGGTTATGTTCAACATCATATGCCACATCTTCATGATTGAAGTCATACTTGAAATAAAGATATATCACACCAATTGCCCATAACAATTTGGAATAGTATAGGGTTTCATCACCCGTTCATGATTAACTCCACTAAAAATTTCATCACTGAATTCACTTATGTCTTGGAATTTCCTCCAACGGATGCCTTTTATGATGGAGGGGAGGGTTTGGTGTGGGTTTTGAAATTGGGTAGCGGAGGGAGGGAGAAATGGAGAGACATTATGCCGAGGTGACTTCCGCCATAAATTACCTGGAACACCACAAAGGTAGTCATTATTGAAGATCTGTGAGTGTGAAATAGTGTTGGAGGTGGTTGTGATTGAGATGAGGGTTTAGCGGAGGTTTTGAAGTTGGGAAGTAGAAGGAGGGGAAATGGAGAGACCCGTAGAGAGGGATAGAAGGAATGGGATGATTAAGCAAGAGGTGAGCAATTTTTTTTATTTTTTTTAAAGGTTTTCAAGTTTGGAACCAGGGGTCCACCAATTGTAGCTCAGTTGGTCGGACATTCACTCTCCTTGTGAGAGGTCGCGGGTTCGAGAGTCACACGTTAGGATTTTGTGAGTTTTCGCCCGATTATTAGGAGTACATTTGCTCCGCCGTTGATAAGCCTCCGGGTATTGAATGCAGTTGCTTAGATGGACTGGACCGGAGTAAAGCGAAAATGAGTCTTCATGCAAGGTGGAGGCGATGGACCGGAGCGAAATCAAGTCTCTATGCAAAATGGAGGCGACGAAGATATTAAGTGGCAACAATATTGTAGCCTTCGGACCTAGTTTGGTTAACCCTATAGGGTCAGTCATGTAGCCTTCAGGCATGGATTAATAAATAAATAAAAATGGTCAACGACCCAATTTTTTTTTTTTTTTTAAAAAGTTTGGAACCAGGGAGACACAAGATCAAATGATGGAGGGAGAGGTTGCGGTTATTTGGCCCCTAAAAGTAGACTATAGCCCCCACTTGGAACATAAATCAAACATTCTTTTCCCTTTTTTTTTGGATAATAACATACTTATGTTAAGCAAAAAACAACTAGGAGAAATTCACAACATCACCTACATCAATAACACCACTTCAACAAGTATTTAAGTTTGTACAATATGTTTAATAGAAGAAAATCAACTATTAATTAGAACATTAATAACATCCTTAAACATAAAAGCAAGAGGAAACAAAAGTTTGTTAACATATTTGGATAGAAGGTGAGCAACCCAATTCTTGTTCCTGCTGATGAGGATTCTTGTTGCTGAGTTTCCCCTTCAACGGTCTTAACTGTTACCAGTGAGTCAACTATAATAAATGTTTCATTGAACTGCACTGATGAACACCATCTAACTGTTTTTGCCATTGCTAAGGGTAAAGATAATTTACCCATTCATCATTTCAAATATTCATATCAGTACCCATAGTCCAGAAGATCATTTCCTTGAAAATTTTAATGGCGTCCCCAAGGTTTTTCTAGATGAGAAATGTGCCTTTTTTTTCTTGAAGTCTGAACCAAGAGGAGTAGAGGAATAGTAGTAAATAAATTTCATGAGAGAAGGTCAGGGATTAAAGGGTTGAGTGTAAAGTCTTCAAAACATTTTAATAATAAGGGCAAGGTTTTTGGTGCATAGGATACATATCGAATATTCTAGTTAATATTGTCAACGAAACCATTAAAAATAAGAAAAAGAGTATAGGATACATGGGAAGAGAGGTGACAACAGATGGATACGTGTAGTTCAACCAGCTTGAGAGAGGCATTTAGTTTTTCAAACCAACTAGGTAAGACTTGATTTTATCAGAAATGTAGCTGAAGTCTTTTTTGGCACTCTGAAAAGAATGTCAAGGGAGACCAATGTATTTATCAATAGGGTTCTTGATTCTCACACCCCTCTAAGGATAAATTGATGGGTGTTAGGGGTGAAACATGGAAGATTTCTCAAAAAATACTTTTTTGACAAGAAGTTTTATAATAGGTGTTAAGGATATTTTCTAGGTTATGACAATGGAGAATTTCAAAGAGGAGGGGAAGTCAATCTGAGACTAGAGAGGGGATGTCAATGAGTATAAATTCATTGATGAATTTATGGAATTTGGCAGATTGCCTTATATTGATAGATCTACCTTTTTTCATTTGAATACATAACTGCATTGAAATCTCCTAAGACAAGCCAAGGGGATAAGACAATTTGTCCAGTGGTGATGAGAGTGATTTCAAAAACACTACAGATGGGATTAAGATTTTCATAGGTGAAGGTCCCAGACCAAGGAATATGATGATGTGTATGAATGAGAATATTGAACGATGCAATGATATCTAAGACAATGTTTTTTTTCCCGAATAGAACTCCATTCGACTTCAACATCATGGCAATGAACAAACTTGATTTCATTTTTAACAGATTCTACATTACTTACACTATTTCTCATATTTTTTCTTCGTTAAGAAAATGATATTATGGTTCATTTCGTTGACGAGACTCTTTAAATTCATAAATATAGTGGTAGAGCCTATACCCTACAATTCCATGAGCCAATCATTGTTCTTTAGAGGAAAAGCCACCACTAGAACCTTATAAAGAGATAAAAGTTTAATTGGAAAACCTAGGAAAATTGTCGCATTGCCCAAACTAAGTAGCTTTGCTCATGGAATGAAGGGGATCAAGGACATCAGATGACAAGAAAAGACAACAAAAGGCAAGTCGATGGTACCTGGTCACCAATCTCAAAAGAAAGATAAAGGGAACTAGAAGTAGAAGGGTCCATGGAAGCAAGGTGAGTAGCATGATCCAATTACTCCAGATAGGGTTGAACAAAAAAAATCGAATGAATTGTTCAAACAACCCAACAAAACCGAACCGATCAATTGATAGATGATAAAGCTAATTACGATATGCCCACATGATTAATAGCTAATATACCCCCATAATATATTATTATTTCAGTCTCCCTCAGACTAGTAGTCAATGTGCATTGATTGTCAGGTCATGAGTAATTTCAAAAAATTTCACATTTTATGCCCAAAATACTCTCAAGAAATCTAAGGCCGAGATTGAACGTTATGTATCTCAAAGAAGATTAAAGAGTTCAATCAAAATAATAACTGTATCTCTAGAAAAAAAAATAACAGTAAAGTCTTCCCTAAACTGCACAAACAAACCAACACCCAAAATCCATGAAGTTATGACCATAAACCTTGAAAAGTCTCAATAACAAAGATAATCGCAAACCAGGTAAAATGCTTACCCCATATCATTAGCCATTGCATCCAAATATATTAGACGAACCAACCAATTCATCAACACAATCAAATATGAACTGAACTACTTCTCTGCATCAAAATTTCAACAACACCCATTTCATTCAAACACTAATCAACCAAACAACAAACCCAAACTAAACAAACAATGAACTGAAAGCTCCTCCCTGTTTCGAAATAACAACCCCCTCCCTTTGTCTTTGATTCGCCGCCTACCTCCCACTGCCACCACCCCTCATCTCTCCCACTCTCTTGAATATTTTTTTCACCATTTAACATTTTCTTGGGATGAGTTCATATCTCGAGGTATGGTTTTATGAGTCATTCACAAGATTTTTTTTTCTAGATAATGACAAATTCTAGGGTTTATTTTACCCAGTCCTCCCTTCTTGAGATGCATATTTGTATCTTGAGATTCATCATGTGGTTTTGTTTAAAGGAAATTTTGTAAGCAAAATTAATGCATGTGAGGATGTCACGGTCAATGCACGTTGATTGTTGGTCCCAAGGGGAGACTAAAATATTGATGCACGTTGATCGCTACTCACAACTAATCCATTGTCGGTTCGGTTTTAAACGATTTAGCATAGTTTTTGTCAGTTCAGTTCGATTTTCAGTTTCATTGAATTTTATTTTGGTTTGGTTTCATTAGACAATCGGTTTGGTTTGAAATTTTGTCAAACCGGTTGATATGGTTCGGTTTGCCGAACAACCATATCTCCAAAACCCTTTGCGAGTCAAATCCATCTCAATGTTAGTTTCAATGCTCAAATTGTGATGAGCAATAGATCTCATAGGTTGTTAATTGGTGCTAGAGAGATCCAGACTAGTAGATAACTATAACATTATTCTAGGGTTTTACCCCTTGTATTTCTTCTATCTTCGTAGATTATTCCTTCTCTTTCATCGGTTCTTCATCCTCCTATTCCATTGGTTCTTGCTCTTGATTTTCTTCTGCTACTATTCCACATTCTGCTGGTTCTACTTCTCCTTCAAATGGTATTTCCTCTATTTCATCATTATCCAAGTCACGGTCTAGGAGAATGGTTAAGCAAATTCTCATCGACTACAATTTGTCCTCAAGTTCTCAACTTTTTTCTATTGTTTTCTCTGAGTTTTTCAACCACACCCAAACTATGCAACATACAAATTTCAATTTCCCGAGTTTCATGAGCTTTGCTTTGAGTCGAATGGTCAATCTTACATTGTGATTTAAACATTATTCCTTGTTGATCCTCGTGCAAACTACAAATTTTTGGAACCAAATTAGCTATTTTTATGATAGGATATAGTAAGGGCTAAATCAAGTTCTCCTTTTGTCCTCAGGATAAGAGACGAACTACGAGGTTTTGTTGGTACAATGAGGTGCACCGTATTGGCCTGACTATAATTGTGTAAAGTGAAAGCTTTGTTGAAGTTCCTCTTTCTCGATAATGGATTATGATGGGTAATGCTAGAGTTGTGGGAATGTAAGGAATGATTGTATTCTCAGTGGAATTAATTGGTGTGATACTATTGGTAATGACACATTTTGTTCTTAATTTCTTCCAAATTAAAAACCATTTTTTGGCAGCTCTAAAAAGATTAGTTCCCCCAAATCACTTCTATCATCAATCTTGCTTGCTGCTAGTTGCCTTAACAACATTTCTAATAGTGAAACAATATTCAAATCATTACATCCTTCCATTGAAGCACACAAAATCGCGCCCCCAAATCACATTGTCCACATATTGATCAATAAACCATTGAACTCACGCCTTTTGCCCTCTAAACCTGCATCTGTATATCAATCCACCTCAACCATCATAGTTCACACTATTGAGTTCAATAGTATACAACAACTCTTCTCCATATCCTTCGAAGGCTGCCCAAAAATCTCATATTTTTCCAACACACAAAAATAAATTAGCCCCACACCGGATCCAATTATGCCTTAACCATCAAAACAAATCACTCTAAGTTCATTGTCTGAATTTGTACTGGTGCGAACACATCAATACTCCCCAACTCAAATTGGATGGACTCACCACTGCTCAATACTACAAACAAGGCTCCCCTTTCTACATCGAGCCAAATATGATCCGAAGCTAGTTAAAACGGTTTCAAAATATGATTTTTAATTTCGAATCCGGTTCATTAAATTAAGATCTGACAGTTAATGGTTCAACTGTGAATCTATGGCGGTGTCTTTTTTTTTAAAGTTGTTAGAAATTGACTTCCAACTGGAGTTAGAAGTTACGAATGAGTATCTAAATGAACTGTTTGTTTTGCTTCTAAATGAGATGTTGATTAAAAGCTGTAAAATTAAATGATGCTTGTTTTTAGGTGCTGATTTGAAATATTTTTTTACATTTTTGCCTCCCACCGCCCACCACAAACCACCAACAGTAAGCCTCTTCTCGCTTTGTTTTCTCTCATCCAAATATCATTGAGATCACTTTCCACCACTGCTAGAAATCACCCCATATCTCTTTCTATTCCTCATACAATCTTCAATATAGAGGAAAAGAAAGAGAAAGAGAAAGAGAAATAGGAGGGGGAGGCCAAGGAGAGTGGTAGAGGAGGGGGTAGTAGCAATCAATACAAATTTATTGTGAGGTTATTACTATAATAAATTTTTATTAAGCACTCGATGATAAGTGATCAGTACCCCTATGATGCTTACTCCAATCAGAACTTTAACTTTTGATCACTCTTTTTAAAGTGTCGCACTTCTTACTAAGACTTTTGAGTCTATTCAGAATAAAAAATAAACACTCTCTATATGTATCCCATCCAGACCGGTACCACTGCCAGCTGAAGACAGATGTAGGACAACCAAGTACGTGGTGGTGGTAAGTGTGAAGTGTGGTGGTAGAAGTACGAAATGGGGTAACACATAGTAGTCCAAATAAAATATCGAAATGTCTTGACCAAAGTTCAATATTTCCTAATTTCCTTGCGACACTTGAGAGAGATCCGTAAAGAGCTAGAGTTCTCTCTTCTTTCTTTTTCGCTCGCTCTCTTAGCTCCTCTTTCAGGTCCTCCATGGGATCCAAATCGCAAACAGGTTAGCGTTTCTGCTTACGTACTTGCACATCTTCTTCTTATAGTGTTGAGTTGTTTCTCTTTCCATCTTCGCCCAAACTGGACACGAAATCATCTAATTTCATGATCTGACTCACAATTTTCCTCATCAATACCGATAAATTTCTTCCTTTTATCCGAATTAGCATTTTTCTATCAATGGGCTTTTTGTTTGTTTGTTTTTGTTTTTGTGAATTTGGGTTTCGCTTGGTTTTTCTATTCTTTGTCTACATAAATAGATCACTTTTGCAATGTGAATTGGCTTAGATTAGATTGTGTTACTTGTACTGCTCATAGGGGCCATTCTTCTGTTTTAGGGATTGGTTTTGACCATTCTTTGCTGGGGAGAGTCTAAAGTTTCTAATTTTTATTGACATGAACAGAATAACTCTGGCATGAATGATCATTTAGCTATTAGAAAGAAACTGAAATCAAGGTCATGATGTTCTTGCTAAAGATTTTTTTTTTGCTGATTTTCCTTAAATCTGAAACCATAAACTGACACTTGATAGCATTGTGGAAATAAAAAAATATGATCAAAGTATCACCGAAACAAGTCGGATAATTTCCATTAATTTCGGAGAAATCTTTCCCTAGGGAAAGTGGACATAAGTGACACCACTATGTAAGATTTACTGAGACGACTTAAAACATAAATTATCACAAGGAGGTCATCTCAGGTCAAACACAATTTTAATTCACAATCAAAGCAAATTCTTCAAGCAAAACCTTATACAGACTGTACAACAATCCTTTTGCTTCAAAGATTGAATCCCCCTTCCCCATGAGAAATGTCCTTGAATGTTCCCTTGCTACTCCCTACCTAGTATGCTATTTGCAGATGACATAAGCTGCTGCCATTTTATGAGTTGATGTTCCAGAATTTCCCCAGACACTGCCAACTTCATGATTCCAGGACCATTGAAAATTATCATGAGACCTTAATTTGAAGAGATGCGATTTTCAATTTGGTCAAAGAAAGCTTCAAAGGGGGTCAACACAACATACTTTTTTCATCCATGTCTAGTTCTTATTCTCATCTCAAAACTTCTTGTTCATCATTGTAAACTTCTAGGCCCACCACCATAGGGTCCACGCACCTCTAGAATCACGACAATTCAACTTCATCTCAATTATTTGTTTCCAAATACTGGTATCTGGTGTTGGGGAGATACTTGTTATTATTATACTCTACTTTCTTTTAAATTAAAATACACATGACCTGGAACACTCGAAAATACATCGTTTTCAACCTTTCTTAATTCCTTTTCTCTTTCTCTTCCTTATCTCTTCTCCTTTTTCTCGACTCATCTTTGTTGATTTACTTCTGTATCTTAGTTTTTAGAGTCTCTTGAGGTTGCTAATACATGGAAGGGTTATATATGTTATTATCCAAGTCCCTTGACCTCTTCAGTGGAGTTTGTGACCTTAATCGTTATTTAGGGAACTGCTGCAGATCATATGGATTTCTTTGATAATGGAATAATGGATTTGTAAAGAGATAGATAATACATTGGAACACGTTTTTTTAGTGTTTTATTTATTTATGTTTCTTATTATGAGACTAGCTTTGGCCAAGATTTCACTCCCCTTTGCTAGTTCTATTCTAAATATCTACATATTGAAGCCAAATAGCCTTACAAATTTCGTTCCCAGTGAGTAAGTGGAGGGAACAAACCCATTACGTCCGCCGCTTCATGATTATGATCTTCCCTACGCCAGTAGACTAGATTCTTGAATATGTAGTGATCCTATCCAACAACTGTTATCCTCTTTAACAACTTTGGTTCGTTAAATTTATCGATCCTGGTTGCTAACCGGTTCGAAATTTGGACGTGATGTGAAAGAATTTGGTAATTTTATTTAATTTTTGTTATTATTTTTCTGCACCATTCATGGAGTGTAGGTTAAGGACTATTATCCGAAAGACTTTAGGAGATTGAGAGGGCTCTTAGCTTAGTAATATTTCCCTTTAATGTGGCTTAGCAAGCATGAATGTTGACACAGACACATATTTATATATTAAAAGTTGTGAAATGCATGTATTACAATTGTGCAAAGCAGAATGAACAATGGTTTAAACCATGGTACGATAAGTCCAATACTTTCAAATAATTAACATAACTCAAATAACTCATGTCATAAGTTGAAATCTTACTATATTGGCACTAAATGTTTCATTCTTTCATTTGGATAATCTACTATACTAGCCATGCCAAAAAAAGTCAAAAGAAACATGCATGATGTAACATGCCGAACTTTGTTAATTATATTTGACAATCACGTGTCATAAACAAAATCCAAAAAAACAACAATCCTCCTTCTCAAATTTTAAAGAGTTCATCTTCATTTATTATGTCGTCATCACCATTGAGAATTACACGCTTCCATATCCATTTCATCAAGAGAAAGATTACAACTTCCAGTATTCCTACACCTAAAATTTCAAATGCATAACTTCCAATATCCCACATCCTAATCTCACCTTTAAGGTATTCATGGGTTTTCCTTGATAAAAGGCTAATATTGGAATGCACATATACCAAGTCTTTGCCTCTTTGTGGGTTTTCTTCAAGTAGTTAATAAAAGAGAGTATGTATTCCAATTCATATCAAACATGTAGGTGCATTTTTCTTTTTTACACTTGCTTTTTTAATGGGCAAAGAGAAGTTTTTAAATAAACAGTGTTCCACTAGTGTCCAATGAGTCCAATTAGTATCTCGGTCAAACATTCCGGACACGTTAACTAAGTGTCCGACACGGGTTCGAGAAGTGTCCTACTCGGACACTTTGGAAATTTCGTAGTCTCCATGCTTTAGAGACTGTGGGTAGTAGGGCTTTGTGTACTCTTAATCACACCTCAATTATATCCCATAAGAAAAAAAAATGTGGAAGCTTAGTGGTTGTTTATGTCTCTGTACATTGTCAGCTCATTTTCTTTTTTAATTCATGAAAACCCACCGTATGTAATGATTGTGAGAAAAACCTGTCTTTTACTCCTTAAAAATATACAATTATTCTGGTAATTAAGCTGGTTAATCTTTGCATGCCAATGTTGTTTATTTCTATTATGTACCGAGCAGAGATATTCAGAATCTGGTAAACTTTTTATGATAACCTTTTCCTCATTTTCTGTGCTTGTCAAGTTATATGTGCATTCTCCAGATTTCTGATAGCTTGTTATTGGTAGAACTTTTTCTCTTAGGTTATTTGTCTTACTTTATTGTTTTATAAAAGTGAAGCTTGTATGCTAGTAAGTTTATGTGTTCTCGGTTCATGTGTGGGTTTTGACGTATATGCAGCTGGTGGTTTAAGGGAGACCTCTGTGATTGTTGTTACACTTGAGACTAGTGAAATTTACATCATTGCAAGTTTGTCTACCAGGAGTGACACTCAGGTCATATATATTGATCCAACAACTGGCGGATTGTGCTACAATGGTAAGCTGGGACAGGATGTTTTCAGTTCTGAAGGAGAAGCTCTAAAGTTTATCACGAATGGATCAAGGTCGATGTGTAAGAGTATAACTTATGGAAGAGCTATACTGGGTTATTCAGCCCTGGGTAGCTATGGGATACTTCTAGTTGCTACCAAGTTAACTGCAACTATTCCTAATTTACCTGGTGGAGGGTGTGTATTCACTGTTACTGAGAGTCAATGGATCAAGATTCCGCTTCAAAATTCTCAACCCCAGGGTAAAGGGGAGCTAAAGAATATTCAAGAAATGTCAGAGCTAGAAATAGATGGAAAACACTATTTCTGTGAAACAAGGGATATTACTCGGCCTTTCCCAAGCCGTATGCCAGTGCAGAAGCCAGATGAGGAATTTGTTTGGAATGGATGGTTCTCAACGCCTTTCAAAAACATTGGGCTCCCTGAGCATTGTGTCATTCTGCTACAGGTTTTCCTCCTTCCTTGACAGTTGGAACATTATGGTGCATTTCTCGTCTAGACATTATTATATGTGCTCATATGATCAGGTCTTATGGTTCCTTGATTCCATTGTGTACAACATATTTGTTTGTTATTTACTTATTTAGTGTATATACTTTTCTCAAGTATGTTACATCCCAGCATGGCAATAACAGTCCCATATCCTAAAGGTATTTCTCAGTATGTTGGTAGTATTCGATCTGCTTATATTAGATTGAATTCAGCTTTTCACGATTGTGGTTTTTCCCCTTATATCATTTTGCTATTAAGGGGCAGACTGCAAAAAATCCTTATTATTATTTAAATTATCCCTGAAAGCCAAATAACAAGAAAAAATCCTGTGTGCTTGTACTTTTGATTCATATACCGAGACAGGAATACAAGAATGCATTTTGGCAAGACATTTAAATGTTTTTTCCTAAAAAACCTATCTCTAGAAGGATGATAGCATATTCTGTTTCTCGTCCTGTAATTTTGCTTTTGTTAAAGATTTAACTTTTCTAATGAGCTATAGCTGTTCGATTGTATTCAAAGGTACTACTATAATGGCAATTATTACCTGCAGTTATTCAGTGAAAAGACTTTTTCCAATGAAATGTGCTGGGAAGAAAAACTTGAAAATTGAAATAATGTTTCTTGTGTGTGTTTATTCCGAAGATATTAGAAAAACACGTATTAGTGGGAGAGATGCTTGAGAAGTTTGTGGTAATAGATCTCGACATATAACAACAACACTTTTTTTTTTTTTTTTGGGGGGGGGGGGGGGGGGGGGGGGGGTAATTGCAACAGAAAACGGAAGCGAATCTCTAACAAACACCACAACTAGGGTTCAATATCGAATCCTTGAAACCCAAAGATAAATAAATTTCTTACCTTTTATTCATACCAATCAAACTTCGTCTCAACTTCAGACTGTCAATTCTGCTAACCAAGTACATTCATCAAAGGTTTTTTTAACATTCAATAACTTGGTAGGGAAGCAAACTAATTCTATCGAAAAAGGGAAACCCTAAACCTAACTTTAATAAAGAAAATACTTGAATAAAATATCTTAATTATTCTGAAGAATATTCTGGTAATAATAGGTTAATTTGCTACATATGTTGTGAATGATTCCCATTATTCTCCCCATCATAGAGGAGCTTGAGCTCAAAAGGTAAAATGTAAATTGGAAACATCCACAACATATGTAGCAAATTAACATGAAGAAATAGTCACACAATATATCTGTCCCAAGAGTAACATCCGCATCGAGCCCCACAACATAAAAGAAATCACATAAATTTGAAAGACATACGCAAATGAAAATTTGGTGCGAGTGATCACATCCTCATTTTCGCCAAAAATTGGTAGAAAATCCAATTACTATGACTTGTGCAATAACAGGGGCATATCAAGTGTAATCTCGTTAATGGTGTATTTCTAGTCTGGATCAATAATTTTTTCGTTTAGCATTGGTGACACTAAGCGCGGAATGTTAGGCTCGGAGGAGGCCACTAGTGGGCTGTGGAGTATTTATCAAGTGGACTTGATCAAGCAACATTGTCAACATCATTATCAGGGTAACAACAATAACGAAGTTGCTCCGTCAGTTCAGTCAATCCTATAGCCAACTCTATCATTGTATTCTCCTAGTACACGAAGTCAACAACAAGTTCGCAGTTGAGCTCATAAATCAAGAAGATGGCTGCCTCATACGCACGATAGGGGCTCATGTTGTAGTACAAGCAATCTTATAGTCAAGGTCAGCAATAGCTTTGAATGGCTATAGCAAAAGAGATCATCTTTTCTGTAAGCTACTGTTACAGTGCTCATACAAAGGCTGGGTGCAGATAATCTAAACATCCATCAGCTATTAGGTCAAAAGTGTGGCATTGCTCATTGGCATGTTTCTAGTGTTCCTACAAATTTAAGAAAAAACTAAAAGCAAAAATGTGTCATGAACCAACAAATTCTCCCAAAAGCTTGAGCTGTCCAGGAGGGGAAGGTGCATGACTAGGATTGTGACATTGCCCCACGCTTTCAAAGTCGACATCCCCGTCGGCCTACTCTATGGACACTGGCCCAATGGTAGCCCCTTTTTTTTTTTTTCCTCTTTGGGGTAGCTCCACTCACCTACCATTATTCAACAACTTAGCTTATGCTAAATTATTTTAATCCAGCCTATAGGTCGTTTCTGTCGGGAATTGAACCTTGGATGTGGGGTTTGACTCTGATACTAATTGTCATGAACCAACCAATTCTCCCAAAAGCCTGAGTTGTCCCGGAAGGGAAGGTCCATGACTATGATCGTGACAAAATGTTTCCTCAGTAGAGGTGTTTCATGATTCCTTTCCACCTCAATCTCTCCCTGTCATACTCACTATATATAACATGTGCATGTCTATGTACGAAGGCCATTGAAAAACTTACATATAATTCTTTAGGTAGATATTCATTGATTGTCTGCCTGGCTTGCTAAAGGTGCCATGACTATAATCTCATGTGTTGGGTAGTAATGCATGTACCTCTGTTGACTTTAAATAGATGAAAATGATCTCTTTTTGGATCAACTTTCATCACCTTTTCATTTAATAATGTTTTCTTGTTATGCATAGTTGCAATTTCCCATCTGATTTGCATAATTTATCTGGTTAATCTGCGTAATCAACCATCAAAGCATCTTTACTGGTTGTGTCTTTCCTCTATATGCTTATGCCTATAAACACATTTGTAGGGGTTTGTAGAATGTCGAGTTTTCGGAAGCTCGGGTCAGCAAGAAGGGATAGTAGCTCTAACGGCTCGCCGTAGCAGACTACACCCTGGTACTCGATACTTAGCTAGAGGGCTGAATGCATGTTTCAGCACAGGTGACTTGTTTCTTTACCATTTTCATATCTTATGGAACTTTTATATAGGATGTTGTATGCCAACTGTGAAATTGTTTTGTATGGCTATGTTTGGTGATGATCTTGGTTGCATCATCACTGCTGAACTGATTTTTAACCAAACAATTTAACAGTTGATAGTGATAATCTAACTGTAAAAATACGTAATTAACAGGAAATGAGGTGGAATGTGAACAACTTGTGTGGGTTCCAAGGAGGACTGGTCAAAGTGTTCCTTTCAATACATACATTTGGCGCAGAGGTACTATACCAATATGGTGGGGTGCAGAGTTAAAGATGACTGCTGCTGAAGCCGAAATTTATGTTTCAGCCCGTGATCCTTATAAGGGAAGTTCACAGTACTATGAAAGACTAAGTAAGAGATATAGTGCTTGTAACTTAGATGTTAATGTTAGGGCTGATCAGAAAAAGAATCCTTTGGTCCCTATCGTGTGTATCAATTTGCTTAGAAGTGGAGAAGGAAAATCAGAAACAATTTTAGTTCAGCATTTTGAGGAATGCATCAACTACATCAGATCAACTGGAAAGCTTCCTTCTGCTCGGATTCATTTGATACATTATGATTGGCATGCTAGTATCAAGTTAAAAGGTGACCAGCAAACGATTGAGGGACTGTGGAAACTCCTGAAGGGACCTACAGTGAGCATAGGAATGTATGAAGGAGATTACCTGCCGACGAGGCAAAGACTTCAGGATTGCAAAGGAGAAATAATCTGTACCGATGACATTGAAGGCGCTTTTTGCTTAAGATCACATCAAAATGGAGTGATACGGTTCAACTGTGCAGATTCTTTGGATCGAACAAATGCTGCTAGTTACTTTGGAGCTCTCCAAGTTTTTGTAGAGCAGTGTAGACGGCTAGGGGTGTCTCTTGATACTGATGTGGCATTTGGTTATTCTTTTGTAAATAATTACAGTGGATATATTGCCCCGTTGCCGCAAGGTTGGGAGAAACGTTCCGATGCAGTAACAGGAAAGACATATTATATTGACCACAACACAAGGACCACCACCTGGGTGCATCCATGTCCTGATAAACCTTGGAAGAGGTTTGACATGACATTCGATGAGTTCAAGAGTTCAACAATATTATCTCCCATATCTCAGCTTGCTGACCTCTTTCTACTTGCTGGTGATATACATGCAACCCTCTATACAGGATCCAAAGCTATGCACAGTCAAATCCTCAGTATATTCACGGCAGAATCTGGGAAATTCAATAAGTTCTCTGCTGCACAGAATATGAAAATTACTCTGCAAAGAAGATATAAGAATGCTGTAGTTGACAGCTCTCGCCAGAAGCAGCTAGAGATGTTCCTTGGAATGAGACTTTACAAGCATCTTCCATCAGTACCACTGCATCCTTTAAAAGTATGTCTAATGACTCTGTTAAAACAGATAATGGAGAGCATATCCATCTATTGTCTGTGTGCACTCTTATGCTGGAAATTTTGGCACTAGAACATGCATTCATCACACTTCTGTCACTGCATCAGTCAATACTTTGATGAGCCATTTCCTGCACCCCCTGCCCACCCCCAACAACACACACACACACACTGAAACATAATTCTGTTAAATTCTTGGAAAATGAACATGCTTCCCTTAAACACACTTCTTTTTGTGATCAAGCACAGCCTAAAAGAACATTTGACCTAAGCACGCATGCCTTTTTCTGGGATGATAATATAAGTGGAAGTTCTTTGGCTGTTTATGGCACTGATAACTTGGTTCTTTTCAATGATATTTCTTGCAAATTTGTGATAAGATTAAGCTCTCCCATGGTAGTCTCTTTTAATTGATAGTTAATTGTTACAGGTATTATCTCGACCATCTGCTTGTTTCCTGAAACCAGTTGCGAACATGTTTCCAAGTTCTAATGCAGGAGCCAGCCTCCTGAGTTTCAAGAGGAAAGACCTAACATGGGTAATTTCCTTTCACTTTCAACTTGAAATACATGATAATTTTGACTTTATTGAATCGCACTTTCAAGGTGCATTTAATTTGTAAGGTAGGTCTTGAATTCAAGATTCTTGAATGTTGTTGATATCAATATTATATTGAAATGTCGCTATTACATTAATTGTATTTTATGTTCCTCATGAATGCATACAAGCAAGAAATATCTTTCTATTACAGACTTTAATGAGAAATCAATGAAACATAATCAACCAATTACATTATAATTGGGAAATGAGAAAAATAGTTGCATTCTTGACTCGCCAAACTTTTGTATCTTTAGTAAGACTCTTGAGCTTTGTCTTGCAATATGAGTAAGTATTTTCATGAGAAACCACAAGGGTCTAATCCACTGGCATTGACGATGGTTTAAGATCACATGCAGAGACAAATTTTTTTCTCAAGGATTGCAAAGGTGTAAGATCACATGCGGAGCAAGTTTTACACAATCAGGGGCGGCTGAGCCATAAAATTTAGTTGGGTGGGGCACTCGGGACTCTACTGAGACAAAGATGGGTTGTCAAGAACGTAGAGGAGGTAGGATGGGCAGTTTGTCAGATCTAGTATGGATCGTACATGGACGATAGTTGGAGTCGGCGGCTCTCCTAGGGTTCCCCCATCTGGGATCCCTGGGGAAGAGGATCAAGTTGTCCATCTATGTAACTTTAGACTTCAAAAGTTAATCCATCCAAAAAATGCATTTATACAAACAAATAAGCTACATTCATATACTCGTCAACATGAGTGTAAAGCTATGTGGTCTCACCACAAACAACGGAACTCCCTCGAAAGCTTGCATAAGCTTGGTTACCCGTTCTTTCTTGACAAAGATAATTCTCTGTAATTCTGTTAATTATATAAATTTGTTATCCATAATTCGCCACCCACAATATCATATCCATTAAAGTTATATAACTGACTGCCCATCTCAATCAGGGTAATTGTACTTGATCCTTTTGTACTTGGGTCACATAAGATAAGATGAAATAAGATTTAAAAGAAGTTAAAGTTCACATGGTGCCCCAACACTCACCAAAAATGTAAGTTTCATTGACTTGTTGCTTATCTGTGCCCCAAAGCTTATATAGGATGTGAAAGTGTTCTCAAGATTTGGGGCACTTGCCCCATCCCAACACAACATGGCTCTGCCCCTGCAGTAAAAAAATTTAAATGACCAAAGTAAAACATTGAGTTTTGTGCCACGTGTTTAATGCTACAATATTTTCCTATGTTTAGTTTTCGTGAACAAATATGCCCAGAAACATTGTTGTATAAAATATTTTTTTTTTACTGTTGCCAATCTAATAAGAATTGTACCTTTTACATTATGGCGGATGAGGACATTCGACTCATGTAGTCAATACTAGCCAAAGCGATAGCTTAAAGTGAGAAGCGAAGCGGTGACAACTCACTTCGCTTTAGCCAAAGCAAAAGAGCGAAACCAAAAGGGAGAAAAAGTTAAGTCGCATTTTTGCTAAAATATATTGACCGCTTTATTAAAAAGAAAGGTTTCATTTTTTTATTATTATTATACAATAGAGATGTTGGCAATTAGATTGATTTGGATTGCATATTTTTGTAATAGAGATTGGTTCCAATTTCCAAATACTCCAAAGTCCAAACAACATCTTATTTGGGTGTTCTTTTTAATGGTTGTTTTCAAAGTACAAGTATAACTGATTTGCTACCAAGTAGACTAATAGAGGAAAAAAATATATTAAATTGTTAGTTACTTAGATATTCTCTAATGAATTAAAATGGTTTACTTATTAATTTTGTATTCTGACTTTAATTAGACGATTGAATTGATTGAGGATTATATATGAAATTTTAATAATTAAGAGCAAATATAAGGAATTACATGCCTAATTATCATTAATACATTATAACTTTAATTTTCTATTTAAAAGCTTAGATACAAGTAAATGAATTTATTTGCATTTTATAGATTTTTATTAGGATTGTTTTTAAGGTTGCTTCACGTTTGTAAAGCGTTCGCTTCTCGCTTTTGCTTAATGTTGTAAGAGGGATCCCCGATTCACCTTCGCTTCAACATTTTGACTACCTTTGTAAAACACACATCAAATTCAAGGAACACACAATGTAAATGTGCCTGTAATCCCTGTAATTTTAAGTACAAATCAGGAGTAATGATGACGGTAGATGAGGAAAAAAAATCAATATCCAGATGAAGTAAAAAAAAAATTGTCACAAACAAATAAGACAATGCCCACGCCCACATGAAGTAAAACATCAAACATGAATGCATGGGCACTGCTACCTTTTATTTAATTTTACAGTTTTGTAAAACAAATTGGAGGTATTTCTAGAGTTACAAAAGTTTGGTGATATCTCTAATCTGGGTACATATGAATGGTAATAAAAAGAATTTGTACCCTTCAAAAAATATAATTTTTTTTGTAATTATAATGGGATTATGTGAAAGGGTGACATGTATAACTCCTAAATTAGAACTTCTAAGTTAATGGCATAACACAAACAACTAATATTTATGTGTTTTGGAACATATTTAATATTTGTCTTTATATTTATTATTACGATTGCAATTCATAGAATTGTCCAAAAACAGTAAACTTACAGATTCTTATGTTATTTAATGGCAGAACTAAGCAGATGATGGTGTTCTTATTATGCTACTAAGTTTATGAACTGCTGCTCTTTTCACAGGTTTGCCCACAAGCTGCAGATGCAATTGAGCTCTTCATTTATCTTGGTGAGCCATGTCATGTCTGCCAGCTGCTTCTCACTGTTTCACATGGTGCAGACCATTCGACTTTTCCTGGGTCCCTTGATGTGAGGACAGGTCGCAATCTGGATGGATTGAAACTTGTCCTGGAGGTTTGTTTATTTTTCCTGGTTGATATTATTTCATGGTCAGAACAAGTGTTTAAAATATCACGAAATATCTTGATTCAAATCCAAATATCAGGCAAGGACGTCAGCAATATCCAATGTTTGAAAAGCCTAATTCGGGAATTAAGGTGTTGGGTCCTTTTAAGTAGGAAGGCTAGCATCAAGGTGTAAGCTAGGCGCAAGCTTTAAATAAAAAATATAAGTGTTGAAAAAATTACGAAAAAAATCATTAATAAATCAAGAAAAACATAAAACATTGATCTATTAAAAAAATGGATTACAAGTGAGGCTAGATTTACCTCAATCTCCAAGTTGTTGAGCACGAATGAATGCATATACGTCTCTGTATTCCAAATATCCGAATATACACATTCTCCATAAAACATAAGAGCATCTCCAACCATTTTGTGTGTTTGAGAGAGGGGGGGGGGGGGGGGGGGGGGGGGGGGAAGGAGGAGGAATAGAAAAGAAAACATAAGGAAGCTCCTTTTCCTAAGGGTTCCAAACCTATGTTTGCTGGACTCAATCATGGGACTGGAATGTACTTTGCTTCTGGTTGGAGATGAATAAAGATAACAAACGTGAGAAAGTAATATAAAAAAAGGTAACAATTTTCACTGGGTGCATTCATTGTGCCACCCCCATTCTTGATGGAGGGAGAAGGATACAAAAACAATAGAATAAGGAAAATTCTCATGGGGTGGCACTATTTGTGCCGACTCCAGTTCACAATGGAGGTAAATAATGGTGTAAAATCCCTTCGGGGTGGGAAGCCAAATTTTTTGGATGACACTTCGGGGTGGGAAGCCAAATTTTTTGCTTTCCAGCCATGGTTGGAGATGCTCTAAACATCAATGTGTCACAACTTCGCTCACAAGTTAACACAACTTCACTCACAAATAACATATGTTGTTAAGGCTTAAGTTCATAAAATGCACAAAATAACAAAAGGTCTAAGCTGCTTAACATAAAATGGTCTGTGGATAACTACACCCTAATCCTCTTCACCAAAACCATCATTATCTCTATTGGGATGCTATATAAATTAATCAAAAAAATTGATCTTATCTATGAAATGATGAATGCCACCTTTATTTATTTATTTATTTAAAGAGATTTATCGTGTCGCTATTTCTGTGTTTGCAATCATGCTTTCTTGAGAAGTTTTGGGGTCAGGTGGACGATGGGATTGGAGAAGGCCCTGATAGTGTTTTTCAAGATGGTCCATTGTCCAAAGTAAAAATGGTTGGAGAATTCATTCAATACCCATCAACACGCCTAATGGGAAAAAAAAAGTTTTGTTAGGTTTGTGAGGGGATGGGAAGGATCACCTTTCTCACTAGAATATAGGGTAAGTATATAGGGGGTTGAGAAGGCTACCAAAAATTTCAGGAACCAAGTTGTGGGATGTGTGCAGCGTAGGGCGTTTGGCACCTTTGTGTTGCATTCATTACTGCTATACTTAATGCGCCGATTTCAGTTTTGAATTGAAATGTGGATGCCTAAAGCTCATTGCCGAAGTTCTTAGTCATTATCTAGACCTATTCAAGGGTTTTAGTTGTTATTTTCCCTTTTGTGACAATTTTCAACCAAGCTACTAAGGACCATGAATGACCTGATACCAACTTTGACATGAACTATGGCTAAACACTGGCCGAAACTAGCTTCAAATATATGGAGAAAAAACACATATAAGAGTTCAGTTCAAAGTTAACCCAAATCAACATATTTTTTTGGGCTATTTAACTTTTGCCCCCAGTATTACGACCAGTTTAGCTTTTAGACTCCAAGCTTTACTTTAGACCCCAATTTTCATGAACTTCTTTTAAATGACCACTTTACCCTTTTTGTGATATTTGATGTTCCTTCCTTAAACCTATACAAATTAGATATACTCACTCAAATTGCCTTGAGCTAGCCAAACAAATCGCGATGAGAGGCTACGTCTAAATTATATAGGTTTGAGGAGGGAATGTCAAATCTTGCACTATTAAAAATAAGGGCAAAATGGGCATTTTAAATGATTTTATAAAAATTGGGATCTAAAGTAAAACTTGGACGAGTTTGTGGTTTAAAAGCTAAACTGCTCGTAATACTGGGGACCAAAAGTTAAATAACCCTTTTTTTGTGCGTATTGGAGAAGATATTTATTTTAATAAACATAAAAACAACTACAATTGATAACCTAGTGGCATAAAAAGAGTAAAACATAAAATCCTCATTTTATTATTTTTTTATTATTAATTTTTGTTCGTGAAACATAGACAATTTCATGGATGAATCAAGGCAATCAGTGGAAGACGATTTCATGATAACTCCAATGTTTTTACCTTAATTAAACACACCCTAACAAATAAATTACTAAATACTAAATTCCAATTCGAATGGAAGCATATGTTGTTTATATTATCATAGTAAAAAATGTTAATGAGAAGCTTTAGACGATATGCTCCTATGCTAGTTGCATTTGAGGAAGGGAATGTGGATGCATTTTAATGGACCATGACACGAGGCATATCCTTTTCGAAGTGTACATTTTAAACAAAGAAATTTACAGTAATTGCATGTATCGAACTTCAAATGGGCAAGTTCCATCTCTAAATTTAAGTCCAAGCAGTCAAATAATAGACACTCTTCCAAATTTTAAAAGGGCAACATGATAAGCATGGACAAACAATAATAAAAAAGTCAAACATCTCATTCTTAAATTTTAATCTTCGTCAAAAGCATCGACATTCTCATGATCATCCTCTTGACGAAGATTTTGATTTTCCCTTGTGAAATTCAAGGCTCAAGTGCAAATGAAGTAATGACCTTTTATATAGTTTCATACAAACCAATTAGGATTTACTACATTTTTATGAAGTTTCAGTTTTACCCTCACGTTGTGACGTGGTTTTCCATTTCGTCTCAAAACGCACCTCGATGTGTAAGTCTTGAGCATATTTCCAAACCCTGATCCTGAGAAGTAATTACTGAATGTGCTGATGCTACAGCATATACATGCTAGTAATGCCTCTTGTAGTTTGGCATAAAGGAGCTGTGTATTAATCCGAATTAGTAGAATATTGGAACAGTTTCACCTATTGTAACTTTGATCTATTTTTTCTGTCTTTTCTGTTGAATAAGGTGTTAGTATACGTGGAGACTTATCCAACCATATAAAATTATATGTAAATACCAAATCGAGCAATACATCTTTATTTCAATTGCTTAACATTCATCATAAATGGTGATATTCAGTTATTAAACCAATGCAGGGTGCTTCTATCCCACAATGTTCGAATGGAACTAACCTCTTGATACCCATAGCTGGCCAAGTTAAATCAGAGGACATGGCTGTTACAGGTGCAGGCACACGCCTTCATGCTCAAGAAACACCTAACCTTCCTTTACTGTATGATTTTGAAGAGTTAGAGGGAGAGTTGGACTTTCTCACTCGTGTGGTGGCACTTACATTCTATCCTACTGTCACTGGGAAAACACCAATAACTCTTGGCGAGGTACAAGGCTGTTTTAACTTTTGATGACTAATGATTTCCCTTTCATTCCAAGTTCAATGTTCACATGTCTAGATCAAAAACATGATATTTTTCTTTGATCTAATCTATGATTGCCCTTTTTCGTAGATGGTACTCCTCTCAATGAAGATATGTTATTATCATTATTACTTTTTTTCGTAACGAGTTCCTATGTTTGTACCATATTACTAGTGACGTTCAATTAAATCCAGTGATTGTGGTCAAGCCAGAGAAGATCATAGCAAGACTATTTATGGTGACACTCTTGTTGCGACCATTTGGTCATAAACATGTTTTTATTACACATTATATATTAACCATCTTTTTTTCTTATCATTATTAATAGTTAGACTAATTTGTTAAAGAACATACAGTGCATTATACTTTTCGATCCATAGATTATTTCTCTAAGTTACTTTATGATGTTAAGAAACATTTTTCATTACTCCAGAGAACTTTTTAGGACTAAAATTGGTAATGGAAGAGAATGGAGGGTGGGAGTGAGGAGAGAAGAAGAGAGCAAGAGAAGAAGGTTTTGAACATTGTGATCCAAAAAATAGAGAAGAATGAAAATGTTTGAAAATTTCCACGAGAAATAAGATTTGTTAGGGAAGTGTAACATTTGGTCTATTTTTCCTAAAAACTACTTGTGATCTTTGAGGCCATCTGTTTTCTGCTTCCCCGACAAAATGCATGAATTTCACATAGAGCTTCTGTATGCTATCTGCCCGTGTTGTATTCAGCTGTTATTCTGTAAATGGTCTTGTCTACTTCAAAGTTTCTCTGGTGCATATTGTCGATTCCTAACATTTTGCATGTGGTCTTATACTATGTTCTACTGTCTTCCTGTGAATCCTTAGTCAGTCTTACAAAATCGCTTGTAAATTGTAATTCTAGGTCATCTTTTCTATTAGATCTCCTTTCAGCTTTGAGGATATTCTGATTCAGTTTTGGAATCTTTCTAAAGGAGTGTGCATTCAATGAGAATCATCATGTAATACATTTTCTTGGGCATTTATTTTTTGGTACCGCTTCCTTGTGTTTGTTTGTCTCCATGTTTCTTCATTGGGCAGTGGACATGAGTCTTTACTTGTTACGTTCACCTTTTCTGGATAGTAGTTGCTAATAACCTACAGGAGTTTATCCATGAGATTGATGAGAGTAGTATAGAACTTATATGTTGTAATGTGCTACATTTCTGTGATCTATTAGCAACAGTCCCTTATTCTAAGTGTTCTGTTTGTTAGGTTTTGTGCATTGTATTCTTGGAAGGTTTTATTTCTGTCTCTTTATTCTTTTACCTGATTCTATTAATGCAGTGACTTTGTCAATCTTTTTGTTATGTTGTCATTCTTTTAATGGTCGTAATTTACCTGCCTGATAGCTTATCAAAATAATTAATCCTTCCACAGATAGAAGTACTTGGAGCTTCCCTTCCTTGGAGGAGCATATTTATAAATGATGGACTTGGTATGAAGTTCAATGAGCTTCTCAATTATCAGCAAAATGAGTTAAACATTTCTGATTATGGTTCTGATACCAATCCATTTGGTGCTGTTTCAACGACCAATGAAAATTTGTCATCCGCTCAACCAAGCACCACTAGCTTTGAGGTAGATCTTTTGAGTGGGGATTTTGGTTTTTCCGAACCCATTCCTCAGCCAGAGATGCCAGTTGCAGCACAAAATGCTGGCGATGGAGAGGATTTTCTGGATTTCCTAGATAACACTGCAATAGAATACAAGGGCCATGAAGAAGATTCTAAATCATCTTTTTTGTCACGACATGGAATACCTAAAAACGACAGCGGTGTCGAGCACTACCTAAATTGCTTCAAAGCGTTGGTTGGTCCTCACATGGTATTATTCTCTTGAACTTCTTATGATAATGTTTCTAACTTATGGTTTTGCTGAAAATTTAATTGATAACATTATCTGCTTTGACATGCATCCTATTGTTTTTCTTCATGGCGTCATTGGGTACATGGTTTATGAGTATAGTTCAATTTTATGCTTTTTCTGTTCATTTCATTTTTCAAATAATTTGTCGATGGTGAAATCTTGAAATAAGATTGTCAATTGTTCTCCAATATAAACCTGAAAAACACTATACTAAAAACTAGTACAATGGTAAATAGGATCAACCAACTCTAGAGAAAATTGTTGGGAGAAATCATAAATCAAATCAACCGTCAAAGGACTTGAGAGAGCGAACTTAAAAGAATTGTGTTTTAGTGGACTATGAATTAAAATTTTTTAACGAATCAAGGATGGTGAATTCTCAAGGGAAAAGAATTCACCACCATGGATACGTTATAAGTAAAAATCCTATTTTCTTGTCTTCTTGTTGACCCATTGGACTAAATCCTGTCGATACCTAATAATGTCTCCACTTTATTGCATTCAATGAATTACAGCATAAGGCAAACAAAATCCTCTTAATTATTTTTATGCAATTCAAACCTATAAGAAAAACGTCTAGATTCACATAGACAAACTACATGATGCTAAAAATCGACGTTAGTGTCGTTGCGTAATTTTCAACATCAATCAATAAAAAATAAAATATTTTTTTATCCTTCAACCTGCAATACGATACAAAGAATGTGCAGTGGAAGTAGGGCTTATGAACTACTTCACTTGGGTAAGAAGCCAACACTTGATTCACTATTTAAAGACTAAAGAAAATAAAAGGAAAAAATAAATAATAAAATAATTTAATTAAAAAAGAAATATCGATGGAAGGATGAGAGATGTGATTCGTGGTGAGTTGAAACAAAATAATTGAGTTTGATTAATTTGCAAATTAAGATTAAAATGTGGAAAAATTTCAAGGTATGAGAATCACCCTATTTCAATATAATAATGATGCTAAAACGTACTTTTCAATATCTCCCTCCGTATTCAAATCACATAGTTTTTCAACATACATAACTTGAGTTGTGTGATACTAAGGTGTAAAGGTTTTCATTTTCCTAAAACATTACCTATAGATATTCATTTATGAAACATCGCTTGATTTTGTTTTTGTTTTTCATTAAAAAATTCCTAAAAGATGAGGGAAATAACTTTATTCTTTCGAATCAAGCTATTTACTCATTCAAACAAGTGAAACCTTTTTCAAAGTACTTCACAGTATAAGTTGTTATAGTTTACTTCATAAATGAAAATACATTCTGACTACCATAATATCTCACGGGGCTCAATCTACCCTCCTTGAGAAGGGAGGATTAGTTTTCGATTAAAATCTAAATTAAACTAATCATCATCAAAGCCCATTCCCGATATTTTCGGGGTCGGCTACATGGATTTTGGTTCTCCAAGCAATGCGGTCTTCCCACATATCCTCGCCTAATCCAAGCTCAATGATATCTTCATTCACCGCCTTCATCCAAGTTTTCAACGGCCGTCCCCTCCGTCTACACCCTCTATTAACTTGCCAATCTAGACATTTTCTAATTGGCGCCGTGGTTGGTCTCCTCCGCACATGACCAAATCAAGTTAAACGTCTTTATCTAATTTTGTCCTCTATGGGCGCTACACCTAAGTATCTCCTAATTCTTTCATTTCTAATTTTATCCTTACGAGTTTTACCACACATCCACCTTAACATACGCATTTCTGCTACTGCCATCCTATGTGTATGTTGTCCCGTAGTAGCCCAACATTCTGAATCGTATAACATGGCTGGTCGAACAATTGTTTATAGCATTTCCCTTTTAGCCTTGCAGGCATCCTTCTATCGCATAATACTCCTACTTCATTCTCCATTTCAACCAACTAGCTTTAATCCTATGGTCTACATCTTTTCCAATAGCCACATTCTTTTAAATTATAGATCCTAGATATCGAAAAGCCTCACACTCTGGGACCTTTACACCTTCGATCTCAATTGCATTATTTCTCCCTCGTGGTTCACAACCAAAGTTGCACACTAGATACTCCGTCTTCGAACGACTAATTCTAAAACCTTTACTCTCTAAAGCCGCCCGCCATCTATCTAATTTCTGACCTAAACCTGCACTAGTCTCATCAATTAAGACAATATCATCTGCAAATAACATGCACCAAGGTACATCTTCTTGCAGATGTCTCGTCAACTCATCCATGACCAAAGCAAAGAGATATAGTTAAACTAATAACTAAAAAAAATGATTGAGAAAGAGAAACTAAATGAAATGAAAGAAAAGACAAAAACTGATTAAGGGGGTGTTTGGCAATGCACTAAAAAACAACTTATAATCGTAAAAAATTACCTAAGTCAGGTTGGATTCACCAATATTTTTTTACTTTTCACTAGTTATTTTTTGCTAAAATTTGTAGCTAATTTTTTTTTTTTTTGCTTTTGATTTACTAAGCAATTTAGCTTATGAAATAACTCCCATTACCATAATTTTTTAGACACATGTTTTCCACTTTTTTCCTCTATTTTATTTACCAAATATACTACCACAAGAACTACCTACTTTGTAGCTTAAGTACTTTTATTATAATAAGCAGAGTGATTTTGCTTTTGGTGTCCGAACACCCCCTAAATATAAAATCAAACTTACTTCTACTTCAATTGAACACAAGTTTGGAATACAAACTTTAAATTTGTAAATTCTCTACAACTTTTTCTAAAAAATAAAATTCTAAAAAAAGTTCCTTTAAATTGAAAAATAACCTCTATTTATAAACCCATGTCATATGCTTGGACGATTGAGATGTAACTTGAAAATCAAATAGCTTTGACAGCCTAGATTCATTTATTTGATAAAATGGGTGGTAGGTGGATTTGTTAGGGTTTGGGTTTAAGTGGGTTGTATGGAAAAATAAAAAATATTCAAAAATTAGGAATTAAATAATTCAAAATTTCAAATAGTGGTTTTGGAGAATTTTTTTAAAAGATATTGTATTAAAGGCCAATGGTACATGTGGGTATCATATGAAAATTGAATCGCACATTATTGGGTCATTGTCTTGGGCTAAAAACACTGGATAGGTCGTTAAGGAGATTATATGTAGAATCTGGTTGGATTTTGAGGCTTGGTCTAGCTTGAATCTCTTCATACATAAGTTTTCTAATTGCTCTTGGACATTCAAATTATTGGTGGAATTGGCTTGAATTTCACACTTTTCTCGATTTACTGCAAAAAATATGACAATTGTAAACACATTTAGAGATTATGACTATTAACCATGCTTCATCTCTACCTTGAGAAATGAGAGTTTAAGTTAGCATAAGTTCAGGGGAAAAAGAAACTAGAAATAAAGAAAACTAAATTGCATCGGTCAAAGAGTTAAATAATTACAATCTTTGTTCCAGAGTATTTTCTCCAAAAGTTACAATCAGTTTCATGAATTGAGCAACCTCCTCCAAAGAGGAGAAAATAGATCTTTTTTTTATAGAAAAATGATATAAATTGAAGAATGATATAAATGGTAATTAATATGGTATCTAAATGGTAATTATGTGAAACTTTGGCACTCAAAGCAGAAATAAACATAAACTTTTGGGGATCAAAGAGAATAATCCTTCCTTTGATAACCATCAATAGTTCTATAAATTCCACCCTCAGATTCCTCAGTGACACCATGTAAATGTGATATGCTATAATTTAAATAAGCCGAAACTACAGGGAAATTGATGCTTTATACCTCACTTGATGTGAACGTTGTTTCCAAAATTTAAACTTTATACCTTGGTCGATGCGATGGGGTGGATATGCAGTCATGGAATTTTATAGCTCAAAAATATAAAGATACCACTAGTAATCACATGACATACCAAAAATGTGGAATTGTTTTGCCAAACATGAACAATTACTATTCCTTAAAAAAATGCAAATTATTCAAGTGTTATGAATCCTAACAGTTACGAAGTTAACAAGTAATAATGGGGTGCTACTAAATAGGATACTCAAAAATCAATCTAGAGTTCCAGATTACTGCAGTAGATCCATCTGAAAGGATTTGGGTTACCTCTCAAAACTGCTAAGTTTTGCTTCTTAAGAAACGAAATGGGGTCAAGTAACTCAATCAAATCATTGATGGTAATCAAGATAAAAAATCTCGTCATTATCATGAGTCTAGAGCTCAAGAAAATGTTTGCCCATCTTGAAACGCTTGCCAACTTTAAGATCTTCAATCTCAATAGCACCATGGTTTACATTGTTGACAAAATTAGGACCAAACCATCATGACCTTAGTTTCATGAAAATAATTGTAAATGAAAGTTGAGTAAAAAACCTTTTTCGTCAGGGGAAACCTTTCTTCATTACTTGTCATGTTGTAGTTGGGTCTTGGCTTTATAACTTCGCGACCTTCATAAAATCAACTCATTGAGTTGGAGTTTGCTATGCTAACCAATTATATCGAAGTCAAAGTTCATGGCCTTGATGGCCCAATATGCTCGACGCTCAAGTTTTACGTGGGAGGTGACGACCAGATGACATATGAATAAGTGTTTTGTATGCAGTATCCTTGAAATGTTTTGATTTGCCATGAACCTTTAGGTATCCTTGTGGAATTGTTTCTGGATTGTTCTGTAAAAGAGGTGATCCGTAATGTCCGATCTGGAGAAACCTTATGACGAATACAAATGCGAGGAAGAAAGATCTTTTCTCATGGAGACAAATCTTGAAGCTATTTGCGAGATGTCACGTCGTGAGACTGCAAAGTTATGCAGTATTGGTTTGGAAGATGTTTAGCCAAACTTGGTCGTTCGCAACAAAGTCTTGTACAAAGGGGATAACCCCCCCTCCCCCTCCCCCTCCCCCTCCCCCTCCCCCTCTGCCCAAAAGAAAAGGATCCTCGAATCCAAAGGCAAACTTTGATATCTATCTACAATTTGTCTTTTTAACTACATTTTGAAAATTCTTTTATTTTTCTCTCTAAAAGCATGAAGCATCTCATTCCAAACCCAAGCTCTAGTAATGGAGTCTAGGAGCTTGTCAGTTTTGGTGTAGTTCCATACTTCCACCTAAAAATAAAAAGGAATTGGGTGAAGGGTTAGGAGGATGAACTTTAAATTCAGTCACGCTATTGATCCACAAAGAGTTGGACGAGCAATAGCACTAAGCTAGGTGATGTGATCTACTGAGTTACAAAGGGCACAATGGTTTGGCAAGCCATGCCTTGTTTGTTGATGTTTTCCATTGTGAAAATTTCTCATGGATTGAATGATCAGACAATGAAGCAAGCTCTTGAGGGGATTTCTTTGGCCTAAATAAGATCATGCAACTGATGAACTCTTGTTCAAGTCATAGTTACCTAATTCTTGCACCCTTCTTTGACACACATTCCGGGAACTTCGACCCAGTTCTTGCACCAGTTAACCAAAAGTGGCGTACCAGAACGTATTCTTTTGGCGGCAGAGCACATTCTTTTGGCGTACTGAAACATACTTGATGTATATTCCTAACAGCAAAAATTTGTACAAAAATCACTATAGTTGCAAATACTATAAATTTGTCTTCATTCGTTCAAAAATGAAAGCTAAAATGATGGCCTTTTTAAGAAATGGGATGTAAATCCAAGCATACTTATATAGATGTTTCCATTGTGACTTGGAAGACTTGCGATGGAGATCCCTAGGTGGTGATTGTGATGATATTTCAGGCGACATTGCAGCCTACAGAGAAAGATGATACACCATCTTCGCACGCCCACTTCTAGTACCAAACAAACCACTTCTAGTGGCCCAATTGTTTGTTCCAATAGACTAGCATATCAAGATTTGCAAGGAAAATTGGTTCAAGCTCAAACGACAATGGAAAACAGTGCAAATAATGATAACAGCTACCACCACCACCTGTTACAGTTTTGGCTCTTCTCCTAGCCTGTCCCCAACTCCGACTCCAATTAACAACTGCGGCCAATTGTTGCAATTTCAACTTTTATCCTGTGCTTTCATACCACCGACACGAGCAATACACTAGTGATAGATAATCTATATTTTCAAACTAGAAGTGATATAAAGATTATATATTTGATCAAATAATATAGTAAGTTATGTCGTTATCAAACTATTAAAAATGTTAAAATATAAAGCAACAAAGTTGCATACATCAACCATGAAGCATACAAAAGGCGTAAACCTTGAGGCTTATGGTGCAACTCTTTGATGTATTTAACTCTTTTTGTATGCCTTTGACGTTTTGCAACTAAGTCGTCTTGCCTTGAGGCGTAAGCCTCTCACGCTTTTTAATATATTGAAATAAAAGGACATTTAAGTTTTTTGTAAGCCTTCGACGTTTTGCAACTAAGTCTCACCTTGAGGCGTAAGCCTCTCACGCTTTTTAAAATATCGAAATAAAAGGACAGTTCAATTTCAAAATGTGAAACATAGATTCCTAACATAAAGCATAGGTTTTTTTCAAGTTTAAGTTTCACCCTTAGGTTTTGACATGTTCTCCATTTTGACACAAAACAAACCTCGACAACCTAAGGGTGAAACTTAAACTTGAAAAAAAGCCAAGTTTCGGTTGATTTCGGTGCATATTCTTCTAAAAGCCAAGTAGATGATGAGAACTGCTAATTTGAACATTGAAGAACAGAAAGAATACTGGACTGAATATAGAAATCAATCAAGAACTCTATATTGTATTGCATAACAGGCTATTCGAGATGCCTTAAATCTCCAGAGAGCTATTGCTCTTGTACAAACCAGTTTTACAAAATGAATGAATGAATACTCCTTCTAACTGATAGCCTGTATATAGCATTTACATCTGCTAAAGACTAACTGAACAAGATATTACAACTTACTTCTTGACAGCTTGCACTTAACAACTTGCTAACATAATCCTTGCTGTCACAGTACTTAACAGAATTTGTAACAGAAATACTAACAGAGCATTCTTGCTGATCCATGTCCTGCTCCTTACTGATCCATGTCCTGATGATGCATGTTCTAACTTCTCTGTAAACTCCCTGGTGCATTTCACTGCTGTTCCCATTGCCATCCCCTGTGTGAGGTTGCTTAGTCTTGTGTTGTGTCTGATACGTATGAAATATTTGAGGTCTATCAGTAGAATGATGCAGATTGAAGTAGGGAAACAATTTATGGAAAGACTTGAGGATGGAGTTTTTCCAAGAAAATATGTGGTGCAAAACTTCTAATTCAATTTCAATTTAAATTTCAATATTTGGTAGTTATATTTTTATTGATTTTTTCATTTATTTTTAATTTCATTTTTTAAAAGTAATTTGGTTGTTTTAAGGATGCGGTAGTTGATTTTAGGAGGTTTGGGGATAGAATCACAATATTAAATTAGCTTTAGAACTAGATATAGTGCATGTTATTAATGCGTATGCGCCTCAAGTGGATTTAGAAGAGAAGACTAAAATGGGTTTCCGGGACTCTTTAGAGGAGTTAGTTCATGGAATCCTCTCTTCCGATAGGGTTTTCCTAGGCGGAGATTTGAATGGCCATGTCTGTGAGGATCGAGTTGGGTATGAGAGAGTTCATGGAGGTCAAGGCCTTGAGGATTGAAATACAATGGGGATTTGTATTCTAGATTTTGCTTTAGCTAAGGATTTTGGGATCGTCAATACTTTTTATAAGAAGAGGGAAGATCACTTAGTGACATTTGCGAGTGGGTGTAATAGAAGTCAAATTGATTAATTTCTTGTTAGAAGACACGATCTAGGTAGGTGTAAAAATTGTAAGGTTATATCAGGGGAGTGTCTGACAAACCAACATAGGCTGTTAGTCCTCCGTTTTTGCTAAAGGTCAAGTTATATTAAAAATTAAGTGGTGGACCTTACAGAGAGATGTGTGCCAAAAATAAAAAAGAAAAATTTGGTGGCCAATCAATGTAGAGGGTTGGGAGAATCTAGAACCAAAGGATAGGATTAGTAGCACGGATCTTTTTTAGCATTTGGTGAACCGAATAAGAAGAGGGGCAAATGAAGAGTTTGGAGAGGCTGAAGGAGGAGGTAAATACGATAAGGAGACACGGTGGTGGAACGTTGATGTACAACAAGCCATCACAAAAAGAAAAGATGCTTTAAGGAGTGGCAAATAGATAGATGCCTAGAGTCTTATGAGCTTTATAAGCAAGCTAAGAGGTTGAGTAGTAAAGCAGTAGTATGAGAAGCTAAAAAGAAAGCATATGATGATCTTATAATAGGCTAGGTACAAAGGAATGGGAGAATGATATCTTCAAGATGGCTAAAGCAAGAGAACAAAAAACTTGGGATCTGAGTCATGTTTAGTGTGTTAAGCATGAGGATGGAAAATTTTAATGTAGGATACAACCACTTTAGATAGATGAAGGGATTACTTTTGGAGCCTACTAAATGGAACACATGTAGGGGAGTTAAACTTGGAGTATGCTTCACTGGAATGGACACATCGTGTGTTCCATTGCAGATTTAGTGCCAAAGAAGTAATAAGCTTTGAAAAGAATGAAGACAGGGAAGGCAATTGGACCGGATGATATACCAATTGAAGTGTGGAAATGTCTTGGAGAAGTTGAGATTCAATGGCTAACTAGGCTCTTTAATATGATTTTGGAAACTAGAAAAAATGTCAGATTCGTGGAGGCACAACAATTTGGTACTAATTTATAAGAACAAGGGGGGTATTCAGAACTGCTTGAGCTATAGAGGGATAAATATTATGAGTCATACAATGAAATTTTGGGAGTTCAGATAATCAATTTGGATTTATGCCGGGTAGGTCTACTACGGAGACCATCTTCTTGCTTAGACAAATTATAGAAAAATATCGAGAGGAATGTAAGAGTTTGCATATGGTTATTATTGATTTGGAGAAAGCCTATGATAGTTCCTAGAAAGTTAATTTGGTGGGTGCTTGGAAGGAAGAAAGTGTCTCAATGTTATGTCGATATCATTAAGGATATGTATGAAGGAGCTGTAACAAGTGTTCGCTCATTAGGCGGGATGTCCAGTGAATTCCCAGTATCAGTAGGACTACATCAAGGGTCGGCCTTAAGTCCATACCTATTTGTTTTGGTCATAGATGAGTTGACGAGACATCTTTAAGAAGATGTACCTCGAAGCATGTTGTTTGCAGATGATATCGTCTTAATTGATGAGACCAGTAAAGGTTTAGGTCATAAATTAGATAGGTGGCGGGAAACATTAGAGGGTAAGGGTTTTAAAATTAGTTGTTCGAAGACAAAATATCTAGTGTGCAACTTTGGTTGTGAATCAAGAAAGAGAAGTAATTCAATTGAGATCGAAAGTGTAGAGGTTCCAGAGTTTGAGGCTTTTCGATATCTACGATCTATAATTCAAAAGAATGGGGCTATTGGAGAAGATGTAGACCATAGGATTAAAGCTGATTGGACGAAATGGAGAATGACGTCAGGAGTATTATGTGATAGAAAGATGCTTACAAGGTTTAAAGGGAAATGTTATTAGACAATTGTTCGACCAATCATGCTCTATGATTCAGAATGTTGGGCTACTACGGGACAATATATGCATAGGATGGTGGTAGCAGAAATGCGTATGTTAAGATGGATGTGTGGTAAAACCCGTAAGGATAAAATTAGAAATGAAAGAATTAGGAGATACTTAGGTGTAGTGCTCATAGAAGACAAAATTAGAGAAAGGCGTTTAGCGTGGTTTGATCACGTGAGAAGGAGACTAAGCATGACGCCAATTAGAAAATGTCTAGATTGGCAAGTTAGTGGAGGGTGTAGACAGAGGGGGTGACTGTTGAAAACTTGGATGAAGGCGGTAAAGGAAGACATCCTTGAGCTTTGATTAGACGAGGATATGTGGGAAGACCGCATTGCTTGGAGAACCAAAATACGTGTAGCGGACCCCGAGAGTATCGGGAATGGGCTTTGATGATGATGATGAAGTAATTTGGTTGTTTTAGGAGGGTTAAAAGACTATTTTCAACATTTTAAGGGCAGTTTTTAGTGGTTTTTAGGAATAGATAGATTTGTTAGGAAGTTTCTCCATTGGTTTTCATTTTGGAGTCCTAAAAGCCCCTTGTAGAACTGCATTTTTAGCTTTGAAGTTTAATGAAATTATAGTAATTGAATCGTAATATTAGTACGCAAATTGAAAATGGGGTATTTTGAATTGTATTGTCAATTATATTGTAAATCATGAAGTTTTTAAGCATTCTAGTATAATGGAGAAAATATCAATACTATACATAGATGTATTTATGTATTTATGTGTTTTCAGGAGAAAAATAAAATAGTTTATTTTAAAAATTAAATTATGAATACTCAATTATCAACTATAATAAATAATTAACTACAAGAAAAAAGTGTTTAGAGTGTTCACTTTGGGTGGGTGATCCAAGCAACATAAAAAGGACTAGACCGCGAAAAGAAAATCCAATTAGTTGATAGTTGTTTTGTGACGTGAAGAGTCTCAAACTTATTTGAATATGTATTGGTATATTTGTATACAACTGAATGTGTTAGTGAAATAGTCTTCGTTTAATGTTAGAGACTTGTGATGATTGATAAAAACCCAAAATTAACATTATAAAGGCGCAATAGCATCTTTTGAATATAAATTCATTCAATTCACCTTTTCCTCTAGCTGGGAGCAACTGCTTGGACTGGATGTACGCCTTTAAAGAAAGAAAGTGGATAAAAAGCTACCATTTCAGAGTGTACGGCTATCTCTCATCTTCTGATCTTGCAAGTCACCATAGAGATAGGAATTTTTTACAAAAAGTTGAAACAGGGGCCACCCCACCCCTTTATTGCTGTAAAGGAAAGGACACATCTGATAGATCTCATGTTTGCTATGGGCGCGTCTCTTCAGATTGCTCGTGTTTCTCCTCAATTTTAAAGGCTTTGAAAAGTCATCTGGGACTGCAAATCTAATTCCGCGATTCAAAGTCTAATCGTGAATTTGAATACATGCGCTTTGATTTGCAAATCTTGTGATTTGTTTGTTTCCGATTTTTCCATCCGATTTAAATCAGTTGCAGTAAGATTTGATTTGAATCATAAGACTCAACTCGTGAATCATAGGACTTGGACAACATTGGTTGAGATTCAGTTTTGAATCTTGTCAATCAAGTCTCATTTAATAATTTGCTTAATACTGTTTCTGTCAGCATAATTATTTTGTTTGTGGTTGGATCAGCTGCAGTATTTATTCCTTTCAATAATATGCGGCCACTGGGTGTTGTGACTATATTTACTCGAGTAAATAACATTTTTGTAAAGTTTAATGAATATATTCTGGTTTTTTTTTCTCTATCAATCAAACAGCAGGAAGTTTTTCATTAACCAAAAAAAAGTGACTAAGATAGTCCCCATACAACATTAGGAAAACTAAACACTAAAAGGGATATTATCGGGTAAACAAGCTTTAAGCTTTCCGAGTAAAAACAAGTATAGAAGGAGATGCCCTCCAACAAGCCCCACACATTTCCTTAATGCCAAACCAAGGATTTTAATCTCTCTACAAGTAGTGACATGATCTTTTTTCGCCTCAGAAGGTCCTGCTATTCCTTTCTTTCCATATCCAAATACCAAATAGTGGTAAGCAAGACTAACGAGGAAAAAAAATCTCCAGCAAGAAAAACAACTTAACAACTGTTGAATCAACACAAATGTTGTTCCAAATAGCAAAGGAAAAGTGGCAAGAAAAGAAGAAATGTTGAATGCTTTCTTGATTAGCTTCACAGAGGCTGCATCTGTTTGCAAGTAGCATGCCTTTTTAGATTAGATTGTCCACAGTCAACAATTTGCCATTGGTAAGTGCCTAGATGAGGAAATGTACTCTAGGCTTTAGCCAAAAGATACTACTATCAAACTGGAAAGGAAACAAGCATGATTCGAGAGCTGGATGAAGTAACTCCTTTGCATTAAGAACTTCTCTGATTTGTCAACCCAAAGCCACTCATCATCATCATCAATGAGTGAGGGAGATAATTAGAAGGTCAACCAATTGAATAAGGGAGAGCAACTTAGAATCTCTAATTCCCCTTGTCAAAGCCAAGTTCTAGGAGTTGGTGTTGTTTGGCATTCCTAAATAAAATTGGGTAATGATACCAACTTTTTTGTGGGAGATGTCGTAATTGAATGATGTAATTAGGATATTTATTAATAATAGTAATAGTAATATTTTAGCAATATTAGAGATTTTATTATTTTTGTAATAGGGATTCCAATTAGGGTTCTCACATTGGTTTCCTATTAGGTTTAGGGTTTGATTTAGAATCTGGGTTAATTATAAATAGGGGCGTAGGTTGCCCATTGTTCCTTGATTGATTGAATAAAAGTTAATTTTTTATTAGTTTGTTTCGTGTGTTGTCTATTTCTTTACTTTTGTTTATTGCAGTTTTGTTTATTTACTAGTCCAAATCTATCGATTGGTATCAGAGTTGAACGATTATTTGATATTTGGTTTGATATATAAAAAAAAGTTCGAAAGAAGATGACAGACGACGAGTTTGTGAAGAGTATGAACCTGATGTGGCCAGAATTGAAGCCATAATTGGCAAAATTGAAGGCAGGATTGATGGGAGTCTTTGCAGAATTTAGGACAGACATGGATGCGAAGAGGATAAGACAGACCCAAACAGAGCCATCACCACAGGCCTCCCCCAACATTGTCAACGGCGGCGACACAAGCCAACATACGAGTGAGTCATCGCAGGTTCTCTCTCCGCAGGCAGCTCCTAGTCGATCGGTCCCATCGACCGCTTCCCACCACCAATTGGTCCAGTTGATCGCAACCCTCCAGCCAATCTAAAGGTCAATACACAGTCGATCGCTGCAACCCCAGAACCCTTTCACCTGAGCTAGGTTGATCAACCTCCTCGATCAGTCCGTTGACTTCCACTTGTTTTTCCCCTTGACCTTTACGTTGTCAATCGACAACTTCCTGTTGATCGTCCTCCCTCAAAACCTTTTCCCCTCCTCACAACCAACGCTAGTATCCTCCCTATCGCAACGTTCCAGTCACCCTCCCTTAGTCAATATTCAACACCATCATCTCCCCCAAACCCCTTCCTCTACCGCCACCTCATCCTCCCCCCTTTGATCGCAATCAGATAAATCGCCAATCCTCACCCTCTATCAATCGGGTTTCCCCACTTCCTCATCCTCCATTGCCAATTCTCCCTCATGGACTCCCTCCATCGCAACATCGAAGACCGCAGTCCCTTCCTCCTTTCTCCCCTGTTTGAGTTCATTTGAGGGTGAAGAAGAAAACCAACTTTTATTTTAGTCCCTACCTAATTTTTTTTATTTTAGTCCCTGGTCCCATCAGGATGTTTACACCCAACTAATCAGTCAGTGTGACTACAAGCTGTTGTTTCTGATACGGTTGTTTACCACCACAAAACAAAATTTTGGATCCAATTTGGGATAGTTTTGAAGTTCAATTTGAGAAGACATTTGCGCCCCTTATTCAATTCATGAGGTCAGTTTCCTTTGAGACAGTGATTCATTTCGGACATTATTTTTTGAAGCGAGTTTTTATTTGATTGTTCATGATGCAAGCAATTACAAAGGAAAGGTTAGAGTTCGACTTCTACTCAGACGCTTCACCGTGTGCTCTCCCAGTGGTTGTTTGTCTTCTTTGGACTTCTTCGACTTTAAGCTCGAGGACGAGCTTCTTCAACTCGGGGATGTTTATGTATTAGGATATTTATTAATATTAGTGATAGTAGTATTTTAGCATTATTAAACATTCTATTAGGGTTTTCATATTGGTTTCCTATTAGGTTTAGGGTTTGATTTAGAAGTAGGTTAATTATAAATAGGGGCGTAGGTTGTTCATTGTTCTTCGGTTGATTGAATAGAAGTTATTTGTTTATTAGTTTATTTCGTTACTTTTGTTTATTGTGATTTTGTTTATTTACTCTGAGTGGTTGAGGATGTTCTTGTTGTAAATTGGTTATAGATGATTTGTCTTTGGAGATTTTTGTAGTTTGTATGAAACTCTAGGAGGATGTCATATCTTGTAATAATAAATTTACTAGATGCGCATTCAAAGATGTACATAACTTGATAACTTGTGGATAGACGTTAAAGTTCACTTTTGGATTTGGGGTCTGTTCAAAGATACTGACTTCTCTTCATGTATGTTTGATTGGGCAGACATAGTCATTGAAGTTATAGTCATACTTGATCTCTTTTTGCATACTGTTTGGTCTAGCTCTCTCTAGCTTTTCTCATTACTGAATAATATATTCCCTCTGTCTGCTAGCTTCCTCATTAATGAATATATTCTTGTTTTTCTGATTAAAAAAATATAAATTTACTAGGTGTGTGAAAACAACATGCACAAACCACTCATGTACATCCTTAAGATTGGTTTTCATGTATGCCAAGTATTGTTGTTACTTTTGAATACTTTTGGCAAAGATAACTTGCAATGCCCGTCATATTATTTATGTAACCCCTTTCCAGAATCTTATTTTTGGATCACTTTAATACGGAGATTGTAAGGATTTAGTGGGAAAAAAATTGATGCAAATTTGAACTCCATCATTTTTCACTTTTATCTACTTTTGGAAAAGAGTAGACCCAAATCAATCTATTTACATTTATTTGTATTCATTTTATAGGAAAGGAAGATCGATTTTGAAGATGCCATGAAACTTGAAATTGAGCGGTTTCGTATGAATCTCTCTGCTGCTGAAAGGGATAGAGCTTTACTATCTATTGGTACTGATCCTGCTAGCATTGATCCAAATGGATTACTTGAAGATTCATACATGAGAAGATTATGCAAAGTTGCGAACGCTATTGCATCGCTGGGGCAGGTGGCACTGGAAGACAAAATTACTGCTTCCTTGGGTCTTGAGACTGTTAATGAGGATGCTGTAGATTTCTGGAATATTACTGGAATTGGAGAGACCTGCAATGGTGTCATGTGTCAGGTTCGTGCTGTAACTGAATCAGGTGCACAGATGACTTCTGTGGTGTCATCTAAAGACACTTCTCAATCCGTGTTAATATGTTCTCATTGTGAACGAAAAGTATGCAAAGTTTGCTGTGCTGGGAGAGGGGCTCTCCTGCTTTCGAGTTCTAGTTTGAAGGATTCCAGCTATAGTGGTATGCCGAACTCAAATGGTCAAACTGATGGCATCTCTGCTAACCGTTCAGATGCACTGGATGGGGTAATTTGCAAATCATGCTGTAGTGAGATTATCCTCGATGCTTTGATTTTAGACTATGTCAGAGTGTTGGTCAGCTTGAGGAGAAATGCCCGTGCGGACGGTGCTGCATATGAAGCTTTGGACCAGGTGATGGGGCTTCCCAAATGTCTTCCTGAAAGAAATAAAGTTTCTAATAATCAGCAACTTTTTAAGGTTTTGAGAAACCTACTTAACGGAGAGGAGTCACTCGCTGAGTTTCCATTTGCTAGCCTGCTGCACTCGGTAATTGTTCTTTCTGGTCTATTTTTGGAAACAAATGCATATATTAATTGTTACTACATGATGGATGAGATGATATAAAAATAAATATATGAAATGATACGCTTCAAAAATAAATATGTAGATGTAAAAATATATATTGTATATTTAGGCATATAAAAGACATAAGTAATTCTTATTCAAGCAAGGAGATCCCCAAACACTAACATTGGTATATGAATTGTATAACACATAAGCAATCTATCATCCATCCATTCATTTACGTCCCTTAAACAGGATGATACATCCCTGCGTCATCGGTTATTGGCTTATCTGTGTATCATAAGATATGTATTTTACCGTGTCGATGAGGCTTAAATATGATATGTATCGAGTATCATATCATGAGATATTCATAACTATGATTGTATGACTTTCTAATAGTCTTATAACTTTAAGTCTTTGCAACAGTTTAGTTAAGATATTACCATAGTTTTGTTAGGTGTCTTTCGACTAATGTGGTGCAAAAACCCAGTAAAATACCTCTTTTTTTTTTTTCATGACAATGTGAATGATTACATCAAGGTACATTGACTTGTAGAGTATATTCGCAACTGAGTAATACAAAAACTGAGCTCTCAATCTGATATGATCTAACCTGTCCAAGGAGAACCTGGCACTATGATAAATCTCTACATTTATAACATAGATTTAAAAGATCTTTCTTGTTCCAATTTGAAAATCTATGTTACTAGGACATGGACATGTGCCTTGTCCTACATATCTACTCAATTTAATAGATAGAATATGGGGGAATGAAAGGGGAGTGGATAGGAAATAAGAAAAGTGAGTGAGGTTGTAGATGACAATCCAATCCCATTTATGTGGGAGTCACACTCCTTCCTCCCCTCTAAAGAATCAAATGTTCACATTTCATGAGAAAAATATGAGAATACAATCTTGTATTTTGTCAAAAAGATTATGGCATACCATGACTACACTATTTAAAAGGCGTTTGAGATGGTTTGCTTTCCATGGATGCAACCAGGCATGCTAGGTCTTTTAATGTCTAAGTTAGCTTTGTTAAAATTACCAAAAAAAAAAATTGTGGCTTTGTTTTGTCAGTGATAAAACAAAGAGTAGAGTATTGGAGCAACCTTTATGAGAGAAAGCTTTAGATAAAATTGTTGGCTGAAAATTTTTTTGCGGAAAAAATTACCAAAAAAAGGTGATTGTTAAGTGCATGTAATTGTTTGGGTGAAAACAAAAATTGTAGATTTTTTCAATCGGAAAAAAGTGACCGGATGACTCGGGTATTTTCACTTCAATACCTTGAGAAAACAAAATTTTTCGTAAAAAATTCGAGAACTCGTACCTTGGCTGTGCAGGCGGTTTGTGATGCTAGGATCTAGTACTCACTGTGGATCAGTGTAAACGGGAAGTATCACTTTAGCAGATAACAGTGATTAACAGTAAGTTTCTGATTGGCAGCCTAGTAATTTGGGCATTGTATTAAAAAACTGCAATATGTAACAATATGTGATTCATATCTTATTGCTAGGCTTTCATTATGTTTCTTAGTACGGAAGCTAATGCTTGTAGTGTATACAAGATCACTGCATTGTCTTTTTTAGATGGTACGATATGAATCAATTATCCTTCTGCAAAGAAATTGTTGATTTAATATTAGTCTTATGATATAGAAGGGGACAACCAACCAGGAAGATATACAAATGATTATCTTAAATATGTGGTACTTTGTGCGATATGTTTTGCATTTCAAAACTATGCTACTGGGTACTAAATACCCAATGCTCTTTCACAAATCATTGGATGGAGTATGCATTTTGCAAATGTTTTTCGAAGCTTCACCTCATGGAAAATCCAAAAACTGAAAGAAAGAAGAAGAAATAAGGGGCTAAATGTTCGTTGTACTTTATATATATATATATATTTTGTGTGGGGATGTACACCATAAGTTGTATTGGTTTTTACAGATTGGGTTTCCATCACCCGTCATTAGTAAAACCTGGAACATGTTAGTCTAGAACTGACAACAGCGGTAGCCTGGGTTTAGTTGGTCATTGTTTTAGTCTGTCCAATGTTTGTCTGTCAGCCTGACATTCCTAGGTACGTACTAACTTGTATAGTACATTACTAATGCAATGATGCACGTGTATGTGCAAAAACTAGCAAATCAGAACTAGATATAATCATCATCATCATCAAAGCCCATTCCCGAGATTTTCGGGGTCGGTTACATGGATTTTGGTTCTCCAAGCAATGCGATCTTCCCACATTTCATCGTCTAATCCAAGCTCAATGATATCTTCATTCAAGTTTTCAACGGTCGTCCCCTCCGTCTACACCCTCCATTAACTTGCCAATCTAAACATTTTCTAATTGGCGCCGTGCTTGGTCTCCTCCGCACATGACCAAACCAAGTTAAACGTCTTTCTCTAATTTTGTCCTCTATGGGCGCTACACCTAAGTATCTTCTAATTCTTTCATTTCTAATTTTATCCTTACGAGTTTTACCACACATCCACCTTAACATACGCATTTCTGCTACTGTCATCCTATGCGTATGTTGTCTCATAGTAGCCCAACATTCTGAACCGTATAGCATGGCTGGTCGAACAATTGTCTTATAGCATTTCCCTTTTAGCCTTGCAGGCATCCTTCTATCGCATAGTACTCCTGACGCCATTCTCCATTTCAACCACCCAGCTTTAATCCTATGGTCTACATCTTCTCCAATATCCCCATTATTTTGAATTATAGATCCTAGATATCGAAAAGCCTCACACTCTGGGACCTCGACACCTTCAATCTCAATTGCATTACTTCTCCCTCTTGGTTCACACCCAAAGTTGCACACTAGATACTCCGTCTTCGAACGGCTAATTCTAAAACCTTTACTCTCTAAAGCCTCCCGCCACTTAACTAATTTCTGACCTAAACCTGCACTAGTCTCATCCATTAAGACAATATCATCTGCAAATAACATGCACCAAGGTACATCTTCTTGCAGATGTCTCGTCAACTCATCCATGACCAAAGCAAAGAGATATGGACTTAACGCCGACCCTTGATGTAGTCCTACTGACACTGGAAATTCACTAGACATCCCACCTACTGAGCGGACACTTGTTACAATCCCTTCATACATATCCTTAATGATATCGACATAACATTGAGACACTTTCTTCCTTTCAAGCACCCACCAAATTAACTCCCTGGGGACCCTATCATATGCTTTCTCCAGATCAATAAAAACCATATGCAAACTCTTACGTGCCTCTCGATATTTTTCTATAGTTTGCCTAAGCAGGAAGATGGCCTCCATAGTAGACCTACCCGGCATAAATCCAAATTGATTTTCTGAAATCGTAGTTAAACTCCTAAGTCTTTGTTCTATAACCCTTTCCCAAAGTTTCATCGTATGACTCATAAGCTTTATCCCTCTGTAGTTCGAGCAATTCTGGATATCCCCTTTGTTCTTATAAATTGGTACCACAATGCTATGCCTCCATGAATTTGACATTTTTCTAGTTTCCAAAATCCTATTAAAGAGCTTAGTTAGCCATTGAATCCCAACGTCTCCCAGACATTTCCATGCTTCAATTAGTATATCATCCGATCCAACGGCCTTCCCTGTCTTCATTCTTTTTAAAGCTTCTCTCACCTCTATGGCACTAACTCTGCGATGGAACACGCGATCTCTCCCTTCCTGTGAAGCATACCCCTCCAAGTTTAACTCTCCTACATGTGTTCCATTGAGTAGGTTCCAAAAGTAATCCTTCCATCTATCTAAAATCGCTTTATCCTGCATTAAAACTCTTCCATCCTCATGCTTAACACACTTAACATGACTCAAGTCCCTAGTTTTTCGTTCTCTAGCTTTAGCTATCTTGAAAATATCCTTCTCCCCTTCCTTCGTACCTAGCCTATTATAAAGAGCATCATACGCTCTCTTCTTAGCTTCGCCTACTGCTCTACTACTCAACTTCTTAGCCTGCTTATATAGCTCATAGCACAATATAAATCTAAGGGTATGCTAGGTTGCACATAGCACAATATTTCCTTTTTGAACTGGGAATTCCAAGACTTAGTAGTAGTAAACCTGAACGAAAATTGCCTTGAAGGTTGTTTACTTGAGATCTAGGAAGCACAAACTCTCTGAAAAACTTGTCAGTTGCCATACTTGTGTCCAACATGTATCCAATACCGACAATTGCTCGACACGCCTCCGACATGTGTCAGACACGTGGTCAATGTGTCAACAGGTGTTCAGATATATAATCAATGTAATCAACGTATCGGACACACCTAGAACTTGGTCAGGACGCAATCAAGACTAAACAACCTATTTTATTTTATTTTTTACTCTTAGGTGGTTATAGATAACCACCACATTTGTAAGGTGTTAATCCATCTAAAGTGTAAAGACTCGGGTTCTTTGCTTCATCTTCTCTCATTTGCTTCTTCTCTCCTCTACTTCTTCTCTTCTCTAGTTTGTTTTTTATTGCAATAGAGTGTCATCTTCTTCTCCACTTTTATACATCTTCTTCTCTACATTTTCCCTTCAATTTTTTTTTTGTATTTGCAATAGAAAATGAAGCACAAACATTGCCTTCGTCTGTGCTTCATTTTCATTTTTTTTTACTTCTTACTCTTTCTATTTAAATTATTTTTTTGGATTATTGTGTTACGATCCTTGTTATGGACTTTCCCCTCCTGGACAGCTCGGGCTTTTGGGAGAATTGGTTGGTTCATAACAATTGGTATCAGAGCCAAACCCCATATCCGAGGTTCGAATCCCGGCAGGGGCGACCTATAGGCTAGATTAAAATAATTTAGCATTATGTATGGGCATAGTGCTAAGTTGTTGAATACTGGTAGCTGAGAGAAGGCTCACTGGGCCAGTGTCGATAGAGTGGGCCGACGAGGACGTCGGCTTTGAAAACGTGGGGCAATGTTACGATCCTTGTTATGGACTTTCCCCTCCTGGACAGCTCGGGCTTTTGGGAGAATTGGTTGGTTCATAACATATTGTTTATGTTTTATGACATTAAAAAAAGGTACTACATGTCGTTGTGTCTCCAAGTCCTAATTTTTTGAAAATTGTCGAGTCGTCATATCGTGTCCATGTATCCTTGCTTGAGATTTATTGTATCTTGGATTAGTCTATCTAGTGTTTGTTTGAATCTTGTGAAATTTCTTTTGATTTTTTCAGACCAAAAATATTAATTGAAGTAATCACGTCATCCAAATACAGATTCTTAATAAACAAAGAAGAAGAGTATGGACTTTAGTTCAGATTTTCGCAATATTTAAGTTGAAAATAGAGGAGAGAAATGTATGAGAGACAGGCCATGAGGAGATGAGAGACAAAAGGCAGGGGATAAAGTATGTGTAGTGGATGAGTTACGTAGGAAATTGAATCCTAATAATTGGTTGGAAACCCAACTCACATGTTTTGTGGATATGCCAGTGGCAAGTCAGGAAGCTTTATTTCACTTATGGTTGAGATAAACATGATTGAAGAGGTTAAGATTATTATATACCATGCTGTAATTACCCTGTGGGGTAGTGAACACGGGTTAAGATAAAAGTTAACTCTGGCAAGCATCATACTTGAGGAAATTTGCATTTGAAGATTGAACCATCAAAGAGTATTTGTGGGACTCAAAACAGAATTACAAATTCTACCTTTTCCTTTTGACCTATTCTTGCATGGGGATGTTGTATGCTATTCAATAAGTGCCTAAATGCAATTTAGTGCCCTTGCAGTGTTGATCCACTCTTTGGCGTATGTGATTCTCGAATCTGTTTTATTGACCCTCACCTCTAGGAAATTATAAATGAAGATATCTCAAGCAGAAGATCTATATCAGTGTTATTTTACTCGAATGCCATCATTTCCAACTTATCTTGATTTAAGGTATGGGTATGGCTAAGGCTGCAACTTGGGTGGGTAAAACACTACCTGCACCCATCCAAGGTAGGTATATACATGATCCCAAGCCCGAGTCCAAGCCCAACTGGGCATGTAAAAAAAAAAAAAAAAAAGCTAACCCAACCATTGCCAACTATGCAAAGAATTAAGCGCAAGCCCAAATCTAGGTCTGGTTTGCCCAATCGAGCTTAGTTAGGGCACACTTAATTTGCAACCTTAAACATAGTGTTCCATTGTTACATTATCATTTAGATTGTCTAGTAGTTTGCTATTTTCATAATGATGCTTGACTAGATTTCTGTTATTGCAGGTTGATACAGCAGTTGGCTCCGCACCGTCCATGTCACTGCTTGCTCCGCTGGATACAGGATCCGAACAGTCATATTGGAGAGCACCTCCTAGTATTTCTTTTGTCGAGTTTGCTATTGTTCTTGGTAGCCTATCTGACGTCTCTGGAGTTATCTTACTTGTTAGTCCTTGTGGCTATTCAACATCTGATGTTCCTACCGTAAGTATCTTGTCATATGATTTCATTTTATGCCCATGCTTTGGTTCAATGGATACTAAAATGGATAAAATTGCCAAGCATATAATTCTAAGGCTCCATAAGGTTGTATTTCTGTTTGTAAATAGACAAAGAGTGATGATGATTATTAGTTGTCTATGCATCCACACGTAGAAGATGCAAAAGGGAAATGTCTGTTTCATTTTAGCCACAGAGTCTAATTTAACCTTCACATCAAGCTATGGATTGATGTGAAGGTTACAATATTGCTTTGGGCATCTAAGGACAGATTTAGGAATGTTCAGTTTTCTTGTATGTTTAATTGGCACAATATTCTTCTCTGCTGAGAAGATGCACAATTTTATATCTTTTGTACTGATTAGTGCTTGCACTGATCCTTTTGGCTTTTGGCCTTTACTGAATACCATATGATATTTGTTTTTCTCATAAAATATATATATATATATCACAGTAAAAGACATGGCATCTACATCTGATCGTCATTATCCTTTCTTCACAATGACGACAGTTTCTCGGGTATTAAGGAAGATTGTGTTGGTATTCCTTTGCTGGGTAACACCTTGCATTCATTTGCTGATAGTTTCTCAGCAAATGTGCTATTTGACAAACCAAACACTCCCCCCCCACAAAAAAAAAAAAAAAAAAAAATTCTCTATTCCTTCTACTTTAAAAGCCATACTAGGAGCTACAAAGCTTCAAGAGATGCATAGAATAATTAATAAATCTACAGGCCAGGAGCCATAAGAGTACTTAATACATAGTCTAGGACCCGCTTCAAGAGACATGCAGAGTAAATTAATAACTTTAGGGTTTTTCTGACTTTGGCCCCGTTAATTTATGCCTGATACTAATAGAGTTGACCCCCATTTAAAATTTTGAAGTGGTTGACTGCTCAAGAATAATTATAGGACCGCAATAATAATTAGAGACCGAAATACCTCCACCTTGAAATGAGGACCAACCTCAAATAGGCATAAACCAATGGGGTCCCCCAAAATAAAAAAACCTTCATCCCCTCCCATACACTATTCTTTGCAGCTCCACTGTTGTACCCATCTAACCCTACTTTCTGTCACTGATTTTTTTCATTTTATCACCATCCGAGCCCCCTCTCATTTTTCCCTCAATCTCTACAATCATGAATCTATCTTATATGCATTCTGTCTGCTACAATGCACCAAGCTACCGCTGCCCTTCTTTTTCTCTTGTCACCCCATGTGACTCGCAAGCAAGGAAAATGATATAGGGTTTTGATGATAGTCAGGAGGAGGTGATAATGGAAAAGGGGTTGTGTGGGTGCAGTGGTCATGGAATGAACACAATCATGGAGGAAGATGGGTTGGAGGGGTACAATAGTAGAGTTGCAAAATTTGGCCCCCATTAGTTTATGCCTAACTTTTCAAAATAGATTTCTCATGATAAAGTTTGAATAGTAACTTTTCAGTCCAGTAATTCCCCAACAAACAAATGCACCCTAATTCAATTTTTGTTGTATAATGTTGATTCTTTCACTTACCAGATTCGGAGATATCCAATGATTTGGAGCACCAGCGAAATTTAGTCTGGTTTTTGTTTATTATAAAAGTTCCCTTCCATCTGAGTGCCAGAGTGTGCTAGGGGTTACCATCATTCACATTGTTTGTTTAGTGCCAGTAGTTGTCTCTGTTAGTTGAGATTCGCAATTTCTTTTGTCATTCTTTGGTTGGATATGATTCCCAAAAAGTATAAAGAGTGACTATCCAAGCTAACTTTTATTTATCATAATTTTTTCATTTCTCTTTATGATGGATTTCATTTCCTGCAAATCTCTACACTTCCTTTGACAACTCTTCGGCTGTTGCTGTTACAGGTGCAAATATGGGCCAGCAATAAAATCACTAAAGAAGAGCGTTCTTGCATGGGGAAATGGGATATGCAATCCATTGTCACGTCGTCTCCTGAATTTTATGGACCAGAAAAGGCAAGCGGGTCAACTCATGTTCCTAGACATGCAAAGTTTACCTTCAGGAATCCTGTTCGGTGTCGTATCATATGGGTAACGATGCGTCTTCAGCGGCCGGGTTCAGCTTCTGTCAATTTAGAGAGAGAATACAACCTTCTTTCGCTAGATGAAAACCCTTTCGGAGAAGTCAATCGGCGTGCCTCTTTTGGTGGAATAATAGAAAGCGATCCATGTCTTCATGCAAAGAAGCTTCTAGTAATTGGAAGCTCTGTAAGAAAAGATCCAGAACTTGGATCCCAACAAGATTCTGACCAGATCAATGTAAAAGCTTGGTTGGACAGAGGTCAACAGTTAAATAGGTTTAAGGTACACGACATATTAGTTGGTAGTGTGTATCCACACTATATTTTTCGCATCATTAACTTCACCAGTTCTATTATCTGCTTTCAGGTTCCAATCGAGGTAGAAAGGCTAATGGATAATGACCGTGTCTTGGAACAATATTTATTACCTGCATCACCTGAGCTAGCTGGATTCCGCCTTGATGCTTTCAGTGCGATAAAGCCACGAGTGACCCATGCACCTTCTCCTAGTACAAATATCTGGGATAATTCAATAACTGGACTAGAAGACAGGCACGTAAGTCCAGCAGTATTATTCATCCAAGTATCTGCTCTCCAGGTATGGATGTAGATCTAACTGAGCCATTCATTTCAATATCTTGTCCATTTCATTTCATCGACACAAAATCGCAACTGAAACTGTTTAGTCATATGTTTTCTGATTACATTGCTGAAAGTTGTCCGCCCCTCCCCCATTTTTTTTCACATGTATCGGTATCTTCCATCACTGAACAAAATTAAAATCTGATTTTATGTTTTTATAGGAACCTCATAATGTGTTTACTGTTGGCGAATATCGTCTGCCAGTGGCCCAAGCTGGCACACCTATGTACTTTGATTTTCCAAGACCGGTACAGGCCCGTCGGATAACTTTTAAGCTTCTTGGTGACGTCGCAGCTTTTTCAGATGATCCATCAGAACAGGATGACTCTGACTTTAGAGTCCCAGCCCTGCCATCAGGGTTGTCTATGTCAAATAGAGTTAAGTTGTATTATTATGCTGATCCTTATGAACTTGGGAAGTGGGCAAGCCTTTCAGCAGTTTGAGTATTATTTATGCATGTATGTAGGAATCAAATAGGGAGGATGTTGGGGGATGATGTTGTTTGTATTTCAATTTTTATTGATTTTTTTATCATTATTTTTGTAAAATGAAACATAATTTTGAGTGTAAAAAAATGCCATTTCATCCATGTACTGTTTTCAATAGAATGTGTTCACTGATCAATTTCGTCCCACTATTGGTTTATTTATTTGCTTATTTGTTTTGGCTAATCTTATTTAGACCCCAACTTTTTTTTGTTTTAAATCCAACGTTGGAAAAACCCCAACCAAACTTTTCATAAGGTAAATGCATCCAGATCCAACTACAAAATGGAAAAACATATCTGACCCAAATAGATTTGAATTATTCTATTCGGTTTAGATTTGGTTATTCAAGTCTTATAAATTTCGGATAGAAATATCGACTTAACTTTTAGGGCCTACTTTTTCACAAAACAGACAATGTAGATACCATAGTTGATGTAATAGCTAATTTGTATCTACTTTTATACTTTTATGACCAATAAGAACTATTTCATTAACTCAGGTTTATATGACATTTATTTTTCCTAAAAAAAATTCAAAACCTAATTTTATATTTTTATGACCAACAGAGATTTTTTTTTTTAATTTTAAAATTTTTTTTATTTTATTTTTTTTTATTGATGATTCTTCCTTAACTTAGGATCATTGATGCTAAAACAATAAAAAATAAACAACAGAGAAGTTGTAAGTGTGGCAACGGTGATGTCAAAGTTAAAGAAGTAAAAAGTGCCACATCTTAGGGCTGAAAATCGAACCGACGGTTCGATTTTTCACCTAAACCGTTAACTGAACCGACTTGGGTCGGTTTTAAAATTTTCAAACTGAAACCGAACTGACCATTAACAAAATCGATCCGAAATCAAATCGATTCTAATTTATGCAAACCATAACCGAACTGAACCGACTAAAATCGAACTAAAACCGAAATAAAACTGAACCGACAGACTATTCTAAACATAGTGTATTATTTATATATAAAATATATATTATTTATTATATATATTCGGTCGGTTAAAATCACATAGAAACATAAAATCGAACCGACCACTTCGGTTCGGCCGGTTTGATCGATTTTTTGTTCAGCCCTACCACATCTTCCCAACTTCCTCCAAGTTCAATCATTGATTTCTTGAAGAATGCATGCTTCCATCAATTTATTAGTCTCCTTAAAATTTTAGAATTTATTAGTCTCCTTAAACATTTAGAATTTGTAGTGAATCACTTATTATTATTACACATATAATAACTATGTTATAATTCCATTGGAATGTAAAAATTTATGACAAGTTTATTAAATTAATTTTATTAATTAATTAAAATAAATTTTTAATCATTATTACCTACATTATGAAAAGTTTACCAAACCTTAGCATAATAATTTGATTAACTTGTCAGTCAATGAAAAGTTATAAAAACTTATAATTTGTTGTTCATAATAAGAATAATTAATATCGATACCTACAATCGCATGGGGGGGTGGGGAGGTGGGGAGTGGTTTAAAAAAAATGAAATAAATAAGAAACAAAAAAATAGAATCATTAATAAAAGTATAAAATTAAGTTTTTTATTTGTTTAAGAAGAATAAATATGTCTTATAACTTTATGAGTTAACCTGAGTTAATAAAATAGTCATTGTCGGTCATAAAAATATAAAAGTAGGCACAAATTAGTCATTACATCAACTACGATATCTAAATGGTCTATTTTGTGAAGAAGTAGGCCTTAAAAGTCATTTTTCGATAAATAAAAGTGGTCTATAATTTAAGAAATATGGTATACGATTGGATATTTAATGACAAAATCGTATTTGGGACATCAAATCCATCGTAATCCAGGCCGGCAAGCATAACAACATTTTTCCAATCTCTCTGTTATCAATTCATTCAATTGTGATATGAACAACACCTCATTCATCATTTTTCAACTTTTTTTTTTAAAAGGCGAGAACGGGGGTTTATATTGGCTCCCCAGACCACTGAAAAAAAGTAATTGTTACATCTTACATTCTGTTATACTTCCTACCACTAGCATCATAAAAAATGATCTTCTTGAGGTCCTCTACAAAGGAACTAGGTGTGACCTCTAAAAACTCTACGCTAGGCATTAGTTTGGCAAGTTTATCAACTACTCTATTGGTTTCCCTCAGTGCGTGTATCATTTTGTATTCTGCAAATTCTTCAACTGCTATCTTAATTCTTCTAGTGATGTGTCTTGCTTCAATTCGAACCAGAAAGAAGAAAGGAATCAACAAATAACACGACCAACATAAATTCAAACGTGTATAATAACCTAAACACGAATAAAATCATGTGAGCATGCATTCACAGATCCATAAGATCCTCGGTAGGCTTAACGTCATTAAAATTTTTTATTAAAAAAATGCGAGTGTACAAAGAAAAGTGAAGCAAATATTTTGTTTATATATGTACACCCATGTAAGGTTTTTTTTACATATTTTGTCTATGTACATCCATGCGTAAAATACGGCATTTTCATAGCACACAAATAATTTTTGAGATTATTTTTGTAGTTACATGCATTAGTCTTATGTTTATGGTCCAGAAATATCATTGTTTCACAAGCCATTCAACTCCAAATTGTGTTTTTCAATAACATAACTAGAAAGGTCATAGGGAAGTAAAACTTTTGTTTCACAGTTGAAGTTTAGACCTAAATGGTAAACTGTTCACCTAGTTGGGTTGTTTTTCATTGAATTTATAGAGTTATGTACAACAGAGTGTTGAGAGAATGTCTCTCATTAGGTGAGAGTTTACATCAAACTCTTGTTCAAAGATTTACTCAACTCCAGCGGTATTTGAAATGGACTACAACACAATGATGAATTGTATGATAAGCCAGGAAATATTTTCTCTAGTTGTCAACTGTTTGCTCTTAACACCCCTCTTCAAATTGATGGGTGGACAAGGGCAAACCGTCAATTTGTCTTGAAGTAATTTGAATCTTGCCGATGGCAACCCTTTTGTAAATATTTTGGTAATTTGCATTTCACTAGGAACAAACACAATCTGTAAGGAACCATGCATCACTCACTCCTGAAGAAAATGGTAATCGATTTCAATATGTTTGGTTCGTGCATGCAATACATGATTAGAAGCTAAATACCAGTGTTCTAAAAATCGCTAGACACTGGGCGGGCGGCGAGCAGGTGCCTAGCGCCCAGGGGCCTAGGCGGGCGCCTAGGCGGCACCTAGGCGGTCTTAGGTTTTGTAATATTACTTTAATAATTTACAAAAGTTAAGCATAATACCTTATCAATTACATCAAATTTAATGCCAATATACATATGCAAAATTTAAAAACATGATAAATTAACAATCGTGAACAAAATTTATTAAAACTCAAATGACTGAAGTTGGTCATGATGGGTACTTTATATAAATTTGAATTTGTGTACTCTTTTATTTTTCTTCAAATTGCATGAATAACCTCAGTTATGTTTGATAAAATTAAAAATCTACATTAGTAAAATTGGTACTGGCAGATCCTTTGAGAATTCCATTAAGTAATCATCATTTGCTACATTTAGACATATACTGAATAAAAAATAATTAAATAGTTTATTTCTAAAAAATAGGAAAGAAAATAAAATAAGAACACAATCACCCTTATTAAAAAATAAAATTAAAAAAAAAAAAAAAAAATCGCCCAGACAGCCTAGACCCCGCCTAGGCCGCCTAGATCCCTCCTAGATCCCGCCCAGACCCGCCTAGACCCGCCCAGACTGCTCAGAACCGCCCAGACAGCCCGCCCAACCATTAATCTGGGCGGTTTTCCACCTTCTAGCGCCTAGGCGGCCGCCTAGACCGATTTTTAGAACACTGCTAAATATGTGGCACTCACATTATCACAATGTAAGGTAGGTTGTAGCGACATTGGTATGTTTAATTCTCTGAAGAGGAATATGACCCACTGAATATCAGCGGCTGTGTGAGCGAGAGCACGATATTCTACTTCCGTACTGGATCGAGACACAGTAGGTTGTTTCTTAGTTGCTCAAGTGAGGAGATTGGGTCCAAAGTAAGTGCACATGCCCGTGGTGGAACGTCGATCATCCGGGTCACCCGCCCAATCAGTGTCTGAAAAACCATAAAAGGATGTTCATTTTTTGATTTCACAATATGAGTGCTGAAGTGAGGAGTATAATTTAAATAACGCAATATGTGTTTGACCGCAGCTAAATGAGATTGACGAGGCACCCACAAACTTCGGTAAGTTGTGGCATCAACATGTGGAGTATAGTCAATACACGATAACCTTATATCCATTGCCACCGGCGACGAGCATGGTTTGGCTAGAAGAAAATTGAATCTTTTTAATATGTCAAAAGTGTACTTAGTTTGATGTAATTGTAAGCCGAATGGATCTCGTTTCACTTCAATCCCCAAGAAGTAATGTAAAGGATCAAGATCTTTAACTTTAAAGCGAGAGTGTAGACGAGACAATATGCTAGAGATGAAGTTATTGTTTCCTCCTTATGATGTTGCCCACATAGAGAAAAAGTATAGTAATACCATGAGAAGCATAGTGAATAAACATTAAAGCATCGATGCGACTTCTTGTAAAGACAAGTTCAAATAAAGTTTGGCTAAAACCATCAAACCAGGTTCGAGAAGCTTGGCAAATACCATAAATAGACTTGTGCAAAAGTCAAACATGGTTTGAAAAATGTGAATCTGTAAAGCCTGGTGGTTGCTTCATGTAAACAACCTCATTAAGGACACCATGCAAAAATGCATTTTTAACGTCGAGTTGACGAATACTCCATCCTCGATTGAGTGCAATAAAAATAATTAGTCGGATTGTAGGCGGTTTGACAACCGGATTGAAGGTTTCGACGAAGTCTACTCCATACTGCTGATTGAAACCATCAGTGACCAGGCGGGCTTTGTTCCTTTCAATGGTACCATTTGCTTTTCTTTTCACTTTGAACACTCATTTACACCCACAACATTTTTGGCTTGACTAGCCGAAACAAGAAACCATGTTCGTTGTCGAAGAAGAGCATTAAATTCAGCGACCATTGTAGAACACCAATGAGGAAATTTAGAGGCTTCACTATAACATGTTGGCTCAGAATCATCATGAAGAATTGCTTGTAGGCAAGTCGGGATGGCGTGTCGACTTGCTAGACCTACATAAGGAACCTTTGGCTTTCGAATTCCAGCACGGAGTCTGGTAGTCATAGGATGTTGATTAGGTGGGTCGAGTGTGGGTACTGAAAGTGTGGATTAGCTTAAATGCATTTGATTGGATGAATTGGATATGGGTACAGAAGGAGAGGTGGACTCAATGGATTTCATTTCAATGGTCTTGTTTTGTCCTGTTGATGATGAAGATATGGAAATTTGGGAAGGTGATGAAATTTTTTGGTTTGAGATTTTTGGTGTGGGATAGTTAGGAAACAGTAGTCTAGTTAATGACATGGTTGGCTCGGTGGGATTAAGCCAGAGCTCCATGAAATTGCTGGATTGAAGTGGACCGCACAGTAATATGCCGACAAAGGGAAAATGGTCCTCATTAAAACGAACATGTCGAGACAAATAGATCCATCCGGTTTGAGTGTCAAGACAACGATACCCTTTCCGATTTGTAGCATACCTGAGAAATATACACGGCACTAACTTTGGAGATAGCTTGCTTGCTTTGGCAGCACCTAAAAATGGAAAACATTGACATACAAAACAACATAAGGTAGCATAATCTAGACTTTGACGAAATAATAGTTCATACGATGTTTCGCAATCCAATGTTCGAGAGGGCAGCCTATTAATTAGATATATGGCAATAGAGAATGCCTCCATCCAAAAACAACGTGGTAAAAATGCTTGATGAAGCAAAGTGAGCCTTGTTTCGACAATATGTTGGTGCTTCCTTTCCGCAACCCCATTCTGCTGAGAGGTATGCGAACAAGTGAAGCAATGATAGATGTCATTGTTGGATAGAAATGTTGCAAATCACTTATCATCTTACTCCCCTCCACCATCTGATTGAAACTATTTTATTTTTGTGCCAAACAAGTTTCAATAGCTAATTTAAATTTGCAGAAATAATTAAATGTTTCAGATTTGTGAAAAGGGGATAAATCCATGTGTATTTGGAGTAATCATCAACAAAAGTAACATAATAGCGAAAACCTCCACATGATAATTTAGGAGCAGAACCCCACAAATCTAAATAAATTAATTGACGAGGAGCAATAGATCTAGAAGAAGATAAAGGGAGATTCAAACGACAACTTTTGTTCACAGAACAATGTAAACTATTAGGATTATTAGTGTACATAATTAGTACATATTTAGTCAAGTAAGCTATTTTAGGAAGAGCTATTTTTTAAGAAGTTGTTACTTCCAATATGTTTTGCAAATATTCTGTAAATCTTGACTTTGTAACGATTTCCCTAAATTAGGCAGTTTTGTAACAATATCCCTAAAATAGCTTACTTGACTAAATATGTACACTAGTAATTATGTACACTAATAATCCTAATATAAACAATTCTGAATTTTAAGGCTACTTAGAACATCAAGGGACTTATTTTGAACTAAATGATGAAGAATACGAAGGCTTGGGTATCCAAGTCAATTGAGCCATATGGGTAGGGTAGAATTCTTTCGAACTAATCTAGAAAATGTAGAACTATGCAATGGAGGAGAGCTAGGGTGTACTTGAAATGGATAGAGAGAACCTTTACTCGGGCCTTGATGTAGAAGCTTTCCGGTGCGCCAATCCTTTATAGAGAAACCAGGAGGACCAAATTGAAAAGTGCAACTATTATAATTAACAAATCGAGAAACAGATAGTAAATTAGATGTTATGTGAGGCACATGTAAAACATTGTTCAATCGAAAAGTGGATGTGGGAGTTGAGATAGTCATGTTACCAGTACCAGTGATAGGGAGAGTGGCCCCATTTGCTGCAGTCACTTGATCCGAGCCATGATAAGATTGTCGACTAGTGAAATCAGAGTCATCAGATGTCATATGATAAGTTGTTCAAGAATTAGGGTACCAAGTGGCAGGTTCACACTGAGCATTGGACATATTCATTGCAGAAAAAGTCGCAGGAAAGTCATCCGGTTGAGTAGTAATGGTTGGATTGTGAGTGGCAGCGTTGTGTCCCGGCTTATTGCAAAGTTGACAGATTATGGTGTTAGAAGGTCCTTGAGAGGACTGATAACGAGTAGAGCTGTGACCAAGAATACCACGTCATGATTAGGACTACCACGACATAACCGCGTTTATAATTTCCACGACCACGACTAGTATTAAATCCACGATTATTTGAAGCAAGGAAAGCAGTTGTTTGAGCTTGGGCTGACTTATGATAGACTTCCAAACATTTTTCTCGATTTAGAAGCATGTTATAAACCTCTTCAAATGATGGAACAATAGGCATGGTTTGCACGTGATTCACAACCACATCGTAGTCGAGGTTCAAGGCCATCAAGAATAATACCAATAATATCTTGACCAGGCAATGATTGTTGAATAAGAGGCAATTCATCAGTGAGTTGACGAATGTGATCCATGTAATCAGTAATAGAAGATGCTCATTTCTTCATGGTGGATAGCTCGTGTTTGATTTGATAGTAACGAGCATTGGTTTGGGATGTGTATGCTCTCTCGAGGGCTTTCCACATAGACTGAGCAGTCTTATAGGAGATGACCTGAGAAAAAATGGAAGGGGTCATAGTGGTGTGTAGCCAACTAAGAAGAAGTTGCTCTTTCTTCTTCAATGCAAAGTAGGTCTGGTTTGGAGTCATTCCATTAGCAGTGATGATTGTTTCACTTGGAGTAGGTGTGGTTCCATCAACCATAGATAGGGGTGGGCACGGTCCGGATCGGTTTCAAATTTGGAGGAACCTAACTCGAACCGTTTAAAAATAACGGATCTGGTCCGGTCCGGATCCCCTCATTTTGAACATTGGAACCGAACCTAACTCGAACCATTTGGAACGGTCTGGTTCCTACGGTTCCAAATCACAGATAGAATGGAATCTAATAAAGGTTTCTCTGCTTCTTTAAATATGAATAAGTGAATAAGTGATAACAGTTTACACTTCTCTGCTAGAATAACATAATAACCAGAAATATGGGATCTAATAACATGAATAACACTTCACAGATGGAATGGTGTTTGAACTGCCATACAATTAAACTGCTATCAAAACAAATAAAAATCCAGAAAAGAGAAGAAGTTGTACCTCTGGATTTGAGTACGAAAAGAATTCCAGCGTCAAGTTCTTTGTGATGGTGTTGTGAAGCTGCAGTTTGTTGTTCAGAGTTACTGTTGCTCACTTGAGCTTGTTCTTCTTCATCTACTCTACCAGCTGATTCAGTCTCCATTGCTTACTGAGCCTTCAAATGAAGAGGGGATAAGCTATGGTTTGTAGTGAAGATTATGAAAATGTGGATTCCTTATGAAGACAGGTCATGTATGACGAATACAGGTACAACTTGCTAATCAACCCAGTCAATCAATGGAGTCGATGGAGTCAATCAATGATGAGTGCAAGCTAGAAGGAGAGCTTGGTTGAGTCGATCGGTGATGAGTGAACCCTAATGATGACCAGAAACGAAATATCAGAGAAAGAGAGCATCGTCGAGGAGACGAATGACATCTCGAGTGGCTCGAGGGAGGCGAAGTAGAGATGTAGCGCTCTGCCCCTCAAGTGAAGCAACGATCTCTTTGGACATTTCACTGAAGCTTTTCATCTCTAGATCTACCTATTGCTTCTCTAGTGATGATGAATCTTCTTGCGGGTGACGAAATTGGGTCGCAACAACACTGTCGATCTCTTCTGGTTTCGGTGGGTAACCATGAGCTGATCTCTTCTGGTTTCGGTGGTTAACCATGAGTTGATCTCTTTGGAAGGGGAGAGGGAGAGGGAGAGGGAGAGAGCATGACCTGATCTCTTCTGATTTCGGTGGGTAACCATGAGCTGATCTCTGAGCTCTTTGGAAGGGGAGAGGAGTGGGAGATAGCCTGAGTTGATCTCTGATCTCTTTGGAAGGGGAGAGGGAGAGGGAGAGATAGAGGCATGAGCTGATCTCTGATCTCTTTGGAAGAGGAGAGGGAAAGCTCGAATCTGATCTCTTTGGAAGGGAAGAGAATCTGATCTCTTTAGAAGGGGAGAGGGAGAGCTCGAACCTGATCTCTTTGGAAGGGTAGAGGGAGAGAGCAGTGGATGTGTGTGTAGTTACTTTGGCTTGGAAGAGTAAAGAGTCTTAGAGACTCTTAGTTCCATATTTAGGTTTTTACAATTAATGTGATTTGAAACGGGACCAACCCGGACCGTTTCTTTTTCAAAAATAGGAACCGGGACCGGACCGTTTTATAACGGACCCGATCCGAACCGTATCTAAAAACTCATAATTAAAATCCAGACCGTTTAGAGCAAAACGGTCTGGTTCGATTTGAACCCGCGGATCGTCGACCCGTTTGCCCACCCCTAACCATAGATATGTAGTCACTTCCATATAGGATAGGAATAAGTTGGTATTTCCACATATTGTAATTCAGACGATCAAGTTTCATGGTTACCTTTGGTAGATTAGGATAGAAAGGAAGAGAAACTTGTTGAATAAGGGTGACTGGTTGAGGGACTGGAGTCGATTGATTGTTGGATGGTGTTGATTTGGAGTCTGAACCTGTCATATTTGGGTATTTGAAAGGGAAAACAAATGATGAAGTTGAGAAATGAGAAGGAAATTTTTTTCAGCCTATGGCTCTGATACCAAGTTAAAGTTTAGAACTAAATGGTAAAACTGCTCACCAAGTTGGGTTGTTCTTCATTGAATTTATAGAGAGATTTTCTCTCATTAGGTGAGAGTTTGCAACAAACTCTTGTTCAGAGATTTACTCAACTCCAACAGTATTTGAAATGGACTACAACACAATGATGAACTGTATGATAAGTCTGGAAAGATTTTATCTAGTTGTCAATTGTTTGCTCTTGATATTCAGTTATCTTAACATCCACCCAATCATTAATATCAAATTTCATCACTTTGTGTGGATTCAAACAAGTTCTACAAGAACCCATCCGCTTCACTTCGAGATCTGTAAAAAATTCAATTCTTCAATAAAAATAAAACAATTTTGTTTTTGTTTTTTTTCATGGGTTTACAATTTCAAGTCTTTCGAGAAAGGAATGAAAAAGAAGAAACAAGACACCATCTAGTTTGAAATCTCAAATTTGTTCTACAACTATTTTTATGAAACTCCATATGATCGGATACCCATAAAGATTTAGCATCGAAAGGGAGGAGTGAGGAGAGGAAGATAGATGAGCAAAAAAGAAGGGGAGATGAAGCTTCATTATTTCCTACTTCCTTTGACTTTTCTTGTTCGGCTTTGAAAATGTTGTGCAAGTGTGCCAATAAAACGAGTTGAACTGAGAAAAAAAATTTATTTAGGTGTAGGTGTGTAAATAAATGGGTGTTAAAAAATATCTGGCTGAAAATAGCAACCTCCTTGACAAATGAAATTTGTGCTCAGACTAGCTTCATTTGTTACACTGCACAAAGCCAAGTAGAGGCAAAATTTTTGAAAAATAACTTTTGGTGCCCCATTACTTTTTGAAAAAAAAATTAAAAAAATTAATTTTTGCGCCTAACTTTATATACAATTTTATTTTGCCCCTGATATAAACCTTCTCTTTTCTACCAAACCCCCAAATCTCAGCAAACCCTAATCAATTCAACAGTTCAAATCTCACAAATCTCTCCAATATTTGTCATAACTCATAACCTTGGCATCGGCGATCGGAGTATCGGTGGCAGTATTTAGGTTCCACTTTTGCTTCGTGTCCACCATCCCGATGAGCTTCGCGTGGAACCTAGTTCCAACTTTCAGGAAGGTAGTGATCTACCACTTCCAACCCAAAATAAGGATGACCATAATTTATCAGAACCAATCTCAAAGAAAAGTCATATAGAAGTTGACCTATCAAATCTTTCAAAAAATCCTGGTTTAATACTTCGTATTTTCGATTACCATCTGAATGATCAAGAGGTTATTAGAAGAGCTGATTTGCAAAGGCGACCTTATCAGCCGATGAACAACACATTTCATAGAAAATAGGAGGTGAACTACGGCATTTTAATGTCGTTTGGTTCACCGAGTATAAGAGTTGGCTAGAGTATAGCATAGCAAAGGATGTCACTTTTTGTCTCCATTGTTATCTTTTATAAATGTTGGGGAACAAGGGGATGGTGATTGGTTTGTTGTTGAAGGATTTAGTAATTGGGAAAAAAATTTGCAACGTAGGAAAACCTAATAGTTTGCACAGTCAAGTCTATATGAAGAGTCGAAGTTTAATGAATCAAAACATCATATCTAATCATTTTATTCCCATGCAATCTAATCGGCTTCAGTTGATTGCAGTCGTTGTTTTGCATAATTATTCATGTATTGTTTAAATTAAATTTTTTATGTTAAAGTAATTATTTATTATATTATTCTTAATTAATTACGACTCATCACTCCGCCCCTTCAATAAAAAATTTGGCTCCATCACTTACACAATGAGGTGAGAACATGTGTGACTTGCCTCCAAACACTAAAAACATTCCATTCATCATTTTTAGCGATTTGGAAATCATTCAAGTTTTATTCAGTTTGCATTTTCAATTGTATAAGGAAAAGTTTTTAATTTTTTAATATATAAATAATTAATAGATGTTTTGTAAAACATAAGTTTTGGTTTTATGCTTTAATTAATTTGTTGTCAACTTGTCTCTGATAAATACATGTTAAACAATAATGGATACACCAAAAGTTTTAGAATCTTGTGTACTTTTCATTATTAATCCATATTAGGGGTGGACGAGCTCTACATGCGCGGATATTTAGTATTTTTATTTTATTTTAAGGACTATGTATAATTTAGGGTTATTTCCCATTTGGCACCCATTAAGTTATGACTATTCCTATTTGGCTCCCATTAGTTCTTTTATCCTAGTCTAACACCCATGACCGTGTGTTCAACTACATTGATTAACAAAGTCCATCCAATTTTTCAAAAGACCATCTTACCCTGTATGTGCTTTGCACATGTTTTTACTAAAATGACATAAATTATGTTACTTGTTTTTTTAACATTTGGATGGGTGTCCATCCAATTAGGAAAATAACATTTGGATCTATTTTATTTTAATTTTTTAACAAGAAATGGCGCCAATTAAAAGTTATACACAAACCTAAATCATATGCACGCATTTTACTAAAATTACATAAATCATGTTGTTTGATGATCATGTTTAATCCAAGGGCTAGGAAAATAGCATTTGGATCTTCTTCTTTTTTATCTTAGTTTTCTTTAAAAAAATTTGGTGCCAATTAAAAGTTATATACAAACCTAAATCATATGCACATGTTTTACTAAAATCACATAAATCATGTTGCTTGATGATTGTGTTTGATCCAACGGCTAGGAAAATAACATTTGGATTTATTTTTTTATTATTTAATTTTCTTAAAAAAAAGTTCCATGCCAATTAAAAGTTATATAAAAATCTAAATAATATGCACATGTTTTATTAAAATCACATAAATCATGTTTAATATAACGGCTAAGAAAATAGCATTTGGATCTACTTTTTATTTTAATTTTTTAACAAAGAAAATGGGTGCCAATTAAATATACAAACCTAAATTATATGCACTTGTTTTATTAAAATCACATAAATTAAAATAAATCCAAATGCTATTTTCTTAGCCGTTTGATCAAACATGATCATCAATAAACATGATTTCTGTGATTTTAGTAAAAACATGTGCAAAGCACATGCAAGGCAAGTTGGTCTGAAAAAATTGGATGGAATTTGTTAGTCAACGTAATTGAACACACGGCCATGGGTGTTAGACTAGGATAAAAGAACTAATGGGGGGTCAAATAGGAATAGTCATAAACTAATGGGGGCCAAATGTGAAATAACCCTATAGTTTATAATAATTAGAGGACTTCAAATAAATTATTATATTGGCTTAAATATAATTAATCAATATTTCAGAGGTTTTGATTTTTATTGTATTTTGCAATTAAAACACACAAACACCCTTGGCAATGTTCATTGGTCTGTTGGTTGCACATGTAATTGTTAAGAATAGGGGAGAGTAAAACGGAAAAGAAAATTTAGAGTTGAAGAGGAACGAGGATACAGTGGGAAAATTGAAATATGGCATGGGCATTTTCGACAATTTGAAATTTGGCCATGACACGCAGAAATTTGAAACTTGGGCGAGGGCATTTTTGACAATTCAAAATTTTGCAATGACACATACCAAACACTGTTCTAGGAGTGAATTTACGTTATGTAGTAGTAGATAGAGAGGACTCATTGTGATAAAACCCTTGAAGGTTGAAATAAGATTAAAGGGTTCCATTGAAAAGGATATAAAAGAAACTGTAGCATCTATCTAATAAAACACATCTGACATGAAAATTGTCCCTTATATACATAAAGTCAATGATCCATATTAACTTTGATCAAAGAATAATGGAAGAAATGAATACAAATCCAAATGTTGCAACTTAATTGAATTGTAATATAACATGTAATTTTGAATGAAAGCCAAGCTCTTTAGTTAAATGGATAAAGTTGAATGGAGTAATATCTTTTCATCCTTGTGGCTGAAGCTTTGTATAGATGAAAATGAGAACCTTCTTAGAGGCATGTGACATTCTCCCTCTACCAGCCACCTGCTATATGTAGATGATCTAATGTTCTTTTGTAAAACATCGCTCGCAGAGGCCTACTCGATCAAGGACATACTCCAACGGTATTGTATGGCCTCGGGCTTAGCAATAAACTATGATAAATCATGCCTATTATAGTTTAAATGTCCACCTGCGTCACTCCAAGATGATAAACATAATTTTGGGGTCCAAGCCTTGTAACCTAAAATGACAAATATCTGGGCCCTCCTTTACTGTTATCGAATAAGAAAGTCTTTGACTTCCAATTCTTGATCGATAAAGTCAACAATAAATTATCTAGCTGAAAATCGAAAGTCTTATCCTAAGCAGGAATAACGGTTATGATTAAAATGGTTCTTAATTCGATACAAGTTTACAATATGCAAACTTTCCTCATTCCTTGCTTTGTTACTACCAATTTGGATAAACTGGCAAAAAATTATAATGGAATGGAGCGATGGATGTTAAAGGCAAACATATTTGTACTTGGGATCATATAACTGTGCCTCGTCATCTAGCTCAACATTCCTGCTACCAGGACCAAAAATTTATTGATGGCAAAAAATGTGTGGCATGTCACTCCCCACAACCCCCGTGTTCTTCAATTGAAAGCTCTCTACTTCTACAAGAAGAACCTCTTCCAACTGTCCAAACCACCCACTATGGCATCTTTTGCCTGGAGAGGCAATCTCACCGTTTTTGCCAAAATGAAATGACATCTTATTTGGCAAGTCCTCTCGGGCGAGCAAATTGATTTATGGGGAGATTGTTGGGTAAAACCAGGTTTTCTCCTTGATGAATGCCTACCTCTACCCCCCAAATCTCCCGACTTTCGGTCATTCACTGCTCTCTGGCTTCCCTCCTATGATCGGTTGCCACAATGGAATCCGACATTGATAATGTCCATCTTTCCTTCCCCAGTTGCATGTGATATCTTGGATACACCCATCAAACCGACAGTCCGCCCGGACAAACTCATCTGGAGATTTCACAAACTAGGATTCTTTTCGGTTAAAAGTGCAACCCAGGCCTTTACATCTGACAAGTTGGAAAGCTCCACTTCTTTTATACCAATTATTCACCCACGAGATAAACTTTTTAAAGAACTTTGGATAATCAAAGCCCCAACCAATGCCAACTTATTTCTCTGAAAAATCAGTCAGAACATTCTACCCACTAAAACCAACCTAGAGCGGGTTCACATGTCTATTGGTGATGGCTGCATTTTCTGCCATAATCATAGGGGGGATGTCACCCACCTTTTTTTTTTTCTTTTCCCAATCATCAACAAAATTTGGCTTTCGTCCGACCTTCCCATTAATTGGCCCACGATCAATTGCAATCCTCCTTCCATCTCGGGATTCTTTAAGTTCATGTGGATACGGCCAAGGCTCGTCATTTGACAAAAGATGAAATGCTATCTCAATTCACGGCCATCCTTCTTACCATCTGGCAGATTCACAATAATATTATTTTCAACAAGACCAAAAACTGCACTCAAATATGCCTCTCCTCTTTTCGGCATACTTGGACTTTCTGGTATAAACAATGGTACAACACTAGTAATTTTACTGGTACACAACTAGGCTCCAATCGCGACACTCCTCCCTGACTATCCTTTCTATGCCACAAATTCATGAAACAACAAAAACCAAAATTGCCAATCAGGTTGTCCCAAATACCTTGACTTCTCAACTCGAGAACTTGCAGGAACCCCCCTTTAAGACTAGAACCTCCAGATTAGTTTTCCTTCAAACCAAATCCTTTCCGCCTGACACCACAAGATTAATCTCTGGGCCAATCATCCAGGCCCATCCCACAAGTTTTGGACCCAAACATGATTTTCGTATGTCTTGATGGTTGTTTCTTTGACTTCTCCAAACAAGGAGCAGTAGGCGTGTACGCGGTTGACAGTCATGATAAAGTTTTTGCCACCATCGGATGCCCGATAGGAGGCAAGGTTCTTGACAGCACAATGGAAAAATGCTTCGCGGCAGAGGCGACACTCCCTTTCATCGAGGCACAACAATATGGGAAACTAGCATTCTTTTTTATGATTCATCAAAGCTCCTCGACATGCTCCATGATGACGAGTCTCAGCTCACTTTTGCTATGAATTGGGTTTAGCATCCTATCATAAGTAATATCATACGCCTTTTCTTTTTCACTTCCATTTTGGCACTATAAATATGTGTAGAGACCTCAATGTAGAGGCTCATACTCTAGCTATAGTTACTGGGCAACATATGTATAACCGTACTTAAGTATTTTATATTTATGCATAAGGCTTTAACAAAAAAAAAGTTCGTACCAAGGTCTAATAATTATGTGATTGCTATATTAAAGTGAAAAAATTATGATGGAAACTAAGGTACACTCAAAATTTTTTTTTGTTTTAATTTTTAGAAAATTTATTATATAATTGAAACCACCCCAAATTCAACAATTTACTCACATGTTATTTACAATATCCTCCGAGTAGTCAATAATTACAAATAGGTTATTCATCAAAAAAATTTTAATATCCCTCTAAACATTAAATTATCTGTTGATCCTTAGGTAGAATTATTTAATAATATTCTTATCAAATTTGAAAAAAAAAAATCTTTCCTTTTTTTTAAACCTCTAGGGTGCTGAGAGGAGGAGCTATTTTTTTTTATAAAGTTTATGTAGCTTATTTGGTTTTTCGCATTTAATATTTTTAATTTGTTATCAACTCGGCAATTAGATTAGTATTCATATAAAATGAGACAAGACGACATAATGAAATGCATCAACGAAAAATGATTTAAAATAAATAAAATAAAATTTTTGAATGATTTATATTATGACAGACTATGAAAAAACAAAGTAAAAATTCTCTCAAAATTTTGACAGACTTTGTTACACACAACCCAAGAAGCCAAGTGGCATCATGATAGTTGTGTGGAAAGCAGGACATGATAACTGTGTGAAAAACATTATGTGAAAAATGTATGTCTGTGCCAACTTCACATGACCGGTGACACTAGTTGGATGATAAGGATACTCTAAATAGTGTTGTTTATGTGTACATTAGAAATGTGATCCGAACGACTGCTGGCCTCAAATCTATTGGTTATCGGAGGATTTCATATGGTGTTTGTCGTAAATATTTGTTTCAAAATCAACAAACCAATGGAAACTTGCCAACCAAGAGGTGTGTTTATTAGCTTAGCTTTTCCCTCTCTAAAAAGAAGATGAGATCGATGAAAATCAGAGAGGCAAATCACATGGAAATATTGGATCGAGAGAGATAGAGATAGAGACGCAGAGATGAAATGACTTGGGGTAGCAACCACTCACTCCTAACCTAACACAAAGACTTTGGCCATTTCTTCCTACTTCTGGGAGTTGTTTGCTGTAGTAGAAAAGCCTAGTCATGATAACAACAAGGACTGATTGTGAAGCTTCCAAGTGGCACTAATGAAAACCTCATTTTCCCATTAGATTCCCCCCAATGTCAAAGAAGAACCTATCCCAAACCACACAGAAGAGTAGTTATTACTCCACTTTTAAGGGAAATCTTACTTTTTAGTTTTTAAAAAGATGAATCTCCCTTTGAACATTCTTCATCAATTATATCTAGACACTGTTTGTTCCTTTGCAAGATTTTTCTTTTATAATGGGAACTTGGACTCACTTTGATTGAGTTAACTCAGTATAATAACTTGAGACCTAACTCAACTAAGCCAACATATAAAGAAAAAGAAAAAAAAAAAAAAAAAAAAGGACAAATGAATTTTTTTCTTCTTTCTAATTTTGTTGTATATTCCATGCAAAGGTCTCCTTAGGCTGGGCATAAAAGAGAAGTGACAGAGTGAGGGTACATACCGCCACCCCGTTCATTATCACTAACAGTGATATGAATTTGGGTAAAAAAGTTTGCCTTAAAGTGAATTTTCATATATTAATTTCCTTTAATGGATTGTGCCTACAATTTAGACAAACTATAGGTTTTTTCTTTCAAGTCGTGGTAGAAATTTGTCACACAAAATAGTAGTACCCTATACAAGTTTGTTAATTTCGAGGAAGCTGCTATCTCATTCCAATTTGGCATTGAGACGAATTTTCTATTTTGTTAGAAACTTCAGATTGGAGTTGCAACAACTAACCAAGAGGTAATGAACTATTAGTTAACTCAACAAAATTTTAGTTTCCGAGTTGACTCAACCAAATCTAGAAACTTGATATATTCATATATTATATATGTGCCTTGACTACTTCACGCCTCCAACCCCCCCCCTCTTTTTGTGGATATGTGTGTTTTTCTTGGATCTGCTTCCCTTTAACACAACCAAATCCTGACAAGTAAATCAAATCTGGGAGAAGATCCTTCCCTGAAAAAGGCAACCAGAAAGGTAGCCAGCCAGCTACCTCCCCTTATCACGAGCAACCTATATTTTTTGTTTCTCTCTTTATACACAGACCACCAAGTTTAATTTCTTGCAGCAGAACTACATGGAGATTCAGCAATCTTTCGAGGTAGAAAATAACTTGAGAGAACTCTAAAGGTGAGGGTTGTGCTGAGAGAAGAAGGTATTGACCCGGCTCAATTTGAAGACATGGTTATAGATCAGTTAATTAGCTGTGTGTTTGGATTGAGCCGCGTCAATATCTCCTTATCCAATCTTCTTTCAACTTGAGTTCAATTCAATTCCGTTCAAGGTACATTGTATGTGTTTGCCTTCTATACTCAATTTCTTTGGGTGTGATGACAACGAGTCATTTCTACTTTCATGCTTTTTGAATCCATAAACATATAATGAATAGTGTTAAAGACCAGATTATGAACTGGTTTAGAACAATTGGAAGCTTTCAAGTAAGTGGGAAGCAAACAAATTGTCAAATGTTTAATTTGTTTCGCAACATCTCTAACCTTGTTATATGTTAAACTCACCCATACTAAATATTCATTTCAAATTCAGCCCAAATTAATCCAAAATGTTTTATATGGCCAAGCTTTGGGTGTTTTCTCCATGGTACTAACCAATATCAACTTCATCCCTCCCAAATGACCACCACTCAAATATCTTGATGTCAAACTAATCATTCCATAGTTAGCCTTATGTATGCTATCCTCTTAGAACTATATAATATTCTTGATCATGCTGCTGGTCTCACTATTATACAAGCCATTTGGTCTTTGTCCGCATCAAAATTTATCCCAACAATCCCTTGCAAATCTAACTAAGTTGCAATACCTACTTCATTTAGTGAAAGTTAGTAAGGTTTATTAGGTACCACCATTAAACTTGAATGAGAATGCAAGAATAAACAAGCCAAGAATAGAGAAGCCTGATAACGGAGTCATGATTTTGCCAAATTCTAGACAGCTTGGGATGTCCATGTTTTGCATTAGTACTAAAATCAAGATAGAAAATATATTAAGTTATTTCATGTTTTGCATTAGTTTATTCTATTCACCGAAATTTTATTGAGATGTCCACTTAGTAATTAATTAATAGACTCCAATTTGTAAATAGCCCAATTTGTAAATGGGGTGTTAAAAATAAATTAGAATAAACTTTATGTATCATGTTAAACATTTATCGTGCCAGTAGCACGAGGAATATCCTAGTTTATATTACAAATCACGATGGTGTTTGAGGTTAGAGATAAAAGACGGCTGATATTTACCCAATTATAAGAATCTAACGGATCACATAGAACTCAAAGCACCGAGAGTGCATAGATTCGATTCTCATGCCCAACATTTTGATATTTATTTATCTTAATATTTAAAGTAGATTAAACTCTATTTATCATGTTAAACTTTTATGGTGTCAACGGCATCGAGAATACCCTAGTTATATTATATATATAAAACATGATGATGTTTGAGGTGGGAGATAAAAGACGGCTGAGATTTAACCAAATATATGAATCTAACGGATCACATAGAACTCAAAGCACTAAGAGTGCATGGGTTCGATTCCCATACCCCATATTTTTTATATTTATTTATTTTTCTTCATTTGTTGATGATGGTGGTGTTGAAAACTATAGGGTGATTATACTTTGACAAGTTTTAAACTTTTATCGTGCCAACGGCATGGGGAATACCCTTGTTATATATTGTACAAAACAGGACGATGTTTGGATTGGGAGATAAAAGACGGCCCAGGTTTAACTAAATATATGAATCTAACGGATTTTATAGAACTTAAAGCACCAATAGTGCATGGGTTCGATTCACATGCCCAACATTTATATTTATTTATTTATTTATTTTTGGAAGATAAGAAACTGCTGAGATTTACCCATACATGATGATGTAATGGCTGAGATTTAAAGTTAGCATTTATGAAGATTTATCCCAATAAGAGTGCAAGGGATCGATTCCCATACCCAACATTTTATTTATTTATTTATTTTCTTCAAAAATTGATTGCGGTGATTAGGCATGTAAGTATATTTATTCATTTATCATATTCAAACATTTAGCATGTGATGCAATGCTAAAGTAAGGTAGATTAGTGTCGCAACCTTGGGGTATGATTATTGACACATGTTTTAAATGACAATATATATATATATATATATATATATATATATATATATATATATATATATATATATATATATATATATATTAAAGCACCAAATTCGATTAAAAATCTTTTTTTTTTGCATAAGTCCAGTCCGTTGACAATCCTAATTATCATGGTTATTGAAACTAAAAAAAACAATACTTTTGCTGTGAGATAATAGGTTGAGTTAATTCAACAACCACTTAGTTTATTCTATTGAGATGACCATGTTTTGCATTAGCATGAAAATCAAGATAGAGAATAGGTTAAATTATTTCATGTTTTGCATTAGTTTATTCTATTCACTGAAATTCTATTGAGATGTGCACTTAGTAATTTATTAATACACCCCAATTTGTAAACACCCCAATTAGACCCTAATTGAAATTTTTTTTTAAATAATTTCATTTAGTATAAGTGTTTGTTTTAATCTTTTGAATTACGTCTCAGGAATTATATGAATAAAAGAAAGTTTTGACCCTTAAAAGGATAATATTCTTATACATTGGATGGTTAGATCAATTCGAATGAAATCAACAGCATTTTATTGAAATATTATAGAGAACTTATTCTAATTTTTTTTTATTGACATTTGCATACTCATGCTATGATTCAGTTTTTTTTTTGTTTTTATTAACATGTGCAATGAGATTTATTGACAAGTATAATGTGATTTATTGACATGTATAGTGAGACCTCAATGTTAGAATATTCCTAGCATACATTATAATACAGTGTTGATTATCCTAGCATACATTTGTATATATTTGCATGCATTTGTATACAATGTGATTTACATATGCATACAGTGAGATTTCAATGTTAAGCATGTACACAATGTGATTTATATTTGCATACAAAATGTGCTACTCTAGAGGTATTGTATTTCTTGCTCATTAGTAGACTTTGTCAAAATTTTGTTGTTTACTCAAACATTTAGCATGTGGAACAATGTTGTAGTGGTTCATTTTATATATTTGTATTTTAAGAATAAAAAATGTAATATTATTGTGTATGACAGGGTATAGTGTTGGAAAAAAAAAATTAAGAAAACAAAGTAAACTCTGTCGAAATTCTGAAAAAAAAAAATTATATATGTTTTGTTGCCTACTCAAACATTTAGCATGTGGAGTATTGTGTTTTATGTCATTTTGATGAATTACAAATGGAAATTTATGAGGTATGACAAATTTTAGTATTGGAATTTTTTTTTAAAACAAGATAGACTATTAAAATTCAACAAAAATATTGTAATTAATTTAGTTTAAGCTACCATTACAGAAACACCAAATATTTCTAATTGAGATAATACCGTAATGGATATTAAAAAGATGAATGACATGACATATATTAAATAAATATGTTTAGTGGTAGTGGTACATGTGCCGCAACCTTGGGGTATGATTAGTGACACGTGTCTTGAACGACAATATATATTTATTAGTCAATATTTTTTAAATGACAAACTTTTTATTCTTTTATTATTATTATTATGGTTTAGTTCAAGCCCATGTACCAAAGTTAATGACATATTGACCTAAACTTCTCAGAGTCATGCCGAGTGATTTTTCAATACAGTTAAAGCCATGAGAAACACAATAGAAAGATAAACCGCGATGAAAATAGATAACACCGTACGGTAGTGCCAATGGCTCAGGGAATACCCTAGTCTATATTACAAATCAGGATGGTATTTGAGGTTGGAGATAAAAGACGGCTGAAATTTACTCATATATAAGAATCTAAATGATCATATAGAATTTAAAGCACCAAGAGTGCATTGGTTTGATTCTCATATCCAACATTTTTATTTTTATTTTATTTTTCTTCAATTGTTGATGGTGGTGATTAGTCATGTAAGTATAAAAGATGAAAACTTAAGGATGATTATGTTTTGACAAGTTTTAAACTTTTATCGTGCCAACGGCACGGGGAATACCCTAGCATATATAAACATGATGGTGTTTGGGGTAGGAGATAAAGGATGCATGCGATTTTACCAAATATATGAATCTAACGGATCACATAGAACTCAAAGCACCAAGAATGCATGGGTTCGATTCCCATACCCCATATTTTTTATATTTATTTATTTTTCTTCAATTGTTGATGATAGTGGTGTTGAAAACTCAAGGGTGATCATACTTTGACAAGTTTTATACTTTTATCGTGCCAATGATACGGGAAATACCCTAGTTATTATTATTTTATTATATATACAAAACAGGATGGTGTTTGAGGTGGAAGATAAAAGACGACTGAGATTTAATCAAATATATGAATCTAACGGATCACATATAACTTAAAGCACCAAGAGTGCATGAGTTCGATTCTCATACCCAACATGTTTTTATATTTATTTATTTTTCTTCAATTGTTGATGATGGTGGTGTTGAAAACTTATGGGTGATCATAGACACTTTCTCATATTTCAATATCTTTTACATTCTGTCAATTTCTCATTTTTCAATTTCTTTTAGCCCTCACTTACACTCTTTCATCTTTCCCGCTTTCAATTACTCTTATTTCAATTATAACTTTTTTAACTAAATTTATTTTGATTAGTACACATAAATTTACAATTTGGTGTGTTTGAGTATTTGTCATTGTATGCAATTTCAAATTTGTATTGTAATAAATTTTATTTTGTGAAATATATTTGATATTGTGAAATGAGTAGCTTTGTATTGTAACTTTTATGTTTTTCAATTGATTTCTTGGATAAAGTGAGTGTGTTCATGGTGCCGAAGGCACAAACGGGTTGGCATGTCATGAGGTTTACCAAAAAACTTATATTGTGCCAACGACACGAGGGACACACTAGAAGAATCTAACTATAAGAATCTAATGGATAACATAGAATTTAAAGCTCCTACATGAGTTCGATTATCATACCCAACATTTTGATATATTTTATCTTGATATTTAAAGTAGACTAAACTCTATTTATCATGTTAAACTTTTATCGTGCAAACGGCACGAGGAATACCCTAGTATTTATACAAAACATGATGGTGTTTGAGGTAGGAGATAAAAGACGGCTGAGATTTACCCAAATATAATAATCTAACGGATCACATAAAACTTAAAGCAGCAAGAGTACATGAGTTCGATTCTCATACCCAACATTTTCATATTTATTTATTTATTTTATCATAAAACTTAAAGCACCAAGAGTGCATGAGTTTGATTCTCTTACACTCTTTCAATTTCTTTTAACCCTCACACTCTTTCATCTCTCCCACTTTCATTCTTTCAAGTATAAGTTTATTATTTTTTATACTAAATTCATTTTGATTTGAAAACATAAATTTATAATTTGGTGTTTTTTAGTATTTGTCATTGTGTACAATTTCAAATTTGTTGGGAAACTATGAAATACATTTTATATTGTGAAATGAGTGGCTTTGTATTGTAATTTTTATGTTTTTCAATTGATTTTTAGGTAAAGTGAGTGTGTTCATGGTGATGTAGGCACAGACGAGTTGGCATATCACGGAGTTTATCCAAATAATCATATCGTGCCAACGGCACGGGGGACACACTAGTTATATATACAAAAAAGGATGGTGTTTGGGTGAGAGATAAAAGACGGTTGAGATTTACCTAAATATATCAATCTATCGGATCGTATAGAACTTAAAACACCAAGAATGCATGGGTTCGATTCCCTTACCCAACATTTTGATATTTATTTAATTTTCTTTAATTGTTAATGGTGGTGATTAGGCATGTAAGTATGAATGATGAAAACTTAAGGGTGACCAATAATTATTGGCTTAATCAAGTTTTGACAAAATATAATGGGGTGTCAATGCTAGAAAAATAAACTAGAATAAACTTTATTTATCATGTTAAATTTTTATCGTGCCAACGGTACGGAGAATACCTTAGTTTATATATAAAACAAGATGGTGTTTGGGGTGGGAGATAAAAGACAGGTGAGATTTAATCAAATATATGAATCTAACGGATCTCATAGAACTTAAAGCTCAAAGAGTGCATGGGTTCGATTCTCATATCCAACATTTTTTATATTTATTTATTTTTCTTCAATTGTTGATGGTGGTGATTAGAGGCAGGTAAGTATAAAGGATGAAAACTCAAGGGTGATCATATTTTGACAAGTTTTAAACTTTATCGTGCCAACGACACGGGAAATACCCTAGTTATATTATTATATTATATATACAAAACAGGATGGTGTTTGGGTGGGAGATAAAAAAACAGCTGAGATTTACCCAAATATAATAATCTAACGGATCATATAAAACTAAAAGCACCAAGAGTGCATGGGTAAAATTCTCATACTCAACATTTTGATATTTGTTTATTTTTCTTCAATTATTGATGGTGGTGATCATGTTTTTTTTTTCTTCAATTTATTTATTTATTTATTTTTCTTTAATTTAAGGATGATCATGTTTTAACAAATTTTAAACTTTTATCGTGCCAACGACACGGGGAATACCCTAGTATATATACAAAACAGGATGGTGTTTGAGGTGGGAGATAAAAGACGGCTGAGATTTACCTAAACATACAGATCCAACGGATCACATAAAACTAAAAGCACCAAGAGTGCATGGGTTCGATTCCCATATCAAACATTTTTTTTATATTTATTTATTTATTTATTCTTCAATTATTGATGATGGTTGTGTTAAAAACTCAAGGTTGATCGTATTTTGACAAGTTTTAAACTTTTATCGTGCCAACGACACGGAGAATACCCTAGCCTCTTACAAAAACAGAATGGTGTTTGGGTGGGAGATAAAAGACGGTTGAGATCTACCCAAACATCAAGATCTAATGAATCACATAGAACTTAAAGTACCAATAAAAGTGCATGGGTTCGATAGTCATACCCAACATTTTGAAATTTATTTATATTTCTTCAATTGTTAATGGTGGTGATTAGGCATGTAAGTATGAAGATTGAAAACATAAAGGTGATCAATAATACATTGGCTTAATGGGGGTATTGATGATAGAAAGAATATATTGGCTTAATCAATTTGAGTGTCGAACACACAGGAAATACCCTAGTACTATACAAAACACCAATTGCTAAGCAAAACTTCATCTAATCTAATAAAATATTTTCATTCAAAAAAGGATGATGATCACTTTGGATACACTTGATCGTAGTAGGGGCGCTAGGGTGTGAGTGTAACTTTCTTGGAGTAGACCGTCGTATCCTTGGCAAATCTTCTAGAAAAGGAACCAAAATGAAAAAGACCCAAATTGTTCAATTTTCATTCTTTTTGGATTTAAGCAAAATGGATAACAAAATGATGTCCACATATGTGAGATGAAGGTTGATGTTGAATTTCTCATAGAGAGAGAGAAATTCATTTAAAAGGAAAATAAAGAGTATTTTCATCCTTTTCTTTATTTCTTTCTTCTCTTTTCGAACCATACTTTTCCTCTCCTATGTTTTCTCTATTTTCTTTCTATGTTTCTTAATACAAATACCTTATCTTCCCTGCCTCATATTTTTCCCCGCTTCTCTTTATATCTCTCCAAAACCTAATTTCTCTCTCTCTCTCTTTCTCTTAGACCCATGAAAGCTTAGGTTCCAGAAACAGAAAAAACAAAGGCAAAGATACCTCATGAGCAAGTACATGAGGAAGAACAAGATCGCAGGTGAGGTTGCAGCCATGGAGCTTGCTCAGTTGTCTCTGGGGGCAAATCAAAATGCTATTAAAAATTAGGGTCAAAATTTAATTTCAAGTAGAAAATTATATGTGAAATTTTTTCTTCTAAAAGTCAGTGGGGGCAAGTGCCTCAACTTTCCCCTTCGTAGCTCCGTGCCTGTGGGAGGTACATGAGGAAGAACAAGATTGCAGACAAGGTTGCAGTCATGGAGCTCGCTCAGTCGTCTCTTGCAGGCAAATCAATTGTTATTGAAAGTTATGATCAAATTTTAATTTCACGTGGAAAATAATATGTGATGCAGTCATTTTTTGCTCCTTGTTTTGACCTTGACCTGCAAACTTGCTGACATGCACAATGAACGCACGTGAGCCACAGACCACCGTTGTGGTGGCTGATGGCACTCCGATGCTAAAGTCGGACAGGGATCTGAGGAAGGTGTAATGTTGTAAACAAGAAATTTGTAGCGTACCTTAGCTTACCAACCTCATGTCTTATTTATAGTGTTGGAGTCCTGGTTCGACTAGACCATCAATGGCGTAGTTGAGGGAAGAAGATCTTCATGGAGATCCTTATCTAATTAGGAGTCGTGCTATGGAGGGGAGTTTCCCTGTTAGCCTTGTACTCCTAGATATGCGGGAGATAGTTTCCGTTCCGAGAGTAGTCTGTAGATAGAAGTCTCCAAGTGTGACATATACTCTGGAATTTGCTTCCTAGTTGGAAAAAAATAAATGTTGTAATTGTCCGTCCGAAGCTGATCCTTGAGATACTTGCCTTAGCAGGTCTTACGGGTATTGAACATAGCTATGAGACACGTGGGCTTAGCATGTAAGAATTCGAGTCTGTCAGGTGGACTGCATTAGTCGGGCTTAGAATCGCTTGGACCGGATCAGTGTTAGGATGACGCTAGGGCTTGTCATTCCTCGAGATCATCATGACACGTGTACGATGCAGAGGATGGACTATTTTGGTGTATCATCAGCTACTCCCCTCGAGTTAGTGAGCCATCACACATCACATCGGTTCGCTAAGTCACTTATTGAAAAGATACGCCACTTATGATGATTGAGTCTGATCGTTACTTGAGTCACGCACTTCATTAATTGAAAGTGCGTGATTCAGTGGAGAAGAGGCGGGAACACAATCCATATTTAAGTTTTCCTTTATGCGGAGAATAACTTTTTTATTTTATAGATTTTGCTATGTTCATCTTTTTTCATGGCTCACCAAAACCATCTTGATGACGCGACTTTGGCTAAGGGCTTTGAGTTTTTCGAAGCCAAGCCACTTTCTTAATTGAGCCTTGCTGAAATTCGAAAAAAGTTCGGGATCCCTGAGGACTTTCCACTATATGCTCTAAAAGATGATCAGAAGCCAATGTTTCCTCCAGCGAGGTTTATCTGTTTGCACCGTGGGATGCTCCAAACTGAAGTCCGCTTCCTTGTTCTTGACGTGATTTGGGACTTCTTGGATTTTTTTGGAATCCCTCCTGCTCAATTGGTACCAAATGGATACATGATCGTTATTCTCATTTTGATCAAAGCGAAGGAAGCTGGCGTCCGCATGACTCCGTAGGTGATCCAGTTGTTGACTTCACCTCGGCTGAATGATCACGTCGTTTATAAGATGACGTCGCCGGCTTGCTTTGAGAATTTTTCGCATGACTTCTAGTCCTGGCAAAAGTATTGTTTCTTGGCTCATGTGGATTCAAAGTACTTCTAGTTCAAGGGTCGTCCGCTTGAACGAGAGTTCAAGCCACTTCGTAAGTGTAGCTTTATCTTTCGATTCCGTTGCACTGATTGTATGCTAATCGTTGCTCGTGTTTCTTCGCAAGGAGGTTCCTCGCTACTCCTCTTGCCCCAGAGGAGCGAAACAATATAAATAAATTTCGCAACTTGCCGAAAAAGAGTGTGGAGGAGGTCATAGTACTACCAACTTTATTCGCACTGAGCTATGGGACAACTAGCATGAGGCCCCCACTCTTTACCAATCATCGCAAGTTAAGCCCGAAGGTGGGCCCTTCTAGAAAAAAGAAAGCCTCCAAAGTTAAGGCTTCTGTTTTTTCTAACACATAGGGGCCTTCTGAGATACTCACCTCCTTTGTAGGTTCGAAGAAGTCCCGTGTTAGGACTGGGTCGTCTTCCAAATGGCTCGCTCCAGTAAGTGAGGAGCGTGAGCCTGATCGGCCTGCTAGGCCAGAAGTCGAAGTGTCATGCTGGGAAAGGGACCACCTACGATTAGTAGGGGTTGAAGATGCATCGAATCCTAGTACTGCATAGGCAAAAGCTCTTAGCGAGAAGCCGATGCTAGCTGCTGTGGCGGCTTTTACTGGTGTTGATCCGTCAGGGACCGTTCTGCTAGAGTGTCCTGATGAAGATTCGCTTGAGGTTCCAGAGTCCAATCGTTCCACTGATAGGTTGTCTGATAGTGGTCGTGGTGACATAGGCCAAGTTTCTCATAGTCCGCATTGTTTCCCATCTCGCTCCAGGCCGCATCTCAGAGTGATGGAGGGTCTGTTGGAAAACTCGCTTCCTTCTCTTCATTTGGATTCCGCTGAGCTGTCTCGCAATAAAGGGTTGGTTGTTCGTGATAAAGGAAAGGTCGCGGATGAGGGCCTGGGAGCAGTGGCGACTACGAAGGGTGGTGCTGGCGTAATTCCTTATCCAGGAAAGCTCCATCCGGATGAGCGTATAAGTCTTTTTGCTCCGTACTTAGTGAATATGAGCAATCAGGCCTGGTACCAGAAGGTTCATGTGGATTATTCTTTGAGGAAGCAAATAAGCAGGCGTTATAGCTGGCTGATGGATCACGCTTCAAAACCCGAAGAGGATACGCTAGAAGGGTATGGATAAGGGTTTAAAGTACCTTATGCTGGGAATGTCTCACTTGAGCCAGGTGGTCATCGCTGGGACAGAAGTGTTTAGGTGGCTCGTGAGAGGGTGTACACCATGGAGCGTGTTTTCTCGAACATGTAGAGGTTGTATTTTGATGCGCTTTTTGAAATTGAGCTGCTGAGGAAGCGGGCCGAGGAGAGAAGGCTGGAACAATCAATCGTTGTTGTTGAGACTCAGAAGGTTTGTCTGGAGGCTTTTGAGTCTAATTTGGCAGAGGCGGTGTCTGCATGGGACACATTCAAGCAGCAGTTGGATATGATTCTCCATGATCTGGAGGTTGCGCAGGAAGCTGCGGCTAAGGCGCGTTCTGAATTGCGGCCTCTCGCTGAGGAGGAAGCCAGGAAGAAGATTGATTGAGTTGCCCAAAGGCAACAATTAGATGCTAACGTGGAACTCAATGCTCAAGTAGTGAGGAAGGCTAGAGAGCAACTTTAATTGGAGCAACATGATCTCAGTGTTGTTAAGAAAAGTCTAGCCACAGAGCAATCTCAGGTCGATGCGCTGACAGACAAGCTGGAGTTGTTGGAACGTGAACTTGCTGAAGCGAAGGCGCACGAGGAAGAAATGTCTCCAAGAACAAGGCAAGTGTGAATTCCGATGGGTTGTCCACAGTAGATTGAAGTTGATGGCACTAATGAAGAAACAACATCTAGAATGGGACCTCGATCACTATAAGAAGATGTCGTATGCAGACTTATCAGTAGTTTCTGCGTCATCGGATGAAGAGGGCGATACGGATGCAACTTCTGCTCCCTCTTCTGTTAAGCTTAGCTCTTTTGTTTTTGTACCCTCTCCTGATGAGGAATAGACTTTGTACACCAGTACCTTTTTTGTTTCAAATGTTAATGAGAACAGATGTAGCTTGAGTATGTTTTGTACCCGTATTATGCTCGGTTTCCCTATTGCGCTTTCTGTTTTTCCTTGTCGTTTTACTTTGGCATAGGCTGGTCGGGTCAATAGGAAGTCGAGTGGTCTGTCTACTATTGAGAGTTTGACCATTTGCGTTGCGAGTGATTCTGACATGTTTTGTTGCGAGGTCTCAGAGTCACTATTGCTTAGTTACATCCAATAGTGGGCATTCCGCAGATGGTTTAGAAGTAGGTTATGCTACCCTGTTGTACCCCATTCTTAAGGTAAGCCACTGGGAGCTTGTTTCGCCTACCTGACTGTCTATTGCGGTTGCTAGCATGAGTGAATTGTGACAGTCGAGCACATGCGTTGTCTTTGAGCTAGAATGTTTGTCCCGAGTCAGGTTCTGTAAACTTGGGCTGGCATTCCATGTAGCACTCATTCGCGTGTTGGTGGAATGACTTATGGGTCGGCATGAACGGCCTTTACTAATAATAGAATGTCAACTCATGTGAGCATGAAGACGATGCTTGAACTGTGATTTATCTCTGTGACCGCTGTTTCGAAAGGGAACGGTGGTCGCATGGTGAGCCGTCTAGGGCTCCCACCTTCTAAACCATCTATGTCTGAGCAGAGTGCACTACAGGTTCAGAGAGTGAGGATTCGGTGATTGTGGTCTGTTGAAGAGCGATGATCCCATGGCGAGCCGTCAACATCAGTTTGGGGCTGACTAGGCTCCCATATTTCAAACCATCTACACCCGATCGTAACGGGCTACAAGTTTGAGATGAGGGGATTCGGTGACCATGGTCTATAGAAGAACATTGGTCCCATGGCAAGCCATCGGAATCAGTTCGGGACTGACTAGGCTCCCACCTTCCAAATCAGCTATGCCCGTGCGCATCGAGCAACAAATTTGAGAGTTTTTGGCGACCATGGCCTATAGAAGAACAATGGTCCAGTGGTGAACCGTCAACATCAGTCGGGATTGACTAGGCTCCCACATTCCAAACCATCTACACTCGTGCAGTGGGGGCTACAGGTCTGGGCTTTGAACAGAAGTTGTCGTTGTCAGCTGTCACCAGCTAGGCTTACCTAATCGGGTTCGGCAGCCGTCGTCCACGAAGGGGGCAATAGTCCCTGGCGAATCATCGTCACCAGGCGTGATAACACTGATTAGATTGTCACTTCCTAAACCATCGACATCCACACTGGGCGGACTAGGTGTCAGGATGAACCGGAAGTCGTCATCGTCAACCAAGGATGACTGAGCTTGCTCGGCTAGGTAGAGGCTCTGCCAACTGCGGGCGTGCGAGCCTATATTCGCGAGTGGAGTGCATTGTGAAAATGAGTTTTGAAGAGACAGAAGTACCTTGAATCAGCTGGTGATATGCAGGTGTGATATGTGTGTCAAGAATGACTAGGGTTTCTAATGCTCATGTCAGGCACACGGTAGAATACTACTTGAATAGTTGGCTTAACCCATGGGCCCATAGAATGAGAGCTAGGGTTTATTGTGTGAAATACACTACATGTACAGTGTAGATTGCATGGTAACATGCGTAAGACGTAGATCGTGGGATGGTTGAGTATCAGCTACTCCCCCAATTAATGGGGTTGTGTGCAACCACGTTAATTGGACGTACATGGTCTTGTGCAGTTTCCTTGGAAACCGTCATCTCCTCGTTTCCCATACGGTATTCAATGCTGAAGCGCCTGTTTGGTGAACCTTTATGTTTATATAACGATGTTTCTTCATTGTTGTAGGGATTATCTTCTGCAAAGCGTATATCCTGTAATGCTCTTATTTGAAGGACATGCTTTGGGTTTTCCAAATGCTGAAGGGAGATCTCCATCGTTGGAGTCTTCGAATGTTCTGACATTTGTGCCAATGAGTCATTATGAGACTCGTTGTTATGCGTGGTCACCTGCTCTGGGTGAGCACCTAATTGGTTCACTAAGATCTCGTAACTTCTTCTCATAGTTTGAAGAAGAAGTACAGACTCCCTCCCAAGGGATGAGTCTGTCGTTTATGCGTTGGTGCCCTGTCACTGCTCTGGAACGCTCAATCTCAGAGATAATACCTGTAGCCAACTCCGGAGCGGTCGCCCCCATCACTTTTCGATTAACCTCGTTGTCTCGCCTTGCGCTGGAATTTGGGATCTCGGACATAGTAGTGGAGTTGGACATGGTCTGTTGGATTGGGCCATTGAATTTTGGATGTCCATCTCATCCCTTCAACGGGAGGGTGCACTTGATCTGTTTCAACCCGATAATTATCACAAATTCGTCTGGTCGACCGGATCGAGCGTGTGAGTTGGCCATAGTTTTGGCTGGTGTTTCACGGGGCCCCCGATTGCCGATTTTGTACCACCTCGAACCATATTTGAGGGTTGTGTCTGCAGGGGCCTTGAATTGGATGTGTTATTTCATCATGTTCTTGTTCATGCTAGTCCTTCGTCCTGCTGTTGCTCGCGGATAATGTTCATCGTAGATTTTGCGGAACCTACTTTGAGTACCTTAGTTGTCTTCTGGAGTCAGGTTGTTTAAGCGAATCTGTATTTTATGTTGCATCTTATTCAGATGCTCGTAGTATGTAGTTTTTTCTATCTGCCTCTGAGCGCTCGTTGTTACATTTTTCTAGTAATCAATGGAGTGTGTTTGCAAAATTCTTTTTTATTTCCTAAATGATTGCAAATCACATAAGCTTCCAAAAACTAAAACTCTACATTGACTACGAAAAGGAAAATAAACAACTGAAATAGACTAACTGTTGGTGGATTTGCTGGAGCGTTGATACTTTCAACGAACTTCCAAGCTTCGCTAATGTCCCTTAGGTTACTGAAGAGTAAACCTTGAGTGGGAGTTAATTTTCACTCCGACGGATTGTCGGGGGGGGGGGGGGTTGTACTCTCGTCTGGATCAACCTCTCCACTATGCTTGGTTGAATAGTGGATTGCTTCGGTACCGCTTGAATATCCCCCGTTTCTGAAATGTGCCACCGCTGTTGGGATCTCGTGTGAGTGGAGTGACTCATATCCACAATCTCTGGGTCTGGCTTCAGTTCGAATCACCCCGTGGGCTCCAATTGGATTTGGGAACATTCTACATGCTTTAGTGCAGCGTAGTGGCAGCCTCGTGTCGTTGGTCGATCCCCACATATTGTTTCTTCCGATTGGTTAGCGGTGTACTTAACACACTGGTGAAGGGTGGAGACTACTGTTTCCATCTGGTGGAGCCATGGTCTTCTCAATATGAGGTTGTAGGTAGACAACGCATCTACTACCATGAAGTCCAATAACAGGACCTTTTCTCGGTTGTGGCTCTCCTGCCACCACTGCTAACCTTATCTTCCCGATCGAAAACATTTCTCTCTGCTGAATCCAATCAGCGGGTAGTCTGAGGACGTCAAGCTCTCCTCCTTGAGGTCCATACTGCGAAACACGTTGTAAAACAAGACATTGAGTGAGCTTCTCGTATGCACCAAGGCTCTCTTTACCTCCCACATTGCAATGGAGACTGATATGAAAAGAACGTCATTGTGCGGTGTTTGGATTCCTTTGAGGTCCTTGTCTATAAAGGTTAAGGTGGGAATGGGGCTTTGCATTCTGGAGTAGTAAATGCGTTTGTCTTCACCTGTGGGTTGTGTCCACATCTACAGTAGAGTGCGCTTGCGGGACCTGTTTGACTGGTCTTCATTCGATCCGACTCCATAAAGGACATAGATTTTGCCCGGAGTTTTTTTTCGATCTCCTTGACCGACTCCCCTCTGTCCCTGGGTTGTTCTGGTTGCTTCTTAGAGCCCAAGAATTCCTTTAGCTTGCCCCTTGCGGATCCAATACTCGATTTCGTACCTTAGACTTTTGCAGTCGTTGGTGTCATGGCCACCCTCCTTGTGGTATGAGCAGTACTTGTTATCATGTTTGGGGAAATCTCCGCGCTGATTCGGGGGCCACTTTAGATCTTCCCAGTTTTTCATGGAATTCAGGACGTCTGATAGGTTAGAATTGAGGGGGGTCATGGATCTGGATCCAACATTGATGGATGCTTTCTCTGGCCTGGCCCAGCTAGAGTCTGACCTGTGATCATTGTGCTTTCGCTTGCTATTTTCTTCATCCTCTCGTCTTTTTCCCTCCTTCCTATCCTTGGGAACATATGGCTTATTCTCAACTTTTGTTTCCCTCTTCACAGCTCTCATCTCTTCTAAGGTGATGTAACTTTGGGCACCCTTAAGGAATTCCATCATGTCCAAAGGGGGTTCCAAGGTGAGGAAGTCATAAAGTTTTCCCTCTTTTAAGACCGCGGTAAAAGCTGTCACGGTTGAGTCGTCAATAAGTGTCAGCTCGTCGTTGAAGCATGTGACATACTCTCTAAGTGCTTCATTTGATCTCTGCTTCAGAGAGAGTATGTAGTGTATGCCTTTCCAAAGACGTTGACTTATGACAAAGTGCGTCAGGAACTCTTTCGCTAGCGTCTTGAATGAGTCGATCGACTTTGGCGGGAGGCTGTGGAACCATGTTAGTGCTAACTTCTTCAGGTTGGTAGGGAAAGTTTTGCACATCATCGACTCAGATCCTTCTTTGAGTGTCATTACATGTTACAGAATGGGTCGTAGAAGTCGAGCTTTGGAGGCATGAACTTCTTTAGAATAGTCTCATTCATGATACGGTCTGGGTGGAACAAAAAGACGGTACAACATGTCTGGGTCGTGTGCCCCTCTGCAGAGGGGGTTTTGAGAGGCGAGCCTCTCTACCCTAAGACTCAGTTCCAAGTTAGTTGTGCCACCTCTTCTAGTCCAATGAGAACTAGCAGAGGCTTAACTTTTATGTGCTTGCTCTCCATTATTTTCCGGAGATGGAGGTCGGTGATGCTCCTGATCTCCATTAGCGGGTGGAGGGTTCTCTTGTATGAGAGCCCCCACTACTTTGGCGATTTGTTGTATTTGAGATGACAACAAATCTATCCTTGGGTTTGTCGTTGTTGTGCCTAGCGCGAGGGCGTAAGTTTTCTTCCCGTGTGCCACCGACACTGCTGAGAGCGACGGTATAGCTCCAGTATGGGCGTTTGACATGTCCATTTGTTCTCCATTGTTGCGTGATCTGGTGGTCACCATCTCTTTGTATCCCAAAAAGAGATGATGCTAGTGAAAGGTTAGGAACTTTGTCGTTCCCACAGACGGTGCCATAATGCAGTCGTGTTTCGTCCAAACTGATGCAGTCGTGTTTCGTTCTCTGCTTTGACCTGGACTAGCAAACAGGCTGACCAACACAAGGAACACACGTGAGCCACGAACCACCGTTGTGAAGGCCGATGGCACTTCGATGCTAAAGTCAAACAAGAATTTGATGAAGGAATAATGTTGTAAACAGGGAATTTGTAGTGTACCTTAGCTTACCACCTCATGTCTTATTTATAGTATTGGAGTCCTGGTCCGACCATGCCATCGATGGCGTAGTTTAAGAAAGAAGATATTTATGGAGATTTTTCTCTAATTAGGAGTCGTGCTGTGAAAAAGAGTTTTCATGTTAGCCATGTGTTCCTAGATACGCGGGAGAGAGATTTCGTTTCGAGAGTAGTCTGTAGATAGAAGTCTCAATGTGTGACATATACTATGGAATTTGTTTCCTAGTTGGAAGCAAATAGCTGTTGTAATTGCTCATCTGAAGCTGATCCTTGAAATACTGAGGATAGATATGAGACACATGGGCTTAGCAGGCTGTAAGAATTCGAGTCCGTCTAACGGACTGCATTGGGCGGGCTTAGAACCGCTTGGGTCGGATCAATGTTGGGCTGGCGCTAGGGCCTGTCATTCCTCGATATCATCATGACACGTGTACAGCGCAGAAGATGGACTATTTTGGGGTATCATCAATGATGCATCGATTTTCGTTCCTTGTTTTGACCCTGTTCCTGCTAACCTGTTGACCTACACAAGCAGCGTATGTGAGCCACAGATCACCGTGGGGTGGTTGATGGCACTCCGATGCTAAAGTCAGACAGGGATCTGAGGAAAGTATAATGTTGTAACAGGGAATTTGTAGCGTACCTTAGCTTACCAACCTCATGTCTTATTTATAGTGCAAGGAGTCATGGTTCAACCAGACCATCGTAAGCGTAGTTTAGGGAGGAGGTATTCGTGAAGATCCCTCTCTAATTAAGAGTCGTGTTGTAGAAGGAAAGTTCCATGTTAGCTCTACACTCCTAGATACGCGAGAGATAGTTCTCAATCCAAGAGCAATCCGTAGAAGGACGTTTCCCTGTGTGGAAGATACTTTGATGTTTGCTTCCTAGTTGAAAGCAGAGAGCAGCTATAGTTTCCCATCCGAAGCTGATCCTCGAGATACTGGCCTAAAGAGGGCTTATGGGTATTGAGGATAGTTGTGAGACGTGTAGGCCTAGCATGCTGTGAGAGTTTGGGTCCGCTTGGCGGACTGAAGTTGAACAGTCTTAGATCTGCTTGGGCTGATGCATGAGACCGTAGTTCCTCGAGATCATCATGACACGTGTTCGACTTAGGAATGTGATCATTTTTATGTGTCATCAGCTACTCCCCCCGAGTTAGTGGACCGTCACATCAGTTCAATAAGTCATCTCTTGAAGGGATGCGACGAAAAATAGGCGGGAACCTATCCTCTATATAGGTCATCCGCAGTGTTTAGTCTAACCCTTCTGTTTTACTTGCTTTTGAAGATATTGTTCTGAAAGGTTCGTTCGTCTTCTTCATGGCTCGAGAAAACCTTCTTGATAATGTTGTTCTAGCTAAAGGCCTAGAGTTTTTTTAAGACAGATTGTTGTCCGAGCCTGGTCTTGCTAAAATCCGTACAAATTTGGAGTTCATGAAGACTTGTCGTTGTACCTTCTGACGACTACCAGACGCCAATGTCGCCTCTGGCTGATTTTATCTTTTTACATTGAAGCATGCTTCAAACCGGGGTGCATTTCTCGATTCTGGACATGATTTGGGAGTTCTTGGATCTCTTAGGGATTCCTCCGGCTCAGTTGGGACCAAATGGATACAAGATAATCCTCATGATTCTACTTAATGCTAAGGAGGCCGACGTTAGTGTGACCCCGCGGGTGATTCAGTTGTTGGTCACTCCTCTACTGCAGAGCAATGTTATTTGCAAGATGAAGTCGTTGAATTGCTTCATTAACCTACCTGATGACTTCAAGTTCTGGCAGAAGTACTGCTTTCTGACCCTGCTGATTCAAAATATTTTTGATGCAAGGGTCGTCTGCTTGAGCGATAGTTCAGGCGCTTCGTAGGTTCAACTCCTTCCTTGTGACTTTGATGTGTTTGATAGCGGGTCTAGTGATCATTGTTTGTGTTCTCTTGCAAGAAGGTTTCCCACTACTCCTCTTATCTTAGAGCCACCATGGAGACATTCCGTGTCATGCCAAAAAGGGAGGCGGTTGATATCATAAAAGTTTGCAATTTCTTCAGTAGTGGGCTGTGGGACAATTGGCATGTCGCCCCCACTCTGTATTGAGAGTCGTGCATTAAGTTGGAAGATGGGGCCCCTTCCAGGAAGAGGATGGTTGTTGGGGCCAAGACTCTCATTCTGTCTGATGCGGAAGACCTGTCTGAGACACTTGTTTACTTTGTGAGGAAGAAGCCTTGCATTAAAACTGAGTCGTCTTCAGCATGATCTGCTCTGGTGAGAGAGGAGCGCGAGTCTGCTAGGCCTGTCGAGGCGAAGACTAATTAATGTTCCCACCTTGGAGAATGATTGCCTGTGGTTGGCGGGAGTTGTCGACTGGTCGAACCTTAGTGACGAGCAGGTCGAGGCTCTGAATGACCATCTGGTGCGGGTTGCAAAGGCGGCTTCTGCAGACGCTGATTCAGTTGGGGCCGTTTCGGTAGAGGGCTCTTTTGAAGACTCGCCTGAGGTTGTGGAATCTGATCACCCCACTGTTGACTCGCTTGAAAGTTGTCGTGGTACTGGTCGTGTCTCCTGTACTCCGCATCGTTCACTATCTTGTTCTAGGCCACAGCTAAAACTATTGGAAGGTATTTTGGATACTTCGCTCCCTCCTTTGCCTCCGGATCCTATTGAGTTTTCTAGCAATAAAGGGTCGGCCATTCTTGACAAGGGAAAAGCCACGGAGGAGAGTCTGAGGACGGTGGCGACCGTAAAGGGCGATGTTGGCATAATTTCTGATCAGGGGAAGCTTCATCCTGATGCACGGATAAGCTTGTTCGCACCGGATTTTGTGAAGATGAGCTCACATGTCTTGCACCAAGAGATGGATGTTGAGTATTCTTCGAGGAAGCATATAAGCAGGTGTCACAGCTAGCTAATGGACCACGCTCCAAAACCTGAGGAGGATACGCTGGAAGAACGTGTGGACAAGGGTTTGAAGTATTTCATGTTGGGTATGTATCATATGAGCCACGCGGCCGTTGCTGGGACGGAAGTAGAAGCGGCTTGCAAGAGAGTATATACTTTGGAGCGTGTCTTCTCGCATGTGAAGACATTGTATTCTAATGCGCTCCATGAAATTGAGCTGCTTAAGAAGTAGGTCGAAGAGATGCGGTTGGATCAATCAACTGTGGCCGTTGAGGCTCAGAGGGCTCATCTGGAGAACCTTGAGTGTAATCTGACCGAGGTGGTGTCTGAGAGGGACAGACTAGGCAAGAGTTGAGTCAGCTCGGCCTAGAGGTCGAGGTTACGCAGGAAGCTACGGCTAAGGCGCATTCTGAGCTGTAGTCTTTCGTTGAAGAGAGTGCTTCGAAGGAAGTTGACTGGGCTGCTGAGAAGCAACAGTTGGAATCTCATGTGGAGTTCTGTGCTTGAGAGGTGAGGAAGGCCGAGGACCAACTCAAACTAAGATGGCATGAACTCAGTGTTGTGAAGAGCAGTCTAGCCACAGAGCAGTTTCAGATCGACGTGCTGATTGGCAAGTTGGAGCTACTAAAGCGTGAACTTATTGATGCAAAGGTGCGAGAGGAAAAGATTTTCCATGAACAAGGCAAATGTGAGTTCCGCTAGGTTATTCATGGTCGACTGGAGCTGTTGGCTCTAATGAAAGAGGAGCATCCGAAGTGGGATCTTGGTCGTTATAAGAAGATGTCGTATGTAGACTTTTCTATTACCTCCAAGTTGTCAGATGAGGAGGACGGTTCGATCCCTGACGTCTAGGTCGAAGCGCGTATGGATGCAACTTTCCCCCCTATTTCCACTAGGCTTAGCTCTTCCATTTATGTACCTTCTCCTGATTTGGGGTATTTTTGTGTGTTTGTACTCCTTTTGTCTTGACCATTAATGAAAACAATTTTCTTCGTTTCATACTTGGTGTCTATATTGCATGTTTTTCATTTAGCCGCAGCCTTCCTTAGTCTAATTGGAACTGACGGGGGCTTGGCTCTCTTGTGCTTACTCCCTATCGTCCACTGGAAGTGGAGATCCGTACTGTTCCTGGTCTCCATTAGCAGCGGGTGGATTCTGTCGTGTGAGCGTCTCCACTGCCTTGATGACCTGTTGTATTTAAAACGTCAGCACCTCGATTTTGTGGTTCGTCATTACTGCCGTTGGCGCAGGGGCATGAGTTTGTTGCCCGTGCATGACAGGAACTGGTATAGGGACAGCCTGAACGTTGGATGTGTCCCCTGGTTCTTCGTTGTTGCGTGACCTGGTGGTCACCATCTCTCTGGGATTTGGTAGGAGACGACACTTAGTGTAAAGTTAAGAACTATGTCGTCCCCTCGGACGGCGCCAAACTAATGCAGTTAATTTTTGCTCTCTGCTTTGACCCTGTTCCCGCTGAACTATTGACCTGCACAAGCAACACACATGAGCCACAAACCACCGTGGGGTGGACGATGACACTCCGATGCTAAAGTCAGACAGGGATCTAAGGAAGGTGTAATGCTGTAACAGGGAATTTGTAGTATACCTTAACTTACCAACCTCATGTCTTATTTATAATGCAAGGAGTCCTGGTTCAACCAGGCCATCATAGGCGTAGTTTAGGGAGGAGATCTTCATAGAGATCCCTCTCTAATTAAGAGTCGTGATGTATGAGGGAAGTTCCATGTTAGATTTACACTCCTAGATACGCGGAAGATAGTTCCCAATCCAAGAGCAATCTGTACAATGGAGTTTTCATGTGTGGAAGATACTCTGGTGTTTGCTTCCTAGTTGAAAGCAGAGAGCAGCCGTAGTTGCCTGTCCGAAGTTGATCCTTGAGATACTTGCCTAAACGGGGCTTATGGGTATTGAGGATAGTTGTGAAACGTGTGGGCCTAACATGATGTGAGAGTTCGGGTCCGCTTGGCGGACTTAGATCCGCTTGGGCTGGATTTGTACTGGGTTGATGCTTGAGACCGTAGTTCCTCGAGATCATCATGACACGTGTTCGGCTCGGGAGTGTGATCGTTTTTATGTATCATCAATCAATATCTGAATTTTTTTTCAAAAGTCAGTGGGGGCAAGTGCTCCCACTTTCCCCTTTGTAGCTCTTTGCCTGTGGGGAAGTACATGAGGAAGAACAAGATGGCGGGCGAGGTTGCAGTCATGGAGCTCACTTAGTCGTCTCTGGGGGGAGGCAAATCAAATTGCTATTAAAAGTTAGGGTCAAAATTTAATTTCAAAGGGAAAATTATATGTGAATTTGTTTTTTCAAAGTCAGTGGAGGCAAGTGCCCCCACTTATCCCTAAGTAGCTCCGTGCCTGGAGAAGCCCTGTGAAGAAACTATAAAACCCAGAAAAAATAACAAATTCTTCCCATTAAAACCAAGCACATTGTTAGCAATAGTCGTAGATGTTGCTCGAATGTGTAAAATTTCATGTTTAGTGTCGAACACGATCAACAAAATGCATCGACTCCATTATTTTTTATCTTTCTTAGAAATGGGTTTCTTGAATATCTAGGCTTCTCAACTTTTGTGCGCCTTTCAAATAGAGTACTAAGATCTTGCAAAACATAAAAAGTATTAAAAATCAACCAATAATACTCCTTGAAGGCTAATTACTTAACTAGGGTCATAATAATTAACCATGCTTTCAGCATTAGCCTGATGGTAGCCCTATCTCTAGCTTCACTCGCCTACAAATATTCACAACTTGAAATTGCTCCCGTACCTAGGAATCAAAGCAGTCAGCTCCTAATTTTTTGTTGCAATCCTTATGGGTGCCAAATCTGGTATGCCAGAGTACCACCACACGAATGAAAGAGGATATAAGGATTCATCCCATGAAGACAAAGGAAAGAGATCCAAGTGCTCGAAAAAGTGAGGAATTCTACCCATGGACTAGGACGAAGAGAATGTGTAGGGAATCCCAAGATGACTATGAAGGATCTTATCATTGCTATGATATTATGGAGTAAGAAAGTCTCCATTAGGATATTTACGGTGTAAGAACTTGTTCCTCATAAGATATTTTAGTATATATCTATGAAAAAAATTACTTGGTAGTGAAGGTTACAGGTACATACATTTAATGTAGGGGTTAGAATACTTGCATACTGAGATATTGAAAACCTTGTAGAAATGAGAAAACTAATAGTCTTGAACATAACCCACAATCCTAGTTAAGAAATTCCTTATGACTTTGTTTGTCTAAAGTGATTGGGATTGACTGTTTTGTTGCTTGCTTTAGCAGTTCCCACCCATAATAGGTGTTAAAGTATCTAGCTAGGCATTTTTTTAAGAGGGAACGTTAACCACAAGATGACTAGGATTGACTTGGGTTCACTTATACACTACCTAAGACTTGAGAACGTCAAGCATACATTACATGACAATATTTACATAGGAAAATCCTAAAACTACTAAGTACAGGGTCAGTCCCTAAAACATAACCCCACTTAGTTTTGCAAAACATCCTCATAACGACTTCTTCCACATAAAGTCTTCAATTTTCTATATCATCTCCCAACTCGCTTGGTTGATGGGTGGTTTCTCCACTTGACAAGGTATTTTATCACTATGTATAGAGGATTCTACTACATTATTAACTTGACGATCAACGAGAATCTCCTTGACCTATATACTGACATAGATAAGTTTAGGCGAAGAACTTTCAAGTCGAATACTTTCGCTTGTTTTTCTAAACAAATTCGACTTTCGAAAATTAACTATTCACCTTTTCTAGTCGAGGTTAACTTACTATCATATTGATATCCTTGCACTTCCACATGTCATGGACCACTTGAAAGTGCACTAAGATCTAAGAGCAAGACTAAAAGCGGTGGATAGTCTCTTTTTGAAAACCTTTTCAACTTTGAAAAACTTTGCAGAATAATGTAGGGGTGGCCATCTCATCCCGCGATCCCGATCCCGTTCCGATCTCGTCCCATCCTGATCTAGAATTAGATGGGATGGGATGAAGATTTTCAATCCCGCCAATCCCGAGCTAATTTTTCAATATTTATTATTAATATTTATTATTTATTTATTTATTTTAGGATTGCAATATTTGGATGCCCATATAAATTCACTAATGTATATAACATTTTAGCATCTCAATTTGTCTCTCACACACAAATCTCTAGATTAATCTATTGATTCTAATCACTTCTCTGATTAAGGTTTACTTTAGTTTAAGGCTTAAGCAAGTCTTTTGTTTTCTTTTCTCATTCATTCCTTTAGGTTTAGGGTTACTGAAGAAGAACAAATCAACAAACAACAAAAGGGAAGAGAAGATATTCAAGAGGAGAAAGATATATAACAAAAAAAAAAACCACCACACAGCAGCAGATTACGACAGCACACGACGAAAATCAACCAACCCACCAACACTCAATCGTGAAGCCATCCTGAATTACTGATTTACAGAGTTGCAGAGAGAGAGCTCATTGTGCTCACAATACTCTATGTGTGTGCTCTGCTTTTAGGGCGAAAAAATGGCGAAAATGAGGAAAACGAAGCTGGATTCGGGATGGGTAGTTGCAAGATCGACTGAAGTTGCTGCTAATGGAGTTCAGCTCACTACCACTCATCCTCCTTCGGGTTATTCAACTCCATGGACGGAGGCGGTGGTTCCCGGAACGTAAGACGTCTTTCCCACTTTCTCTTTAATCTGAATTGATTTCTATTCATCAGTTTTTTGGTGCGATGACTCGGATTTAAGACATTTTGTTTCCAATTTTGTGCATATGCATTTGTTTTGGTTGACAAGTTGATTGCTAGACCGGGTTTTTACACTCGATTCAGATTGTTAGGGAGTTTGTTTAATGTGAGGAATCAAGTTATGTTCATATTATATAATCAGAGTATGCTCTGATTATGTTCAGATTATATTCCAGCTAATTATAATCAGAGCACGCTGATCTCGTCCCGTCCCGATCCCTTATGAATGCAAATATGATCTCCCAAACCTTTGAAAACTTCACTATCTTATTGTTCATTCGACTTCTCTTTAAATCAAAGACCATTAAAAGTACTTCAAATTTGAAACATGCAAGTATATAGATTAAGAATAAATGTATGAATTATTTAGGGGGGTGTATTGTATCTGGATTTTGTGGGCAATTTAATAAATTCCATGGATTCTGAAAATCCAAGTGTATTCAATTTGGATTTTAAAAAGTCCACAAAAGTCTAGGGGTATTCAATCAGGATTTTAAAAAGTCTTTCTGAAATCCACAAAGTCTAGGGGTATTCAATATGGATTTCAGAAAGTTCACAAAAGTTTTAGGGTATTCAAAATATCATTCATATTTATGGATTTGGAAAATCATGGATTCTCATGGACTTTGTAGTGTTAGGTATAAATAACAAAGTTCAATAGTTTGTCAGCCTCCATATCAAAGATTTCAACGTGAAAAAAAGTGTCCCAAAGTTCTTCCTTGTGCCAGCCGCAAAGAGGTTGGTTCCCATCCTCTTGTGTTTCTTGATTCTTTTTCTATCTTTGCATAAGTGTTCATAGTTGCATCATTGATGATTTTGGGTTAGGGTTTGGATTAAATTTAGGGGGTGTATTGTATATGGATTCTTATGGAATTGATAAATAATTTGAAAAGTCCACGGACTCTTTAAATTGTCCACAGACTCTTTAAATTGTCCACAGACTTCTGCTGATTTCTTAAATCCATGACTTTTGCTACAGACTTTCTAGAGATTTATGAAAGTTCATGGACTTTGTATGAACGACTTTTACAGATTTCTAATTATTTGCAAGATAAAAAAGAAGTTGGTAAATAGTGATGAAACAGAAAAACATCCGCATATAATTAACAAAAGTGAGAGATACATGTGCTAAAAAAACTAGAAAAATAAAAGTTTGTTAATTAGCATCTTTAAAATAAGAAGTAAACGTCCATAAAATTGTATTATGATCATTCTTCTCCTTTATGATCATGGTCACTTTCTTCATTATCATTGTTAGCAACGTTGACGTTTGCTTGAGCTGCTGCTCACATTTGATTAGCAATACTCATTCTCCATTTATTAGCATTTTCTCTTTACTGCTCTTGGGTTTGAATATCATCCCATTCAAAATTATCTTCATCATTCTCTACCGGATCATTTACCACAAGTACAGGCTTCAAGTGAAGCTCAGTGGTGATCATGCTTGGTAGACTTCAGGGAGCTGAAGACCAACACTTGCAGCATATTTCTTTAGAGTCCTTGCTACTTCATCTGATCTATCTACTGCAATGTTGTAGGAAAAAAGCAGCTCCTACACAATCATTTGGCAAAAACTCAGGTCATATATATTGTGAAGTAGCCATTATTATAATACAATGAAAATTTCGTTTCACATGGGAAACGTATAAATGCAAGTAGGAAGAGTACAGACTAGAGAGTGCCAATCAATATCACTTGATTGGACAAAACCAAGAGCTGAACATGTCACAGCAATCAAACAAAAGGTTTTTGACCATGCTACACTGACAGGGAAATAGATTGTGGAAGGGTACAAGGTACTAACGGTTGCACCTACCAAACCCTAAAGATAGGGTCCGGTTCCTTGTCTATTAATTTCCTTTTTTAATCTTTTGATCAATGATATATTCTGTGTAATAACATTGCACGCTTGTGACCATGTTGGCAACAACTGATTCCCATCTTGACAGACACGAAATAAAAATGCTAAATTGAATGATGGAATGGTCAGCAAGTTCTTTATGAGTGAAAAGAGTAAATGTCTCATCTTACATGATCAAAAGATTCAAAATAGAAATTTGTAGAATTCAGTCTATCATGAGACCAAGTGCAGAAAAACAAACAAGAAACAAAAATGCTAACTTGAATGATGGACTAGTCAGCAAGTTGTTTACGAGTGAATCAACTTACGTCATGGTTACATCATTATATTGACATAGCCTGGCTGACTAGCAAAGTTCATTCACAGTTATCTACACAATGCCCAAACTTAACTCTTGGTTATGTCACTATAATCCTCACGGCTAAAAGTTCATGGCCAAAGTGGAAGAGATAGAAAGTACAAAGTCCTCAAGGAAAACTTTTTTATAGACATAAACCAAGAGAGAACACAGAGATCAATGAGACCTACATGTTTCTTAAACAGACGAACTATAAGAAATGTAGATTTATCAAGTCAGACATAGTCTAATACTCTACATGTACACACAACAACATTATTGCAATTTTTAATTGGCTTTTTCTTTGTGTGCATGGGTACGTGTGTCTTTACGAGAGAAGTGAAGGATAACAAGCCAGCCACCAGGTTCCTTGCTAGATGGTAGTGGAAAACAAGAGAAGTCATAACACAACTATTTGCAACCTATAATGTGGCACCCCACAGGTTAAGTTGTCAAAACACCCTTTTGATCTGGATAACAATGATCAATATATACAGTACCTGTATTCCCAAACCCCAACACCCCCACCCACACATGTGTCGTATACCTCATGTTCCGGCTGTGATCAAATACCCCCAAATCATTGAGCATTGAACCATGTTATGAGAGAATGCAACCCAGGAAGATGTTACCTCCTGGTAGACCAACTCGTAAAACAGCAGGCAGATATCACTTCGCCTAAAAAATGAAAATACATGGATGGCTACTAAGGGGGGTGTATTGTATCTGAATTTTGTGGGCAATTTAATAAATTTCATGGATTCTGAAAATTCAAGTGTATTCAATTTGGATTTTAAAAAGTCCACAGAAGTCTAGGGGTATTCAATCAGGATTTTAAAAAGTCTTTCTGAAATCCACAAAGTCTAGGGGTATTCAATATGGACTTTCATAAATCTCTAGAAAGTCTGTAGCAAAAGTCTATGAATTTAAGAAATCAGCAGAAGTCCGTGGACAATTTAAAGAGTCCGTGAATTTTTCAAATTATTTATCAATTCCATAATAATCCATATACAATACACCCCTTTAAAGTAAACTAATAGAAAGCAATAGATAATACAATAGCAAATAGATATAACGAAATTCACGTAAATTAAGGTTTGATCAGCCCAAATTGGTTATTTCATTGGTGGAAGGCCAAATGCAAACCAAACACTACACCAATATATGGCTAATTATTGAGTTAAGTTACTAAAAGTATGAATTAATAATTTTAATAAATATATTATTTATAAAAATAACTAAGAAGTAAATATATTAAGTTCCCCTTCTTTTTACGGTTCATTTTCAGCTAAACCCATCTTTTTGCAACACCTAAAAATCACAAACTTCACAAATCTCTCGATCTCTTCATCGCTCTAGATCGAAGGTCTTTGCATCACTGTCTATCGATTTCTTCTTCACTCTATCAAAGATCTCTCCATCGATTTCTATGTCACTGTTCTTTAGATTTCGCGAGGAATGGAGGAACGCCGATTTGTATCTCAATCGATCGATCGAAGTCAAGAGAAGTCCGTTCGATTACAAGATACTTGCGAGACGGAGAACACTCTTAAGGTAATCTCTCTGTCCCTCTCTCAATCTTCAAATTTCATTTCAACTTCTGATTTCAAATTCTAGGTTTATAGTTTTTATGATAGTTTGGATTACTCGATATTCTGTGCGATTTGCTCTAAAGTCGGTTCTGGAACCCTAGAAATTGTTCGACAACACTTTGAGGAAGATCGAATTGAAAGCTTGTTGGTTTTTTATGTGCTTCTGTGCTTTTTTTTATTCCAAAATGATAGGACATTCGATTCAGTCGAAATCTGATTTGGAATGATTTCGATCTCTTATTATTTGATTTGGTAATTTTACTATTTGGATAAAAAGTTAGTGTTTTCACATGATTTTGATATTCAATTGACCCATTTATGCTTCAATGGTTTATCTTGAAGTTCTGATGCTTAATCCAGACCTTGAAGTTCAACCAGGCCTGCATTTCCTCTCATGTCATTTATTATGAAGTCAATTATTCAGCCATTGTTTTTTAGATTGAGAAGGAATGAAGGATTAGTGGTTAGAATTTGTGGATTTGTGTTGTGTTTAAGTTTGATTTGGCTTAAATTATAATGAATTTGAGCTTGTTCGATGGTTGAACAGCTCATAGAGGATTGAATTTGATGGTTTAGTGGAGAACCTCATTCCAGACTATATTACAAATTGCCAGTTGGTTGGTTTGCAATAAATATCTTCGCAATGAAGAACCGAAGTGAGGTGTTACCAACACTTTGCTGGAATTGCATACTGAGACAACTATAAGCTACATTTCAGTTCTTAACTTATTTAGTTATGTTACACCAGAGACTGCTCTGTCGATACCATATTTTCTTGTTTTATTTACTTGTGTGGCGATTCTAGCTCGTTCAGTCCACTGTGTTAGGTTCTATTAGTTTAGATGCTTGAGTTACATTAATGTGTACAAAATGCCTATGGCAATGAACATTTTCCGCTTTGGTGGTTGATTATTGATGTTGTAAATACTTGTTGCAGTGGCAGAGTGGTCTTGAAGTTGGAGTCTTGTTATGCAAAGGGAAATTTTTTGGATTGTGTAGTATGTATTTCTGCTAAAGCCTAAGGTATTTTTGCATGGAGTGTGTAACGGTATTTGAAACTAAACGATGTCGTCTATCCATCAAGGTAAATCAAATACTTGATATTTGTATCTATTTTTTAATCACAAGTGTCGTTACAGAAATAATTGTCTATGACTTCTGAATGTTTTTTGCAAAATACATTATGAGAAGTGCTGGAAAAACTGAGAAGTGTTGGAATATATACTCAATCAAGAAAAAGGAATTTAAATGTTTACTAAAAAAAACTGTCGAAGAAATTTCTCATACTACCAGGACATTGTTTCACATCACATTTAGAGCATTGGCTACACAACAACTTACTCTTCAATTCGCTACCACCTGCTTCATGAGCAACACTTCCATATGGTACCATTACCAACATTACCACTACTAGTACTAAGCACAAACAACCCATGTTGTTCACTTTGGAAACCATGTTTCCTCTTTCGTTGCAGCACTTGCGTTGGTAATTACAAGAGCCAGGAACTTTTCCGATGTAATATATTTGTATCCTTGCCTTGATCCTATCATGCCTTCTTGTTTTAACTTTTAATTGCTTTGTGTTGTCTCCCAACCACAAATGTTTTCTTTGTTTTTCTTCTCGTTCAACATTTTTCTTTTTTAATGTTCCCTTCATAGACATTAACAATATGCATGCATGTCATTACGTTGGACATAAATTAGCTACAATGTGTACAAAATCATATAATATGTATTTAAATTAATAATGTTCAATAAACTTGAACTAAATGTAACCCTACCAAGTGAGCTTCATATTAGTTTTTATTGGATTAGTACTTCAATGAAAGAGGTGCCACTTTTCATATCCAACATGGGATGGCTCTTTTCTAGTATTTGACTTTCCTTTTTTTGACGGTTTCAGTGTGAAGCATGAATATGAGAGCCAATGGAATGAGAAAACTCATTTGATAACATGTGATCCTCACACAAAACATGCATTAACTAACTCAGTTTCTCCACGAGATCGAGGACAAAAAGGAAATTATATTCTCATACGATGTTTAATATCAGGTGAGACTTTACTGCCATCAGATTATAAGTTTATAACAACCTGTTAATGTTATCAAAACCATGTGAATATAACTTCTTTTTTGACCTTTCAGGAGAGTGATGTGAAGTGGGACTCTAGATGGGATACCTATATTCTAATGAGTGATGATCAAATCCACTGGTTTTCTATTGTCAATTCTCTAATGATTGTTTTCTTCCTTTCGGGTATAGTGGCTATAATATTGTTAAGAAACCTGTACCGTGACATTTCCAAGTACAACCAGCTGGAAACCCAAGAAGAGACTGGGTGGAAACTGGTTCATGGAGACGTTTTCAGACCTCCAACAAACTCAGACCTTCTCTGTGTCTATTCTGGATGGGTGTGCAGTTATTTGGCATGATACTAGTGACCATGATGTTTGTTGTCCTCGGGTTCCTTTTTCCATCAAACTGGGGTGGGTTGATGACAGCCACGCTCCTACTCGAGGCCTTTATGAGATTTTTTTTTTTTGGAATGCAATAAAGATGACACAAGCTGGATTTGAAACCATGACCTAGTGGTACCATCCGCCAAACTCTAAACCTTTATGAGATTGTTTGTTGGTTATGCCTTTGCCTGTATTTACAAGATGTTCAAGGGAACAGAATGGAAGAAAATTACTTTAAAAACAACATTCACATTCCCTGGAGTTGTCTTTGCCATAATCTTCGTCTTGAATGCTCTCATTTGGGGGGAGAAGTCGTATGGTGCAGTGCCTTTTGGGACCATGTTTATTCTCGTCTTCTTTTGATTTGGGATCTTACTCCCACTTGTGTTTGTGGGTAGTTATATTGGTTTCAAGAAGCCAGCTAATGAAGACCCTGTGAAAACAAACAAGATCCCTAGACAGATCCAGAGCAGGCATGGTACATGAATCCAATTTTCTCAATCTTGATAGGGGGTATTCTTCCATTTTGAGTTGTCTTCACTGAACTCTTCTTCATCCTCACATCAATTTGGTTGCACCAGTTCTATTACATCGTTGGCTCCCTATTTATTGTGTTTGTCATCCTTGTTGTCACGTGTAAGGAAATACACCTACTTTTTTTAGTTTTCTTAGCGTTAGCATACTATTGATGCACTTGATACATGTACATTTTTTTAAATACTGATGCAATATGAGAAACGATGTTGTAATTGATTGCAATTATTTCACTTTGTAATGGTTGCAAGATTATTTTAATTTGGGTATTAACATTGGTATTTGAATATTTGGGTTTTATAATCTCATTAGATGTCATTCATTTGTTGATACATTTTTATTTATTTATTTAAAAATTAAATAAAATTTTATATATTGATTTTTGTAAAAATTAAAAAAAAAAAAAACATTTGTAATACATAGAAGTGTTGCTAATATTTCAACATTGTAACATGCTATAGGGCTATTGGCAACTTTGGACAACTGTTACAAAATTTGAAAGTTGTAGCACGTCGAGGTGTTACTAATATTTGTAATGCCATGATTTGCAAGATTTTTGTGGTGTTACAATTTTTTTTAGTAACAAAGCTAGTGTGTTACAAATTGTCATTTATGGGGTAGTGAAAGCTTTATATTATTGTATTTCTAAGAAGCAGAGTATGAAGCTTCATATTATTGTGAACCTCTACTTGCAGGAACCTCCTCGAGGGCGAATGAGAAAAGAAACAAGAAGAAGAAAAAAGGAGGAGAAGAAGAAAAAAACAGAGAAGGAGAAGAAGATGGGAGGAGGTGGGATGAAAGGTGGCGGTGGTGATTGATGGAGAAGAAAAATAAGAAGGGGGAAGAAGAGGAAGAAATGTAGCATTGGTGATGGCGTGGTGGTGGTGGCGATTGTAGAAGAAGAATGGAGGAGGAGGAGGAGAAGGATGGGGATGAAAGGTGGCAGTGGTAATTGATGGAAAAGATGGGTTAGGATTTTTTTTTTTTTTTTTTTTTTTTTTTTTTGCTATATAGTGGTGGTGTCCTTCAGTAGATTAAAATATATATATATATATATATATAAAGGTGCCGGTAGTGCCCTTCAGTGGAATTGGTGATGTTATTTAGCAGGGGCAAAAAATGAATGAAGAAAACATCTATGCCACACATGATTTTCAAATTGATTAGACAATGAACTAAAACAGATGAATGTAACCAAAAGAAATGTTGATTTTTAGAGAGAAGAATGTGTAGAGTTTTAATAGTTAGAAGCTTCCAGTACACTAGGGATGGAAGTAAGGCGGTTTTTTGTGAATACCTGCTCCGCCACGAACCATTTGGTGCGGATTGGGTTTCCCTTAACGGATATCAGGGCGGTTTCGGGGGCTCAGAATTTTATCCGTCACTATTTCGGGGTGGATACGGATTTGGCCATATCTACCCTCGCGGATATCCATTTATGTATTGTTACTAAACTGTCCTTGTACAATAAAAACCCTAATTGTTATCATCATGACCCTCCACTCTCCAGACCTTATATTATCTCTATTGCCTGTAGGAACCCTTGGCCGCTCCACGCCTCTAGACCCTCCACCATAACCCCCACAAGCCACCGCCGCTCCATGCCTGCATAAGTCCCTATTCTTCTCCCTGCTTCTCTATTCTTCTTCTCTCCCTGCTTATACTTCTCTCACGACCCAGCCCTCGCCTCACACATAGGTTGACAGTCTCTCTGTCTGAGCCACAACCACGCAGCAGATCATATTGATTGACCCATTACCACAAGACGTCGCCCCTTCTCGCTAGCCACATCCCTCGCCTACTATCTCCTTGCTTCTCTCTTCTTTTTTGTAATTCTAATGTGGGTTTTTTTATTTCAGGTGCTGGAGTTGGCTGAAAGTGTTGCAAGAGACAACGACAAGTTGATACTGGTGCATTTCAAAAGAGTCACAAGTCACAAAAAAAAGGCTTAGTGGGTGGGTAAGTTGTTTGTGGTGATGGTGATATAGTCATAGAGATCTGATTGAAACAGTTTAGTTGTAGTGTTTGATTGGTAACCTCAATGAGAGCTAATGATGTAAATAATTTAGTTGAATTATTGAAAACTAATATCAATGCAATGTCTTGAGTTTTGAATTCTTGATTGTTGTGGAGTTTGATTCAAACTAGTTGAATTTGATCTTGCTAATGTTTCAGTTTTAATCAGGATCTGGATTTGCGGAACCCAAACTTAGCTCTGTAACCTAAATATTATTGGTTACGGAGACAGTACATAAAAATTTTTAAACAAACAATGGGTTGGGGCGAATATCCACAATCCGTGACGGAGCGGGGATGGTTTTAGCAAAAATAATTAATCAATTATTCGGGGCGGATTCAAAGATCTGCAATCCCTGGCTGGGCGAGGACGAATAAAAAATGAAAAAAAGGGTTAACTACAGGCATACAACCTATCTAAAAAAAACCTAATGGAAGATACTAAAGAACGAAAAAAAAATCATAATCAAACTGAGCCTTTCGCATCTATAAATAATTACAAAGATCTATCTTCTTCAATTTTGCTTAATCATTGAAGGTTTTGTAGTATCTAACAAAGTTTAGGAGCAGAAAGAGCTTGGGGATGACAATGGATGACTATGAGTGATGGTTGAGGGCTTTGGGAGAAGATTCGTCTATGGAGAGGGATTTTCAAATGATTGGATTTGGCAAAGTAGTTGGAGAGGAGTTGGTTAATTTTAAGGAGAAGAATTATACCCATTGAAATTTCTAATTTATTGTTTCAAGCAAGGTGATCCCAACCGTTATTTTATGTACATTAAGACCATATCTCATCAAGTTATATAGATATAGATGGGAATATGTTAAAAAAATCATGTGCATTGGGATTGAGTGGTTTAAGAAATTAGATCATTCAAGGACAATAGAGAAGACTCAACATTGATACTTTGATTCAAAGATTTCATGATTAATCAAGAAGTTCATCAAAGTCGAAATCAACAAAAGTCACTTGAAGATCGAAGTCAAGTTCAAGTCAATAATTAAAGAAGACTGAAGTCCAAGATGGTTGAAAAATATCTAAGCTTGGACCATAAGCAAAAAAGTCAAATACTTAATGCAGATGATCAAAATGAATTGGAAATCGAATGTAAATTAGAAAAAAAATCATATTTCTTTAGACCATAAGCAAAAAGTCAAATACTCATGCTCAAGGACACGTAGGACATTTTGGCTTCACTTGTAGTCCGCATAAGAGAAATTTATTAAAAATTATTTGTCATGTGCAAGTATTTATTTTTTCAGGACAATTGGTTTTTCTATCACATTTTTAAACATTTAAAATAATAAATTTATCTCTTCTTTAGGTCAATGTGGCAGCTCACCAATTATTTGTCAACTCATATGAAGTGGTTTGGCTTGGATTAATACTATAAACTTCTTTCATGCTATCTTTTGAGTTTTATTTTTTTGACTAATGAATCTTCTAAATATGAATTTTTGAGCTAGAGCACGAAAAATTAATAACAAAACAATTTATTCATCGACAACGTATTCAAGGATTTCATCATGATTAGTTGGTCAATGAATAGTCTCATTCAAATCCAAATAAATACCATAAAAATCATACTCCAATTTTAATCTAAAGAGTCCAATTGCATCCATACAAGCTTTATTGTCATCCCTAATGTAAATGAACATTTCAACATCATTTCGTTTTCGTCTCCTTATGCAATCCTTCATGTAAATACTGATGCGAGTAGTTGCACTTGTATCTATCCATCAGGAATAGCGTGTTACATCAGCTAGATTAAATTCAGAACAAACAAAACTAAAATTATCATTTTTCTTTGTGAGTCACTTCTGATATTTGAGACAATCCTTCTTCACATGACGCACTTTCTTGCAAAGAAACGTATGACGACATTATCATGTTTCTGCTGCACATTTTCCTGTGAAGTTCTTTCAAATGCAGTTCCCTTAGCTTTAATATTAGTATTTTGTTTCATTTTCTTGATGCCTGAATTGTCATTGGAAAATGTTAGCACTTTCTATATTTTCTTGTTTCAATCTTTCATCTTCTTGCACAAACTGACAATGAGCTCATTAAGAGTCTATTTCTCCTTTTGAGTATTATAATTGATCTTAAAGAGACCAAACTATATAGGAAGATAAATCAAAATGGGGTACACAAGGAGATCTTCAAAAAATTACAACTTTAGTGTTATCATTTTGAAAACAAGATTAGACATTTCCATAATGTCCTCCCTTATATTTCTTTAGCTAGTATACCGCATGGTAACAAGTTTGCTAAGAAGCATACTTGTCTCCACTTTTTTGATGCAACAAATCAGTCTGCAACTTGGCGTATAAAATCTTCAGCATTTTCCTCTTTAGGTATTGCATCACGAAAAGTTTCAGAAATATAGTGTTTTATATTATAAGACTCGTGCGATTAGATCACTTTTCATAAGAAGTCTTATCTTCAGCTGAACTAGAATCAGTAAGCTTAGTGGGTTCATCAACACGAAACGCATGATACAAATTCATACACCCAAGAACGATCACGATATGATTTTTCCATTTTTCAAAATTTGAACCATTAAGTACTGAAATGTTATTTAAATTAGTAGATATTGAAGAAGCATTCACTAAATAACACAAAATAAACAAGCTCACATTAATATATATATGTACACCCATGAACAATATTTAATGAAGTGATATGAGAACAAAATAAAGAACAAGTAATCATTATAATGCAAAATTTGGTCTAATTAAGGAGCAAACAAATAGACTAAAGGTAAAAAATATATATAATTACATTTTTAGTAATAGGACCTTATGAGAAACCGAACACACCATTACAATTCAAGTCTTTGGGCAAACATTGTAACGTGTAAGTGGTTATCTCAAAACTATTGGGGCTAATTACTGTAAGTAAAATAAAATCGGGCTTGGCCAAACAATAACCTTCATTTGGATTGATCATTGAGTGGATTTGGGTTTGTTTGGGTCGGGCTTTGGCACGTGATTGTCTTGGCAACTTGCAATTTCACCCGTCACTTTGTATCACTATTTAAACCAACCCATTAATCGTTCTTCGAATTGTCACTTTAACACAATTTCATTGTTTAAGCTCAAGTTCCTACAAAAATATGAAAACAAAATAATTATAATAAAATGCAATATTTGAAACACTAACAAATATAAATTCGAAGATGTTTTAAGTAATAATTATGTGAATATCAAATACCCTCAAACCTATATTTTGCTAGTCCTCGAGTAAAACAAAAAAATAAAATCCTAACACTTTGGCAAGAATCATCGGTTGCACTTACCTTAAACATGCAACAAGGTTTTGAACCCTTAGATTACCACTAGTGGATGGAGTTATAGTCTCGTAAGGGTTTCCAAAAATGTTACACACAAATATTAGTGACTCGATAAATTTAAAAAACATGGTCACTCTTATTTATTTTCCTCAAAGTAATCATTTAATTGCCAAAATTTCAGAAAACAACCAACAATGTCACAATAATATATCAACGGATTTTGACAAGGATTTATTAGTATTCAAATGTTAAATAAATTTCATTATCATTCTCAACTCAAAGTGTGTGTGTGGATTTATTACATACATATATATCCTTAAACCTAAACTAGGAAACCCCAATGTTCCACTATTTTTCTCTCTCTTGAAGATATAACCCGTCACCTGAGTTTGTATACCACGTTTTATGGTTTACGTCACCAACACAAATTCTCCATTTTATGGTCTTCTTTACCAACACAAAATCAAATACTAAAGCAAATCCCTAGTTTCTCTCAACCATATTCTTCTCCACTTATCTGATCCCAAATAATCTCCAGTAATTGCACCAATCGGAAGAGCACAATAACAAATAGTGGTTTATACTAGGAAGGAGTTACATAGAAAATTTGTGGTTTTTTCAACAATTTAATTGTTCTATATAGAACTATGAGATTGGATTTATGTACATGCTATGTAGTATTTTGATTGTTGTTGGCTATGAGTTTTGTGTATGTATTATAGGATCTCGTTTATTGATTGATTTGCAGTCAAACATAGTAGCTTATTATTAACTAATTTTTTAAAAATCTTAGAAACATACATTTGAGGCCTAAGAGCATCTCCAATGGTAAAAGTTATAATGGGGGATGAACCATCTCCCATTTTAACCAAAAGCTAAATTTAGGGGTCTCCATATTTCTTCACCACTCCAACCACATCCTATATTTTAACTTTTTCATCATTATTTTAATATATCTTCAATTTTTTTATACCAATTTAATTTCAATTATACTATTATTAATTTTAACTTAAAATATACTATTATTAGTTTCAATTATACTATTATAATATTATTAAATATATATTATTATTAATTTCAACTTAATTTAAATTTGACAAATTAAAAGATTTGAGAGTTTTTTAAAAAAATTAGTATTAATTTGACTAATTAAAGAAGATGGGAAGGTAGTTGAGAGTTTCTTTTATTTTTATTTTTTGATTTATTTTTAATTTAGAAAATTAAATATTTGAGAATATTTTATTATTATATGAAATATAGGGGATTGGTTAACTTCACCCTAAATTTAAGAGAAGTTGTATATGAAGTTATTATAGTGAGATTGTTTAGGGAAATGATTGAAGCAATAGTTTTTTTCTATAAAACCCTTAAAATAGCTTTTTAGGGAATGATCGAGATGCTCTTAGCATGCCCCAAAAGCCAAAAACAAACATCAAACTGATTCTCTTACCTCCTCTCCACATAGAGCCCTTCTAACCGTCGAGGAAAGGGCGAGCAAATGGGCGAGAGGTGGGTATTACCACTCACCCCCTCGAGATTCATGAGATTGTGCATCTCAAAGGCACATGCACGGATCTCGAGGGGAATGAGCGGTCACACTCACCCCCTCGCCGGTTTCCTCGCCATTTAGAATTTTCCCTCCACATATAAGGAAATCATGAATTATCCAAGGCAAACCCAAACCTATCCAACCCAACACACACCTTTTGCTCTTCTATCTATCCCCAAACCAAATCTTCTTTTCCCTCTATTTCCCCGTCTCCCTTTTCTTTTCTTACTCCTCCAAACCCAACCTAGAAAACCATGATTATAAACCTCTCAGCCTCTCCCTTAACTGGTAAATTACTTGGTTCAAAGTCGCCCAAAACCTATTTCTCCAAGCCTCTCTTCTCTTCTTCTCTAACTTCTTCAAATTTTACTCCAAACCTGAAAACCCATTACCAAAAACAGCTTTTCTTTGATAAGAGAAGATACCCAAATGGAAAAGGAGATTCTTTTAGGACTTTTTTTGCCTTACCTGGATTTGAAAGTGGAAATCTAGAGAATGCCCAATCTGTAATAGAGGCAGTAGCAGTGTTAGCAGGGATTATTATTGTTCATGAAAGTGGGCACTTTCTTGCGGCTTATCTACAAGGAATTCATGTAAGTAAATTTGCAGTTGGTTTTGGTCCTATTTTAGCTAAATTCAATGCAGATAATGTAGAATACTCTCTTAGAGCTTTTCCTCTTGGTGGGTTTGTGGGGTTTCCTGACAATGATCCAGACAGTGATATTCCTGTCGATGATAAGAATTTGCTCAAGAACAGACCCGTTTTAGATAGAGTTATTGTCATTTCCGCCGGAGTTATTGCCAATATAATTTTTGCATATGTGATCATATTTGTTCAAGTTTTGTCAGTTGGATTGCCAGTTCAAGAAGCATTTCCAGGGGTATTAGTGCCAGAAGTTCGGGCAGCGTCTGCTGCTTCTCGGGATGGATTACTCGCTGGTGATGTGGTTCGTTCTGTTAATGGATTCGAATTGCCGAAAAGTGGGCCTACTTCAGTTATTGAGCTTGTCAATATTATCAAGAAAAGCCCTGGAAAGAATGTGGCTCTTAAGGTTGAAAGAGGGAAGCAAGATTTGGAAATTCGGGTTACTCCAGATGAGAGTGTAGATGGAACTGGAAGAATTGGGGTTCAATTATCTCCAAATGTCAAAGTTTCAAAAGTTAAACCGAAAAATTTTCCAGAGACAATACAATTCACTCAGAGGGAATTTACGGGTCTTACATATAATGTTTTGGATAGCTTGAAACAGACTTTTCTTAAATACTCAGAGTCATCTGGCAAAGTTGCAGGACCTATTGCCATTATCGCCGTTGGTTCAGAGGTTGCAAAGTCAAGCACTGATGAGCTTTATCAATTTGCAGCTGTACTGAATATCAACCTTGCTGTGATAAATCTACTTCCTTTGCCTGCACTGGATGGGGGTTCATTGGCTTTGATCCTCATAGAGGCTGCAAGAGGTGGGAAAAAGCTACCCCAAGAAATAGAGCAAACAATTATGTCATCGGGAATTATGCTTGTTCTTCTTCTCGGGCTCTTCCTTGTTGTGCGAGACACGCTTAACCTTGATTTTATAAAGGAGTTATTATGATGATTTATGGGCTCTTGGAAGGTCAGAGTGTGGAAGATTTGGAAAGAAATGCATAGAGGAGATATTTTTGAGATTGTGGTGATATAAACCGTACTAGTGGATTTCTCACTTAGATGTTTAGCATGGTACAGTTCCATCCCTGATGCAGTGATGAGTAGGGTATGGTTTCTTCCTCATCTCATTCATATCATCCAGTATGATTGCACTCATCCCCTTGTAAATCTTATAATTGTAGCAGTGGAGATATTTTCGTGGGTTTGGAATCAAGAGATCATTCCAGCCGGTTCACCATTCATGTTGATATATGTGATTATTGCTTTCAACTATGATCCCTAACCGGGAATTATAAGTTAAATGTTAGCCTCTATTGTCTGTTCTCATTAGTAACCATATTTGCATTGGAGTTGCAATTTTGTTTTGGCAATAGCCCCTCTTTTTCTCAAACAAACATAGCTGAGAGATACTTGAGTAGATACGGTCAATTGGAAGAGTAGTGAATTTTTTATACCTTTGAGAACTCTGTAATTTGCTGTATGGTTACTCGACTGCATTGATTCTTGATAATGTTAGTCTATAAGAATAAGAGTGCAGTGCATTCAATTATATTGGGGATACAATAAATAATTGTCATTATTGTATCTGATTTGAGTTTATTTTAATCCACCAACACAAATAAATAAAGATAAAAAGAGAAGTAAATTTCCCTGCCTGAACCTGATTTCACATCTGAAAATCCGTGAAAATAAACATAAGATGTATGTCATGAAAATGATCCTTCCTGACTTTATTCGGCATCTTCATGGTGCATAATTTAATTAGATTGCCACAAGATATGCTGACAGCATTAAATTTTATCAAGGGGAGATGATAAACTAATAAAAAAAATTACCAAATAGATGTAGCACAAGATTGTTAGTCATTTGTGTCGAATTTAAATCCTTCATATCAAAATCCCTCATCAGCATCACCACCTACATCCTATCCAAATAGTGTCTTCCTGCAACATGAATCATGTTTTGACATTGTGCCACCCAGTTGCCGCAAATATAATGAAACTGGTTAGAGGAATAAAACCTCAAGGACCATCTGCACAACTTCACACTCTTTAGAGCTCAGTATATTCAAATAAATCACCATGTGTCCCTGAAGTTGTGAATTAGAGCACTTCTTCTGTGTTGGAAGGCATGGCGTTGAAGCTGCATATCTTTGGCTGCCATGTTATTATATCTGTAAAATTTTAAATTTAGGGTTCTGTATGGCCAATTAACAGTTATAAATAAGCCCCAATGCCTAGTTTTATTACTTGGTTGTTATTGGAGTTATTTAAAAGAGTCCTCTTTGAATGTTTATGAGAAATCGGGTTTATTTTGTAATGTGCTTACAAATCTGGCTTAGAAGTGGTCATTACTCATTAGCTTCCACCATTAATTTACGTGAGAAATTGGCATCTGAGCGAACCTCAATCTGATGGATGATATTTAAGTATGGTGAGGAAGACTAACCAACCCACAAATCCAACCAATCCAATTATCTGCTCCCCAAAAATCATCCAAAAGTGGTGACAGGAGAGAAGACATTTACCAAAAGATCGATGTGTTGAGTGAATTAGTCGAAGGTTTTGTACAAGCCCAAGTGGACTTGATTCGAGCCTCATTGCACTGTCCCTTCCTCCTGTCAGCAATCCAAAGCTAAAAACCCCATCATTGGCTCGGCCAATCCTCGCCACATGGCTCTGCCGCCAGTGCTTGATGGATGTTGCCGGTAATGGTCCTGCTCTTTACAATTTGCTGGTTTCATTGATTTGGATGTTACGGTGCGAAGACTGTTTCCTCCGCTTTTTGCATCACTTGCTAAGTAAAAGTTCATGAATGTTGGTTTTTAGAAATCAGACCAACTTGTAATGTACTACTCCTTAGTTCTGACAGCTCCTGGAATATTGTGCTAGGTTTGGAATTTTTCTGAATGGAAGGAAGGGTTTAATTTGAGGATGTCAAAAAATTCAGGATTTTGAAATCAATTTAAGGGTCTTGGCATGGGTTGGGAACCTGGTTTGGTTTGAGAAGAGTTTGGAAACAAACTCAATCTGCAACAAGTGGTTAGAGGTAGTAAAAGAAATTATCTCTTTATTGGAGCGTTATCAGGCATCTCGCCGTGGATGGAGAGGACAATTTAATAGGGGAATGAAATATAGTTTCGAACATATGTGCCTCCACACCGTCCTCTGCATCAAGAACCACCACCAGTTCAGAGGTATCGGAAGAGGCGTGATGGACACCCTTGAAAGTATTTTCGTCATCTTGATAGGATTGATAACTTTGATGCTGATTTTGATTCTTTTGATGTGCCTAACAGTATTTGTGGTTGACACCGAAGGTTATTAAGAGTTATGGATAAAAATCAGTTCGGTGACATGAAATTTGATGGCCTATTCCTGTATCAACTGGTTAAATAAAGTTGATAAGGCTTTTGGAGTATAAGAATATTGCTGGTGAAATAAGGTTACAAACAAACACTGGTCTTGCTGTCCACTGGTAGGACAATAGGAAATTGCAGGACAAAAAGCGAGTGAAATCTTGAAATGAGGTCTCCTTTCTTTATGCCCTATTGTTTTGAATCTAAATTTCTTTGAGTGCACTTAGGTATAACTTTTTCACTCAGTAAAAATTAAAAAGAAAACTAATCCGCGTTGTTCTCAGATGAATGCATACAAACAAAGCCATTAGATAACTGCTTGTAATTAAATTTATTTGAAAGTGCCACTGAGCTTGAGTACTAGTTAGGATTTGGGAAGGTTGAAGCAGCCACTACCAATCCTGACATATGTCATAACTACATTTTCAGCCCACTTGCCAAGTAGAAAATATTTCCAATTACCACCACCATTAAGACTAATAGTGTCCAACTTAGCTTTTTATCTGACGGAGGATGCAAATATTATGCCTACTTGAACTGAAGGTTTCAGTTGCGACAACTTCAGCATGATCCAGTAATCATAAATAGCTAAGGCTAGATCTGATACTCATGGATTATTTATAGGTATAGGTATTACCATGTTCATCTATTGCAGAGCTTGTTATGTTTTTTTTTTTTTGTTGGAAATTGTGGAAGGGGTGCTGCATGACCCGACCCACACGAGTCATGCAGCAGTTGAGTCGAGGGTGCCAAGAATCGAACATGCGCCCTGAAGTATTTGCAGCAGTCAAAATTGATAGACTAGGAACCTAGTTCTTCTGCTAACATGTAAATCAACACTACTCATGAAACTGAGCCTGCGGCTTGTGGAAAAGGCTCTGGTGCCCATAATTACTGCTGATTTGAATTTATGCTAAATTGATGGCCTGGATGGAATAGTTGGTATATGCAAATTGAGCATGAAATAAGAAATTCTCTGTTTTGTGTTTTTCGATTTCATTAGATCTAAACCTGATCAGGCCCATCATCTCAACTATGGCACTGGGTGTCAGGAAAACATGCATGCTCTATAAAATTGGTGATTTGATAGGAGCCCAGATTGTTGATGTAACACACTAGATACATTTTCTCATGAAGATTGAGTTCCTAATACCTATTGTTATCCTCGTTGATGAATCACTGAAGACCATTGGCCTGTTACTGCGACAGTTTTTCAAAACACCAGATACCCCAAATTTATCCTTGCTGCCTAGCCTAGCCAAGGCAGAAGTAGGCAAGCACCTTTAACTGTAGTCTTTTGCCATTTTTAATGGCCAAAGTCTGTTTACTAGACCAAGTAAACCCATAGTCGCCTGCATAACTTTCACAACATCATAGAAATTTTGAAGAGCAAGTTGACATGGACATGCCGAACCAAAACAATCATAGGAGTGCATACTGATATACCCTGCATGATCCACATATTCATCCGAGTGATGTTTCAGCTGATCCTCAGATCCCCAGGGTGCTTAAACACAAAGCAAGCCCATTGAGTATGTTCATGTCAGCCTATATATTTGATAATCTGAGTGAACTCATACTCTAGACATATCAATTAGGTTTAGGGGTTGTGCCGCCCATCGAGAATGTTCATCTAAGCCTATAGACCTGAGTGAACTCGTACTCTAGACTCATCTTTGAGCGCAGCCCGCACATTGTGGGAGAAAAAATGGCTTCCTTCACGTACAGAATTCACAAGTAATCCGCCAAAACTCGTATGCTGCCTCGCCAAGACTAACGAGCCAGCCAGAGGCTTAATCCATTGACAAATGATAATTTCTACTGTCTGATTATATAATGTAGTATTTCCTCTTTGTGCCTGGATTGGGAATGTCAGCTATGCTCTATGATAACTTCACTGTTTGATGCAACACATTTTAGTGCACTGATGATGTGTTGAGTTGCCTCCGCAATTAGTGAACAATGATGTTCAGTTGACAAAGAAGCAATAAGTTAGATCACAGCAGATAATACACTAGTTTCAATATTTTCCATTATAGGTGTGGATGCAAATTTTTACCAGATCATGTGTTGATCACGCGGAGTAATCTGCACAAGATGAAGAAAGATTCTTGACATCGGTGTGGTGTCTGCCATTGAGACTCCGATGCCAAAGTTAGATAATGCCTTTAAAAATATGTATTTATCTTGTTTTAAGAGAGAATTGTGAATAAAACAAAGAGTTACCTAGAAATAACTGTATTTGATTATTTATAGAGGCAAGAGGAGCCAATTGCTCACAGATGAGTGGGACACGTGGCAGGTCGGGAGCCAACTGCTTGTAGACGAGTGAGACATGTAGCAGTCAGAAACCAACTGCTCGTAAATGAGGAGCCAACTGCTTGTAAATGAGTGAAACACGTGGCAGGTTGGAATCCTACTGCTCATAGATGCGTGAGACGCGTGGCGGGTCGGGAGCCAATTGCTCGTAGATGAGTGAGACACGTGAGCCGACTGCTCGTAGATGAGTGAGACACATGGCAGGTCGGGAGCCAACTGCTCGTAGACGAGTGCGACACATGGCAGATCATGAGCCATTGATGGTTGTAACTTCTCGTAGATGGTTGTAACTTCCGTTAGTCAATGATTGTAACTTCCGTCAACGGTTGTAACTTTCCGTAAATGTTTGTAACTTCCGTTGACAGTTGTAAATTCCCATTGATAATTATAATTTTCCATTTAGATAAGCCTCTCGTGCAGGTTCGTGTGCTCAGCTGAGCATGGTGGTCAGCGCCAAATACTATTCCTCTGCTAAAAAAGATTTGGGATTTTGTACTTGTATCTGATTTGGGTTGACTTCTTGGGAATGACCCAGATTTTTGGGCTTTTTTATTCTATTGGGTTAAGGAAATGCCCATCATCTCCTTGGTTTTTTAGTTGACCATTTTTCTTTTTCTTTTTACTTAAAAGCAGATGAGATGTATTATCACTGAGAAGTCCACCAAAATAGAAGTAGAATGCCCCTGATCTTGTTGACTTATCAATATTTGTTGATAGGCTTCTTCCAAGAGTTTTTTTAAAAGACAAAGTAGAATTCCAAGAAATCTGTTAGAATTGAGGTCGACGTCTCTATTGGGGAGGAAATATCTCTTTTAAAATAAATATAAAATATAAAAACTTCTTGGATTGGCCTCTTTGGTCGTGAGGGAGCTATTGCGAGATCTGAAGTTTCTTCTATTGTTGAAATGTAGTATATTGAAGATAAAATGATTGCGTGTAGAGTCTTGTACTGAAGACAAGGTGATCTACTGGATGAGTTACATAAAATACTTTCTGAGGCTCTTGGACTTTGTCTAAGTAGAGGATCATCCTTAGATGTTTCAGCATGTATTCAACAGATGTCGTAGACTAATAAGCAAGACCTCATATTCTGCTTCATTATTGAAGGCTTTGGAACCAAGTGTGATGACTTGTTTTACCATGGTTCCATTGGGTGTAAATAAAATGTCTTGCTCCGACACCCTTGTGATTTAATGACTCATCCACACATAAATGCCACATATATTTGGGCTGACATGTCCCTGTTTCAGTACGAGTTGAAGAGTCTTCCTTTGTTGAAGGACGTGACACTGATCTGTTGGTTGACTTTGTTTCCTCGATAGAGCAGAGATCAGATTCTGCTAAGGCTTGGGCCTTTATAGTTGTCCTCAGCCAGTAGATCAAGTCGTATTGGCTCATCTCTATCACTCATTTCATGAGTTTTTGGCAAGCATCCTGGAGGAAGTCGTGCCCCCAGCTCTTCCCTGGTAAAGGTTGAGCTAATTGCTACATTTAAAACTTCCATTTTTATCGAACTTATGTTGAAGTAATATTGCATTTCGTTCAACTTTTCTTTTAGTTTGCTGACTTAGAAATATTTTCATTGAGGACGCAAAAGCTTTATTGGCCTCCTTCATGAGTTTCCAATATGCTAAGTCGGAACTTAAGCATAACTTGAGGATCTAGAAATTAATCATGGATTAAAATCTATTTATCTTGAAATTTTCATGGAAATATTGTGTGATATGTTGATCACTTGACAAAACTTAAACAGATTTAAGTAGTCCTGAGTAAGATGCTTATATGCTCAGTAACTTATTAATTGAATTACCCACTCATGGATAGTGTCATCCTCTACTAAAGTGTCACTACAACACAAATGTTCATTAATAGCATTTTTGCCAAATGTGTTATCAAAAGTCAATTTTTAATGACTTCAAAAAAAAACTCTCTAGAAACTTTGGCGGGCCTTTTGGCGCTTACTCAAAATTTTTACTTAGCGCTCGCCTCTTTCATCTCTCCTTCACCCTCCCTCCCCCTGTCTTCATCCATCTTTCCATCTCCCGTCATCCCTCCATCTCGCCATCTCCCTCACTGCTCCCTCCATCTCTTCATTGCCCTCCCTGCTCTCTCCATATCTCCATCTCTCTCACTGCTCCCTCCATCTCTCTGTCGCCCTCCCTCCCTCTATCTACTGCTCTCCCTCCTTTTTTTGTCGCTTGATCTCACTTTCTCGCAGTCAATTCACCTCTCTCTTGCACTCGATTCAACAGTAGTTGTTCTTGTGTTTCTGGGGTGCTCCTCTCACATCAACGCCACAAATGGATCGATTTATCCGTCCCTGACGAAGACTATGTTGCTGAAGAGGCATGGTCTTGCATGACTGGTATGATTTCCTAAAAACCCTTTAATAAAGATTCGATTTTTATGTTGAATGTTACTGAATTTTTATGTTGAATGCGCCTTTTCCTTTCTTCTCTTCTTTGCAGCAAACCATGGCTCTACCTCCATCTCTTCAACAACAACAAGGTTAGCTTCTTCTTCTGATAGATGGGATTTACTTCTTCTTCTTTTTGGGTTCTTTTTGTTGGATTAAGAAGAAATTTATGCTTGTTTTTTTTTTTTTTATGGATTTCATTTACTGTTTGCTTTTAATTGTGTCATAAAATTCTGAATTCAGCTTTTTAGAGATACCTTTTTGGTGTTTCCAGTCTTTAAATGAGATTTCTCTCAACCCTTTTAATGATTTCCTTCATTTATTTTTGTTTTCCCCCAATTAATTTTGGGCAACTAGTGTGAGAAAATGAACTAGTCGAGTTGCACATGAAGATATACATAAGGTTGTGTCATGACATTTGTTAGGGGAAGAACAATCAAACACAAAAATGAAGTTCATGAAAATAGGGAGCATTTCTTTTTTGGGTTTGGAGATTGACAATACGGTTTCAAAATAGTGCTCAGAACACAATTGTGTTGATTTAATTAAGCGTTTTACACAGGCATGCATTTGTTTGATAAATTACCTGTGAGAATATGCCAATGTGGTTTGAGATTGTCAAAATGTAGGAGGTTGGGTGGGGGCATCTAATAATGCATAAATCATTATTTCGAGTTTGGGTTTAGAGTTTATTGGAGTTATGGAGTATGGATTAATCGCTCACTTTTAATGTTTTTTAGTTTTTTCCCCTAATCATTGGATAACAATTGTGTCCTTTTTTTAAAGACGTTCTTAGATAGGTGTTTAATTGGTGGAGTTGCAAAACTAATTCCGGCGAGTCCATCAATGGAAGCCAAACTGTTAGCCAATGTATTTGATTCTCTATAAATATGCACTATGGAAAAGTTAATGACATCAAAGATTCTTAATTTAATCAAGAGTGGAAGAGACTGTCCACGAGCTTTTTTTTTTTATCTTCAGCAAGACTATGGTAGTGGGTTTTTTTTTTGGTGAATTTGTTTTGAAGATGGGTGTTACTTGTGCAAATTAAATGTCAGAGAAGGGTGGCTTTTATTTTGGTGTGAATCACTGAAGCCATTTTGCTTATTGCTTTGTTTATCTAGTGTGTGTAAGGTTTTGTTAAACTTGAAGCTGGTAGGCCATAAAGTATGGAGTTCGAAACGATACCAAGAGAAATATTCCTTCTTTTGGTGTTAATGATGATATTCATCCTGACTAAAGGAACAAAGCGACGGGGAGTCTCAAAGCGATCGAGAGTCTGTATATAGGGAGTATGACCAATCAATGAACAAAAAGACTGTAACTGAAGTACATTGGTCTACAATTTTTTTTTACTGATTGGTGTGTTTTTAATCTGGTTGTCTCTTTCCAAATAGTTATGAAACTCAGCTGGAGTCATTAATCAGATATTGCCTTTCCTTCTTTCATCTGTGTGAAACGTTCACCTTATTTTGTGAGAAACTTATGCCAATCAAGCTCCCTTCACATACAACAGATTTACTGATCTCTGATTATTAATGGAAGTTCATTGAATGTATTTCTTTTCTTCGATCATTGAAGTCATTGCTTTACCTCTAGAAATTAAATCTTTTGTTGGACTAACATAAAGAAGGTTTGGTAAATGCATGTCTATGTTAATTCTTACTATATTGTCTTCTTTGGCATAAATGCAGCTTGATCCAGCTATGAGAGAAGCGTTTGATGTAGCATATGACAACATCCATGCATTCCATATGGCCCAAAAGAACGATGAGAGAATTGTTGAAAACATGAAAGTAAGTAGCGATTAGTCACTTATTCTCTGTTAATGGATTAGTGTGGGCATTGGATTGCATAAGATTGGTTTAATAAGTAGTCATGTGCTTGAATGAAAGGCCTGTGATTGAAAATTAACTCATAATAGCTTTTGCTTAAATTTGATTGAGGAGTTAGATGCAAACGGGTGATTAAGTATATTGGTTCAGTTGGTATTTATGTTCCAAGAGGAACAAGAGTTTTACCTTCAACATTCTTGATGCTTTCAGGGGTATCTGATCAGATTTTGTTTTACTTTGTTTCTGTGCTGGTATTGGTATGAAAAAGAAGGAGAGTGCAAGACTCTTCTATGAAGTATTGGTATGACTTTTTACTTCTCATGCAACATGCTTTTTCATAGGACTCTTTTGTGGATTGTACATATTTAGGCCAACATAATTTCTTGTCGTGTATAGCTTAGCGCATATTTCCTTGCAAAAACAACCAGTGACCTACCAATGGATATATTCTTGCAAGTATTGTTCCTTTTGTAAGCACATAAAACTTTCAATTATATGATATGCAGGTTGCCTGATTGTTTGTGACTAGTAACATGGGTTAGATCATATAGGAATTGGTACGTATGTATACATAGGATGTTGTTCTTACAATCAATTATGTGATATGCAGGTTGCCTGATTGTTTGTGACTAGTAGCATGTGTTAGATCATATAGGAATTGGCACGTATGTATACATAGGATATTGTTCTTACAATAAACACTCCAGTGACACAATTGCATTACAGGTATCAGCGTTTTTGGTTGATGTTTATATATTTATGTGGTTATTCTTGGTGCTGTTGTTGCAACTTGGAGTATTGGTGCATGATGGTGGTAATTCTGTTGGCAGGAATTTTGAAAAACCCAGAAATAGCTGTGGATGCTGCCTCAATCTGGTTTGTCGAATTCTTACTTTACAGACTGCTCATTTAGTTCATATTTATGATTTTGATGTAAGAACCACTCCACTAAGAGCTTCATTAGATTATCTAATACCAAATCTCAGTCTTTCACCACTACAACAAAAATTATCTTTTACAACATTTGATAATAGTGTTTTTTACACTCCAGTGACACATATTATTCTTGGTGCAGTCACTCACGCTCTAAGAAATGGGTTTATTGTCAATATCTTTGATGATGAATTGGAAGTTCTTTCTTTATGTTCAGAATTATGAGTGCATATGGAACAGCTTTTTGTGATTTCTGTAGAACTGCAGATTAAGAACATTAGTTATCATTTAGCAATAAGATTCCACCATATAGGTACTTCTTGTTTCAAGATTTAAAGTTTTCAAGACTTTGCAATGCGTCATTTAACATGCATTGAACCGCATATTCTTATTTTTTTAAGTGAAAAAGAACAAATTTCCTAGGAAGATATTTCAACATCGAACTATTTCTTGTGCATTCTCATTAGATGGTTGGATCTATTCCCTGCTTTTATGTTGGCCTTTTCTGTTATTTCCCTTGGATTTGGTGAGATTGTGGTAATATGGGATCATCCTGGAACAGGACCTCATCTGTCTGAAATTCTTCATTATTTTGTGGTCCTTATGGCTTGATTGATTGTCATTTCCCCTCTGGTTTCATTCAGTAGATAGTTTTGTTTGTCCCTATGCAACAAGGACACTCCAAAAAACGAAAAAGAAAAAATAAACTCTGGTGTCTGACATTGTTGGGTTACCATGGATCTAAGATTCTATAAATGATTGAGACCGAGAAGTAAGTTATACATCTAGCAGGAATATAATAAGTTTGTGAATGTTAAATATTCTTGTTCAGCTTAATATTTATTTGATGCCAACACTAGGGCCATTTCTGATTCTATTTGTTTTCTTATGATGTTTTCATTTAGTACAGAAGTGATGCTCTCTTAAGGCAATTGGATAACTTACATGCTCGTGAGTCACTTTCTAGAATTGTTATTGATGAAGCTCATTGTGTAAGCCAATGGGGACATGATTTTAGACCAGATTATCAGGTAGTTGCTTTCCATATGATTTTTCCTATTGTGGACAATAGAAATACATGATGAATACATTTTGCACTACCTGCTGGAGTTCTTATCTCTAGCAGTTAGTTTTTCTTTAACGAAATATTTTTTGTTTTTCTGATTTAAAAAAAAAAAATGTTTCGCTTTTGTATTACATGAATGAGCTGTTATAATATCCATGGCTAATGTTGTGCTGTATCCGCTCCAGGGTCTAGGTATTCTGAAGCAAAAGTTCCCAAAAACACTTGTGCTGGCTTTAACTACCACTGCAACAGCAAGTGTCAAAGATTGTCGAAAGGGAAACTTCTAAGACTGTCAAAGATTGAAGTAAGGTGCTGATTTCTTGACACCAAGGCAATATAAATTGAGTTTCATTGAAATGATGCCTACATTGTTAATTATAAGTGAAAGAATAGGCCATAGTGTTTGATTGCTCTAAATTTCATTTATTTTTATATGTTCATAATCTTCCAAGTTCGAGGCCCCTGATTGGTGCTCTAAGTAATCCTTAATCACATGGATCTGGCTTTGAACAAGTCTAGCAAAGACATTTTGCTGGCTTTATAGAGAAAGATTGGTCAAACAAATAGCTAACCTGACTTACCCTTATTTTAGCATGTTTTAGAAACGTTTTGATAGCATTGGATTTGTTAACTTATTTATTATTTTTTATAATGGCAGCTTGGTCGTCAAATCATGGAGCCCATCAATGAAGAAGCTAAGATTATAATGAAATTTGTTTAAGTGCAGAAAGAGGGTCCACCTGGAATACTAAGATCATCATTCGCACCTGTCCGAAGTGTTGTTATTGTCAGATCAGTTTCCTTTGCTAACCATGAGAAGCCTATACAAACAGCGCCTGATGCTAGTACGTATTCTCCTCCAAACTATTAAATTAAATTCCCTCACCATTTGGCCTAAATAAATACCCCCGATATAATGATCGCAGGGTCTATCCCCAATGCACAACTTATTTTGTTATTATTCACTATCAATTGAAAATTATAGGCTTTATAATAGGAGCATTTTTTGCTTTTTTTGTTACTTTTATCATCAATATTAAACGAGTTTCATAAATACTGAGACCTTAAGTAGGGATAGTAATCTCCATGTACGCCAAAACTCAAAAGCTCCAGGACAATATACCCTTTTCATGTAACTTGGTCTGAAACCCATCAAAGTTTTGATAAATGAGCTCTAGGCTTGAATGTTGACCTGGTGAAGTGATAAAGCTTGAATAATTAACTAGCGGTGGTGGTTGTTTTTTTTTTTTTTTTGCACAAGGTACATGTTTACTAAGTTATGGAATGGTTGAACTTTTTACGGGTTTAGCACCAGATTATTTATTTTATATTAGAAAAATATGTTTTTAATAATTTAAGATATATTGGATACAAACTAAAACTGAATATAAAACATTACGGAATGTCAATTTTGTTTCTGTAGTTGATTGATAAATGTCTTGAGACTTGAAATTTAGTGTAGTTTTTCATGAAAACCTAAATGGTAAACCATGTGATAATGCCTTTAAAGCATTAATGAACAATGTACCTTTGGAGTTGATAAAAAATGGCTAGAGTATTCATGATTCTTTCTACTGTTTGGAGAGATAACAACTAGAGATTGGTTTTTCAATATCAATATAAGAGAATACTCCCAATTTCGATTGAACAAACCTGGATGATGGTTGAAATGTCCTACTCATTTGCAACAGTTTTTTTTTCCTGCTTTCTACCTTCTCAGACCTCCAGCTGCCCCTGGCATAAACATTAGTCTCTACTTGTAGGAGATCCTTATACCATTAGCCGATCTGACTTGTTTGTTTTAATCTCCTAGCTGTGTACAAACACAGAATAGTTTGCTTTCTAGCAGAAAAATTCTCTTGCAATGATTGTCAAATTTTAGTTGGAAGTTTGAAAAAAATTGACTTGTATATAATTTTCTAAAAAGATGAAGTTAGTTGAGAACTTTACTCAACATGTATGTTTCATTTCCATAGTATCCATCAATTTAATGCATTTGAATTAATTAGTCCTCAACTAACTCAATGGCTTAGTTTTCAATTAAGTTTATCTTCTTATGTGGTGTTTCTTCGAGTGCACCACACAACAAATGGTGGTCTCTTTTTTCTATCTCCTTGTGTATTAAACCACTGATGCTAGTCCTATTAGATTATAATGGATATTTGATGTTATTATTTACATTGTAATACTTCTTGAAGGATCATTACCTGATGGGTGTGATATTGTGGCAAAATGCTCAATGAAAATTCACCCATTTTCCATACCTATTGTTGTGGTCAGCTGAATGAAGCCCTTTTCCTTGTCGTGGTTAATGATATGAGTGACAAACTGGCTCCTAATCCTTTCCTATAGAATGCTTCTTCATTCGTGCTTGGTCTGACAGTCTGGTCAAGTGCAACTAAACTGGTCCAATGGGTATATTATCCATGTTATGTGTCGGAACCAATCCTAGGAAAATGGAATCCTCCAAGTTATTTGCACCACTTTTATTGAAATTTCTTGTTTGAAGCTGGAAAACTGCCTTCTCATTTTGTTATTGGTATTTCACAGATGTTAGTTTATGAATTCATATCAAATGGAACACTTGGGGATCACCTTTCTTGTAAACTTTCCTACACTTTTTTTTGTGATTTAACCAGTTATTTTTTGAGTTTGCTGCTCTTATAAAATTTACAAGTTTTGATATTTTACAGCTAATGCAAAAGTACCTTTGAGTTTTGATATGCGGTTAAGAATCGCTCTGGGTTCAGCGAAAGGTGTCCTCTACCTTCATACTTAAGCTAATCCTCCAATATTTCATCGAGATATCAAAGCCAACAACATATTGTTGGACCCTAGACTTACTGCCAAGGTCGCTGACTTTGGACTTTCAAAACTTGCTCCAGTCGCTGATATTGAAGGGATTGTTCCTGGGCACGTGTCCACAGTTGTAAAGGGTACTCCGGTAAGCACTATATGAGTTTTGGGTTGCTTGCTACCTGGTTTGCGAACTCAGTTTATTTTAAGTTTTTCAAAAGTTGAAAGTATTATGCAAAATGAACACCTTTGCATTTTTCACAAGGTTACCTGGATCCAGAATACTTCCTAACTCATAAGCTGACAGACAAGAGCGATGTTTACAGTCTGGGGGTTGTATTTCTAGAACTCTTAACAGGGATGCAACCAATCTCACATGGTAAAAACATTGTTTGAGAGGTAATTCCTTACATCACTCTTATTTGAAGTTTGAATTTTGGTATCTATGTCATTCAAATCTTATGGATTGGGTATGAGCATCTATGTTAACAATCTTTGAGATGTGTGGCACTCGGTTTTGTCAATTAAGAATCTACATTATCATTGAATTGTTGTTCCGCCTCTTTTTGTTTATAAATCAGTTTATTCATACATTACATATATATAACTTGTGTATAAACTGTGGTAGTTCTGCGTTAGATTGATTTATGTTATTTTCAATGCTAGGTGAACATGGCCTATCAATTTGGTATGATCTTTTCAGTGAATAGATGGACACATGTGGAGAAGTTTGTGACATTGGCTCTCAGGTGTTGCCAAGAGGACACTGATTCCCGACCTTCGATGGCAGAGCTGGTCAGGGAGCTGGAAAATATATGGGTTATGATGTCAGAATTTGACACAGATGTTTCAGAATCTATAGTCACTGACACTAAAAGGCAAGGAACCCCACAATACTCATCGTCTACAATGAAGAACCCCTACAAGAACCCATACGTTTCATCGGAAGGGGAGAACCAAAGCAATGAAGTTGGAAACTGGAAAGGATCGTGACTTGATGTAATACATTATATTTATTATTCAACTGAAATAAATGTAGTCTGATTTTTATTATTTGATAGATTTTGTGACTCGATGTAATATATTATCTTATTAATTACATTACTTTACCTCCATTCATGGAAATGTTTAAGTTTGGCACATTTACATTTTTATTTTCTAGAAATAAAACTTATAAGATGTTATAAAAAGTCATTTGATAGCACTTGATGAGTGCTATAGAAAAAATAAGGGGCATTGAGAAACTCTATAGAAATTAATACAATAGCATTTGTTAAATGCTACGTGAGAGAAGACAATAGCGTTTCAAAAACGTTATAGTAACTGTACAATAGCGTTTCAGAAATGCTATTGTAAAGTATACCATAGCGTTTCAGAAACGTTATTGTATGATATACCGTAGCGTTTCAGAAACGCTATAAATGATCTACTTACAATAGCATTTTTAAAACGCTATAATAGACCCTGTATCTATTATAGCTCCGGCAGACACAACATTTGCTAAAACGCTATGGTATCCTACCATAGCGTTTTTTAAACGCTATTAATGAGCATTTTTCTTGTAGTGTGTGATCCTCTACTGAGGAATTTTGCTTGTGTAGTCTACTAACCACTTCACTAAACTTAAACGGATTTAAGTAGTCCTGAATAAGATGCTTTTATGCATTGTATTATCCACTTACAGAGAGTGTCAACCTCTACTGAGGCATTTTGCTTGTGTGGTCTGCTGACCACTTAACTTAAACAGATTTAAGTAGTCATGAGTAAGATGTTTTTATGCATTGAATTACCCACTCACGGAGAGTCATCTTCTACTTAGGTGTGATCCTCTACTGAGGCATTTTGCTTGATTGGTTTGCTGACCAGTTGACTAAACTTAAACAGATTTAAGTAGTCATGAGTAAGATGCTTATATGCATTGAATTGCCCACTCACGGAGAGTGTCATTTTCTACTAAGGTGTGATCATTTACTGAGACATTTTGTTTGTGTGGTCTGCTGACTACTTGACTAAAATGGATTTAAGTAGTCCCGAGCAATATGCTTCTATGCACTAAATTACCCACTCACAGAGAGTGTCATCCTCTATTGAGGTGTATATAAATGTTTGTATTTTGAATGTCTTCTGCTGAAGAACATGTAGAGGGAGTTCCCATATTTCACTATTTCAACTGAAAAAAAATGTGTTATCTGCTGAGAAGCAAAATAACATATCCTCTTCAGAGGTATATATAAATATTTGTTTGAATTTTTTTTTCAAGATCTCCCTTCATTAGTGGCAGTCTCTTCAGCCAAGGTTGGTTCTTTATCTCATGGATAATTTGATTGACCAGAACGGAGAACTCTGTGTATGTTTCTACCGGATGAGGAGTCCATTGTTGAAGAAATAAAATACAATGAAGAGTTAAAATACAATCAAGTTTTACTTATATGTACATTCATCTTTCTTTTTTTCTAAAAAACTATGACTACTTAGCTTCAATCCACTTTGTGAAATGGTGGATTACCACAATCATCAAATTCTTTTGCGTTGTTCACATCCATCGGGATTCCATCTTCTACTCTGACCACTTATATCTGGCTTCATCTTCAACTCTAGCCTTGAGTGAAAAGTTTCTTGGGAGCCCGACCTTGAGATGACTCCCGTTTGAGACCCGAACGTATAGTGCATATTTACCCGTGGCCCTAATCTCAAATGAATGCTTTTAGAGGAATTATTTCCCTTTGACAGATGACTACTTCAAGTCCCATGCGCATGGTATGCTGGCATACAACAATGTATCCTCTACCTTGGTTGTTCACTCACCAATTGTTTTACCACCCGAGTTTGTTTTTCCAATATTTTAGTCAAATTGGAGATCTGACATGCAAGAATTTCTTGTTGTTTCATCTCCATTGGACTTGGTTGTTGGGCAGAAGATTGCAATTGATGGTCAACCGACAGTGGCAGACCTACTACCAGTGGTTGTCCGGCCGGTAACGGCTAAACTTGTGGTGATAATGGCGGCCCAGTAAAGGAAGAGAGATTATGCAACATTATTTTTGCAAGTTTGGTTTCGAGTTCCCACCATTGTATTGAAAAACAACTTATAAATAAAAGTGTTTGTGAAAGAAAATTCAAAGTGAATAAATGAAAAAAGTTATTTATCAAAAGAAGAGAACTTGCAATGAGTTTGATTCAAGGTTTCATTGAAAACAACAATTTGTGGATGCAAATTTTCACCGGATCACGTGTTGATCACACGGAGTAATCCGCATAAGATGAAGAAAAATTCTTAACACCAGTGTGGTGTATGCCACGGAGACTCCGATGCCAAAGTTAGAACAATGTCTTTAGGAAAATATTTATTTTCTGTGTTTTAAGAGAGAATTGTGAATAAATAAAAAGAGTTACCTGGAAATAACTGTGATTGGCTATTTATAGAGGTAGAAGGAGCCAACTACTCGCAGATGAGTTGGCCATGTGGCAGGTCGGGACCCAACTGCTCGTAAATGAGTGAGACACGTGGTACGTCAGGAGAAAATTGCTCATAGATAAGTGAGACACGTGGCAGATTGAGAGCCAACTGCTCATAGACGAGTGAGACGCGTGGCAAGTCGGGAGCCATTGATGGTTGTAACTTCTTGTTGATGGTTGTAACTTCCTATATATGGTTGTAACTTCCGTCAACGATTGTAACTTTTCGTCGTTGGTTGTAACTTTCGTCGATGGTTGTAACTTCTCATTGATGGTTATAACTTCCTGTTTAGAGAGACATCTCATGCAGGTTCGTGTGCTCAGCTGAGAATGGTACCTGGCGCTGACTACTATTCCTCTGCTGAAAAAGAGTATTCTGTTGAATTGCATTTGGCCCAGATTTGGGTTTTCTGTACTTGTATCCGATTTGGGCTAACTTTTTGGGATCAACCCAAATTTTTTGGCTTTCTTATCCTACTAGGCTAAGGATTATTTTTGGCTCCCACACTAGGTTTAATGGTTTAAAATGTTTGTGAAACAATCATAAACTTTTTAATCGTTAGTTGGAATTGCACGAGCCGTGTCAAATGGCTTTATAACTTTGGTTGTATCATCCAAAAATGATTTCAATCTGTCAAGCATGCAAATGCAAAAAATAAGTTGTCTTCTATAGCTCAACCAATGAAAGCCTGATCCATTTGTTGACAGGTTGAGTTCCTGTATCTAAATGCTAGGAGGTGTGGCAAGTTGGAAAACTATGAAACAGAAGAGTGTGTGGTTCAAGTCTAAGGGCGTGTTTGGTTCTCAATGGAATAGGTTTGACCATTGTAATGGTAATGACCATTACAATGGTTTAAGCCATTCTTTTATTTGGTTGAGTATAAAAATGGTGTAATGGTAATGACCATTACAAATTTCATTGTAATGGACATTCATTCTCAAAACCCTATGAATTCTCATTACAATGCTCATTGTAAAGGTCAACACTCCATTTGTCTTATTTGCACTCCTTACCTAACATAGAAGCCTCATTACCCACCATAGATCCAAAATCAATGGTTGATAATTGAGGCATAATGGTAACGACACAAAACACTCTCATTCACATTCTCATTCCATCGAGTAACCAAACATAGTAATATTTTCATTATCATTCCATCGAATAACCAAACATAGTAATATTCTCATTCCCATTCCCATTCCCATTCTCATTCCAGTCAGTAACCAAACATGGCTTAAGAGTATCCTCAATTTAGTAAGTGCTATTCATTGGGAACTGTTATGTACTCCCACATTTTCTTTTAGTACCACCTATTTTTCCCTCAAAATATTTTGAAATTTCCTCTTTGTACCACCTGCCAAATTTTTTTTGGTTAAATTCTCTTTAGGGCATACATGCAAATCTCTCCTCATCCATTTTCGTGCCATTTTTTTTACCTTCATTACTAGGTTTTCATTTTTTTAGGTCTTATGCTCGATTTTGACATTTGTTTTGTATTTCGAGCTTCAACGCTTGAAAATGGATGTACAAATTCGTATAAAGAGGAAATGTGGGTGTACATAGCATTCTTAAATCAGTAGTAAGGGCTCTCAAAATCCCTCAAAATTGCCTACTGTGGATTTTGTTCTAACCTCCTCATGGAGGTTTAGTTGCTTTTAAGTTGTTAGGTAACGTTTGTACTAGAATTTTATTTTTTTTTGCTTGGGCCCCATTATTTTATGTCTAATCACGTTTTTTACCTATTTTGAACAATAACTATAGTGCACTTCTCTCCCTTTTTTATGTCATAAGCACAAAACACTTCCCCTCCCCTTATCATTTGGACTTCTTCTCCAGACAACTCATCTATTCCTTTCTTGAATGTCTTTTCTTTTCTTGAACGAGATAGGTAGGAGCTATCTATTAAAAACACTTGAAATGTGTGTTCGTGAGGCAAAAAACACAAAGTGTTTCAAAGACATATAACACACATAAAGCACATGAAAAACATGTAAGGTGTGTGAAATGCATTGAGGCATGAGTTTCACTTGGGAAGAGGGAAAAATATTCATGCCACAAATTTTTTCCTTCTTTCCTATTTTCAACAACGGCTAGGGTCAACAAGCTAACACTAGGTTCATCTTCTTTGGTTTCTATTTTTCTTTCTTCACATCTTCATCTCTTCACTTCTTCTCAACTTTCTTCGATTTTGTTGTTATGTTCCTTATTCATTGTCTTTTCTTCTCTACTTTTTGTCTTTATTGCTTTCCATGTTGTTGTTTTATCATATTTATTTTATTTACTTATTTTTTATTTTATTTTACAAAGAGTGTTTATTGCCATGCCCTATACATTGAATAAATTTGTAACAAGTAACTTATTTTGAATACACCTTTGAGATTTAAGGGACCTTGTACATTTCACTGCCCTTTTGGAGAGATGACCATCACCATCAATGACGTCTACCGTATTACTCAATTGTCGATTGTTGGTAAGCCGGGTATTGTGAAAAAAAGAGTCAAATGAAGGCAGAGGAATGTGTGCAGCTATTGTTAATGGTTTGGGAATTCAAAAGAGTGAAGCACAAAACCATGTCCAGAAGAATCTTACTTTTGTAGATATGAAATTTATTAAGGATAATTGTTGTGGAAAAGTAAGTATAATTGATTCTCTTCAAAAGAAACAACAAATTGTTAGGGGTTACTTGTTATTTCTCCTTGACATGATTATATTTGTTAATAAGACTGGAACAAAGGTTCGCACTGAATATTTGAAGTTACTAATAAAAGTGGATGATGTTGGAAATTTGCATGAGGCATAGGTACTTTGGCGTTTTTGTATCGTCAATAGGGTTGTGCTAACGGAGCGGGTACCAAGCAAATATCTGGATATCTGTCGTTTTTGGAGTTATATTTAGATTTTGTTGTTCAGTTAATTATCTTTTAAGTGTTTCAGATATTGAATTAATTCAATGTTGTGTTTTTTTTTAGTGTTGGATATATGATCACTTTAGGTTTTGGGGTACCGCCCGAGCCTCGTTAATAATCGTGTCCCCGCCATGGCTAAGTGAGATTCCCCTAACTTAGCGAGGTCGTAATTGAATAAATCATGGCTCTTAGGGAGTGTGCGACCCAAAAATAATCTTTAGCCCAGCAGGATAAAAAAAAACCCCAAAAACTGGGTCGTTCCCAAGAAGCCAGCTCAAATCGAATACAAGTACAGAAAGCTCAAATTTGGGTCGAATGCAACTCGACAGAACACTATTTTTTCATCAGAGGAATAGTGTTTAGCGCCGACCATCATGCTCAGCTGAGCACACAAACTTACAGGAGAGGTATCTCAAATGGGAAGTTATAACCATCAATGGGAAGTTACAACCGTCAACAGAAGTTACAACCATATACGAAAAGTTACAACCATATATGGGAAGTTACAACCATCAACAAGATATTGCAACAATCAATGGGAAGTTACAGCCATCAATGGCTCTCGACCTGCCTCGTGTCCCACTCATTTTTCGAGCAGCTGGCTCCCAATCTGCCACATGCCCCACTCGTTTACGAGCAATTGGCTCCCGACCTGCCACGTGTCTTATTCGTCTATGAGTAGTTGGCTCCTCCTACCTCTATAAATAGCTAAACACAAAGTTATTTATGGGTAACAGTTTTCTGAATATCAATTCTTTCTAGGAGCATAGAGATATAAATACATTTTTAAGAGACAATATTCTAATTTTGGCATCGGAGTCCTCGTGGCAGACAACACACCAATGTCGAGAATCTTTCTTCACCTTATGCAGATTACTCTTCGTGAGTGGGTAATTCAGTGCATAGAAGCATCTTGCTCAGAACTACTTAAATCCATTTAAGTTTAGTCAAGTAGTCAGCAAACCACACAAAAAAATGCCTCAGTAGAGGATCACATCTCAATAAATGATGCCACTCATCATGAGTGGGTAATTCAATGCACATAACCATCTTATTCAAGACTACTTAAATTTGTTTAAGTTTAGTCAAGTGGTCAGCAGACCACACAAGCAAAATGTCTCAGTAGAGGATCACACCTCAGTAGGGGATGACACTCTCCGTGAGTGGGTAATTCAATGCATAAAACATCTTACTCGAGATTATATATAAATTCGTTTAAGTTTAGTCAATGGTCAGTAGACCACACAAGAAAAATGCCTCAGTAGAGGATCACATCTTAGTAGAGGATGACACTCTCTGGGAATAGGTAATTCAATTAATCAATCATTGAGCATAGAATCGTATTTCTTATGACTACTTAAATTTGTTTAACTTTTGTCAAGTGTTATGCAGATCACACAATATTTCATTGCAATTTTCAAGAAAAACATATTTTAATCCATGATTAATTTCTAAATTCTCGAGTTATGCTTAAGTTCCGACTTAGCACGTTGGAAACTCGTGAAGGAGGACAATCAAACTCTTGCACCCTCAATGAAAATATTTATAAGTCAGCAGAGTAAAAGCAAAGGTTAATGAAATGCAACATTACTTCAATATAAGTTCGATAAAAGGGTCAACAGACTAACCAACATACATGAAGTTTGGGGATCATAAAAGCAAATAAGACTACTACTTGACATATAGTCACCATCAACTCCAAAATAAATTCAAAGTCTCGCTAGTAGATCAACATCTTTGGATCGATTCATGAGTAGATCAACAGACAAATCCTTGAGAGGATTTGTACTTCTACTTGACAGTTTCAAATGTAGCATTTAGCTCAGTTATCATCAACGAAGAGCTGGGGGCACAACTTCCTCTCGGATGATTGTCAAAATTTCATGAAATGGGTGATAGAGTTGAGCCAATACAATTGATCTACCGGCCGAGTACAATTATAAAGGCTCAAGCCATAGCAGAATTCACTCCGTCCTCAACCGAGGAAAAAGTCAGCCAATAGATCAGTGTCACGTCCTTCAACAAATGAAACTCCTCAACTCATGCTGAAACAGGGGCAAATCAGCCCAAAGATATGTGGCATTAGTATGTGGAGGGTCGTCAAATGACATGGATGCCAGAGCATGAATTATTTTATTTACACCTGATGGAACCATGGTAGATAAATCCATCGGACTTGGTTCCAAAGCCTCCAATAATGAAGCAGAATATGAGGCCTTGTTTGTTGGTATACGCCTAGCAAAGGAATTGTTTTTAAAAATTAGTCATTTATTCTGATTCTCAGCTTATAACCAGTCAAGCATCCGGTGAATACATGACAAAGCTCCCAATGATGAACATCTACTTAAACAAAGTCCAAGAGCCTCTGAAAGTACTATGTGTGACTCATCCAGTATATCACCTCGTATTTAGCAGAAGACTCTACATGCAGATAAATTTTGTCTTCAACAATCTACATTTCAATGGCAGAAGAAACTTCAGGTCTCGCAGATAGCTCCTTCACCTCCAAGGAGATCAATCCAAGAAGTATTTTTTATGAGATATTTTCTCCTCAACAGAGACGTTGACCTCAACTCTAGCAGATTTCTTGGAATTATATTTTGTTTTTAAAAAAATCTCGGAATAAGCCTCATGAACAGAGACGGATAAGTCTGCAAGATCAAGGGCATTCTACTTTTATTTTTTACGGGACTCCTTAGTGAAAACACGTCTCCTCTGTTTTAACTTAGAAGCAAAAGAAAAACGGCCAATTCGAAAATAAAGGAGATGAGGGGCATTTTTGGGAGCCAAAAATATTCTTTAACCCAGCAGGAAAAGAAATCTAAAAATTATGGGTCGTTCCCAAGAAGCCAGCCCAAATCGGATACAAGTATAGAAAGTATAAATCTGGGCCCAATGCAACTCGGCAGAACACTCTTTTTCCTCAGATGAATAGTGTTCGGCACCGACCACCATACTCAGTTGAGCACACGAACCTGTAAGAGAGGTCTCTCCAAACGAAAAGTTATAACCATCAATGAAAAGTTACAACCATCGACGAAAGTTACAACCATCTACAGGAAGTTACAATAGTTGATGGAAGTTACAACTATCTACGGGAAATTACAACCATCAACAAGAGGTTACAACCATTAATGAGAAGTTAGAGCCATCATGGCTCCCAACCTGCCACGTGTCTCACTCGTCTACGAGCAGTTGGCTCCCAACATGCCACGTGTCTCACTCGTCTACAAGCAGTTGGCTACCGAATGCCACGTGTCCCATCCATTTGCGAGCAGTTGGCTCCCAACCTACCACATGTCTCACTCGTCTACGAGCAGTTGGCTCCCGACCTGCCTCGTGTCTCACTCATCTGTGAGCAGTTGGCTCCTCCTACCTCTATAAATAGTCAAACACAAAGTTATTTATGGGTAACACTTTCTTGATATCAATTCTCTTTATGAATATAGAGATATAAATACTTTTCTGAGAAACACTATTCTAATTTTGGCTTTGTAGTCCTCGTGGCAGATAACACACTGGTGTCGAGAATCATTTTTTATCTTATGCAGATTACTCTACGTGATCAGCACGTGAATTAGTGAAAATTTGCATCCACAAGGAGCATCTCGATGACGTCTCTAGAAAATGTCAAATTTAGTCATTTAAGTTCATGTTTCATCTCAGAAAATTGCTTTCATTTATCTTCCATAATTTAATAACTTCATTTTTGTATTTTCAAGTCATTTAGGACCTTATGTGAAATCCAAGCGAAGAACTCCCTTCATAGTATCACATGGTTCCAAAGACACTTGTATGAAGTATATATCACACAATCGAGTAATTGATCTATATTTTAAAAACAATTCATAGATTTGAAACATAAAATTTAATTGTTTTTACTGAGATCAATATTTTCCTTGCAGAACAAGTTGGTTGATGGGGCTCTTAAGTTGGTGGCCGCCTCTATTGAACAAGGCGGGAATGTCGATAAGGTTGTATTCCTCCTGATGCAAAAGATAGTAGTTGACCTACTAAGAAAATGTCTGCGCATGTCACCTTCAAAGACGAAATGGAAAAGCAACAGAGTGTTCCAAGTGATGATAGTGGTGGTGGTGGTGCTCCAGGTGGTGGTAGAGAAAGGGGTGATTGTGGTGGTAGAAGAAGGGGTGGTGGTGGTGTTCCAATTGGTGTGGTGGTGGTGCTCTGGGTGGTGATAGAGGAAGGGGAAGTCGTGATGCTCCAGGAAGGGGTGATGGCATTAAACAAAGGGGTAGTGGTGGTGCTCTAGAAAGTGAGTATAGAACCAAGAAGAGGCATGACAATATCAGTTCAACTCAACCTCGAAAAAAACTAAGAAGATGTGATGTACAATTATGATTATTGTAGTTTTTAAACTTTTGTCTTGGTATAAACTTTGTAGTTAAGGAAATGTAATGATTTATAGTTTATGAAATGAATTATAATTTCCCGATACATGAATTATTTCTAGTTTTGGTTGCAGAAAAACATGGACAAAAAGTCAAATTTAGTACAAGGAAATTAAAAGGTTAACAGAACAGTAACAACATAATAAAGTGCGAACACAATTATGATAAGGGACAATATTTATGGATGATTGAAAAATCAATTAAACATAATATTTTTTATCAATCAAGCCATAAAATTGAACCCAAAGTGAAAGGTTAATGAGAACAACTAATTCTGACTATAAACACACAATCCTCTTCGAAAATAAACACCTCAATCGCATGAATCTATGAAAACATAACAACAACACTCGCATTAGCCGCTGCGTTAGTGACCTAACACAACAAATGCAGCGGCTTCTGTGAGTGGGATAAAATAACTCGCAGAGAAAATTGCGATAGAAGAGTTTGTTTTCTTACCAATCGCATGGACCACAAAATCATCTGCGAATGGACAAAAAACAGACTGTCCATTTTTTGTGTTTGACTCTTGTTTTTTTTTTTTTTTCAATTTTGAAGAGTTAGATACATTCTTGGCATATTTGATATATTGTTAAATCGTCATTTTACATTGTCTTCATACATCAATAGAAATGGGTGAAAATGGTGGTTTTGCAATAGATCAAATATGCAAAGAGTGTATCAAAACCATAGAAATTGAAAAAAAAAATATCAAATACAAAAAATCCCAAAATGGACAAGGTTTTTTTTTGTCCAATCGTAGAGGTATTTGCGATTATCTTCTTCCCATCCGAAGAGTCATCTGCAAATGGACTAAAAACAAACTCTGCCCATTTTTGGGATTTTTGTGTTTGAATTTTTTCTAGTTTATATGGTTTAGAGACACTTTTGGCATATTTATTCTATTACAAAACTCTCATTTCTATGGATGCATGAAGGCAATGTCAAAATGGTGGTTTAGCAATAGATCAAATATGCTAAGAGTGTCTCTAAACCACAGAAATTGAAAAAAAAAAATAAAATAAAAATAATCAAACATTAAAAAAAATCAGAAAAATGTACATAGTATGTTTTCTCTCCAATCGCAGAGGTCTCTGCGATTATCTTCTTCCCATTCACGAAGTCATCTGGGGAATGAACAAAAAACATACTTTGTCCTTTGTTTGGATTTTATGTGTTAAACTCTTTTTTTTCAATTTCAATGGTTTAGATACACTATTGACATATTTGATTTATTGCAAAGCCCCAATTTCTATGAATACATGAAGACAATGTCAAAATTGTTGTTTAGTAACAGATTAAATATGCCAAGAGTGTATATAAACCATAGGAATTAAAATAAAATAAAAAATTGTCAAACACATTATTGGAATGAATTCGATTGAATAAATGAATGAAGACACATATTATTGGAATGAATTTAATTGAATCCCACTGCATGCATTATCATCCATTGTTGTATCTTCTGTTTCTGTAAGCTAACAATTAATAAACACTGACGTATGTTATGTTTTTGTAAGCTAACAATTAACAAACATTATGTGGCCAAATTAAACCATGTTTTCTATTTTGCGTTTTTTGTTTCTAATTGTTGTTTCTGAACCTAAAAGCCTAAAACTAATACATCGAAGATTAAGGACTAGTTAGGGACTAATAAATTGAAGATTGAACACCTTTCTTCAATTTGCCCAGCTGTTACAGAGTCGTATGATTTGTTCTCCACTTTTCCTTGAACCCGCAATTTTTAGTGGCAATAATAACAACTTTTTAATTCAAGAACATTGGTTGCCTATTGCAATTTACATGGAAACATGGCTACATTATCATGAAGAGAAATGTCACAATATTATTAACATGCATGTTGTAACTCATTCTATAAGTGGAAAAAGAATTTTATTTCAGTGATGAGTATGCTTTTGCAAATCTATTGACATCTTCATAGTGACGTTTTTGTTTATTTTCATGTTTGTAATTGAAGATGGCACCGCGTAAGAATGGAAGCATTGCATTAAGGTCCCAGGTCCTAGGGAAGGGATTACTTACATGTAATGTAAGTATTGTAATCAAGTGCACAAGGGGGAGTCCATAGATTGAAGAATCATCTAGAAAAAATGCATAAGAATGCACGACCTTGTCCTAGTGTACCGAAAGGTAAAAGTTTCACTTGAGATTGATGAAAGAGAAAAGGTAATTAAAAGACAAGACACTGAGTTTCTAATTAAAATGTGTTCCTACTATCAAGGAAATGCGAATGAAGAAGTAACTTTTGTTCTCAGTGCCACCGGTCCTAGTAATGGTCGTGGATCCAACCCATTTTCTGATGGCATAGTGAGGGGCCCAATGTATAGGTTTGTGGTGGGTACTAATGATGACATGGATCCCGCTAGAGTTACACAATAAGTGAGACCACAACCAGTCAATGCAAGAGAGTATAGAAACCAAGTTTGTCTAGACATTGAACGTTTATTTATTGAAAATGAGATTCTTTTCAATGTTGCAAGTAACAAATCTTTTGCAAGTATGTTTTTATTGATTTCAAAATATGCAGCTCACAACAATGGACATTATGGGAAACCGCCATCGGCCCATGAGCTAAATACTTGAATCTTCCAGTAGGAAGTGAAGTCAACTAATGTAATAGTCGAGGATGTAAAAAAAACATGGTCTCACACGGGAGTTACGATCATGTATTAATGGTTGAAAAGACATGAGGGCTCGCAACTCATTAATTTTCTCGTGAATAATTCGAAAGGAATTGTGTTCCTTAAGAGTGTAGATGCTTTATATATTGTAAATGATGCAAATGCATTATTTGAGCTTCTTGACGATGTTGTTAAATAGGTGGGATAGGATAATGTGGTACAAGTCGCAACTAATAATGCAGCTAACTACAAAGCTGCTAGAAAGAAACTAACAGAGAAGATGAAACTTATTGGACACCATGTGTAGCACATTTCATAGATCTGATACTTTGGGAGTTATTTAGTTTGCCTACACTTGCCAATGCCTATCGCAAAGCTAAGAGAGTTAGCAATTACATATACAATCATGAATGGCTATTTGCTTTGATGAGGAGTTTCATGGGGAGAGAATTGGTTCACATCAGCATCTACTAGGTAAATAGCAATATATACTTTAGTAAATTGCGTTAATTTAGGTTTTTAACAATAACTATACTTATTTGCTCATTTATGATCTTTAAATGTAGGTTTGGCATGGGATGCTTGACTCTTGAAAGTATTAAAAAGAATAGACAAAAGCTGGAAGATATATTTGCATCCAGCAAATGGACAAAGAGTCAATATGCTAAGCAAGCTGAAGAAAATGCTAATAGACAACAATTTTTGGCCTGGTATCACCTACTCCTTTAAGGCTACAAAGTCTTTACTCCATATGTTGAGGATAATGGATTTAAAGGAAACTCCTGTTATGGGTTTCTTGTATAATGCAATGGATAAAGCAAAAGAGGAGATTACATTGATTTTTTACAACGAGTTGGCCAAGTACAAAGAGATATGGTATCAATGATAAGAGGTGGGATACCCAACTGCATAAGGACCTCCATGTTGCAGTTTATTTTCTCAACCCGCGAATGGAGTTTAATCGTCGTGCACCCAATTTTGATATTAAGCAAGAACTTTACAATTGCATGGATAAGTTGTTTCCAACTGATACAGATAAGGACAATGTGCATATTCTATCGAGTAAATTTATAGATAAAGAGAGATTAATTGGTAGAAATGAAACAAACTCAACAAGGCACAAGCTTACTCTGGATAAACTTATGTTTATGCTATATTTTGATTTTGAATATTATTTTTCTTGCATATTAAATATATTTATTTTAAATGCTATACTTATAGCTAGTTGGTGGATATTTCATGGAGTTACCACATCTGAGTTGACATACTTTGCCATTAGAGTGTTAAACCTTACTTGTTCATCATCGACACGTGAGCATAATTCTCCTACCTTTAACAATGTAAGTAATAATTACTTTACTTGGTCAATGTGTTAATAATTTGTGTTTCAATTTATAGGTTGTTACATAATCGGTAGGTGCATACGAATAAAAAAAACAGATTGGTTGCAACAAAGCTCAATGCCTTGGTATATGTCATGTACAACAAAAGGTTGAGAGCTAAAAAGTTAATGAAGGGACAATGTGATGCTTAAGATGCACCATTTCCAATGGATTCATATGCGATGGATAGTGATAATGAATGGCTAGTGGAGCTTGGTCCTGAAGCTAAACCCCCTACTCAAACCGCAGATGATGAAAATGGTGTAGGGAACCCACACCAAGTGCTAATGTTAGTGGTTTCAAACCCTTGTCTTGAAGCTCAATGGAATCAAAATCTTGATGAAATTGATATTAATGTTATTGTGCTTGACGGGAATCAAGAAGGAGGTGAGAATGATGAAAGTAGAAAAAAATCAAAGGAGAAGTTTACCCCACTCATTTTCGAGACCAAAGCTTGTCTATATGTATTGGAAGAAAAAAAATCGAAGACATATGAAGGTTCAACTAGTGGAAAAGGTAAATATTTATTGAACGTAAAGAATTATTGCTTTCATTTCATTGTAATTGCAATATGCTAAAGACTAATGTTCCACGCTCACACTCTAAATTAGGGGTGGGCATCTCATCCCGTCCCCATTTTTTTGGGTTTTTTTGGGATTGATCAAACTCATCCCGATCCCGTCCCATCCCGATCTAAAGTGGGATGGGATCGGGATGGATTTCAATCCAACCTATCCCGTCCTGTCCCGAATTTATTTATTTAATATTTATTATTATTAATTTTAATCAAAATACTCTTCTAAATTAAAGTTTAGGATGTGTTGAAATTAAATCAATGTAAGATGAAATTCTATATGAAATCTAAATGAATTGAATCATTAATTCTAAATGAAATTTAATATTTATTTGCCTTCCACAAAAAGTTTAATATTTATTTATTTAATATCTATTATTATTTATGATGTAAGTTATATGTATATAAATTTGACATTATTGGTGTGTGAGTAATGTGAGATAAAACTTTTTTTGCTATTTTTTATTGGAGGACTATTTAGTACGTGCTCATCTCGTCTCATCCCATCCCATCCCGATCCCGTTTGAGATGGGACGAAGTCGAGAAGAGGTCTATCATGTCCCGTCCCGATCCCGAATGAACGGGATGGATCCATCTCGTCCCATCCCGTCCCGTGCCCACCCTACTCTAAAAGGCGTAGGGAAAGCTCTGATGCACTTGAGGGATGAAAATGAAGAAGATGGGATGAAGCATGATTATGAGACAGACGAGGGAGATGATTCAGTGGATAGTGATGATGATGAGATTAATGACGACAACAGAGACAATGAGGACTAGGAGTTCGTTATTTAGTATTTATAAATTTATGAACTATTTTTTATAAATTTATCATATTTGTATCGTTAATGAATCTATTATCGTGCTCATGAGCTTTTGTTGATTAATTGTTCATTTCTTGTATTTTATGATTTTATGATTATTATATGATGTTTGTGTTTTTTGGTAGAAATATGAATATTGTCTTTCAGACCTTAAGCTTTCAAGGCTCCAACGGGCAGCAATATCATCATGATGAGGTACGCCTTCAACCATTTTAATGATTGAATATTTGAATTCATGTTATCTCTTGCATTGACGATTGCTTCTCTTTGTTTTTTACTTGTTTGTAATTTTTTATATATTTTTCATCACCTTTTTATATAAAAAAAAGGCATCATTTCGCCTCAGAAAAAAGTTGGATCGCTTTGAGGCTGAAAACCGCTTTTTAAAACATTGATTGAGTATATGGAAAACATGTATTGCTTTGGTTCCCATAACACAAACACTCAACCATAACGGTTCACCGCGACCTGTAGCATATCTTGTCGAATCAACCACTTTCGGTCTGTAACGCGTACAATGCTTTCTGGAATTGTCAAAGCATCATTCACAATTTTCACCTTACCCTCGTTCTACATTCGAAGCCACAATTTATGGTTAGTTTCTAGTTCCATTAGTAGCTCATTTCTTACCTGCGTCCGACCATTATTCTCGTCGTAACTTAGGAAGTTGCCTATGCATATGAATCTACAATTCCAATCGCCGAGTACATTTTGAATGCTATGAACATAATCCTGAATCCACAACGGAATTTGTTTCATAAACATATTTTTTTACTTCCCCGCCTTATTTTTAGCTTGGATACACTTTCTTAACTTTTAAGCTCATCTTGTGTCTTAGCGTACTCATAACTAGACGAGTCCCTTTTAGTGGACTTCTCATGCTTGGACAATTTCTTCTTTTTAAGTCTCCCATTGGCCTTTACAAGTTCGGATTATTCAATCATGACACTTGAACCAGGGCAACTCAACTCTAAAAGCTTCATTTTCAACTGCTGATCAATAGTGGATTCTATAAACTTTTGCTTAACAAAGTCGACCACTAGGTCTATAATCACATCCGCACTTGCATGAATAGGTGTTTTGCCAAGTTGCATGCAATACTTGTTTAAGATAGACAATGAAAGTTGTCAAGTTGGAGTAAGATATTGTGTCATATCATGAGCACAAGGCAACCCATGAGTGGTTCAAATTACATATCGACAATTGACTGAGTCTTTGACAACATATTCGGCTGTATATATGATAACATCAAATCAAAAGCCTTTTGCGACACAAACTCATGAATTTTTCTAAATAAATTTGACAAATGCTCTTTAATGACCTTCGTCAGACTTCTTCTAAGGGACACTTCAATCTCTATTAGTTGGACTTAGATCATGTCATGAATTTTTGTCCTTACAATAAAAAATATGCCTTGGAAATTTTTCAACATTTTCCTTAACTTGGAGTGTGCGCCTTCAACGCAACAGGTTCTCCGTTGCCCAAAATGCATGAAATTGTTGGTCCATGCATTCACAAATTACTCTTTATGCGGATATAAAATCGTCCGCAAATAATCCAAGCACTTCGGATGTGATGCCCATTTTCTCTCGAACTCAATATGCCCTTATTTCAATATTGCTCTGTAGATGATCTATAGAAAGCCTATAAAGATTCTTTAAAATTGTTCCACTTCTTATTACTCTTTTGCAATTCTTCTCAACATTTGTGATGCAGTCGAATCTTGCTCTCCTTGACCTTGACCTGCACAGGAAATGCACGTGAGCCAAGGACCACCGTTGTGATGGCCGATGGCACTCTGATGCTAAAGTTAGACAAGGCTTGAGAAAGGGTACCTTTTCTCATCAACTATGTGTCTTATTTATAATGCAAGAATCCTCGTTCTGCTAAGCCTTTGGTGTCGTAGTTTAGGAAACTAGATCTTGTTGGAGATCATCTCCTAGTTGGGAGTTGTCCATGCAGGAGAGTTCCCTACACGACTTGTGCTCCTAGATCTGCAGGAGAGGTTTTTCTTTTGGAGTGTTGTCCATGCAAGGAAGTTTCCATGCACGACTTATACTCTGGTGTATGTTTCCTAGTCAGAACCAATGTGTTACTGGCCTTCCCGTCTTAAGTGATCCCCCAGATACTTGCCTGATTAGGGCTTATGGGTATTGGGTTTTACCATTTGACGTATGGGCTTAATGGGCACTACAATTTGGATCCAACCTTCTAGATTCTGCCAATATTTGCTTAATGTTGTCTGGGCCTTACCAGATATGGTGGGCAATAGGAGCCGCTTTGTTTTGCTGACGAGATCATCTTGACACACGTACGACGCAAATTAAAGGACAATTTGGTGTATCATCAGCTATTCCCCTTGTGTTGGTGGGCCAGTTCATCGGTACATCAAGTCATGTCGTAGAGGACCTGACCCGTCATGATTGTTTTGAGTCTGAATTTTCTCCTCGAGCGGCACACTTCATTGAATGGACTTGTCTGCTCGAAAAAATGCGGGAATTTTGTTCTCTATATAAATCCCCTTCTCTGCAGAGTTTATTTTCTTTACTTTTCAATCTTGGAGACTTTGCTTTATCATTTCACTTTTCGTGTTTTTTTTATTTGATCCAACTTCCGTGATCGAAAGTTTGTACGTTCTTCAATGGTGGGCCAGAATCAGCTATCCGTTGGAAAGCCTCCGTGTGACATATAGGATCCCTGATGATCTGGTGTTGTTCACATTGGGCATCGGTCAGACGTCGTTGTATCCTCTGAAAGGATTTATATGTTTGCATCGAGGTATGCTCCAATCGGGCATCCATTTCCCTGTTATCAAAGAGATTTGGAGCTTCTTGGCTTACCTCGGCATTGCGCTGGCTCAACTAGTGTCAAACGGTATAGAACGGTGATCACCAATCTGATTAGAATGAAGGACGCTGGTATTTGAGTGTCTCCGAGGATGATTCAACTGCTTACTTTTCCTTGGATAAATAAACATGTTGTGTGCGTGTTGACATCGTCAGTTTGTTTTGGCAATCGGCTTGACGACTTCAAGTTCTGGCAGAAATATTGTTTCATGGCTTCTACGAACTTAGAGTATTTTGAGTTTGTCGGTCATCCGATCGAGCGAGAGTTCTATGAACTAAGTATGTTTAGTTTCGTTCTTGATTCTGCCAACGTTAATTGCATATTGAATTGTTATCTGTGTTTTTTGTAGGGAGGTTCCTAACTATGCCCCTTTCTTCTAAGGACGAAGCAGCCATGAAGAAATTTTGTGACATGCCTCGAATGCGGCTAGAGGATGTTGTTCAGTCTTCTAACATCAAGCACAATGGACTGTGGGCCCATTGGCACGAGGTTCCTACTCTTTTCAGAGTTCTGAAGCCGAAGTTTGAAGGCAAGCCCTTTTCGAAGAAGATGAAGCTTTCGAAGGTTAAGATTATGAGCCCGTCAATGAGGGCGGAATTGAATGAAGCGTTTTCTTTTAATACGAGTTCCAAGAGGCCTCGTACTACCACCAAGCCCGCTAGTGAGCATTTGGCCCTTTCATAGCGATGCCAAGCTGTGGGGCAGGTTCTTGACTCATCCACTAGAGTTGAAATTGTTGTGTTCGAGGAGCAGGGTGCTCAGGCAAGGACCCTTATTTCTCTTCCTGACTAGGAAGGAATATCTGCAAGTGATGGGAGTTGAAGATGTAACGAAGTTAAGCACCAATTAGGCAAAGGTTATGAGCAACCTGTTGCTGTAGGATGGCATGGAGGCTTCATCCGATGCGGGTTTGACTCGTCCTTTCTCATTGAAGGACTTTACGTACAAGTCCCTCTTTAGATCGCGAGTCCCCTTAGCTTGGTGAAAAGTCATATGATACTTGCCTCTACGGCGAGAAGTCTCCTCTGAGTCGCTCGTAATGTCCTCCGTCCCGATCTCAATCCCATATTGAGGTGGTGTCGGGTCCAAGAGATAACTTTCTTCCTTCTTCCCCGTCTACTGCTTCCAAGTTAATTTGTGAGAGAGAGTTGATCATTAAAGCAAAGGGAAAGCAATGGACGAGGGCCTAGATGTAGTGAAGACAATAAAGGGCGGTGTTGAAGTGATTCTGGTCCCTAAAGACCTCCATTCGGATGCACGAATCAGTTTGTTTGCTCCGAATGTGGTGAACATGAGCAACCATGCCTAGCACCAGGAGGTTGATATTTCTTATGGGTTAAAGAAGCATATCAGTAGGTGGAATGATTGGCTAGCGAATTGTGCTCTGATGCCAACAGGCGATACGGTGGGAGAGCGTATGGACAAGGTGCAGAAATATCTCGTCCTTGGGATGTCATATCTGAACCAAGTCTTCGTCGCTGGGATGGAGGTTGAGGCTGCCTGTGAGAGGGTGTATACCATGGAGCGAGTCTTTGTGTACTTGCAAAGTTCGTACTCCGATGCTCTCCGTGAAATTGAATCACTTAAGAAGCCACTTAAGGAATGGAGGCTTGCCCAATCGGTTGTTGATCAGGAGCCCTGAAAGATAAGATCAGAGGCTCAGAGGATTTGCTTGGAAACGCTCGTCTAAATTGGGGGAGGAAATGTACACGAGGGATAGGTTCGAGGAGGAATTGAACCTTGTCTGTCATGACTTACGATTTGCTTTGGAGGCTAGAGCTAAAGTGCAAGCTGAGGTGCAAACTCTAAATGCTGAGAGGGCCATAATGGAGATTGAGTGGACCACCCAATGTTAGCAGCTAGAGGTCGACATTGACTCCAATGCCAAGAGTGTGTAGACAGCAGAATAGTAGCTCCTTCTAACGCAGAATGAACTGAGTGTTGCGAAGGATAACTTGATTGTCGAGCAATCAAGAACTGATACACTGTCGGGCAAGTTGGAGCAGTTGGAGTGAGATCTTGTTGAGTCAAGGGTGCACGAGGAAAAACTTTTGACGACCCAGAGCACATTCGAGTTCAGCAGAATTGTGCATGGGCAACTGGAGTTGTTGCAGCCGATAAGGGAGGAGCATCCCGAATGGGACCTCTCTCGCAATAAAGAGTTGTCTTACATGGAGTTTGGGGAAGCCTCCGGCCAATCGAAAAAAGAAGAAGGTGATGAAGACCAGGGCATCCGAGCGGCAGCACGTGCGGACACATCCCTTATTTCCTCTCCTACCAAGTCCAACTCTGTTGTATCTGAACCCCTCCTGATGAGGAGTGAACTTTGTACTTTTGTTTTATCAATAAGAGATAACATGCTAAACAACATTTTGTACTTATGCGTTCTTTGACTTTCCCTGCTGGCTTTTTTCTGCTTTGTCTTACCGCACTACTAGCTTTTAAGCAAGAGGTTATGCTGAGTCAGAAAGTCATATAATTAATCCACTGATGAGATTTTCATCTTTGAGATCCGTCGTTGTAATTCACCATATGCGGGTCGGGCTGTAGATCAGACCAGCAGTTCTCGTTGCTACTACAAGCGAACTGGTCAGATTATGGTCATGTGTGTGCATTGCTGCAAATAATTGGACGATGGTCCTTGTGAATTGTCCTAGTTAAGCTTCTTGGGTTTTGACTGGGCTTTCAAATCGTTTCTGCCCGCTGTTGGTGGACTAGGTTGTAAGGGAGACCAGAAGTTGTTGTCGTCAGTTATAACTTACTAAGCTTTGGTCGGGTTCAACGATCATTGTCTCTAGTTGGACGATTATCACTAGCAAGCCATCGTCATCAGGCAGTATAAGCACTGACTGGACTCCCACTTTCTAACCCATTATCATTCGCGCTCGGCGGACTAGGTGTTAAAATGATAGGGTTCGGCGATCATTGTCTGTAGTTGGACGATGATCTCTAGCAAGCTATCGTCATCAAGTTGTATGAGCACTGACTAGACACCCACTTTATAATCCATCGTCATTCGTGCTCAGCGGACTAGGTGTTAGAGTGATATGGTTCGACGATCGTTGTCTGTAGTTGGATGATGATCCCTAGCAAGCCATCGTCATTAGGTTGCATGATCACTGACTAGACTCCCACTTTCTAACCCATCATCATCTGCACTTGGCAGACTAGGTGTTAGAGCAGACCAGAAGTTATCGTCATCAGTAGCCTACTGACTAAACATTTGTCGGGTTCGACAATTATAGTCTACGAAAGGACGGTGACCCTGGAAAGCCACTGTAATCAGATGTCGAGAGCACTGACTAGACTCCCACTTTCTAAGTCGTCATCATCGGCTATTGGCGTACTAGACTTAGAACGGACCAGAAGCTATCGTAATCAGTCGTCATTGACTAAGTTTTGGTCAGGTTCGGTGACAGTGATCCGTAATTGGAAAATAGTCTTTGGCGAGCCGTCTCGATCAAGAATTTGAGCGCTAACTAAGCCCCCATTCTCTAAGCTGTCATCATTCACTTTTGGCAGACTAAGCATTAAAGCAGACCAGAAGCTATTGTCATTGGTCGAAATCGACTAAGCTTTGGTTAGATTTGGCGACCATTATCTATAGTTGGACAATGGTCGCTAGCAAGCCATTGTGGTCAGACGTTAGAGCGCTGGCTAAGCTCCCACTTTCTAAGTCATCTATCATCCACTTTTGGCAGATTAGGGTTAGAGCAGATCAGAAACCATCATCATTGGTCGGAACTGACTAAGTTTTAATTGGGTTAGGCCTCCGCTTGGCCCTGGACGTGTGAGCCTGTTTTTTTTATTTTGCCCGGTAGTCTGGTATGAAGGTCAAACCAATAAATCTAGTTCTAGAGTCGGATCACCATAAAAGTTGATCGGATTGAGTTTATCCAAGTTTAATGAGCGGCAGACAATAGAGCGGATACCTTGGACTTATTAATAATATCGTTATAGGCATGTTCTACATTGCATGAACACTTAAGGCTTTCATACTGTAGTGGGCCGAATTCGGCGAGGTACTACCATGTTTTAAAGATCAGCATGCCAAGTGCACGATGCAGATTGCGAGACGGTTCAGTGTCGGTTACTCCCGCAGTTAATGGGGCTGCATGCAGTGCCATTAATTCGATGAATGTGGACTTGTGCAGTTGCAATTGGAACGGTCGGTTCCCTATTCCCCGTACGGCATTTAATGTTGATTTCATTTCACAAACCGTCGCGCCTATATATATGTTAGAGTTCACCATTTCAAGCATTGCTATGTACGCTCTAGATAATGTTCTTTAAATGTATCTCTTTGAAAAATATGTTTTGGGTTCTCCAAAGGCTAAAGGAAGATCTTCATTGTTGGAGTCTTTGAATGTTTTGACATTTGCAGCGATGAGTCTTGACAAGACCTACTTTTAAGTGATGCCACTTGGTTAGGTGAGTGATATTCACATAATTATTACATAATATATCCCTTAATTTATACATGTTAGTGTTTCAATTATTATATTTTATAGTAATTATTTCGTTTTCATGTCTTTGTAGGAATTTGAGCGTAAACGATGAAATCATATTAAGGCGACAAGTTAAGGAACGTCAATTAGTCGATTCTAATGGTGGTATAAAGCAGATGGTCACAAACCTAAACCCAAAACCTAATTCATAACCTAAACCCAAAACCTAATCCATAACCTAAACCCAAACCCAATGCCAAGCCCAATCCTACCCAAAGAATATTTTCCAAATTATACCTTGATGAATCATCCCCTCATCTCATCCCTATTCATCTTGATCATTTTCTATAAATACAAGAGAATAGGGTGAGAAAAAAGGGAGGAAGAGAAGGGAAAAGAAGTATTACACAAAAATCAAAACCTCTTCCTCAAAAGTGATTCTAATCACCATCATCACTCATCCATCTCTCACTCACTCAGCAATCACCTCCATCCGCCATCAGCCACCCGAGCGCCACCACCGAGCTCCTCCACAGTCACCGCCACCACCACGAAACAGGGGCGTGACAACCCTGTTTCGCGTCAGAGCCACCTCCATCACCATCCCTGTCCTTCTTTCTGGCCATCATCCATCAACCTCCATCCGCCGTCAACCTGTTTCGCGACAGAACACATCCGCGAGCCACCACAACCACCGCGAAACAGAGCCACCATCACCGTGACTCTGTTCCGCCTCGCCACAGACCCTGTTCCTCCCCTCTCTCGGCCTCTCTTCGTCTCGACCTCCTTCCTGTCCTCCTCTCTCGCGACCACCGTCACGACCAGACCGAGCACCACCGCCACCACCTCGCGAGACAGAGCTCGCAAGCAGAAACAGGGAGCCCCTGTTCCTCGTCTTCCTTCTCTGTTTTTTTTGTTGTTATCTCACTATTTCCTCAACCTCTCTCTCTTTTTTTCAGGTTCTGGAGACGGTTTGAAGACTGAGGAAGCTCGCGAGGAGCAGAAATCACCACCGCGAGCGGTGCTGCTCGCTGGAGAATAAGGCGGAGCGATGAGCGTTACTGTAGCGCATTATAGCGCACTATAGCGAGGACGGGAGACCAGTCAAACCGTTTTTGGCTATTCACACCCCCGGTTCTGCTCTGTACCACCATAGAGCGTTTTGGGAACATTTTTCTCGGGATTCGTGTTCTGACCACCTGCTGATCTGCTGAGTACCACCACATCGAGTTTGTGACAAACTAAATGGGTTGCATAATTCATTTTGATTTATGTTACTGAATTGTGTGCTTAATTGTTAATTACAATTTATTTCTGAATTTTTGATAAATTGCTTTCACCTTTCATTTTCTAGAAATTAATCTTGATATGTTTGGTAGTTAGAATTACCCTTTTTCAATATTCAAAGCATGTGCTAAAAATATTAAGCTTAAACTTGGATTAAGTGTGCCCTAAAAAGACATTTAATACTTGGTAAGAGCGTATTTGCTTGAAATAATTTGTTAATGTTTGATAGAAACATGATATAAGTTGAATTGGATTTTAACGATCACATATTCGGTGTAAGCAAGGGATTCTCATCCCTAACGCTTCTCGTTTAAATTTTCAGTAATTTAGATTTAAATGTTTTTGCTAATTCATTGGTGAGTCCAATCCCACAAAATCCATCTCATCTATCTTTTATTTTATTTTATTTTTCTTAGTTTTAATTTATTTTTAGTTTAGCTTTAAAAATGTTGTAACCCCATTTTCCTCCAAATTAGTTTAATTAAATTATTAAATTCAATTGCACTCACTTTCCTCGTGGGATCGACCCGTACTTGCCGTTGTCTACCAGTTAGGCACCGTGCACTTGCGGTTATTACAAGTGGGTTAAATTAGCTTATTAATTTAGGTTAGTTAAATCCCCATCAGTGAGCATCTAATTGGTTCCATGGGACCCTGTAATTTCTTATTACATTGCGTAGAAGTATGAACTCTCTCTCAAGGGACGAGTCTGTCAGTTGTTTTTTGTTGTTCCCCAATTTCCCTCTATCGCTACTACTGGGAGATAATACCAGTAGCTATTTTGGGGGGAATTTTTCTACTGTATCCACTGAGCTTCTCAAGCGATGCCACAGCGGCGAAATGGATTTGGTGGAGCGGGGCTCTAGCGGACGCGATTTGCGTTCCTGGGGTGGTAACTTTGCGCCACCTTGGGCATTACACACTTGAGAAACATCCTTATTTGGTCCCTTTCGCTCTCATTATGAATCCTCTTCCCAAGGAAGATTGATGGAGCAGGGATGTATGCAATCCATTGTAAGTGTCTCTGCCGCCACTTTCGGATCATTCTTGCTAGGCAGAGTGGCACAGTAAAAAGTTAAGCCTGTACTTGCAGCCTTCTTCAAGTACTTTACATTCACTTCCGAATCTTTTTCGAAGACAGATTAGCGGAGCGAAGTCTTGACGTGCGTTTGAATGGCTACATACTTGCGTCGGACTTAGATACTTGTAATGTATAAAATGTTGTACTAGTCAGTCGGGAAAGCTTTGTAATAACTGTCATTGTAATCAATAAAGTCTGTTTTATTCCTCGAATATGCCTCGTGCAATTCTTCTAAATTGAAAAAATAAAAAATAAACAAAAGAAATCAAAGCAATAAGATAGTTTGATTTTAAATAGAAACTAAGCTAATCTAGCCCTGAAAAATACGCGCACAGTCCTGGCTCAAATTGTGTAGCTCTTTTGGCTGAGCGTCGCATGTTGCCAATGTTGGCGAAGTTACTGAAAAGATAAATTCGCGTTGGCGAGCTATTCCTTGCTGGCTGGCAGCATTGCATTCGGAAGAGATGCATGTTTGCTGTTGGATTGGATGGTGTTACCAGTACTGAATTTCGGCTTGTCAGAAAGCTGAGCCTTAGTTGTCGAAGTTTTGTATTTGTCCACGAGGGGTGACTCTGCCCCGAATCCGAGTCGGGTGTTTGATATGTCTATCCCTCGGGCTTGAGTTGTAATTGCTAGCAATCTAGCTGTTTCAGCACTGCGTAGTAGCAGTCTCTCACTGAAGGTTGATCTCCATGAATAATTCCTTGGGCTTGGTTGGTTGTGTATTTGATGCATTGGTGCAGAGTAGAAACCACTGCTTCCATATGGTGAAGCTAAGGTCTCCCCGGGATGATGTTGTAGGCAGATGGAGCATCGACCACCATGAACTCCTAGACTAGGTACTTTCGTAATGTGGCTCTCCTGCCACTACCATTAAGTTGATCCTCCCAATAGGGAAGCATCTTTCTCCGTTGAACCCAACCATGGGATGGTTAGCGGGTGTTAAGTCCGCCTCTTTTAGTTGCATGTGGCAGAAAACATTGAGAAACATGATGTTTAAAGAGCTTCCTGTGTCCACCAAGGCCCTTTTCACTTCCCACTTTAAAATGAGAACCAAGATGACCAGGGCGTCATTGTGAAGAGAATGAACGCCCTGAAGGTCTTAGTCCATGAGTGTCATGGTGGACTGGGGCTCTGAATACGTGCATCTGCACTTGTCTGTCTTCGCAAGTGGGTTGCATCCACATTCGAGAAGGGTCATCTTGCGAGACCAGTTTTATTGCTCGCTTCGAAGTCGACTCCATGAAGCACATATATGATGCCAAGAGTTTATTTCTCTATTTCCTTAATGAAATCCTCCATTTCCTTTAATCGGTCTTGCCTTTTGTCCGGGCTCAGAAACTCCTTGAGTTTCCCCTTCCGGATCCAATACTCTATATCACTCCTAAAACTATTGCAGTTCTCAGTGTCATGGTCACTCTCATTGTGAAAGGAGTAGTATTTGTTGTTATCGCGCCGGGAGGGGTCTTATCGTTGTTTGCAGGCCACTTTAACTCTTCCCAATTCTTGATAGAGTTGAGGACGTCGGACAAACTGGAGTTGAGGGAAGTGACAGATTTAGACACGACGTAATTGGAGGCCTTATCTTGCCTTGCACGGCTAGAGTCGATCTTGCTATCATTGTGTTTGCTCTTACTATCGTCGTCATCCTGTTTCTTCCTCTCATTTTTGTCTCTAGGTGCAGAGGGTTTCTTTTCGGACTCCGCCTCATTTTTGGCGGTCAGAATCTCATTGAGAGTCATGTATCACTGGGCATTATTCAGTAAGCTCGCCATATCGATTGGAAGGTTCAGAATGAGGAAATCATAGAACTTGCCTCTCCTCAGACCTGATGAGAAGGTTGTGATCGCAGTGTTGTTGCTGCAGCCGTCGATGAGAGTCAACTCATCGTTAAAGCGCGTGACGTGTTCCCTTAGCTTCTTGCTTGGCTTCTGTCTGAGGGTGAATAGATAATGTTGACCCTTCCTAATTCCTTGGATGCCAACAAAACATGTAAGAAACATTGTTGCCAATGTCCGGAATGAGTCGATTTGGTGGGAGGCTGTAAAACCATGTCAGCGCAGACTTTTTCAGGCTGGTAGGGAATAATCGACACATTATCGCTTCAGATCCTTCTTTGAGCGCCATTACAAGCCGGAAGTGGCACAAGTGATCAGACGGGTCTGTCATCCCGTCATAGAACTCTAGCTTTGGCGGAGTGAATTTCTTCGAAAAATGCTCATTCATTATATGATCCATAAACAACGGGATAGTGACGTTGAATAACACGTCAGGATTTGTGGCCCCTAGTCGGATGGGGTTCTAGGAGACCCGTCTGTCAGCCCTAGACGTTGGGTTTCCGTCTCTGGTCCATTGAGAGCCTGCAGGGGCATCACAACTCTCTTGATTGTGTTCCCTGGTGTTTTTCGGGGACGAAGTTCTTTGCTGCTCTCGTTTTTGTTCTACGAGTGGAGAGTTCTGTTGGGTGAGCATCTCCACCGCTCGTGCAATTTGCTACATTTGAGTTGACAGTAGATACATCTTGGGGCCCACCACTGCTGCCACCAGCGCGTGGTCTGATTTTGTTTCCTGTGTTGTTGGATTCGCCAGAACTGGCGGCACTCTCGCAGTATGAGCATTCGAGGGCTCAGGGACATCTCATTGTTGCGAGATCTCGAGGTCACCATATCTCTGTACTGTGAAGCAAGGAAATATCACTGTTTTTCAAGGAACTTCGTCGTTCCCCACGGAAGGTGCCAAAATGTAGTTGAATCCTGCTTTCCTTGACCTGGATCAGCACAGGGAATGCACATGAGCTAAGGACCACCATTGTGGTGGCCGGTGGCACTTCGATGCTAAAGTCAGACAAAGCTTGAGAAATGCTTAAAACTGTAAAATGGGTTTTGTAGCGTACATTTTCTCATCAACTCTATGTCTTATTTATAATGCTCTAGAGTTCTCGTTCGACTAGGCCTTTGGTGGCGTAGTTTAGGGAAATAAATCTTACTAGAGATTATTTCCTAGTTGGGAGTCGTCCATGTAGAAGAGTTTCCTACACGACTTGTGCTCCTAGATCTACGGGAGAGGTTTTCCTTTTGGAGTGTTTCCATGCAAGGAAATTTATATGCACGACTTATACTCTGGTATATGTTTCCTAGTCGGAACCAATGTGTTGTTGGTCTGCCCATTTTAGGTGATCCCCCAAATATTTGCCTGATTAGGGCTTATGGGTATTCAGCTTTACTACTTGACGTATGGGCTTAATGGGGCGCTGCAATTTGGATTCAACCTTCTATATTCTTCAAATATAGGCTTAATGTTGTTTGGGCCTTGCCAGATTTGGTGGGCAATCGGGCTCGCTTTGCTCTGCTGACGAGATCATCTTGACACGCGTACGACGCAGATTAAAGGACGTTTGGGGTATCATCAATTTGTATTTATGTGCCACTTGTACAACAATCTCCTTTGGGGAAAACTCGTTGAATGACTTTGATCAAACCAAACTATCTGTTAGTCACATAAACAATTGCAAGTTGTCTGGCTCAAACATCCCAATAGTTTTTTCAATAATGCTAAGGTATACGACTTTTCATTCTCGAAATACATAAAACAACAACCAACATTGAAAGTCTTGTCGGTCAACTGACACCCACAACCTTAAAAAGTGACATCCAATACGATTGGTTTTGTACGTGCAATTCATAAGCATCACCGATGGGAAACACTTCGCTAGTTGAATTGACTCTAGATGCGACAAAAAAATATTGATGACTTTATTCTGATTGTCGTCGGTATGCCACTCAACATAACCATTCTAGCTCAACGAGTGCATAGTATATTGCAAAGTTGTTCTGCCTTTCAATTGGAGTGTCTTTAGTTGATGAATGACATTGTAAACTGATGATACATCAAACCGTCATCTGATCAGCACCGTACATGTGTCATTATAATCTCGTCAACATAACGAAGCAAGCCCGATTGTACACCCAATCTAGCGAGGCCCAAACAGCAGCAAACCCATCCTTGGTAGAATCCAGACAGTCGGGCTCGAATTGCAATGAGCCAGTAAGCACACACGTCACATGGTAAGACCCAATACTCATAAGACCTCTAAGGCAAATATCTGAAAGATCTACCCAAGACAGGCAGGCCAACAACACATTAGATCCGACTAAGAAACATATAAATCGGGCAAGGAAACTTTTTTGCATGGACAACACTCAGAAAGAGAAATCTCTCTCGCAGATCTAGGAGCACAAGTCGTGTAGGGAAACTATCCCACATGGACAGCGCCCAATCAGGGAAGGATCTCCACAACAAGATCACATTCCCCAAACTACGCCACCAAAGGCCTAGCTGAACTAGGAATTATTCAATGTAAAAGGGAGATAAGGTCAATGAACAAGATGTACGCAATATAACTCAGTTTACAATTTTAAGCCTCTACTAAGCCTTATCTAACTTAAGCATCGGAGTGCCATCGACTACTTCAGTTTGGTGCCATCCGTGAGGAGCGACAAAGTTCAACAACAAAAACTGTAATTCCACATTTTCCATCGAATCGCCCCACAAAGACAGTTCAAAAGTGAAACCTCGATTCAATCTACCTCATGAGGAGGAACAAAAGAAAGTAGCAGAAAGCTGAAGAAAACATCCTCAGACAAGGGGATGATCAAGGTTTCACAGTGTTGCCAAGTGAGTGCGACTTTCAAACGCGTAATGCCCGCAGTAAGACAGAGGTGCCACCCAGGGATGAGAGTCACGACCTCCAACGCTCCCATTAACCATAAACAAGCTGCGAGGACCATCCCTCAACAGCAGTAAACGAATGAGAGAGTGCTCGAGCATTGGAAGATGGAAGACATACCTGATCACCGAAAGGAAGTTCGTAATTCTTCTTCGCAATGTAAGAAGATATTACAAGATCTCATGAGATCAATCCAGTGCCACATCAGATCAGGCAGCACCGCATAACAAGTCTTATCAAGACTCATCGGTGCAAATGTCGGAACATTCGAAGACTCCAATGGAGGAGATCTTTATTCAGCCTTTGGAACCCAAAGCAAACTCTCTAGTAAGATGCATTTGATTAAAATCTCTACTATTTGCATCGCGGTGCTTGAACGCAAAATGGCCAGCCCATATATAGGTGAAATGGTTTACGAATAGGCGTCAACAAGCAATTACTTCATCATTAAATGTCGTACAGGAAAGCGGGAAAACAACGGTTCCAATAGAAACTGCACAAGTCCACGTCTTTTGAATTAATGACCCTGCAGGCAACCCCATTAACTGAGGGGAGTAATTAATACTGAACCGTCTCACAGAATGCGTCGTATCCCTGACACGCTGATCCACAAAGGTTTTTTTTCTAAATGGGCCCTTTAACTAATGGGCCCAAGCTTATGCCCTGCTAGACTCGGCCCAGCACACTCAAAAAAACAAACAGCAAAGGCCCTGAGCGCCCAAAGAATAAGGAGCTCGCCTACAGAGCATTATTATTAAATCGAAGGCATCAGTTATTCTGTTGTTGCTCATTAAAGACCATCAATCTATTATCAGTCCGATTAATCAATCCGACACTGGAATCAGACCGCCAGGCGAGTTAAGTAAGTTAAGACCCCCAAGTCAGACTTACACACCCAAAATCTCACAAGAGAATTAAGTAAGTCAGGACCCCCAAGTCAGACTTACACGCCTAGAATCTCACAGGCGAGTAAAGTAAATCAGGACCACCAAGTCAAACTTACACGTCCGGAATCTTATATGCGAGCCAAGTAAGTCAGGACTCCCAAGTCAGACTTACACGGCCAAAATCTTACAGGCGAGTCAAGTAAGTCAGGACCCCAAGTCAGACTTACTCGCCCAAAATCTTATTCTAACCAAAACTTAGTCGATTTCAACTTATGACAATAACTTCTTGTACGCTCTAACGCCCAGTCCATTAAATTAAACGAGTGTCAACGGTTTAGAGAATGGCAGCTTAGTCGACACTTTGATTCTTGATCGAAAAGGTTTGCCAGTGATCATTGTCCAAACATGGACGATAGAGACCAAACCCGACCAAAGTTTAGTCAGGGACAATCGACGACGATAGCTTATGGTCTGCTTGAAGCCTAGTCCGCAAATAACAAATTGCGATGGCTTACAAAGTTGGAGTCTAGTCGGCGCTTGATTAAGATGGATTGCCAGAGGTCACTACTCGTACACAGACAGTGATTGTCGAACCCCGACCAAAGCTTAGTCAGTGGCCGCTGATGACGATGGTTTTAGTCTGCTCGAAGCCTAGTTCACTGCGCGCAGATTCCAACGACCTAGAAAGTGGGAGAACAGTCAGTGCTCATGTAGCCTGGTGAAGACGACTTGCCAGAGATCATTGGCCAACTATAGACAATGATCGCTGAACCCCCGCCAAAAGTTTAGTCAGAACGACTGACGATAATAACTATTGGCTCACTCCAATTCCTAGTCTGCTCTATGTATTAACAATTGGGAATCATCACGATCCACAAACGATCAAGATGGGTTTGAAAGTATAAGCTTAGTGTGTTCACGTAGCTTGGTGAAGACGGGTTGCTAGGGACCATTATGGTCGCTGAAACCTGACCCCAGTTTAGTCAGTCATAATTGGCAATAACAATCTTCGGTCCAATTAAATCTATTCTATGAATAACAAATAAAGACGAGTCAAACATCCGATCAGAGTTCTAAAAGCTTGACCCAGACGACTCGCAAAGACTATTATCCAATAATCTACAAGGGTGCAAGCGCTAGGACCATAGTCTGACTAATACGCTTATAACAGCGACAACAACTGTTGGTCCGGCAGACAGCCAAGCCACCAGACAAAGGGTGTATTACACTCCCCAATCTCTACAAAGGAATCTAACCAGAACTACATTAATTACTACAGCATAAGAAGTCATAGCTCCCAACAGTGAATCAAACATGAGCTACCTAGCCCAGCAAAATTCCTTGTTTGACAACTAATGTCGAAATAAGACATAACAGGTACAAACTAGCAGGAAAAAAAATGAAAACAAAAAAGTGCAAAGTATTATTCATTTGCAAACTCAAGTACATGATTCACCCCTCATCAGAAGGAAAGTTAGATACAATAGAACCAGACTTAGTAGGGGAAGAACAGGAGACACATCTGTTGGTGCTGCCTCTCAAACTCCTCATCAAGGTCGTCTTCTTCTTCAGACGAATCGGAGGTCACTCCAAATTCTGCATATGCAATATTTTTATAATAGGAGGGATCCTAGCCCCCCTGCTCATCATCTATCAGACAAAACAACTTCAACCTTCCATGCACAACTCTTCTGAATTCAAATGTGCCCTGGGCTTCTCTCCGTGCCCTGTTGACTTGGCAAACTCTTGTTTTAGTTGCTCCAACTCGCCCGACAGGATCTCAGTCTTGGACTTCTCAGCATCCAACTTATCATTGGCGATGTTCAGCTCATTCTGCGCCAACTGGAGCTGCTCTCCAGCGATTTGCACATTCTCGGCATGAAACCCAACACTAGCCTTCAACTGTTGGACAGTCCACTCAGACTCCTTAATCCTCTCAGCATGCAGAGCCTGCAGTTCAGCCTACATATCCTGCACTCCATCTGCAGAATCACGGGCAAGCTTCAAGTCACGACGGGCAAGGTTCAGTTCATTTTCGAACTGATCCCTCGCGAACACTGCCCCCACCAAGTCGGACTCAAGCGCTTCCAAGTGAATTTTATGAGCCTCCGACCCAATGGACCTGGACTTTGTTGCAGTGTCTGAGAAAGCTTCAAGTTGCTTCCTCAACAACTCAATCTTGTGAAGAGCATCGGAGTATGACTTCTACAGATTCACAAAGACTCGTTCCATGGTATACACCCTCCCACGAGTGGCCTCAGTTTCAATTCCAGACGCGACCACTTGATTCAGATATAACATCCCGAGCACAAGGTGTTTCTGCCCTTTAACTAAACGCTCTCCTAGCGTTTCACTCACTGGCTCCAGAACACAGTTCGCTAGCTAGTCATTCCACATGTTGATATGCTTCCTTGCAGCGTAATAGATGTCAACCTTCTGATGCCAAGCTTGGTTGCTCATCTTTATTACATCCGGAGCAAACAAACTAATCCGCGCATCCGGATGAAGATCATTCAAAGCCGAAATCACTTCAGCACCGCCCTTAGCTGTCTTCACTGCATTAGGGCCCTCACCAACAACTTTCCCTTTGCCCGCAACGGCCGGCTCTTTCTCATGTGTCTGTCCAGCTTCAGGGGAAGAGGGAAGCGAGTTATTCCTCGAACCCATCATCAGTTGAATATGAGGACGAAAACGAGATGGAGCACAGTACGAGTGACAAAAAGGAGAACCTTCACCACGACACCGACAATCGGGCAACTCTTCTACCTCCAGACACGAAGAGAGGCGTAGCTCGAAATCCTTTATTGAAAAAGAACGACCATTTGAAGCTTCCATGTCCACTTGCAGCAGCATCCTACTCATAAGTTCCACCTACTTGGTGCATAGCTTGGTAACATCCTCCACGCCCACCATTTGCAGATATTATCTCTCCAGGCCAGGAAGAGAGACATGGGCCACGACTTGATCATCACGCCCCTCAGAAACAACAGTCTCACCAGACTCTTGCCCGACAGTATCACGTCCTTCAAACGAGGCCAGACGCCTGCAGACGAATCTAGACAGAGCACAAGATCTCTTCTGAGGAGAAGGAAGCACCTCATCTATTTCTGCCCTCATTGAAGGGTTTGGAACCTTGAGCTTGGGAAACATCATTTTTCCGCGAAATAGACGCTCCTTTAGGCTTTGGCTTCTTCACCCAATACACAGTGGGAGTCACGTGCTAATAAGCCCACAAACCGCTGCGCTCAACATTAGAAAGCTTGATTACATCTTTTACCTCCAAACAATGCATGTTGTGGAACGCATCCAAAATGGCTTTATTTTCAGCAAAAAAAGGCGAAGTATAGAATCTCCCTGCAAAAAGCACAACAGGTCAATCTAACATGAAATTGACACAAGATCGAAACTGGAATCAATTTACTAAGTGGTCTAAATTCACGCTCAACCGGACAACAAACAAGCCCAAAGTACGGGGAGTTTACAGAAGCCATGAAATAGTACTTTTGCCACGATTTAAAACATCGAGCAATTTGTCAAAGCAGTCCGACGATGTTAGCACACACACAACGTGCTCGTTTATCCGAGGAGAAATAAGCAAATGCATCACCCTCGAAGACAGTTAGACACCAACGTCCTTAGCCCTAATCACAATGGCGATCAAAGTCTTATACTCGTTCGGCACAAGTTGAGCAGGTGCAATTTCGAGGTACGCCAGGAACTCTCAAATCTCCTTGATGATAGGAATGCGGACACCCGGTTGCAGCATACCTCGGTGAAGGCAGATAAACCCCTCAGGAGGGTACAATGGCATCAGATCGACGCCTAAAGTGCAGAGCACCAGATCATCAGGAATCCCAAATGACTTATGCAGAATTTTCAGATCAGATTCAGAGAGTAATCCCTCCTAAACAACTTATGGCCCCTGGCGAACAGTTCATCAGAAAGCTGATCCCGGCCCTCCATGAAAGTACAAGCTTTCGAAGACGAAGGTTGAGCAAAGTTAAAGGCACAACTGACAATACAACAAAGCAAAATCTCATAAATCGAAATAGTAAATAAGTTATATTCAACAAGCGGGAGATCTATATGGAAAGTTGAGCTCCGACCTTTCCCGCTTTCAAGTTAGCGCACGCCTAATTAATGTAATTCGCCGTTCCAGGAAATCTCTCAGAATTAATCAACGTGACTGCACAACTGCTTCATGAAATGACCTAGTGGACCAATAAGTCTAATCAACACCGTACACGTGTTATGATAATCTCGTCAACGGAACGAAGCATGCCCAATTATACACTCAATCCAGTGAGGCCCAAACAGTAGCAAGCCCATCCTTCGTAGAATCTAGATAGTCGGGTCCGAGTTGCAATGAGCCAGTAAGCCCACACATAGCGCGGTTAGGCCCAATACTCGTAAGACCTCTAAGGCATGTATCTGAGAGATCTATCCAAGATAGGCAGGTCAGTAACACATTGGATCCGACTAAGAAACATATATTAGAATATAAGTCAGGCAAGGAAACTTCCCTGCATGGACAACACTCAGAAAGATAAATCTCTCTTGCAGATCTAGGAGCATAAGTCGTGTAGGAAAACTATCTTACATGGACAACTCCCAATCACGAAATTATATCGACAACAAGATCATTTTTCCTAAACTACACCACCAAAAGTCTAGCCGAACCAGGACTCATTCACTATAAAAGGGAGATAAGGTCGATGAACTAGAGGTGCGTAATATAACCCAGTTTACAGTTTTAAACTTCTCTTAAGCCTTATCTAACTTAAGCATCGGAGTGTCATCGACTACCACACCATGGTCCTTGGCTCACGTTTGCTACATGTGCAGGTCTAGGTAAATAACAAGAAATGAGAGCAGAAATCGACTACATCATAAACAATCTTCAAATATGACACATTGTTGGGAAACATCTCTTTCAAATCAGACAATATGAAGCGAGTGGCTATACCCGATGTTGACATGTTCTGCAATTTTTTCATCTTTGCTTCGTTGAGTTTGTGAGCAAAGGAATGACCAAAAAAGATTTTAATCATGGGATAATTGTGAGTTCCACGTGTCACTTGTAGCTTCAAATGATCATTAACTTGTGACACTTCTCTCAACTAAATTGAGCACTCACACTTCTTTGTACTGGTTGATCGACCAAACTCAAATCTTTCCTTTGATTTTTCTTGAGCTTCCCTCCCCTCTCACATTCCAAGTTGATCCTTCATTTACGTATGTGATTAGCGGGTTATGATTTAGTGATAATAATAACCGTGTTATTATCCGTACCAACACATTGGCACCAAACTTTCAAGGATGACCTCGATGGGAATACTTACAAAAAAAGAATGCATGCTTGCGTTAGGAACACAAATAAACTTGTTACTAAAATCAATGAACTCGTGAAACAAAATTATATAAGATTTAACCTTACCTATTCCTCAATAATTAAGTTGCTATCGTCAACTACCTCTTCCAATGTTATTTTCTCAGTATTGGCCTCGACTTAGCGTCATTGGTATCAACATCATCATCCTTCTACATTAAGTAAATAAAAAATTATAATTCTAATCATATATTAAGAAAGGTAATGTAGCAAAAGACAATGGTTATCTCTAAAAGGTTAGTTTCTTCCAAATACGCTTTAAGTATGTCCGTGTTCTAAAAATTATTGAAGGTATCTCGAAATCTATTAAATCGACGATAATATCCTAGGCATAATATAATAAGTAAAATTGACAAACAATAACAACGACCACGATCAAACTAAACTTAAAAACATGAATAAACAAGTTTTAGGGTTCAAATATTAACAACTAACCCTAACATTAACAATGTTACTTCAAAAATAAACAAAAAGGAAATTAAACATGATACTACAATAATCACAACAGCAAAAAAATATCCATGCAAGCTTATCTCAAGTTACCTAAAATGGAGTGGGTAGTTCTTCCTCTTGAAAATGTCCATCTTCTTCATTTACTTCTATAAATGGAACAATGCATACCTTCAACTCCACTATTATCATTTTCAAGCCTGTCATCATCATTTTCACTAGACTAATATTTTTCTAGATACAAACTTTACCCAAGCCTTTCTAAATGAAAATGAAGAAGTAGAATAGAGGGAGAGACGTCGCATTTGGAGTCATTTCGGTGATCTAGGAAAGGGAAGAGACGACCCACGAGTTGGGTTTGTCTTCTCACGGATCACCCAAATCTATCTAAGAAGTATAAGAAAGGCAGACAAAAGATGAAGAAGTATAAAAAAATAAAATAAAATAAAAAATGAAGATGACCGATGTTGGTTGTTCTGGCGAGATTGGGAAGGGGAAGAAATGATGCGAGTTTGCTTCGTCTCGTTGCCAATTTGGGAGAAAATATGTAAAACTTTTTTTTTAAAATGTATATAGTGGTTGTATCATTCAACATATCTAAAAAAACATTTGGGGGTAGTGGCGTTCTTCAACAGAATTGATGGTGTTGTTTAGTCATCGCCTAAAGTAAAACGAGAGTTTTGGCTATTTGCATTTAAGATCACCGCTTGGCACACGGTAAAAGAATGCATAATGTAAAAGTTTACGGCGGTTACATAAATTGGATGCTTGGTTGGCCTTATGGAAAGCGATTATTGGAATTTGAATTCAAGACCTTTGCATCTCCTAATTATAAAATTCTGTAAAACTTTGCAGGACAAAATCTCCCATGTTACTTTGCAAAACTTTCATTATCTTCTCGAGTACTCCCAACTCCTTCATAAATACCCCAACCACCATCACTTTCACAACTACCATCGTTGCCACTGCCACGACCACCATTACATAATCATCACAACCACCACCATGCCACTACCACCTCCGCCGTCACCTTCACCACTATCATTACCATAGCATAATCACCACAACAACACCACCATATTATTACTACCATAACTGCCGCCATCGCAAGCCACCACCACAACCACCATTGCTATTGCCACTACCACAACCACTATAGCCACTACTACTACTACCACCACCACAGTCGTCACCACCACCATAACAAAACCATCAGAATCACCACCAACTTCACTAAGTACCACCATAACTGTTGTCGCCATTACAACCACTATTATCACCACAACTACTATAACATAATCATCACAACTACCACCATTACTACTACCATAGCCACCACCACCACTACCTGCACAACCACAACCATTTTAACAACCACTGCCATTGTCGCTACTACCACCATCATTGTCCGTATTCGCAGTCACCATCATCACAATCACCGCCACCATGACCATGCCATAATTACAACTATTAACATTATTAATACCACTCATAATCATTTATATGATTTGCATTAATTTTATTTAATTATTATCAAATATCCAAAAAATAATATATTACAAATTAATAAATTGTAAATTGATGTATTATTTTAGAATATACCAAGCGAATCCTAAAAGTGACCACCTGGAAGCAATCTAAATAATTCCTCCCACCTGCCACCTACCACCTTCCTTATTACAAAGTCCAAATCCCACGACTAAACTCTCTTTCTCACAGACCAAACCAAGCCACGCCACCTGACACCACACCGGTCCGTTTCCTCGCCCATTTCCTCGACACTTAGAATTTCTGTTCAAAGTTTTAACAAAAGCTTTCGTCTTTATTTAATTTTTTTAGGTCAAATCAAAGCCACACTAGTCCACCACTACCACCACAAAATGTGTTGCTCTACTGCCTCCCATACCGCCCATCAAAAAAACCAAATAACTCAAAACTCATACCATATGCTTCTCACCTTCTGATTGATAAACATCGTTATCACGGGCAGCACATACAGACACTACTCTCCAAACATTCGGGCAACGGGCAGTACCCTTTTTCAACGTCCATAAATTAACGGCGTCCGTCCCAACCCCTCTTCGAGCGAGCTCCATCAATCAATCATTCGATAATCCCCAGCTCTAGTCCGAACCTACTTAGCTCCGGAGCTAGGTTCGGGACCTCTCGAAGAAAGCAAAAAAGTGTGAAGTGATGAGAGAGACTCTCCTCCTCTCCTTGTTTCAACTTGTTAGTAAGAGAGAGAAAGAGAGAGTCTGTTTGTTTGGGGGGGGGGGGGTTTGGGAGGAGAGAGAAAAAAATGGGAAAAATCTCATCATCATCATCGAAGAGGAAGAAGAAAGGACGCCCGTCAAAGACAGATCTGACTCGTGGTCGCAGCCAAGGAATCGGAACCCAACAACATCGCCACCGAGATACCCGATCTCCGCAGCCGCCTCCTTCGGAATCTGACCTGCGCCGAAGCACCAGGCGGCGAAGCATCACTTACATCGGCGACTTTTACGACGATTTGGATTACGAAGAAGACGAGTTGCAGGTGGAAGAACAACAACACCAAGAAGAAGAAGAAGAAGATGATGATGATGATGACGAGGAGGAGGGTGAAAACGAGAGGAGGAGACAGAAGAAGAAGCTCAAGTTAGTTCTCAAGCTGCCGCAAACTACTAAACAACCGAGTCGAGGCGGCCGATTTGACTCACTGAGTCGTTCTAGACATAACAACGTTGACCAACCTGCCTCCTCACCTCCTTCATCTTCTTCCTATGCCGGAGAAGAAGAAGAAGAACAAGAAGATAACAATAACAAGAAGCCGTTTAAGAAGAGGAAAATCGGCGAGGATGATGATTCAGACGATGATCGATTGGTCAGATCTTCGGAGCAGAAGAAGGTATTGTAGTAGAGATTTCTTGTTTTTGTGGTAAAATTTTGGCTTTTATGTTCTTCAAAGAGTTGAACTAGAACTAGAAGAGATAGATAGATAAGATATATAGGGGTATGTATGTACGTGTGTGTTGTGTTTGTATGCGAGTGGCAAGTGTGATCTGTCTATCTCTCTTTTGCCACTCCAGCTCAGCTGAACTCGCTTTCTTCAGATTTTTCTAATTGGTTGATTCACTCTCTCTCTCTATTGATTTCATGTTTTAACGGCCGGGTCAACTGTCACAACTAACCCCACGCATAATCTTCTCTCTCTTCACTCATCTCTTTCTCTGTCTCTGTCTCTCACTGTCACTCACACACACACACCCTCAGTTTCTGTGTCTGTGTATGTAAACATTTATATGTTAATGATGGTTTTGTCACTTATCTGCAATATTGGGTTTTGCAGAAAAGGGGAGGAGGGAGAAATGGGGTGCCAGATTCTGTTCCAGGTTTGTTCTTCCTACTTCTTCAATGTTAATGAGATCAACTATTAAGTCTCTCCACCCCATTTATGTTGATTCCTTCGTGCCTTTTTTGTTTATTCAGGTACCCCAACTGATTCTCAGTCAGGGATTCCTTTACCAGACACTAAACATTTGGAGTTGATCCTAGATAAGCTTCAGAAGTAAGGGTCTCGGTTTAATTCTTGTTTCTCTGTGAAGGATCATATGTCTGTTTATGCGGTGCCTGTTGATCCCAAATCTGCTAGTAACATTTTTGTCTCCCTTGAATCTGCTAGGAAAGATACGTATGGCGTTTATGCGGTGCCTGTTGATCCGGAAGAGGTATTTGGATGAATGGGTTTTTGTTTTTCTATCATAATTTGTATTGATGTTAGCTTGAATTTGAGAGAGATCTCTGTTATTTGTATTTCTATTTACTTTTTACAGCTTCCGGATTACCACGATGTTATTCAGCATCCAATGGATTTTGGCACTGTAAGGAAGAAGCTAGCCCGTGGGGAGTACACTAACTTTCAACAATTTGAGGTTGGTACCATATATTGTATGTTTCTAGTATATTTAAGGTTACTTCTCTGTTGCTGTTATTGGCACCATTTTCTATGAGACAAATTTGAGCTTCAATTCGTTTATACTGTAAATGTTGCCATAACTTCTAAAGCCCCATTAATGAGTGCTGTCTGGTTATGGTATGTGCATGCTAATTGTGGCATGCAAATAATGTTTCCACATGATACATAAGTATGCTAACACTGCGAGGCAGGCACACACAAATTATCATACTACAAAACATGTGTAATACCAGGAAATAAGTGCATATTATGGTTAAGATTCCCTCTCAAGAGCGTCTGGGATGTCAGACATGCCCATCCATGGGTAATCATTGTCAAACACTACTATATCCCAATGGCAAGAATATCTGTCATTACAAATTTTTTTTTCCCAAATAAAGTAGTGATCGCTTTAATGTGTTTGGTTTGATCATGTGAAACTAAGTGTTTTATTTTTCATTTGCCTCATAAATTGCATGGTACTTATTTTAGGTACTCGAGTGAGATTTGAGAGAGACAAGGACAACGTCCTAATTCTCATTTCCCCAAGTTTTATGGGCCTTCTATCTAGGAAGGAGCTGTCTCCATTTTATTTCATCCCCTCTTTCGGTGGATCTTTTATCTAATCTCAAGGGGAAAAAATCTCACTCTATGACATACTAAGTTACCTCCAATCATAGGCTAGTGTAGTTTCCTGAAGTAGATCAGTTGGTAAAGAGGGATCACAACTTGGACATCTTTTTAGTACAAGGTGATGCAGTTGATTTCTGTTCTCCTTCCTCACTGCTTACCTAGATCTGCACAGGTAGCAAATGTGAGCCAGTGACCACTATGTGGTGGTCGATGACATTCCGATGCTTAAGTTAGATAAGGCTTCGTACAGACTTAAAATTGTAAACTGGGTTTTATTATGTACCTCTAGTTTATCGACTTTATCTACCTTTTATAATGAAGGAGTCCTTGTTCTGTTATAGGAAAAGTGATCTTGCTATGCAGATCCTTTCCTGATTGGGAGTTGTTAATGTGGGATAGTTTACCTACACGACTTGTGCTCCTAGATCTGCTGGAGAGATTTCTCTTTTTGAGTGTTATCAATGCAAGGAAGTTTCCTTGCCCGACTTATACTCTAATATATGTTAACTAGTCGGATCCAATGTGTTGCTGGCCTGCCTGCCTTAGGTAGATTTATCAAATACTTGCCTTAGAGGTCTTACGGGTATTGGGCCTGACCGCAAGATGTGTGGGCTTATTGACTCATTGCAATTCAGACCCAACTGTCTGGATTCTGCCAATGATGGGCTTGCTGGTTTTTGGGCATCGTTGGATTGAGCTTGCAATTGGGCCTGTTTTGTTCCGTTGATGAGATTATCATAATACGTATCCGGTGTTTAACAGAGGACGGTTTGATGTATCATCACAAGGGATTCAAAACAACGATATTTAGGTGTGCAGTGCTTAGAAGAATGCATAAACTAAGTTAGCAATGTCTAAATCTGTCATAGATGAATAAATCAGCTTACCAACAAGCTGATTGTTCTAACCACCAACTACCTGAAGAATCCTTCACACTCCAATTTTTCCGGCATATCAGCAGGATAAGATTCAAGTTGAACATGGCTTGAAAAAGATCAATAATATGTAATAGGTTGCAAAATAAATACAACAATGTGAATGCTGGCTTAGCTCAATACTCCAAAAATATCAGAGGCGACTCAGATCCGTTATTTCGAAAGATAATCATTCAATGCCAGAATACTTGCTGAATTATCCTATTTAGAATGATACCATCCACTTAACTTATCCTATTTAGAATGATACCATCCACTTAATTGTTTTCCATGGGAATGGGGGAAAAAAGAGATTATCATTTTTCACATTCTGATGAAAACTAAACTAACCATATTAGACCGAAAATTTTATTGTCTGGTCAAGCACAAAGTAAACACTTCAGATTAGGAAACATGTTATGATGGGAAATAAAGGGGAAGCTAGTGGTGGAGGAGGTATTCAAACCTTTACTTCTAAGGTAACAATCAAAATGCATTGTTCACTTCAAGTTGAAGCAAAAATGAAGATTTAGTAGTAGTTAGGTATACAAATGGTACAACAATAGTTATTTTGACAAGTGTAAATGTGATTTTAACCTTGAACCCCATGTGTTTTGAGTATAGGTTGACATGCAAGGATGCACAGACTCTTCGAAACCCCTCGAATTTTGAGGCAAATATGTGTCAGACACGGATTGACGTGCGACACGCTGTTAATAGTCAAGACAAGTTGACCTGATCAAACACGACATGTACACAGTCTAGATACGTACTGGCGGACATGGCATTTTTTAATATTTTGACTGGGTGCAAATAACGTCCTTCCTCACTTCAATCCACCCACAAACACAAATAGAGAGAGCAACAAAAGAGAGAAGGGGAGAACAAGATCGAGAGGGAGAAATCGGGGAGAGAGCCAGAGATTGAGAGGTAGATAAAGAGAGATCGACTGGGAGAGAAAGAGAGACTGAGAGAGACTATTGGTGAAGGAGAAAAAATAAGAAAGAAGAAAAGAAGAAAGAAGAGGAGGAGAAGATCTACTAACTTGTTTTGACGATCGGCTTGGGGATGTCCGATCTACTGGCTGTTGGTGATGTCAACATCAAGATCAGGTAAAGATCTGAGTTCATCATGTCTGACATTCCTCCCTTTTCAGTTACCAATCGTCATCACTTCTCTACAAGTTCTACCATGTATCCTTATATGAAACTGATTAAGTTGTTCTAGAGGTAAGTTTAGTAATAGTCTGTGAAAACCCAACATCATATTTGTCTGTGTGAATATATTGTCAATAATGCATCATCCATTACATGTATCTCTGATTTCTTCGTCACGTTGTTGTATCTGCATTATTTGGTCTTCATTCTTAAGCTTCATCATGTCTGTTTGTACACAAAAAAAGTTACAAAAATAATGATGTTTGATGTAGGAAAAAAATAATATTATCCGACAGTGAGTGATGATATTATTATGGTTGTATTCCTATTAGGTTCAATTCAATCACGTTCTTTGCATCTTTTTATTCTATAAAATTAATGAAATTGTTGTTTACAAATTAATGAAATTATGTTGCCCATAACCCATTTAAATATTTATTTGTGTTTTAATTATTCATTATTATTGTTTATGTTCATATGAGTTATAAAAAATATACAAAAAAATATTAAGGTTTGACGTGTCGTCATGTTGCCCAATCCTAATTTTTATGAAAATTGTCGAGTCGCAGTGTCGTATTTGACACAATACGCGTGTCCGAGTTCATGCATCCTTGATGACATGTTAGCGCCTTAGCGGTACTATCTCTATTATGCATTATGGTGACATGTGAAGATAACAATACACCTCTCACCCTACGGAAAGAGAAACCACTTCTCGAATACTTTTCCATCGTAGTATCTATCTTTCCCAATAGGGATCGTTTTGAGGGCATCTGCAACTCAAGTTAGAATAAAAGCCAAGAAAGCACTGTAACGAAGATAAGAGGGAGATAGGACTTGAACATACAAACTATTACAAATGGGACAAGTGAAAATGTTTGTGAAGAGAAGGCGATTATTTCGATACGTGATGAGAAAGATCAGTGACAGAACACAAGGAAGGATAAGATGTAGGAACCACTCCCAAAGTGACGGAACACAAGGAAGGATAAGATGTAGGTCACTCCCAAAGATGTCGTAGCACTTAGGATATGATTTGTTTACAATTGGAGACATCTATAGGAACTAGAAGAAATTTTGGACTGACTTGTAATGTGGTAACAACATTACCACATTAATTGTGGGCATTCATGAGACGGTTGCATTTCAGAGCCTTATGTTCACATATTAGAATTGAGCTTAACCTAGGATTTGGACATGGCAGATTCACAAAAAACCGCAGGATGAATATCAAGGAGGGAAATTTTTTTGAGCTGGAAGTTTTGATATTTTTTTGAATTTTGAACCGTGGGGGAAATTTTTTTAAGATTAATTGTACGCTTCACTTATTCTCTTGATCATATACATGACATACACCCCTGTAAATAACCATTTTTTCTTCATCACACACCCCTGTACACAGTGTACAGAACAGGAACAGAGAAATCTACCATGACCCAACAACCATAAGAAGAATTTTGTTGAGGGGGTTCCCATCCTCCAAAAGTAGGACTCTTGGAAAGTGAACATCGTATGAGATAGCCGCGCATTACCATTATTTCTATTAGACAATTTGTTTTAGAAGTCTGCTAGTGTAAACATTCCTCCATTGTCATCCCAAATCCAACCATCCTCCATGTTGTCAATCATAACTAGGTGTCGAAGGTCCCAAAACTTCATGATCTTGGTAACTTCTGCATCAAGAATGCCTCTTCTCAAAGAAAAGGCGATATATCGACTCTTGGAATGATTTTTAGTTTGAAAATCTGTTACTATCGCGTATATCGACAATATTTTAATCTAGAGCAATGCTTCACTCTTGGTAGGCCACATAAGCAACCAATAATTTTCCCATTTAACACTCTTTTGTTATTGTGGATTCTTCATTGTCTTCCTTACTTTCAGTAACACGCGACTGCTTTCATCCACATCGATTGGTCGAACTTATAGCTCATGACCTTGTTTCTACAATTCTATGGATTTTTACTCTGTATTTGTAATCATTGAAAATAAATATGAAACCAAACATATACAAATTAGAGAAAAAACAAGATCATACAAAACCTAAATTGAGATATCTCCTTTTTCCATTCAATCCACGAAATCTCCTTCATCGACTCAATATTTTCCCTCAATCTCCATCTCCATCTTTTTGGCAGGCTAAGTTAGATAAACTTCATTGAACCTGCTTGTCTCTCTTGTTGTGGCAGCCAACTATGTTATGTAGGGGTGGCACTAGACCATGTTGACTTTGAATTAGCCTGCTTCCTTGTCACAGGTCAAAGTTGCAAACAAAATAATTTAATCGCATAAAATATCCCAGCACAAGTTTTGGTCAATATCATGTCAAAATTCTGACACATGCCTAAAGTAAATAGTTTTCCGAATCAAGAACTTACAATTTCAAAATTTTCTACAACCCCATTTGAATATTTAATTTGGATTCAGGCCATTGGATCTTTAGAAGTGTTGGAGTGAATTTGTATGTCCTGTGTATGTGTTGGAGTGAATATGTATCTAATAAGTCAGCTCTGTATGTCCTGTGTATATCCTGCCAGGTTTTTTTTAACATTTGTAAGAAAAGCTCTTTATTCAACTGTTGGAGTGAATAGTTTGTGTATTAAGCCACTTGCAGGCCTAATCCTACCCTTAGGCAATTAAGGGGTTTGGTTGGCCCCACTCAAGTATAAGGGCCCCCAGAATATATGTAATCATGTTATTGTCCAGTAAGATTGTGACACTTTTTTTTTTTTTTTTTTGTGAAAAAGTTGACGCTATTAAATAAATGGTTAAGGAGACATTCCACTTTATTTTCTTATAATTTTAAATGAAAAAGGACCTTCTTCACAGACCATAAATGTGGAGTCAATCTCCTAGAAAATAGGCAATCTATACATTAAAAAAATCACCTATTTGTGTCTAATATTCAGTTTTATTTTATTGAGACAGAGCAAGGCCCAAACTTTTTTTTTTTTCGTCTTTCCAAGTTGTCCAATATAGAAAAGGAGGAGGGACTACATTATTGATTTAATTCCATTCTACTTATTATTTTTTTGGAAATGGGGAGCAAGTCCTCCATTTGCACTAATATGCACTCCAATTTATGCCCAAGGCCAACTATAAGTTATTTTATATAATTTAAACCATAATATTAGCCCAGTTCTAAAGATCCAATGCAGTTCAAGTCCCTAAAGTTGCACTTTATATAATTTAAACCATAATATTATGTAAAATATGACTGCTTCGTGAAATTTCGTCTACGACCCCAATTCCCCTTGGGCCAACAATGTCAACGTTTTGTATAAGACAAGTGTGGAACATATTGATGGTTGAATGTAAAAGGGACTAAATTACATAGATAACAACTGCGATCACATATTGTGGACTGCATAAAAAGTCCATAAAATTGGATTAGGTTGTATGCTTTGCTTTTATGTCTTGACTTACTAGTCAATGACTTGATTGACCATACTATTGTCAATCATAAATGAAAAACTACAATGACAAATAATTTATTGAGAGTTGTTCACGAGTCATGCACGTCAAGTATAACAGCTCGAACATGATCCGTTCATTAAATGAGTTAGATGCGATTACGACACATATACAATCATGGTAAACCATGTCGTGTTCACATGCCAAATTGAAAAATTGCCATCCTTATTATTTTGCGTCTATTTTGGTTACTATTTAGTAAGAATTTCGAGAATGTAGGCATTGGAGGCATGTCATTATAAGCTTTTATGCATTCAAATCAATAATACTTCTCTTTGTTATGACATGAGAAGTTACTCTTGGGTATATGGAGAGGTGAAGTTTTGTAACCCTTGTAGGAGTGTTTTATTTGTGAGTGCTTCGTCTTTTGATGTTGTTGTTTCCTCTTCTATCTATATCCACAAGGACAAGTTGACTCATCCAAAGAATTTTTTGGGCTTTTGATTGCACGAAGCGGAAGGATCACCATGATTAGTTCATTGGTCTGTGTTATTGTATCTGGTCAAAACTGCATTGTTGCAGTTTCTTTTTTATGATGTCTGACGATATATAGCCTTAGGCCAACTTGCACACACCACGTTTGGTGGCTTTGTCTTGTTTGAGGCTAAGTTGTGGGTTCGAGACTATGCTTCATTGGCTGATGTGCCTCAGCCTTGGAGCACCAGGTGCCACACTTTAGCAAGGTGAGAATAACAAGATTCCCATTGTATCCTCCCTTTGGGTTTTTTGGAAAATAACTTGCATGAAAATCCTGACACAAACCATTGAGCAACAACCTAATTTTCTGTTTGCACTTTAACATGATCAAACATTGAAAACAAAAACAGCGAAAACAAGTAATAATTTAAAATGTGCCTTGCCTAAGGTGCTGGTGGAAGGCCTTGGGGCAATATAGCTTTGGCATTTGGTTTAAGTTATGGTGTATATTAAGAGACACTGAGTTAATGATCAAAGGTATGATTTGTTAACTGCCTTTGCACTCTCTCTATTAAACTTTGATCACTTTGTGTTTCAAGGGTTTTATTTTACTTTAATTTTAACCAAATACAGTTCCTCATGAATAAAAGAACTAGACCCTGTGTTGGAAGAGTAGGCCCATCAGAATCTGTGAGGAGGGGTGCATAATTGGTTAGCAAACACTTGGTAAATTGTATTCTGAGTTTGGTTTTGTGAATCCATTGTGCCCCTTTTCTCTTTTTGGCACAATCAGTTGCAGTGTGCATGCACAACATATGTTCAACCAATTAATTATGGTTTTTAACCTGCAAATTTTCCTTGGTTTTGCCTTCACATGGAACGTTTGTTCCCACCATTAAATATTTTTGAAGAAACAAATTCCTTAACAATGGCTTGGGTCAATCCAATAGGGGAAAAAGAGTAAGCCAAGGAGTTGAAAATAAACAGATCATTAAATAACAGATAAGAGGTGACAAATCATGTGGAAATCCGTCATGATTCTTTATAGTGATTTGAGTGGAAAAAGCAAATTGGAAGTTGTTCGATGTTGTATTGTCATACTTTTTGATAACGACACACGCAGTACAGTGTCTACTAAACCCATTTTTTTTATTTAGTATACGTACAACTGTCTGCTGCCTTACCCTGTATTGTCTCCACTTGATACTCTCTCCGTAAGCCATTGTTATTTTCATTATATGTAACAACTGTCAATTGTTTGCATATTTTATTTGAATCCAAGAAAAGCCTTTGAAGTGTGAAACCTCTTTGAATAGTGATGGCTTTTATGTACTAAACTGGACTTTGTCTTCATTGCAGAATGATGTATTCCTAATTTGCTCAAATGCAATGCAATACAATGCGCCAGAAACCATATACTTTAAACAGGTAGAACTTCAAGCTCCTGTCTTTAGTTTTTTTACTTTTTTGGCAGAGATTATCAAGGATGATGTGCTAATTTGTTCACCTGCTATATTTTGGGAAAGGCACGGTCTATACAAGAGTTGGCAAGAAAAAAGTTCCACAGGATAAGGGTTGAGATTGAGTGCACGGCCGTAGAACTCAAATCACAGCAAACCATCAAGCCCGACTCAATTGTGAAGACCCCAATCAGGAAGTCCCCCTGCAAGACAATACAAGAACCTGTTGGCTCTGATTTCTCTTCAGGGGCCACTCTCGCCACAGTAAAAGACACATCTAATTTTTCAAATGCAATGCCAGCCAGTGCTTGTGAGAGGCCTAGCAACATTGATAGGCATATTGAAGGGAATGGGAATTCTTCCTTGATTGAAAGTGAAGCAGAAAAGGCAGAGGAACAAATTTCAGGTACATTAGATGGACTGGATAATTAAGACTTACTTTACTGGAAGATGTCTGATATTTTAGTGATGATAGCATTAGAAAATGGAACCAAGGGCATGCTTGGTTGCATGGAATGCCACTCCCTGGAATGTGGGGGAGATGGCACTTAGGATGCATGGACATGGTGCACAATAAATTTATAAAATACTAGGGACACGTCGACATGTTGACCCTAACATATATATATATATGAAATAAACATTATGCATAATTTAACATCCAAATACATTTCTTTAAATAGATGAATATTTTTATTGAGCAATACTCGTTATCTTACAATATGGTGATTTTAAATAACCAAGTTCCCGAAAATAAAGCAACCCGATTAACACACGTTCTCAAAGAAGATCCCTTGAAGGTCGGACGATGGGACACCTATTCCCAAAAAGTGTCGAGAACTTCCATTGTTACCCACCCAATATCCAACATAATGTCACAAAACATCCTTTTTTGTCGTCCATGACACTGCATAAGGAAGTAAGTTCAAATCTCTTTCCCTTTGGAGAAAGTTGGCTCGACATCGTCCAATGTCTAACATCTCCATAGTTTCCGCCTCCCAACACCAAACAAGTCGTAAAAAGTGCATCCATACATTGTAGACCCACCCATAATGCATAAGAATGTGAATCACACCATTCGACTCAACATGACAAAAGCTACATCCCACTTTAATGTTTGTACCCCATAAGTGACCACTACCTTGGATGGTAGATTGTTTCGCAGTCATCCACATAAAAACAAAGATACCGTCCAAGGTAATCCTTTTATTCGCACTACCTTGGTTGGAAAATTTTAGAAGACATCTGTAGGCAAGTTTTCCATAACCAATTTTGAAAATATGCACCAACTGGAAAGCTTTGTCTTTTCCTCCTTTTGCACCCATTTGTCATCCTGACCCAAAGTAACATTCTCCAATACACGTCATGATAAGTTGATAAGATAAGTCAATTCTAACTCGTATCATAAACATCAACAAAATTCAAGAAGTCCTTTCCTTCATATATCACATCCTAAATTTAACTACAAAATTTTAACTTTTGAATGTGTTTTAAACATTCGTTATTGTTATTTGCATTTCTTAAAATAATAAAAACATGTACACAATCATCTCAATGTCGTGTTCGACTCTTAGTCAAAACTTCTTTGATTCATTGACCGCATGTCCGACTCTTAGTCAAACTTCCCCAACTTGTTGATCAAGTGTTTGATACATATCCAAGTCGCGTGAATGTCTGACATGGACACAACGGATGAATCTCAAAGTATTGGTGCTTCCTGGGAGGGCGTGGACTTGAGGAGGGAGAAAACAAAATAGAGAAAGTCATATTGTGGTTGACATTCCCAATTCACATTTTTGTAGGAATCACACTCCTTGTACCCTTACTATGGAGGAATCTGATTTATATTTTATATGAGAAATGTGACAATTTGATTTCTATATTTGTCAAAAAACTTGAGGTTTATCTTGATGGCATTGGCACTCTTAAAGTTTCCCTTGAGATGGGTTAGATTCCTTGGAATTGGATTCCACGCAACCAATTAAAAAATGTATATGCAGCATTCTATCTTAATCACAGTGTATATTGAGCTTGCTATCGCTTTTCTTGTTTTTCTGTGGTAGGGAAGGGATTTCATTCTAAACTTGGGAAGAAGTCAATTGTGGTAGATGAGAACCGCCGTGCGACTTACAACATTTCCAATCAACCAGTGATCAGAGCTGAATCGATGACTACAATATTTGAAGGCGAAAACAAACAACTGGTTTCTGTGTGTAAAAGGACCTGTTACTTTTTACATTTTCTAGCCTCCACCGCTTCTTTGCTGATCGTGTTTCCATTTTTGAATCAGGTTGGTCTACATGTAGATCATTCTTATGCAAGGAGCTTGGCCCGTTTTGCTGCTACTCTTGGACCTGCAGCATGGAATGTTGCCTCACGGAGAATAGAGCAGGCACTTCCTTCTGGCTTTAAATTTGGCCGTGGTTGGGTAGGAGAATATGAGCCACTTTCCACTCCTGTAGTAATGCTTGGAAACCTTTCAGAGAAACAACTACCATTAAATTTTCTGTCCAAGCCAATAAAGGATAACAGGACTTCAGAGGCCTTGAAGGTAGGGGAGCATGAATCTCGTTCAAAATGTGGGCTAATGACCCAGAACTATGAGCAGAAACAGCCAGGCAGAGATTCTCACACAGCCAAGGCAAGAAAAGATGCAAGAAAACATGACAGGACCATGGAGCGATTCGAGGTAGGTCAATGTGTACCTTGTCCAAACCAGGTACTATTGAATGGGAATCGTCAGCAGAAACAGGGAACTAAAGATTTGCAGCCAGTGGAGTCGAGAAAGGGTGGCAAGAATGCAGAGGAGCTGAAGGCGTCACGAGACAATGTGCAAGTAGGCCATAGGACTACAAATTCATCTGTAGCAATGGCTTCTAGTCAATCTCTTAATCATGGAAAGGAGCGCCATTTTGTTGGACCTACATCACAAAGGAAATCTGGTTTGTTTGGTTTGGCTGGAAATAAACCTATTGCAAATGCCTTACATCATCAGCAGCAAAACCAGTCAACAGTGGACTTTATGAGGTCTGAAAACACCATCTCAAGGAATTTAGAATTGAGTTGCTCCTCAACTACTGGAAACCCTATGAGAAAGGAGCTCGATCATAGCTCTGAAATGGCATCATCCAAGTTGCTTGAGACGGTTTCAAGGAACAAAAATTTTGTCGAACCGGAAGCCAATGGGGTTACTCAGGGTGGATTGCCTAATGGGAAGGCTGTTAGTAGTGATTCAACTAATCGTCAACCAAGCAGTTTTTCCTATAATTTTGTTGCTAGTCCACAGGCCAGACCAGTTGCTTACTTTCCTGGTAATCATGAACAAGGTCTTAGTGACCCAGTTCAGATGATGAGAATGTTGGCAGAAAAGACCCAAGATCAGCTGAAATCCCCAAATATACCTACATCCGGCAAACAAATTACGCCATCAGATCCATCTTCAAGAAGAGATGATTCCAGTGCTGCTGCTACTGCTGCTGCTCGAGCATGGATGACCCTTGGGGCTGGGCAATCTAAACCCACAGACACTTCAGGTCCATCCAAAATGCAGATTGCTGCTACTTCTTTGTACAACTCTACCCGGGAAGTTTCACAAATTGTTCCACAGTATTGTGAGGAGGCTTCTGTTTCGGGGAGACAATTACAATCTGAAAGCAGATTCCCTCCACAGGTATTCCTTCCACAATCTGCTCACTTTAGTAATGAACCACATCTTCAAAACTATAGACCAGTGGTTGTTCCACAGTTAGTAATGTCCGACTTGTCAAGGTTTCAAATGCAGCCTCCTTGGCGAGGCCTTGTACCGCATACCCAACCAAGCAAGAAACCAGATACTCTTCCCCCAGATTTGAATGTTAGTTTCCAGTCATCCGGATCTCCTGTGATGTCTTCAGGCATTACATCTGATTCTCAACAACCAGACCTTGCTTTGCAGCTCTGAATCTGGTTGGTATTTTGTGAGAGAAGGTTGTGAGAATTGAAATCAGGAGCATCTATAATGGTTCGAGCAGGCTCCTACTATCTCTGGGTGCACATTTCCTCCATTCTGACATGGAGGTGTGGCAGCTAGTCAGCAAAACATTACACGAACTTGTGTTTGCTAACCCACATTGTTGAGTATTGCCATGGATTCGAAAAAAAATTTCAATTACCCTTTGATTGAAAACTTGTAGACATTTTCTGGCGTTTTCAATTCAAATTCATAGATGCAAGACTTAGAGCCATAATCTGGGTTCAATCAAGAATTACCCATTATGGAAAGGGTGTGCTCTTTTTGAGTTGGAGGCCATATTTTTACTTGAGGGGGGAATGGAGGAATGGTGAATGAGATAGAACAGAGCCATAGTTGTCATTGTACCTTTTTGACCGAGAATATCAACTTGCAACAAATTACGAAGTTTAGTTGAATATGAAAAGAGAGCTCACAGAGCATGGAATAAGTTCCTTTGATTGTGTTTTGACATCTGATACAGAACTAGGATAAAGTGTTATTGATTTGGTTCGTCTGCCCAGTCTTCTAAGAATGGGTATGTGCTCTATGTATATTCATTTCTAACTAGTTTTGCTAACTGCATTGGGTTGTAAAATCTTTAGATTGCTAAGAAGCTATGTCAATACCTTTAATTGCTGAATCTCTGTTTTTCTCAGCACGAGGGTTTCAAATATATGCAAGTAGTAAAGCTGAATGAGTAGGGCTCAACTGTTGGTGTCCATCTGATTTGGGCTCAACCGTGGTTCAATATATTGTGATGCTTCGAGATTGAATATACAAATATTGGTAAAATAAAAGAAGATATAAGCACTTGGCCTAGCCCATTGTTGAACTTGTAAAGACGTTCATCCCCAAAGTATCAGTAATCAATAGCAGAATCAGAGTCTTACCTGTGGCTTGAATCTCAATACAGAGTGATTAAAAAACAGATGCACCCATGATGGTGATGGCGTTATGCCATGCTCATATTTGCTGCCTTTTGCACATGTAAACTTGTTGGGGTGACAAGCTTACCACGTTTACCATGCACCTCAACTTGTTCCTTTGTGCATTCAAAGTTTAAAGTGTAGCAAATATTCATTTAGAATATATTCTCTCTTCAAATTTTCTTCTTATGATCCAAGATTAAGAAAAGAGAAACGAGAATACGATGCTATCACTCGGAGAAGAGCGCTTCTACATGGCGAGGAAACGTGCGAGGGACGGGACGGGACGGGATGTGGCGGGGTGGGGACCGTCCACCCTACTCGGGATGCGTGCTATCGTTTTTGGTGCGTGCATCCTGAGTGGGGTGGACGGTCCCCACCCCGCCACGTCCCGTCCCTCGCCCGTTTCCTCGACATTTAGAATTCCTCCTCGGAGAATGGTACAAGGATTAAGTAGTCGATTTGAAGGCCACTACAGTTGAGAGAGTTTTGGGACGGGGGATAATGGCACCCCTAGTATCTCGTAAAGCAGCTGATGAAAGCATCCACACATTATGTTATTGGATGCAACACATCAAAATTTAATTTTCCAGGTATAATTATCTCTACTATCTATAAAGCCAAGTGGGGTTATAGTCATTACAAGGAAAAGGTAACCGCTTTGAAAACATTTTGATGTATTTTATTTTTCTAAACGAATTAATACTTATACCTAGGGGTGGGCATCCCGTCCAGCGATCCCAATTCCAATCCCGTCCCATTCCATTTTTTTGGATTCTTTTGGGATTGATCATACTCATCCCGATCTTGTCCCGTCCTGATCTAGAGTGAGATTGGATTGGGATGGAGATTTTCAATCTCGACCATCCCGTCTCGAACTTATTTATTAAATATTTATTATTATTAGTTTCAATTAATTATCAAACTACCCTTCTAAAGAAAAGTTTAAGATGTGTTGAAATTAAATCAAAACATCTATTGTTTGAAATTTTGTTTGATTTGGTATTATTTGTTTAAACAAAAATTATTTTAGGTCAAATAGAATCCATTAAAATTTATGTTTTTTCACATTTTACATTAGTTATAAGACAATTATTCTTGTGGAAAATAAAGGCAAATGATGGTTTGGTTTAGTTTTGAACTATGAGTTATGTAGTTGAAAATTTGGTTAATGACTAATATTTTTCATTTTTTAACTTATATTAAGACAACTTGAGAACTTATATAATTCATACAAGATACAATTCGGAGCAATGAAGATTTATATGACAATTTATATTATTAATGGTTTGTGAGCAATGAAAGTTATATGTACATAAATTACATATTAATGGTTTGTGAGCAATGTGAGATAGAAATGTTTTTGTTATTTTTTATTGAAAGACTATTTAGTATATGTTCATCCCATCTCGTTTCGTCCTGTCCCAAACCCGTTTGGGATGGGATGAGGTTCATTCCGTCCCGATCCCAAACGAACGGGATGAGGTCCCATCCTGTTCTGTGTCGACCCCTACTTATACCTAAATTTTTTTTAACAGTCCTTGAGAAAATTGCATGCGTCTCACTTTCCATGTTTTGTGAAACTATCTTTCCAATTCTCTCATGCATTGATATGAAATCCCATATTTAAAGAACATTAAATGACTTACTTTTCATAAAAGAGACAATTTAGATACTATAGTTAATATAATAATTAATTTATACCTACTTTTATGACCAACAAAGACTATTTCATTAACCCAAGTTAACTCATAAAGTTATATGACATATTTATCCTTCATAAAAAAATAGAAAATCTAATATATATTTTTATGACCAACAAAGATTTTTTTATACTGTGTCACGTTTCTTTTCTTCCTTCAATACTTAGGACCATTGATGCTAAAAAAAAATCAACAGAGAAGTTGTAAGTGCAGCAACGGCGAGGATGGTGATTTTGTGAAATTACACGAAATTTTCGTATTTTTGAAATTACGAAAAGAAAAAATTACATTTTTTCGAGGGTTTTTTCAAAAAAATTTAATGTTTTTTCAAAAAAATTTAATGTTTTTTCATAAGTTTCGAGGTTTTTCATAAAAGTAAAAAAAAAAAATAGCTACTAAAAATTACATTTTTCAAGGATTTTTCGAAGCATTTCGGGATTTTTTTTCGTAAATTTCGAGTTGTTTTTCTTTCTAATTATCATTTATTCTAATTATTTATTGATATTTTAAACAACCCCCTAATTTCCAAATTAATATCTTTTCTACTTATATATTGATTTTTTAAACTAACCCTGATTTTCTAATTATAGGGATTTTATTTTCGTTTAATGTGTTTAATACATTTATTTATTTGCATCTTATTTTTCACATATTTAATAAACCCTCGAAATTCATTATATACATTTCATTTATCCTCTAAAAATTTAAGTTTTTTCTTTACACACCGAAATATTTTTAAAATCAGAATACCGAAATTAACTCGAAAAACGAAATCACAATTCTTGGTTATAATTCCATTGGAATGTAAAAATTTATGACAAGTTAATCAAATTGATTTTATTAATTAATTAAAATAAAATTTCTAATCATCATTAACTACATTATGAAAATTTTAGCAGACCTTAGCATAATAGTTTGATTAACTTGTTAGTCAATGAAAACTTAAAAAAACTTATATTTTGTTATTCATAATTAAATAAATTAATATCGATACCTACCAGCGGCATGGGTGGGATGGGGGGTAAGGATTACAAAATAAAAATAAAAATAGAATCATTAATAAATGAGTCCTTATTGGTCATAAAAATATAAAATTAAGTTTTTTATTTGTTTAGGAAAGGGTAAATATGTTCAATAACATTATGAATTAATAAACTAGTCATTGTCAGTCATAAAAGTATGAAAGTTGGCACAAATTAACCATTACATCAACTACGGTATCTAAATGGTCTATTTTGTGAAGAAGTAAGTCTTAAAAGTCATTTTTTATTTAAAAAATTATAACAATTAACAAAATTAAAAAGAAAATGTCATAAACTTAAAAAAATTATTTTCTTCCATAGAAACGACACAACTTTAAAAAAAAAAAATCTATTAACTCTGAAATACAATATTCATTATAATCAATTTCTATAGATTAAATTAATACTAATACAACAAAAATAAATATAGTGAAGGTATGAATTTTAGGCAGAGTTGTGATTTGTTCATTGTAGCCAGTTTCTATAGATTAAAAACACCAATAGGTATGAATTTTAGGCGAAGTTGTGTTTTGTCTATTTATACTCACAATTTGTTCTGACACACACATCGCGTGTGTGGGTTTGCTAGTGTTATTAGTGACAAGTTAGTCAAGATGTTAAGGCGAAGGTGGATTTTTATTACCGCTTGAAGCGAAAAGCAAGAAGCGAATTTATAACGAACGTTTAAAAAAATCATCATATACATTAGAAAATCTAAAATGCATTTTGCTGATATTTTAGGCTTTCAAACAACAAAATCTAGTTATACTTTTAAAATTAGTGATAATAATATAGGTAATTTCAGATATCTAATGATTATAGTTTCAATAGAAATTGGACCCAAAAGACCTAAAAACAGTTTTGGGGTACCCCATATGACCAGTTAGGTTCTTTTTTTTCTATGTGGATACAACCTCGTGAATGATTAAACCATTTTCTCATGCAATTTGCATCTTATGACATCCATTATAGAGTGCATAAATTGATTGCCTACCATAGTGGTAGTATGTTAGGCACAAGTTTAAAGCTCACAAGTAGAACAAAGATAAACACAGAGAGGTCAAAGAGAACATATAGATGACTACCATTGGTGCCTACAAACTGTAGAAAAGTGGAAAGATGATGGTTATTGCAGATCTTGGCAAGGAACAACATGTGAAGGAGGAAGAAATGTGAGAGTGGTTGAAAGAGGATCAACAAAGATGATGAAGATCAACTAAAATTTCATGGAAAGAGGATTTGTTGAAGTTGGTTCCATTGTTGAAGATGAAGACATATTAAAGGGCATTCACATGCAATGTCCTTAACTGTCACTAAAAACCTAATGGATCCAACGTGGTCATTGAAAATCCCATTTTGTCCCTCAATCGCCAATGCCCTAATTTCAAATACAATCATCAATCACCTAAATTTGTTAATGTTTTTAATGATGAGTATAAATTAATAACAGTTCAAAATGTAAATCAACTAATAATCCAAAAAAAATTGTGAAAAAAAAAGTGAAATTTTTTGTTGGACTTTGGAGTATTTGAAAATTGGAACAAAATTTTGAATGAAACTCCCCCCTTATTTACTTATTTTTTGTACAAAGTGGTCTCTTGAAGTGATCTGCAGGCCTAAAAGTGCAAACAATGGTTGTTTTTCTTCACTTTTGGTTTCTACTTTCACTTTGGTGAAAGCGAAGCAAGTTCTAACCGCTTCGATTCTTTCTCGCTTTAACAACACCTATTAGACGTACAATGCACCATTTTTGTTGTTAAGAAACACTGCATGCCCAACTTTTACAATCACGTTTTCGTAAAACATTCATGGATACACCGAGATGTTTTACCAAACTATCAAGCGTTCTAGCTTGCCAAAACAACGAAGAACATAAGAACTGTGTGTCACGATTTGGCGAAATGAGTTATGGGTATACCAAAAGTGTTCGCAAAACAAGTTTTTGGTACCCAATATGTTTTGGCAAATCGTGTCTGGGCAATTACAACTCCCTTTTGCCAAAATGTGACACAATTCTTGTGTTCTTCATTTTTTTTGGAAACTCAGTCCATAAAATGAACCAACCAACAATTTTCTTGGATCTATTTGAGTGAGAAGTGAATCAATCTTTGAAATGTAAAACACTAGTAATACTCCAAATTGGGAGTGACTGTGTAAAAGATAATGAGAAGGAGAAGAGAGGAAAAGGGAGAAGGAAGTAGAAGTGAATGAGAGCGAGATAAAAAAGTAAATCAATGGTTCAATTGTTAGAGATGTAAGGAGGAATAGGAAATGGAGATAGAGAGAATATAAAATGTATAAGGAAGGGTTGATGCTAGGGCTAGTAGTTTCTCGAGATCATCATGACACGTGTTCGGCTCAAGGGTGACGTTTTATGTATCATCAGCTACTCCCCCGAGTTAGTGGGCCGTCACATCGGTTCGCTAAGTTATCTCTTGAAGGGATGCGTTGATCATGATTGAGTCTGAATCGTTGCTTGAGCCGCATGCAACATTAATGGCACGTGCGTTGGTTCGGCGGAAAAGAGGCGTGAAATCATCATCTAATTATGTCATCCGCAGTGTTGAGTCTGATTCTTCTATTTTGTTTTTCTTTCGAAGATATTGTTCTGCAAAGATCGTTCATCTTCTTCATGGCTCAAAAAACCTTATTGATGATGCTATTTTGACTGAGGCCCTAGAGTTTTTTGAAGACAGGTTGTTGTCTGAGCCAAATCTTGCCGAGATCCATACAAAGTTTGGAGTTCCTGAGGACCTACCATTGTATCTCCTAACAGGTGACCAAACGCTTGTGTCACCTCCTGTCGGTTTCATCTGTTTACATCATTGGATGCTTCAAACTGGAAAGCGTTTTCTGGTCCTGGACGTGATTTGGGAGTTCTTGGATCTGTTGGGAATTCCACTGGCTCAGTTGGGGCCCATTGGATATAGGATCATTCTCATGATTATGCTCAGTGTTAAGAAGGCCGGTGTTAGCGTGACTCCGCGGGTGATCCAGTTGCTGACCTCTCCCCGGCTGAAGAGCAATGTTGTCTGTAAGATGAAGTCGCCGAAGTGCTTCGGTAAACTGCTTGATGATTTCAAGTTCTAGCAGAATTACTGCTTCTCGGCTCCCGCAAATTCAAAGTATTTGAGGTCGCTCCGTAAGTTAACCATTTTCTTGCGATTTTGATATGCTTGGTAGCGGGCTGACTGCTCATTACTTGTGTTCTCTTGCAGAAAGGTTTCCTACAACTCTTCTTACCTTAGAAGAGCATAACACCATGGAGACGTTCTGTGTCTTGCCACAAAGGAAGGCGATAAATGTCATAAGAGTTTCCAACTTCATCTGTAGTAGGCTGTGGGACAACTGGCACGTCGCCCCTACTCTGTATCGAGAGTCGCGAATTAAGTTGGAAGATGGGGCCCCTTTCAGGAAAGAGAAAGGTTGCTAAGGCCAAAGTTTCCATTCTGTCCGATGCAGAAGAGCCATCCGAAACGCTTGCTTCCTTTGTGAGGAAGAGGTCTCGCCTTAGAGTTGGCCCATCTTCAGTAAGAGACACTCCTGTGAGAGAGGAGCGCGAATCTTCCAGGCCTGTTGAGGCGGAGACTGACGTTTCCATCTTGGAGAAAGATTACCTGCGGTTGGCAGGAGTCATGGACAGGTCGAACCTTAGTGACTCGCAAGTCGAGGCTCTGAATGACCGTCTGGTGCGGGTTGCAATGGTAGTTTCCGCTGGTGCCGATTCACATGGGACCATTGTTGTAGGAGGCTCCTGTGAAGATTCGCCTGAGGTGGTAGAATCTGATCGCCCTACTGTTGATTCCCTTGAAGGTGGTCGCGGTACTGGCCACGTCTCTTGTAGTCTGCATTGCTCACCGTCTCGTTCTAGGCCACAACTAGAAGTATTGGAGGGTCATTTGGATAATTCGCTCCATCCTCTTCCTCTGGATCCCATTGAGCCGTTTCTCAATAAAGGGCCGACTGTTAATGATATAGGGAAGGCCACAAAAGAGAGTCTAAAGACGGTGGCGACCGCGAAAGGCGATGCTGCCGCAATCCCTGATCCGGGTGCACGACTGTTCGAACCTGACTTGGTAAAGATGAGCTCACAAGTCTGGCACCAAGAGGTGGATATAGAGTATGCTTCGAGGAAGCATTTAAGCAGGCGTCACAGCTGGTTGATGGTTAATGCTCCTAAACCCGAAGATGATACGTTGGAAGGATGTAAGGATAAGGGTCTGAAGTACCTTATGATGGGTATGTCTCACATGAGCCACACAACCGTTGCTGGAATGGAAGTCGAGGTGGCTCATGAGAGAGTATATACCTTGAAACGTGTCTTCTCACACATACAGCTGTTGTATTCTGACGCGCTCCGTGAAATTGAGCGGCTTAAGAAGTAGGTCGAGGAGAAGCGGTTGGATCAGTCAACCGTGGCCGCTGAGGCTTAGAGGGCTAGTATGGAAGACCTCGAACGTGATCTGACAAGAGTGGTGTCCTAAAGGAACAGACTTAGGTAGGAGTTGAGCCGTATCCGTCGAGAAGTCGAGGTTGCGCAGGAAGCTGCGGCTAAGGCGAGTTCTTAACTGTTGTCTTTGGCTGAAGAGAATGCTTCGAAGGAAGCCGACTGAGCTGCAGAGAAGCAACAACTGAAATCCGATGTGGGGTTCTATGCTCGAAAAATGAGAAAGGCTCATGACTAGCTCGAATTGGGGCAGCGTGAACTTAGTGTCATGAAGAGCAGTCTGGCCACAAAGCAGTCTCAGGTCGACGCGCTGACTGGCAAGTTGGAGCTACTGGAGCGTGAACTTGTTGATGCAAAGGTGCGGGAGGAAAAACTTCTTCAGGAGCAAGGCAAATGCGAGTTCTGCTGGGTTGTACACGGCTGGAGCTACTGGCACTGATGAAAGAAAAGCACCCGGAATGGGATCTCAGCCATTATATGAAGATGTTGTATGTGGACCTGTCTGTTACCTCGACGTCACCGAGCGAGGAAGACAGTTTGAGGCCTGGTGTCCAGGCTGCAGCGTGTGTGGATGCAACTTTTGCTCCTTCTTCTGCTAGGCTTAACTCTTCCATTTTTGTACCTTCCCCTGAAAAGGAATGAATGTTGTGTGCTTGTACTCCTTTTGTCTTTGATCGTTAATGAGAACAGTTTATTCATTCCGTACTTGTTGTCTCTATTGCATGTTTTTTGTTTCGCCTTGTCGTCTTGCTTTGACATAGGCTGGATGTATCAATAGGACGTTGACTGGTCTGTCTGCGGTAGAAAGCTTGACCGCTTTGTGCTGTGAATGAGTCGGAGTCATCGCGGTGTAGTCATGTCCGGTAGTGGGCATGTTATGAACAGTTTAGCTGGGGGTTGAGTCATCCGAGATGTGCCATGTCCTCAAGGTAAGCTACTTATGAGTTACTTTGCTTGTTTGACCGGTTGGCTGTAGCTGCTACTGTGAGCGAGTTGTGATGGTTAAGAGCGCGTGTCTGAGCATTTGTGCCGAGTCAGGCGTCATAAGCTCGGGTTGGCATCCTAAGTAGCTTTTATCTGGGCATTGGCCGTACGATCCTTGTATTGGAGCGAGTGTCTTTTGTTTGGCGTTTGATTGTCAGTCCGTTTGAACGTGAAGATGCTGACTCAACTAGATTCTCGTTTGGCGACCAGGCTGAAAAGTGGTGGTCTTGTGGCAAGCTGTCGGAATCAGTTCGGGACTGACTAGGCTCCCACCTTCCAAATCATTTATGTCCGAGTAGAGCGGACTATAGATTAAGAGAGTAAAGGTTTGGCGACCAGGCTGAAAAGCAGTGGTCCCGTGGCAAGCCATCGAAATCAATTCAGAACTAATTAGGCTGCCACCTTTCGAACCATTTACACCCTCCCCGTGCGGTGGGGGCTACAAATTCGAGAGAGGTTTGGTGACCAGGCTGAAGAAATTTGGGAGGGTTCGGCGGCCACGCTGAAAAGCAGTGGTGCCATGGCAAACCGTCAGAATCAGGTCGTGGCTGATTGGGTTCCCACCTTCTAGACTATCTACACCCTCGCAGTACGGGCTACAAGTCTATGTTAGGTGATTTGGCAGCCACGCTGAAAAGTGGTAGTCTCGTGGTGAGCCATCAGAATCAGTTCGGGACTGACTAGGCTCCCACCTTCTAGACTATCTACACCCTCTCAATAGGGGCTACAAGTCCAGGTTTTGATCATAAGTTTTCGTTGCTAGTCGTCACCAACTAGGTTTACCTGATTAGGTTTGGCGATCATTGACTGCGAAGGGGGCAATGATCCCTGGTGAGTCGTCATCACCAGGCGTGATAGCGCTGATTAGACTCCCACTTCCTAAACCGTCGATGCCCGCGCTAAGCGGACTAGGTATCAGAATGAACAAGAAGCCATCGTAATCAGTCTTGGCTGACTAAGCTTGTTTGGTTGGAATAAAAGTTTTGCCTGCTAGGGGGCGTTCGAACCTAATCCATCCGCACGTTGTATGGAGTGGATGAAATTACCTTAAATCAGCTGGTGATCTAAAGGTATAATCTGTATGTCAGGGTTGACTAGGATCTCTAGCGCTCGTGCCAAGCATGTGACAAAGTGTTGTTTGAATAATAGGCTGAGCCCATGGGCCCACAGAGGAAGGGCTAGGGTTTACCTGCATGGTGCGTTGCGTGTACAACGTAGATTGCGCGGTGACAAACGTATGACATAGGCTGTGTGATGGTTGAGTATCGGTTACTCCCCTTCAATTTATGGGGTTGCGTGTAACACCATTAATTGATTGATGTCGTCTTCCAATTTCCCGTACGGTATTCAATGCTTGGCAGTTAATGCTTGAGTGCCTGCTTGGTGAACCATCATGTCTATGTAATGGTGTTTTCTAATCGTTATAGGCACTATCTTTCATAGTACTTATCTTCTGTAATGTTCTTGCTTGAAGAAGATGTTTTGAATTTTCCAAAGGCTGAGGAAAATGCTATGGGTTTTTTAAAGGCTGAACTTGATTCTCCGTCTCTGAATGTTCTGACATTTGCGCCGATCAGGCATAGAGATAGCTGCTGTTATGCGTGGTCACCTGATATGGGTGGGCAGGTAGTTGATCCGCTGAGGTCTCGTAATTTCTTTTCATATTTTGGAGAAGTAGTACGGATTTCCTACCAAGGGGATGCCTTGGTGTTACACCGTACCACTTTTGCCTTCGTGTGCTCGAATCCCGCTGCTAACCACTGGTTGATCGAAGTGTCAGTCGATGTGCGATGTTTCCGGTCACACCTACCATCGCATATGGAAAAAGTGGTTTATCTTGACGACGCTGTGAGATCATGACTGCGTCGCTGCTTGTGGCCATCCTCATCTACCTTTTTCTAAGCCCTTTGAGGAGGTTGGACAGACGGTGGGATGTCTCTTGAAGAAATCATCAACCCGTTGCAAGGTCTACAACTCTGTAAGGAGAGTGTATCCTCGAAGTGATGTGACGGTGCAATCTGACCGCTTAGTCCTTTCAATCCCCTCTCACACTTCACTATTGTCTTCGAAAGGGGTTGAGCTCTCCGATTATATTACCTTTGCTGTCACTTGCAAGTCTTCGGCGGACGCTGTCCATAGTAGCATTGTCTAAGCGAGTATTTTACTTTAGTTCACACTGTATTAAGATGCTTATAGTACTCAGTCTTGTATCCACCTCAGGGTGTTCACAATATGTAGCCTTTTGTATCTGCCTCAAGGTGCTTGTTATTACATCTTTCTGATAATCAATAGAGTTTGTTTTTCGTAATTGTTTCTTTATTTCTTAAATGATTGCGAATCACATAAGCTTTTTAAGAACTAAAACTCAATATTGACTATGGAAAGGGAAACAAACAACTTAAAACAAACTAACTGTTGACAAAGAGAATTCGATCCTGAACTTAAAGTGAATTCGGGTTGCTCTCGTGGATCGTTTAGCGGACTGTCGTTACATAGGTTACTGAAGAGTAAACCTTGCAGAGGGGTTGATTTCCACGCAGACGAAATGTCGGGGGACGTGTTCCCACTTGCCATGGCCTTTACGACTCGCTGGAAGAAAGAGCTAATTGCTTTTGTATCGCTTGAAAATGGTGTTTCTTCCGTCTTTTGGCCTTGCACTGGTTTAGGCTGCTCTGCATGATGTAGATGAATCTGGGAGCACTCTATCTGTTTTAGTGCTGCATAGTGGCAGCCTCGTGCCGTAGGTTGGTCTCCACGTATGGTTCCTTCGGAGTGGTGAACATTATACTTAACACACCGGTGAAGGGTGGAGACCACTACTTCCAGCTGGTGGAGCCAAGGTCTTCCCATGATGAGATTGTAGGATGACGGTGCGTTTACCACCATGAAGTTCAAAAATAGGACTTTCCTGAGCTACAACTCCCCTGCTACCGTAGCCAACCTTATCTTTCCGATGGGGAAGCACTTCTCCCTGCTGAATCTGATCAGCGGGTGCTATGAAGACGTCAGGTTTTCTACCTTGAGGTCCATGCCGCGTAACTCGTTGTAGAACATAACGTTAAGTGCACTTCCTGTGTTGACCAAAGCTTTATTTACTTCCCACTTTGCGATGGAAAGATAGACGACCAAGGCGTCGTTGTGCGGCGCTCGGACTCCATCGAGGTCCCCGTCCGTGAAAGTCAAAGTGGGAATGGGGTTCTGAACCCGTGAGTGGCAGATATGCCTGTCCTCACCCGCGAATTGTGTCCGCATAGCCAGTAGTGTCCACTTGCAAGACCTGTATGCCTGGTCTTCATTCGGTCCGACTCCATGAAGAACGTAGATTGTCCTTGGAGTCGCCTTCTTTATTTCTTTAACTGACTCCCTCATGTTCTTTGTTTGTTCTGTTGGCTTCTCAGACTTCAGGAACTCTTTCAATTTGCCTTTGCGGATCCAGTACTCAACTTCGTACCTCAGACTCTTGCAGTCATTGGTGTTGTGGCTGCCTTTTCTTGTGGTACGCGCAGTATTTGTCGTTGTCGTATTTGGAGGGGTCTCCGCGTGTCTTTGGGGGCCAATTTAGTTCCTCCTAGCTTTTCACGGAGTTAAGTACGTTTGATAGGCTAGCACTTAGGGGTGTCACTACTCTGGATCAAACGTAGTTGGATGATTTATCCTGCCTGGGCAGACCAAGGTTCGGCCTGTTGTCGTTGTGCTTCCTTTTGCTTCGCTCCTCGTCCTCGTGACTTTTTCCCTCATTCTTGTCCCTAAGAAAGGAGGGTTTTCTGTCACCTTCGATTTTTCTTTTAGCGGTCCTTGACTCCTCCAGTGTGACGTGTCTCTGGACGCTTTTGAAGAGCTTTGCCAAGTCCAGAGGTGGCTCCAAGATAAGGTCTTTGAAAAGATTTCTCTCTCTGAGGCCCACTGTGAAGGCCGTCACGGCTGTATTGTCGCTACACCCGTCGATGAGGGTCAGCTCGTTGTTGAAGAGCGTGACATACTCTCGGAGAGTCTTGCCGGACCTCTGCCTTAGAAAGAGTATGTAGTGCAGGCCTTTTCTGAAACGCTGGCTTCCGAGGAAATATGTTAGGAATTCCTTCGCCAGTGTTTTGAAGGAGCCAGTTGACTTCGATGGAAGGTTGTAGAACCATGTCAGCACAGGGCCTTTTAGACTGGCGGGAAAGGTTTTGCACATGACAGACTCAGATCCTTCATTGAGGGCAATACATGCTGGTAATGGCGCAAATGATCGAAAGGATCGGTGGTCCCGTCGTAGGAGTCAAGCTGCGAGGGAGTGAACTTTCTCGGAAGGGCCTCGTTCATGATTTGATCCACAAGTGGTGGGATGGAGAGGGTTCCTAGGTCGAGCTTATCTGTCTTGGCGTTGAACTTAGTGTTAGCCGCGCAACCTCTTTTAGTCCAATAAGAATTGGTGGGTGCTTGGCTTTCCTGCGCTTGCTCCCTATCATCTGGCGGAGGCGAAGGTCTATGCTGCTCCTGGTCTCCATTAGCGGGTGGTGGATTCTGTTGCGTGAAATCCTCTACTGTTTTGGCGATCCATTGTATTTGGGACGCCAGCATATCGACTCTAGGATCTTTTGTTGTTGTCGTCAGTACGGGAGCGTGAGTAGGCTGCGTGTGCAAGATATGAGCTGCTGAAGGATGCGGTATAGGGATAACCGTAATGTTCGACGTGTCCCCAGGTTTTCCGTTGTTATGTGACCTGGTGATCACCATCTCTTTGTGTTTTGAAAGGAAACGATGATTAGTGTACAATTATGAACTATGTCGTCCCCACGGACGGCGCCAAATTGATGCACTCATTTTTTGGTCACTGCTGACCCGTTGACCTGCACAAGTAGCACACGTGAGCCACGGACCACCGTTGTGGTGGTTGATGGCACTCCGATGCTAAAGTCGGACAGGGTTCTGAGGAAGGTGTAATGCTGTAACAGGGAATTGTAGCGTACCTTAGCTTACCAACCTCGTGTCTTATTTATAGTGCAAGGAGTCCTGGTTCAACCAAGCCATTGTTTGCGTAGTTTAGGGAGGAGATCTCTCTCTAATTAGGAGTCGTGCTGTAAAAGGGAAGTTCCCTGTTAGCTCTGTGCTCCTAGATACGCGGGAGATAGTTCTTAATCCAAGAGCAATCCATAGAAAAGAGTTTTCTTGTGTGGAAGATACTCTAGTGTTTGCTTCCTAGTTGGAAACAAATAACAGCTGTAGTAGCCCGTCCGAAACTGATCCTCGAGATACTTGCCTAAGAAGGGTTTACGAGTATTGAGGACAACTGTGAGACGTGTAGGCCTAGCGTGCTATGAGAGTCCGAGTCCGCCTGGCGGACTGAAGTCGAGTGAGCTTAAACTGCTTGGGCCGGATCAGTGTTGGGCTGATGTTTGGGCCTGTAGTTCCTCGAGATCATCATGACACATTTACGGCTCAGGGATGTAACCATTTTTATGTGTCATCAACTGTAATGTCAAAGCTTTGGCTTTGCTTGTCTTGAGCGGTTTTAGTTTCCACGAAATTCCTCGAAGGCAAAAATAGTTTAAGCTAAAATTGTGCAAATGCACAATTTGAAAATTTTCTCCCACTTCTCTTTTTATCTTGTTCATTGGGCAATTGCTACGTGAAATCACCATTTCCACTCACTATCAATTCCAAATTCGTCGATTGCTTTCTAGCGCCACTATTAGATACCTTTACCATTTTGCTCATTTCGAGCCAAATGCAATAGGGAATTGAGCTCATTTAGAGATAAAGGGTTTGTCATTTTGAAAGAGGCAGGAATGGTAATAAATGTGGTGAGAAAGGAGGAGATTAGGAAGCAGAAGTATTTCACTTCAAAGTTTTTCGCTTAAGTGTAGTAAATGTGAGCCAAAACGACCGCTTAAAGCGATAAACGAAGCAGTGATAAGACCCTTTGCCTTGGCCAAAGTGAAAATGAAAGGAAAAGAGAAATTTTTTAATTTTTTACTTTTATTTTTACAATAAAATTTTTGGTAATGAGATAGAATATAAAGATTACATATTTTTACAATAGAGATTGGTTCCAATTTTCAAATATTATAAATTTCACACAAAGATTTTCATCGTCTTTTTATTTATTGTATTTATTATTTTTAATAGTTTTTCAAAGTATTAGCATATAACCAAGGAATAAAATTTCGATTTTTTTTTTGAAATTATGAAAAGAAAAAAGCCAAAAGAAATAATTACATTTTTTTCGAGTGATTTTTTGAAAAAGTTTGAGATTTTTCCGTAAAAGTTTTGGATTTTTCGTAAAAATATGGAAACCAGCTATTAAAAATTTCATTTTTTCAAGGGTTTTTTATTCGAAAAATTTTGGGTTTTTTTAATGATTTTTTATACACACACACAATGTATTCTCGAAATTTTTTACGATTTTCTTTACAGACAAAAACATTTCTCGAAATATTTCTTACAATGTTGCTGAGTTTCCTATTCGAATATGATCCTCAAGATACTTGCCTTAATAAGTCTTAAGGGTATTGGGGATGGCTTAATAATTTGGGTCCGTTTGGCGGACTGCGCTGTACGAGCTTGAAACCGCTTGGGCATGATCAGTGTTGGGCTAACGCTTGGGCCTGTTATTTCTCAAGATCATCATGACACGTGTACAATGTAGAAGATTGGATGTTTTGATATATCATCAGCTGCTACCTCCGAGTTAGTGAACCATCGTATCGGTCCACTAAGTCACTTCTCGAAAAGGTACGCCGCTCATGATGCTTGAGTCTGAACCGTTACTAGAGCGACGCACTCAATTAATTAAGCGTGCGTCGGTTCAGTAGAGAAAAGGCGGGAAAACAATCCCTATTTAGATCTCCCTTTCTATAGAGATTGACTCTTCACTTTTAGAAACTCTATTCTATTCAGCTTTTAAATGAAAGTTTATTCACTTTTTTCATGGCTCACCAAAATGACCTTGATGATGAGATTTTTGCCAAGCGCTTCCAGTTCTTTGAAGATAGGTCGGCTTCCGATTCAAACCTGGCTGAGATTCGGAAGACATATGGGTCCTTGAAGACCTGCAACTCTACACCTTGAGCGATGATCAGATGCCAATGTTTTCTCCAGAAGGATTTGTCTGTTTGCACCACGAAATGCTTCAAACTGCTGTCCATTTTCCTATGTTTGATGAGATTTGGCGCTTTATGAAATTTCTTGGAATCCCTCATGCCCACTTGGTACCGAATGGGTACAGGATTACCCTGCTTATATTGATCAGAGAAAGGATGCTGGTGTCCGAATGACTCCGAGGGTGATTCAATTACTGACTTCGAAAAACTTTCAGATGACTTCAAATTCTGGCAGAAATTATGCTTCTTGGCTCCCTCAGATTCGAAGTACTTCAAGTTCAATGGTCGTCCGCTTGAGCGCGAGTTCAAGCCACTGCGTAAGTATAGTTTTGCCATTTGATTTCGTTGTGCTAATTGTTGCATGTGTTCTTTGTAGGGAGGTTTCCCACTACTCCTCTTTCTCCGGAGGATGAGGCTACTATGGAGGCATTCCATGACATGCCTAAAATGAGTGTGGAAGAAGTTATCTGCCCTTCCAATTTCAGTCGCAGTGGGTTGTGGGCCCACTGGCACATGGCTCCAACACTTTTCAGAGCGTCGAAGGTTAAGTCCAAAGGTGGAGCCCCTTCCAAAAAGAGAATGGACTCTAAAGTAATGGCTCCCATCCTGCCAGACACAAAAGGGGCTTTCTGAGATGCTTGCCTCCTTCATAGGCTCGAAGATGTCTCGCACTGGGGTCGAGTCAGCTTCCAAAAGGCCCTCTCCGTTGAGGGAGGGGCGTGATTCTGGCCTGTCCGCGGAAGCGGAGGTTGTAGCATCTGATTTGGAGAAGGACCACCTGCTGCTGGCATGGGTTGATGATGCTACGAAGTTGAGTACCGAGCAGGCTAAAGCTTTGAACAAGAAGTTGATACTAGCCGTGGTGGCGGCTTCTATTAGCACTAAACAGTCGAGACCTGTTTTACTGGAAGGTTCTAATGAAGATTTGCCTATGGTTTCGAAAGTTAATTGTCCTACTGGAGGATCATCTGACAGTGGTCATTGCAGCATGGACTGTCTTTCTTGCAGCCAACATTGCCCTCCATCTCGCTCCAGGCCGTATATCAAGGTAATGAAGGGTCCACTAGATAATTTGCTTCCTTCTCTCCGTTCTGAATCTACCGAGCCGACTCGCAATAAAGCGTCGACTGTTGGTGACAAGGGGAAGGTTGTAGATGAGAGCCCAGGTGCGGTGGAGACTGCAAAGGGCGGTGCTGGTGTAATTGCATCTGAGAGAACTTCATCCAGACGCACGGATGAGTTTGTTTGCTTCGGACGTAATGAAAATGGGCAACCAGGGCTAACACCAGGAGGTTGACATTGATTATGCTTCGAGGAAGCATATAAGTAGATGTTACAGCTTGCTGGCAAACTGTGCCCCGAAGCCCGAGGAGGATGCACAAGAAGAGCATATGGATAAGGGGCTGGAACATCTTATGCTGGGGATATCACATCTGAGCCAAGTGGACGTTGCTGGGACGGGAGTTGAGGCGGCTTGCAAAAGGGTATACACCATGGAGCGTGTCTTCTCGAATATGCTGAAATCGTATTCTGATGCACTCTTTGAGATTGAATTGCTGAGAAAATAGATTGCAATGAGGAGGTTGGAACAGTCAGCCATTGATGCTGAGACTCAAAGGGTTCCTTTGGATGCCCTTGAGTCTGATTTAGCAGTAGCAGTGTCTACAAGAGACAGATCCAAAGAAGAGCTGAACCTGGTCCGCCATGATCTAGAAGTTGCGCAGGAAGTTGCGGCAAAGATGCATTCTGAGTTGCAGTCTCTTGTTGAGGAGAATACCAAGAAAGAATCCGAGTGGATTGTCCAGAGACAACAGTTAGAGGCCAATGTGGAATTTAATGCTCGAGAAGGGAAAAATCTAGGGGCCAACTTCTCTTGGAGCAACACGAACTTAACCCAATTAAGAGTAGCCTGATTCTTGAGCAGTCTCAGACTGATGCGTTGACAGGCAAGCTGGAGCTGTTGGAACGTGAACTTGCTGAAGCAAAGGCGCGCAAGGAAAATCTTCTCAAGGCTCGAGGCACATGCAAATTTTGCAGGATTATGCATGGGAGGTTAGAACTGTTGGCGCCGATAAAAAAAAAGCATCTGGACTTGGACCTTGCTTATTACAAGAATGTGTCCTTTGCAGACTTCGAATTGGATTCAGCAACCACTGTCTTGAGAAATAGCAGTGGTCTCATGGCGAGCCATTGACGTTAGTTGGGGTTGACTGGGCTCCTACCTTCCGAACCATCTACACCCGCGCGGAGCGGGCTACAGGTTTGGGATGAGAAAATTTGGCAATCATGATTTGTAGGAGAACATCAATCCTGTGGCGAGCCGTCGACATCAGTCGAAGCTAACTAGGCTCCTTCCAAACCATCTACACCTGCGCGGAGCGGGCTACAGGTTTGGGATGAGAAAAATTGGCGACCATGGTCAGTAGAAGAGCAGTGGTTTCGTGGAAAACTGTCGGCATCAGATAGATCTAACTAGGCTCCCACCTTCCAAATCATCTACACCAGAGCGCATCGAGCTACAAATTTGGGAGTTTTCAGAGACCATGGTATGTAGAAGAGCAGTGGTCCCATGGCAAGTTGTCATCATCAGTCGGGACTGACTAGGCTCCCACTTTCCAAACCATCTACACTCGCGCGGAGCGGGCTACAAGTCTGGGAGTTGGAAATTTGGCGACCATGGTTTGTAGAAGAGCAGTGGTCCCGTGGCGAACCATCGACATCCGTCCGAACTGACTAGGCTCCCACCTTCCAACCATCTACACCCGCGCGAAGTGGGCTACAAGTCTAAGAGTTGACCATAAGTTGTCATCGTTAATCGTCACTAACTAGGCTTATCTGATTAGGTTCAACGACCATCGTCCGTGAAGAGGGCGGCGGTCCCTGGCGAGTCGTCGTCATCAGGCATAAAAGAGCTTATTAGATTCCCACTTCCTAAGCCATTGACATTCACGTGCGACGAACTAGGCATCGAGATGAACCAGAAGCCGTTGTCATCAGTTGAAACTGACTAAGCTTGCCTGGTTAGGTTGGGGCTCTGCCTGTTATGAGCGTGCCCCTACTTCCATAGTCAAATTGCATTGTGTGGATTAGTTTTCACTAATTTTAATGAATTTTTTTTCTTTTGTTGATATGTAGGTGTGCTCTGTGTGTCAAAAGTGACTAGGGCATCTACTGCTTGCTTCAGCCAACGTGGTAGAGTGTCGCTCGGATAGTGGGCCGAGCCGATGGGCCTATATAAGAATAATTAGGTCTCGTCGTAGGGTCGTGGTGCCACGTGTACAACGTAGAATGCATGGTACCACACGCACGATGTAGATTGTGAGACGGTAAAGTATCAGTTACTCCCCTCAATTAATGGGGTTGTGTGCAACATCATTAATTGATTGAACGTAGACCTATGTGGTTTCCTTGGGAGCCTTCACCTCCTCGTTTCCCATACGGTATTCAATGCTGGCATTTAATGTTGACACTCCTGTTTGGTGAACCACTCTGTCTATATAATGATGTTCCTTCACCGTTGTAGGCATTATCTTCTATCGAGTGCACTCTTCAGATGCTCTTACTCAGAGAATATGCTTTGGGTTTTCTAAAGGTTGAAGGAAGATCTTCTCCATTGAAGTCATCGAATGTTCTGACATTCACGCCGATGAGTCTTGATAAGACTTGCTATTATGCGTGGTCACCTGCTCCGGGTGAGCACCCGATTGGTTCGCTAAGAACTTGTAATTTTTTTTCGTATTTCGTAGAAAAAGTAAAGATTTTTCCCCAAGGGATGAGTCTGTCGTTTATGTGTCGGTGCCTTGTCGGTGCTTTGAACCGCATAATTTTTGAGATAACACCAGCAGTCAACTTTGGAGCGGTTGTTTTCCTCCCTTCTCAGCTAGCCTTCACGCGTTGTGCTGCGCTAGAACTCAGAGTTGCAGGGCAGAGTGGAGTTGGACATGGCCTGTCGGAGTAGGCCATTGACTCTTGGACACCCCTCTCATCCCTCAATCGGAGGGTGCACTCGATCTGTTTCAACCTAATACTTGTCCCAAGTTTGTCTGGTTGGGTTGGTCGAGCGTGTGAGCTGGCTATAGCTTTGACTGGCGTGTCGAGGGACCTTCGGTTGTTAATTTTTTACCACCTCAGGTCATCTTTGCGAGGTGGGTCCGACGAAGCATTGAATTGAATGTGCTATTTCATACTGCTCTTGCTCGTGGATCATCTTCTTCGAAGAAATAACAGAGCGAAACTCTTAGAGGGCATCGTCGTTTACCCTGGGTACCCTTGCTATCACTTCTGAGTCCTATTCTGAAACCGGACTATTTAAGCAAATCTTCACTATACATTGCATCGAATTCGGATGCTTGTAGTTTGTAATCTTTTGTACTTGCCATCTTGGCGATCGTTTTTATATATTTCCAGTAATCAATAGAGTGTGTTTGCGTAATTCTCTTTTATTTCTTTAATGAGTGCAAATCACATAAACTCCTAAGAATTAAAGCTCTAAACTGACTACCGAAAGAAAACTAAACAACTGGATAGATTGACTGTTGGTGGAGGGAAGTTGATTCGGCTCTGAAGTAGATTCTCATGGCCCTTGCTTGGATCGTAAGTACCTTCGGCGAATTGCCAAGTTTTGCCGACGCCATTAGGGTTACTAAAGAGTAAACCTTGCGTGGGAGGGTCCTTCCACGCCCACATACCGTTGTGGGGTGGTGTTCTCGTTTGCAATGACCTCTCCACTGGGCCCAAAGTCCTATCAAGCTAGAAAACGGATTGCTCCTGAAATGCTGGACTGTCCTCCATCGCTAAGTTGAGCCACTGTTGTTGGGTCTTTGTCTCCATCTAGGTGGAGCGACTTCTCCAAAGTCTTTGAGTCTGGCTTCTGTTCAATTTGTCTAGCGAGCTCTAGGTGAATCTGAGAACATTCTATCTATTTTAGCACAGCATAGTGGCAGCCACGTGTCGTTGGTTGGTCCCCATGAATTGTCCCCTCTGAGTTGTTGGCGGTGTACTTGACACATTGGTGAAGGGTGGAGATCACTATTTCCATCTAGTAAAGCCAGGGCCTTCCCAATATGAGGTTATAGGTAGACGATGCGTCTACCACCATGAAGTCCAGGAACAAGACCTTCCTTAGTTGTGGCTTTTCCGTCACCACTGCTAGCCTTATCTTTCCGATCGAAAAAAACTTTTCTCCGCTAAATCCGATCAGCAGGTAGCCGGAAGGTGTCAAGTTCTCTTCCTTGAGGTCCATACTGTGGAATGCATTGTAAAATAGGACATTGAGGTGTCAAATTATCTTCTCGTGTCCACTAGGGCCCTCTTCACTTCCACCTTGCAATAGAGACCGAAATGACAAGAGCGTCATTGTGCGGTGCGTGAACGCCTTCGAGGTCCTTATCTGTGAAGGTTAAGGTCGGGATGGGGCTTCGCACTCGCGAGTAGTATACGCGTTTGTCCTCGTTGGTGGGCTGTGTCTGCATCTCAGGGAGTGTCCGCTTCCGAGACTTGTTTTGAAAATTCATCTTCTGATCGAACTCCGTGAAGGACATATATAATGCCCGGAGTCTACTTCTCGATCTTTTTGACCACCTCTCCCCTTTCCTTGGTTCGGACTTGTATTTTCTCCGAACCCAGGAATTCCTTCAGCTTGCTCTTGCGAATCTAGTACTCGATCTTGTACCTTAGACTCTTGCAGTCGTTGGTGTCGTGGCCACCTTCCTTGTGGTATAAGCAATACTTGCTGTTGTTGCGTTTGGAGAGGTATCGGCGCTGCTTCGGGGGCCATTTCAAATCTTCCCAATTTTTATGGAATTAAGGGCGTTCGACAAGCTAAAATTGAGGGGGTCATGGTTCTGGATCCGACATAGTTACTACACCATAAGTGCTTATTAATAGCATTTTTATACGTATGCTATGAAAAACCCTACTTTTAACGACATTTTAATATGAAAACACTGTGAACAATAAGCAAGAGATTGAAAAATGTAAAACAGCTTAAAATTTGACAAAACAATTTGAGATTGCGCTACTCTCTAGTCTAAAAGGAAAGAACACACAGTGCTTTCCCCTTTCTGTCACGCTTCCTCCCTTTCTTTGTCTTCCCACTCCCTCCCTCCGTTGTTCTCCCTCTTTTGCTTCGTCACTCTCCCTCTATCTCCATTGTTCTCCCTCTCTTTGTCGCTCTCCCTCACTCTTGTTCTCCATCTCTGTATCGCTCGATCTCGCTCTCGATTCACTTCTCTCTTGTGCTCTCCATAAGCATCAACACTGCCAAATGATTTTCTTCTTCATCTTCTTCAAAGATGAAAAGCTACTCTTTGAGTGACCCAACTTGTTGAGGTAAAGAACATCACACTTTTATTTGGGTGTTGGAAATTTTAGGGTTTTCAACTTTTCAATTTTTACTCTAATAATCACTTCAACTTTTGGGACAATGATTTGCGAAACCTTTAGATTGAGGGGTCTTGTAGATTTGACTAAAGATTATACCTCCCAATAAATAGGTAATTTCTTTTATGTTCATTTTTTTTTCTTTTATCAATATGAAAATCTTGTATTGTGTTGTAGATTTCTTGATTGTTTTTCACTAGATTGATGCATGGATAGAAGTTTACTATTGTATTTTGAAATTGCTTTGTTGAACACTTGAACCATGATTTATAAATTATTATGCATACTTGGATTCCCAGGGAAAGATTCAGTAAACAACAATAAACATTTCATTCCACTGGAGAATCTAATTTAAAGAAAACTCTTGGTATGTTACATTCCTCGTTGGTAGAGATTCAACCAAACCTATCATGCTAGCAAAAAAGTAGGGTGATTAGAGTAACACGACATACTCTTCTTTGTTAGTTCTTTAAAATTTAGTTTATGTTGAGTCTTACTTCAACCACTTACATGTATTTTAACCAATTTCATTCCCATTGTCTTAATATGCATCATTTATTCATCATTCCCTTTCAGAATCTCTTCAAATATAATGGAATCTCGTTTTACAAGTAATGATGTTGTTGATAAATCTCAAAGACTTATACGTGAAGATTCGACTCGATCACAATGATGGAAGGAATGGAACTGAGCATAAACATGAGTTTTTTTTTTTTTTTTTTACATTGTGAGCAATGTAAGTGATGAAAACATCAGACTTCCTCAAGCTGGAGACATAGGGTTTAAGCAATTAAGTAGCAGTAGACGTGGTGGGAGTAGTAGGAGATTGTCTTGTGTTGAAAGCGGAGTTGTGCCTATAAATAATGAACCAGACTTGTCAACATGTATTCGGTCAGATGACAGTATGGTGTTGAGCACGAAAACTACCTTACCTCCATTGCAACCAGTTTTTGTCTCTCCTCTTTCTGCAGATGCAATATTGGACTCAAAAGACAAAAATCCCAGTGAACTTGCACACTCGTCAAACCAATATGTCAAGGTACTGTTCTTAATTAGTTTACTCAATTCCCTCATTTTTATGTTATGTTGTTGTGTTTTACAGTAATCAAATTGAATTACTTGATGCTAATAGTAGCACTAATTTATCTCTATCTTCTGATTGAGCACCACACTTGGTATGACATAAAGAGTAGCGAAAAAGTTGAGATTGCTTTTGATAAGCTTCTTGGCTGGTTTGTTTGATCATATTTTGTTTAGTAGTGCTAGTGGAAGTGAAATTTTCAAAGTGGAATTAAAATTATTCGAGCTTCTTGATATTTGATACTACACAAACGAAATATATTGTTTTGCTGCAATAAGGCCATAGCGCTACAACAGAAAATTTTACCAGCATCTTGCACCCCCCCCATTATTGTTGTATATTAGAAAAACGTGCCTTTGTTGCATGGTTTTGTTTACAAAAGATATGATATATGGTGTGATGATTGTAGATTTGTTAATGATGATGATCATAGTTGTTTATAATTGTTTACAGGAAAGCCAGAATGAATAGCCACTTTGGTTGGAGTATGTGTCATGCTTAGTTCATCTATCCGTTTTTGGAATACTTGCGGTAATATGCTAGACTCTATTTAATCTACTGAGATGATACATAATTAAACTAGCTCATGCACACCTGGAGTTATCATTATTAAATTATTGAATTTTGTCTATAATCTTTTTGTTCTGTTAAGTAATTTTTTATTTTTTTTTGGGTCTTACAGATATGTCTATGTTTGGCATGCCTTGGTTGGTTATTGGGGAGGGCTCAGTCTATCTGCTGAAGCAATGAAGAAATACAATCCCAAGATTAAATATCCACTGCAATCCCCCGAGGACACCGGGAATGTAAGGGATATGGCCATGGATAACTTGGATAGATACGGGGTTGGGCTTATTGATCCCTCAAAGATTTACGAGTTTACAATGATTTTCATGAATACCTTGCTAAATGTGGTGTAGATGGACTGAATGTAGATATGCAAAATGTGATAGAAACTATGGAATTGGCTATGGCGGACGTGTCTCACTGACCAAACAGTATCAACAAGCACTTGAGTCATCAGTTGTCAAGAACTTTAAATATAATAATCTAATTTTATGTCATAACACAGATTCTATTTACAGGTGTGTTTTTTTTATTATGTATCAAATTGTTACCACTAAGCTAATTCACTTACATTTCTTCCTCATTTTTTTTCCGCTGATTTCAGTTAAAAAAGGAGTGTTGTTGCCAAAGCATCAGAGGATTTCATGCCAAGGGAGGTAACTTTCCAGACATTGCATGTGCCTCCGTTGCATTCAATAGTCTTCTACTTGGGGAGATATTTGTACCTGATTGGGACATGTTCTATGTAAGTTTTTACATCATAGATCTTCATCTCTTTTCAGTAATCTTAATGTTCAATACGTAAATGTTTTTGGAGTTGTCATGGACATTTGAGAAGCAAAAAATCAAGCTTGAATGGTGATGGAAATGTAAACCATCACCTAACAATAAAAAAACTACATCAACAATCCTTGATTTTCTTATGGATGCGAATATACGATTAAGTGTAAGATTGACTCTTATCAAGTTCACTATGTTTTTTTTGTCTTTTTGTTATTGGTAATACCCTCTTGCAAGTTCATTCTTCATAAATAGATAGTTGTGCCCTTTATGTTCATGTTCGTAACTGCATCAGATAAAAAGAAGACAGAGATGGCCTCTACAAAACTTTTTGCCTATAACAATGTCGTTGCTTGCATATAAAAAATTAGATTTGGAATCACTTATCAGTGGTTTTAAATATAACCTTCGTATATAAATTCATTCTTAGGGTAAACTTGGGGTTTAGTTTATTCAACAGTGATGATTTTATCGAAGAAATTGTCTTTCCTTGTGTACAAAGTGACTAGTATTTTGGAATTTGGAGATATCTTTAAGCACACAAATGCAACAAAATAAGTCCGTAATAGATATGCATTCCTTGTGAAATTATGCTGGAAGACTAAGAGTATACTAGAAGAGGGAGTCAGTTTTTTTTATGAAATTATGCTACAAAACACAATTAGGTGTTGGTGTTACACTGGTAGTCATGTAATTACTTGGACTACATGAGATGGTAGTGGTCGTTGTATTTAGAACAACGATCTCTTGGTGATAAGAATGCTAGTGTTGTATTCACATCTTTTGGTTGTAGGTGCGTTTAGTTGAATCGGTTATAGTATTACCGTTGGTAGTGGTAGAGGATATGATAGCAATATTGGAATGCGATGAGTAACTTAGTGGCATCAAGTTGGAAAGGCAGTGATGATGATAATGATTATACTGATGGCGTCGTATTGTGGTGTATCACTCTCTTAAAGGATTATTGTAAATGGGTGGACAAACTCTAAAAGGGGTGACGAGAATAGTAAGCTTCTCTGGCTTCTGCTAGAAGTGAAGGTGAGTGTCACCAGTAATGGAAAGGAGAAGGTTTGAATTAGTACAAAAGATCTATGCAGTTAAAACGGATAACAGACCTATAACGGTCTAGGAGCGTTATAAGTTATACCGGATTATAACGGTATATACCGGTATATAATGAAATATATTTAAATATATTTTTATATCCTCACTAAGTATTAATACATCATAATAAGTGTCATTACTCATTAATTCATGTCATTACTCATTGCTCTTATTTCTTTCAGGTAAACAAACACTTAAAGAAGAAGGGAAGCTTACAGAGATCCCAGAATCAGCAGCACGGCATAATCCATCTACACTATCAAATACACTCAATAAATTTCAGTTGAACAAGAAGAAGAAATTGATGAAACGGAAAATTGATGAAATTGGAATGAACTGATGAAATTGGAAATTGATTAAATTGATGAAATTAAATAAATTGAACAACAGAAGAAGAAGAAATTGATGAAACTAGAGTTTGAAATTGATGAAACTGGCGATTTGGAAATTGATGAAATTAAATGGAAGGGAACTTACAGGTCAGAGGTTTGGAACTGCAAAAGAAATTACAGGTCAGTCCTCCTCCTCCTCGTCTTGTTGTTCTTCTTTTTCTACTTCCACAATATCAAACCCAACAGTCAATCGAACCCAACCCATCAGTCGATCGAACCCACCAGTTGATCAAACCCCAATATCGAACCCAACCCACCAGTCGATCGAACCCACCAATCGATCGAACCCAACAGTTGATTGAACCCACAACATCGAACCCAACAGTCAGATCTGAAGTCTACTTATCTGAGATCCAAAATCTAAAATCATATCTGAAGTTTGATTCTTCTTCTTCTCTGAGTTCCTTCTTCTCTGAGATCGCACAAGCCGGAGTTCCTTCTTCTCTGAGTCTTCTTTAGTTCGAACCCAACAACCAGATCGATCGAACCCAACAGTCAGATCGATCGATCGAACCCTTTTTCTTCTTCCACAATATCGAACCCAACAGTCAGATCTCAAGTCTTCTTCAGTTTGATCGCACAGATACCTGAAGTCTTCAATTTCTTCTTCCTTCGTTTTCTTCTTCTTTGTCTTCTCTTAGATCGATTTGAAATCTATTTAGATCTGAAAGAAGAAATGAAACGTCTAAAGTTTTTTTTATATGTAACAAAAGGTATAACGCCGTTACAACTTATATCGTTATATTCATAACGGCCGCGATATTAGAGATATACCGGCTGCCGTTACGACCTACCGTTAAATCTAACCAGTAAAATTTTTAAGTCCGTTACACATTATAACGGAGTTATATCGGAGTTATAACTCCGTTTTAACTATACAACAAAAGATAATGTGTAAGGTTAGTTATTATGCAAGAAAAGCTTATGATGCTACTTTTGGATAACCCACATGTCATGTGGTCTCGATTTTGTTAGGATCCGCTGGGATATCATTGTATGAATCTTGACAAGTCTACGATCTTGACATTTCTGATAAAATTCAATTAGTTTATATTGTGCCGAATGCTTGAAGCAACTTATCTTTAGGTGCCTTGTGTCTTTTGCTACTTTTTAATTCAACTTATCTTTAGGTGCCTTGTGTCTTTTGCTACTTTTTAAATCTGACTTTCCGAATTATCCCCTTTAGCAAGTTTTTTGTCTTCAATGTCTTTGAAACTATTTGGCTTTGTTGTGCTCCTGTGCAATTTTTGCTGTCTATGCTGGTAGAAGAAATCAAAACAGATCTTCGTTTCACCTCATATTTTCACTAGCGAAATGTTTGTTGGGTGTAGTGATGAAGCTAAAGGGGTGGTGGCTGTCGAGAAGATTCAAATAAAAGTGATGGTGTGGCGGCTAAGGTGATAGATGCCCATGGTGTAATTTGCAATGGTGTATCAGAGCCCGGAGGAGTGGATGTTGATGGAGATGGCAGTTGCCAGTAACTGCAATCGTAGCGGGAAATGCTTAACATGCATGATCCTAAGTGCCAGAGGCTAAGCCCGAAAGCTTAATCATGACTTCAAACCCAATATGAGATAATCCGATCTCAGCCTCAGGTCTCAGGGAATCTATGCCTATCCTTGATCATCATTACCTCAACCCAACATTTCAGAAGCGACCTCTCAAATCTGTCTGAATCCAAAGCTTATGGCTTATGCTCCCTTTGGACATCAGCTGAAGGGAAATCATGTAGGATAAGGAAATCATCCTTAAGGACATTCTTTTCTCCGTTTTCTTTCTTATTTTCTTTCCTTTGAAGAACTTGACATTGATTTGTACCTTAAACATATCAACAACACAAGCATATGAAAATGTTGACTTCAGATTCACGAAATGGATATCTGTTTAGTTTGTCTGGCATGCTCATCATTACAGACGTACAGTTGTTTTAATGCCTGTAAGGTTTCAATTCATATTGTCCAATCCATTATAAGCAACATATATATGTGTGTGTTTTCTGTTAATGGGAGTTTTTGATATATTGTACAGGAAGAAGTTGTTAGAAAGACTAAATCATTTGACAAGTTGAAGGTGGAAGCTGAAAAATACATTCAACAATGAAAAGTCAGAGTTTGAATCAGGTTGGACTGTTGGGTTACTTTTCAGTTTAGTAATGAAGACCAACCTATTGACAATGACACAATAAGTTGGACTGTTGGATTACTTCACTGTGGTTGGTAAAAAAATGCAAACATCGACCTGATTAACATATTTTTTTGGCATTATGAGTCCAAACCATAGTTTTTTTTTTTTTATTTTTTTTTTAGCATTATGAGTAGAGTATGAAAACTACCTCAACCATCGACTATACAGTGACCTGAATGCAAACATTGACCTGATTTTTTTTTTTTTTTGCTGCATTAGCATACAGTGACCATACAAACATCAACTTTTTTTTTGCTGCATCAGCATACAATGATCTTATTTTCTGCCTTTTTTGCTGCATTAGCATACAGGTATGTTGAACCTGTCATTAAGTAATACTTAATCTAATGAAAATATCTTTATCACATCAAGTATGTTGAACCTGACATTAACTAATACTTTTCATGTCTTCTTGATATATTTTCCCGACGTGAAGATAGAGTTCGTCAACACGTGCCCCTAGCTTTTTGAAGATGGTAACATTGCGCTGCAATTGATATCATCCTACGTACATGGTTGGATTCCATTTACTAGTATGATTATGAAGAACCATATATTGACTTATTTTGGATTCTATGTACTGTGTTGATGAGACTTATTTTGTAAGAACCATGTATTGACAGTTGCACATTTATATACATGGTTGGATTATATTGTTGTTGATGAGATTTTTATATAGTTGGATTCTATATACTGTTGCACTTTTATATAGTTGGATTTTATTTAGTGTTGCACTTTTTAATAGTAGATACAGATTGCAAGTGATACGTAAAGCTAAAAACAAATGAGGAAAAAAAAATTCGCGTAGACTTTTATTAGTTTTTTTTTAAAGTGTCATGAATAATTAATTAACAGCTTTCTAAAATTGTTGAAGATAACTGTCATAACATTTTATAAATGTTGTGAAAGAAATTACAACAGTGTACAAACTATATAACAACATTTTCTAAACACTATTAAAGGGGTTACAATAGCGTAAAAAAATATATAACCACATTTTATAAACGCTATTACAGGATTTACCACAACGTTTCAAAAATGATATTAAAAGAGCACTTTTAATAGCGTTCCAAAAATACTATCATAGAACCAGACTTTTAATAGGGTGGGCTGACACAGCTTGTCTGACAATGCTATTTTATCCAGTTATAATAATTTTTGCATGCTATAAATGAGGATTTGTGGTGTATTGTTGAAAGATTTCTTTGGCCTGGCGCGGCCAGAGTCCGACCTGCCATCGTTGCACATTCACTTGTTTCTTTCTTCGTCTTCTCGCCTCTTTCCCTCATTTATGTCTCTAGAAACGGAAGGTTTATTCTCTACTTCAGTTTCCTTCTTTGTTGTTCTCATCTCTTTTAAGGTGATGTACTTCTAGGCATCCTTTAAGAGTTCTGCCATATCCAGGGGGTTCCAAGGTGAGGAGTCGTAAAACTTTCTTTCTTTCTGACCCGCAGTAAAAGATGTAACGGAGGTATCGTCGGTACACCCGTCAATGAGCGTCAACTCTTCATTGAAGCGAGTGACATATTCCCTTAGCATTTCATTTGACTTCTGCCTCAGGGAGAGTATATAGGTGGGCTTTTCCTGATCCGCTGGCTTCTGACAAAGCGTGTCAAGAATTCTTTGGCCAGTGTCTTGAATGACTCGATTGACTTTGGCGGGAGGCTGTAGAACCACGTCAGTGCTGACGTTTTCAAGCTGGTAGGGAACGTCCTGCACATCACGGACTTGAAACCTTCTTCGAGCGCCATTACATGTTGATAATGACGCAAGTGATCGAACGGTCACCGGTCCCGACACAGAACTCAAGCTTCGGAGGGCTAAACTTATTCAGCAAGGCCTCATTCATGATGTGGTACACAAATGGGGGAACATAGAGGTGGTACAACAAGTCTGAGTCGTGAGCCCCTCGGCGGAGGGGGTTTTGCGGGGCTAGTTTGTCTACCTTGAAAGTTGGATCTGCGTTAGCCACGTCGCCACCTCTAGTCCAGTGAGAACTAGCAGGGGCTTGACTCTCTTGTGTCTGCTTTCTGTTGTCATCTAAAGATTGAGGTCTATGCTGCTCTTGATCTCCATCGGCGGGTGGAGGGTTCTGCTGAATAGAACCTCCACTGCTTTAGCGATCTGCTGTATTTGTGATGACAACAAATCCATCCTGGGGTTCGTCATTGTTGTTGTTGCTGGCGCGGGGATGTGAGCATGTTGTCCTTGTGTTGCCAATACCGCTGGAAGCAGTGGTATAACACCAGTCTGAGCATTTGACGTGTCCCCCTATTCTTCATTATTGCGGGATCTGGTGGTTACTATCTTCTTGAACTCTGAAGAGAGACGATGTTAGTGTTTTTCTAGGAACTCTGTCATTCCTCACGGACGGTGCCAAACTGTTGCAGTCAATTTTCGCTCCCTGCTTGACCTTGACTTGCTGATCTGTACAAGGAACACACGTGAGCCACCGGCCACCGTTGTGGTGGGCGATGACACTCTGATGCTAAAGTCAGACAAGGATCTGAAGAAGGCTTAATGCTGTAAATAGGGTATTTGTAGCGTACCTTTGTTCACCAACCTCATATCTTATTTATAGTGCTGGAGTCCTGGTCCGACCAGGTCATTGGTGGCGTAGTTTAGGGAATGAGATCCTTCTCTAATTAGGGGTTGTGCTGTGGAGGGAAGTTTTCATGTTAGACTTGTGCTTCTAGATACGCGGAAGATAGTTCCCAATTGGAGTATTGTCCATAGATGAAAGTTTCTATGTACGACGTATACTCTTGTATTTCCTTCCTAGTTGGAAACAAGGTACTGCTAGCTTGCATGTCCGAAGCCGATCCCCGAGATACTTGCCTTAATAGGTCTGACGGGTATTGGGAATGGTTGTGAGACATGTGGGCTTAGCAAGCTGTAGTAATTCGGGTCCGTCTGGCGGACTGCGTTGTGCGGGCTTGAAACCGCTTGGGCCGGATCAGTGTTGGGCCGACGCTTGAGACTGTTATTCCTCGAGATCATCATGACACGTGTACGGTGTAGAAGAGAGGACATTTAGGTGTATCATCAATAACTATACTCGATATCAATCAACGCTCCACAACCTCACAAAGTCTAACGTTGGGCTCCCATGAGACTTAACGATGTGAACCAAGTGTTCCACTTCATGAGTATTATGAACAACCATGGCGATCACCAGTGGGATACAACACAACCTAGCCTTATGAAAGCGTGCTCGGGACTGAGGATACAACAAACTAGGCCCATGATCGTGTTGCACGAGTTGTACTAATTTGCCTAAGATCACCATTAACTTGGCATGTAACACAATCGAGTTTTACCGCTTGCTTGGGATTCTCGGGGTGATATTCCACGAACAAACAACCCTTCACAAGGGCTAGAATTCATGCGGGGCAAATGTGAGTTTAGACTAGCTAACATTCATATGCTTTCTGTCTTCTAGTGTCATCTTTGGATAGAGGCTATAAGCTTTTTTTACATTTACTCCTTACTCAATGGGAGATAGAAGCTTCAAGTTCAAGATGGGATGAAACGGTTGAAGGCTAAGGAGGCATATACCAATACAATGCTCCTTTCAACCTTTCTTCCTAGCCTTTTTTTAATTAATTATTTATTTTTAGATAACCATAAGAATCGTGAAAAGAAGAAGAGTTTCTTCCTTAGAACGCCATGGATCTTTTACAAGTAATATGAATGTTGAGTGGATGAATGGATTTATTAAAGAGTGTAAAAAAATGGGTTTCAAGAGATGATTTGAGAGAAAGTCTTGAGGCTTATTTATAGGAGCAAATCTGATGGAAAAGAGGTGAAATCAACTTTACTGGCAGGCTCCAACAACTGTACTGACACATGGACAAAGTACTTTGTCGCATGCACCTGTCCATATAGCACACGGGCTTACTTTTCTTCTTGTGTTCATCTCCAAATTCAAACTTTGAATTTGAATTACAAGTTTTGATCATTTGTAGAGAATTTTTCTTTGACTTGGTAGACTTGCTTTGATTTCTTTTTGTTGGCTTGATTTGGCTTTCTTAGCTTCGTCTTGTCTTCATGAGTTGACTTTAATCTTCTTGTCCTTGACATTGGTCCTTTTGAGCTGCATGAGTTGGATAATCTTTAAGTGATCTTTTCAGAGCATAGACCTAAAATCTCAACATTTCATATACGGTTTATAACTACAACATACTTTTACAATGAGCTTTGCTAGGGAATCATGATTTTTGTAACGAGAGTGATATGTCACGATCTGGGAAGATTTACACGTATCTCAAGGACTAATCCACCTAAATCGTGACACGACACTTGGTTTACAAAATCCTGGTTTTCAAGTATTTTCAGTTTACAACTGTTTTGAGATAATTCGCAAATATATTTTCAATTGCCATTTAGAAATAACATAAACCAAAAAAAAAAAAAAAAGTGCAGTACTTTAAATGTTGTGTCTTTAATCTATTTCAACTATGAACCGTGTGTATTGGATACATTTCTCATTCACATCCATATCCTAATTGTGGGAGCTAAAAATAATCCTTAGCCCAGCAGGATAAAAAAGCTCGAAGATTTGGGTCGTCCCCGAGAAGCTTGAAAATTACCCACCAAAGTTACAAGTATAGAAAGCCGAAGTCTGGGCCCAATACAAAACATCAGAACATTCTTTTCTCAGCAGAGGAATAGTGTTCGAAAAAAACCACCATGCTCAGCTGAGAACACAAGCTTGCAGGAGAGGTGTCTCCAAACCGGAAGTTACAACCACCAACAGGAGGTTACAACCATCTACGGAAGTTAAAACTACTTGAGAGAAGTTACAACTACTTAAAATAAGTTACAACTACTTAAGAGAAGTTACAACCGCCTACAAGCAGATGACTCACTCATCTGCCACGTGTCTCACTCATCTGCCACATGTTTTACTTATCTGCCGCGTATCTTACTCATCTACCACGTGTATCACTCATCTGCCAGCAGTTTACTCATTCTGCCTCTATAAATAGCCAAACACAAAGCCATTCGGAGGTAACTTTTTTCTTGATTCACAATTCTCTCTTCAAATACAGAGAAATAAATATTTTCCTAAAGGCATTGTTCTAACTTTGGCATCGGGGTCCCCATGGCAGGCACGATACTGGTGTCAAGAATTAATCTTCATCTTATGCAGATTGCTTCGCGTGATCAACACGTGATCCAGTGGAAATTTGCGTCCACAAATTGGTGATTTCAATGAGAGCTTAAATCAAACTCATTGCATGCTCTCTTCCATTCATAAAAAAAATTGTGTTCATTCAATTTGAATTTTCTTTCACATACATTTTTCAGAGTTATTTTTCAACACAATGGTTGGAACTTGAAACCAAACTAGCAAAAATAACATTGAACAATCATCTGGCCAGACCAGACTGCCATCATCGCCATGGGTTCATCCGCTTCCAACCGGACAACCACTGGTAGTAGGCCTACCATTGTCGGTTGATCATCAATTGCAATTTTTTGCTCAGCAACCGAGCACAATGGAAATGAAACAACAAGAAAATCTTGCAAGTCAGGTCGCCAATTTGCATTAATGGCAGCATAAATGGGTGTGATGGCCAATTGCATCCTTAGCTTTCAAGAATAGTCTGCCCGCAGATCACCGATTGTATGGCGAATTGTTCATGAAATTGGGCAAAACTATTGCTGAAATCTTCATCATGGCAGAGCGCTATGCATTAATGACAAAAAAAGTGTGAAGGTACAAGATGTATTCGAGAAAGATAGTCAACCTGCACTAATGAATGCATATAAGAAGGAGGATAAAATAGCAAGGGTGACAAGTGTAGAACACACTCCTCAACAAGAGACACCTCAACCAGTAAAACATACAAAGAGTTCACCATTCTGATCAATCAAACTCTCCAACGCAAAAGAATCTGATGATTGTGGTAACCGACCATTTTACAAAGTGGATTGAAGTTGAGGCGTCCTAGCATTTTCATTTTTAACTTAAAAAAATGCAATGTACATGTAAGAAAAACTTGATTGTATTTATATGTTTATTGTATTTTATCTCTTCAACAAGAGACTCCTCATCCAGTAGAACATACACAAAATTCTCCGTTCCAGTCAATCAAATTCTCCACGAGAAGAACCAACCTTGGCTGAAGAGACCGCCACCAATGAAAGAAGATTCTGCAAAGAAAATATCCGAACAAATATGTACATATACCTCAGCAGAGGATACGTTATTTTGCTTCTCAAAAGAGATCACACCTTCTTCATTTTAAATAGGGAAATACGAGAATTTGTTCTACATGTACTTCAGCAGAAGACATTCAGAAATACATATATTTATGTACACCTCAGAAGATGATGGTACTCTCTGTGAGTGGGTAATTCAATGCATAAAAGAATTTTACCTAAGACTACTTAAATCCGTTTAAGTTTAGTCAAGTGGTCAGCAGACCATCATCATCATCAAAGCCCATTCCCGATATTTTTGGGGTCGGCTACATGGATTTTGGTTCTCCAAGCAATGTGGTCTTCCCACACATCCTCGCCTAATCCAAGCTCAATGATGTCTTCATTCATCGCCTTTTCATCCAAGTTTTCAACAGACGTCCCCTCCGTCTACACCCTCCATTAACTTGCCAATCTAGATATTTTCTAATTGGCGCCGTGTTTGGTCTCTTCCGCACGTGACCAAACCAAGTTAAACGCCTTTCTCTAATTTTGTCCTCTATGGGTGCTACACCTAAGTGTCTCCTAATTCTTTCATTCCTAATTTTATCCTTACGAGTTTTACCACACATCCACCCTAACAAACGCATTTCTGCTACTGCCATCCTATGCGTATGTTGTCCCATAGTAGCCCAACATTCTGAACCATATAGCATGGCTGGTCGAACAATTGTCTTATAGAATTTCCCTTTTAGCCTTGAAGGCATCCTTCTATCGCATAATAATCTTGACGTCATTATCCATTTCAGCCAACCAGCTTTAATCCTATGGTCTACATCTTCTCCAATAGCCCCATTTTTTTGAATTATAGATCCTAGATATAAAAAAGTCTCACACTCTGGGACCTCCACACCTTCGATCTCAATTGTGTTACTCCTCCTTCGTGATTCACAACCAAAGTTGCACACAAAATACTCCGCCTTCGAACAACTAATTCTAAAACCCTTACTCTCTAAAGCCTCCCGCCACCTATCTAATTTCTGACCTAAACCTTCATTAGTCTCATCAATTAAGACAATATCATCTGCAAATAACATGCACCAAGGTACATCTTCTTGTAGATGTCTCGTCAACTCATCCATGACCAAAACAAAGAGATATGGACTTAAGGCCGACCCTTGATGTAGTCCTACTGACACTGGAAATTCACTAGACATCCCACCCACTGAGCGAACACTTGTTACAGCTCCTTCATACATATCCTTAATGATATCGATATAACATTGAAACACTTTCTTCCTTTCAAGCACTCACAAAATTAACTCCCTGGGGACCCTATCGTAAGTCTTCTCCAAATCAATAAAAACCATATGCAAACTCTTACGTTCCTCTCGATATTTTTCTATAATTTGCCTAAGCAGGAAGATGGTCTCCGTATTAGACCTACCGGGCATAAATCCGAATTGATTCTCCAAAATCGTGGTTAAACTCCTAAGTCTTCGTTCTATAACCCTCTCCCAAAGTTTTATCGTATGACTCATAAGCTTTATCCCTTTATAGTTCGAGCAATTATGAATATCCCCTTTGTTCTTATAAATCGGTACCACAATGCTATGCCTCCATGAATCTGGCATTTTTCTAGTTTTCAAAATCCTATTAAAGAGCTTAGTTAGCCATTGAATCCCAACTTCTCCCAATAGAATTTCAGCAGACCACACAAGCAAAATGCCAAAGTAGAATTTGAAACCTCAGTAGATGATGACATTCTCAGTGAGTGGGTAATTCAATGCATAAAAGCATATTACTGGGGAATACTTAAATCCATTTAAGTTTAGTCAAGTGGTCAGTAGACCACACAAGCAAAATACCTTAGTAGAGGATGGCACTCTCCGTGAGTGAGTAATTCAATGCATAGAAGCATCTTATTAGAACTACTTAAATCCGTTTAAGTTTAGTCAAATGGTCAGTAGACCACACAATAAAAATGCCTCAATAGAGGATGACACTCCCCGTGAGTGGAAAATTCAATGCATGGAAGCATCTTATCGGGACTACTCAAATCCATTTAAGTTTAGTCAAGTAGTTAGCAGACCACACAAGAAAAATACCTCAGAAGAAGATGACACTCTCTGTGAGTAGGTAATTCAATGCATAGAAGCATCTTATCAAGACTACTTATATCCATTTAAGTTTAGTCAAGTGGTCAGCAGATTACACAAACAAAATGCCTCAGTGTAGATCGCGCCTCAGTAGAGGATGACACTCTCTGTGAGTGGGTAATTCATTTAATCAATCATTGAGCATAAAAGCATCTTACTCAGGACTACTTAAATTCGTTTAAGTTTTGTCAAGTGGTCAATCAAGTTTTAGTGCCCTTAATGAAAATATTTCTAAGTCAGTAGACCAACCGACATACATAAAGTTTGGGGATCATAAAAGCAAAGAAGACCACTACTTGACATGAAGTCACCACCAACTCCAAAAGAATTTCAAAGTCTCACTGGTAGAGCAACAACTTTGGATCGATTCTTGAGTAAAATAACAGACAAATCCAAGAGAGGACCTGTGCATCTACTTGGCAGTTTCAAATGTAGCAGTTAGCTCAATTCTCATAAGTAAAGAGTGGGGGCACAACTTCCTCTCGAATGCTTGTCAAAAACTCATGAAATGAGCTACAGAGTTGAGCCATTATGACTTGATCTACAGGCCGATGACAACTTTAAAGGCTCATGAAACTTCCTCTCGATTGATGAGGGAGTGAATTCTGATAAGGCTTGAGCATTTATAGTTGTCCTCGGCTGGTAGATTTTGTTGATGGACGCGACACTGATCTGCTAGCTGACTTTGTTACCCCGATTAGGGAGTGAATGCATTCTGCTATGAAATCTGATAAGGCTTGAGCCTTTATAGTTGTCCTCGGCCAGTAGATCAAGTTGTATTGGCTCAACTCTATAGCTAATTTCATGAGTTTTTGACAAGCATCAGAGAGGAAGTTGTGCCCCCTACTCTTTGCTTATGAGAACTGAGCTAACTGCTACATTTGAAACTGCCAAGTAGATGCACAAGTCATCTCTTGAATTTTTCTATTGATATACTCAAGAATCGATCCAAAGTTGATGCTTCACTAGTGAGACTTTGAATTTCTTTTGGAGTTGGTGACTTCGTGTCAAGTAGTGTTTTTTTTTTGCTTTTATGATCCCCAAATTTTATGTATGTTGGTTGGTTTGCTGACTTAGAAATATTTTCTTTAAGGGCGCAAAAGCTTGATTGGCCTCATTTATGAGTTTCCAATATGCTAAGTCAGAATTTAAGCATAACTTGAGGGTTTAGAAATTAATCATAGATTAAAATCTGTTTATCTTGAAAATTGCATGAAAACATTGTATGATCTGCTGACTACTTGAAAAACTTAAACAGATTTAAGTAGTCATGAGTAAGATGTTTCTATGCTTAGTGATTGATTAAATGAATTACCCACTAACGGAGAGTGTCATCTTCTACTGAGGTATGATCCTCTACTGAAGCATTTTGTTTGTGTGGTCTGCTGACCACTTGACTAAACTTAAATAAATATATGTAGTCCTGATAAGATGCTTTTATGCATTACCCACTCATGGAGAGTGTCATCCTCTACTGAGGTATTTTGCTTGTGTGGTTTGCTAACCATTTTCCTAAACTTAAACTGATTTAAGTAGTCCCAATAAGATGCTTCCATGCATTGAATTACCCACTCACGGAGAGTGTCATCCTCTATTGAGGCATTTTCCTTGTGTGGTCTACTAACCACTTGACTAAACTTAAATGGATTTAAGTAGTCCTGATAAGATTTTTTTATGCATTGAATTACCCACTCACGGAGAGTGCCATCTTCTACTAAGGTATTTTGCTTGTGTGGTCTGCTAACCACTTGACTAAACTTAAACAGATTTAAATAGTCCCGATAAGATGTTTTCATGCATTGAATTACCCACTTACGGAGAGTGTCATGATCTACTGACCATTTGACTAAACTTAAATGGATTTAAGTAGTCCTAATAATATGCTTCTATGCATTGAATTACCCATTCACGGAGAGTGCCATCCTCTACTGAGGTATTTTGCTTATGTGGTCTACTAACCACTTGACTAAACTTAAACAGAATTAAGTGATCCTCTACTGAGGCATTTTGCTTGTGTGACTAAATTTAAATGGATTTAAGTAGTCTTGAGTAAGATTTTTTTATGCATTGAATTACCCACTCACGAAGAGTGTCATCATCCACTGAGGTGTACATAAATATTTATATTTCTGAATTATTCTGTCGAGGACATGTAGAACGAATTCTCATGTTTCACTATTTCAACTGAAGAAGGTGTGTTCTCTGTTGAGGAGCAAAATAACATATCATCTGCTAAGATATATGTAAATATTTGTTTGGATCTTTTCTTTGCAAGATCTTCTTTCATTGGCGGCGGTCTCTTCAGCCAAGGTTGATTTTTTGGGTGAAGAATTTGATTGACCGGAACGGAGAACTTTGTGTATGTTCTACTGAATGAGGAGTCTCTTGTTGAAGAGATAAAATACAATAAACAGATATAATACAATCAAGTTTTTCTTACATGTACATTGCATTTTTTTAAAAGTTAAAAATGAAAAAGCTAGGACGCTTCAGCTTTAATCCACTTTGTGAAATGGTCAGTTGCAACAATCATTAGATTCTTCTACGTTAGAGAGTTTGATTGAACAGAACGGTGAACTCTGTGTATGTTTTGCTGGCTGAGGAGTCTCTTGTTGGAGAGTGTGATCTACGCTTGTCACCCTTGTTAATTTTATCCTCCTTCTGATCTGCATTCATTAGTGCATGTTGACTATCTTTCTCGAGTACATCTGGTGCTTTAGCACTATTTTTTTTTGTCATCCCATAATGCATAATGCATAACGTTCTGCCATGACGAAGATTTTAGCAAGAGTTTTGCTCGGTTTCATGGACAATTCGCCATACAATCGGTGATTTGCGCGCAAACTCTTCTTGAAAGCTAAGGATGCAATTGGTCATCACACTCATTTATGTCGCCATTAATGCAAATTGGCGTCCTGACTTGCAAGATTTTCTTGTTGTTTCATTTCCATTTAGCTCGGTTGTTGGGCAAAAATTTCAATTGATGATCAATCGGCGGTGATAGACCTACTACTAGTGGTTGTCTGGCCGGAAGTGGCTGAACCCATGGCAATGATGGCAGTCTGGTTCGGGCAGAGGACTGTTCAATGTTATTTTTGCTAGTTTGGTTTCAAGTTCCCACCATTGTGTTAAAAAGAACTCTGAAAAAATGTATGTGAAGGAAAATTCAAATTGATGAACAATTTTTTTTAATTTTTTTTTTATAAATGGAAAACAACATGCAGTGAGTTTGATTCAAGCTCTCATTGAAAGCACCAATTTGTGGATGCAAATTTCTTCTAGATCACGTGTTGATCATGCTAATCAATCTGCATAAGATGAAGATTAATTATTGACACAGATGTGGTGCCTGCCACGGGGACTCCGATGCCAAAGTCAGAACAATGCCTTTAGGAAAGTATTTATTTCTCTGTATTGGAAGAGAGACTTGTGAATCAAGAAAAAAGCTACCTCCGGATGGCTTTATGTTTGGTTATTTATAGAGGCAGAACGAGCAAACTGTTGGCAGATGAGTGATACACGAGGCAGATGAGTGAGTCATTTGCTTGCAGGTGGTTGTAACTTCTCTTAGGTAGTAACTTCTCTTAAGTAGTTGTAACTTCCGTAGATGGTTGTAACCTCCTGTTGGTGGTTGTAACTTCCTTTTTGGAGACACCTCTCCTGCAAACTTGTGTGCTCAGCTGAGCATGGTGGTTTGTGCCGAACACTACTCTTCTGCTGAGAAAAGAGTGTTCTGCTGAGTTGTATTGGGCTCAGACTTGGGCTTTTATACTTGTAACTTTCATGGGTAATTTATGAGCTTCTCGAGGACGACCCAAATCTTCGGGCTTCTTTATCCTGTTGGGCTAAGGATTATTTTTGGCTTCCACAGGAATTATTTCTTGGAAATACTAATGAATGTAAGTATGCCTCAACGTTGTTTTTTCAAATCTCCTATCTAGGTCAATAAGTGTTGATGTTGGCTATGTCAGATTTTATCCACTGAGTTCGAGGACCAATTTTTCTGAGACGTGGAGAATGCTAAGAATAGATCCTCAAGGCTTGGATCTAAATACTAACTCGCTCCTAGAATACGTAGAATATTTAGAGACTGTCAACTGTAACAAATAAGTGTTTCCTTTTTTGTTTTGTTTTTAATTTTAAAATTGTAATTAGGACTGACTTCTTTCCTTGAAAATAAGGGTGGGCACATGACGGATGGGATGGGATGGGATGAACCTCATCCCTATCCCATCCCATTTGTTCGAGATCGAGACGGGACGGGATAGACCTCATCCCGATCTCGTCCTATCCCAAACGAGTTCGGGATGAGCATGCACTAAATTTTGAATTGAAAATTTAACATGGAAGATTGGAATTTTTGAATTTACCGAACACAAGACTCTAAGAACAATTATATAACTTTAAGCTATTTATTATTATTTCCCCATTTCTTTAGCTTTTATTCCAATTTTTTGGAACCACTATTGAAGATAGCCAGTTTTTCTACATTGCTACTGAAAATGATCAATGGGTTTGTCATTTAAAAACTACGAGGAGCACACACTGTTGTTGTCAAGAGTTAGAAAGAGGAAAAAAGAAGGTAGGGGGTTTGAGTTAGATTCATTATCTAGGTGAATCACATGGAAGCTTGTAAGAATAAAATAGCCATGTCAATAAATAAAATAGTCACGCCAACAAATAGTTTCATAGTTTTATACTACATAGTTCATACTAAATATTAAAAAAAATTGGTTCGAGACGGGACGGGATGGGCGGGATTGAAAATCTTCATCTCGATCCCATCCCACTCTAGATCGGGATGGGTCAGGATGGGATTGATCAATCCCAATAGGACTCGAAAAAATCGGGATGGGATCGAGACATGATCTGGATCCCGAGATGGGATGTCCACCCCAACTTGCAAGCATTTTGATTTCATAAATTGGGGAAATGCCATTGTTTAATAGGAGTTTTTATGGTGAATTGGGTCATATATACACTGTAATGTTTGTTTGTTTGTTTTTTATTCCTTTTCTGTATGCTTTTGCTAAACATATAGCATTAGTTTTTTTTTATTTTTATCCATGTTGGAATTAGCATTTATGGAAAGATTTCAGAACGGAATTTTAAGCGCGGTTATCATTCCAATGAGCTTTTGCACTTGCTTTTAATTCCATTAGTGCAGATTTTAAGCGCGGTTATCATTCCATTAATATATACTCTAACCTAGTGCAGATTTGCATACATTCATCTCTTGGTGATGATGTATCATAGAAATTTTTTGGATCTATTGTCTAACAGCCTTGTGCGGCGGGCTCTAAGGTTGACGGGCTACCTTCTGTGGGCACGCTCTGAGGCTGGCAGCTAATTGTGTGGGCGAACTCAAAGGTTGACAGACTACCTAGGTATTATAGTCCCACATCATCTGGATCAGGGAAATATGTGTTATATTTGTGTAAGGTTGATCCTCTTGGTAGGATGTGTTTTAAAGTAGCAAGGGTGGTTGGGCCCAAAGCGGACAATATCATACCATGTGCATCGGGTCGTCACATATTGTTGTCCCTCTAAATAGGGTTCTTCCTTGACCTATCTTTACACTTCTCCATAAGGAAACAAAAATGGAGTGTACTTTATCCCTTTTCTTTCGTGATTGTTGGTTGTCATGCTCCAATTTTTGTCCAGACAGTTTATACCTGCCTTCACTTGTTTTTATTGTGACTACTCTTGTTTGATACTCATGATTGTTTTGATTTGAGGACGATATGAAGACTTTTGGGAGTTTTAGATTTTTTGTCCCATTATTTTTGGAGATTTTTTTAGGTTGGTCCACAATAATAGGATATTCCAGAATTTGGTTTGTTGAGACTATACGATTTAGGTCATGGTCTCAAACTGTGAGTTGATTTTCCAGTCTTTTGTTAAGTCGGCATGTGCACAGTACATGACAAAAGAAGAAAAAGAAAACATTTGCATATGCTCCTATGAAGGGGTAGGGATGAATAATATTTTTCAAAAATCACTTATAATATGAAAATATTTTGCAAAATTCATTTGATTAATTTCAAAGTTGTTCGCCTAAAGACGTTGGGGAATGGTGCTGCAACTCTAGAGAATACTACTATTTAGGTCACTGTCCCAATATAATAGGATATTTCAGAATTTGGTTCGTTAAGACTATACTATTTAGGTCATGGTCACAAACTGTGAGTTGATTGTCCAGTCATGTGCACAATACATGACAAAAAAAGAAAAAGAAAACATTTGTGTATGCTCCTATGAAGGGGTAGGGATAAATAATATTTTTTGAAAATCACTTTTAATATGAAAATATTTTGCAAAATTCATTTAAATAATTTCAAAGTTGTTCTCCTAAAGACTTTGGGGGTTGGTGTTGCAACTCTAGAGAATAGTACAATTTAGTTCCCCTTGACCGTGGTTAATTGATTCATTTGAAAGAGAAGAATGAGTGAAAATCCTTTGATGATATTTGAAGGAAAATGATGTTATTGTTGAAATTAAATCAAGCCACTATTTGTTAAATATTAAAACAAATAATAACTAGACCAATTACCAGTTTGAGCAAATATTCTTAAGGGAGTAAAATATTATAAACATTTAAGCATGCAGATTGAAATGGAAAGATAACAAATATAGGCACATTAAACAACTTAGTAAACATGTTAGAATTGAAATAGAGGCACAAGGAGATGAAAACAACTACAACACAAGACACCATATAACGAACTTCATCTAAATTGGAGATTGATTGGCTTTTCTTTGTTACTTCCTCAATAGAATGTCGAATGTGCATGATGAACTTTTCCTACTAAATTCTCTCAAAACTGTAATCCACACCCTCGAAATGCACAATTAAAACTCGCAATAAAGTTTGAAACCTGTGATAGGGTAAAGAAGAGTTAAGATAGGCTTAAACTTCGATTCTTCTATTTTTGTGTCACTTTTCATGGGATAAAGACATTACACTATTTACACTCACTCCCTCACTTAATGGAAGAGTATAGACTTCAATATCAAGATAAGATTAAGTGGTTGAAGGCTTAGCAACTCTCTCTTAGAGGCATATACCAATACAAAGCTTTTTCGACATTTTCTTTCTTTTCTATTTTCTCTTTTCTTTAGATAACCGTTAATAAAAAGTGGTGTTTATTTATGTGATTACTTTTGAACACCATGTGATTGAAATTTGTAATTTGCAATTAGATTGATTATATTAAACTTATAGATATGTTCTACTTAGCAAACATACAATAAAGTAAATGTGCAGGAAAAGTAAATGAGTCAAAAGGTATAACGTGGTTCATTGTAAAGGGCTACATCCACGACAATGTCATGCATCCACTATGAAACAAATATCATGAGTAAAAAAGTCACATATCACAACCGTACACTGGTTTCATAGTGTGGTAACACATCCAGTTCTCACTACATACACGAAGCTTTGCTTCAACGATGCATATCTTCACAGCGACTTGATCAACAACTCACTTGATCTTGCACCTTCCAACTTGCATACACACAAGTCATTCTAATAGCACTTAGAAAACATTTGAAAGTTGTTTGATAAATTTATTAGGGAGGGGCAGATGTAGCCAAGTGGATTAAGGTAGTGGATTGTGAATCCATGATGTGCAGGTTCAATTTCTGTCGTTCGCCCATAATATGATTATACTCATCAATCAAATTCCTCCTTTTTTATTTATTATTTTTTGTGTGTAAAGACGAAGAAACATATTGATTTTCAATACTCTCATATTTTCTATGTGATAAGCATATAAATGATACATTTTATGCCCTTAAATGTACAATTGCCAAGTCAAATTATCTAATAGAAGTATTTCATTACGTGTACATTATGTATTTTTTATGTAAATTCAACACTAATTTCAAATCATACACAAAGTGGCACAATAAGGCTAAGGTCAACAGCTAGAAAGCCTATTGAAAGTTCACACATGTATTGCCAAATATCAAATATTTTCAAGCACAAGACATACAAAGCACCATCATCTACGGATCTCGAGAAAATCAACATGAATATCCACATGGCCAATTTTATTGTCATAGCAAAAAAAATCTCTACAAGCTCTAAAAGTGTTAAGTCAAACTCCACTATCCATTCTCACATTTTTACACATTCCCTATACTTCACATCCAAGTCATTTGTTCTTATTTCAATCTACCACTTTTACACTCTTCCTTATTTCATTCCAACATTTTCCTTAATTTTACTCCAACACTTTTCCTTATTTCACTCCAACACTCCACCTTCCACCCCATTATCTCTACATCTTTACATATCCATGTAATAATCTCACCCTTCTTCACCTATAAATAACCCAACATATGATCACACTTTGGAGAACACCTCTAATGCTTAAATCAGGTAATGATGCAAGGAAGAATAAAGACTACATGTATTTAGCAATGTGTATGCGTACCTTCCTTCTTCCCTTTTCTCACCTTAATTAGCGAGTGTTCCCTCCACAACTGTGCTTGCTATCAAGGGCATGATGGAGGGAGGGGATCTTACTTGTGCATGATTGAGTCTCTTCGGCGTTTGGCTTTGTTTAGGACCCAATGCTTGATTGGGCTAAGAGTTGATTTATGTGAGTAGATCTAGGGCCTATGACGACTCGGAGATTTTTTTTTAGATCTTATTATCCTGGGCCAAACCCTAAGACTCGTGCCTCTTGGGCTGGTGTGACTTGGGCTTGGGCACCGAACTTATGGGTTGAACGTCAATTTGTGAATAGGACCACGTTGAAGCCTTTCTAGTGTTAGGGTTGGCCCATGCCACGTGTACGACTATGATTGAAGTCTCATCAGGTACCATTTGAAGTGTTAGGCATCAAATAACACACTTAAGGTATTTGAGTTCAACCAATAGGTAAAAGAAATTTTTTGTTTTTTAAAAAGGTGAGAGGGTTTATATTGGATCCAGAATCATTAAACGCCTTTGGTAGGGTTCAAACTCTAGACTTGTGATAAGCCTATTAGCTGAGCTAGTACCTCATTGGAGGGTAAACGAATATTTAATGCATAAACAAGCTTTGAACTCGAGTGTGATTCAACCCAATTGGTCAAACACTACATAAAATGCAAATATATGATATTGTTGTTAAAATAAAGTATAAATTATATTTACTACTTCTTCCTTGATACGTTTGTACTTATTCTCAATTTCGGTTTCATTTAAGGCATTAAGCAAATGCCGCCCACTTTACTTTGCACTAAGGGTGGACGAAATCTATGTGCGCGGATATTCAATTTTTTATTTTATTAAGGGCCTATATATAGTTTTATAATAATTAGAGAACTTCAAATAAATTATTAGAGCTTAAGTATATTAATCAGTGTTTCAAATGTTTCGATTTTTATTATAAAAATATGAAATGTGAATGGCAAAATGAAAAAAAAAAAAGTTAGTTGTAAGGGCATTTTTATAATTTATAGATAATTGGGGAGCTTGAAATAAATTATATTAGGGCCTTATATATAATATATCAATGATTAAGAGGGGCTAGTTTGAATTGTAAGAATTATGAAATGTGGAAAAAAAAAAGTTAGATGTAAAGGGCCATCTATAATTTATAGATAAATTATATTAGGAGTTTAGATATAATTAATGAATATTGAGATGGGCTGGGTTTTATCATAAATATTTTGAATTTGGGCGGGCAAAAGTGGACAAAATGTAATATTGTTTTTCATTTAAAGACACAAACACCCTTTGTCACTTTTACCACCTTTTGATTTTTTTTATGTAAATTGGGCGGGCATTGTGGAAACCCGAAAATTAGGTTGAAGACAAATGTGTAATTTGTTTTTCAATTAAAAGACACAAATACCCCAAGCAAGTCATTTGGTTTCACGAGTAATTATTAAGAATTGGGGAGGGTAAAACGGGAAAGAAAATTAGAGTTGAAGAGGGAGGGGAATATGGTGGGAAAATTGAAATATGGGTGAGGGAATTTTTGGCAATTCAAAATTTGGCCATGCCACACGAGAATTTGAAATTTGGGCGATGGTGTTTTCAGCAATTCAAAATTTTGAAATGATACATGCCAGACACCATTCCAGGAACGAATTTTCATTATAGTGTAGCAGATACTCAAGCTTTAACCAAATAAACAAGAGGATCTATATATTTTGAAAATAAACTTCTGCTACAAGTTCATTGTCCAAACAATTCTTTAGAAGACATAAGATGCCTTTTAATAAGATTGCAGATAAGAATTTCATAATTCCCAAAAGAACTACAGTTACTGTTGTTATTGTACTTTGTACTTATTCGCAAATGGAATATGTATCCTCAGTACTTTGTACTTACTCGCAAATGAGATATGTTATCCTCCGAAAATAAATAGCTAAAATATTTTACCAAGCAACCAAAAATTAATTTTATAAATATATTGTAAATGAAGAAATTAACTATATCTATTACTTCTTATTTATGTGTAACTCAATTTAGGTGCTATTTAAGGCGTTAATCCATGCACTTTACTTTACTTTGGGCACTCTTCAACCTTATAAAATGTGAAAATAAACCGTGTAAGGTCCAACAATTTTCCAGGCTACATAAAACACATTCTAATAAAAATGGCGAATTGGAAAAAAAATGAATACTCCTTTTTTTATATGTATTCTCAACTATGGCATATTTTAAAGTGCTATTAAGCAATGCACACTACTTTGTTATGTGATCTCAGGCTTTGGTCACATAAATAAAGAGAATTAACATATATTATGGAAACTAACTTGTGTCACGAGTCTATGGTCACTTAATTTGCCAGATGGGATAGAAAGCCTTGTGATAGGATTGCCATAAACCAAAAGAAAAACTATAATTACTGCTCGTTACCATATTTTGTTCTTACTCGCCAATGAGATATCATTTATTATACTAAGCATTATAGAATATGCTCGTAACTTCAATTTACATCAACTATCAACCATGCAAATTGGATAGATTTCTCATTCACATCAATATCTTAATATGCTCAAACCCTTTTTCTTTCCCTCGACGACGACCCAGTTCAAGCTTTTCGAGTTTTTTTAAAGTTACATAATGAAGCAATCAAACTAATATAAATCATGCATTGAATTCTCGTACTTGAGTAAGAATTTATGTAAATTAATTGAAGTAAAAATAAATAATTTCTAATATTATTAAAAATAATTATCAGATAAATTGATGGGTCGGGTCGGGTCGGGTCGATTCGGATGACCTATTAGAAAGGATTTATATGTTTTCTTTGAGAAAAACTTATTGTTCTTCTCACGAACGACGCCAATCTGATCCGTCCAAATCCGTCCTCGCTAATATTGAGCCTGCAAAATGAGCAGCGATGAGCCAGAGACCACCATTGTGGTAGCCAAATGCACTCTGATGCTTAAGTCGGACAACGATGAAAGGAAAAATGAAGACTAGATGTAATTAGCAATGTGTATGCCTACATTTCTTCTTCTCTTTTCTCACCTTAAGTAGCGAGTGTTCCCACCACAATTGTCCCTACTATCGAGGGTGTGATGGAGGGAGGAGATCTACATAAAGTGCAATTTTATAATATTGTTGTTAAAATAAAGTATAAATTATATTTACTACTTCTTCCTTGATATGTTGATACTTATTCTCGATTTGGGTTTCATTTAAGGCGATAAGCAAATGCAACCACTTTACTTTGCACTTGGGGTGGACGCATTCTACGTGCGTAGATATTTAAATTTTTTTTTTTAATTTTAAAGGCCTATATATAGTTTATAATAATTAGATAACTTCAAATTAATCATTATATTAGGAGCTTAAGTATAATTAATCAATGTTTCAAATGTTTTGGTCTTTATTGTAAAAATATGAAATGTGAATGGCAAAATGAAAAATAAAAAAGTTAGTTGTACGAGCCTTTTTAAAATTTATAGATAATTGAGGAGCTTGAAATAAATTGTATTAGGGGCTAATATATAATATATTAATGTTTAAGAGATGTTGGTTTGGATTGTAATATGAAATGTGAAAGCCAAAATGGAAAAATAAAAAAGGTTAGAGGTAAGGGCCTATTTATAATTTATAGATAATTAAATGGCTTTAAATAAATTAGGAGCTTAGGTATAATTAATGAATATTGAGATGGTTGGGTTTTATTATAAATATTCTGAATTTGGGAGGGCAAAAATGTAACAAAATGTGATATTGTTTTTCATTTACAGACAAAAACACCCTTTGTCGCCAATGGCATGACAGCTCAACGGTTAGAGCTTGGCAGATAGTACCACTAGGTAATGGGTTCAAACCCAGCTTGCGGCATCTTTAGTGGGTTCTGGGATCCTATAAAAACGCTGCTTGCCTTTAAAAAAAAAAACACCCTTTGTCATTTTTATCACCTTATGATTTTGTTTTTGTAAATATTATAAACTTGGGAGGGCATTGTGGAAACCCAAAAATTAGGTTGAAGACAAATGTGTAAGTTGTCTTTTTTTTTCTTTGTTCCTAGTTGTTCTTTTTTCCGCATTTGAGATTGGTTGTAGACCTGGATGAACGTGATTTTTCTTCACTCGTTCCCTTAACCGTTTGAATACCGAAAAGACCCAAATACCCCTTCAATGTTCATTGGTCTGTTGGTTTCACATGTAATTATAAAGAATAGGGGAGAGTAAAACAAGAAAGAAAATTTAGAGTTTAAGAGGGAGGGGAACACGGTGGTAAATTGAAATATGGGCGAAGGCGTTTTTGGCAATTCAAAATTTGGCCATGACACGCGAAAATTTGAAATTTGGGCGAGGGCATTTTCAACAATTAAAAAATCTGCAATGTCACATGTCGGGCACTGTTCCAGGAACGAATTTTCGTTATAGAGTAGTAGATACTCAAGCTTTAACCAAATAAACAAGAGAATCTATATATATTTGGAAATAAACTATGCCACAAGTTTATCGTCCAAACACTTCGCTAGAAGACATAATATGCCTTTTGGTAAGATTGCCAGATAATAATATAAACCCAAAGAAAACTACAATTACTGTCGTTACTGTACTTTGTACTTACTCACAAATGAGATATGTATCCTCAAAAAATAAATAGCTCAAAACATTTTATCAAACAACGGAAAATTTATTTTATTTTATAAATATATTGTAAATGAAGAAATTAACTCTATTACTCCTTTTTTTTTTTTTTATGTCTACACAATTTCGATACTATTTAAGGCATTAATCCATGCACTCTACTTTACTTTATGCAGGCTTCAACCATATAAAATGTGAAAACAAACAGTGTATGGTCCAACAATTTGCCAAGCTACATAAATAATTCTTGTAATGTATTCTCAACTATGGCATTTTTTAAAGTGCTATTAAGCAATGCACACTATTTTGCTATGTGTTCTCAGGCCTTTGTCACATAAATAAAGGGAATTAACATATATTATTGAAAATAACTTGTGCCACGAGTCTACGATCCCCAGAATTTGCCAAACATGATAGAAAGCCTTGTGATAGGATTTTTTTTTTTTTTTGAAAAGCGAGCGGGGTTATTTAGGATCCCCAAACCTTAGAAAAGAAAAAAGAGGATGATAAAGTTTACAATCACTCATACGTTCACTCGTTACAGCAAATGTGATATGATTGCCATATAAGAATGCGATAAACCAAAAGAAAAACTATAATTACTGCCCGTAACCGTATTTTGTTTTTACTTGCAAATGAGATGTCATTTATTATACTTAGCATTATAGAATATGCTCGAACTTCAATCTACATCAACTATGAATTGGGCGCATTGGATAAATTTCTCATTCGCATCAATATCTCAATCGGGTCAAACCCTTTTTTCTTTCCCTTGTCAACGACCCAGTTTGAGCTTCTCGAGGGTTTTTTTTTTTTTTTTTTTAAATACATAATGAAGCTATCAAACTGACATCAATCATGCATTGAATTCTCGTACTAGTTTAAAAATTTCTGTAAATTAACTGAAGTTAAAATAAATAATTTATAATATTATTGAAAAGAGTTATTATATAAATTGATGGGTCAGGTCGGGTCGATCCAGATGACTTGTTGCCACCTCTGGATGAAATGTAAGCTAAAAGACAGGGCAGTAAAACGCTGTAAAATTGCAAAACGCCACGTTGCATGCGTTGGAGGAGTACCCGGGAGCGAAATGGAAGCTCCTACCTCTAAATTGTGGAATTCTCCCTTCCCTCTTGGCCCCACCACCCCCACTCTGGCACCCTTCCCCCTTCTCCCTTCCAAAGCACCAAAAACACCACCACCTTCCCCTCTTATTCTTTTTCCTTTTTCTCTTCTTCTCTGTTTTCATTTTATTTTTTATTTTTTTTAAACTATATTTTAATCTCATCAATTAGAGTTCTTCCTCCCATTTGTGTACAAATGTTACAAATCTTCTGACATACCCAACCAATTTTTTTTTATATAAAAGAGTGAAGAGAACCCATCATCACCCTGCCCATTCAACCCTCACAAAATCTCACCTCCTCTAATTCTTCTTCTTCTTCTCTTTCATTTGTTTCTCTCCTCTTTGTTTTTGTTAACAGAGAGAGGAGAGGAATTTCTTATTCAAAACCCATTTTCCATCCACCAAAATTATTACAAAAACATTGAAAAAAAAAAAAAAAAACAGTCACTCTGTTCTCTGTTCCATTGTGGCTTTGGGTGGAAAGAAGGGCCAATTCGACATGGCCCAAAACGGCGGTGCAGCAGCAGCAGCAAGCGATGATACATCATCCGGTAGCGGTTCAGGTGGTGGTAATGGTAATGGTGCTGGTGGTAGCGGTAGCGGTAGCGGTGCTGCGACGCTGAAGAAAGGGCCATGGACAGCTCAAGAGGATGCAATCTTGATGGAATATGTGCAGAAGCATGGAGAAGGGAATTGGAATGCTGTTCAGAACAACTCTGGCCTCTCTCGTTGCGGTAAAAGCTGTCGTCTTCGTTGGGCTAATCATCTAAGGCCTAATCTCAAGAAAGGTCAATTCACTCCTGATGAAGAACGTCTCATCCTCGACCTTCATTCAAAGCTTGGTAACAAATGGGCTCGCATGGCCGCACAGGTTTACTTTCTCTTTCTTTTCCCTGTTTCAAAATGAATTTCCCATTACCGTCTTTTTTTTTTTTTTTAAACCAATCTTCTGAATTCACCATGTTCATGTTTCTTTTTTTTAATCCATTTTCCCAATTCATTTTTGTTTCTCCACTTCTAATTTCAATTTGAGCCTTTTATCAAAAATTTCCATTACCCTGTCTTTGGCTTCTTTGATTCTCTACTTAGTTTACAAATCAATTTAGTTCTCTGTTTTTTAGTCATCCATCTCAAAATTTCATCTTTAATCTGTTTTAATTGTCTTATGTCTATTTTCTAATCATCGTTTTATACCACCATCTACGCAGTTCCCTGTTTTAATTTGTATCTTCAAATTTTATTTTATTTTGCCCTCTTTTTTTGTTGTGCTTCTTATGTAACTGGTGGATCTTTGATATCTAATCACACTTTCAAGCCATCGCTATGTTAATGTTGTTTTCCTTGTTTGTGTCTCTCTGTCTTTTACTCTGCTTCTGTTGTAATTTCACTTGTGCATGTTTCTCTTTGATGTCTAATCGCTCAATTCAATTCATGGTTTGTAGCTTCCGGGGCGAACAGACAATGAAATAAAGAACTACTGGAACACGAGAGTGAAGCGGAGACAACGGGCTGGCTTGCCACTCTACCCGCATGATATACAAAAGAACCAATCCACATTCCATCTCCAACCAAACAACCCAAACCAGCATCCTCCAATTTCCCAATCTCCTCCACAATTGACATTATCATCCTCGCAACAACAGAAACCCAGTTTTCTTCCTTCTTTATCTCTCTATGATCCGATCAACTTTTCAACCCAAATGCCACTTTTGAGCCATGAAAGTAGTCCCTCATTTCTTTCCTCCCAAGCTCAAGGATTCAAACGGTTCCGCAGCAACAGTATGGGCTTCTCCAATCCATTTTCTATTCCCCCAACATCTTTACCCCCACAATCATCCAATCTTTTCAGTCGAAGTTTGTTGCCCAACCCGAATCTACAATTCTATGGCAACTTTGAACTGGATTCATCATTGCCCCTTTTGCAACAACATTTTCAGCCTAATGGAGCGATGGGATCTGGTTCTTCCTATATGAGAATGGAGCTCCCTTCACTCCAACCACCCTTGCCTGCTGCTCCTAATGTTTCCCCAGGTCCAATGAATGGCTTTAAGATATCTTCCTCCTCTTATTCACAGTGCAATAGTGGGTTATTGGATGCTTTGTTGCAGGAAACCGAGACTGTTAGAGGTGGGGAGGATGGCAGAAAAGGGTTGTTACCATCCGATGATGGCAAAGATGAATTAAATGATTTCCTCAACGATGCTCCATCATCTAAACAAGTTTTCAGCGAAGGGATTGTCGCTCCACCATTACAATCTGCAAACCGCTGGGACAAATCAAATTCTGGCAATTTATCTGCTGGTGAGCTTTTCTAGTATCCATGAACTACCTTCTACATTCTTTGCATGTTTTCAGTCTACATTTATGTTTGATTGTTCTACATTGTATCCTACATTTCCGTTTCTTAATTAAACTTTTCATTTCTATAGTTTGTAGCCCAGGCAGTAAGACTTCAGTAAACCAAGACAGTTAACCCTTAAGAATGAATCATTGGAATACATTTTGTTTAAGCACAGTATGTTTATTACTTTTCAAGTTGTTCGACACCTCAAACACCATATTTGGTTCTTAGTCTTTAAACATGTTTCGGTTACTCCAGGGTTGAAGCTGACGATACAACATAGAGAAGAGATGGATTCAGTGGACGATGACTTATCCAGCTTGCTTGATATCATCCCATCATCAATGCTAGTTTCTGATCTTTACAATGAAGGTGCTGAGACATCGAATGGGCAATCGTCAGTCACGGATGATGACTTGGGGATGGATATGCATCAGTTGCCACCTTGTTCCCTCCCGGCTACAACCACATCGACCACCAACAATGCCATGGACCAACATTGGAGTAACGGACCATGGAACATTCCTGAGATGTGCTGATCAGTTCATGAACTTCTAGATTGTGTTTATCTTGTCTTGTTAATTGGGTCTGTCGTGGGTGTTTTTAATGAGGATTGACTTCTGTTTTTCTTGGTTTCAAAGTGATTTCCTGTGTGACTATGGGTGTGTGCTTTGCCCAAGCTAAGTATGTAAGTAGAGATTTTCAGAACATATATAGCATTGGCATTAAATGGTTATTAATTACAGCTTCACTGGTAAAAATGGATCCACTAAATTTGGTTGGAATTGGAACCCATCTAAATTTAGAAAGATCAATATAAGGAGAGACTACACTATGTAGTGTTTTAGCTAATTTAAGGATAGGCAAGAGAAACCAGGCCTATTCACACTGTTTTGCTATGATGTCTTGTGGTGTAATACATGGCGATGGAGACGGAACTTTTCAAAGTTTGCTAAATTGGGAAGTACTTTTGGTCAGTTGGTGGTGGGACTTGTTTACATTAAAAAAGGGGTTATTTTTTATGTTTGTTTCTCCAATACTGCCTTTTCTTCTTATCCTCAAATCATCTGCTTACTTTAGTGAGAAAAAACGGCTCAAGCTAGCCAGCACACCAGCTTTTCCTAATCATCGTCCACCTTTTATCACTCTCATTTTAGAATGCATTCATGTGAGTTGCTATTTGATTGAAAGTTTCAAATAGGCAAAAGAGTGTTGTGTTCTTCATCTTCCTTTGTCCAATGATTGATGCTTTTGGAGGAGCGCTGACTGGTATGGTATAGTTTGATCTTAGATGATCTCATTGCAATATTGCATGGAGCTTGCAATTCTTTATTTAATGTTAATGAATAAAGTGGACTTCATGAAGAGGTGACAGTTTCAACTCAATTTGAAATGAAATTATCTGGTATGTGTAGAACCTATTTGTATTGGTTCGTGGACATATTAGTTCAACACATCAAATAAACGGTGTCTATTGGTTACGATGTGTTTCAACCAGTTTGACCAACAATTCTAGCAGCTTTGTTTGCTAGTTTTTTTTTGGGTTTTTTACACTTTTATCCTTTATATAGATAGTGTCTGTGATTGTATTTTAAAAAAAATAAATAAAAAAATTTTAAATTTAAAAAAAATTAAAAATAAATAAATAAATATTACCAAACAAGGCTGACTAGACAAGTTCTAATACTAGCACCATGAAGGATTGATAAGCTGTGTTAGTCCATTTAAAATTATGGCTGGATTATATAACTCAATCATGTTATTAATAGTTAACTAAAGGAAAATAAATAATTTCAGCCTGGTAAGTTGTGATTTGTGAATTGAGTATATCAATCTGATCTATTTACTAGATGAGATAAGCAATTCTTAGCATCAGCTATGAAAAGCAAGACAAACCATTTTCTCAATTCGCTAATTCTTATTGACGAGGAAACGGGCAAGGGAGGGGGGTGCAACCCTCCATCCCCCTTGAGATGTGTGTCATCGTGCATCGCGAGGGAGATGGAGGGTTGCACCCTCTCCCTCGCCCATTTCCTCACTAATAAGACAAACTCTTCTCAATTTCAGTTGTTTTCCTCAGTTTTACCTTTAATACAAACTCCTAGAGGGTGTTTGTTTTTCTTCTAAATAGAGTCAGATTCTTAATAAGAAGTGGGACACCTTGTTTAAAGTGTTTGTTTTTAGTTTTGATCAGAAGTTCAATTTCTGATCGGAGTAAGCAACAAGGAGGTGCTGACTCAAAATTTATTCCAATAGTAACCTTAAAATAATTTTATAATGACAATTGTTGCTCCTATCTTCTTAAAAACAAATAGGGCTAAATTTTGACGGCACATTTTCATTCCTTCACCAAGCATTGTCATTCTACCTACTTTCACAAAGACTCTTCAACGGTAGGAAACTTATCTTGTTTCTTTCCTTCATCTTTGTTTTCTTTCTCTATATTTTCAAGTTTTTCTTCATCTCTCCAACTGTCTCTCTCGTGTATATTTTCAAGTTTTCATTATGTAGCATGTAGTTTTGAAAGCTTTGACAAATTGATCACCACCGTATAATGTCGAGTTTCCAACCCACCATCTCTCCATTTTTGTATGTCTCCTCAGTGGGACAAAATTGTAAAACAATTCCTATTCAGCACCTAAAAATAAACAACTTTTAATTTTACAGCTTCTAATCAGCAGCCCATTCAAAAGCAAAATAATAAATTTATTGAGAAACCCGTTCAGAACTTCTAATTTAAGTTAAAAGTTAGCTTCTAAACACTAAAAAAAAACAAATGCCACCTTAAACTTGACCTAAGTTACAATACTTCTTCTCTTTTAATGATCAGCAACAAATTACATATATAAGAGAAAGTAGCCACCCCTTAAAACTAAGGGTTGATGGCAGTCTATACTTGTTTGAAGAGTTGCAGTACTTATCTTTGTGCTGAACCATTTCGTTGACAGCAAAATCATTATACGAGGAAGCACAGATATTGCATGAATATATCAGAGAGGAGGGAGGGAAACTTGTGCGTGCACAATACATGCAATGCAATTAGTGGGGTCAGTTAAAACCACACACCTCATTTTAAGCCAAACATTGATCCCTCCACAAGCTTAAGGATTAATTGCTTACTCTCCTCTATACAGAAAAATAAATAAAGTAAATAATGTTTTTTCATATCAACCTTGAGTTCCTCTATAATATTTGAGGAGCTTCTATGTGCGCTCACGAACTCCCCTGAATACCACCACAGTTTTGGGCGAGGCATGATATCTCATGAAAATTTTCCTTATACCACTTGTCAAGAAAAAGAAAAAATTTCGGTGAGTTTTCATATAAAAAAAAAAAAAACTTCGATTCTCTCTAGGCTAGGCAAGACATGATTTTGAGCATTTTCAACATTTAAAGCTCGATTTCAACGTGGTTGAGGCCCCTTCTCCAATTTAACCGTTTTGAACTTTGTTGTGGACTTTGAATCTCGTCGGGTGTGTTTTGGAAGGAGCAAAACACACCCATCATATATATGAGCCTCTTTTTACCCTCTAACATATATAATTCTTCATATGTTTTGTACCCAACAACTTCAAATTGTAATTTTATTTTATTTACTTGCTCTGTTTTTCCTTTTATCCATAATACACTTAGACTTGAATAACGTACAAAAAAGTTTAATTGAATTGCTCAAGATAGAGGAGAGGATAATGTATGAAGAAGCAGAGAGTATCACTTTCTAGTGGGAAGATGCCATACAATTGGCAAAGGTATTTTTGCCTATTCCCAACAAATTCCCCTACCTTTATATACTCTACCCTTACAGGCCAAACCCTAAAGTTCTCTCATGCCTTGTATGGTGGTCTCATCTTTCCTAGTAGTCCCCAAACACCCCCTGCATGAGCTGCCTTGTGGTGTTAATTTCTTGATGACACCTAATTTGCAAAATGTGCAAGGTTTGCCAAGCAACATATTTTTGCCTAATCATTCCATATTTAAATTTCAACATAAACATATTAAGTAAATAAACAAGCCAATATTTTGCATTGTCTATTTGTTGAAAGTAATTACAATTGTGTGATGTATTGTCAAATTTGATTGTGCATGCGTTGCGGGTGCTTAAAATTAATCACAATTTTATTTTCAAATGATTTTACTAAAAATTTTTTGCAATTCTTCATTCGCACACAACAATTCTATTTTTAGTGCATGTACAGTAGCTCTCTCTCTCCCTCTCTTCCTTTTATGTTCACTATATTGCATGCATCATATTTTGGGCCCGTCAGGTTAGTTTCGGGCTGGGCCATGCAGGTTATGGGCCAGGTATGTCAACTCGAATCCGGCTCATTTAGTTATTATCAGGACTCTTCACTAAATTCGAGCCGACCCATTTATAAACGGGCTATACCAGCGGGGCCTGCCATAACCCTTTTATGCAAAACAAAACTTTATTTTACTTTAGTAAATGACTAGTGTACAGTTGGATCGACCATACATTTTTCACATAGCATGTTGGCACGAGTACAGTGTCACACTGGTCTTTGAGTCGTGCCTTCAGCACTCTCCAAATAAGCCACTAAATTACCAAATAAAAAAATAAATTATTGCTTACCAAAACATTGATTAATTATATTTTTTCATTTTCATCGTTCTACTATAATAATTTATTTATACGCATAATCATTGTAATATACTACTTTCACCTTCTCCTTTCTTTCTGTCAATTTGATTGTCCTAACTTATTTCTAGAGGATAAAAAAATGCTTAGTTTAATTTAATAAGATGATCAAACTCAAAATTTTAATTGCTATTGGATTTTTGTATTCATTAGGCCTAATTTATAGGCTTGTAGGCCCGGATTTTTGCCCATATGTAAGATTGTGTTGAACTTGCCTTATAAGAGAAAGGGAGCATTCTTGAAAAACTAAAGTCTTGAGAAAGGGCATTTCGCAATTTAGCGAATATGGATGGGAGGGGCATTTTGGGGTTAGGTGAATGGGGAAGGGGCAATTTTGGTATTTGGCAAATGAGTAGATGTAATATCGTAATTTGCCGAAGAATGGGCATTTCGCAATTTGGCGAATGGAGATGGGTGGGCGTTTTCGAGATTTGGTGAATGGGGGAGGGGCAAGTTTGGAATTTTTGAATGGGGTATGGCACTGTCATAATTTGTCGAGGGAGAAGCATTGTCGTAATTTAGCAAATTGAGGTGGAAGGGGCATTGTCGAAATTTGTTGAGTGAGGAAGGGCAATTTTGATATTGTGGACACATACATATCAACCACACAAATGTAAAGTTTATAAAAAGAAAGCTTGAAATAAATAAATAAAAATTAAAAATGATTTTCTCTTATAAGATTTAAAAATGAAAACTTGAAATAAATAATAAAAAATTTAAAATGTTTCATTTTTATGTACATTTCATTTATGTTAAACATTACTAGTGTATCAGCCATGCTCACCGCACACTCTCCACAGCGTGTACCCGTGTCATGCCTTCGACGTGACACTCCATGACGACACATGTATCGTATCATGCCTTCGGCTGACACCTCATTGGGCCGTGCTCTTCGTTAAACTTTCATATTTTCTTCTCTTTGTTTTTTTTTTTCTTAAAATTGAAAATCAATCGCATACACAAAATGAGCACATCACGCTCTCATTTGGATCCTTATTAAATTGGAAGCTGAGTACGAAAATAATTGGAAGTTGAGTATGTACAATTCACTCAATTGCAATTGTTCACAAACTTGGTTATTCAATATCATATCAACTTGCACACAATAGGAGTGACATATATCAAATCTATCGAGTTCTCGTTCACAACAGAATGATGTTCTACTTTCTAAACTTGTTCATTGCTTACGGTTATAATTATTTGTACAGTACAAAACACACAAATGATTTATTACTTGATAAAAAAATGATTTATACAATGTTCGGGGGTACAAGATGACTTTACCTGAAATTATAGAAATAAAATTCTAACCAATGCCAGAGGCTTATTAGACAATCTAAAAAAATTTCTGCAGTAAACTGCTGAATCTGACGCACCACGACCCGAACTCGACCGCCAAAAGACTGTCAAATGCCTCTAAATTCACCTCGTATTGCTTCTCAAAAACTTCGCTGACTTCACTACCAGAAACCAATCTCACACAGTCAAAACCATCTATATTTTTTCCATTCATCAGTCCATCTGAAACTCTTCAAAACCCAATAAACAGACATCACACTGATGAAATTTAGGATCTTTGAGTAGTCCAAAATGTGGTATATAATGCATATAACATACATTCTGAAGTATATATTACTTGTATATAACAGGATTGGGTACAATTATCTTAATATTGCTAACCCTAATATTTCATTCCTAAATGGGGTAGAAAAAACTTCATGAAAAAAATTCCAAGTGGCGTGGTCAAATGAGAGAAAGAATCAAATCGCACATGACTCCAAGCCATCCCGGTCAGAAAATCCATGGCAACAATGAAGAAAAAAGCTCCATCATCAGTATGTTCTAATTTCTACACAGCAAAACAGTGAAAACGGTCGGGGAGCATACTTGATGGTTGATGAATTATCTCAACTATGATGGAAATAAGACACGACACTTGTGTTATCTGTCTGTACTCACATTCTCTCTAAGTCATGCACGTCAGAAATTATCTTCCTTTTTCCGTTTTAACAGTCTCAATGACTTTAGGATGATGTGGAAGAAGTGTGCATGGGGGGCACGATGAAGGGGACACAGTTGAGGTCTCAAGATATGGCCTCTGCGTTAGATCAGCGTAGCAAAGCAGTGAATCTGGACACACTTCCTGCGCAGTTGAAGGTACAAATGGCTTGAAATCTAGAAGCTTTGAGTACTCCACAATGAGGTGATACATATAATCATACACCGTGTCCATAGATAGATCTTCCATGAATTTTTGTCCTCTTTTCCCTATGGTCTCAGCCTGCTCATAACAAATAAATACAGGTGAAAATCAATCCATTAAAGGTCATAGAATTTGAACATGGACATAAGATCAGTGCATCGAGAAAGTTGATACATCAGAGAGTGTTGGTTATGATGTTAGGGACCTTGTAATTGGTTTTCTACACCTATTATAACTTTGTACCTATTCTAATCTAATATAAAAGGAAGAAACCATATTGATAACTACTCCATAGGCAATGGCAGCCTTCAACTCTTTCTTTGCAGTTTTCAGATATTTCCTTGCATAATCTATGGGGATATTTGTTTTTGCCTTTTAATTAATCTAACTATAGCTATGTTTGGTTGCAATGAATCACATTCCATAGATTGCAATCCCTTTCAATGCATTTTCAAGAGTGGTGATGATGAACTCAATTATTGATTTAGATCTGAACAACCAAAAGATTTCCAAAATCTGATGTTCAAATCATCCAAAATATGATTCTCATATATCACAATGGAATTTGACTTTATTGAGTCCAACTTTTGGATTAAAATTTGTGACAGTTGGACTGAAAAATTATGCATGTCTCAATTAAGGAAACAAAGGATTAAAGACTGCACTTAACTGATTTATTTTCAACATTATTCTTTATTATTTTTCAGGAAGAAAACCAGCTAGGAGTACAATTCAGTAAAATTAAGGACAGTGCAAATTTGAGAAAAAGAAAGAATTCTGAAACACATTCATTATCACATTGCATATAGTTTGGTCCCATCTGTAAAGAAATACAAAGGTCTATTACCTTTGGCTTTGATATAACATCTCCTTAACTATATTTTAAAATGTCAAAAACTTCCATGGATCTTGCAGAAACAAAGGGTTTGGTAATGATTCTTGCAGAAACAAAGGGTTTTCTGGATCTAATTGCATTGATGGGGATCGCTCAATCGGATGATCTCTTATATCCACTAAGAAATATTCTTCCCATGGTGCAAGTAGAAGTACTCCTTCCCCGTTCTTCGAAGAAAACGATGAATATACTGCACTCTGTCAGAAGGAATACTCACCTAAAATTGCCAAATACCCAACATTGTACATAGTGCAAGATTATAGGCTCAATCTCTAGTAAGTGGTAAAGCATACAAATGTGTTCTATTTTAACAAATGCAAAACAATTATGAATTTCATATCAGTGAAATAACATTAATTGATGGTTAGAATTTTAACAAATGCAGTATCAATGGGAGAAGAGAGTGTTTGTGTATGAAGAAGATGAGATTGGAATCGATTGAATTGGTTCAGAGTAGTTGAGATTTTTTTAATTTCCTAGCCAAACCAAACCCCAAATCCAAAGTTCAACTATCGGAACAAACAGTACTAAGGTTCAACATTACAATTTGCTTCTTTTGCAACTAATTTAAGATTCTCAAAATCCCATTAGGCCATTGTATCAAGCAATTGATTATGTAATGGGAACTAACGAGTACTTAGGTTTTTGGAACATCTCATTCATCCTAAATCCCCAACACAAAAAAAGATCCAAACTTTCTTCAAAAAAAAAGAGAAATGGGTACGTGATTTCTCACCTTGATGAGTAATGGGTGCCTCCCCATAAATGACTTTAAGTCTAGAAAATGGAATAACTGATGAAGGGGGTTGGCTTCGACTTCGACTTCGGCGAAGAACTGCTGCCAATTTCTGCCCGAATTGAAAGACTTTTCAATAGCTAAAAGACAAACCCACAAATTATACATAACTGAAACAAATACCAATCAGGATCTAATTTTTGGCATATGCTCTGTCTCAATCCGATCCACAAATTAATATATTGTCTATTTTGGGTCTATAATGTCTTTTCTGACCCCAAGACCGGTAATAGATCTAACCTCATACATATATAGCGCATCTCTTTTCCTCACCAATATAATTTCTAGTTGGTAGTTCGCCCAATCTCTATTGAAATCCACGAACCTATTGAACTTCTCCATCATGGTCCTCTCCCGCACCCTCCCCTCATATCCGCCCACATTAGGGTATGCTCCATCAACATCAAATCACTCGTATGAAGTATGAACCCTAATAAGATTCCTCATCCTCATTATCATGATCTCCAACTATTTCTATTGTCTGTGTTGGTTTGTGCTTGAGGGAGGCGACAGCTGGCTACGTGAGGAGAAAGCAACTAGTGAGGCGGACGTTCGGCGGCAGAGAGAGGAGAGAGTTTTCGAGGAGGATCGAGCAGAGAAGAGATCTGAAAAGCAGTGAAAGTGGGAAGGGCCAAGAAGAACCGGTGGTGATGGAGTGCGTTTTTGGGTACTTGTGGAGTTTCTCGCACAAAAGCAGGGGTAATTCCGTAATTAACAACACATTGTAATTGTAAAGTTTCCTTCCATTTGTCCTTCACCAACAAGAACTTCCCCAACACTTGTCAATTCCAATCTACATGTGGATCCACATTTCAACCAACAAGGCTTCTCCTCTCTACCTTCAACTTCACACTTTCAAACACTTGCCAAAGCTCTGTAAAATCATACACACTCTCACTTTCTCCTTTGCATTCTTGGCAGGGATTTGAATGAAACGGGTTTTTGGTTTCTAATGGGGGGGGGGGGGGGGGGGGACTTGGCTGGTGAGCAGAAATCGAAGAGAGGGGATTTGGGGGAAGAGAAAAAACACGCATATTTACAGAAAATTTTGGGGAAACTAAAGGTTTCTGAAATGGATATTCGTCTCTTGACTTGTAAAGTTGATTTGGGTACTGAGGAGGAGCGTTTAATCTGGGTTTTCTTCTCATCAATGTAGCTTTTCAGCACAAATGGCTCTTGATTTTTGCTTAACAACTTTCTTAGATGCCTTGCACTTGAAACCATTGCTGCTCTTACTTTGTTTTGCTGAAACCAGTCGATTGTAGAAGAAATAAAGCAACTTTCAAAGATTTTCAATAGAGTTGCTCATGAACAGAGAAACGAAGAGAGAGAGAGAGCGGTTGTGTTTGAGTTTTAAATCTCGAGTGTCTCGTTTTGCTTCGCTATCTCTGTAGAAAGGAGAAGAAGGAAAGGGAGATGGGAACTTTAGTAATTCCGCAACATGGACACACACACACGAGATATAATTGTTCTTCAAATTCAGATAATTGAAGAAAAAAAATTTGCTCTTCAAACTCAAATATACAAAACATTCAAGAATAAAAAAAAATGCTAACATGAAAATATTAATGAAACCATTTATAGCTTACAAATGTCATAATAATTGTTCAAACTGCAATTAAAGAACAAAATAATATAAAAATAAATAAAAATTAACAAAAAACAATAATGATTAATGGGGTGGGGTGGGGTGGGGTGGGGTGAGGTGGGGTGGGGGAGGGGTTAAGGGTTAAGGGTTAAAAAAATAAAAAAATAACAGAAAAATAAAAATTAGAATAATAAATAAAATAGTCATTATTGGTCACAAAAGTATAAATTTGGGTTTTATATTTGTTTAAGAAGAATAAATATATCTTATAAGTTTATGAGTTAACATGAGTTAATGAAATAATCTTTGTTGGTCATAAAAGTATAAAAGTGGACATAAATTAGTCATTACAATAACTACGGTATCTAAATTGTCTATATTGTGAAAAAGTTGGCCTTAAAAGTTATTTTTCGTAAAAATTTTGTCTCGTCAGAAAAGGAACAAATGTGGTTGCTACTTACACCCGCTATTTCTGCTTAATAACGACACTAAAGGTCACCACCATGTAAATAGTGAAAATTAACCAATTCTGCTCAATTTCAAGCCAAAATAAGGAGGAAAACACTCTCCAAATCATGCCATACCATTGGGGGTCAAAACTTGAAGTTGATGTAATTTCCTCTTAATTTCTTTAACCCAAATCCACTATTCTTCATCCCCCAATCACTGTTTTATCCATTTGAAGTTTTTGAGGCTAGGGCTTTGCAAAATTTGAGGACTAAATTAAGTTGTCTGTTTATAAATTAATCATTTTGATAGTGTATTAGCTTGTAAATTGTATATGTGCGCGAAGTTAATGTATTGTAGTTCATCTCTTCATGTCTTAGAGTTAGTGTATATTTTTTCTTAAAGTTTCCATAATTTTTTTGGGGTTAATTGTTATGTCCTCCTTTAATAAATAGCTAATTGGAATGTGCCCCCTTGTTTAATTCGTATTGCACTTACCCCCAAGACTAAGCAGTCAACGTACATTGACTGTGTATTTTCAAATTAGATGACCAAAATGCCTTTGATAAATCAAACACTGAGATTGAATGTTTCGTATTTCGAACATCTCACCTCGAAGAAAATCGTATGGTCCATTTGAAATTGTAATCGTATCTCGAGAAAATTTTAAACATTGTTAAAAAAAATTGTATTTCAAACATTTTATCTCGAAGAAAATCGGGGGGTCCAATTGCAATCATAAACACGTCTCGAAGAAAATCGTAGGGTCCAAATTAAATCATAATCGTATCTCGCGAAAAATCTAACAGTTGTAAAAAAATGTTCCATCTTCTTCCTCTTCATTCTTCTTCCTCCAATTTTAGTCCTTTTCTGTTTCGCAGCCCTGGCGCCACCCTCTCCCTTTCTTCTCCTCCCTCATCCCCCTTCTTCCTCATCTGATTTGCAATCCCCCTACTACCCACCCCTTCCTCCTTCTCTCTCATCCTCTTTTTTTTCCTCATCTGTTTCGCAACCCCGCTGCCACCCTCACTTTGTAATCAGATGAACAAATATTGTAAACCTCAATGCCAAATTATCACATGAAAAATCTTAGGGTTAATTGCTAAGTCTCATTATAATAAATAGCAAATCGGGATGTGCCCCATTCTTTAATCCGTATTGAACTTACCTCCTAAGACTAGTGGTTAATGTGCCTTGACCGTCAGTTTTCAAAACAGATGACTAAAATACCCTTGAAAAATCGAAGGCTGGGATGAATGTTTCGTATCTCAAACTTCTCATCTTGAAGAAAATCCTAGGGAAAACTGAAATTGTAATCGTATTTGGGAGAAAATCCAACATTTGATTAAAATTTTGTATCTCAAACATCTCATCTCATATAAAATCGTAGGGTCCAGTTTAAATCATAAACATATCTAGAGGAAAATCATAGGGCCCAAATTAAATCATATACACGTCTCGAGAAAAATCTAACAGTTGTAAAAAAACTAATTAAACACCCCCTTCTTCTTCGTCGTCCTCCTCCTTCCTCTTCCCTCATCTTTCTCCTCTGTTTTGCAGCCCCACCGCCTCTTCCTCCACTCCCTTCTTCCTCTTCTGTTTCACAACCCAATTACCACCCCCCTTCCTCATCCTCCCTTCTCCTTCATTTTCTATGAATTGTTAAAGAAAATTGTGCACTAGTGGGACAACACAAGACAACACCACCTATGACAGAAAACCCCAACCCAACCCCCGAATCAACCACCACATCTATGCAAATCAACCACCACCCACCATTACCTCCATGCAAAACAAACCACCACCCACTGCTAACCATCACCTCCACCCACTACCACCGGCCACCCCTGCATCATCGGATCATGCCACCCCAAATCAGGCCACTATTACAAGCATTGATAGGGCCAAATCAAGCCACCATCATCACCTACGATCCAGGCTACCATCACCACCATTGATCCAGGCCACCCTTACCACTTCTGATAGAGTCAAATTAGGCCACCAACACACAAACTAGGCTACTATAACTCTGATCCAGGTCACCATCACTACCTTTGATTGGCCAAATTAAGCTACCACCATGTCGGAGCTCCTTCGATCGATCCGAACCTCCTCCACCACCGGCAAGAAACCCAACACCTCCGTCGAGCTTCATTTTATGCAGTTCGTTGAACTCCTCGTGCTGTTGTTAGAAAGTGAAGATGGGAAGAGGAAGGATGAAAAAGGGGGGAAGAAATGAGGATAAGGAAGGGGGAGGTGGTGACAGGGCTACAAAACAGAGGAGGGAGAATAGGGAGGGGGAGGATGATGAAAAGGAAGGAGAAGGGTGGCGGTGGGGCTGCGAAACAGATGAGGAAGAAGGGGGAGGGGAAGGAGGAGGAGGAAAAAGAAAAAGGGGCAAGTTAATTTTTTTTAACAATTGTTTGATTCCTCAAGATGCATATATGATTTAATTTGGACCCTAAGATTTTCCTCGAGATATGTTTATGATTTCAATTGGACCCTACGATTTTCTTCGAGATGAGATGTTTAAAATACAAGTTTTTTTTTATCAACTGTTGGATTTTTCATCAGATACGATAATAATTTCAGTTCGGCCTTGAGATTTTCTATGAGATGAGATGTTCAAGATACGAAACATTCAATCTTTGCATTTGATTTGTCAACAATATTTTGGTAATCTGTTTTGAAAATTGACGATCAAGGCACATTGACTGCTAGTCATAGGGGGTAAGTGCAATACGGATTAAAGAAAGGGGCACATCCCAATTAGCGGGGACTTTGCCATTAACCCAAAATCTAAAACTCACATGAAACTCTGTTGAAATTATCACACACGTCTTAAGAAAAGAGCTCTGATTTTTTTTAAAAAAGACTTCATCTTCCCATCTTTCCATTTTTACTATACTACCACCATTACCGCCACCTTTATTAGTGCACTTATTGAATACTAGAAAACTTTTCATTTCTATAAACTTAAAGGTACTCACCTGCAATACAACAAAGTGAAAGAAGAGCATCTACATTGATATCTTTATTAGAGGAAAATACATATTGTTCCTGTTTTGAAGATATAGGGGCCAAGTATTTTTCTAACCTAATTTGTAAGCAGATAAGTCATTATTAGAGGAAATGATTGAACGGAGTAAAGATTGGGGAGTTGTAGAAGGTGTAAGCGGTTCTTGGAGAAGATGATTCAAATTCTAAAATCCCAAATAAATGTAGAGGTAAAGAAATTTCAACTTCGAAGAGAAAGAAGGGAGATCTGATTTCATGGTGACTTTAGATTTGGGGAGGGTGGCGGCAGAGCTGCGAACAAAGGAGAAAGAAGGGCAAGGGTGGCGGCAGGGCTGCGAAACAGAGGATGAAAAAAGGGGGAGGGGGAAGGGGTAAAAAGGAGGAGGAAGGCGAAGAAGGAAAGGGAAATTTTATTTTTATTTTTTTATTTAACAATTGTTAGATTTTTCTCGAGATACGATTATGATTTAATTTGGACCCTACGTTTTTCTTCGAGATGTGTTTATAATTTCAGTTAGACCCTCCAATTTTCTTTGTGATGAGATGTTTGAGATACAATTTTTTATAACAATTATTGGATTTTCCTCAAGATATGATTACGATTTCAAATAGGCCCTACGATTTTATTCGAGATGAGATGTTCGAGATACGAAACATTCAGTCTTAGTCTTTTATTTTATCAAGAGATCTTGGTCATCTAATTTGAAAATATACAATCAATGCACGTTGACTGCTAGTCTTGGGGGGGTAAGTGCAGTACATATTAAAGAAGGGGGTACATCCCAATTAGCTATTTATTATGGGGGGGACATAACAATTAACCCTTTTTTTATATGTTTTTCCACATCATTTTTGTACTCCACGTTTTTCACACATGATCATTGAAAAATTTGCATTCATGAATATTCAGAATTTTTCCTGAAATGAAAACACCACCCAATAGACAAGGCATTTAGCGACGGTTACATAACCGTCGCTAATAAAGACGTCGGGGGTTATTTAGCGATAGTTTTAAGCAAAGGCTAGAACAATCGTCATTAAATAAGGGACACATAACGGTAGTTTTTAGCATTCTACGACGATTTCACCCATCGGTAAAAATTGAGGAATGATCCAATATTTGCCTTTTGTGGCGGTTGAGAAACCGCCGCTAAAATTGCTTTATTCTTCCATGAGGCACTCTAGGACGGTTGTAACTAACGCTAAATTCCATTTAATAGGCCTTTTAGCGACGGTTATAACCGTTGCTAATGACAGTCATCAGTATCATGACTATTATAAAATGCATATATAACCACATTTTTACATCCAACAACAACCCACAGTTTTATACAACTGTTTTATGCAAAAACCATTTAGCAAAACTTCACTTCAACTATATTATCATGAAAGTTAACAAAATATCAAAGTATATACATAATTTCTTGAAGTTTGATAGTTTGGAGATCAAGTCAAATTTACTACAGCAAATGATACAAGCCATCACCACATGTTTGAAAGAAATTAGTAGACAATGCTATGAAGTGTGGAGTCGATGAAGTCCTCATTATTATTTTGACTAGATGACGAGGGTCTTGCAGTTGCTAGTGAGGGGTTGGCACGGTTCGGATCTGTTCCAAATTTTGAGGAACCTAACTCGAACCATTTTGAATTTTATCGGTTTCGATTCGGATCGGTTCCTTCATTTTGAACGTTGGAACCGAACCTAACTCGAATCGTTTCCAACGGTTCGGTTCCTACGGTTCCAAACGGTTCCTGTATTATATTTATATATCTCCAAAAATATTAATAAAAAAGAGAGAAATGAGACAATGAAACATAAAAGCATATAGACAATATGCTAAAAACATACAGAGTTACATAAACTTCTATCATAAACTTCCTTCCTTCCTAAACAGTTACATAAAAGTTATCATAAACTTCCTTCCTTACATAAAGACTATTCTAACAGTAACTTGCAACCTGCAATCTGCAATATTCTAACATACAATCTGCAATGCTCAAAAACATAAACTCTGATCCAAACAAAGGGAAAAAAATCCCTAAGTCACAAATTACAACATTTCCACAAAATATACATACCACTGGTACAAACAATGAAAACACAAGACACAAAACTCGACCTTTCTAAAAGACTTTAGCTGTACAGTGGACCACCTCTAGCAGAAGACCTGAAAATCAAAATCATGCAATGGGTGAGCTATCTCAGTGAGTATTATAAAGTCATATACAGGAAAATGATTAACACAGTTTATAATTCAAATTTCAATGCTCGGAAAACACACATATACTAATTACCATTCCCTTTTTAACATTTAGAATGTGAGACGATAAGTAAACATTTACCCTTCCACTTTTAACGTCTGGAATGTGAGACGATGATATAACTACTTCCATTCCACTTTTAACGTCTATAATGTGAGACAATACTATAGCAATTACCATTTCGCTTTTAACGTCTGGAATGTGAGGCGATAATATAACCAACCCACTTATGCCAGTGAACAAAGCAAGAGTTTCAGCCACACCAATTTATTTCATAACAGATGAAGAAATATTAGTTCTCAAATATATGACGATTATACTCACATTAAACCAACTGATGCCTTTAAGAGAACTGGCAAACAAGCATTCAAACTCAAGCTGTCCAAAGCATTGTAAGGGAGCATCCAAGCATTCTCAAGCAATGAAATGTGATCTTCGAGCAATGAAAGCAATCTTTTCTCAAGCGTTCTAAGAACTCTTTATTCATTCTCTAAGCATTCTTACATTCTTACTTACTGACTCTGCTAGCATACTCTCTAGGTGTTTGAGATGTAGTTGGAGCCTTTTCTGAACCTAAATGAAATACTGTAGGCTCAAGCTCATCATGAATCACACACTTATAAAATATGTAAAACGTATGTTCATGGAATTAATGAATGCATGAACACAATACAATGAATAACCATGTTTCCTTGTGAAGCCCAAAACTGATAGACAATCCCCCTTCCTAACATAACCTGAATTATGGGTTCTAACCACCTCTCATTTTATATGCTATATCTGATACTACACTTTAAATTTCATAATAATATCAGTTGTGTTCCAAAGTAGACATCACTAGCTTCAAAACTATATATCATATGCCTAAATTGGTTTCTTGTGAAGGGAGATTCGTTCAACACAATCTAACACACAATTGCTGAAAATCAGGACATGGCACAATATTTAGGTTTGATTGAAACTGATGGTGAGACCTGAATACAATGAATTAGACTTCGAATTTTATATCCACGTAAATCTCTATGTCTCTAGTTTACAACCCAACAAACCATTTGCAATTCGGAGTTCTGTACCGTAGATCACAATCATTTTAGTATACAAGTGTGCAAATCTGTCCGAATTTGCATATGCATCTATATGAGCATCAAATCTTGAATACAACTCTCCCTACCATGAACCTAACCCAAAATGATTTTAAGTAACATGAAAACCCTGATTTTCCTGACTTTAAACAAGATCAAACTCTGATTTCCCCGATCTTAAACAACATCAAACCTAATTCATACCTTAAGCAAAGCTTAGAGTTCAAAATTCAAGCACAAACAATTACCTAGTTGAGAAGTCCTTCCAAATTTAGCCAACTTTCTTCTAGGGAACCAACTAAAAATCCTTCCCTTGGGAGCTCTTTGCTTGCACAACCAAGAAGGTGAAGATAATGGAAATATTGTCATGTGTTGTGTAAATAGCATGTGGTGGCAAATATATCACATATTTATCTTTTAGTCCTTCAATTTTTGTAAAACTTTCATTAAGCACTTCAAACTTTTCTAATATTGTCTAAGTGAGCTACTTGACAAAATTTTCTTTTTTAAGTATGTCTTCAGCATATTTTGTGTAAAAACTAAATCCTTAATCAATTAATTAAATTCGCACGCACACTTAGAACCCGACACGCTCATCATCCATCGGTTTCTAGCCGAAACAGTTCACTCGTGTTCATACTTGTGCTCTAAATGAGTTTGAGATATGTAACAATGTATGAAATGCATGTTTTCAAGATTCAACTCTCACACCTTCCCAGTTAGCTCCAAGTTTCTCGCTATTTGATTTCATGGTTCATGCACAAAATTTTCTGATCAGTACCCAATCTCCTCTTGTTCTGAATTTGTGCCTCCACAGATTTTTGTCAAACAACTTTCACTGACTGTTCATATAATATCAGTCTCCCAAGTATTTCATGCTTGCATTCTTCTATATGTTCGAGGTCTTTAGCTCAGATGTCATCGTTTTGTCCGGATTCCACTGCTATAATTTTTATTGTAGGTATCACCAACTTTATTGGTATTACAACTTCATTTTCATATGCAACTAAAAAATGTGAAGTGCGAGTAGACTGACGAGATATTGTTTGAGCCTAGCTCTGAAGAAACATCAAAACGGCAAGCTATGTTCTTCCATATGAATCACATCACACTGGACTACTTGACTTCTACAAGCGCTACTGCTTCTACCCATTTAGTGAAATAGTCTATTGCAGCAAGTACAAATTTGAGTCCTCATTTAACGGTAACAAACAGTCCGACAATGTCCATGCATCATTTGGCGAATGGTCAGAGGCTCAGGATTAGACGCAGTTTGTTCAACATCCATGGAATTGGTGAATATGACTGACATTGGACACATTTATTCACGTACTCTATCATATTTCCTTCAATATTTATTGTTCATCCAGAGACGCGCATCTAAGGAGAGGTTCGAATGCAACTGGCTTCCTGTATGGAGTGTCATCAATCAATGTATGTTTAATGTTCTCCACCTTTCCACCTAGGTATTTGTCCTCAGGAAGCTATCCTGAAGTGATAAATTTGATGTAGGGCTCTCCCGTTCTCAAATGTGTTCAACATCTCCATTGGTATCTGCATCTCTACATAACATGTTACAATATTCAATTTTCGCATTCAAATCTCCACCAGTGTGGTTATGGTAAATCAGGCCTATATCAACCCCCACTAGCATGTACGAGTGCCACTCGAATAATGCTCGTGTATGCTAGGTTCTTGCTGAAATTCAACCAATACAAATCTGGTAATTTTTTGTTCTACTACTGCAGATATATAAGCCAGGGCATCTGCATATCATTTGTCATTCCTGGATTACTGGATAATGGATATTTCTCGAACTAAGCCGCCAACTCCTGTAATACCAATACGATTTGTTTTGATTTGATCAAGAATTTCCTCAATTTCAATCTGGTATGGATAGTAGAAAGGTTGAACCCTGCATGCATTCTTCCTCCATGATCTCGGGAGTAACCTCAGGGTGTGTTTGGTTGCATGAAATCCTATGCCATGGGAATCCATGAGGGGACCTTTACATTTTAGGCTAAATTGATATATCACTCCACATCTACCATTTGACCATCATTTGATTTTGTGATCAATGGTGGGAATGAAAGTCCCATGAACATGAGAATCCCACTCCTTGGTCCCCCAAGGCATGTGATTCTCTTGTTCATGGGATTTTCATTCCCACCATTGATCACAAAACCAAATGGTGGATGTGGAGTGATACATCAATTTAGCCTAAAATGTAGGAGTCCCCTAATGGATTCCCATGGCATAGGATTCCATGCAACCAAACAGACCCTCAATGTCTTCAAAAGAGAAATTGACCATCAAGGAAGCCAATGCACGACCTTTTTTCTATTATTTTTGACCCATACAACAAATCATATGCGCTAAGAATGTTCTCCTTGTTAACATGAATAGTCATTATATTAATTATATAATTAGGAATACCATGTTAACAGAGATTGTAGTTATTTAGGAATATCAGATTAACTGGGATTCAAATTATTCTTCTTTTCCTAATTAGGATTATATTTGAATCCCTATAAATAACGCATTGTCAGATGAATAGAATAAGCTCTGAATTATTTAAAATTGTTTTATTTAACTTGGTATTAGAGCAACGATCCTAGGATTCTTGCCTTTGTTGTTTTTGCCCTTGCCTTGCCTTGCCATGTTGTGCCTTGTTCTACATTTACATTGCTGAATTGCTGATTTGTTACCTTGTCTTGCTATCTTTTGATTTGTTGTTGTTGCTGTGGTGTTGCCTTTGCCCTACACTATGTCCAACAATATGTCGGTTGTTTCATGCCCGATGTTTATTCCTTATAGTGTCGAGTTGTTGGCACCATCCACTACACCTCTTACCGCAGTGGTCTCTACCATGGTGCCTACTACCTCTTCTAACTCTTTGGTAAATTCTGCATTGCTCCAACAATCAGGAGCTAATTCTTTCATGTTCACTGAGTATTAGTATGTTAGTATCTTCATAGTTGCTTTTGCAAATCTTGATTTTCCTCTTCCTTGGATCCGTTAAGGGCTTCGGCACAAAGAGTCAGCCTAGAAATAGAAACGAGTTTAAAAGAGATAAAATGAAATTCGTTACCTTAATTGGCTCTTCCCAGAGGAATAATCCCCCCTTTTTTTAACTAACGGATCCAACAAAAAATGAAAATATAATTTTCAATATTAATAAATAGTGTTTTTATTCAAAGTGAGAGTTAGCCTTGTACCTATAAGAAGCATGTGTCGCTCAAATCTTATTTTGCAAATGCTATCTTTAGTACCATATCATTCCTGCTTGGTGACGTCACCTCAGCGATAACTGGTTTCCTCATAATGAAAATTGGAACTTATGCAAAGGCTAGAACAACACTTGAGGCAAGAAAAGCTCTTGGAAAGTTATTCATTGTTGCATTCAGATTTGAAGCAGTCATGGTTTTCCTTACAGCTGCTAATGATCTGTTGGTGCCTTAGATTGCAATCCATATTTTCAAGCTACATTATGGTGACACTTCGCTGTGATGTGTTATCCACTGCGAATTAGCTAAATCAGTATCCATGTTTGTTTGTTGCCACCCTATTTGCAACTAATTTCTTTGAAAACAAGGTTGTCAATGAAATTGAAATGCGTTGAAGAAGCATCTAATTATATCAACTGCTTTGATGACTATTGGAATGTTGAGCACCATTGCAATCGGATTGGCCATTGATGCTTATGGTCCAATTAGTGATAATGTTGGAAGTATTGCTGAGATGGCTGGCATGAGCCACATGATAGTGAGAGAACCAATGCTCTTGATGTAGCTGGAAATGTTACTGCTACTATCCTAGCCTTTGCTGATGCACCATCTTGAGGAGGAGTGTTAACATTAATAGTAATTATATAATTAGGAATACATGATTAATAGGGATTGTAGTTATTTAAGAATACCGGATTAACCGGGATCCAAATTATTTTTCCTTTCCTAGTTTGGATTATATTTGTATCCCTATAAATACCTCCTTGTTAGATTAATATAATAAGCCCTGAATTATTTAAAATTGTTTTATTTAACTCTCCTATGCTGCTAGTTTGCTAGAATTGTTAGCTCTGCCCAAAACCTTTTTAAGCGGATATTAGCCTCATGAACTAATGCCTAAGTTACCTTCTCTGTTTCAGTATATCAACTCTTTGTTCCAATCTATTTCTTGCTATTAAAGTACACTGGTTTCTCTTCAGGCATAGTTAGTTATCTAAGCATACTCGAATTATCTGTCATGTTCTTGGACTAGTCAGAATTGGTGGCGAGGTCAAGTATTGTTTGATTCCCAACAAAGCGTTCTCACAGTCTTCTTCCCAATCAAAATTTGTCATCTTCTTCAAAATCTAAAAAAATGGTTTGCATATGTCCGAAGACTGTGATAAACAGTTAAGATACCCTGTTAACCATTGTCGTTTCTTTTTACTCTTTGGTGATAGCATCTCAAGAAATGTTTTGATTTGATCAGGATTTCCCTCAATTTCACATTGTCATAATGCATACGATAGAACATTTTGCTGGGTTGAGCCACATTTTCTATTCTCTCAGCCTGTTGAAAGTCCTTTGAAAATATGTCAGGTGCGTATGCTTCTCCTTTGATTTAACAACCATGTCTTCGACACACCTTCATAATTTTTCCAATCATGTCTTGAAAAATTCCGTTAACTAGTCTCTGATAGGTAGCATCAATATTCTTCAATCCTAAAGACATCACTCGAAAACAGTAAACAAAATGATTCGTAATAAAAGCAGTACGTGTGTTCTTGATTTTCTAGATGAAGAGGAATCCGATTGTATCTAGAATACCCATCCATGAATGATAGTCTCTCGAAACCATTAGTGCATCAATCATGTCACCGATATTTAAGACATGGTATGAATCGCTTGGACACACCTTGTTCCAGTTTGAAAAATTGATGCATATGTTCTTCCGATTCTTCTTAGGCACTGCAATGATATTAGCTAACCACTATGGGTATTGCACTTGCTTGATAAAGTTGACTCGCAAAAGCTTATCGATCTCCTCATTCACAGTTGCCTTACATTCTAGAGCCATGTGCTTTGACTTCTATCGGATAGGCCTGAATTTACTGTCAATGCTTAACCTGTGACAGGTGATATTGGGATCAATGCCTATCATCTCTTCAAAACTCCAAGCAAACACATCTTTGTTGGCAGTTAATATAGCAATTAGACTTTCCCACTTGTCAAGAGGCAGATCACCACAAATGAATGTAGTATGGTGAGTTTGTCTTTTGCTCTTGACTTCCTGCAACTCATGCATTGTCTGTGGCTCATACCTCTCTCCGTTGTCATAATGGGTTGATGACAGGGATTGTTGTAATTGCCATACTCGATGATATATTTGTAGGATAATGTGATACTCCTCCATTGCATCTTCATGATACTTATGCATAGCTAACTGATCAATTCAAACTTTAAAAACGCTTTATGGAGTCGGGAACTTTAGGCACTGATGGAAGCTAGAAGTAATAGCATCCATTATGTGAATCCATTGTTGACCCAAAACAGCATTGTATGCATGGGGCTTTGCAGTTCATTAACAAAAAGTCTTGCTTGATTCATGCATCGGCGTCTTGGTGAGACAGGGAGCTTCAGTCTCCTTACTGGCCCTGACACTTCACTACTAATGGCCTTGACACTTCACTACTAACCCAATGACCAGGCTTTCATCCTCCTCTATCAAGTAATCTAGGAGATTCATGTTTGAATATGCCACAGAGAATATGACGTTACAAGACTTCCAGTATCCACCAATATGCGACATGACCGAGATATCCCTATCCAAACAAAGATGACGATTGAGTCATTATGCGGATTGTACACTCCCAATAGATCTTCCTTGATGAAAACTATATCGTTTCTGTTGGAAATATGGCTTTTTAAATAAAAGAAAATGGGTGTTTAACAGGTTTCGATCTCTGGATCGCTCTCTCTAATATTAGTCTCATATCTACTATACAACTCTTTGTGGTAGAGTTTATAAGGAGATTGTTAGGACTTGGGCTTGGACCCCTTGGGGGTACCACACTTTTGTGAGGAGGGGAGAGATAGACTCTCGCGCCCGCCGCCGTCCGTCCGGGTCGGGTCAGGTCATTAAGAGAGCAACCCATTCTTTTTGCTACAAATTTATTTTCATTAAATAAATTTTGAATCTCTAAAGAGGGAATGAATCTAGACAAAATTTTGTACATGAATCTAGACGTCTTCCTATTTCCACGTTTTTCTTAAATGCGATTACGTTTAGATTTTCCATGCATTGCGCCATGATTTTTGCCCCACGGTTTTAATGCAAATATGTTTCTAGACGTTTTCTCATTCTCTACGTTTTTCATGCAAATGCATCTAGACAGGACTTTGTCCATGTATCTAGACGCCTTTCTAAATCCCACATGTTTATCATGTTTTTATTTAATTAAATCCTCCACGCGATGTATCTAGTCGTGTTTCTGTATTTCAATGAATATATTTTCTCCTATAAATACAACACAAATTAGAGTTAATAGATTAGTAGAAAGAAAAACAAAACAAGAGTTCTTCTTTTGCAATCAGAGAGATTTCGTTTTGCAATTAGTTTTTGTTTAGCATTTAAATCAAAGAAGAATTTTTCGTGTTGTTGATTTATATACAATGTAATTTTGATTCCGAGCAAACAATAGATTAAGGGTGAATAGTATTCCGTTCAAATTACTGTGCAATTGTTTGAACGAGACAGAAAAGATTCTGGGCTGTTTTATCCTGGGGACGGCGAGGCTATTAGACTGCTTGCACAATTTTGGGCAGAGCCGCGAAACGTCTTAAAGAGAGCGACCTAGTCCGCGACTCAACCCAAAAACAAATTGGTACCTTCGTTCATAACTTTTTATTTGAATCTTTTACAGCAGTTGAATCTTTTACAGCAGTAACAACAATTTCCATCTCGTTCTAGAAATTTTGAACCTTTACCTCCATAAAAGTCGATCTTGTTAGCAATGTTCCAGCCTTTAATTCCCTGTTGCTTGATTCTCGAAGCATCACTTTGAGTTTTACATGTGATCGAGTTGACTCTAGCATGCGCAACCATGATTAGTCGAGATTCCAAAAAATTCACTCTGGTTGCCTGCTTGTCTATTTCTACATACTCTGACAGTTTACCATCATTAATCTGCCTCTACACCTTGCACTGTAATAAGCAGTAATGTGCAGTTTCATGATCGTAGTCCTGGTAATATTTGCAGCACTTGCTCTTGTCCCATTTTTCGTTTCCTTCTTCACGAAGATGTCGATGCTAAAATATTTCTTCTCTTCCTTGTAAGTTCAGCTATCCCCAAATTCATAAGTGTGAAACTTTTTGTCATCAGACTTACGTGAGGTTTATCTTATGTGGCCCCCTATCCTTGTTGATTAATTATGTGGTTTGTCTTTTTTTTTTGTGATTTGATATTGTTCCACGGGCTTGCTGTCACCACCCTGATGTTTTGCCTTCTTATATTATTCGAATTGGGAGTACTCCTTTGCTCGCTTCGAATAGTTTAGTCAAACTATTTGCAGGTCTCCGAGAAAGAAAATTCTAGAAACCTCATTCATCCAAAGGTACTGCTTGCTTCAATGCATGTACTGCAACGATTGATATTCACGAAATTATTACATAATATATCCCTAAATTTATATATGTTAGTGTTTCGATTATTATATTTTATTCTAATTATTTTGTTTTCATGTTTTTGTAAGAATTTGAGTGTGAACGATGAAATCGCATTAAGGTGACAATTTGAGGAATGATAAATTTATTGATTCTAATGATAGTACAAAGTAGCGGGTCACATGTCTAAACCTAACCCAAACAAACCTAAGTTCACCTAATTTAACCTAAGCCCAAGCCCAAAAGCTGACCTAGAAACCCAAACCCAACCTAACAAGGAAAGAGGAAAACCTTATTTAGGTTTCCTCTATCCCTTCTCTTCCCGAGCTCCTTCCTACCTTCCTTGGCCTCCCTTCCATGCCTCTCCTCTCCTCTCCTCCTTGGCAGAGATATAGAGACCTTTGTGTCTCGCCACTAATCAACCACAATAACCACGCCATCTTCACCATCTCACATCCTTGCCCCCTTAGGCCTCTCTCTCACGTCCCTTTCTCCTTCTCTTCTGTTCCTCTTACCATCACCACCATCACCCTGCCGACGATCCTCACTCGATAGGAGGACCGGCAGCGCAACACAACCACACACACCACCATCAATGTTTTCCACCATGAAATAGAGCCACACGTCCCTATTTCTATATTTGTTGCTCTTCTTCAGCCACAACGCATCCCCTGTTCCTTCCTCTTGTCTTCAACCAACGGCCAAACAACACAGACCACGCACCATCAGAGCCATAATCCGCACACCACGAAACAGAGGGAGCACAACTCCTGTTTCATCACCACTCTTCCCTCTCCCTCCTTCTTCGTTCTCCCTATCTTTTCCTCCATCTCTCTATCTTTTTCCATGATTTTATTTCTTGCTTGCAGGTTCACCGGAGAAGAAGAATCAACAACTGAGCAAGAACAGGAGCATAAATATGGAGCACCTCTCTGCTTCACCTCTTTCGTTATCTTCCTCCTTTCGTATTCTCTCTCGTATCTTCTTCACTTGGTCTTCATCTCTCTTGCAGGTTCAGCAAAGAGGAATTTCACTGGACAAAGACGCAGGGAGTGGCTCGTTGGAAACGAAGAACTCTGAGTTCTTGGCGGGAAATTTAAAATAGAAACTTGAACATGCTATTTGCACCCGTGTTTTTGCTCTGTACCATCGCACAATCACTATTGCACAGTATATTGCCACCCCGGATCCCGTCTGAGCCACCATAGTCCACTTGCATCCCTTCTCGTGATGTGTGTGCATGCTGAGATGGATTCCACCTACACCAGTGTTGTGACGTCATCCACCATGATCTTCTAGACCCCGCGCCGAGGCGAAGATGAAACCACAGGGTTTCCTAGAGTTTGTCGTATCTGAATTTATTGTATTCTATATACTTGAATGTTAAACACAGTTGATTTTTGAAATTCAATAATTTTCTTTCACCGATTATATCAGGAATAATTATCTAGACTAATCGGTAGTTAGAAGTTCCCTTTGTTGATATTCGAAGTCTGCTTTAATCAATTAATTTGAATATGTGATTGTGTGTGCCATAAGAAGACATGCAATGCTAGGGGTTTAGAATTAGTTAAAATAAACCTGTGATTGTGTGTGCCGTAGAAAGACATGCAATGCTAGGGGTTTATGCCTTTGCTGAAATCAATTGAGAACTTAGATTAATCTTTAGGTTAGTCGTGTTGATTATGCACACATTCAGGGAAACAAATCAAGTGGCGGACAAATTAGCCAAACTATTGCCTAGTCATGTTTTTCTTGAGATTACGCCGAGTTCGTTTGCGGAAGATGTAAAGAAAATCATATTTGATGATGCTCGCGGTAGGAAATATAAACGCATGTAACTGAAAAGATCCTTTTTTCTGTGGTCTGGGGAGCCCATTTACACCCCGCGCTTGCCTTTAAAAAAAAAAATAATAATAATAATAATAAAAATAATTTGGATTACACAAATCTTGAAGAACTTGTGGTGGATTCGATGTCTCGGTCCACTCTCTTATCATCTTACCAGTTTAATTTTAGTTGTCAATTTAGTTCTCTTAATTTAGTAATTTTCATCTGCTGCAACCCCCAACTCTAAATTAGTTTAAATAAGTCTTAGAATTTGACTGTCTCGTCAGTCCTCGTGGGATCGACCCGTATTTGCCACTGTCTACTAGTTAGATAGCCGTGCACTTGCGGTATTACAAGTAGGGTTTATTAACTTATTTTTTAGGTTAATAAAATCTCCATCAATTTTTTGGCGCCGTTGCCAGGGATTGTAACGGTACAATCGAAATCTAGGGTTTTTTTTTGCTACTTTACAATTTAGGTTTAATTTTCTTTTTAGGAACAGTGTTACGAGTCACTTTCTTATTTGTTTTATTTGCTTGAGTTTGAATTATTTTTGCATTTATTTTTCAGGCGGTCACACACATAGGAGCTCAAGTGGGAACGAAGTGAAATATTGAGATTCGTGAGGAAACTCTCAGAAATGACTTCTACCCGACGTCGCAAGTAAGCCAAAAGAGGTTCACGCCGGAGGTAACTTCTACCCACCGCATCTGCACGCGGTTTATGTGTGATTACTTGTGTTTAGATTGTTCTAGGTAGTATTGCATGCAAATTTGAATAGTGGCAGGATTGAGTTGAAACTTTCGTGCCCTCTCTTGCGGATAGGTTAATCACCATCTATTTTAGGGTTATGAACCTAGGCCTTCACTATTTAAAATTTGTAGCAAGATAATTATCTAGGACAGGTGTGACGCTCATAGGGACCCTCTTTGGACGTTTGATAGCTTGAAGTGGTCGAGTGAATGAACATATTCCATTTGGGAATAGTTCTTGAACTGACATTTTACTTTGAGCTAGAGAGCAGAAAAAGAGGTAGGAACAACTCTGTAGTGGCGGATTGATAGGAAATTACCGTGCCTCTCCCACGGTTAAGTAAATTGAATTGAATTTCAGTCATGCATTAGTAAAGAAAAGCTCTAAGGCCGCCTGCCATTTATTTTGTTTGTGCATCATTTAGGTGTCACTTAGGGTTTTGTTGTTTTTATTTTTTAGAGTTAGGTCATCTTCATATAGGGGTTAGGCTTGCATTTAAAAAAAAGAAAAAAATTAATTAAAAAAATTAAATTAAAAAAATAATAAAAAAATAAAATTGAAGCCTGTTTAGGAGTGTTGACTTTGAACCTTCGATATCCAATAGTTTATGCGTACCTGGGTGCGTCATTCTAAGAGTCAGTGTTCTAAAAATCGGTCTAGGCGGCCGCCTAGGCGCTAGAAGGTGGAAAACCGCCCAGATTAATGCCTGGGCGGGCAGTCTGGGCGGTTCTGGGCAGTCTGGGCGGTCTGGGCGGGTCTAGGCGGGTCTGGGCGGGGTCTAGGCGGGCTAGGCGGTCTAGGCGGTCTAGGCGGCCTAGGCGGGGTCTAGGCGGACTCTAGGCGGGGTCTAGGCAGTCTGGGAGATTTTTTATTTTTTATTTTTTTATTTTTTATTTTTTAATAAGGTTGATTGTGTTCTTATTTTATTTTTCTTTCCTATTTTTTAGAAATAAACTATTTTATTGTTTTTTATTCAGTATATGTCTAAATGTAGCGAAGGATGATTACTTAATGGAATTCTCAAAGGATCTGCCGGTAGCAATTTTACTAATGTAGATTTTATCAAACATAATTGAGGTTATTCATGCAATTTGAAGAAAAATAAAAGAGTACACAAATTCAAATTTATATAAAGTACCCATCATGACCAACTTCAGTCATTTGAGTTTTAATAAATTTTGTTCACGATTGTTAATTTTTCATGTTTTTAAATTTTGCATATGTATATTGACATTAAATTGGATGTAATTGATAAGGTATTATGCTTAACTTTTGTAAATTATTAAAGTTATAATACAAAACCTAAGACCGCCTAGGCGCCCGCCTAGACACCCGCCTAGGCGCCCGCCTAGGCCCCTGGGCGCTAGGCACCTGCTCGCCGCCCGCCCAGCGCCTAGCGATTTTTAGAACACTGCTAAGAGTAGGCTTGTCCGACAAGACTTCGAGGAGTTCTTTGAAGTTCCCATTACCTATTTAGGTTCATCATCCTTGTCCACTAAGATGGCTGAGGGGAAGGCCTTTAAGGATTACTTCACCCCTCTTCCTAGTAGTGCTCTGTTTTGCATTGTCTTACTTGAGACAAATGCAAACAGTTTTGAACTCAAACCATCTATTATTAACCACTTGCCCTCTTTTTATGGTTTTGAGAAAGGGGACCATTATCTTCATGTCAAAGAATTTCTTGACATCTGCGCTACCCTGAAGTACCAAAACTTTTCTGATGATTCGGTCCGTCTTAGGTTATTTCCCTTTTCTTTGAAAGATAAGGCGAAATCGTGGTTAAACTCATTAGAGACGGGATCTATCACAACGTGGGATGTGTTGTCAAGAAATTTCTTGACTAAGTATTTCCCCATTGATAAAACGAATGCCCTTCGATGAGATTTATCTAATTTTCAACAAAAAGGTGGCGAACATTTCTATGAATGTTGGGAAAGGTTCAATGAGCTCATTGTTAGGTGCCCCCATCACGGATTCGAGAAGTGGTGGATAGTTCAATACTTCCAAGACGGTTTAACCCCTCAAAACCGTCGTATGATTGATGCCACTAGTGATAATCACATAATTATAACATTTTTTACCTCCTATTATATTTTTGTTAATCCTTGTTTTATTTTATTTTAAATTAATTATTAATTTTTTGTGTTTTTGTAGAATTCGGAGCAATAACGAAGAAATCAAAGAAAAATGCAATGAATAAATCACAGACGGTGACTTCAGAAGAAGTGGAGGTGAGAATAGCCTAAGCCCATAACCTAAAATCAAAACCAAACCCAAAACCAACCCAAACCCAATCAAACCCAAAGCATATTCTCTTAATTATCCAAGATTCTAGTTTGATTTAAGCCTTAAATCACTTATTGAACCCTCCCCTTAACTTGTCCAAGTTCATTTTCTCAAACCCAATCAAACCCAAAGCATATTCTCTTAATTATCCAAGATTCTAGTTTGATTTAAGCCTTAAATCACTCGTTGAACCCTCCCCTTAACTTGTCGAAGTTCATTTTCTTAATTCTCTATAAATACAATAGAAATGAATAAGAAAGGGGAAGAAGAGAAGGGAAAGAAAAAAAATACAGAATACCAAAACCTCTTCTTCACAATTTGTGATTCTCATCACCATCCCAACCAAGCAAAATCACCACGCCACATCCACCCTGCCGGCGATCCTCGCTCGATAGCAGGACCGACAGCGCTATCATCCCTCCATCACCATCTCCTCCTCTTCCTCCACCATCAGTCTTCACCTCGCCACCGTTCAACAGCCAACCACCGAGCACCACCATCATCCATCACAGTCCTCGCGCAACAAAACAGGGAGCATCTCCTTGTTTTCTCGTCACGTTCCTCTCCCTCTCCCTGTTCCATCACGCCACACAGACACCACCACCACCGAAGCACGACCCCCCTGTCCTCTCTTCTCCACCTCGCCTTCCTTCCTCATCCATCTCTCCCTGCTCTCTCTCTCTCGTTCCCGTCATAGACAAGAAACCAACAGGGAGGACTCCCAGTCCCTGTTTCTCTCTCCCTCACGAACCCAGCCCCTCATTCACTTCTCTCTCTTACAGGAACAAAAGAAGACGAAGGATAAGCAACTAGGCGAGCCGCCATCACCGCCACCAGAGCCACTTCCCATCGCCATCACCCACCACGAAACAGAGCTCGCAAGAGTACCGGAGCCAAACATAATTAAAATCAGTTAGCAAGTTAGATAGAGCCATCTTTTAGGTACGGTGTTCATATGAAAACCAAGACCAAGGTGAATCCAATAATTTTTGTGTTGACCAAAGCTAAAAGTGACGATGGGTTTAATCATTCAATAAACTCCGAGAGGCCACTGCCACAAGGGTAATTTATCGGGTACGCCGAGTCATAAGTAAGCTACGATCCACAAGAAGAATTGGTGTAACTAACAGTTTTGGGTTTGGAACACAAGCCTCAAGTGTACATTTAACATCACATCGTTCTCACATCTATTGGCTTACAGAGTGGTAGCACAAGGAAATACTTAATTGGACCATTGTGACCTCCTTCTCTTGTGCGATAATACAGTTTCTTTGAAACAAAACTCTAGCCTACTGATTTTGAACTTTGTGGTGTAAAGTATACACTCTTAGGATCATCTTGTAACACCCATTGCTCTGATATAAAGATTACATAAGAAATAATCTGCCCCCCAAAGATAAAAAGATAATTAATCCCAAAAACACTAATTGCTTAGGGAGGCATTTTTTCTTGTGCATCAATTGGTTGCTGATTGTGTTTGAGTCTGTGCGTGATTTGTTTTAAGGTTAGTAAGCATTTCAAACGTCACTTGGTGTAGACCTGTTTATGCAACCTTGGGAACGGGATTCGAGAGGTAGACTAATTCGAGAGGATCCTGTAGAGTTGTCTGAAGTCCCAATTGACCTTCTAGAATCTTTCTCATTGTCGAGTGAGACCACTGAAATGGCTAGGGAGAGAGCATTTAAGGATTATTTCTCTCCACGTTCCAATAACACCCCATCTTGCATTGTCTTACCCGAGACCACTGCAAGTAGCTTTGAGCTAAAACCATCAATTATCCACCTTTTGCCTTCCTTTTATGGTCTAGAAAAAGAGGATCCCTATCTTCATGTCAAAGAGTTTCTTGACATTTGTGCTACTCTGAAATATCCCAATTTTTCTGATGATTCTGTTCGTCTTAGGCCGTTCCCCTTTTATTTAAAAGATAGGGCGAAGTCATGGTTAAACTCCTTAGAAACTGGAACCATCGACACTTGGGATGCCCTATCAGGAAAAGTTTTGACAAAATATTTTCCTATTCATAAAACAAATGCCATCCGAAGAGATATATCTAATTTTCAACAGAAAGAGGGTGAGCATTTCTATGAATGTTCAGAAAGATTCAATGAACTCATTGCTAGGTGTCCCCATCACGGCTTTGAAAAGTGGCGCTTGGTTCAATACTTTCAAGACGCGTTAATCCCTCAAAACCGTCGAATGATTGACGCCACTAGTGGTGGGTCACTTATGAAGATGAGTGCTAATGAGATTTGGGAATTCTTTGAAGCTATTTTTGAAAATTCTCAACAATGGGATTATTCAAGAAAAGACTCGGATAGGCGAAAGGGTGGTTTGTATGAAGTAAGGGATACATCATCTACTCCTCATCTTCCTCCTTCTTCAAGGTTGGAAGCAGTTGTAATGACAATGGCACAGAAGTTTGATGCATATCTGGAAAAGTCTCAGCCATCAGTCCAAACCAATGTTCCATCTGAGGTTTGTGCTGCATGTTCAAGTTCTAGTCATTCCACGTCAGACTGTCACTTGAAAAATGAGTACCCTGCTTATTTTGCTGAGCAAGTCAATGCATTCAATACCTTTAGGAAATCTGGTTATAATCCACACTAAAATTTTTACAATCCAGGTTTAGCCAAACACCCTAATCTCTCATGGGCCCATGGTCAACATCAAGGAGGCCCAGTTGTTATCCCTCAAGCTCCTCGAGCTCCAATTCCTGCTAATAGGCCTCAATTCAATCAAGATGTACATCCCTCTAACACTCAGAGTTTACACGATACATTGAACCAATTTATGCATAGAACATGAACCACGCTCGAACAGAACTCTCAAGCTATCACCGAACTAAGAGCTACTTCTCAACAACAATCTCAAGCCATCCAAAAGCTTGAGATGACTGTGAGTCAAATAGAAAAATCCTTTCCTGAAAGAGAAGCAGGAAGATTCCCTGGTCAACCCATTCAAAATCCTAAGGGCCAATTCGAAATAGGCAGTGCATCTCAGCCACGCAATGAAGATGTCAAATCTATCATCACCCTTAGGAGTGGAAAACAAGTTGACAACCAAATTAGAATGCCTAATTTGATTGATCCTGAATCCCAATCCACGCCAAAGCAAGTCACACCTCCATTTGAGAAGGAGGCTGATAAAGCCTCATCTTCTCAAGAGGATCATCATCTTGACTCTGATCCCACCAAGGCATCCTATATGCCTAGAGTACCATTTCCATCGCGGTTAGTTCCGGCGAAGAAAGGAACAAATGCCAACGATATAATGGAAATTTTTAAACAAGTTCAAATCAATATTCCATTACTCGAGGCCATTACGCAAGTTCCCTCTTATGCCAAGTTTTTGAAGGATTTGTGTACACAAAAGCGAAAACTGAATGTGCACAAAAGAGCCTTCCTAACTGAGCAAGTCAGCTCCATCCTTCAACACAAAACCCCACCTAAGTACATAGATCCTGGTTGCCCGACTATTTCATGTGTGATTGGTGATCATATGATTGGGAAGGCACTGTTAGATTTAGGGGCAAGTGTTAATCTATTGCCATATTCAGTATATGTGCAATTGGGTCTTGGTGAGTTGAAACCAACTCAAGTGACACTGCAATTGACAGACAGATCTGTCCGAGTCCCCCGCGGTGTGATAGAGGATGTGATCATTAAGGTTGAAAAATTTTATTTCCCTGTGGACTTCATAGTCCTTGACACACAACCTGTTCACAACCCTTCTAGTCACATTCTAGTTATTTTGGGTCGTCCATTTTTGGCCACATCCAATGCTATCATTAACTGCCGAAATGGAATCATGAAATTATCATTTGGTAACATGACCGTCGAACTCAACGTATTCAATGTAAGTCAACAACCTCCCGAGTCTGAGGATTCCTTTGAGGTTAACATGATTGAGAGTTTGGCGGAACATTCATTTCCTCAGTTTAATGATCTTTTAGAGGCTTGTTTGACTCATTTTAATTTAGACTTCGATATTAATGATTCCATCAGGGAAGTCAATGCTTTGCTTGACTCTACCCCTATAATGGAAACCAATTATAAATGGAAGCCTAGGGTGGAACCTCTTCCACTCAGTGAGTTAAAACAAGTCCCTTCCGTTGAAAAACCACCCAAGCTCGACTTAAAAGTATTACCTGACGACCTCAAGTATGCATTTTTAGGTGTTGACAATACCTTACCTGTTATTATTTCATCTGCATTGACTGAAGAACATGAAGGAAAATTGTTAGATGTTTTAAAAGAACATAAAACAACACTTGGGTGGACTATCGCGGATATTAAAGGAATAAATCCAATCGTTTGCATGCATCGCATTCATATCGAAGATAATGCCAAAGTATCGCGTGAAATGCCAAATCCCCATTGCACCCGAGGATCAAGAGAAGACCATATTCACTTGTCCCTTTGGTACTTTCGCATATCTGAGAATGCCCTATGGATTGTGTAACGCACCCGCTACTTTTCAGCGGTGCATGCTTAGTGTTTTTTCCGATATGGTTGAGAGGTTCCTCGAGGTGTTTATGGATGATTTCTCAGTATTTGGTGATTCATTTGATGAATGTCTACATCATTTAACTTTAGTGTTAAATAGATGTGTGTAAAAAAATCTTGTCTTAAATTGGGAGAAATGTCATTTTATGATACGACAGGGCATTGTTCTTGGACATGTAATTTCACACATGGGAATTGAAGTCGACAAAGCCAAAATTGATTTAATTTCGAGTCTTCCGCCTCCAAAGACGGTTAAGGAAATTAGATATTTTCTAGGTCATGCTGGATTTTATCGGAGATTCATCAAAGACTTTAGCAAAATCTATCGTCCTTTATGCAATTTACTTGCTAAAGACGCAATTTTTGTTTTTGATGAAGATTGTTTGAAAGCTTTTGAGAAGCTTAAACAATTATTGACTTCAGCTCCAATCATCCAATCTCCTAATTGGAACTTTCCCTTTGAGCTTATGTGTGATGTTTCCGACTTTGCACTCGGAGCTGTCCTAGGACAACGATTGGACAAAAAGCCACATGTCATTTATTACGCTAATAGAACTCTACAAGACGCACATCTTAATTACTCCACTACTGAGAAAGAGTTATTAGCTGTAGTCTTTGCTTTAGACAAATTTCGGTCTTACCTTATAGGATCCAAAGTAATTATTTTTACTGATCATGCGGCGTTAAAGTATCTTTTCTCTAAAAAAGATGCTAAACCTCGCTTAATTCGATGGGTCCTATTGCTACAAGAGTTTGATATTGAAATTGGGGACAAGAAAGGTTCGGAAAACGTTGTAGCTGACCATTTATATAGACTTCTGGTAGAGTCATCTAGCAAATATTTACCATTGAATGAGTCATTTCTTGATGAGCAATTATTTGCTCTCTCCCAATTACCTTGGTATGCAGATATCGTGAACTATCTTGTTACATGTCAACTTCCTTTTAAGTGGTCTAAACAAGATAGATCCAAATTTCTTGATGAGGTTAGACATTTCTTCTGGGATGATCCATACTTGTTCAAGTATTGTCCTGATCAGGTTATCGGGAGATGTGTTCCTGAGAGTGAATTTCACAGCATCATCTCATTTTGTCATGAGCAAGCTTGTGGTGGTCATTTTAGCTCTAAAGACAGCTGCAAAAGTTTTGTAGAGTGGTTTTTATTGGCCTACCCTTTTTCGAGATACTCATGCCTTTTGCACTACTTGTGATCGATGCCAACGAATGGGTTCCATTTCTCGTCGCAACATGATGCCCCTTACTAATATTCTTGTGGTTGAAATTTTTTATGTTTGGGGTATTGATTTCATGGGACCATTCCCGCCTTCGTTTGGCAATCTTTTCATCCTTGTTGCTGTGGATTATCTGTCCAAATGGGTAGAAGCGATACCATGTAAAATGAATGACCACAGGGTTGTGGTAAGATTCTTGAAAGATAATATCTTTTCTCGTTTTGGTATTCCGCGTGCCATTATAAGTGACGGTGGTTCTCATTTTTACAATAGATCGTTCGAGCTATTAGTAAAAAAAATACTCCATCACTCATAAAGTTGGCACCCCCTATCATCCACAAGCAAGTGGGCAAGTTGAGATTTCCAATCGGGGGATTAAAAACATTCTAGAGAAGACAGTCAGACTAGATCGTAAAGACTGGTCTCAACGTCTGAGTGATGCTCTCTGGGCTTATAGAACAACATTTAAGACCCCGATTGGAATGTCTCCATATAGGCTTGTTTTTGGAAAAGCACGTCATTTGGTTGTGGAATTGGAACATCGTGCATATTGGGCCATCAAGACGTTCAATTTTGATATCGTCAAGGATGGATCGCATCGTAAGCTTCAACTTAATGAGTTGGAAGAGATCCGAAATGATGCGTACCACAATGTTAAAATCTACAAAGAACGAACGAAGATATTTCATGATAAATCCATTCTTCGTAAGTCATTTGAACCGTCTCAAAAAGTTTTGTTGTTCAACTCTCGGTTACGACTTTTTCCTGGAAAGTTGATATCTCGGTGGTCTGGACCTTATATTGTGAAAGCAGTGTTCCCACATGGAGCTGTGGAGATCGTTAACCCTAAGGATGACCATGTATTTAAGGTAAATGGTCAACAACTTAAGCCATTCTTAGAGTTACCTGGATTAGAAGTCGAGGTTGATGTGATTCTATTAGAGAACCCTGTGTATCAGAATTGAGGATCTTTTGGGTTTTGTCGAGCTGATGACGTTAAACCAATCGCTACTGGAAGGCAGCCCACCTTTTGTTGTAAGAGTGCATGTTGAGTGTGTATTTTATCTATTTCTATTAACTAATCCACAATTCTTTTGTCTCTGAGCTCTCATCGGTGGATTACTTGTGGAAATTAGTAAAATCTTCACCGCGGTAATACTGTTCTAACCTCCTCTCATGCACTTATTTTATTCATTTGTCAGAATTATTTTGTTAAACATTGAGAACAATGTTTGGATTAGGTTTGAGGGTAGGGTTCACGAGTCGGTGAATTTTTCGTAGTGTTTTCTTTTCTTATTCTTAAAAAAAAAAAAAAATTATTTTTCTGTCAAGAAAACTTGGTCTTTTGCGATTATGAAAATGGATTTTAAATGTTTTATGCTCAAGAAAATGCAAGCCAACTTGACATATTGGTATATTGATAAAGACTGAAAGTTTAGTATGATCCTTAAATTTGATCTAGTTCATAAGATTTTTCAACTCGATTATCTTTGTACCATGAGCCATGTTAGCATCACTTGAAGTTGATGAGTGAAGTATATACTAGAAACCCTTAGAATAATAGTGGAGACTTAACCCTGAAAGTTTTGAACCTTTCTAATTTTCCGAGGGTTATACATAAACTTTGATTTTTCTTGAGTCCGTATTATCTCGTTGATGATCTCATTATTCTCATTTTTCTGATCAATTGCTTTGGGAATGACATCAAAATTGAATTATTACACTAGAACTTCTTGGCTTATTCAATTGAGATGTCATAATACTGACCCGAACTTAGGAAATGATCTAGGCATTTTTTTTTTCCTTTTCTTTAGACCATTAACTAGCCTTTTAACTTACCCATAACATTAACCTTTTTGTAGCTTTTTGAGCCTTAGAATAACTTTTATTTGTTAACCCATTAACCTTTACCCAACTTTTTTGGGAATGTGTATGGATGGATATACTTGGTGTAAAAATGGCAAAATATGAGATATTTCATAAATCCTCTATATAAAAAAAAAATGATTCTTCAACGAGGATAAATATGTGAGAATGAAGAAAAAATTGATGGTGCGCAACATTGGTTTATTCTTGACAACCCTAATTGTTCGTTGAATGGGTGTATACATTCCTAGAAATTTTTGTTAGAATCCGTTGACATTCTTTATTAACCATTACCCAAGCCCCATTACAACCCAACAAAGTCCTAGTTGATCTTAAGTAAAGGTCGGTTCCGTAGATGTGGAGATTTAATAACCAAGACCTATGGTGTTTTATTCAACATTCAAAAACGTAATTGATATTCTTGTCCATGAGATCATGTTCATTCCATTCTTGAAAAGTCCGTTCTTCATAATACTATATGTGAGATAATTGTTTTCCATTATTTACTCTTTCCTCACATATAAACTAAGTGAAATACCAAATCTCTGAGTGCTTTATTGTGAGTGACATGAGAAGTTTGAAGTCAAAACAAACTTTCTACAGGAGATTTAGTCATTATTTTACTTTGAAATGAAAACTTATGTTGATAGTGCTTTTCACACACACACATTGAGTTGAGGATGATTATGAATTTTTTTCTAACTTTTGGAGAATATTAAATTATTTGGAGATTTGTTGATACACGAAAATGACACTGTTGGTTTCTTACATATCTTGAAGTTTTAAAATAAACATTGTTTGACCAAGTTTTGTTGAGTCAGTAATGTTTGTGGGTAATATTTTCTGGAAACCCTCACGAGACTATAACTCGTCCCCTAGAGGTAATCTAGGGGTTCAAAGCCTTGTTGCACGTTTTCAAAGGTAAGTGCAATCGACGATGCTTGCGAAAGTGAGTTAGGATTTTCTTTTCGATTTTCTTCTTTGTTTTGCTCGAGGACTAGCAAAATATAGGTTTGGGGGTATTTGATAATCACATAATTATAACATTTTTTACCTCTTATATTTTTGTTAATCCTTGTTTTATTTTATTTTAAATTAATTATTAATTTTTTGTGTTTTTGTAGAATTCGGAGCAATAACGAAGAAATCAAAGAAAAATGCAATGAATAAATCACAAACGGTGACTTCAGAGGAAGTGGAGGTGAGAATAGCCTAAGCCCATAACCTAAACTCAAAACCAAACCCAAAACCAACCCAAACCCAAAGCATATTATCTTAATTATCCAAGATTCTAGTTTGATTTAAGCCTTAAATCACTCATTGAACCCTCCCCTTAACTTGTCCAAGTTCATTTTCTCAAACCCAAAGCATATTCTCTTAATTATCCAAGATTCTAGTTTGATTTAAGCCTTAAATCACTCATTGAACCCTCCCCTTAACTTGTCCAAGTTCATTTTCTTAATTATCTATAAATACAATAGAAATGAATAAGAAAGGGGAAGAAGAGAACGGAAAGAAAAAAAATACAGATTACCAAAACCTCTTCTTCACAATTTGTGATTCTCATCACCATCCCAACCAAGAAAAATCACCACGCCACATCCACCCTGCCGGCGATCCTCGCTCGATAGGAGGACCGGCAGTGCGATCATCCCGCCATCACCACCTCTTCCACTTCCTCCACCATCAGTCTTCACCTCGCCACCGTCCAGCAGCCAACCACCGAGCACCACCATCATCCATCACAGTCCTCGCGCAACAAAACAGGGAGCATCTCCTTATTTTCTCGTCACGTTCCTCTCCCTCTCCCTGTTCCATCACGCCACACAACCACCACCACCACCGGAGCACGACCCCCCTGTCGTCTCTTCTCCACCTCGCCTTCCTTCCTCATCCATCTCTCCCTGCTCTCTCTCTCGTTCTCGTCACAGACAAGAAACCAACAGGGAGGACTCCCAGTCCCTATTTCTCTCTCCCTCACGAACCCAGCCCCTCATTCACCTTTCTCTCTTACAGGAACAAAAGAATACGAAGGAAAAGCAACAACGCGATGAGCGAAGAGGAATCATCACGCCACCATCACCGCCACCAGAGCCACTTCCCACCGTCATCACCCACCACGAAACAGAGCTCGCAAGAGTACCGGAGCCGGTCGGAGGAAGAAGAAGCTCGCGAGGAGCGAAGAGGAATCAGCAGCAGCAGCGCGTCTCGCTGGAGAAGAAAGCATTGGAGAAAAAGGCGGGAACCGCACTGGGATCTGCTGAGCCACACTGGACCTGTTCATGTTTGCACCCTGCTGAATGCTCTGTAACACCACAGTGAATTAAGTCTCAAACTCTAGAATTAATTTTTTTTTTAGTTTATTATTCCATGATTAATATTAATTGATTCGCGATCTATAATATTTTACTTTCAACTAATATGTCATGCATCTTAGGTTGTTAGAAAAATATTATGTTATAAATCAAGCATGTTTTAATTGAATAATTAAACTGGTGATTAATTGTGCCCTAAAAAGACAATTAATGCTAGGAGTTTATACATTGCTAGAGTCATTTATTTGAAATTGGAATAATAAGAAAAATTGAATATAATTTTAGGAGCTTGAAAAATATTTTGCAAATTGTGGTTTCCCTCCAACTCTTTTCTTTTATTTATTGTTATTTTTATTACTTTTGTTTAACTCGGATTTTTAAACATTGTAACCCCCATTTTCTCCATATTAGTTTAAGTAAATTATTAAATTCAATTTAATCCACCTTCCTCGTGGGATCGACCCGTACTTGTCGTTGTCTACCAGTTAGACATCGTGCACTTGCGATTAATACAAGTGCGTCAAATTAGCCTGTTTATTTAGGCCGGTTAAACCCGCAACAACTAGTGGTGGGTCATTAATGAAGATGAGTGTCAATGAGATATTGGAATTCTTTGAAACACTTTTCGAAAATTCTCAGCAATGGGATTATTCGAGAAACGAGTCTGATAGGCGTAAGGGCAGTATATATGAAGATAGAGATACATCTGTTCACCCCCTTCTGCGTCGAAGTTAGAGACAGTTGTTATGACCATGGCTCAAAAGATAGATGCATTTTTGAATTTGACTCAACCTGCACCTCCCGCAAACGCTTCATCTGAGGTCTGCGCTGCATGTTCGAGTCCTCGTCATACAATAGCTAATTGTGACTTGCAAAATGATTATCCTACGTACTATGCTGAGCAAGTCAACTCTTTTAACACTTTGCGACGACCTGGTAATAATTCACAACCTAACTATTACAGTCCAGGATTTACCTAGCATTCAAATCTTCCTTGGGCCCATGGCCCACACCATGGGGGACCTGTTGTTGTCTCCCAGGCTCCTCAAGCCTCTAGCCCTGTTAGGCCCCACCTTAACCAAATTCCTCCATCCAACACATCAAGTTTAGAGGAAATGGTTAATCGATTTTTGCAGCGCTCAGAAAGTATAATTGAGCAGAATTCTAAGGACATATCTGAGTTGAAAGCCACAACTCAACACCAATCTCAAGCCCTCAATAAACTTGAGATAGTTGTGAGAAAGATTACTCAGCCTTCTACTGAGAGAGAGTCAGGGAGATTTCCTTGTCAACTTCTTCCAAACCCGAAGAGTCAATTCGCAGTTGGTAGTACATCCGAGTCACGCCATGAGGATGTCCAATCTATTACAACCTTTGGGAGTGGAAAACAGGTTGACAATCGGGTACAAATGCACGATTCGAGTGTCGTTGCATTTCCGTCTTAGTCAAATTAGGTTGCATCTCCATCTAACAAGGAGGCTGATAAAGCCTCACCTTCTAAAGATGCGCCTTTTGACTCTGACCCCACTCAGGCATCTTATTTGCCTAGGGCACCGTTTCCATCACGGTTAACTCCAGCAAAGAAAGAAACAAATGCTAACGATGTAATGGAAAATTTTAAACAAGTTCACATCAATATTCCATTGCTCAATGCTATTAAGAAAGTTCCTATCTATGCCAAATTTTTAAAGGATCTTTGCACACATAAGCGAAAAGTACATGTGCAAAAGAAAGCCTTCCTCACCGAGCAAGTAAGCTTAATTATTCAACACATAACTCCGCCTAAGTATAGAGATCCTGGGTGCCCCACTATTTCTTTTGTTATCGGTGATTATTTGATTGATAAGGCATTGTTGAATTTGGGGGCGAGTGTTAATTTGTTGCCATATTCTGTTTATGAGCAATTAGGTCTCGACGGACTAAAAATGACTAAAGTAACACTGCAATTGGCAGATATGTCAATCAAAATTCCCTGTGGTGTTATAAAGGGTGTGATCATTAAGGTTGAAAAATTCTATTTTCCAATGGACTTCATAGTTCTTGATACACAACCTGTTCACAACCCCTTCAGTCACATTTCAGTTATTTTGGGTCGTCCATATTTGGCCACATCTAATGCTATTATTAACTGTAGGAATGGAATCATGAAACTATCATTTGGCAACATGAACGTCAAAATCAATGTTTTTAATGTAAGTCAACAACCTCCTGAGTCCGAGGATGTTTGTGAAGTTAACATGATTGAGAGTTCGGTGGATAATTCCTTATTGCAGTCTGCATCAGATGATCCCTTAGCAGCATGTTTGACTCACTTCGGTTTAGACTACGATATTGATGATTCCATTAGGGAAGTGAATGCTTTGCTTGATTCAACCCCTATTATGGATCCGAGTTATACATGGAAGCCTAAAGTGGAACTCCTTCCACTCAGTGAGTCAAAATTGAACCTTTCTGCTGACACTATTGGGCTTTCTGACCCATTCCCTTTCTCGCCTTTTCATGATGACCCATTTGACATATGTCCACTTAGTGACTCCTACATGAAGTCTGATTCTCAATATTCTTTGGAGAGAATACATCCCATAGATAGTGTTGATTCCGGGTTTGGGGGTGTTATTGAGCTGTCTAGTTCATCATCTTTGTGCAATTCATTTTGTTATGATAAGCATGTACCACCTGTATCTATAGACATGCCTATTTCCATCCCTTTAATAGTGATTGATGCTACCTATGTGGATCCCTTGTTTTTAAGGGATGATTTTAGTTTTGACCATCCGATTGTGCAACATATTCAATCTTCTGATTTGACACCAGACATAGGATGTACCTTTTTAGGAGTAGGAAAGAGTCATTTGTTGGATATTATGTTGGTGACAACTTTCTGCTCCAGATCCCTGTGACTTATTTACGACCGCGGGTTCGTTTGCATTTTCTCTATGATTTTGCATGGTGTTTTCGTCATTTTAGGGATGTGTTAGTTTCTGTTGTGCTGCATGTGGGTGCTACTATATGTTGGACGAATTCTCAACTTTTTCGGTTGTTGCTATATGTCTAGTCAACATCGTGGACTAAGTGTTTAGGTTTGGGGGAGTGTTCGCTATGTTCTTCCTCGTCATTTCATGGTACATCATTTATGAGGAAGAATATATGTCAGACTGACGACGTTAAACCAAGCGCTCCTAGGAGGCAGCTTAGCTTCAGTTGTGTCATTATGGTCAGTCTGGATTGATTTTCGAGTTCTTTCTAGTTGCATTTCACTCATACTCGTTAGCTCCACAACGATTTTGACTTACAACTGATGCATGTAACTTTTTTCATTTGTATATTTTTTGTGTCCTGTATTATTTTTATCAATTTATCATGATGAGTCTACAGTTCTTATGTTTTTGAGCGTTCATTGGTGGACGATTTTGTCGAAATTGGTAAAACCTTTCCATGGTAATATCATTCTAGCTCATATTTTCTTTTTCCTGCATTTGTCATGATCATCATTTTATACATTGAGGACAATGTTTGGGGGTGAGGTTTATGAGTTTTTCTGCATTTTTTAAAAATTCTGAACTGAAATGTATTTCACACTTGACTATTGTATTCTACTCAATCTTTATTGAGTGCAAAGTTAATTATGATTGTGTGAAAATTTTTCGATTTGAAAATGCATTCAAAATCTAAGTTTCTTTCTAGTGAAGAGGATGTGCTTTCAAGTATGCCTTTAAATTTGAGGAATGCATGCTTTCACTTGTCATTTTTATATATCAATAGGAAAACATATGGTTTGATATTATCTTTAAGTTAAATATATTTCATGATATTTTTCGACTCGACCACTCTTGCACTATAAGCCAAGTTAGCATAATTTGAAGTTAATCAGTAAGATATTAACTAGAAAACCTTAGAATAATAGTTGAAACTAAACCCTTGTGAGTTTGAGTTTTGAGACATTCTATTTTTCTTGAGGGTTATTAAATAAACTCTGACTTTTCTTGAGTCCGCATTATTTCGTTGATGGTATCATTATTCTTGTTTCTTTTATTGATTGCTTTGAGAATAATGTTAAAATTGAATTATTACACTAGAACTTCTTGGTTTATTTAGTTGAAATGTCATAATACCGACTAGAGCTTAGGAAGTGATATAGACATTTTTTTAAACTGTTCTTTAGCCTTTTTAGCCTACATAAAAATAGATATCCGTTTGCAACCCTTTGAGCATTTTAATAGACTTTTTCTTTGCTAATCCCATCTCCATTACCTACTCCAGTTAGGGAGTAATATCAAATACTATTTTTATCCTTACCCAATGTCTCTGAGAATGTGTATGGTTGATATATTTTTGGAATGGGCAAATAAAAAGAGCTGAAACTAAATATTCCATAAATCCTCGGGACTGAAATGTTTTATTGTGCAGAAGGGAAAAACATGTCGTTGATTTTATAAAAGAAAAAAAAAATTGATGCTTCGAACAAAAAGAAAAAGAAAAAGAAAATATGAAAAATAATTTCGAAGGAAGAAAAATTAATGGTGTACAACATTGGTTTACTCTTCAGAGCCTCCAACGTGTTTATTAAAGGGTGTATCCAGTCTCAGAGAATTTTTGCATATCTTTTTCCATTCTTGTTCGCCAAAATCTTAGCCTCATTTCAACCTAATAAAGACCTAATTGATCTTAAGTAAATGTCTGGTTCATAGACGTGGAAATTAAATAAACAAGAACTATGGAGTTTGATTCAACATTCTCAAAGTAATTGATATTCCTGTCCATGAGATCATATTCATTTCATTATTTTAAAAATCCGTTTTTCATGATTATTATATGTGAGATGTTTGTGTTTCCAAGATTTATTCTCTTTCTCACATATAAATTGAGTGATAACTAACCAATCTTTGAGTGATTCATTTATGAGTGATTCATTTATGAGTGATAAGAGAGGTTTATAGTCGAAGAGTACTATCCAAAGGTTATCTAGTCATATCTTTACTGAGAAAAAGAAAGTTATATTAATAAGGCCATGCACACACACTTCGATTTGAGAATAATTGATGAAATTTATTTAACCTTTGGGTATTATTAAATCGTTGTTAGCCTCTTTGATATATTATTGTGACACTGTTAGTTATTTTCTGAATTTTTTAGCAATTAGATTATTACTCTGAGGATTATTGATAGAGTGATCAAGTTACCATGTTTTTGAAATTTATTGAGTCATAATGTTTGTGGGTAACATTTCTGGAAACCCTCACGAGACTATAACTCGTCCACTAGAGGTAATCTAGTGGTTTAAAGCCTTGTTGCATGTTTAAGGTAAGTGCAACCGATGATTCCTGCGAAAGTGAGTTAGAATTTTATTTTTATTGTTTTGCTCGAGGACTAGCAAAATATAGGTTTGGGGGTATTTGATATTCACATAATTATTACATAATATATCCCTTAATATATATATGTTGGTGTTTCGATTATTATATTTTATTCTAATTATTTCGCTTTCATGTTTTTGTAGGAATTTGAGCGTGAACGATGAAATCGCATTAAGGCGACAATTTGAGGAATGATAAATTGGTTGATTCTAATGGTAGTACAAAGTAGCGGGTCACATGTCTAAACCTAACCCAAACAAACCTAAGTTCACCTAATTTAACCTAAGCCCTAGCCCAAAAGCTGACCCAGAAACCCAAACCCAACCTAACAAGGAAAGAGGATAACCCTATTTAGATTTCCTCTCTCCATTCTCTTCCTTAGCTCCTTCCTACGTTCCTTGGCCTCCCTTCCACGCCTCTCCTCTCCTCTCCTCCTTGGCAGAGACATAAAGACCTTCGTCTCTCGCCACTAACCAACCACCATAACCACGCCATATTCACCATCTCACATCCTCGTCCCTTACGGTCTCTCTCTCACGTCCCTTTCTCATTCTCTCCTGTTCCTCGCACCATCATCACCATCACCCTGTCGGTGATCCTCGCTCGATAGGAGGACCGGCGGCGCAACACAACCACACACACCACCATCAATGTTTTCCACCACGAAACAGAGCCACACGTCCCTGTTTCTCTATCTGTTGTTCTTTTTCAGCCACAACGCATCCCCTGTTCCTTCATCTTGTCTTCAACGAACGGCCAAACAACACAGACCACGCACCATCAGAGCCACCATCCGCACATCACGAAACAGAGGGATCACAACCCCTGTTTCGTTACCACTCTTCCCTCTCCCTCCTTCTTCGTTCTCCCTCTCTTTTCCTCCATCTCTCTATCTTTTTCCATGATTTTATTTCTTGCTTGCAGGTTCACCGGAGAAGAAGAATCAACAGCTGAGCAAGAACAGGAACAAAAATATGGAGCACCTCCCCCGTTCTCTTTCTCCTTTCGCCTTCTCTCTCGTATCTTCCTCACTTGGTCTTTATCTCTCATGCAGGTTTAGCGAAGAGCAAGCTCACTGAATGAAGACGCAGGGATTGGCTCGTTGGGGACGAAGAAATCTGAGTTCTTGGCGGGAAATTTAAAATAGGAACTTCAACAAGCTATTTGCACCTGTGTTTTTTCTTTGTACCACCGCACAATCACTATTGCACGGAATATTGCCACCCCGAATCCTGTTTGAGCCACTACAGTCCACTTGCAGCCCTTCTCGTGACGCGTGTACATGCTGAGATGGAATCCATCTACACCAGTGTTGTGACGTCATCCACCATGATCTTCTAGACCTTGTGCCAAGGCGAAGATGAAACCACAAGGTTTCCTAGAGTTTGTCATATCTGAATTTATTGTTTTCTATATACTTGAACGTTAAACACAGTTGATTTCTGAATTTCAATAATTTGCTTTCACCGATTATATCCAGAATAATTATCTAGACTAATTGGTAGTTAGAAGTTCCCTTTGTTGATATTAATTTGAAGTCTGCTTTAATCAATTAATTTGAATCTGTGATTGTGTGTGTCGTAAGAAGACATGTAATGCTAGGGGTTTAGAATTAGTTAAAATAAACCTGTGATTGTGTGTGTCGTTGAAAGACATGCAATGCTAGGGGTTTATGCCTTTGCTGAAATCAATAGGGAACTTAGATTAATCTTTAGGTTAGTCGTGTTGATTCTTGAAAACTATAATTTGGATTACACAAATCTCGAAGAACCTGTGGTGGATTCGATGTCTCGGTCCACTCTCTTATCATCATACCAGTTTAATTTTAGTTGTCAATTTAGTTCTCTTAATTTAGTTGAGACCCAAACGGGGCATATTTACTTTCCTGTGCTTCCGATTGATCGCCTCTTATGGTGCTTTTTGAGTCATTGCTTCAACATTTCATTCTCTCTAGCCAACTGACTGAATTTTTCTTCAAATATCTCATGGGTCTGGACTTCCCCATTGGACTAATGGACAACTTTATCATGCCCGATTACTCCATATTCTCAAGTGGAACACTAGACCTTAGTCTGTTGGGCTCCCTTTCCTCTACCGAAAAAGAATGTTTTATGTCTAACGCCTTGTCTTATATAGGATCTGCTGACACAGATGTTGAATATGTACGATTCGGAGAAGTTGCAACATATTTTTCTTACTCGACCTTTTTCCACCTTTTTTGCTAGGGTTGAGTCGGTTTCTAGCATTGTTTAGTGCGCTCTGAAAATCGCTCCTATTGCTCATCTTCGACTAATCCATATTAGGGTGAAATCCAATCAGCCTCACAGTGGGCCCCAAAAGATGTCCGGAAAATCTGCTACCTTACTTCTTCGAGATGGTTCAACGAAGTTCCACACGCTTTGATGTTCCTAGATGAACTGGATCTAGACTAGACAGAAGGTATGCCTATAAAAACACTCCAATGCTCAAGTGAGCTTAGAGAGATTTAGATGCTAGAGTTAGATCTCATACCTGTAGCTGTAGGAAATTTCCTATATACATAGACTGGGTCGTAATAGTGTGGACAAGATTAGAAGTCTTGGAGTCATCTTTCCTGTGCAAAAAAAAAGGCCTTTAGGGACGTAGTCAAAATTGTCGCTATAAACAACATTTCATCGCCATAAATATTGGGCGACAAAATATTTGTCGCGCAAAGGTTGTCGCTACAGCTCTGTCTCGCAAGCGTTTGTGCGATGAAAATAAATCTTCGTCACCACATAATCATTTTGAGCGACGACAACAAAGATCGTTGCAAAAGGGTGCGTCGCGTAATACTGTTTTGCGCGACGCTCATTTCGACGCAAGAAATAAAACTGTTCTTCGTGCAAAATATACTTACGCGATTAACCATTTCGTCGCATTAAACTTTGTCGGCATAACTCAATCGTGACGAACCCTTTCGTCGTGTTAGACTTTGTCGGCTTAACTCAATGGTGACAAATCTTTCATCGCACAAGATTTTCTTTACGCTACAACAATATTCATCACTCTAATGTTGTCACACAGGTTCCATCGATCCAGACACGCTTGATCTATTTTTATGCGACGAAAATTTTTGTCGCTTAAAGTTCTGTTTAATAATTTTGAAATCTTTTAATTCAAATATTTATTTTAATTAAATTTGAATTATTTATTAATTGAATCGTCTAACGCATAGAGGGGTTTTGCTAATTTAGTTAAATACTATTAACTTTACAATTTAATAATGTAAAATCGTATTGTATCCATTACAAATTAAAATTTTTAAACCGTACTGTATCAGTTACAAATTAAAAAAACACATCAGTACATTTTTTAGGGATGTGGTGGCTGATGGTTTGTTGACAGTAGCAGGAGGCTCGACAAATTAATCCCTGACTGCTGGAGAGCCCCTAATAACATACTCTACCTAGTTGCCTCTTATGTTTGTCGTTCCCCCTCCCGGGCCCCCCTCTCCGCCTCTCAAGCTTGTCGCTCTGCCTCACGCACTTTGTCATCATTTAACTCATTCTGTAATTCCTCCACTTTCGACTGTAATGATGAAACGGTTTCGACTGACCGCTGCGAAGCTGAAGATGAGGTGATGACCTCACAAACTTTAGCTTTCCCCATCCCCTGAACAATCTTTCCTTGTCTCGGACCTAGCGATTCCAATGTCTTCGTCAAAATATGTAATCCTGCATCGGGATGGTCCATTGTGAGCTGCTCCAACGGAGTTTTCGGGGGATGCTGCGAGGCCACTCGCTCCATGTAGGCATCCCGCCTCTCCACCATCGTTTCCTTGATTAAAAAAATTATTAAAAATTAATAACTTTTAAAACAACAGAAGTGACAACATGCAAAAAATGCAAAGAATAAAACTTACATGCAACTTCACAGCCACCTCATTGTCAGGTAGTGCATAAACATCCTTGAACATGTCGATTTCTGGGAATTTTGAACCCTCCTACAAATATTGTTGAAATAATAAACCAACTAATATAAACATTTAATTGAATGTATTGACTAAAAATAAAATAATGAAAATAAACATATGAGTTCACTTACTAGACGTCGTTCCTCCACCATGTAAGAAAAGGGCAATGAACCAAAGTGATGTAGAATTTTCTTTTGACGTCGGTTCTCCTTGTTTGCCTAAGATCTTTTCTGTATAATTATTCAAAATATATATTAAACATATGCATTATTACATATATATAAATAAATATGTTTATTTTAATTAAATAAAAACGTTAATGCTTACCAGAAATGTGGGAGTTTGAAAATGATCGCACAACCACACCCATTCATCAGGCCTATGCTCCAATTCGATTGGGGGTTGTGCCTTAGCACTATCCACATCAGAAAACGTTTGGAAGTATCGGTAGAAATCATGTTTCCAATTCCTGTATCGATCCACGCATGTACCTACGGGAATGCGTGTGTTAGTGGTTCGTGTGATCCTTTGGGATTTTAGCTGTCTACAGGGCCCCCTCGTTTTCTTTGCTGTTGTAAAAAAAAAAATCAATTTGCCGAATATGATGAGGAAAACTTAAGTTTATTACCTCTAGGGAGCTCTTCGTCTCCTTGGGGGGAGGGGTTTACATCCCAGTCATGGTTACAGTCTCGAGTGCAATCTCAGGAGCCGTTGATCGACGGTTTGTTCTTCTGGCGCTCCGTCGAGTGAGAACTTGAGGAACTGATCCAGACGATGAAGATTGATCAACGACCGGAACATTTGATCCATGTGCTGGTGGAGTACTGATAGAAGCAACCCTTGTAGTGGGAGCATTAATGGCGGAATGAGCTACGTTGGGCGGAGGAACGGCGACCGAACTACTAGCAGCAACAATTACGTACCTACGTTTTCTTGATATCAAAGAAGCTATCTGAACCAAAATAATAAAAACACAACACAACAATTACAATGAGGAACAATGAATGCACAACAATTACAATGAGGAACAATGAACAAAACACAACAATTACAATGAGAAACAATTACAAACATAGAATTCAAAGAAGTTGTAATCCAAATTCACACCAAAACCACAATAAGAGAACACCCAATGCACACAGGATGCTGTGTAGAAGATACCCCACTCACCCAAAACTCAAGGCCTTAGCCCCCCATCAGAAAGTAAATTGGTATCAACAAACTATCTTGTAATTTGTTGCAAGTAGTAGCAGTTGGCAGATTTGTACTAGACATTTCACATGCTGGAACCAAAGGCTAAGTGGGTGCTTGTTTTTTCTACTTAATCAAATCATGGGTCTGAATTTCTGGGAAAATGCAACCTTGTTCACAAATTTCGTAACTGTGGTTAGATCAGAAAATTTTACCACTTCCCTGTGCAGAAATGGGAAGAAGTGGGTAATCAATAAACCCCCTTTGTTGATTATCAAATAGGAAGTTCATTGATTCAAAAGAGGCTGAAATCTTGATCAAGAAACACTCTACCTATAAGAAAAATGCCTTCTGTACTAGAGGTCTGCCCTAAGTTCATATATTTCCTTCCAACTCATTATTTAGTCAAATTTCCAAATAAATGAGTCATAAAATCTTACCGAATAAAGGAGATGTGAATCAGGAACAAACTCCATAACTCAATGTGCACATGAGATTTCGAAGAGAGAAAGAAAGACTAAATAATAAAGATAGACCTAAACCAACCACATGTACCAACTATTTTGATAAATAAAGAGCCATGCTTTCAAAATTTCAGGGTACATCAAAAGTTCGGCAATGTATTTATTATCTTTGAAATTCTCGAAGGTTTCTCTGCAGGGTTAATGAATTATGAACACATTTTATGAGACCGCCTGTGAAATGCCAGAATAGACAATAATCAAGAATCAGAGTCAAACTGAGTCCAGAAGAAAACATAATGAGACTTTTATAAGTATGTCACTGCATAAGCAAAATAATAGGAAGATCACATTCAATACTAGTTCTCTTTTCGGGAGAGAAAATCAAAATTGGGATAAACAATAAAATTTACTGAATTTTTTTTTAAGAAAGGGCTAAACTGTATGGCAGAACCACACTGAATTGTTTGAGAAAGGGTCGAAACTTATTGCAAAGAAATATGCTTGCATAAAACATAAAGCTCTGCAAAGCGACATTAAAAATTCACCATAGAATTGACTCAAATTAAAAGAAAACTGTCAAAACCACCCTGTTAAAGTTAGGCACTAAAAGCCCAACTCCAAGTACAAGCAATCCACCTCAAGTATTTTTTAAGAATTTCACCCAATTCTTGGAAGACCTTGTTGTCATCTTGCTTTCAAAAGAACTCAAACACCAATAACATGATGGAAGAGCTTGTGTACCCCTTTGAAAACCTCACATTGTCCACATACTGAAACTGATTTTATCGAATGGGAAATAATGGAACACTAGAATTTGCACCACTGAAGGATATCATTCAGATAAGGACACCAAGTACACTCCTTCGACAAATTTTATGAGCATCACATCTCAATGAATATATGTTCATCAATGATATGTGCATATGCCAATGGAAGTTTATGTGAACAGAAGTGAACTAGGTCTATCTAACATCAACTCTTCTTACCCTTTGGAAATGTTGCAATCAAAGCAATCTAAGTTTATGTTTTCCTACCCTTCTTCAACTCTCACATACTTATGTTCACATCACCAAATGGAAGGTCATATCAACTCCAATGACAACATACTCCATTATCAAAGCTAACTGCACATCTGTTCAGTCCTTGATCTGGGGTTTTTGAAACCACCTATTGACTCAGGCTCGGTTTTTCAAAGTTCAAACAATAATCATGAAACCATTGACATTTCATAGAATGTGGTATAGCATCTTTCTACATTTCTCTCATGCATTTCATCAAAGACCTGAATAGCATCTACAAACACTCACATTTCACATTCAAACAAACCAAACTAGTCTTCACAAACACAAAATGCAATAACTAGAAAAAAAAGAACTTACATTTGAGGTTGAAAAGAACTTACAGTTGAGAAAGATCTCAATATTTTCCTCAGAGAACTTGAGAGATTAAAATGGCTTTGATTGGGCTAGCAATGGAAAAACGATAGCTGAAACCTAATTAAAAGGTCGGTTTTGCTCGACGAACCCTTCGTCGCCATATATAAGAGATTTCGTCGCGCTAGTTTTCAAAATTTCACCCCAATTTTTTTCCGCCAGAAGCACGCGCCATGATTTTTAAGGGGGGAGCAGCATTTTGTGCGACGAAATTAGTAACATCAAATTTGTTTATTTTAGGGGGAAACTTTTATATCATTATTTAATTAATTAATTGAATTTCGACACTCATTTAACAAATTTATGATAAAAAAATTCATAGTATATTATCAAATTTAATTAAATGAACTAACAAAATACATAATATTATTAACATCTTGTAAACGACCTAACAAATTATTCTCCTTCAAATTTATTTAATCTGAATCAGTAGAGTAATCACTTTCGACTTCTTCTTCAAGTTCATCTGACATGGTTACCTCAGATTCTCCAAAAACTCCATCTTTTGCAGGTGATACATCAACATCATATCCTTCATCAATCGGAGGAAGTTTGACAAATAACTCAAATGGTTGTTGGATAATGAGAATGCTTGAAGATGAATTCTCTTGATCAGCGGTGTCCTCATCACTGTGGTCATCAGAAGCCTTTTCAGGAATGTCCCATATTCTTCTGTGTTGGATCGTCTGGACTACTTTCCATCCACCACCGTCTTTAGGATCATCTAGATAAAAAATTTGTTTTGCCATAGTTGCCAAAATAAAAGGATCATGCTCGTACCAAAGTGTGTTCGTGTTCACACTTACTAGACCATATTCTCGTTTAATACTCCCAGCTTTATGTGGGTTTGTATCAAATCAACGACACTTGAATAAAATCACCTGGCAACGGTCTTTGTACAGTAATTGAATTACAGATGTCAGTTTACCTTAGAAATCAACATCGGCGGTGTCGCCGTCCCCAGTTCCAGATGTCAGTTTACCATAGTTTTCTAACTCTTCAATTTGCAGCATGTTGGGAGGTACGATATCTCCTACCATATCATCAATGTCATCTTTGTTCATCGATGCATATGGATAAGCGTCATTTATTATACCCATAACTTAGTCATTATCATTCATGGACATTTCATCAATGTGCGGCACAAGTGGTTGGGAATTCGATGAAGTCGAACCAAATTCTCGTTGCTCCACATGATAAATCCACCTCGTATAATTCTGAATCATCCCATACCTCGGCAAATGTTATCGAACCGTATTGAATGTCTGCCACAAACAATTGTTACAACATTGACACAGACACTTGATATGATTAGTCGTACCAGTGACATGTGCCCTTGCAAACTCAATGAAGCTCTCTATCCCATTTAAATATTCATCACAGCATTTGTCATGATTTTGTATCCACTGTCTTTTCATTACGCCTGTTTTCAGTTTATAAACAAAACATGAGAATTCAAAAGAATTAATGACACTAATGCGATTAGGTTTCAATGTGGAAAATTTTCGGCAGCATCTCAATTACAATTCTTCAAGTGGACGATGTAGATATTATTAATTAATAAATATCTAGTATGCACTTGAAAAACAATGTGAGACATTCCCAAAAATCCACACGATAGCAACCTAATTTCATGAAATTTCAAAAAAAAAAATTAGCAATTTCCTCACCGTTCTCCAAGTGAAAGAAAGAGACGATTGGAGGTGTGGCCGGCACCGGCGACGCAGAGAGAGGAAGAAGCCTAATTAACTGTTGGAAGCTTGGAGTATATAGTGAGAGAAATCAATCGAGCAAAGAAAAAAATAAAACGAGAGGAGAATACAGTGAAAAACGCAAATCTGATTATTTTAATTTGTGGTAAAGATGAACAGGTCAGAGCTTGTGCGATGACACCGTTCGTCGCCCTAGGATGTTTTAGGCGATGAACCTGCTCGCTTTAAGCGACGATTCTTTGTCGTGAATACTTTATGCGACGAAGATTTACAGTTCGTCGCGTACGATATATTTAGGCGACGACAAAGTTTGTCGCCTTAGGATGTTCAAGTTGGTCGACACATAGTCATAGGTATTTTAGGGCGACAAAATATTTGGGTTTAAGCGACAATACTTTGTTGCATATTATTTATGCAACAAAGGCTTCCAGTTCCTCGCGTAAGATATATTTAGGCGACGAAAAAGTTTGTCGCCCGAGGATGTTCAAGTTGGTCGTTCAAAGTAGTTGACACGTAGCCCTAGGTATTTTAGGGTGACAAAATATTTGGTTTTAAGCGACGACATGTTGTCGCATATTAGTTATGCGACGAAGGCTTCAAGTTCGTCGCGTAAGAGGTTTTTAAGCGACGAAACAGTGCGTCGCATTAAATAGTTAGCTATTTTTGTAATAGCGTGACGATATTAAATATGTTGTCACGCCAAGTTAATTTTGAGCGACAAAACTTGCCTCGTCGCGCTACGAGTCGTGGCAAAAGGGGATCTATCATAACATTTTAAGGAATAAACTTCATTTTTCTTCAAGGAATCTACTTCTAACCAATTTGGACTTTGCAGAATCATGTATGATTGTTTATTCCAATTTTATATGAAATTGTGACAAGTACATCGGTGTCCTAACTTAAATATGGGGTGCAAATACAATAACCAATATTTTGTGCCATTGGGTTGCTCTGAATTAATTCTGGCAATTCCCTACTTGTGGTAAGTCGAAAACATATTAGTGTGCCAATAGTAACATTTATCATTAATGATGCGGGTCTCGAGGCAACCCCTAACATGATTCTCGAGGTCTTGCTAGGTTTCATGATAGCACATAGAGGGTATGCATAACCATGACATACCAAGTTGGTAGAAATCTCAAGCTAGATACATTGATTTGAATATTGAGGCAGTGTTTGTTACCATTACACCACAACAATTTTGATGGCAAGTGATGGCGCATGTCAAGAAAATAAAGATATTGTATCAATCAAACATCATGGATAAGACTGGTAAATCCAATATCATTCAGAGCGAAGACTATAATTGGTGGATTTGAATAGCTTATAGAAATAGAGCATTTTATGATATAAGGAAGTAGCTCACCCCCAACCCCCCAAAAAAAAAAGAGAGTAGTAGAAATGAGTTATGCTTTAGGGGCTCATATTACATCCACTTAAAAATTAGCTGCCCTAAAGCTCGAGACTAGTAATTGTAGTTGCTACCACGGTAGTTGTTCATTCGATCCATGAATTAATCTTCAGTCATCCTTGTTAACTTGGATGACCACTTTCCCAATGTTAGAGCTAGAAAACATGGAACCCAAGCTTTCCAAAAAGCTCTCAATGCCATAGTAAATCTTATGCTTGGAATTGATCATCCCTTTCTTCATGTACTCTTCCATCTCTTTAGCAAATTCTCCAAATCGATTCACATGGGAGGAGCCAACCATAAATCCTTCCATCCTCACTTCTTTACCTACCATGTTGAGGAGATTACATACCCCTTCTCTTTCACTTGAAGGCTATATTTGAACAGTAGTAACAGAGTGAGAAAGCAAAGAACCTAGACTCAATCACTAAACTAAACATTTTTATCAAAAAAAACATTATACCAAATTGACATTTTTATAACAACCCCAAAAACAGTATTACTTTTGAGCTATAACAGTCCACCAAACAATTTTACACATTTTGACAAACAAAATTATACAATAATAATTGTATCACCATGAAGAGTATGGTGCTACAAGTTATACTATTCACGGTGATCCAATTTATTGTGTCACTTTTTTTGTGAAACAGTTTTTCATCTTTTGACTAAATTTAGTTTTGACTTGAAATTGTTTAGTGGACTGTTACAACTCAAAAGTGAGACTATTTTGGGAGTTGTTACAAAAATGCCAATTTGGTGTAGTTAAAGAATAAAAAAACAAAAAAAAGGCTAATTAAATAATATCATTATGGCGATTGAGAATATTTTACCTGATTGTATTGGGAGATCATTCCACATAAAGGGATACGAGCTCGAGTATTAACATGGTTGAGAACAGCTTCAAGCATTTTGCCCCCCACGTTGTCAAGGTAAACATCAATACCATTTGGGAAATACCTATAGAATGAAGCAAATTAAATCACACACAGTGGAATAAATAGGACATCTCAAACTGAAACAGTTCATTGAGCATAACATACTTGTTTAAGGCATCATTGAAATCAGTCTCTTTGTTATAGTTGAATGCATCATCGTATCCAAAGTTCTCTTTCAGGAGTTTTACCTGCGTTATAAATTTTAAGAATGTAATTGAACGTGAAGTTATAATTGAATATGATCATTTTGAAAAAATTGGAACAAATCATAGAGCTTTCAATAGTCAACCACAAATCTTATCAACAAGCTAATTTGTTGTCATAATTAATTAATTTGAATTAGAAAATTATTACTAGATATTAGTAGCCTAAAGTGAATAATTAAAAATTTGAAAGCTATAAAACTAAATAGTTGTCTTTTGCTTTGAAAATACTTAAATTGGTAAAGTTCATTTTTCTTGTTTTAGTTTTTTCATGAAATAAAAATAAAAATTATTAAAATATCAAGTATTAGATGTACTTATATAGATGTACACAACACCACTGGCACAAGTCGTATAGTTATGTTTTTTACTTGGACTCTTGTTTCATAAGATTAAGGATCTACTGAGTGTTTCACTCTTGTATGATACTATAACTTCTATATAAGTTGGCTTTTGTAAGCATAATAAACATACGGAGGAACAACAACCTTCTTCTTCTATTTATTATAATATCAGAGCTAGTCTGCTCCTGATTTCTGCTCCTCGTCTTTTACATATTTTTCAATTGCTTTCACCCATAATGGTTTATTCGAAGAAGAAAAATACAAATCCACACTCTAAACCAAAGGATTAGATGATCCTTCCTGTCACAATGACACCATTATGCAAGATTATAGATCCATGATTGATCGTGATTAGTATATGCAAATATTATATGATATTCTATATTATATAATCTTTTGTATATAGGAAGACATTGCAGGATCTTTTGTACAAGGAAGATGATGATATTCTTTCATAGTTTATCTTATGTGTTTGGGTATATAATCCCACGTATTGATGTACATTGAATAACAGTAAATAAAAGATTTATTCTCCCTTATAACATGGTATCAGGGTGGTCGATGACCTAACATGTTTCCGCAACAACATTCCTATTCACATCAGTCTAGAAATCAAAACGCATCTATCGTTCATTAAGTCATCATCATGATGAACGAGAATACCACCAACAATTCCATCTTAGACCAATCCTCTGGTGCTAGTGAAATTAATTTAACCATCCATATTAACACCGTTCAAGGAGACAACACCAATTTTTCCTCCGGAATCAAACTAACTGAACATAACTACTCCCTATGGCACCAAGTCATGGAGATGAAGATTGTCGGATGCGAGAAACATGGTCATGTAACTGGGGATATCACCTAACCTACAGTCACAAACTCAACATACAACAAATGGCGTGCGTCAGATTACCAACTCAAGGGATGGTTATTTGATGCAATGCAACCCGATTAGATGAAATGGTTCATCCGTTATGATACAACAAAGCAAGTCTGGGATGCAATCAAGAAAACATAATCTGATGGTGCAGATGAAGCAAGAATTTATGATCTACATAGAAGATCACTCACAATAACACATAATGGAACACTTGGATACCAATTACTACAACGAGCTCACTGGGATCTTCCCAGAAATTGATCAATTAAGCCCAAGCAACATGCAACATCCAGCAGACACTGAAACTAGACACAAGGAGTTTGATCGTCTCCGAGTTTATATCTTTCTTTTCGGATTGGATAATAACTTTGATCAGATCCGAGGAGAGATCTTGAGGATGAAACCTAAACTTGACCTTGAGGTCTCATACACACATGTTAAACCAAAGAGCAACCAATAGGTAACCATGTCTGTATCGAGTGTCACACTCAAATCCACTATTTTGGTTGCTATGAGGTCTAAGCAATCAAGGTCACCCATTTAAAACTTTGACTCCGCTGCACCTGCTCGTAACCGGACTCCAATGAAGTGTACCAAATGTGGTATAGAGAACCACACAATTAAGGATAAAAAAGGGACTCGAGCAGAGCTTCATTTGCATCCACTGAGTCATCCCAAGAACTTACATCATAACATTCATCAGGTACATTTGACTCCAAGGCCTTGGCCACCTCAAGTAATCCATCTCTCACTCCTTCACTTACTTGTAATAAATCATGGATTATTGATATTGGCGCGATTGATCAAATGGCATCTAGTATCACGGGGTTACACTCTATTAAACCTTCAAACCAAACACATGTCACCAATGCCAATGGAACCCCTCCCCAGTTATAGGAGAAGGGTCCCTATCTCTTACACCTTCATTAAGCCTAGATCGTGTCTTAGTTGTCCCTTCACTCGACTATGAATTATTATCCGTTTCTCAAATCATTGATTCCCTTAATTGTTATGTTGTTTGTTTCAGGATCTTCTCACCAGAGCCACGATTGGATGTGGTACTAGGAGAGGAAAATTTTATTATCTGGACTTATCAAAAGACTACAGTAAAAGATTGAGTAAATAAATCATGTACGAGGGGACGAGTTCGATAAGATGAAGATGATTTGGCTTTTACATAAACGATTAGGACATGCTTCTTTAGGTTATTTGAAACATTTATTTCCAGACTTATTTTCCCAATTTACTGAAGCGTATTTTCATTGTGAAACTTGCATTTTAGCAAAGAGCCACCGTGTCTCTTGTCCATTAAATTTGAATAAAAGCTATGTGCCATTTATGATTGTCCATTCTGATGTTTGGGAACCGTCAAGAATTTCTAGTAATCGTGGTTTTAAGTGGTTTGTGACATTAATATATGATTGCACTAGGATGACCTGGGTTTTTCCCATGAAAACAAAAAGGGAAATCTTCACCAAATTCAAATATTTCACCAATATGTTGTTACTCAGTTTGACAAGAAAATTACAACACTTCGATCTGACAATGGAGAAGAGTATGTCGACAATGATCTGAATCATTTCTTGAGCCAACATAGTATTGTCCATGAAACCACATGTACCTATACACCACAACATAATGGTGTAGCGGAACAGAAAGAATCATCATCTCATGGACGTGGTTCATGCCTCTTTATTTGAGGCTCATATGCCTCATTCTTTATAGGGGGAGGCTCTTAATTCTGCTACATATCTCATAAATAGAACAACATCCAATACTCTTCAGTACAAAACTCCATTCTAGACAATAACTACCCTTCTCACACTAAACTTCGAACCATGGGTCATCGGTTGTGTTGCTTACGTCCATTTACATCGACACCAACGTGGTAAGTTGGATAAACGTGCACGGCATTTGTCTTTGTGGGGTATGCTGACACTCAGAAGGATTATAAATGTTTTTAGCCGCCTACCCAGACCTTACACATTACAGTAGATGTTGCCTTCCATGAAAGTGAGTTTTATTACTCAGGAGAAGATTCTAAATATCCCCTGCAGGGGGAAAACTCTATCTTTGCAGAAGATACTCAGAATCAGATCATCCAAATCCCACAAAATTTTCCAGAACAACCTTACATGCCTCCTACAGATACAGTAATCCTTGATGCAGTGACTATTGACCCACCAGTTATAGGGGTACCAAAAACATGAACCGGAAGGATTGGAGACTCCAGATAACATTTCAAATACAACTTCATAACATTTCAAATAAAACTTCCACTATAGTACCAATCCAATCAAGACCTGAAAAAGCTCCAAAGGTAACTGAAAACTCAACCTCAAGCTTCTCTTACATTGTACCCGCTTTACCCGAGTCAATTCATACATGAAACACAAGTTATTTGTTACCTCCCCTACAACTAGTAGGGTTGAAAACCAAACCGATGGTTCGGTTTTTTTACCTAAACCATGAACCGAACCGACTTTGGTCGGTTTTAAATTTTCAAACTGAAATCGAATCGACCATTAACAAAATTGAACCGAAACCGATCCGATTCTAATTTATGCAAACCGTAACCTAATCGAACCGACCAAAACTAAACTAAAACTGAAATAAAACCGAATCGCTCGACTATTTTAAACATATTGTATTATTTTTATATAAAATATATATTATTTGTTATATATATTCGAACCGGTTTTATTGATTAAAATCACATAAAAACCGAAAATCGAACCGAACATTTCGGTTTTGAATTTTTTTAAATCGAAACTGAAGTTAAGTCGAACCGATCGGTTCGGTTTTGCTCGGTTCGGTCAGTTTAATAGGTTTGGTAAGTTTTTTGTTCAACCCTAACAACTAGAAAAATACCTCAACAACAATATGATCCTGACCCCAAAACTAAAGGTTAAATACCCCATTGCTAGTCATGTGTCTTTACATAGGTTGTCACCGTCATGTGCGTCATTTGTATGTCAATTGTCCACTTTGTCTATTCCTTTCCAAGTAATGTGTAGGAAACCCTAAATCATCCCAAGTGGGATCAAGAAATGAATGAAGAAATGATGCACTCTAAAAAAGGTTCACCTGGGAGATGACTCTCTTCCTAAAGGGAAGAAGAAAGTGGGTTGTAGATGGATATAGATACAATAAAGTGCAAGGTAGATGGCACCATTGAACGATACAAAGCATACTAGTGGTGAAAGGTTACACTCAGACGTATGGGATTGACCATAGTAAAACTTTTGCTCCTGTAGCCAAGATCAATACAATCCGGGTGCTTTTCTCTCTAGCAGCAAACTTGGATTAACCATTGCACCAATTTGATGTAAAAATGCATTTTTGTATGGATACCTAGAAGAAGAAGTCTATATGGACCCTCCTCCAGGATGCAAAATCGGATCAAATCGAAGTAACATGGTGTGTAAATTGAGAAAGTCTCTTTATGGATTGAAACAATCGCCTAGAGCATGGTTTGAAAGATTCAGTAAGTAAATGAAGAGTTTTGGCGACAAACATAGTAATTCCGATCATACCCTTTTCCTAAAACATAGGAAAGGTAAAATCATTGTTCTTATAGTATATGTTGATGACATGGTAGCAACAGGAAATGATTCGGAAGAAAGGATTGCATTACAATGCCATTTGGAAAGTGAATTGAAATGAAAGACCTTAGTGCCTTGAAGTATTTCTTAGGCATTGAAGTGACTTGCTCAAAATAAGGAATATTTCTCTCACAACAAAAATGTATCCTTGACATTTTGACTAAAACTGGAATGTTAGCCAGCAAACCAGCAGACACCCCACCCCAATGGATGTGAATTCTTGGCTTGGGGAATATCCAGATCAGGTAACCACCAACAAAGAAAGATATCAAGACATCGTGGGAAGGTTAATCTATCTCACATACACTCGACCTGATGTTACATATGCGGTAAGTGTGTGAGTCAATTCATGGATGTACCAAGTGAAGCTCATATAGATGTTGTAAACCAAATTCTGAGATATTTGGAGTCGGTTCCTCGCAAAGGATTGATATTCACAAAACATGGTCATCTAGATTTTGAGGGTCACACTGGTGCAGACTGGGCTGGTTTTGTTACCGACAAGCGATCCACATCTGGATACTTTACCTTTGTGGGAGGAAATATGGTCTCTTGGCGAAGTATGAAACAAAAGGTGATGTCAAAATCAAGTGCTGAAGCAAAATACAGGGGTATGGAACATGGAGTATGTGAGTTACCCTAGATCAGGAACTTGTTGAGGGATTTGGGATTCAAACCCAGACAGGCTATGTGATTGCATTGTGATAACAAAGCTGCAATAGACACTACTCATAACCCAGTGCAACAAACACTTCATCAAGGAGAAACTCGAAGCCAAGATCATTGAGGTACCATTTGTTAAATCCGAGGATCAACTTATACATGTTCTCACCAAAGCAGTCACAGGTAGAGTATTTCATAGCTCACTTTTCAAGTTAGGCATTAATCACATATATGCTCCAACTTGAGGGGGAGTGTCGCAATGACACCGTTATGCAAGATCGTAGGATCCATGATTGATCCTGATTAGTATATGCAAAGAATGATCTTTTGTATATAGGAAGATATTGTATGATCTTTTGTATATAGGAAGATGATGATATTCTTTCCTAGTTTAGCTTATGTGTTTGGGTATATAATCTCATGTATTGATGTATATCGAATAACAATAAAGAAAAACTTTCTTCTCCCATTATAACACTTTCTTCATTTACTAGTAAGATAGGTCCACAACTATACTTTCAATCTAGTATTATTGGTGATAGCTACAATACATGGTTGTTATTCATCTCTAGAGCACTTCGAGACAAAAACGAAATTGATTTCGTAGATGCTCAATCAAGATGCCTAACGAAAAAACCAAGTGGTTTAGGTGTGATGATCTTGTTGCTTCATGGATTCTCAATTTTGTTACCTCAAGAATACGTGGGAGTATTCTATATGTTGATTCATCTTTTGATATCTCGAAGGACCTGAGTGATCGGTTCTCACAAACCAATGCGCCACAGATCTATCAACTCAAGCAATGGCATTCCTCATTGAAACAAGACAACACTATTAGGGGTGGGCAGGGGACGGAATGAGACAGAATGTACCTTATCCCTATCCCACTCGTTCGTTCGGGATCGGGACGAAATAGACCTCATTCCTATTCCACCCGCTCGTTTGGTATCGGGATGGGATGAACATGTACTAAATAGTTTTCCAATGAAGAATAATAAAAACATTTCATCTCACATTGCTCACACACAAATAATGCATAATTATGTACATATAACTTTCATCATAACAATATAAAATGTCATATAAAAAATTTCATCTCTCATTGCTCCTAATTGTATCTTGTATTAATTAATATAAGTTCTCAAGTTGTCTTAATATAAGTTCAAAAAATGAAAAATATTGCTCATTGACAAAAGTTTCAACTATATAACTCATAGTGCAAAACTAAACCAAACCATCATTTGCCTTTTATTTTGCTACAAGAATAATTGTCCCATAATTAATCTAAAATGTGAAAAAGCATAAATTTTCATGGGTTCTATTTGACCTAAAATATTCAAATTGAAGTTTTTATCTAAACATAGAGTACCAAATCAAACAAGCTTTCAAACAATAGATGTTTTGATTTAATTTCAACACATTCTAAACTTTTCTTTAGAAGAGTATAATAATAATAAATATTAAATAAATAAGTTCGGGATGGGATGGGATGGGCGGGATTGAAAATCTCCATTCTGATCCCATCCCATTCTAGATTGGGACGGGATGGGATCGGGATGAGTTTGATCAATCCCAAAATGACTTGAAAAAATTGGGACGGGATCGGGATCACGAAATGGGATGCCCACCCCTAAACACTATGGTCTATGTTTAATTCACTTCACTCAAATCTATATGGGATGACATAAATTTTTTATCTGTTGTTCTTGTTTGCACTTGTCATCATGGATTTACAACTAACAATCAGGTTCAAGAGGATCGTGTAATGGAATTTTTGCAAGGTCTTCATGACTATTACTCTGCAATTCGTAGTCAAATTTTACTCATGGATCCATTCCCCAGTGTTGTAAAATTTATTCTTTGGTCGGGCAGAAGAACAACAACAAAAAATCCATGCGTTGTCCACATGCGCTACTGATCACATGACATCTAGTATCACCGGGTTACCCTCTACTAAATCTTCAAACCAAACACATGTCACCAATGCCAATGGAACTCCCTCCTCAGTTATTGGAGAAGGATCCCTATCTCTTACATCGTCATTAAGCCTAGATCGTGTCTTAGTTGTCCCTTCACTCGACTATGACTTATTATCCATTTCCCAAATCATTGATTCCCTTAATTGTACTGTGTGTTTTTTGCTGTTGTATTGTTTGTTTCAAGATCTTCTCACTAGGGTCGTGATTGGATGTGGTATTAGGAGGGGAAAATTGTATTATCTAGACCTATCAGAAGACTACAGTAAGAGACTAAGTAAATCACATCATGTAAGAGGGGACATATTCAATAACATAAAGATGATTTGGCTTTGGCATAAACGATTATGACATGCTTCCTTTGGTTATTTGAAACATTTATTTCCAGACTTATTTTCCTAATTTACTGAAACATATTTTCATTTCTTTTATCCATTAAATTTGAATAAAAGCTATGTGCCATTTATGATATTGTCCATTCTAATGTTTGGGAACCGTCAAGAATTTTTAGTAATCGTGGTTTTAAGTGGTTTGTGACATTTATAAATGATTGCACTAGGATGACCTGGGTTTTTCCCATGAAAGCAAAAAAGGGAAATCTTCACCAAATTCAAATTATTTCACTAGTATGTTGTTACTCAGTTTGACAAGAAAAATTACAACACTTTGATTGACAATGGAGGAGAGTATGCCAACAATGATCTGAATCATTTCTTGAGCAACATGGTATTGTCCATGAAACCACATGTACATATACACCACAACATAATGGTGTAGTAGAACGAAAGAATCATCATCTCATGGATATGGTTCGTGCCTTTTTATTTGAGGCTCATATGCCTCATTCTTTTGGGGGGAGGCTATTTGTTCTGCTGCATATCTCATCAATAGAACAACATCCAATACTCTTCATTACCAAACTCCATCCCAAACAATAACTACACTTCTCACGATGCCATCCATACCAAACCTCGAACCATGGGTCTTTGGGTGTTTTGCTTATGTCTATTTACATCAACACCATTGCGGTAAGTTGGATTCATGTGCACGACGATGTGTTTTTGTGGGGTATGGTGGCACTCAGAAGGGTTATAAATGTTTTCATCTGCCTACTCAGACTTTACACATTACAGCAGACGTTGCCTTCCATGAAAGTGATTTCTAATACTCAGAAGGAAATTCTAAATATCCCCTGCAGGGGATAACTTTATCTTTGCAGAAGATACTCAAAATCAGATCATCCAAATCCCATAAAATGTTCCAGAAAAACCTTAGATGCCTCCTATAGATACAGTAATCCCTGATGCAGTGGCTACCAGTTACAGGGGTTCAACAAGAACATGAACCAAAAGGATTGGAGACTCCAAATAACATTTCAAATACAACTTCCACTACAGTACCAATCCAATCAAGACCTGAAGAAGCTCCAAACGTAACTGAAAACTCAACCTCAAGCTTATCTTACATTGTACCTACTTTATTTGAGTCAAGTCATACATGAAACACGAGTTATTTGTTATCTCCCCGAACAACTAGAGGAATACCAAGACAACAATATGACCCTAACCCCAAAACAAATGTTAAATATCCTATTGCTAATCATGTGTCTATACATGGGTTGTCACCATCATGTGCATCATTTGTGTGTCAATTGTTCACTGTGTCTATTCCAAGTAATTGTAGGAAACCCTAAATCATCCCAAGTGGGCTCAAGCAATGAATGAAGAAATGAGGCACTCCAAAAAAATTCCACCTGGGAGATGACTACTTTTCCTAAAGGGAAGAAGAAAGTGGGTTGCAGATGGATATAGATACAGTGAAGTGCAAGGCAGATGACACCATTGAATGATACATAGCAGACTAGTGGTGAAAGGTTACACTCAGACTTATGGGATTGACTATGGGGAAACTTTTGCTCATGTAGCCAAGATCAATACAATCCAAGTACTTTTTTCTCCAGCAGCAAACTTGGATTGGCCATTGCACCAATTTGATAAAAAATGCCTTTCTGCATAGAAATCTAAAAGAAGAAGTCTATATGGACCCCCTCCAGGATGCAAGATTGGATCAAATTAAAGTAACATGGTGTGTAAACTGAGAAAGTCTCTTTATGGGTTGAAGCAATAGCCCAGAGCATGGTTTGAAAGATTAAGCAAGTAGATGAAGAGTTTTGGCTACAAGCAGAGTAATTTTGATCATACCCTTTTACTGAAACATAGGAAAGGTAAGATCGTTGTTCTTATAGTATATGTTGATGACATGGCAGAAATAGGAAATGACTTAGAAGAAATAATTGCATTACAACGCTATTTGGAAAGTGAGTTTGAAATGAAAGACCTTAGTGCCTTGAAGTATTTCTTAGGCATTGAAGTGACTTGCTCAAAACAAGGAATTTATCTCACAACGGAAATATATCCTTGACATTTTGACTGAAATTGGAATGTTAGCCAGCAAACCAGCAGATACCCTAATGGAAGTGAACTCTCGGCTTGAGGAATATCTAGATTAGGTAACCAACAAAGAAAGATATCAACGCCTTGTGGGAAGGTTAATCTATCTCGTACACACTCGAGCTGATATTACATATGCGGTAAGTGTGGTGAGTCGATTCATGCATGCACCAAGTGAAGCCCATATAGATGCTATAAATCACATTCTGAGATACTTGAAGTTGATTCTTGGCAAAGGATTGTTATTCTCAAAACATGGTCATCTAGATGTTGAGGGTCACAATGGTGCAACTGGTACGGATAGGCAATCCACATCTGGATACTTTACCTTTGTGGGAGGAAATCTGGTCTCTTGGCGAAGTAAGAAACAAAAGGTGGCATCAAGATCAAGTGCTGAAGAAGAATACTGGGGTATGGCACATGGAGTATGTGAGTTACCCTGTATCATAAACTTGTTGAGGGATTTGCGATTCAAACCTAGACAGGCCATGTGATTCCATTGTGATAACAAAGCTGCAATATATACCACTCATAATCCAGTGCAACAAACACTTCATCGGGGAGAAACTTGAAGCCAAGATCATTGAGGTACCATTTGTTAAATTCGAGGATCAACTTGTAGATGTTCTCACCAAAGCACCTCACTTTTCAAGTTGGGCATTAACCACATATATGCTCTAACTTGAGGGGGAGTTTCACAATGACGCCATTATGCAAGATCATAGGATCCATGATTGATCCAGGTTAGTATATGCAAAGAATGATCTTCCGTATATATGAAGATATTGTATGATCTTTTGTATATAGGAAGATGATGATATTCTTTCCTAGTTTAGCTTGTATATAATCTAATGTATTGATGTACATTGAATAACAATAAAGAATTTTTTTTCTCCCATTATAACACTTTCTTCGTTCACTACTAAGATAGGCCCACGACTATTCTTTCCCTCTTGTGTTATTGGTGATTACTACAATATATTGTTGTGATCCATCTCTAGAGCACTTCGATCCAAAAACAAAATTGATTTCGTAGATGCTCAATCAAGATGCCTAACGAAAAAACCAAGTGGTCTAGGTGTGATGATCTTGTTGCTTCATGGATTCTCAATTCTGTTACCTCGAGAATACGTGGGAGTATTCTATATGTTGATTCATCTTTCGATATCTGGGAGGGCTTGGGTGATCGGTTCTCAAATCAATGCGCCACAAATCTATCAACTCAAGCAATGGCTTTTCTCATTGAAACAAGACAACACTATGGTATATGTTTAATTCACTTTACTAAAAAATCTTTATGGGATGACTTAAATTCTTTATCTATTGTTCTTGTTTTCACTTGTCGTCATGGATCTACAAATGCTAATCAGGTTAAAGAGGACCGTGCAATGGAATTTTAGCAAGGTTTTCATGACCATTATTCTGCAATTCGTAGTCAGATTTTACTAATGGATCCATTCCCTAGTGTTGTAAAATTTATTCTTTGGTCGGGCAAAAGAACAACATCAAAAAATCTATGCGTTGTCCAGTCCTGTTCCAAAAGTCGCGGCCTGGGTTGCTCAATTAAAAAAAAAAGGTTTTTAGTCGCAAACTCATTTTTCAGCCATCAAATAATGGTAAAGCTAAGATGAATTAGTTCCAAAGCTATTCACAAGGTGGACAAAATCATATGGTGGAGGCAGACCACGTCCATTTTGCAATTATTGCAACTAGGTTGGGCGTTTTCGGATGACATGTTACAAGCTGTATGAGTACCCTACTAAAATTATGAAAGCTAATTCATTTTTAGCAACATCTCATAATTCAACTCCTATGTTCTCTATTGAACAATATAACAAGCTCCTAAGCTTTCTTGATTCAGTTAGCTCCAAACCACAAGCCAATGTCACAGGTATTTCCCTATCATTCTCATCCAAATCAGTATGGACCATTGATTCTAGTGCCACTAATCATGTCTACTCGACATTACATCTATTTGTTGGAGAACAATCAGAACAATGTATAAATTTATTGAAATAAATAATATAACAATACAAATACTATTTGCATTATAAATTGATTACAACGAAATCAAATAAAATAAATAATTTTACTAACTTGTATTGCAGATAGACGCTTGCGAAATCACTATCTTGAATTGGCGGAGTTGGTACATCTTGATTTGTAGATAGAGGCTAGCGGATACGCTATGTCCTATAGACAAAAATTGCCCCTACTCGGTGTTGTAGTTCTTTAGGCGTCTGACTATCAGAATTCAACACCGTAGCACAAAAATGTTGGCTCTGGCGAATTTACCGAATGCGATCTCTCTTAGAAGTGAAGAAGAATGAATAACTCTAGAAAATTAATGTATTTGAAGAACTTGTTTTTCTCTTCAATATATAGAGAACAAAATAGTGTGTTGATCAGACACATCCTTTCTTAAATCAAAAGACACATCTTTTCTCTTCAATGTTAGTTATTTGCTATACAAACTCCAACAATACCCCACATTTGTATAGTAAATATACAAAGTTGTCTTCTGGAGAGAAACTTAGACATAATATGCATCGGGAGAGGTGTCTTTTGGACTTGAATCTTCCTTAGTGACTACTTATAAGATTTACCGGTGACGCAGTGTGTCTAGGAGACATTGAATTGTTCACCATGTTTAGTAAATCAAGACAATGAGCATCACACATATTATATCTTCACATTTTTCAATTCATACGGTTGTGTTCATTTTGGTCTTGAACAAATCCCGGATTCATGAGAGCTTTAGAGAACTCAGCCATATCATTATCATAAATGCAACCCCACATTTACTCCCATATAGGCGACACTTAGATTATTAATACCCTGTTGTATTCATCTTATCTTGCAAGAGATTAGTGTCATTAAGAATAAATAAATATTCACCCTGACCATCACATGTAGTATACATTTCTTATCATAGGATTGAGTAAGTGTGTACACTCTATTCTTTGAGTTTCACCTAACTAGTTTGCCCTTTGAACCTAGGCTTTGAAATTTCATTTGGCTAGGTTAGGTTTCCGCCAGATATACTCTTCATTGGATTGGCTTTAAGCCCATTCCCCTCGATTTAACACTTGCTCTTTTGGTATACCCTTTTTAAGTTGATCTGCAATATTCTCCTTTGACTTCACATAGTCAATTGAAATTATCCCAGTTTTGAGCAATTGTTTTATTATGTTATGCCGCCATCTTATGTGCTTAGACTTGCCATTGTAAATGTTATTTTTTGCTCGCACAATGGCTGCCATGCAGTCACAGTGAATACATATAGCAGTCACAGGTTGAGGCCATAACAAAATATCTTCTAAAAAAATTCCCAGCCAATCTACTTTTTCAGCAGTCTGGTCTAAGACTAAAAATTTAGATTACATTGTGGAACGTGTTATACACGTTTGTTTTTGTGATTTCCACGACACTGCTGCCCCACCAAGTGTAAATACATATCCACTTGTGGATTTTGCCGTTTTACTTTTTCTAAATGTTGTACTTAGGCTTGGACTTGTTTCAATCCTCAACAACATTGGCTTTGGCGTCGAACTCAGAAGTATTCATTCCCTCACTCTTGCGCTGATCTTCTTGAACCCTTAATTTGAGAACCAAATCCTCTATTGTCATATCAGTCTTCTTATGTTTGAGATGAATCTTGAAATCGTTCCAAGATGGAGGCAATTTCTCAATGACAGCCCCGACTGCAAATTGGTGTGGCAATTCCATTCCCTCTTAAGCAAGTTCTAGGATCATAATCTGGAGTTCCTCCACTTGGTTCACAACAGTCTTCGAGTCTATCATTTGGTAATTTAAAAAATTTTCAATGATAAACTTCTTTGAACCAACATCTTTAATTTTATATTTATTCTCTAGGAAATCCCAAAGTTCTTTTGTTGTTTTGTATGATCTATACACATCATACAACGTATAATCGAGACTGTTTAGGATATAGTTCCTACATAAAAACTCACTATGTTTTCATGCATCAATTGCATTACAATGATCTGTGAAAATGTCATCTCCTTCAGTGACAGGAACATCTTCATTGACAATATGAGCAAGGTTCAAGGTTGTTAGATAGAACAACATCTTCTGTTGCCAGCGTTTGAAATCCACACCCTTGAACTTGTTTGGTTTCTCAACATGGGGTTTGACGCCATTAACTTATTGTTCCATAATTCAGTCTATAGATTGTTGGAGAACAATCAGAACAATGTATAAATTTGTTTGAAATAAATAATGTAACAATACAAATATTATTTGCATTATAAATTGATTACAACGAAATCAAATAAAATAAATAATTTTACTAACTTGTATTGAAGATAGAGGCTTGTGAAATCACTTTCTTGAATTGGCGGAGTTGGTACGTCTTGATTTGTAAATAGAGGCTAGCGGATACGCTATGTCCTATAGACAAAATTCGCCCATATTCGGTGTTGTAGTTCTTTAGGCGTCTGACTAGCTACCAGGATTCAACTATCTAATACTAACACCGTAGCACAAAGGTGTTGGCTCTGGCGAATTTACCGAATGTAATCTCTCTCAAAAGTGAAGAAGAATGAATAACTCTAGAAAATTAATGTGTCTGAAAAACTTGTTTTTCTCTTCGATATATAGAGAATAAAAGAGTGTGTTGATCAGACACATCTTTCTTAAATCAAAAGACACATTTTTTCTCTTCAAGTGCAAAAGACACATTTTTTCTCTTCAATGTTGGTTATTTATTATACAAACTCCAACACTATTATCTATATATACGATTTGTTCTACACATTCCATTCTTAAACTTCTGGATTGAAATGTCATTTAATTACCGATGTTGGTATTGTTATTCTCTCACTACTATTACACCTTGATAATATTCTTTGTTTCTACCTTTCAATTCAACTTGATTTCTGTTAGAAAATTAGTCGAATCCTAACCCATCTCTATCATTTTCAATAATGATTGTTGTATTTTTCAGGACCAGTTATTGAATAGGTAGATTGGATTGGGATGCCTCCATGAGGGATTTTCACCTTCAGTTGTCTTCTATGTGTTCCTTTTAAAGTTCCACCACCAATAATGGCATTACCGATTAGGAAACGCCTCTTCTATTCCTTTCCAAATGCTAGCAAAGCAAACTTGTTCAGACAATGCTACTTGCACTATATGTAGTCCACAAGTTAAGCAAACCCACTTAAGTTTTCCTAATAGTTCAAACAAACAAGTAGGCCATTTCAATTGATTCACTGTGACATTTGGGGTTCATTTTATTTGCCATCAAATTCAAATGCTAGAGTTGTTTTTAAACTATTATCAATGACTTCAGTCGTGCCACATGGATCCATTTAATGAATGTTAAATCTGAAACTTCAAAAAGCTTACAATCCTTATTTGCTATGGTGCAAAATTAATTTCATTGAAAAAAATCCATTCACTCATATATGGCAGTGCTGACTAGATGAAGAGTTAAACGATATCCAAATCATCCAATCTGATAATTGGTCAGAATTCTTATCGCAAGTTGTGCACAATATTTTTCAGCCCACGGAGGCATCCATCAACGCAGTTATGTTGCTACACCACAACAAAATGTAGTAGAGAGAAAACATCATCACCTACCTACTTAATGTTGCACGCGCTTTACATTTTCAAACTCATCTTCCGTTATCCTTTTTGGGTGAATGCTCTCTAACTTCAGCCTATATCATCATCAACAAATTACCCACTCTTTTGTTAGGTGGAAATCTCCACATGAAATCCTTTTCCGCACACAACCCAGTTATAGTCATCTTCGCAGTTTTTGGTTGCTTTTATTTTGCCCGTAATACTCGTATCAAAAGAAATTTGATAAAAAAGGGCATCACATTTTTTATATATTGCCACCAAGAAAATTTGCAATTCTAGTGATGTGATATTCCATGAGAATATTTTTCCTCAGCCTCACAATTGAACTCGCAGGTTCATCCGTTACCTCTCATTAATTGATGATGGCACCTTCAATTATTCTCCATCTCCACATGAAATTTCAAATTTACCAACTCATGTCATGGATTCAACTTAATGGACGGAATCTGCCCCACAATTACCTATCCAGCAAATTCAGCCACTACAAAATCGTCATCAGATCACACTACTCACAACACCAGCACAATGCCCCCCATTGAATCCACACAACCCTCAGCCTTGGTTCCTCCACACAACTACCAGTTTCTTCAAATGACACCATACAACCCACCACTTCACCACAGGAAGCTCTAATGCCCATAACACCTCCCAATAATATTTATTCCAACCTCATCTCGATCTTCTAGAATAAGAAACCCTCCATCACAGCTCAATGATTTCCACTGTCTCATTCTCCCTAATTTTGCTAATCTAATTCAATTAGATTCTAAGGTAACTAACATTTCTACTCCATATCCTATGGCTTTGTATGTTTCCAACACAAATTTTTGTGTCCCATAAAGCTTCTTTATCATCGTCTACTCTACCTCACCATCACAAGACTTGATATTACCTATGCCATTCACTATCTTAGTCAGTTCACTCAGTCCCCTCGCACTTCACACATAGATGCTGCTAATCTCATACTTTGGTTTCTCATAGGTTCTATCAACATCTAGTTCCTTTAATTCACTGTTTTTTGTGACTCTGACTGGGTTGGTTTCCCCCTCAGTCACCAGGCTACTAGTGGTTATTGCACCATCCTTGGTTCCAGCTCTATCTCGTGGAAGATAAACACGCAAGACACACTACCTTGTTCTTCTGGAGAGGTTCAATGGCAAATCTTTCATGTGAACTTCAATGGTTGAAGTACTTATTTGGAGATTTCAGCATTCCACATCCTTCTCTCATGACCATGTTTTGTGATAATGAAACAGCTATTCACATCTCTCAAAATCCAATTTTTCATGAATGAACATAACATACTGAGTCCGACTGTCATTTTGTGAATATTCAAAAGAAATCAGTGCTTATTCAAAAGAAATTAGTGCTTCCTTGATACATCCCCTTACCATCTCAAGCTGCTGATATGTTCACTAAACACAAGGCAAGGATGTTTTCTTAAGACTTATTCACAAGTTGGGTGTTTTTGACATTCACACAGGATGTTTTCTTAAGACTTATTCACAAGTTGGATGTTTTTGACATTCACTCCAACTTGAGGGGGACTATCAGAATGTCAAGTATTAGATGTACACAACAATACCAACACTAGCTGTAGAATTATATAGATGTTCATAGTGCCACTAGCACTAGTTTTATTTGTTTTTTACTTGGACTCTGTTGCATCTCGCGAAAGCGTAACGAATGCGAAAAACAATTGATAGTTGTTATTGAAAGTAATAAATCCAAAATATAATCAAGGGAATCTAAAGTAAATGAAAATAAATTAAACATGTATCACGCTAGCGATTTAACGTGGTTCGGCAAGTTTGACTACATCCACAAGCAAAGAGAATACATTCACTAGTGAGATCAAAAAATACAAATGGACAAAGTCTTCTACACAACGTCAATGATGTTAAACCCACACGTGTCTAAATGACAACACAAATATATACGGGGTGCATATATCTCTCTCTCTCACACACACAATTTCTCCACTCTCTTCACACCGACACACATACACAAAAGAATCCAAACTTAGAGAATCGAATTGAAGATGGAGAAACCATCTTCTTTTATAACCACTAAATGGCGGTGGAGTGAGGCGGTGATAGAGAACTACATCACCTTCTTTTTTTTTCTTTTCACTTCCAAAGATTCTAGTTCCTTCCCTTCCACCTCCACAGACTTCTTGATAAAGAGAAGCCAGCTCATCAAATCGAAGGACTTCAACAATTGTGGCTTCAACAGTTTCGTCTTTAACAATTTTGGCAACTTCTATCGAATTCCAACAGCTTCCTTGTTGTCGACAATCCCTGCCAGCTGATCCAAGGTGATGTCTTTGTTCTTCCCTTTGTTTATCAATAGTTCATCTTTCTGTTTCTCAACAGGCTCTTGTTCGTAGGATTAAGGATATACTTGAGTGTTTCACTCTTGTATGACACAATGTAACCTCTATATAAATTAGATTTTAAAAGCATAAAAAACAAACGAAGGAACAACAAATTCATTGTTGATGATACATAAAAACGGTCACACCCTTGAGCCGTTCACGTGTCATGATAATCTTGAGGAAATACGGGCCCCAAAATCAGCCCAACACTTAACAGGCCCAAGCAGTTCTAAGCCCGCTCAATTCAGTCCGCCAAGCAGACCCAGACTCTCGCAGCACGATAGGCCCACACGTCTCACAATTGTCCTCAATACCCGTGAGCCCTCCATAGGCAAGTATCTAGATGATCTGCTTCTAACGGGCAACTACAGCTGTTATTTGCTTCCAACTAGGAAGCAAACACCAGAGTATCTTCCACACAAGAAAACTCCATTCTTCAGAATGCTCCTGGATTGGGAACTATCTCCCGCGTATCTAGAAGCGCAAAGCTAATATGAAACTTTTCTCCTACAACACGACTCCTAATTAGAGAGGGATCTCCATGAAGATCCCCTTCTTAATTTATGCCTACAATGGCCATGATAAACCAGGACTCCTTGCATTATAAATAAGACATGAGGTTGGTAAGCTAAGGAAGGCTACAAATTCCCTGTTACAGCATTACACCTTCCACAGACCCATGTCTGACTTTAGCATCGGAGTGCCATCGGCCACCACAACGGTGGTCTGTGGCTCACGTGTGCTACTTGTGCAGGTCAACAAGAATCAGATCGGAGCAGGGAGCGAAAAATGACTGCATCAATTGTTATGCTCTTCATTCAGTTTTATTTATTAAAAGTAAAAATAAAAATTATATTCAGATAGCAGTTTTTCTTAGATCAACAGATTTGAATTTTGGCCCCGATCCATTCATTACAAGGCCTTGACAGTTGGCTATCGGTGAACATAACTTTTGCTTGAACTGGCCTTGGATCTACTCTACTTAAAACTTCAAATCCTTGAGTCAAGTATACCAGATATAAAGTTGGCGACTAGGGTATATAGATAGGAACTTTTCTAGAGAGTCAGGCCAGGCAAGCTAGGCCCAACACCATCCATCCTCCTAGAGATGCTTATAATGGCCCAATCAAACACAATCACACGGACACAGAACCTCCCCCCTGTCACTATCCTGGCTCTCTAGCTAGATTTTTTGTATAGATAGATATCATATATATGTACCTTATCATTTGAGCCAGTGCTTCCAATGACTCTGCAACCTTTAATCTTAGCCAACTGTCCAGCAAACATCCCAACTCCTCCAGCTGCTGCCGATATAAATACATTCTCTCCTGCTTTCGTGTTTCCAATCACTTGTATTCCAATCCATGCTGCAAATCCAAGAACTCTTGAATGTTTGATGACCAACACATGCAATTCTTGGTTAAATGGATCAATTGATGAATTTTTTTGTACATATTATGAGTATAGACATGCATGTTTTACCAAGGGTGCTGAGATATTCAGGAAAGGCAACCCCTGCTTCAGGGTCAATCTTTTGAAGAATTTGAATTGCAGATAGACGTTGCGAAATCACTATCTTGAATTGGTGGAGTTGGTGCGTCTTGAATTGGTGGAGTTGGTACGTCTTGATTTGTAGATAGAGGCTAGCGGATACGCTATGTCCTATAGACAGAATTCGCCCCTACTCGGTGTTGTAGTTCTTTAGGCGTCTGACTTCCAGGATTCAACTATCTAATACCAACACCGTAGCACAAAGGTGTTGGCTCTGGTGAATTTACCGAATGCGATCTCTCTAAAAAGTGAAGAAGAATGAATAACTCTAGAAAATTAATGTGTTTGAAGAACTTGTTTTTCTCTTCAACATATAGAGAACAAAAGAGTGTGTTGATCAGACACATCTTTTCTTAAATGAAAAGACAACACATATTTTCTCTTCAAGTGCAAAAGACACATCTTTTCTCTTCAATTTTGGTTATTTTCTATACAAACTCCAACACTATTATCTACATATACAATTTGTTCTACACATTCACTCATTTATGGCAGTGCTGACTAGATAAAGAGTTCAACGATATCCAAATCATCCAATCTGATAATTGGTCAGAATTCTTATCGCAAGTTGTGCACAATATTTTACAGCCCATGGAGTCATCCATCAACGCAGTTGTGTTGCTACACCAAAACAAAATGTAGTAGAGAGAAAACATCATCACCTACCTACTTAATGTTGCACGCGCTTTACATTTTCAAACTCATCTTCCGTTATCCTCTTTGGGTGAATGCTCTCTAACTTCAGCCTATATCATCATCAACAAATTACCCACTCTTTTGTTAGGTGGAAATCTCCACATGAAATCCTTTTCTGCACACAACCCAGTTATAGTCATCTTCGCAGTTTTTGGTTGCTTTTATTTTGCCCGTAATACTCATATCAAAAGCAAATTTGATAAAAAAGGGCATCACATTTTTTATATTGCCACCAAGAAAATTTGCAATTCTAGTGATGTGATTTTCCATGAGAATATTTTTCCTCAACCTCACAATTGAACTCGCAGGTTCATCCGTTACCTCTCATTAATTGATGATGGCACCTTCAATTATTCTCCATCTCCACATGAAATTTCAAATTTACCTACTCATGTCATGGATTCAACTTAATGGACGGAATTTGTAACGACCCGATCCGCACAGTAAAATATTGTCCGCTTTGGGCCCAACCGGCCCGCACGGCTTTAAAAGGCCTCTTTGAATTTGAAAATTCATTTGTTCCACTACCACCCCTAGTACCTAAATCTACACTTTCTACTTGATTCCACCGCATATTTAATAAAATTAAAATTAAATAAGTAAATAAATAAATAATTAATTAATTAAAAATTATTATATGTTAAATTATTATATGTGCAAGTCAACAAGAATCAGATCGGAGCAGGGAACGAAAAATGACCGCATCAATTGTTATGCTCTTCATTCAGTTTTATTTATTGAAAATAAAAATAAAAATTATATTCAAATAGCAGTTTTTCTTAGATCAACATATTCGAATTTTGGCCCCGATCCATTCATTACAAGGCCTGCACAGTGGGCTATCGGTGAACATAACTTTGGCTTGCACTAGTCTTGGATCTACTCTACTTAAAACTTCAGCTCCTTGAGTCAAGTATACCAAATATAAAGTTGGCGACTAGGGTATATAGATAGGAACCTTTTCTAGAGAGCCAGGCCAGGCCCAACATCATCCATCATCCTAGAGATGCTCATAATGGCCCAGTCAAACATAGGGATGGCAACGGGGCGGATTCGGGCGGATTTGAACAAATCCATCCCCGCCCCGTCAGGAATAACGGATCCCCAAATCCGCCCCGCCAATCCGTTTATAAATTTATTTAAAAACCGCCTCCGCCCCATACGGATTGGCGGATATCCGCCCCACCCAAATATCCGTTAAAAAAATTATAAAAGCACAAGGATTTTTGCACATAATTTGTATGAATTATACAATCCTAAAAGCATAAGGATTCTTACTGGTAAAAGATACAAACAATTACAAAAAAAACATACAAAAAAAAAATCGATCTAAAGAATCTAGATCTGATATCAGATCTAAGAATCTAGATCAGATCAGAGATCTCAGGTCTGAGATCAAAGATTTTTTGTAATGACTCTAGATTTTTTGTATAGATAGATATCATATATATGTACCTTATCATCTGAGCCAGTGCTTCCAATGACTCTGCAACCTTTGATCTTAGCCAACTGTCCAGCAAACATCCCAACTCCTCCAGCTGCTGCTGATATAAATACATTCTCTCCTGCTTTCGCGTTTCCAATCACTTGTATTCCAATCCATGCCGCAAATCCAGGAACTCCTGAATGTTTGATGACCAACACATGCAATTCTTGGTTAAATGAATCAATTGATGAATTTTTGTACGTATTATGAGTGTAGACGTGCATGTTTTACCAAGGGTGCTGAGATATTCAGGAAAGGCAACCCCTGCTTCAGGATCAATCTTTTGAAGAATTTGATCTACAGGCACAACACAATATTCTGCCACCGGGCAAAAAGGCATCAAGACATTCTCGCCTTCTTCATAATTGCTATCATTTGACCTAACAACCTTTGCTAATCCAAATCCTGTCACAGCCTACAAACCCTTCAAAAATTAGTAATTTGTAGGTAAAAATGTAGACAACATGAATAAATTAAACAACAAAATGCATGCATTCATTATATTTTTATTTTTCTTTAATACATATGATCGATAGAGCTTAGAAGAACCTTGTTCAACTCAAACGGAGGCAAGTAAAGCCCTTCTTGACTGCCACTCATTCTGGTGCGGAGATATGGATCCACTGATAGCCATAAGATCTTCAATGCTACATGGTTCTGTGGGATGAAATCATTGGACAAACTTAGCATGGAGATGTGGAGTTTTAGATGATCGGAGGTTGGAATGCCTCGAGTGGCATATGCAGCTAACACCCATTCTCTACTTTCCACAACTTGATCTGTTCCACTCCTATCCATATTATTTAGATCTATACCTTCCTTCTCTCTGATAATTTGCTTTGCTTTATACAGCAGGACATGAGAGTAGCACAGTTTATCAAAATCATAAGAATAGGACGATGATTCATTAAGCCACTCATCTCAAATTGACATTTTATATCCGTATAAAGGAAATGGGGACCTAACTCATTTAAGCCACTTATTTCAAATTTGCAATCCCGTTTTATGAAAGGTTGTGTAGTTTCTAAATTATTATACAAAATATCTGCAAGACAGCCCATTCTAGGTACACACAAACATCATTGTGTCATAAACTATTCATGGTTTTTTCAGTAGTGACCATTGGAGATGTCAAATCTAAACTTGAAGAAGATACGGGTATCCCATTTGACAAGTTAATCCTTTTGCGCGAGGCTGTACTCCTGTTACTTGGCAGTGAATACTATGGTATTAGACTCTATGAACCTTGAGTATAACATGAAATATCTCCATGTCACCAAACCCTTGACTGTCACATAAAATGTTAACAGTATCTCATGATCGGGATCAAATGTATGTGTTTACTCGCTAAACAAAAAAATTTCAAATTCAGGAAGAGAGTGAGTAAGTTAGGCAGTCATTTTTTTTTTCTTACATTTTTATTCATTCTCTTTAAAACACAATCACAAACATCAAATATAGAAGGGTTAGAAATATAAAAAACTCTTACAAAAAAATGGCTAATAGCGAGCTCTCTAGTAATCACATCATTACTTTATTCAGGATTAGTTGAGTTTTCTGTCAACACCTTATCTTGCCATTTAAAATAAGAAACCAACAAACCCAAAGGATTAGTTGGGTTTTCTGTTTATTTAAAAACCAACAAACCCATCATTACTTTATTCAGGATTAATTGGGTTTTCCATCCACACCTTATCTTGCTGTTTAAAACAATGGTGGTGGGTAGTTTTGGATGGAAATGGTGGTTAGAGAGAGAGAGAGAGTGAGAGGAAAGTGAATAAAGTTGTCGTTTTCATTAGTTTTGTATTTGTTTGAAATTTTGATTTTGGAGAGAGAAGAATTGGAAATTCAGAAACTAATTAGTGCGGCAAAGAAAGAGATAAAGTGAGTGAATTTCTAGATTTGAAAGAGAGAGTTTGAATTGGTTGGGGCGGATTTCAAATGATGACTGCTACACTGCCCCAATAATGTACCCTCTTTTACAGATTTGTAGTAAACGTGTTAGATTTTCAATTCAAATGTGTGACACCATTTTAATAATTATGATGTCATGATTTTCTTTCCAATATATATACTTTGCTCAATAACTAGCATATCACTTGTAACTTTAGATAATATTTAAAAATGCATTTTAATAATTTTATACTATTAAATGCATTTATTACTTTGTTCCCCTATCAAGATCCTACCTCCACCATATTGCTGTCAAATGGTTGCATGCTAAGTTTGCAGAGTTTGAGTAGTCAATTGATCATAAAATCTATTTAGTTAGAGTGAGGCTAGAGAGCGAGGAAACGGGCGAGGAAACGAGCGAGGAGAGGGACGTGGCGGGGTGGGAGCCGTCCACCCTGCTCGGGATGCGTGTCGCAATTTTTTGTGCGCGCATCCCGAGCGGGGTGGACGGCTCCCACCCCGCCCTCTCCTCGCTGGTTTCCTCGACATTTAGAATTCCCGAGTTGGATGTTGTGTTAAGGTATCTAACTGCTTGATTTCTCAATGCCATCGATCTTTCACAGACAACACTATGAAGCTGTAAATAATAAACATGTTAGCAAAATTTACCCCCATGCATGCTGAAACTTGTTTTCGAATTATTGCAACTAACAAGGGAGGCAATTACAAAAAAAAAAAGCTCTTTGATCAAATTTAATGCCTAAAGCAATACATTTGTTTCATAATTACGGCAGACATTGTTCAATTCTCATCTGCATGGTCATAATAAGTTCAAACACAAAACCTGTCTTTGATGTTTCGCACACAAACAGTGATATAGATAGCAATGGATTTCAAAACTCTCTTTAATTTTGAGGCCAATTTCAGCCTTAATCATGTCCAGGTAGAACTTGTTCATTGGCTAAGATATATCAACTCATGAACAATCCATAAAATTCTATTTATTGCGGGTAACCAACTTGATTGAGACCCATAGCATTCATGTGTATGCTGGTGTACAAAGAAGCACAGACTCTTCGAAAACTTGTCGTATCCGCGTTCGATACGTATTCGACACATGACACTCGCTCGACACGCGTCAGACACTTGATCAACGTGTCGGACACGCCTTCGATACACCTGGAACTTGGTTAGGACACAGTCAAGACTCGAAAACCAACTTTGTTTTATTTTTTACTTTTAGATGTTTGCAAAATAACCACATAATATAATGGTTGTTGATCTATCTGAAGTGAATGACTATTTCAATTAAGATTTAAAATAACTAGGGCAAAACGACATTAAAGCACAAAGGTAGTCTATGCTTCTTAATCTTTGCTTCTTATTTTTCTCTCATTTGTTTCTTCTCTCTTCTACTTCTTTTTTACTATACTTTTTCTCTACTTTAATTTTTTCTTGTAACAGTATCATTTTCTTCAAGACATTCTAAGAAGGCACTTTATTAGATTATAATTTATATTTATATGATTTATTAAAAAATAGTATGACGTGTCCCTGAGTCCTAATTTTTGGAAAATTGTCGAGTCGGCGTGTCGTGTCCGTGTCTGACAAGATGCGCGTGTCCGTATCCATGCATCCTTGCTGATATATGAATGGACGTTCCAGATACAGAGATGGAATGTGGATATATTGCAAGGTTACTTACTTTGGTCAAGCTGGAATAGTTAGGGCATGACCACTTCCATCATCCTTTGAATGCTTTTCAGCCATTCCAAGGTAATGAGACCTTACAGGAATGCAACATAGTGAGAATATTTACTAGCTAGTTAGGTGTTAAAATGACACTGTGTGCAGTTGAAGAGGTCTTCGATATTGCTCTAAGCTATTTTAGGATTAGGTGACCATCTTAGCATTAATCCATCTGACAGTTTGGCTGAGTGGTCTGAAGCGCCAGATTTAGGCTCTGGTCCGAAAGGGCGTGGGTTCAAATCCACCAGCTGTATAATAAATCATTTTGTATAAGGCAAACTCAACTTAATTTGATTAATTTTATTCTTTATTTTTTTCATTTAAGAACTCCCATACCCAGATGAAGCTGGGTTTTACTATGGTAAAACCTCTTTCATGGTTTAACCAATATTATAGTATGCAGTGTTTCACTGACCAGTAAAAAATGTATAAAACAGTTGAATGAAAGTGTTAACGAGAAGAACAGTTGAATGAAAGAGTTTCATGGTTTAAAACAACAGAAATTCTAAATGGCAAGGAAACCAGCGAGGGGGAGGGTGTGACCGCACATCCCCTTGAGATGCGCGGAAAGTTTCTTAAAACAATGATGATTTGGGCAATAAGTAGACAAAACAAAAAGTCTAAATGGGAAATCAAATAAACAATATCAAAAGTTTACAATGCAAGCAACAAAGAAACAAATTGACAGGAAAGCCTTAGATTGCTTTACAAGGTGTAAAGGAGGGGAAATGTTACCTAATATTAAAAAAGAAAATAAAAGAAAAGAATAATTGCCAACTCACAACACACAAGGTATCTTCTATCTAAATCTTAGATCTATATCCACCAATCTTTCTAACTTCCATTCAACACTGTTCTCTCTGGTTAAAGACACCAAATCAATACTATTTGATCAAGTCTTCAACCCCTCAAGAACACCAGGTACTCCCTCTCTCTCTCTCTCTCTCTCTCTTTTGTAGTCTTAGTTTCTTCTTAGAGACTCTTAAGACCCTTCAAATATACAATAATATTGCTCTGAGTTTTTCCTGATCATGTAGTTATGTTTTTTGGTCCAGTAGGAAGTTTGAGTTGATGTTATTATGGCTAGTGAGGAGGCACCAAGTTGGGCTGATCAATGGGGTGCAGGTGGCATAGGTGCTGCAGAAGAGGATGACAGTTTAAAGAAGAATGAGACTGTCAACCAGAAGAAGAAGAAAACAGGATCTTCAGTATTGGACAGAGCCAGGGCCGGAGCATTGTTAGGAGCACAAAAGGTGAAGAGTGGGACATCAGGTGGTATCAAATGGGTCAAGACCAAATGCCAGAAAAAAAGCTCCTCTTCTGAATGACACCAATCAGTTGTCTCCACTTCATTCCTAGATCAAGGAATAACATCCTTTCTTCAATTGTAATCAAATTAAAATGTTGGGGGACTTGTATTTGCATTCTTGTGAAAGTTCTTGATCGCTTTCCAAGTGAATTATAGCAATTGTTGTATTATTTGCAATCAATGAGTCTTGAACTTTGTAGAATTTTCCAACTTGAAACTCTCCAACATCACAAGCCATGTTTCAAAACATTCTCACAAACTTATGTCCAAACAACCTTCGTTATCAGCAACCTCAAGTACTAACTCTAAAAACCTCTGCTGCCAAACACTTCGGCATAATATGCACACTCAAGCGGTCAAACCAACTCCACTACACATTTGCCAAAGAGTCCTCTCATTATTTCAACGAATCATAAAATTAAGGGAAACAAGGTAGAGGAAATAAACCTATCCTAAGCACGTCTATTTACAATCCAAGCAGACCTGAAACTAAAGAGCTAGGCTATGCACACACCTACACCTTTATTGCCTTGAGTGCGAGGGGTAGCACCCAGCATATCCACTTTAAATTAAAGGCTGGAAATAGATTTTGTACTACTACCAAATATGTGAAGTTTCTTTTGTTATTAATCTGTAACTATTAAATTGCAGGAAGAATATTAATGGCAAAGCTTGCTACACATCAGAAAAAAAAAAAAAAAAAAAAAAAAAAAAGTCATATTAATCCATCAGAACAAGAACAAAAAAGTCATTAATTTTATAGCAGATAAAAAAGTTTTCAAAGAGCAACTTGAAGTTTCAGAATTCTTCAAGATGTACACCTATTATCCTTCCTTATCCATTAGTCTTATTTACATGGTTTATTGTTCCCTTTAACCCTTCTTACGATATTTTCACTAACTGCTCTTCCAGTCCAAATGTGTTCTCTCCACTGTAAGTCATGTAAAGGAAACCATCTTCATCCTTGTTTTCCTCATAGATTGCAGACATCATTGCAGCTGCACAAACCCAACACGGAACTATTAGTGACACTTGACACGATCCTGCCAAAATATATGTGAGAAAATTATCCTCTCACCAGTAGGAGGTAGAACATTCTTAACAAAGATGAATATAGCTTTTTCAGCACTAAGCTTAATCCTCTTCCGGACCACATAAACAAACTGTCCGACAGTCAAGTCAGCCGGAACCAGATATCTGCAACTCATCAGCCAATTTTTTTTGTTTTTTAGATAGAGCTAGGAAAGAAGTGTGAGATAAGAATTTCAATGACTTTCTGCATCTGACTCTGTTCACATATTGAAACTGTGTCCCCAAACTTCAGAAACAACTAACAAGTATTCGATGATGAGCTAAAGGAAACAATAAAAATGAAGCATTGTCAAACATCACAAGCAAGTAAAATCACTCAATAGTGAGAATAATGATATTAACTCTTATCTCAAGAAACATGAAATGAACTTAGTCAACCAGTTATGGTACAAAAATAATCCATAGCTAGAATGGTTATTTGGACCTATATATCTACTTTTGAACTGGTCCTTCTTTTTCCCTAAATCTAGGTTTTTAAGACTGATGCCTTTCTTTCCGTACGTTATAGAGCAACCTTTGACCAACGGTGTCTACTTGGAAGTTTAACCAGCTAAACTACCCATGACATTTTATAGTAGGACGCATACATTAAATTTTAGCTAAATTCTATTTACAAGTTCGATTCACGAATATTTCGCGATAATGAATTGGGGAATTCTAAGTATCTGGTTCCCAAAGCAGCACCCTTACAATAGGGGCCTTACTGCAAATACATAATTCAAAATTTTCTGTATTCCTATGATAACTTCAAACATATCTTTCTGTAAAAGGCTTGCAGTTGTTCCTAACATGAGCCATTCACGAGAAGTACCATGGATCTCCTCAATTACTGGTTTCTGATTAAAAAACAATATAATAATAATAATAATAATAATAATAATAATAATAATAATAATAATAATAATAATAATAATAATAATAATAATAATAATAATAATAATAATAATAATAATAATAATAATAAACACTTGAGACTCTAGTTCAATTATTTGGTGGCCCAACTTGGCCATGAAAGAAATGGTTCCTTTTACAAGTTCTTTGACATAGGGAGCCACCAACTTCTTAAGCTTTCCCAAAGCAAATGCGATAAGATGGAAAACAGATTGACAAATCTATCTAGGGATAAGACACCTGAAATGGCCCTAAGTCTAGTGATCGTATCAATAACAAAACCAAATAGTATTTCTAGGTTACTAGCCGAAAATCTGTTGTGCAGTGTTTAGAGTACGATTGAAAATCGAACTGACCGACTAAAATGTTATTAAAACCGACTAAATTAATATTTTATATTATTTTACTGGTTCAGTTGTGTCGGTTAAAATCACTTAAAAACCAAAAACCGAACCGACCATATTAGTCTTAAATTTTCTAAAATCCAAACCGAACCGAAATCAACCTAAACTGAACTGATCAATTTGGTCGGTTTTTTTGTTAAACCCTAGTTCAGAGTAAGACATCTCACCTAAAATGGGCAGCACCGAATGTAACCACAATAATGAAGCAGCTTCTCATGTTTATGATTATAATTTATATCAGCTTCGTAACTTGATGATTAAACTTAGTAACTTGCGAACTCTGCCAACATCAACTCTAGATAGTGTTTTCCATTTAGTTCGGCTTAGATAATTCAGATTTTATAAATTATTAAAATCGGTTTGTGTTTTTGTTTTTATTTTTGGAAGCGAGTGAGGTTTTAAGGATCCTCAAAGAAAGAATTGTATTGCTCCATGAAAACCCATAAATGTGTAAGATGACCAACATCCCAAACCTCCTTATACAAACAAGGATATGATAAAATTGGAAGTGTTCACGGGAAAAGTTATATCACGTAATAAAGCTATTCATCTATGTACCATGGCCTCCCACAATATCTAATGGATCCTGAGTAGAGACATTTCGAGTGGGTGTTTGCTTGTTAATTTTTAATCAGCAAAACAGACCTGTATATTGAAAAAGAAAAGAAGAGTGACCAGTGGAAAAAGAACATTGATCACTCGCAAAAAAGTATAGATCAGGTATGAGTATTCAGCAGTTACTATCCCACGTCAACATACAATCAAAGAATTGAATATCTGTGAATTTCTCCCACCTAAAACTCCACCAAAGCCAAAGGCTAACGTTGGTATCTATCCAAAAAGTATCGACAGATCTATGAACACCCTTGAAAATTCTATTGGTCCTTTCCCTCCAAAGGATCCAAAACTATGCATGGAACATCCAATCCCAGGCCCACTTACCAAAAGCAGAGAAAATTAGGAGACAATTTGCTTTGAGGACCACTTCCACCCAAAATAAAACAAATGTTGGGAAGGGTGGCATTGAATTGAAATTCAGCAAGAGCTCTACTTCAAATCTCTCTAGGCAGTGGACAATTCAACAATTGACAGTCAATAGATTCCTCAGCATTACAGCATAAGATGCAGTGAGTTAAGGTCTTACTTCATATTGAGTAGAAACTAGAAACAAGTGAGTTAAGATCTTCCTTTATACTGAGTAGAAACTAGAGACCAACTGTTCTTGTGCAAAACTACCACAAAGAATACATCAATAAACAAAAACAAAAACAATTTTTATTTTTTTTTATGTCGGTGCTCTAATTGGCTGGTCATATATCATCCAAGAGTAAGTTGCTCTCGTGTTTGTTCATTTTTCTTGCGTAATGGATTTATAAACTCCAGCAGCCAATGCATCTTTTATTCCCCCTCACTCTGAACTTATGAATATACCCCATTTTAAAAGAATGTGCATTTGGCTTAGAATTTGCATAGTAACCAACTATGCATTACAGCAAGACTTGAACCCTAGACAGCTCCCACAAGGCTTAAGCCTCAAAGACAAAAGGGATAGCCTCAAATCATAAGCCTCAAAAGATTTTTAACAACAAAGCCTTGTGTTTGAGACTTCAAGTTATATCCTACGGTCTCATGTTCAATGTTTAGACTTTGTTTTCCAGATCAGCGTTGGGTCTGTGTGGTATACTATAATACTTTGATTGTGCTTTTGAGATTCAAGTGACAAAAGATGGTCATACTATTGGCCTTTCTTTGTTTATTATTATTCTCTGTCCAAATGTACATCTGTTTAGTAAGGGGCAGTAAAGCAAATTTATGGTTATAGCCAATGCGCCAACTCATCACCAGTTACAGATTCTCTGGTTCTCACACCACCTTTTGATTCTCTTCTTGTTAATGAGTCTGCCAATGCTTTGACATGGTACTACAGATGGAAACCAAATATAGAAATCCTAAGAAATCAGATTGCTACTTCTCTTGTTTAGTGAGAGTGCCAATGCTTTGACATGGTACTAAAGAAGGAAACCAAATATAGAAATCCTAAGATATCAGATTGCTAAGCATAGGGTAGCCTATAAAACATAGCATCTTTGCTTTTTAAGGCATTTTAAGCTCCAGAAAAAATTTCCTTAATTCCCAAAAGGTGTAACCAGTCAAATAATAAAAAGTAGTAAGTAAGAGATAGTAACAACAACTCATAGTTATGTTCTCAATAAAAAAGATAGATTTGACTTACTTCTTCTTATCGATGTCAGGAATGTCACTCCTCTCAGCCTTCTCCACAATCACCTATATAGAAAATAACTTGCATGAGAGAAAAAAATGTGAAGTCTTTCTGTATGCAAAGAACAAAAAATAATTATTATATTTGGTAATATAGAAACAAGAAATGTGTTCTTACAGGAATTCTGTCAGGATACTTTTCTCTGATACGAGCAGCTTCTGCCTGCCTCCTTTCTGCAATGCCAAGTAATAGCCTTTAGAACAACTAAACAAGAAAGCAAGAGATCTACAGGGTGAATTAACCTTGAAGTCACTATTCCATCACATAAATCTAAAATGCCTGAAATATATTGTAATTTCTGGTTCAGCAGGAAGTATGACAAATACAGGGTTTAAGCACTAAACAGTATTAGAGTTCTGCCATGTGCCATCTACAATTTGGTCCCATCATTCCAAACAAATGCCACCTCAATAATAGGCCCTTGAATTGATAGAACATTTATTCTTCACCAGCCATTTTCTATTGCTTTTTCGGAAAAAATGACTGGGGCTTGTGGTGGTTCCCGTCCAATTGCCAACTCCTTAACCAACGGAACACAAGATGTTTCTCTACCAAAGGGAACTAGATATGATATAGATTAATGATCGCTAAACTATTTGTGTTAAGGAGGGAACGCCAAGGATGTGAACCAGGTTTGTATGAGCATATTTTGAAGGATACTGAAGGACACTAATTTCGGTGAAGCTTTCTTCTCTCAGGAGAAATTAGATAAGTTGCCCAATCTTTGTAATTGTTATCTGTGTGAGTGAGTATCTCACTCACATTTCAAATCCCTAATAGAACCCTTTGTCTGCATTGCTAATCAAATAAAAGAACTATCATAACGAGTAGATGTGGGTTCAAAAACGGTATTCCAACTTGAAGACATAATAATCATATCAGAGCTATTATTCGTTAGTGCTGAACTAGTACAAATTCTCCCAACCCATAGCTGCTTAGTGATCCCTTTGGAAAGAAAGAAACAGAAGAGTCTTAACTTATGTTTCCTTGGATCCTCAGGGCTTTGTTACAGAGACAAAGATAACTTAATGGCTTTGGTGTTTGCCTTGGGTCATTGTCATAAGCCTTTTATTTACAAATAAAAGGCGAGCATATAAACATAGTACATCATGGAAAATAGCTCCCCAATCCAACATACATAATGATAGTGGAATATCCCTGAGCATGCCTCAAGACTGATCCCACATCCACAGGTTCACTTTCGCCTCTAGCCAAAACTTCTCTTCTTGTATCAGACGTTGATAATGCTACCCCCACAGAGTGAGTTGCGCACTCTCTTTATACCTTGCAATGACATACATATTTGTGTTGTTTATCCAAAAATATTAATAATAGTAAATAGTTTGAAGGCGTGTTAAAAATTCTAAATGCCTGCGACCGGCTTCCTTGAAACATGTTGGCAGTGAGAGCTTGACACGACGGTCTGGTAGATTCATTGGCACGTGCCATATGCACGCGGAATTTGCTAGCATTCAATATAAAACCCAATGACCGTGTAACTGTGTAAGTACTACAAAGAATCATGACCTAAAGTGAATTGCAATGTTCCAGAACTGCTATTATTCAAAATCTCAGGAATGAGTTCCATGTGTTGCTCCATAGGAAGTCAATCAAGACCCACCACTCAAACCTTACAATCAAAGGAAATTACCAAAAAAAATCACTATTATGACATACCCACAGCTAAAAATTTGGAAAATGTAATGAAGGAACTGCACAGAAATGTTAGCACATGAGGGATTAGCATGCTACTATAGTAGATTTAGGCTTGGAGGGCCGTAGGAACGCAGAGTTTGCTAGAATCATTGTAATTAAAAAGGTGTAATACAAGAAGAAACCATGAAGTAAAGTGACTGGGATGATCGATAACTGCTTTTCTACAAATTTCCATAATTATTAAGAGTACTATAAAATGTTGATATAGTAGGAAGTCGATTAAGACCCATCACTGAAATGTTATAATCCAAAGTAAATTGACCAAAATCTCACTATTCTATCACATACCCACTTCCGAAAGATTGGAAAAAAGAAAAAAGAAAAAAAAAAACTCTAAATAAATGGAAGTTAGGGTTCATCAGCAAATCAAGTAAACATAATTTGATGAGGAAGGAAAACAGACCGAGGGGGTGTTCTAACTTGAAGGAGCTTTTAGACATAGTAACACTTCCACTTCCAATTCTCTCTGCAAATTGCAAACACCAAAAGAACATGACACCGAAAAAGATGAATCCAACATTCAAGTATATATATAAAGAGAAAACCAATATTATGAGATCAGACAACACAAACACATAAAGAAGCTTACTGGATACATAGAATAGATGATTTAGGTACTTGCCTGCCTAAAATCAAATTGGTGAGGGGAAGATGGGAATAATTCGATACTTTTTTGCGATGAAAGAAGGAAGGAAGGAAGGTCTCTCCTCTCAATACCAAGTTGCACCACTAAAAGGGTCTGAAGGAAGAGATGTTTTGCTTGGGAAGCAAGGTAACCAACCAACCTCTACAAGGTTTAAGAGTGCAGTCACCTGCACCCATTTCGTTTAGAGCATCCACAATCAATGTCACTGACTGTGAGGCATCTTTGAGCACATTACCAAGGGTAAGGGACTTGACCCATGGTTATGGTTAGGCAACTTCACTCTAGAAGATTGTGAATATGGCAATCCTTGATATTTTTGGAGATTATTCCAAGTGATATAATATAAAAAAAAAAATTTGAGGTTAGTTCACTTGATTTTTTTTTTTTTGTAAATCTCACTATATTGTTTAGTTATAATCTCTCCCTAGTTATGGGCTTTACAGATTTAATATGTTGTGTCATAAACATACTCTGTTTATATTCTATAAATTTAAGTAAAAGGGTGATACTGTATCTAAATCTATTGTGTATTCATGCCATGTTTTTGTTTTATTATTTTTTTGTCAGCTTTGACATATGTGTTTTGTTTTCAATATCAATATTAGCATGTTCACTAATTTGGATAATGTTCACTTATTCTAGTCGTAATTTCGCGTAATGTTTGAAGCATTTTATGTGGTGGTTTTGATGTGTTACCAATCATAATATATCGTCATTTATCAGGAACTACAATATTTATCACAAATACACAGATGAAGTCATGAAGAAATAAAATAAGCGTGCCAACACATTTATTTTCATGACATAATAAAGAAAAGAAAAGTATCATAATTATAATGTGGCTATATGGTAACATTAACATCACACCTAATAGCTAATAAAAAAAAACGTATGTACGTCGCAAGACACTATGATTTCCATTTGTAGAATTGTTATCTAAAATTTGATAGTAGTTTGATTCATAGTTCCGACTTCCTGAAAAACTACCAAACAAGGTACTCGCAAATGGGTTGCCTGGAAAATATGAAACGAAAAATTTATGGGGAAAACTTTGAAATTTGAGGAAGGATAAAACTTAAACCCTAAATATTACAAAGGAAACTTCAGGATCAAAATAACTTACCCATGCTCATGAAGCTCTCATCAGTTTTGGATTTTCAAATCCAAGTCGTGATTCAAGTACTCTCCTTTACATAGAAATTACCACCTAATAATTTGGGGGGAAGTATTGCCACAAGAACAAATTTAGTGAAAACGAAGATTGCAAGTCCATCTTTTCGCTTTACCAAGCGTTAAGCGACACATGGAGTAAATATTCTTTTGCATTCTTTGATTATAGTAAATCAAATTCAAACAATAGATAAAATATTTTAGTACTCAATCCATATATTTAGGGGTGGGCAAGAATCCCGGATGGACCCAGACCGGTAGGGTTCCGAACCGTTAAAACCGGATCCACTCATTTCATCTTGGTATCGTTCTTGGACCGGTTGGAATCGGGACAAAGTTGGTTCTAGAAATTTAGACTTGAACCATCGTGATTACTATAGCAACCTAAGCTCAACTTATTTTATCAAGTCCAAGCCCAATTTTCCACCCCTAAAATCTCCAAAATCCTCCAACTGAACTGACAGTCTCTTCTCCAACTCGCCTCTTTCACTTCTCCTTCTCTTTTTCCTCAATAATTTCAACTTTCTCCCTCTCTTCGTGTGAAGATTTACTCTTTATTTCAATTATCCCACAAAACCTTTTGTTTGTCTTTCTGTTTCGATTCATCGATGAGAAGAAGAAGAAGAAGAAGATCCAGATCGGTTTCGTGGATGAGTACTCATCGCCTTCGAGTGATTTGAAGATATGTTATTCGTTTATCACAAGCAGCGATGAATCTCACCCTTTTCGCTAATCAGTCTGTCAAAAGATGAAATGGATCTCATGGAAACAAAGGTGAAACAACAATGGATCTCACCTCCATGAGTAAGAAACTATGAATCTTGATTGTGTGGTGGAACAAGAGATGTTGAAGGAGATGGGGAGGGATAAGAAGAAGATGAGAGGAGTGATGGAGGATAAGTTGCTGAAAACCCCGATTTCGATCGATTTTGGAACTATGTTTTTGTTGTTGTAATTGTGAGATGATTGAGAAATAGAACATTCCCTCTTTTTCCCCCTCCTTGCCTAAACATTGTTTCTTCATCATCCTGCAACAACAACATGAAATATTGGTTCGAAAAAAAAGAAGCAAATTAGGTTCAAGGAATTACACCTGCCTGATGATCATCAGAGACACCAGAGAGGATCTTAGATTCGAGAAAGTTAGCCAAGAAACATAATGATTAAAGAATGAGGCAAATAAGAAGAAGGTGGATTTGAAAGTGAATACGAGTGTGGAGGAGATTTGGAAATTTAGTTTCCATTAAAAAACAATTGAACTGGGGTGACATGGTTCCATCCCGGTTCACACTGGTTTGAGACCAACCGGTTCTAGCAAATAAATTTTGCTATCCCAAATCGAGATAAGCCCAATCTCAAACCGATCCGAATCGTGCTCAGCCCTACATATTATAACAAACTAACACCAAGTCCTTTAAGCCAAGAATAAAGAAGTTAGCATAGTGAATACATGTATGAAGGGAAATAAAATAAAGCTTACACACTTGGCTAAACAACTTTTCAATTTTCTAAAACGACCGTTTTAAAATAATTTTGTAATGTTTCACGCCATTAGTTTTATTATCAATGCACATTATACCACCCACTTAATTACCAATATCTTTATCATCCATCATTCTAAATTAAGGATTGTTGTCGTGGTCTCTTTTACAACTTTTTCTTATTATTACTAGTCATCAGAGCGCACAATGTGCGCCCACGTTTTTTTGTTTATTTTTTTTAATTATTCTCAAGTGTGAACTTGCACAATTTTGTAAAAAAAACAAAATTATGTATTATTACATTTAACATCTGATTATTAGTGTTTTTTATAACATCGTAAGCAATTTGACATTAAGAGTTGAATGTTACTGGTCTTATAGACCACTCAAGCGATAATTTGACGTATTACCTATATATTCTATCAAAAAAATTGGCAGAATCTCCTTCGTTGTTTGGGAAATATATCCAAAACCCGTCATGACTTGTTAATAACTAGCGTATTCCACATGTCGTTAGCACGATAAAAGTTTAACATGATGAATAAAGTGTATTCTACTTTAAATATCAAGATAAATAAATACAAAAATATTGGGTATGAGAATCAAACCCATGCACTCTTGGTGCTTTAAGTTCTATGTGATCCGTTAAATTCTTATATTTGGTTAAATCTCAGTCGTCTTTTATCTCCAACCTCAATTAGATCTTGCTTGAAATTCATCTTCTCCCTCCCGTTTACAATTGCACATGACATGAGTTGTCTCCTGCAAATTGGATAACTAAATTGTAAGCTCTTGAATAACAAAACCCAAATTACCTAAATATCCTTGTGTATTATTGGGGTGCCTTCAATATTCATTAAAAGACTATTAAACGACTAATGAGAATGGGTTTCCTCATCAACTGATGGGTTTCCAAAAATATCTTTGCTTGGCAAGTAAAGTTGGTTAACAATATATCCCTAGATACAAAGTGAAGGACGTGGGACATTAGAGATCATGTAGAGAATCTTAAGAACATCAACTAATTCATTCCTTATATGTTATACAATTTATCATATATTGTTTATTGGAACCATAAGCGGTGCAATGGAACCACAAATTTTGTGCATTTGAAATGGATGACATTTGAAGTTGATTAACAAACATTTAAATTTCAAAAAAAAATAAAAAATAAAAAATTAGATGAAAATAGAAAAAATGGCCAAATGTTTGAATTATTACCTGAACATATACCACTACTAAAAAAATCCTTTTTAGCGACGAGTCGTAGCGCGACGAGGCAAGTTTCGTCGCTCAAAATTAACTTGGCGCGACGACAAATTTACTATCGTCACGCTTTTACCAAAAATAGTTAACTATTTAACGCGACGCACTATTTCGTCGCTTAAACAACCTCTTATGCAACGAAGTTGAAGCCTTTGTCGCATAAATAATGTGCGACAAAGTATCGTCGCTTAAAACCAAATATTTTGTCGCCCTAAAATACCTAGGGCTACGTGTCGGCTATTTCAAAAGACCAACTTGAACATCCTAGGGCGACAAACTTTTCCGTCGCCTACATATGTCTTACATGACGAAATTGAAGCCGTCATCACATAAATTCTGAACGACAAAGTGTTGTTGCTTGAAGCGAGCAGTTTCGTCGCTCTAAAGAATCCTAGGGCTACAACTTAGACATCCTAGGGCGACAAATTGTTTCGTTGCACAAGCTCTGACCTGTTCATCTTCTTCACGAACTAGAACAATCATATCTGCGTTTTTCACTATTTTCTCCTCTCGTTTTATTCTTTTTTTCCGCTCGGTTGATTTCTCTCACAATATACTCCAAGCCTACAGTCGTTAATTAGGCTTCTTCATTTTCTCTACGGCGCCAACCACCACCTCCAATCATCTCTCTTTCACTGGAGAACGGTGAGGAAATTGCTACAAATTTTTTGTTTTTTAAGTTTTTGAAATTTCAAAATTAGGTTGCGATCTTGGGGATTTTCGAGAGTGTCTCACATTGTTTTTCAAATGCATACTAGATATTTATTAATTAATAATATCTACGTCGTCCACTTGAAGAATTATAATTGAGATGCTGCCGAAATTTTTCCACATCGAAAACTAATCGCATTAGTGTCGTTAACTCACTTGAATTCTCATGTTTTGTTTATAAATTGAAAATAGGCATAATGGAAAGACAATGGATACAAAATCAGGACAAATGTTGTGATGAATATTTAAATGGGATCGAGAGCTTCGTTGAGTTTGCAAGGACACATGTCACTGGTACGACAAATCATTTCAAGTGTCCATGCCAATGTTGTAACAATTTTTTGTGGCAGACATTCAATATGGTTTGATATCACTTGGCGATGTATAGGATTATTCAAAATTATACAAGGTGGATTTATCATAGGGAACAACGAGAATTTGGTTCGACTTCATCGCGTTCCCAGCCACTTGAGCAACACATTAATGAAATGTCCATGAACGATAATGATCAAGTTATAGGTATAATAAATGACACTTATCCATATGCATTGATGAACAAAGATGTCATTGACGATATGGTAGGAGAACCATACCTCCCAACATGCTGCAAAGTGAAGAGTAAGAAAACTATGAAAGACTGTTGAAACAAGCCCAGCAAGCATTATACCCCGGTTGCACAGAGTTCTCCCTACTTACTGCCTTTGTGGAGTTGATGCATTGCAAAGTGAAACATCATATGTCGAATAAGTTTTTTTCTCATTTAATGGGGATTATGAAGCGGATGCTTCCGAAAGAAAATGTTTTGCCTGAGAATTACCGTAACGCGCAAATATTTTACAAGCCTTTGTTGGTGTAGTGGTTGTAGGTTTATCATTTTTGGTAAAAGACCTGAGTTCGATACTCTTCAAGTGCATTTTTATTTTATTTTCAATACAATTTTATTAGTAATTGCTATTATTATAAAATGTTTAGTTTAATAAAAACTTATTAACATTAATAAATGAATTGTTTTCACTAGTGGTATAATTGAATAAAACCTCCAACAAAAAATATTTAAAATTAATATATAAAATAATAACTATAGAATTCAATGAAAATATATACCATTAGCCAACTGGTACAAAATTTGAGCCTCATATAAACTATTTTTTCTATGAAATTGTATTATGATCATATTAAGAGTGTGTTTGGTTGCATGGAATCTTATGTCATGGGAATCCATTAAGGGACCCCTACATTTTAGGCTAAATTGATATATCACTCCACGTCCACCATTTGATTTTGTGATCAATGGTGGGAATGGAAGTCCCATGAACATGGGAATCTCATGTTCATGGGACTTTCATTCCCACCATTGATCACAAAATCAAATGGTGGATTTAGAGTGATACATCAATTTAGCCTAAAATGTATGGTTCCTCTCATGGATTCTCATGGCATAAGATTCCATGCAACCAAACACACCCTAAGTATGCAAATTTCAAAAAAAAAATTTAGCTTCACCTAGATACTTATCATAATTATTTTGCTATATTAGTTATATATTGTAGTTATTATGCTCGTTTGCTCATTGCTAAGGTTATCGATAGTGATCTTATTTTCGCTTAAAATTGGACTACATTGGATCCAATTTGGTATATGCAATGTATTTTTTATAGCTGTATTTTTTTATTAGTTACTAGCTCATGTAGAAAAAAAATTGGCTTTACCATTGATAACTATTATTATCAACTAATAAGTATTTTCCATTTTGCCCCCCTCGACTAAAATCCTGGGTCCGCCCCTGCCCGGAAAGGACATTGATGTTTATTTGCAGCCGTTGGTTGATGAGTTAAAAGACTTATGGGAAAATGGTGTACGTGCCTTTGATAAGTTTACCAACACAATGTTTATATTGAAAGCAACAATGATGTGGACTATACATGATTTTCCCGCTTATGGGAATATTTCAGGTTGGAGTACTCAGGGCTATAAGGCATGTCTGGTATGCAATGATGATGTAATGTCTGATTGGCATGCGGGGAAGGTTTGTTATATGGGTCACCGTAGATGGTTGTTGCAGGATCACGAGTGGCGAACAAATGAGGTGGACTTTGATGGAAATCGGAAAATCGCACTAGACCTAGATAATGGTCGGGGGATGATATTTTATCCAAGTTGAATAGCTTGGAATTCGGTCAGATTGGCAAACATCCCAATAATCCTGATACTAATTTGCACAGGTCAGCTACACATCTGAACTGGACGAAGAAGAGTATATTCTTCGAGTTTTCGTACTGGTCGAAATTAAAGATCAGACACAACCTAGATGTGATGCATATTGAGAAGAATGTGTGTGATAGTGTGGTTGGGACAATTCTTGGCATCAAAGGAAAATCGAAGGACACTATGAAGGCGAGGCAAGATTCTAACTATTTTTCATTTAGTATAACAATGAATTTGACACCCTTTATATTTTCCAGAATACTAGGCACATACAAAAGGTATGTACGGAACAGGGCAAGACCCGAAGGATCCATAGTGGAGGCATATATTGCAAATGAATCATTTATTTATTGTGCAATGTATCTCCATAATGTTGAGACATCCTTCAATAGGCCTCAACGAAATAATGACAGTGGTACTAGAAGTGAGACACTTTTTATTTTTGCGCAACTCACACGACCGTTTGGCGAGCCACCAACAAATGATCAATTTAGCGATAACGACATGAAAGTTGTGCATTAGTTCATACTAAAAAATTGTGACAGGGTCTTGCCATTTTTAGGGGAGCATGAAGAACTACTTAGGCATAAGTATCCTGCACATTTACTGGCCGAAAAGCACCATCAATTGTTTCTTGAATGGTTTCGCGAACACGTAAGTTGATAACTATAAGAAGTTTTTGATAAATATTGCATTATTTTTTTTTATAATTTGTATTCAACATATTCTGAATATATTTTTTTATATTTTAATAGATGTTACAACTGAAGGAAGTAAATCCGTCTATTTATGACGATGAATTATCAAAATTAGCAAAAGGTCTTATTCGAGCTAAAACATTTTTGGGTTGTTATGTGAATGGTGTTAAGTTCCTGGTTATCGAGAGAGATTAAAATTTGAGCACTCAAAATAGCAGCGTATCAATACCTGAGGACGGCGACACCGCCGATGTCAAAAGAAAGTTCTACATCACTTTGGTTCATTGTCATTCTCTTACAGGGTGGAGGAACGACATCTAATAAGTGAATTAATATGTTTAATTTTCATTGTTTTATTTTTAGTCAATACATTCAATTAAATGTTTATATTAATTAGTTTACTATTTTAACAATATTTGTAGGAGGGTTCAAAATTCCCAGAAATCGACATGTTTAAGAATTTTATGCACTACCTGGCAATGAGGTGGCTGTGAAGTTGCATGTAAGTTTTATTCTTTGCATTTTTTGCATGTTGTTGCTACTGCTGTTTTAAAATTTTTTTAATGAAAGAAATGATGGTAGAGATGCGGGATGCCTAGATGGAGCTAGTGGCCTTGTAGCATTCCCTAGAAACTCCGTTGGAGCAGCTCACAATTGACGATCCCAATGCAAGATTACATATTTTGATGGAAACATTGGAATCGCTAGTTCCGAGACCCGGAAAGATTGTTCGGGGGATGGGGAAAGCCAAAGTTTGTGAGGTCGACACGTCATCTTCAACTTCGCAGCGGCCAGTTGGAACCGTTTCATTGTTACAGTCGAAAGGGGAGGAATTACAGAATGAGTTAAATGTTGCCAAAGCGCGTGAGACAAAGCGGCAAGCTCGAAAGGCAGAGAGGGATGCCTGAGAAGGGGAACGACAGACCCAAGAGGCAACTAGGTAGAGTATGTTATTAGGGGCTCTCCAGCAGTCGGGGATTAATTTGTCGAGTCTCCCGCTACCGTCGACGAACCCTCGTCACCCCAGCCCTAGAAAATGTACTGATGTGTTTTTTTAATTTGTAATTGATACATTACGATTTTAAAATTTTAATTTGTAATTGATACAGTACGGTTTTACATTATTAATTTGTAAAGTTAATAGTACTTAACTAAATTAACAAAACTGCAATACATATCAAACCCTCTGTGCGCGAGACGGTTCAATTAATAATTATTTCAAATATAATTAAAATAAATATTTGAATAAAAATTTCAACAAAACTTTAGGCGATCAAAAAAAATTTTGTTGCACAAAAATAGATCGAGTGTGTCTGGATTGACAAAACTTGTGTGACAACATTAGAGCGATGAATATTGTTGTCGCACAAAGAAAATCATGCGCGATGAAAGGTTCGTCACCATTGAGTTAAGCCGACAAAGTGTAAAGCGGCGAAATATTTAACCACGTAAGTAAATTTTGCACGAAAAAACAGTTTTATTTTCTGCGTCGAAACGAGCGTCGCGCAAATCATTATGACGCGATGAACCCTTTCATAACAAACTTTGTTGTCATCTCTCAAAAGGACTCTGTAGCGACGAAGATTTTTGTTCGTCGCGCAAACGTTTGCGAGATAGAGCTGTAGCGACAACCTTTGAGCAACAAATATTTTGTTGCCCAATATGTATGGCGACGAAATGTTATTTATAGCGACGATTTTGCCTACGTCGCTAAAGGCCTTTTTTTGTAGTGATATGCAATATGTTTTTTTTTTTTATCAGTAGTGATGATGAAATTATTTTCTAAAAATTTTGGCAGAGTCTTATTTGTTTTACGAAAAAAGAAAAAAAAAACATGTTATGACTTGTTATTAAGAAACACAGATTTCATCACACTACATAAAAAAAAAATCAAATTAAAATGTTTGACAAATGAAAATTTGCATTTATATAACAACTAAAAGTGACTTAGAAATGATCATTTCTTGGCAAATAAACCTAGGCAGCACCTTATATAAGTTATGAAGTTAAGGATGAAAGACTATAATCAAAGAACACACAAATTAAAAATTTTAAATGAAAATAGAAATTTGTCGAAAGCATGATTATTTAACTGGACACATGTGCTATGTCATTTTTTACTCATTTATGATGATATTTTTTACCATAAAATTCCGTAGAGTCTCCTTTCTTTTAGATATAAAGACCAAAACCTGTTTATCAAAATTACACAATTCATCATCACCACATCAAAAAATAAACTTGAAATATGCCATTAATGGAATTGGATATATATCCTTAAGTTAGTAAAAAAAATATATGATAATTTAGTAAAACAATAAGAAATGTACTTGTGGAGTTTAAGTTAATTTATTTGCAAACACCTTAACAAAATAGCATAGCCAACACCTTAGGTAATCCAACTACAAATTTTGGAGGTTTTACTTGAAGAGCATAACATTTAAAAAATCAATATATAACCTGAAATTAAATAAACAATAAAGATTAAGTATTATTTTGCAAAGAAATTAATTTGTCAGTCATGGCTGAAATAGAGTGACACCTTATACCTATGCTATACTTACTTATGTTGGAGAATGGAGAAGATTAACATTGTATTTGTCGTTAAGATCATGCTTTAGGGTTACATGGTCAAAGAGCATCACTGTATACCACGTTCTTTTTATGAACTCCATGTAAACTACTCAAAATACCCATCTTCACTAATACTTTTGTTGTACTTCTAGATATTCTTCTTGACAATACCACATACAGTTGTTTGTTGTTGAACATTGTCTGGGTAGATAAACACTAACATTGTATATAGTTTTGTCCTTGAGACTTATTGATAGTTACAGCAAAACTCAAAGGAAAAAGGAAATTGTTTTCTTGTAAGCGCGAAGGCAATTTTAAATTGTCTGAAGTCTTGACAGGAATTCGAGATATGAAAACTCGTGTTCCTGAGTTGATCCCCGTAAGTATTTCTATGTCAATGATATTTCTTTGAAATCATACACATATTAGCCTTGTACCATAACATGAACCACTTTTTGGAGCAAGATTTCTAAGAAGCATTATGAGTATTCCTATTCTAAGTGTATGTTTATGGTGTGGAAAGCAAGTTGGGATAAAAAAAAGTTCAAGAATTCTTGATGATATAAATTTTGGTTATCATTTTTTACCGAATGAAAAGAGTAGTAGGTGTATTCTTTTCCTAAAATTTTTGTTATCAGCATTAACATAAGCTTTGTTGGTGATGTGACTTTTGTCATAAGCATTAACATGTAAGTTTAGAAATACTTCATCTATAAAACATTTTAGAGAATGATCACCTTCACATGGAATGAAAATATCTCCAAGATGTTTTATCATGTCATCTACGAATAACGGTTCGACTCCATCGCCTATGGGTTGAAAGAATTATGAAAAGATGAGATCTACTCCTACACACATATTTTCCTTCAATTGTAACACATTAACATGATTCATCCCATCTATATAAGCGTTATTAGATGGATCAATAATGACCATCAAGATTGTTTGCTTATAAGCAAGTCTTCTCGACGAAACAATTCAGCCAAAGGAGATTATTTGTTTATTTTGTAGTTTGAAGTTGATGCCAATGATATAGGTAATTTGAATCGTGAGTGAGTTTTTCGTTCACCTGACATCATTACTGCGACAAATTTCAATACGACCCTTGCTTCTAAGGGCGGCCAAGAGTGATTTATAAAGAAAAGTTTTTCCGGTGCCTCCTGGACCATTACTAAAAATACACCACTTTTTTTTCAACTAACTGAATCCATTATTCTATCAAAGGCAAATCTCTTATCAATGTCCAGATTGTCGACTAAAGCCAAATCGTCAAATGGGATGGGCAGATTTTGCTCTTCTAATATTGTGTTGGATGTATTTTCATCTTCACCGTCATCAGTAGTGATGCTTGGAAAATCATAATTTGATATGATTTTATCATGTTGAGCTAGTAAACAATCCAAGTCTTTGAGAAAACAATTGATAACATAGTTTCCATGATTGGACAAAGAATGATTAGCAATCATGGATGTAATTCATTTCATAACTCATGAACGTTGATCAGGTCAAGAAAAACTAAAATTGTGCTAAACAATTTTTACTAATGAAGAAGGCATTTGAATGACAACAACATCAAAGAGAGAATCGCATAACACTATCTCATTCAAGTAATCTCAAATATTCAGCTGCTTATATGAATGTTGTGTAACGAACAAAGTTTACTATCATCAAGTCTTCAAAAGATGTTGTACCTCTAACATGGTTAAGTCGCATTCATAAGTAATATTTTTCACATTCTTAAGGCTAAATAATGCATAGTCTCCCAATGACTCACAAATTGTTCCTTCGTCTTTGCCAACATTTTTTTCTAATATATATCTTTCTAAAAATTCTTAATACAAATAATTTCCTACTTCTTCATCGAATGTGTTTGTTATGAAAACTTATGTTAACTTAGTGCGTGCTGTGTTTTCTACTTGCAGTAGTTTTTATGATTTTCTCCTTCATGAAAGATGACTTCATGCATATTTGGCAAGTGAACTTTCAAAGTGTACACTGTAAGGTAGACTTTACTCAAGGGAAATGCAAAGATTCTCCACAAAGCTTCTTGTGGGCATATCCACTTCGAATTAATGAATTGCTTAATTTCATCATGATGACCATGCATAGCTGAAGATATCTCCATAGAGACACTGTTTGAACCCTTGTACACATATTTATATAAATATTTGACACTTTTCATGCTTGAACAAATCTTGACATTGATTTGACAATCATACTTCTTCAAAGCCAGGGATTATATGGATCAAGCCAACAATTATCAATTGTAGTGCCATTACAGAGATGGACATATTAACCATTATCATGCCTATTAGGGATCATTACCTTTTGCATCTTCCATTTTGGATACAAACATATCTTGGGTTGATGTGTCCACATGGTCCATTGATCATATTTTTGATGACAACACTATAAAGGTAGCACAATATTTGGATTTGAAAATTTAGCTCGTACAATTTTGTCATAATATTTTGTAGTATGTAACTTATCCTCATCACCGATAATGATGAGAATATGGGTATGTGGTAAGACCCTATTTTGGAACTCGATGACGTGTAAATGCATGATCACCTTTCCAGGTACCCAATAGTTGAATAAATATTTCTTTAATCTTGACATTTTACGTGAAATATCCTTGTTGTAAGATCATGCCTGTCAGCCATAACTTTTACCAAGCGTTTAATTTAATCCCATTCTAGATTGCATGCTATTGTTATGAAGATACCTGACCTACCAAACTTCTAGGCCAAAGTCATCACATCATGATATCTTTAGCTCACATCACAGGGGCTACTAATATATGATGGGATAGAATAGTTCTTCGACTAACACTACCTACAGTAATATGAATTAGTTAATGTAAATCTATATCGTAAGGAAATAGAATCTAAATAAAAATAAATAAGGTGAGTTACTTTTACAAACTTGCAATTATTTATATAAATATTTGACACTTTTGATGCTTGAATAAATTTCAACATTGATATGACAATCATACTTTTTCAGAAGCCACGGATTATATGGAACAACCAAAAGATTATATAATTGTCTTCCCGACATTTATTGTATCTCGTAACCCAGTATGCATTTCAACTTGCATTGTATTTTGAAGATCTCGAATATATCGAATTGTGTTGAAATCTTTACATAATTGTCAACCTCGTATTGTTGAAGTAGCATTCTACCTCGAAGTGATATGAAATCATGATTATCTAGAATCTGGAAAAAAAAGTGTTAAATATAATAAAATGAGAAGTTGTGATAGTTATGATGGAGTCATATTTTACCTGAATTGATCCAAACCTAAAGTAGATAAGAGTAAAATTTCTGACAACTAACTCTTTTGTTGTTTTTAGTGTATATTCTTAAGTTTGAACCAAATGTTCCGTATGAATGAAATAATGGATATTATAGGGGATCATAAAATTCGACAGTGTTAGGAACATTTAGCAATTTGTCAATCCTAGTTTCCATATTGATATCTCTATTACTTCTTTCTTCTGGATCTTGACCCACCTGCTAATATAGCTACTAGGATATCGATTAAGTGGTTGTTATTTATGTGTAAATGATATTATGTAAATCTTCTCGTTGGGAAACTGGCAAAATAATATTCACATAAGGATTGCAAGTGTCGAGCATCATTTGTTATGGTCAAGACTTGTATATCAAGTGTATTATTCTTTGCTAGTCGATTCTCAATTTCATTAACACTGTCATAAATATACATCTGTAGATATATTTGCTTGTTAGTAGTCGGAGGAAGAAGACTACCAATTCTATAATATTGCACCTTGGGCGCGATAAGTATAAACTCCATCTCGAGCATTTGCTAGATTCTCATAATCATGTATACCCGAGCACTACTACAGTGCCTGGTGGTGTACCTGGTGTTGTGCCTGGTGCCACCAGGCACCGTCTATCTGTAGCGAGATATGAAATAATTCACATCTCGAGGTAGATGGACGGTGCCTGGTGGCCACCAGGCACAGGTCCAGGCACCCTAGATTTTTCCTGTATACCCATTAACGTGAAACAAACACATACTGTATGAACAAATTTTTTGTCTAAAATGTTGTCCTTCATTTGTTAGCATTGTGAATAAATGCATTAAATCTGGAGGTGCATGTATTTTTAGTAGTGACACGTCACCATTTTGACAACATAAGTCCTCCATGCATGAATAGTTTTGCTTAACAATGATTACATGTAGAAGTGTTTGGCAAGTATAGCCATGGAAGTACTTGAGAGCCATGAAAATCTGTAGTGCAATTGTGATAGCCTCTATTTGCATTTGACCTTTCCTTCATGTCATTGGGTATTGAATGGACAATATTTGATGACCATGCGATTGACCTATAGTACATAATCAATTGAAAAATGGCTAAGTAAGAATAATAATGTAAATTTTAAAACATATATACGCGAAGTCAATATATAAACCTTGTAAGGGATCTATATCTTCATGAACGTTGCCGACTTCAGTTTAAGGTTCAGAAAGTTCGAGATCATCATGTCTTCGATAGGGATGATTCATTTGCTATGAACCATGGATTAAGGTTAAATTTATTAGTATTTTATCATTGTAGAAAAAAGGAAATAATAGTAATAATAATAATAATAATAATAATAATAATAATAATAATAATAATAATAATAATAATAATAATAATAATAATAATAATAAGAACAACAACAACAACAACAATAATAATAACAACAACAACAACAACAATAATAATAACCTTATGTCTAAATTAAGAAGTGAGTTGTATGAAGTTTATATTAATGATTTAATTCGAAATTCGTGTCGCTTAAAACTCCAAGCAAATTAGCATTTTTTTCCCTTCTTATTAATCTACCTGCAAAATTTTAACAAAAATACAAGTAAAGTGGTTCATAGGGGTTATTGTCCTATTCACCAAGTTAAAATGATTCAAGCTCAAAATTTCAAAAACACTTTAGAAAACAAAATAAAAAAAAAATGGTGGAGAGAAGGGAAATAGTAAAACTAAGATTTTTAGAAAGGGAGATGATATAATTTATTTATTTATTTTTCTTTATTATTATTATTGATGATACATCAAAATAGACCGATCATCAAGGCTGTACACGTGGCATAGAGACCCATCATGCTAAGAATATAACGTCCAATCTACTGGGTCAGCTGATAAAGCCTACAAATGCCCAGATAAGGCCTGCATCGAGAAGACATAAACGGGGCATGAATCCAGGCCCGAACGAATCATAGCCTGAGCGAGTTTTCTCATAAAAAAGAATAGCGTTGCACCAAAAATGAGTCGTGGAGAGAGTTACGCGTCCATGGATGTATTTCCATTAAGGAGGATATTGTTACGAGAAACATCTCCTTCTGTTGCGTCTCACATGCTTGAGTCACGCAGAGAATCAACCACGACCATTATAAAATGTAAAGAGAACATTTGACACATGTATGCAACTTTAACTGAGTTTTGTCCATACTTACTTCATTCTTCCAACAGAGTTGCTGATTTAAGCATCGAAATGCCTTCGGCCACCAAAAAGGTGGTCATTGGCAGTCTAACAATTGTTTTGCAAGTCAAACTCACAGGAGGATGATTTTTGGACCCATCAGTTTGGCGTCGTCTGTGGGGAACGACGAATTTCCTTTCCAAAAACAAAATCCACAATGACAAAGCTCACCATAACCTGATAGAAGATCAATAAGTTGTTAGAGCAAATGACGCATTCCGCAGATCCTCAACCCAGTGATAATCACGACAACTCTTCTACTGACAACAATGCATCACTAACAGCTTAGGAAGAAGAAGTAGCCCGGATCATCGGACCAATAACAACCGAAAATGCGGATTCGTAGCACGCAGTAGCCCAGACAACGTTAATATAAGGCCTATTTAGCTACGTGGAGATGGCCATGGTTCTAAACCGTTAGTTTATTTGCCACGGCAAAAAATCGTGGCTATAATGACCAACAGCCTATAACCGTGGCTAAAAAGAACATGGCCACGGCCCAAAACCGTTGGTTTATTTGCCACGGCAAAAAACCGTGGCTATAATGACCAACGGCCTAAAACCGTGGCTAAAAAAAATGGCCACAGCTCAAAACCATTGGTTTATTTTCCACGGCCAAAAACCGTGGCTATAATGACCAACGGCCTAAAACCGTGGCTAAAAAAAAATGGCCACGGCTCAAAACCGTGGCTACACTAAAAACGCTGAAAACAATTGGGCGGGCTTTTTGGCGTTATTCTTTCCTCTCTCCTTTTGCTTGGCGCTCGAAGCTCCCTCCACTCGACTTCCACCTTCCCTGCTCCCTCTACTCGACATCGACGCTCCCTGCTCCCCTCCACTCCACTTGAAGCTCCTCCTTCCCTGCTCCCCTCCACTCGACTTCCCTGCTCCCTCCACTCGACATCGACGCTCCCTCGACTTCCTTGCTCCCTCCCTCAACTTCCCTCCTCTCCTCCATCTCCCCCAACTCTGCACTTTTCAACCCTTTGTTTCAAACCCTAACATCACAGATCTCCCGAAAGCACACACTGATATCCCGAAACCCTAAAATTTCGCGGTTGTGAAAAAAATTTGCGTCCCTCCTCCGATTCTTGAAGGAGAGTTCGTCGGTGCTTCCATTGCTGAGTTTGGTGAGAAGAAGAAGAAGAAGAAGAAGAACACACTGATCTTTTCGTCTTTCCTTCGGTTCAGATCTCCTTCCAGGTAAGATCTTTCTTCTTCTTTAGATTTCCTCCTCCTCTTCTTCTTCTTCTTCTTCTTCAGATCTGTTTCAGATTAAATTTTTTTTTTCTTTCAGCAAAGCAGATATTTCCTCTCCAACCCATTTCAGCAAAACACAGCAGAGATCAAAGCGTGGGATCCCCATTTCTTCAAGTCTTCATCAGGTACCCATCTCTATCTCTCTCTTTAAGTTCATAATCTCCAATTATTGTGTCTTTGCTTATCTGTCAAACAAGGGGGTTCCTTTTAAATTTTCGTACTTTATAAGCAATCAAAGATTCAAACTTTATACTTACCCAGATCGTCTTTAGTTTGATTGTGATGATTGCAATGTGGAATGGTGGATTTGTGAACTGATTTCAGTGTTTGTTTGGGGTAGTGGTTTTAGATGTACTTTGTTGAATGCGTAAAAATTAGGTCTTTGGGATGAGTTAGATGAGAAATTGGACTGGAAGTAGTGATGATCATGGATACCCGGTAAAAGGCGTGAATTTACTGAGAAAAGGGTATCCTGGAAAAATTTAATGGGTGTTTCAAATTTCGACAATTTCGTGAAGGTACAATGTACTCTGTAGTAGTGCCAATGGCAGGGGTATTACAATAGTTTCAGATCAGAGTGAGAGAGAGAAGCAGAGGAGAGTGTGAAGAGAACGGTTTGTCTTGATACGAAAAATCTTTTTGGTTGGAAAATGTTTTATTGTCTTCAGTCTTCACCATTATCTTGTTTCACTTCACCCATTTCTGTGCAATTTATTTGTTTGCCCCCTAAAACTAAAATAGATTCATTTTCCTGTTGTAGGATAATTGCCTTGCGGAAAGCAGAGAAGGAGGAAGAGCGAAAAGCAAGGGAGAAGATCCGTCAGAAACTCGAAGAGGATAAGGTATATGTTGAATTCTCAACTTATCTTTTATTGAGGTATGATTGAAGAATAATTTGTTTAAGTTCATACTTCATAAACACATTTAATGAGGCTGAGAATTCTTATTTTATGTTTTTTTTTTTTTTTTTTGAAAGGCAAGCAGGGTTTTTATAGGATCCCAGAACCCATAAAGATGCCGCAAGCTGGGTTTGAACCCATGACCTAGTGGTACCATCCGCCAAGCTCTAACCGTTGAGCTGTCATGCCATTGGCCTTATTTTATGTTGAATTCTTATTATTGTTATTACTAATATTATTATTATCATTATTATTTTGGGTGGCCTTCTTTTACTTGAGCATATATCTAGTATGGACTGTATAGTAGACCTTATACATGACAATTTTTCTGTTTTTCAAAAACTCCCTTGAGATTGGTCTGCTAAAATAGTAAGCAACTTTACATTAAACTTAAATCCTAGAAAAAATTAAGCTATGAAGTAAGTAACCCTTTGAACATTGCCTTGTAATATTGAAACCTAACTTGTCGAGCCAATCTCACGCAATCTTCAAGGAGCAAAAATTGCAATTACACGGCTGGACTCCTTAGGATATTAAATCTCTGATGAACTGAAACTGATTGGAAAGATGGAGGTAGTGTCAATAAAAGCATATCTTTATTTCTATTTGTTTTCTCAAAACAATTCTTGGATGAACACCTTGTTATACTAGCGATAACCTAGTATCGGCACCGTTCTCTTGAACTGTTCAAAGAATTATCTTCAAATGATTATTGTTATTCTTGTCTATTTTTATCTGTGTGTTTTACTATTTCTGTATGTTCTTTCTCCTGTGTTCAACTACCTGTTCTAGACTGTAAGTTTAGTTTGCTTTTTGAAACCTAGTAGCCCTGGGTGCAAAATTGGTATCAGATGAACTGAAACTGATTGGAAAGATGGAGGTAGTGTCAATAAAAGCATATATTTATTTCTATTTGTTTTCTCAAAACAATTCTAAGAACAATTCTTGAATGAACACCTCGTTATACTAGCGGTAACCTAGTATCGGCACCGTTCTCTTGAACTGTTCAAAGAATTATCTTCAAATGATTATTGTTATTCTTGTCTATTTTTATCTATGTGTTTTACTATTTCTGTATGTTATTTCTCGTGTTCAACTATCTGTTCTAGACTGTAAGTTTAGTTTGCTTTCTGAAACCTAGTAGTCCTGGGTGCAAAATTGGTATCAGATGAACTGAAACTGATTGGAAAGATGGAGGTAGTGTCAATAAAAGCATATATTTATTTCTATTTGTTTTCTCAAAACAATTCTAAGAACAATTCTTGGATGAACACCTCGTTATACTAGCGGTAACCTAGTATCGGCACCGTTCTCTTGAACTGTTCAAAGAATTATCTTCAAATGATTATTGTTATTCTTGTCTATTTTTATCTGTATGTTTTACTATTTCTGTATGTTATTTCTCCTGTGTTCAACTATCTGTTCTAGACTGTAAGTTTAGTTTACTTTCTGAAACCTAGTAGTCCTGGGTGCAAAATTGGTATCAGATGAACTGAAACTGATTGGAAAGATGGAGGTAGTAGGGTACTCCCATGTATTCCATGTCTATTGAATACTAGTTGATTAAGCAGACACTCTTAGATATTATTCTAGAAACTCTTAGATATTATGCCAACCTGAAGAGCTTACTGGAATTTTAATTGACTATGCTACAATATTTTTTGATGCATTTCTAATGCTATTTTAGTCATCCTCTTTGGTTGAGACCAATTATTTTGTCTTTGTTTCTTATTTTGACTTTTGAGTTGGGAAAGGGAAGCTTTGTAGCTAAGTATTCAGATTGGCTTTTCCAATGCTTTATAAAAATCTATTTGTGGTGATATGTTGTGGAAGGAAACTATCTATAAATGTAGTGTATATAGTTGTTTCTTATTTCTTTTTGTTTGATAATGGTTAATATCTATAATGTCATTGATAGAAATGGGTAGTACTCGCGGCAATCTCTCCACCAATGATGTCACTACATCTACAAATGATGATAGTGAAGTTAAAAAGACCATACAGTTCAATGTCCATGGTTTAGCAGTTGGACATGGTGCTAGAAATTTCAATAAACGCATTGAAAAGCTTGTTGAAACCCTTGTGCCCATCAAATTCAAGGGTTGGCACCATGTTACTGACAACTACAAAGAGGATGTGTGGAATGGCCTCAAGGTGAGATTTTACATCATTGATTTTCATAATGTCTTATTTTATTGTCAACTTATATCTCAATGGCTTATTTGCAGCGTGAATACGACATCCCAAATTATGTGAAAAGGAGTGTGCATTTGAAAATGCCAGAATATTTCAGAAGGTTCAAGGCAGATCTTAGGAAGGACTATTTGGATAAGTATCCTACCATTGAGGAACAAGAGAAACATGTTCCAAATGGTGTAAGAGAGGAGGATTGGAAGGAGTTTGTTCGCTATGAGAGCACCCCTGAAGCGAAGGCAATTAGAGCCCAAAATGCCAAAAACAAAAAGGGTTCAAAGTATGTATGGGGGGTGGCCAAAAGAGTGCTGCAGGAGTGGAGTATGAAATGGTAATTGAGTTTCTAGCTACTAGTACAATAATAACCATTTAACTATATAGGCTGAGACTAATCTTTCAAGTATATAGGTTGAGAAGAACCCTGATGGGGAACCAGTCACACGCACTGATATATGGATTGCTTGTCACACGGGAAAGGATGGAAAACCCACGCATGGTGCTGAACTATATATGGTATGTGCCCAATGATGTCTTTTATACACAATTCTTAATTTACTTTGTAGTTGTTTGAATATTATTTGTGTCCTGATTTATTTTATTTTTTCATTCTTTTGAAGGAACAAGTTAAAGCAAAAAAGGCCGCCTTGCAAGAATCTTCAACCCAGGGTACCACTGACCTCACTATTGATAATGATCCTCTAAGCCAAGTGTTTGGCCAAGAAGAAAGGGGACGTGTTCGTTGTGTTGGAACCACCGTCTCTAAAAGGAAGTATGATGCTTCACTTCCCGCTCGTTCATTGCTTTTCGATAAAACATTGGAAGTAAAAAAATTTAGCGAAAAATATGATAGATTGGAAGAAAATGTTCAATGGATACGAGAGAGACTTGAAAATGAAACTTATGTGAGACCATCAACAAGTGAGGGAACACAAGGAGGGACACAAAGAACTGAAGATACATTACCTCCATCGACAAGGCAACCAGAAAATTCATTACCTCCATCTCCATTACCACCATCTCCATTACCACCATCTTCTCAAGGTGTTGCGAGGTTTCCTTCTCCAAGAAATCTTGTTCCTTCAGTGTCAAGGACTTGCAAAGTTTGTGATTGGCATAAGAATGTCATTGCGATAGCAATAGAGGTTGTAGATCCTATCCATCGATTCTCTTGCGATTGCCATGGATCATTGAACCCTGCAACAGAGATCAGACTTTCCTTATGCTTCAAATATATGACTGAGGTGAAACTTTACAAGAGTGATCCAAAAGGAGACATGATGGGGGATTTGGACGTTGGTGATTTCTTCGTATGGTGTAAAAATCATGTGGAACTTGATGATTGATAGTTACAACTATGTTGGAAGCAATGTAATGGTGGCAGCAAAAGAGGAGCTGAGTAAAATACACTACGGGCACGTGATTGTTCATTTTAAGGTAAATTGCCCCCTTCTTTCATGGAGTCTACGCTCTGAATAAAAAAAAAGCAGGAAAAAGCTTATTCTGCTGCTCTGGTTGCTTACTACTGCTACTTATACTACTACTTTTGGTTTAGTAAATGGATTGACATTTTGATTGAAAGTGTTTCTTCATTCAATTAAAAAAACTAACTTGTTGTATAATGGATTTTGGATCAGATGAGTATTCATACAGCTGAACCATTGCCCTAGTTGTCTTCCATCTTTCTTTAATGATTTATTTTTATGGTTGTTGCAGGTTCACATTGTACAGAGAGGAGCTGTTCGCCCTTTAATTGAGATGCTCCAGTCTCTAGACGTGCAACTCAGGGAAATGTCAGCCTTTGCATTGGGGCGGTTGGCACAGGTTAGTGAGAGATACATAAAAAAAAATTACTACTTAGTCGGAACGTTGCAGGTTTTGTTCTAATTTTTTTAATCATATTTGCTAATGTGGCCAAACAATCTGAACTAGCAAACGAATCCAATAGTTTCTGGACGTTAGTTACACAGCTATCCCTTATTAAATAAACCTATCTTGCAGTCTATGGCCACTTTAAAAAAAAGGCTTGTACTTGAGCTTGCTTTCTGTTCATACATTCACTTTTTATTTTGGAGTTTATGTCAATGAATTTAATTTTCTCTGTATTATGGAATTAGGCATAGATACTTTGTTAGGGAGATCCTTGTAGAGTGAACTGTAATGTATTGTCCAATCAAGTATGATTATAGGCATAGATCAGTGTGTTGGAGTTCCCTGTCCAATTAGGAATGGTGTTAGGCACAAAATGGTATGTTAGAGTTTCAGGGCTTGGCTGCATATGAAGTAATAACTAAAACATTTCTCAGCAGTTGCTCTCAAAAGTCAGCGGATTTCAGAGATAACAGAATAATATTTTAGAACTGTCTTCATGTGAAGAAAAGTGTTGCTATGCAATTAGGTAATCTAAAACTTTCTATTTCATTAGTTCAAGTTTTCTTAGCACATACATTCAGTTGTTGATTTACTGTTTAAGGCCCTCTTTGTGACAATGTCATGAATCCAGCATTGAACTGCCATCGCTTGTTTCTTCTCCTTTTTTTTTTTTTTTTTTTTTTGTGGGGTGGGGTTGGCTTGTGTGTTTGTGTGTGTGTCCGAAAGAAATAATGGCTTAGCTTTGCAGAAAAATGGCATACTTCCAAAATATCAATTGGCTTCTGAAGGTGTAATATTTCAAGTTTGTCTATGGGAGGGGGTGAAGTCGTTCATCTCTCTCGAGATGCGTGAAGTGTGTATCTCGATGCTTTTTCACGCATTTCGAGGGGGTGAACGGCTGCACCCCCTCCCTCGCCACTTTCCTCGCTGTGTAGACAAACCCTTCCTTGAGTACGTTGTACCTTATAAATGCAACCCTATATAATGAGTGATTTGTCTTCATATATCTATGCTCAACAGTCAACACCCCTAAAACAGTAAAATAAAAACATTCATGCGGTACCGAGTGTTCAGTTTACGCAATTGTGTTCTATCTTGTTGCCAGCAAAGCTATCTTATCAATGATTGGACTTAATCTTGATTCTTAACTGTATGTTTAGAAGCATATTTGATTTGTATATAATAGTTGGCAATGTATCATGTTAGTACTTCTCTTATCACGTCCTCTGATATCATGCGCTTCAGTAACAAGCCATATTATACTTGCAGGAACTGAAGGAAAAGAACATACCACTTGATGATGTTCGAATTTGCTACTCTCCTTTTTCAAGAACAAGTCATACTGCTAAAGTTGTTGCTTCTGCATTAGATGTTCCATTTGAAGTCCCAAATTGTAAGGTAAACTATTCTTTAGATGAGGCTGTAGATCAGAGCAATGTCGCTCTAGATTATGTTATGTGCGGTGCTTGAATTTCCATTAGATGCTTTTGTCTTGGAGATACCTAGGTTAAGATATCATAACTAACCAATAGTTAGCACTTCCCTTTGATAGTCAAAAAGAGCATTTAAAATGACCAATGGAACTCTCGATAAATTGGATGGCCAATGGACTTTTCACTCTTCTGGAAGAGTTCTATCCGAGTGTTCATTCGATGAATGATCCATCTCTTGGCATGTGCACGACCTTATCTTTAATATGTGCCTAGAAATTTGTTAATGTGTAAAAGCAAGAAATTATGGCTGATCAGAACATTAATGCATATCTAGTCATTGAAACTACTTGACTCAAAGAATGCTTCTCTGCAGCACAATGCTGCATTTTCTCTTTATAAACTTGCAGATAATGAGGTATCTTAGTTAGCATGTATTCAGTTTAGAAGTTGTGTAGCACTTGATCATGAAGTAACCAATTGTCTTCTGGTCTTCCCACTATAGGATAATGTTTCTGATTTTATTAAGGTGGGAGGTGTTCAAAAGCTGCAGTCTTTACACCTGACCATTGTATGACATGCTAGTAGCACATTTCTATTACATAAGTAAGTCAATCGTTTTTAAATTTGCTAATGTTTACTGTTTTCCTGAATTTTTGAATAAATCATGCAAAATCTCTAAGTGTCTTTATAGTAGCTGTTGATGTTGAAATCTGATTTAGTACGATTATAATTAGCAATTTCCTCCTGCAGGCAAAGTTGCGGATGTAACAAAAGTCCAAACTCTTCTGTTCAGTGCTACTTTGCCTCCCTGGGTGAAGAATGTATGTTTCCAAATCATCCATATTTTATAGTCATATATCTATATTTTAACTACTTTATCTTATTAGTATTTCTTTTCTTTAATCTATTTGCAGATCTCTTCTAGGTTTCTTAAATCTGATAAGAAAACAGCCGATCTTGTTGGTAACGAGAAAATGAAGGCTAGTACTAATGTCAGACATATTGTTCTTCCCTGCTCTAGTGCAGCCATATCGAAACTTATCCCAGATATCATTCGTTGTTATAGCAGGTTTGTTATTTTTGGATTGTTCCTTTTTATTGATTTGAATCCCCCAGCACACACACACAAACCTATGTTTTCATATTTGAAAGTAAATTGCCAGACCTTCGCATACTTGACATGTAGCATTAGAAGTTATTTGCGCACCTGCATAAGATATGTGTTCGGTTTGTGAATTATTAAAGTTTGACCGCCCCACATCTCTGTTGTTTGTGAATTATTATCAAGTTTGACCGCCCCTTTTTAATGATCTTTGGGTTCTAATGATGATTATAGAGAGAAGATGCCACAGTCACTACCATACACTCACGAACTGAAAACCCCGAGGAAATCGCTAGTAAGGCAGATATAATCATCTCTGCTCCAGGGCAACCAAATATGGTGACAGGTAGTACATAAAAGAATTATTCTGCTGTTGAGGTATTGATGAGATGAATCTTGTTGGAGTTGAAAATTCATGTCTGTTATTGAACTTTAGTTGTCAAAGGAAATCTAGGACATATTTCATTTTTTTTCCTCATATTTCCAAACTTTGTATATGTAATCTACAAGGTCAACAAATCACTTGGAAAAGTCTATCCTGCCAAGTAACAACATGAGTTAAGCCATATATTTATGATCACAGTTACACTTGTATAGATTACGTTGGTGCAGGGTATAGCAGCTTAGGTCTTTTAACTAGAATAATGTACCTAATAAAAAATTGCATATATACTTATCTGTTGGCTTCTTCAAGTTTCTTAGTGATGTGTCAGATGCTCAAACTTGTGCCCAACACCAATAGTGTCCCTGTTATTTGGAGTTCTACAAACAGAGTTTGACAAATACGTGGTCTCCTTCCCCACCTTTTCCTTTTCTCATTCTTGAGTATAGCTCAATTAGCCTAGATCATCACACATTGACACAAGGTATTTTAGAATCTGATTGGTTGCCTAAAATGCAGGTAATGGAAGAGTTGGACGCATTGTGATGGCTGCTGCTGCAAAACACCTAACACCTGTACTTTTAGAGCTTGGAGGGAAATCTCCCGTTGTAGTTGATGCAAATGTGAATTTAAAGGCAGATAGTTTCTTTTGTGCAGAGATGGAATATGTGACTCCTCTTTGGTACCACACGATTCCCTGATTGTAGTTTGATGTATGTTTATCTTTGTGATTTGAAGGTCGCTGCCAGGCGAATTGTTTCCGGGAAGTGGGGATGCAATAATGGACAAACCTGTGTTGCTCCTGATTACATCATAACCACAAAAGCTTTTGCTCCAAAGCTGGTAACTACGTCATGGGATTTGCACATAGCCAGATAATCTTTTTTTCTTTTCTTTTTGGATTATTGCTTAAACCCATCTCTATACCAGATAGATGCTTTAAAAGATATATTGGAGGAGTTCTTTGGGAAAAATCCACTGAAATCAAAAGACTTGTCCCGTGTTGTGAACTCCAATCACTTTGCGTGCTTGACAAAGCTATTGGACGAGGACAAGGTTTCTGGTAAAATTGTTATCGGAGGAGAACGAGATGAGAGCCTCCTGTGAGTGCCATCAGTCCAAGCTCTTCGTAATTTCTCTCTCGAATTGAGCTGTGGGCTAAACCAGTTAAACTGACAATGCTAATCTGTGTTTCATGCAGTACCATTGCTCCCACCATCTTGTTGGATGTTCCTGAAGACTCACAGATGATGAACGAAGAAATTTTTGGCCCTATACTTCCCATTGTCACTGTAAGAGATCCTCCGCTCATCTAAATGCCTAAGAGAACATTTTAATCTTTTTTGTTTAGAAATGTCTTTCCATTTTTATATTCTAAACTTGAAGGATTGATATTCACTTTATCTTCGGTTTGTGAATAGGTTGACATGGTGGAAGACAGCTTTGACCTAATACAATTGAAATCATAGCCTCTTGCAGCGTATCTTTTTACCAACAACAAAAAGCTGCAGAAGGAGTTTGTTAGCACCATTTCTGCAGAAGGGATGCTTATCAATGATATTGTTCTCCATGTGAGTATCTTCTCATGCAAACGTTCTTATACATCTGCATGCCAAGTCGGCCATGTGTTGTGTTGAAAAAGATATTGTCAAATTTAGAGCACCTAAGCATAGCCCTTTTGATACTTGTCTCAAGACTGAAATGCTTCCTGTTTTATTTTGTATGCGCATTCTATGAATTTGTATTCTCGTTATTTACATCTAAACAATTGCATTACAAAAACTATTATATTCAATACAACCCACACCCACATTGTGTGGTGAAAACTATTGCCTCCGTTAATAGTTTAGTTTTGCATATGTCATGATGCATTTTCTCTTCGTATATTATGAACATGACAAGTAGGTTGGAGGAACACCAACCTATATATTTACCAAAATGGAGGGTAACACTCTTATAGTGCTATGTATGTTATTTGATTTATCCCTATTTCTTTTGCTTGATATTCATATATTGCGATTTGATAGGTACCTTGTTTCTACCTTTTCATTCTTATGCCCAATGAGAGATATCTGTTGAATTTTGTCAAGAAAGGAAAAAAGGGAAAGGTTTCTAGGAAAAGTCTTTTAAGTACAATTATTTGAAGAACAACCTTACCATGAACTGATATGATTTATCTGTTCTTAGCCTTCTCTATAATTGCCTGAACCTTGCACTTTGCAGTGAAGTCAAGTTAATGCATTTTCTATATTAAAATTGGGACCAACTTTTGTGTACGGATGTTATTATTTCTACTTCACGCTTTAAAGTGCCCAATTTTTTCTGTTGCAGGATGTTCCAACTGAATCTTAGCCATCCAAGCTTGTTGGAAGCAGGGGTTCCAAAAATCGTTATTTTGATTTTGACAAGCTAGCAGAGGTTAGTTTCCTTGAATTTTGCAGAAATGAATTGGTGCAAGTCAGTATTCTGCTGTCTGTTTCTGTTTGGTAGTCTGTAAAGCAATTCTGTTAGGTGCTCTGTTATACTCACTGTTAGTTCACTGTTAGTTGTTAGTTCTGTTTGCTATAAATAATAGATTAGCAAGAGAAATAGGATTCATTCATTTCTGTAATAAACTGTGTACATTGAGCTTTGCTCATTGGGGGAGATTGGCAATCTCGAACACTGCCTGTTACATTTCCTTATTTCCATTGTAATCTCTACAAAAGCATTCAATACAAAGAATAAACATTTCAGAATCAGTCTTCATTGGTTTTTTCCACTTTTCTTTGGTTGTTCTTGTCTTGAATGTGTTTTGCCAGGTTCCATAGCTTCCAAGAATTCAACCAACTCTGACCCTGGAACTGAGAGTGCATTGCTTGGTTCTCCAAACCTGCAGAAACATCATCAGAAAGAGGTCAGTTCTTAACATACTTTTTTGATTGTTTTTGCAAAGAAACACAAGGTTAGTGACCAGTGTGTTTTTAGTTCTGTTTGTGTTTAGTTTTTTCCCAAGATGTTTTTCCCTCTCTTTTTTGTTAGGTTATGTGATGCAGGTTATTTTGTTCACAGCTTAAAATAGATAAGTTGAAGTTGATCGAGCTCTGTGGCACTGGAGGTATGTCTTCCATATTTTTTGTATGTAGTATGCATTTCTCAGTCATCAAACTAGTTCTAGACACTGAGCTTCAGCTCACACCACTTGTTCACTTACGCACACATTTTCTTTGGTTTGTGCATGAACTCGATTTCATGTACCAGTTAACTGGTTTGTGCAAGTGTTGGGGTCTCTATTTCCTAAAAGTGCATATTTCTTTTTTCTATCATTTGCTTCAAGTGATGCTGCATAGACTTTGGGAAAAGTTTCACAGCCCTAGCTATGAATGGCCTTAAAAAGATCATTTGACATTAGGATAATCATTAGTTGTTGATAATCATTTGACAGAGGATACGTGTGTAAGCCACAGGACAAAGAATTGTTCATTTTTGTGTAGTGTCAAAATTTTGAGCTGGCTTTGTGACCTAAGAATCATTTGATCTCAACATGCCTATTGATTCTATAACTTGATTAAAATGCCAATAGGTCAATAAATACATCGATAAAAACATAAAAAGTGTGTTCAAAGATTGGATAGGCAACGTATAAACCATGTTGGAATTCAATTATAGATACTTCCAAATAACATGCAAAAAGTGACTAAACATGATATTCCCCAGAAAGAGTAACTTTAGGATTATAGAATTCCCTGATCTGCACAAAATTTCATCTAGTCACTTAAGTTTATATGTCACGTTGTTATGCAGGCTTAGCAAAAGGTTATGGATTAGATACTTTCTCAGATTACTATTGTTGAAATGTTTTCCCTTGATATCCAACACATTATCAATTAAGATATGTTACTGTGACTCTGAGTAACCAGTGGAGAAGAATTCTTTTTTATCAATAAAACATAAAGATTTTCAGGGAAGGTGAAAGAGAAATCAATGAAGCACTTTGCCTCAAAACAAGATTACATCAAGTGCTATTAGAAAACTTGCTAGTGAATGCCCTAGCTATGAATGGCCTTTAGAAGATTTTCCTTGTTTCTTATGCTGTAATTACATCTTATTAGTGCAGTTTCAATTTTCTTTGCTTCATCAGAGCATTATCATGTTGTTGCTTATCTAACTTGTGATGCAGGTCTATAAAATCCTGCCACGGCTTAAAATCGTGGCTAAAATTTTTGCAACGACTTATAACCGTGGCTAAATCATCAACCGTCCTCGAGCATAAAACCGTTGCTAATATGTTTTGCCACGGTTTATAGTCGTCAATGGTGATTTGGCGACGCCTCTACTGCCCACGGCTCTAAGCCGTGACAATTGGTTACCCCCACGGTTCCAAACCGTTGCTGATGGGTATTTTTTGTGTAGTTAACCCAAACATCTGGCAGCGCCGCCACGGACCTCAGGTGGACCTGCTCATAGCCCAGATGAACTACATGACAAATATGCTAGAAAAAATCACCCTGGAATGCATTCAGCCAGCTAACCATGTTTAGGCACCGCCCCAAAAAAATTCCGCCAACCGAACTCAAGGAAGCGATAAAGCCATAACAAAACCCCAATAGGGAAACTTCAAATGCAGCGAACTCCCTCAAGACAAGCCACCATTCTCCAACGCACTCATGAAAAAAACAATGCCAAAAAAGTTCACTCCGCCAAAGTTCGAAGTGTACAATGGTACCACTGACCCAACAGATCACCTAAAACATTTCTACCACATGATGACCCTAAAGGAAACCATGGAGTCGATCATGTACAGAACATTCCCAACTAGCCACACTTCCACAACAATGAATTGGTTCAATGGCCTATCACTGAGTTCAATAGACTCCTTCCAGGCTTTAGCCACTGCTTTTATCACCGGATTCATTGGGAGCCAGCGGATGAGGAAATGACCCCACTACCTCCTACACATCAGACAAAAGCTAGAAGAAACTATACGGGAATATGTCACTTGCTTCACCAATGAATTGGCAATGATTGATGGATGTAGTAATGACACAGCCGCTGCAACTTTCATCGCTGGATTGAAAAGATGCCCCTTTTTTTATGCCCTTAACCTGGAGCCTCCAAAAAGCATGGCGGTCCTGCTGAAAATAGCATTCCTGCTCCATCTTCTACTAGGCTTAGATTTTCTATTTCTGTACCTTCTCTTGATAGGGAGTAACCTTGGTGCTATTGTACCGCTTTTTGTTTTGACCGTTAATGAAAACAGTTTCATCAGTTTCGTGTTTGTTGTCTCTATTGCATGTTTTTCATTTTGCTTTATCATCTTGCTTCGGCATAGGCTGGTCGAATCAATAGGACGTTGACTGGTCTGTCTGCGATAGGGAGCTTGACTGCTTTGTATTGTGAACGACTCAGGGTCGTTGCTGTGTAGTCATGTCCGATAGTGGGCATGTTGCGGACAGTCTAGCTGGGGGTTGACTTGCCCAAAAGTTGTGTCTTGTCCCTAAGGTAAGCTGCTCGAGTCTCACCTTGTTAGTCTAACCAATTGGATGCAACTGCTTCTATGAGTAAGTTGCAATGGGCGAGTGTATGTGTCAGAATGTCCGTGCCAAGTCAAGCGTCGTAAGCTCGAGTTGGCATCCTAAGTAGCTCCTATTTGGGCATTGGCCGTGCGATCTCTGTATCGGCGCAAATGGTCCTCACTAATATTAGCATGTCAATCCATTTGAGCGTGAAGACATTAACACAACTAGATTCATGTTTGGCTACCGGGCTGAAAAGTAGTGGTCTCGTGGCAAGCCGTCGGAATCAGTTCAGGACTGACTAGGCTCCCACCTTCCGAATCGTTTATGACCAAGTAAAGTGGGCTACAGATTCGGGAAGTAAAAGTTTGGCGACCAGGCTGAAAAGCAATGGTCTCGTGGCAAGCCGTCGAAATTAGTTCAGGACTGACTAGGCTCCCACCTTCTAAATCGTTTATGACCAAGTAAAGTGGGCTACAGATTCGGGAAGTAAAAGTTTGACGACCAGGCTGAAAAGCAATGGTCCCGTGGCAAGCCATCAGAATCAGTTCAGGACTGACTAGGCTCCCACCTTTCAAACCATCTACACCCTCCCCTCGCAGTGGGTGCTACGAATTCGAGAGGGGAGTTTGGCGACCAGGCTGAAAAAGCAGTGGTCTCGTAACAAGCCATCAGAATCAGTTCAGGACTGACTAGGCTTTCAGCTTCCAAATTATCTACACCTGTGCGCAACAGGCTTCAAATTTGGGAGTGTTCGACGGCCACGCTGAAAAATAGTGGTCCCATGGCAAGCCGTCGGAATCAGGTCATGGCTGACTGGGCTCCCACCTTCTAGACTATCTACACCCTTGTAGCGCGGGCTATAAGTCCAGGTTTGGTGATTTGGCGGCCATTCTGAAAAGCAGTGGTCCCGTGGAGAGCCATTGGAATTAGTTTGGGACTGACTAGGCTCCCATCTTCTAGGCTATCCACACCCTAGTAGTGTGGGCTACAAGTCTAGGTTTTGATCAAAAAGCTTTCGTTGCTAGTCGTCACTAGCTAGGCTTACCTAATTAGGTTTGACGATCATTGACTACAAAGGGGGCAATGATCCCTGGCGAGTCGTCATCACCAAACATGATAACGCTTATTAGTCTCCCACTTCCTAAGCCGTTGATGCCCGTGCTAAGCGGACTAGGTGTCGGGTCGAACCAGAAGCCGTTGTCATCAGCTTTGGCCGACTGGGCTTGCCTGGTTTGAAAAGAGATTCCGTTTGCTGGGGGGCGTGCGAACCTAGTCCATCTGCCCGGTGCATGGGGTGGACGAAGTTACCTTAAATCAGCTGGTGATATGTAAGTACGATCCGTATGTTAGGGTTGACTAGGATTTCTTGTGCTCGTGCCAAGCATGTGGACAAAATATTGTTTGGGCAATAGGTCGAGCTCATGGACCCACAGAGGAAGAGCTAGGGCATGGTGCGCTGTGTGTATGGCAAAAATCACGCGGTAACATGTGTACGGCGCAGGCTGCGTGACGGTTGTGTGTTTGTTACTCCCCCTCAATTGATGGGGTTGTGTGCAGCGCCATCTATTTGAATGACATGGTCTGCGCAGTTTCCTTGGAAATCGTCGTCTCCTCGTTTCCCATACCGTATTTAATGTTTGGCAGTTAATGTTGGAGTGCCCACTTGTTGAACCAACATGTCTATATAATGGTGTTTTCCAATCGTTGTATGCATTATCTTTCGCAGAGCTTATCTCCTGTAATGTTCTTGCTTGAAGAGAACGCTTTGGGTTTTCCAAAGGCCCAAAGCCTAAAGAAAATGTTTTCAGTTTTCCAAAGGCTGAAGGTGGGTCTCCGTCTATGGAGTATCCGGACGTTCTGACATTTTCACCGATCAAGCATAGTGATAATTGTTGTTATGTTTGGTCACCTGTTATGGGTAAGCATTTAGTTGATCTGCTAAGGTCTTGTAATTTCTTTTCATATTGCGGAGAAGTAGTACGGATGCTCTCAAAAGGGAAGAGTCTATAGTTTATGTGCTGGTGCCTTATCGTAGTTCCTGAATGTTTGATTTCAGAAATAGCACCAACGTGCAACTCCGTGGTGGCCGCCTCCACCACTTCTCGATTAACCCTGTTGCCTAGCCTTGCGCTGGAATTTGGGAACTTGGGATGAAGAGGAGTTGGACATGGTCCGTGGATTGGGCCATTGACTCCTGGACGCCTTTCTTATCCCTGCGGCCGAAAGGTGCACTCTGTATGTGCCAACCTGATACTTGTCCCAGGTTCACTCGTTTCGCCGGATCGAGTGCGTGAGTTGGTCGTATCTGGTTGTGGCTTGTCACGGGACCCCCGGTTGCCGATTTTGTACCCCCATAGACTACATTTGAGGGTCACATTTGCTGGATCATGGTTCTATTTGCAGGTTGCTTGCTTCGGACTGTTCGTTTTGCTTATGTGATCAGACAGTTTAAGCAAGTTCTCACTCCATGTTGATCAGATGCCTTTAGTATGCCATCTTCTGTATCCGCCTCCGAGCGTTCGTAATATGTAGCCTTTTGTATTTGCCTCAAGGTGCTTGTTGTTACATTTTTTCCAATAATCAATGGAGTTTGTTTTCGTAATTCTTCATTTATTTCTTAAATGATTGCAAATCACATAAGTCTTTTAAGAACTAAAACTCAATATTGACCATGGAAAGATAAACAAATAACTTAAAGTAGACTAACTATTGACGAAGAGAAATTGGTCCTGGCCTTGGAGTGAATTCGGGTTGCTCTCACGAATCATTCAGTGGATTGTCAAGGCGTTACATAGGTTACTAAAGAGTAAACCTTGCAGAGGAGCGGATCTCTGCATCGATGGAATGTTGGGGGGATGTGTTCTCGCTTGTCATGGCCTTTTCGACTCGCCAGGCGGAAGAGCTTATTGCTCTTGTACTACTCAAAAACGATGTCTCTGCCATCTTTTGTCCTTGCACTGGGTCAGGTTGCTCTGCATGATGCAGCTGAATCTGAGAGCACTCTATCTGTTTCAGCGCGGCGTAGTGGCAGCCTCGTGCCATAGGTTGGTTTCCACGTATTGTTCCTTCAAAGTGGTTAGCACTATACTTAACACACTAGTGAAGGGTGGAGACCACTGCTTCCATCTGGTGGAGCCATGGTCTTCCTTGGATGAGATTGTAAGATGATGGTGCATCTACCACCATGAAGTCTAGAAATAGGACCTTCCTGAGCTGCAACTCTCCTGCTACCGTAGCTAACCTTATCTTTCCGATGGGGAAGCATTTCTCCCCGCTGAATCTAATCAGCGGGTGTTATGAAGATGTCAAATTTTCCTCTGTTCGCGACTGATGACGACGACTTCTGGTGTCCAAAGCCTAATCCATTTCGCACGGGTCACGACGGCTGAGGGAGTGGGAGTCTATTCAGCGCTTGTCTGCTGATGACGACACTCACCAAGGGATCATTGCTCTCAATGCAGACGATGATCGCTGAATTAGCCAATAAGCTTAGTCAGTTCATGACTGATGACGACGGCTTCTGGTGCCCAAAGCCTAATCCGTTTCGCGTGTGTCATGACAGCTGAGGAAGTGGGAATCTAGTCAGCTCTTGTCCGCTGATGACGACAACTCGCCAAGGGATCATTGCTCTCAATGCAGACAATGATCGCCGAATTAGCCAGGTAAGCTTAGTCAATTTGCGACTAATGACAACGACTTCTGGTGCTCAAAGCCTAATCCGCTCCGTTCGGGTCACGACGGCTGAGGAAGTGGGAGTCTAGTCAGTGTTTGTCAGCTTATAACAACGACTCGCCAAGGGATCATTGCTCTCAATGCAGACAATGATCGCCAAATTAGCCATGTAAACTTAGTCAGTTCACGACTGATGATGATGACTTCTGGTTCCCAAAGCCTAATCCGCTCTGCGCGGGTCGTGACGGTTGTGGAGGTGGAAGTCTAATCAGCGCTTGTCCATTGGTGATGACAACTCGCCAAGGGATCATTGCTCTTGATACAGATAATGGTCGCCGAACTTACCAAGCAAAGCTTAATCAGTCCGAAACTAATGACAACAGCTCTCGACATGCAAAGCCTAACCCACTCCGCGCAGGTCACAACAACCAAAGGAATGGAGGCAGAAGTCAGCGCTAGTCCGCGAACACCGAGGGAGTCATTGCAGACAACGACTGAAAGAATTTGGTCAGCTCTTGACCAACGACGACTCCCGCTGATCAACCCCTAATCTGCTGCGACAACGACACAACACAACAATATATTTGGACTGGCAAAAAAATTTTCTGCTTGACAGTACAAACCCTACAATCTACAGAACAACAAAAGCAAATACGACGATGCAAGGCACAACAATACTTTCATTCAAAAGATAAAACATGTTTACATGATATTTTCCTAAGAAAGGACATTACAATCTAAAGAAGAGCATCCTCCTCATTAGTTAGCCTCGCAACGCCAGAGCCTTCCCCTCGCTGAATCAGCCCAAAAGTAGTCTTTCTATAACGGGCGAAGTCGAGATCAATATAGGGATACTCCCCTTTGACCAGTTCCAGGAGCTCCAGACACATCAAAATCTACCGCGCCCAACAACGCTTCATAATGCGAGCACTCCTTGGCCAGCAATCGCTCCACCTCCAAAGCACGGGGAAGCCCTTCGTCTATCGTGGCTACCAGTCGCTGCCTTTCGACGACCCACTCTGCCTCCGATTGCTTCCTCTCAACTTCTTCAGCCCTTTGTTCAGAGGCCCACCAGTCCATAGTAGTATCCAGGCACTCCAATTCTGCCCTGGTCCGCTTCAGCTCGGCACGAGTCGACACCAAGTCAAACTCGATAACCCTCAGTTAAGACCTCATTTCATCTATTGCGTCAGCAACAAGGGTCGTGGCCTCCACACCCTCGCGGTCCGCGACAATGCCAGAACCTTCTGCCCGATAAAGGGCATCTGAGTATGACATCCGCAGATTGGCAAAGGCCTTCTCCAAAGCAAGGACCCTTCCACGGGCTTCAAGATGTAGCAAAACAGGAACATGTGGCTCAGAAGTACGGGCAACAAAGGGAGATGCCGCCACTACAGAAGACTGCCTCTTCCTCAGGGAAACCACAGGAGGCACGTTCGCTTCTAGCTCAGCAAGCCTAGAGGGGCTGAGCAGGGCCAGGCTCCTCTTCCTCACACGACGAGCGACCACCCCCTCAGCCTGGGAACCCGACACTAGGTGAGCCCCATACGAACACCACAGCAGCCTGCTGCGTACGACATCTCCTGGCATTACTACCTTCTCAACGAAAATCAAAGGAAGCTTCAAAAACTTCTTCTCCAGTCACTTCTCTTCCTCACTGAGGGATGAAACCAACCTTCAGGTCCAATCATCACGACGATACAGATGCCTTTTTAACGAGTCAGTGGACCAATGTAAACACCCCACTAACTCGGGGGAGTATCTATTGATACATAAAAACGGTCACACTCCTAAGCCGAACATGTGCCATGATGATCTCGAGAAACTATGGGCCCAAGCATCGGCCCAACATAGATCTAGCCTGAGCGGATCTAAGCCCGCTCAACTTCAGTCCGTCAAGCGTACCCAGACTCTCACAGTATGCTAGGCCCACACGTCTCATAGCTACCCACGATACCCATAAGCCATCTTCAGGTAAGTATCTTGAGGATCGATTTTGGACGGGCAACTATAGCCGCTCTCTGCTTTCAACTAGGAAGCAAACTCTAGAGTATCTTCCAGACAGGAAAACTCCCTTTTACAGATTGCTATTGGATTGAGAACTATCTCCCGCGTATCTAGGAGTGCGGAGCTAACATGGAATTTCCCTCCTACAGTACGACTCTTAATTAGAGAGGGATCTCCACGAAGATCTCCTCCCTAAACTACGCCTACAATGGCCTGGTTGAACCAGGACTCCTTGCACTATAAATAAGACATGAGGTTGGTAAGCTAAGGTACACTACAAATTCCCTGTTACAGCATTATACCTTCCTTAGATCCCTGTCTGACTTTAGCATCGGAGTGCCATCGGCCACCCCACGGTGGTATGTGGCTCCGTGCGTTACTTGTGCAGGTCAGCAGGAACAAGGTCAAAACAGGGAATGAAAATCGACTGCATCAATATGCTATATCAGGTCTAGTGTAATCAGTTACATATTTGAGACTACCAGTAATACTATGATATTTCTTTTAACAATAACTTCATTACCATATTTTCAAATAACTTGACACTGGGATCAAAATGAGTACTATCATGAATGTAGTCAAAATTTTGATATTTCTTCAAAATCTTTTCAACATAATGAGATTGCTCAAAAGATATACCTGAAACGGTCCTCATGACATTTATACCTAATATCACAGTTGCTTTTCTCATGTCTTTCATTGAAAATAGAAGACAAAAACTTTTTGGTATCCTTAACAACTTCCAAGTTAGATCCAAAAATACGGAAATCATCAACATATAAACATATCATCACGTTAATTTGTCACTATCTTTAACCTTGGATCCATCCTGGTTTTACAAACCTAGGTGGTTGATCCATATAAATTTCTTCTTCTAAATCACATTTAGGAAAACTATTTTACATCTATTTGATGTACAACTAAATTATGCACAACAGTCCACCAATTGTAGCTCAGTTGGTCGGACATCCACTCTCCTTGTGAGAGGTCGCGAGTTAGGATTTTGTGAGTTTTCCCCCGATTATTAGGAGCACAGTTGCTCCGCCGTTGATAAGCCTTCGGGTATTGAATGTAGCTGCTTAGATAGACTAGACTAGAGTGAAGCGAAAGCAAGTCTTCATGCAAGGTGGAGGTGGACCGGAGCGAAAGCAAGTCTCTATGTGATATGAACAATATTGTAACCTTTAGGCCTAGTTTGGTTAAACCTATAGGGTCAGTCATGTAACCTTCGGGCATGGATTAATAAATAAATAAATAAATAAGGTCAACGACCCAATTTTGAAAAAAAAAAAAAAAATTATGCACAACAACAACAAGCAAGCAAAACTCTAATAGATATACTAGATACCGGAGAGTAAGTATCAAAGAAATCTATGTTTTCCTTTTGCAACAAATCTGATTTTTTTTTGTTTCAAAATCCATTTGTAACCTTAGCTTTGCAGCCAGGAGGCAAATTAACTATTTCCAAGTTTCCTTAGAAATCAAAGAATCCATTTCATCTTGAATGGCTTCTCTAAAAAAAAACTCAAAATCCGTAGATGTAAGAGCTTCCTTCACTGAGTAGGATCTCCTTCTAAAGTAAAGGTGTAAAAATAAAGTCTGAAGTCTTTAGTCACTTTGACCCTTTTACCCCTCCTAGGTTCAGGCTTTATATCTTCAGTATCTCTATCATGTATTCTAGAACCAGAACAGGCAATCACACTATCGTGTTATCTAGATAGAGTAGAAGCAGTCACACTATCATTCTCCCTAGTGGTCATTCGCACTATCATGTGTCCTAGTTTTAGCATTTGTGGGCACATTAACATCTACTGAGTTATCAATTTGAGTTACCCCACTATTTTTAGATAGAAAAAGAAATTTGAACTCATAAAAATCATCCATGGAGTCAATAATCACGTTGTTTTCATGTCAAGAAATCTATATGCTTTGTTATCAATGGCATAACCCAAAACACACATTCTATAGCTCTACTATCAAACTTTATCCTTTTAGAATCTGAAACCCTAACATAAGCCAAATAACCTTAAGTCCAAAAGTAATTCAGATATGGTTTATAGCCTTTCCAAAGTTCAAAATGTGTGATTTGGACTTAGAACTAGAAATTAATTCTATTAAGCACATAACATACAGTCAAAATAGTTTCTCCCCATGAATTTGAGGATGCTCTAGAACTCAACAAATAAACAATAACCAATTCATTAAGAACCCTATTTTTACGCTCAGCAACTCCATTCATCTCAGGTGAATATGGTGCAATTGTCTCATATATAATGTCATGTGATTCATACAGTACATTGAAATCATACTCAATGCTCTGTCACTTCTAAGTCTCTTAATATTCTTATCTTGTTGATTTTGAACTTCATTCAAATATACTTTTAAAACATTTATTACATCACTTTTGTTTTCAACAACTATACATATGCATACTTAGAAAAGTCACCAATAAAAATGATAAAAGTAATGGTTACCATCACAAATAAGCATGTCATTTAATTTGCAAATATCAAAGTGCATCAATTCTAAAGATTTAGTAGTCATATAAACTGATTTGTGATGTCTTAGTGATCTTAGCTTTGCTGCATGGCTCATGAAACTCATCAATATTCAGATTAACAATTAAACATAGCATGCTCATATTTCTAACATTTGTTGTTAATGTGACAAAGTCTAGTATGTCATATATTAAGTCACTGAATTAAAAATCATAATAAGCAGAAGTTAAAGTTTTATTAACCAAAACAATAGTATAATTCAGTTTAAAAATCCCATCACATGCATAGCCCTTTCCCACAAAATTTTCGACTTAGTAATCAGATACTACTCACCTTCAACTGCTTGTTTAAACCTAATTTATTCAACGGAAAATCAGAAACTAAATGCTTCCTAATCAGGGGCGGATTTATGTGTCAAGTAAGGGGGTCAATTGCCCCATTTACCTTTTTAAAATATCCCACTAGTTACTCTTACTTTTTTACATTGCCCCCCTTTAATATTTTATGTTGCCCCCCTTTGTATGCAATCTTGACTTTTGACTCCACTAAAAATTAAAACAATTATTTTTATTCTTTTTTTTTAACTCCACCCTCACCAATCCCAATTCCACTCCATCTTTTTCTCTTTTTTTTTTTATTCTTTTTTCTTAGTTAACAGATTAGATTAATTGGGGGGTTGGGATCTGATTTGCTTTATTTCTCTTTGATCTCTTAAAATCAAAAGAAATCATTTAGGTTTAGGGCGGTTGAAAAAACACGGTGGTTGTAGGTCGATTCAACTAAGCTATTGTTTGTCTGCTTCGCCCGAGCTAGCCCAAAATAAGACAGACAATAGATAAGAAGATAAAAGAGAGTGAGTTGGTTGTGCAAGTGTTGTCCTCGGAGGCTCTGACTCACAAGTGAGTTTGAGAGAAGAAGAGACAGACGGACGGATAAAGCAGTAGGAGAAGAGGTAGGAGGATTCCAAAAATAAAATTGTCGTCCGACAAATTCACTTGAATCCATCTAGTCCAGAGAAGAGACAATACCTAGGCTACTGCTGCAACTACTAATTGAACTTGGACTATACCATCCTGGTGCATCAAAATGCCAGAAAGAAAGTCAGAGGTCTGCTCGTTGCCAACTCTCATCTTATACCACCATGCATGTTTTTCATTTCTCCAAGTCAAATAAGTTCTTAATTAGCTAGCTACGATTGAATTAATCATGCCATGTATACTGTTTGTATAGTTGTATAATTAAATAGTTATGTATTGTTTGCCCCCCTTTGTCTACAATCCTGGCTCCGCCCCTGTTCCTAATTTAGGTGTATGTTTCTTCCCTGAAGTGAAATGAATATGAAGATCACCAATACCAAGAAACTTTGTAGTATGTGAATCCCCTAGAAGCACTTTTTGGTCATCACCACCCTTCGTTCATTTTAACATGATTTACCTATGTTAACATAGCCACCAATGCCTCTTCTGTCACATTGGCCTATGGTGCTGATGTAGGCATGTTCATGCAGTTCTTATCAAAGTGCCCTTCCGTATCACACTTAAATCCTGTAAAATTTTTAAGGATCGACGTATTTCTTTTTGCTCATAATCGTACTTCCGGTTCATTAATTTATACTTGGTTCTGGTACTGGTTATGATGATTTACCCTGAGATTTTTGTCCAGGTCTTTTCTTCTTTATGTTCTTACTATTAAATTTCAATTTATTTTTGTTCTGGACTAAATTAACCTTAGTAGAAGCGGATGCAAATGCAATAGTATCAACTAGCAATTCATTCGGTCATGTTTCCTAGTCTCTTCTTTAATTTGGAGTCTCACTATTCGGCTCTCCATTGAGAACTTCTTTGATTTGTGTTTCAGAGTATTCCTGAAATCTATCTAGGAGGGGGAGGGACAATTTATCAATTATCATACTAAAATGGAACTGCTCATCTATTTTCAACCCATCTGAACAATATTCTGTATTTCATGGCATTGTGCAACTACTAAATTATCATCAATCATATAAACCTTTAAATAACGACTTGGCTTATTCGTACAATACGTTGGGATCAGTTACTCTGATTCTGAACGAGATTCAGCAGGCATTCCATCGCTCTTTGGAGTCATACCCTAGGGAAGTTCATTGCTCTCGAGGTTTTCTTATTGAGGTTCTGTTGGAACTTCGTCGCTTCTTCGAGTTTGGTTGGTGCGGCGCTTAAATAAGATCAGCTGACTGAATGCATTCCCGGGTGAGTTTTTCTAGCATCTTCGTCATGTGGTTCATCTGGAACATAAGCGGGTCTACCCAAGGATCCATGGAAGTGTCGCCAGATGTTTGTAGAGTGTGTCATTTGTTCCAACAGCTCATTGATCGTTTACCAGATTTTGGTCAACTTTGTCACTGGGGATCTTCTTTTAAAAAGGAAACTCGTCGTTCCCCACGGACGGCGCCAAACTAATGTGTCCAAATCTCGTCCTCCTAAGAGTTTGACTTGCAAAACAGATGTTAGACTGCGAAAGACCACATTTTTTGTGGCTGAAGGCACTCCGATGCTTAAGTCAGCAACTCTGTTTGAAGAAGGAATTAAATCTGGACAAAAATCAGTTAAAGTTGCGTACCTTTGTCGAATGTTCTCTTTACCTTTTATAATGATCACGGTTAATTCTCTGCGTAACTTAAGCATGTGAGGCACAATGAAAAGATATGTTTCTCGTAATAGTCTCCTCCTTTATGGAGATGCGTCCGTGTAGGCGTAACTCCTTCCACGACTTTTTTTTGTGCAACGTTCCTCTTCTATATGAGGGAACTCGTGTCGGGCCTGGATTTGGGCTTCGATTATGTCTTCTTGTAATGGCCTTGTTTGGACCTTTATGATTAGTTTTAACCTTTTTGGGTTTTACGAGCTAGCCCACCAGATGGGATGCCAGATCCTTGTGATGAATGTTCTCCGCCATGTGTATAGTCGTGATGTCGGTCTATTTTGATGTATCATCAATCACCAATACCAAGAAACTTCGTAATATGTGAATCCCCCATAAACACTTTTTGGTCATCACTAGGGGTGCAAGTCCTAAACAAGGATTTGTGAAAGTAGGTATGTCTAGAAGCCCTTGTATTAGTCCACCACCTTTCATTCATTTTAACATATTTTACCTCTGTTAACATAGCCACCAGTGCCTCCTCGGTCACATTGTCATATGGTGCTGATATAGGCATGTTCCTGCAGTTCTTTTTTTTTTTTTTTTTTTTTGGAAGGTGAGCTGGATTTTTAAGGATCCTATAACCTATCAACTGGGCGACCTATAGGTCAACACCCATTAGAAAGTAACCATGCCGCAGGTGGGATTCGAAGCTAGGACATGGGGGACAAACCGACACAGTCCTAACCACTAGGCCATAACACCATTGGTGTTCCTGCAGTTCTTAGCAAAGTGCCCTTTCATATCACACTTAAATCTTGTAATTTTTTAGAAAGATCAATGTTCTTTTTTCCCATAATTGTACTTCCAGCTCATCTATACTTGGTTCTAATACTGGTTATGGTGACTTACCATGAGATTTTTGTCCAGATCCTTTCTTCTTTATGTTTTTACTATTAGGTTTCAGTTTTTTTTCTGGACTAAATTAACCTTAGCAGAAGAGATGCAAATGCAATAGTAACAACTAGCAATTCATTTGGTCATGTTTCCTAATCTCTTCTTTAATTTGGAGTCTCACTACAAGGCTCTCCATTGAACTTCTTTGACTTGTGTCTCAGAGTGTTTATGAAATCTATCTAGGAGGAGGAGGGGCGATTTATCAATTATCATAGTAAAATGAAATTGCTCATGTATTTTCATCCCCTCTGAACTGATTTTATGAACAATTTTTTGTATTTCATGGCCCGTTGCAACTAATAAATTATCATCAATCATCTGAAACTTTAAATATCGACTTGCAGTGTATTTTTTTGAACCTGCCTCTTTAGTATTGGACTTCTTTTGAAGTGCATTCCATACCTGTGTTGTTGTATGAAGCTCCGATAGTAATTGTGCAAGTCATCTGCCAGTCCGTTCAAAATATAGTTTTTGCACTTAAAATCGACACATTTTCATATCTCGATTTCCTTTGATCTAGCAGCTTCGATGACCTTCATAGTCTTAAGGTGTGGTCATCCAACGTGAATGCTACCTTCACTAGAGTTAGGTAGAAATGCATCTTGACCTTCCATCGTTTGAAGTTTTGACCTTTGAACATGAAAGGCATGTTCTGGTTGTTGTCGAAGAAGGATCCAACAACAGATTGTGTAGTTGTGACGACCCCTCCCGCACTGTACCGATACTGTCCGCTTTGGGCTACCATCCAGTCCTCACGGCTTTAAAACACGTCTGTACAATGGGGAGCTGACCCCGCACATATAAGGATCATCCTCCTCCCCTACCCAGGCGATATGGGACTATGATTCTCCTTGGACGAGCTACAAGGGGAATCATTGTCCCATATCGCCTGGGTAGGGGAGGAGGATGATCCTTATATATGCGGGGCCAGCTCCCCATTGTATCGACCCGTTTTAAAGCCGTGAGGGCCGGATGGTAGCCCAAAGCGGACAGTATTGATACAGTGCGGGAGGGGGTCGTCACAGTTTGGTATCAGAGCCTGACCCAGTCAGAAGTATGCCACGTGGAGGTGGGCCCTCGAGCAATGTGGACGTTGTGCCTGTGTGGCCAACGATGACGTTGGGCCTTAAGGGGGGTGGATTGTGAGACCCTAAGTGGGCGGACCTGAGGTGAGGGTGAGGGTTGGAGCCCAACAGGCCCAATAGGCCGAGAGGGGTTGGACGAGCTACAAGGGGAATCATAGTCCCATATCGCCTGGGTAGGGGAAGAGGATGATCCTTATATGTGCGGGGTCAGCTCCTCATTGTATCGACGCGTTTTAAAGTCGTGAGGGCCGGATGGTAGCTCAAAGCGGACAGTATTTATACAGTGCGGGAGGGAGTCGTCACAGTAGTAGTGTCTTCCATGATCAAAGACTTATCACTTTAAAATTGTAAGTAAAGTGAAATACTTATCTTTATAAAATACACAACAAAAGCAAACTAGGTGTAATGGCTCAGTAGTTGAGCTTTTTATTGTGGTGGTATAGGTGATAAAAAAAATGAATGTGGTGTAAATAATAAAATAGTTTGGTAGTAACGTCCGGGCCCTTTTTATATAGTATGAATCCATGTCAACTGCATGATACGGGGCACCCTGTTCTGATCCCGATCCAATCCATATTATGCCCCAACTTACAAGCCATCCCAAGATTCCTATGTCATTGGTAAACTGATAGGACAGGATATATAACTTCCCTATAAGTTTTACTGTCCTGTTGCCGAGGGGAAACCCTAAAACCAACCATAACAGTAGTAGTACTGTTGTAGTAGTAGACTAGTAGTAGAAGAGAGATTGGGTGTGAGAGAGAGGGCCAGGTTAGGTTAGGTTGGGGTTGGCGGGTTGAAAGTTCACAAACCAAGGAGTGGGGGATTAAATTTGAACTGCCAACAAACATACTTCCCCACCTCATAAATGCAAAATTAAATGCTCGAAACTCATCTGGTCATTTGGTGGGGGCTAACTTTTAAATAAATATTCCAACCTCTTCTCGTGTTAGGTCGTTGTGAGAATTCAATTCAATGTAACCTTCTTCAACTCTCTCTTCTCTTCCACCCCCTATATTTCTCTCTCTCCCTCTCATAATAAGAGATTCCCATAGAACATCTTCCCCAAACAAAATCAAAACCCACATCCCTTCTTTTCCACCTGACTCACTTCCCTCATCATCATTTTTATAGTTTTGCATCATCCAAGGTATATTTGCCTTTCTTTCTCTTTGTTTCAACCTTTCACTGCTAACTGTATTTTTAACATTTTCCCAATTAGCTTATCCATGATTTTCCCATCCATATATATATGTTTTTTGCTTTTGGATTGAAGCCTTTTTTTCTTTATCATTTTTTACATGGTACTTTATAGGATAAATATGCGTTCTAATATTATTTTATTTTTATTTAATATGTTATTGTTGCTATTATGTATCAGATGACTGTGGATGATCGCTGGAATGGAGAGATGCATAATAGTTCAACGGGATATTGGTCCGGTTCAATTAGAAAGCTGTGCTCATAAGTTATGGACTCGGTTATTTGATTGAGCCGTGCCAATATCACGTAAAACTTTTTTCTCAATCATCCTCCTTACTTTCTTTGGGTTGGATCAACACAACTGAAGGTAGCTAGCTAGTTAGTTATTAATCTTTTCATTAATATTTGCTTCTTTTTCATGGATGATATGTGTGCCTAATGAACCTCATATGTCAATAGTATCATTTAATTTACTGTACTTGGAAAAAGGATTCAGCATCATGTATGTGGTTTGTATGCACACATCATGAACATGGTGATGGAAATCAAGACCGAAGCCCTAAACTTTTCACATATTTGCACAATATTAATCCTTGTAAAAACTACTGAAAAACCTCCACAACTTGTGTTGGTAAATTATAACATAAAACAGTTAGATTACTTGACTTGGACGTTTGGTGTTGTACTTTGTGCTCAAGTGAGTGGAAACTTAAAATGGGGTATGTTTTGGTTCATGGCTCCATTTTAGTAGGTGAGTATACTGAGTAATATATATATATATATATATAAAGGCCCCCAACAAAAAACGACACACTTTATGGTAACATTGTCTTATGGTCTTATTGTGCATTGCTTACAAGGTTGCACGAGATCTCTTATGGGGACCCCCATATCTTGTACAAACTAGTGGTCATGAGATCCTCGATATAAATTAAGTTCTCATTCCTACCTTCTCTCCCTTTTATGTTTCATAGCCATTACAGTCATTGGCTGTGGAATATGTAAAATTAGTATATTCTAGTTTTTAAAAGATATGAACAAGAGATACTCTAGTGTTTTGGCTTTCAAATTTACAGAGGCATAGTTGTAGAAGGGTGTCTGGCACGTGCTATCTGTGAGCGTCGTCTGGTCAGTAACAAACCCGACTAGCAAAATATACAATTTAGCTAGCCATTCACTATTTTCTTTGTTGCAATTTTTAATGTAATATATGCCCTTTGAACACAATGACTATGGATTAATTCTGTAACATCCGCAAAGGACCTAATAGCCAAAGTGGTGTGATGAGATCATTCATAGGTAATGTGGGGAAAGGGAAGAGACTTTTGTGAGGTACGTACATAAGAATGAAAGCCTTTTATTCAAAAAAGGCTCAAACTTTTGGACATAGTTTTCTGGATCCATCAAGGGATGTTTGAAGTTAGATGTAAGAACTAAGAAGAAACCTCAATGTGAAGGATCACAACCGACTTTCATCAAAAGATCACCACTTATTATTATATACTTTTATTTTGTCAAGGAGTGGGGTGGATTTATCCAGCAAAGTCTTTTTCTTTGAAAATATGATGAATATGTATGTATGTGGAGTGCTTTTCAGATTTAACCAACAAAGCTTGTTGCTTAGTGAGATGATGAGTCATCTCCCATGAGGTTATTGTGGAACTTGATGACATTAGGCAAACTAAACTAGTTGTTGGTCTTTCATCTAGATAAACCCCAATAGTCATAATGTGTTCAAATGTATAGTTGCTTCAAGCATTTGCCTATGCTGTTGGAGGTAAATTTGTATTTTTGTTGTAGAACTTTGTGAAACATGGTGGATGTCCACCTCCTCAACACATGGGTGTTGAGGTGGCATCACCACCTTATGCATGGGTGGTTGATGTCTGTTAAGTTTATATGCTAAAGGCTCTATGCTATTGTAAGATTTTTCATTTTTTTGTACAAATATATAAAAAGAAGAATTAGACAATGATTTGTTTATAATTAGATTATTTCATAGATTTAGTTATACATCTCTTAAATTACAACGTTATCAGCACGAAGCTCCAACCAATTGAGTGCACGAAGCTTCGACCAATTGAGAGCATGAAGCTCCAACCAATTGAGCGATACATGATTATTATATTTCACTTTGATCTATGGGACTTTTGAACACGAAGCTCAGCTCGGGTAAATTTTTTCGCTTTTATTTTCCAAACTCTTTATTCAACAGAGTTTAGAGGTAAATAATCCAAACAAGAGTTTATATATATATATATTATTATTATTTTTTTTTTGAACTTTGGTGTGACAGTTTCCATGATATATTACATCTAGTGGATGTTCCCTTGGAAGAAAACACAATTTTCATTACGGCATTTCATGCTTGGAATCCAAACTTTGTTTAAATCTCAGACCCTCATCATGCACATCACAGTATCACACATGTTGGAACACATGTCAGAATAACAATAGAGTCCCCGCTTTGACTCATGTGGTGTTTGGTAGTACCATTGATGGTGGTGCTAATAATTGGGCAAATTATAGTCTAATTTTCGTCATGTATACACCAGTCACATAAAGAGAAAAATCCAACCCACCAAAATAGACTCAATACTAAGATAACAATCAGTACCTCCTCGGCTTCTTCTCCATTTTCTCTTAACATTGATCGTCCCCAAAATTGTCTTCTAGGACCGAACTCCAACTCTTGTAGACAAAATTGTCAAGTTTCTCAAGGTCGGAAACTACGCCAATCACGTCAGCGCTGGCACCCCCATATACTTTCATGCCATGCTCGAATACCTTGCAACTGAGGACCTTAATTTGTTTGTCATCAAACTATTAAATAACACCCAAATTCATAAAGCTTATTCACAATACCCAACCTCAGCGTGTTTTCTCTATTGGAGCCCCTCTCTATTTGTACTATTTATACTATTCATTGAATTCTCTTAGAACCCAAAACTTTGTTAAAAATGTGGTAAATAAACTCATACATAGATAGGTGGGGTGATGAGCATACCAAACATCAAAGTATGTGCCAGATACCAACTTGTCTCTGAACAATGAGTTTTCTTGATGGTTTTGCAAATGAAACAAATAAAAATGAAGATATGGTGGTGTGCTAGGTAGTACTAAGTTAATTTAATTTGGCTGATGTGGGTAGTTGTGCTCATGTATTATTATTGACCAATGTGTTGAATGTTGTATTGTATGCTCTCAAAGTAGTTTTGGATTTTCTAGTATAATTACTTCATACCTGTGGTAAATTATTCATCAAATTACAGTGAGGTGTGAGCATAATTGTTATCACAATGATCATTTTTTTCCCATGTAATCCCACTAAAATGGGTTTACTTAAAATAACTTTTGTGAAACAACAAAGCAGATCTGGTATGCAAAACAAAGTTTGTTGTATGTGTATTTTATACACCTAGCCATTTAAATTTTGTAAACTATATTTATATGTGGATTTTATTTCTTAAGCGTCATGTCACGTGCATTACACACCTCATAGAGAGTAATTATGTTGACCAAGTGGCGCACCTTTATGGGTGAATGAATTATATAAAAGATGGCAACTTCTGAAGTAGTAGCCCTAGAAGTGGTGACCAAAGTAATTACACCAAAAAAGTAGTCAAATAATCACTTCAACAGAGATGATTATAACAATTACTCCAACAAAGGCGATTACCCCAGCAATGGTAGTCACAACAATTACCACATGGTTCAAAACTCCTGCTTGGTACAATGATAAAACTCCTGCGAACGATATTGAGAATCTTTCTAGAGATGACACTAATCATAAATGTCGTAAATGTGGACATTAGTCACATATTTGTCGTGCACCAATAGAGGCAGTAGAGAAATATTGAGATTCTATTCAAATAAAATAAAGACAACTTTAATGGGAAGATAATAATCATTGTTCATTTCATTCTTTGAATTTACTCTCGTTGCAGCAAAATCGGCAGCCTTACTTTATTCATGGTTTTGAGTTTGTTTCTTATATATATATATATATATATATATATATATATATATATATATATATATATATATATATATATATATATATATATATATATATATATATATATTTATAACGACAGACAATGCAAAAGATCTAATGAAAAATCACGGTCTTTGATATTTTCTTAAGTGTCAATTTTAGCCATAAAAAAAGACAAAGATAGGGAACATAAATACCCACGAGTATGAGGTAAATCCAGCAGAGGTAGTCATTAGCCAAAGTAATCACCCCAACAGCGGTGGTTACCTCAATGTCACTATATTTTAGTACTTATTTTATAAACCACCTGCAGTGGTCTAGAACACCTGTTATTTGTGAAATATAAATATCATAGATAATATTACATTAGAATATTTGATGTTACTTGTGAAACATATGCAGTATATTATGTTTTGAATTATTTATCGTATACATTTTCTTTGAAAGTATGATTTATAAACTGCAAATTATGGTCAATCATATTTCTTTAATTGTTAGTGTCACTACCCATAATTTATTGACAAGTCAGAACATTTTCTCAACACTAACCTTTAAGACACAATGATGTCTATTATAGCTAGACGTATGTAATTTATTAGAGGCCCCAACAGAAGCTATCCAATCATTGATGGCATCAGACGAGTCTCTTCTTCTATCATTAAATGACGTACATTTATTTATCCAACATGCGTTATATTTCTGTAGTTCCTGAAAAAACTTGCTTCATTTCAAAATATATACATCATATCTAATGTTGGAAGCTAGCAACTTACATTAGAGATGTATGTATGAAGCTTAAAGCTTACATTAGCGATAATTTTTTGTTAATTTATTGGTATTATACGACTCTCTGGGTTATTGTATCACATGTTGTTTTATGCTAGAAGCTTAAATAATTTACCCTTAACACACACTCCACTTACAAATACATATGTATTCCTTGTTCACCTAGTAAACTTCTTATTAGATGGCCTAGTGTGTGTTTATGTGTCACACATTATTTCATCCCTCTACACATCGTCTATCTAATTTGACGATGCAACTAAATTTACTTTAAGTTTTGGATTTTTTGCTCATCGATAGGGACTGTTGTTGCACAGTCTCGTTTTGCATGGACAAAATGGTTTGGGGCACATTTAGGTTACACGTCTTTACCTTGTTTGAAGACATTTACTTATGCAATTAGACTACTCAATAGAGTCATAGACTACCCCATAGTGTTTGGGAAAATGCAGTATTGAATATTGTGAAACTGCTTAGCCTTAGCCCATTACGAAGATTGTCAATTTTAACTGGTAACATTTTTAATATTAGTTTGTAAATGTCCATTTTATGACATTACATTCTAATTGTTAGAGGGAGATATGCAAGTTCTTACAGAACAACATAGTGGTATGGAACGGTGTGAATTATCGTCGAATATTTCAACTTTGTCTCATTTTACAATTATGAATTACTTACTTGATGCATTTAATGATGTAGCCAAAGTGACAAAATCACATGTACCAACTATGAATACACATGCTCGAATTTGTATCCCTTAAGGACAAAGTTCGAGTATAGCAGCCAATGAATTTGTTCATGCCAGAAGCGTGGCAAACCTATCGGTTCCAAAGATTTAACTCCTCAAAAAAAGAGAACTTGTAAAATTAATGCTCTAATGCTTCTAGAGAAGCAATGCTTGAAACTTCTGTAGAAGTTGTACAGATTCCAGAAAGGGTTATACATGAAACACATGACATGACGTTCTAGAAGAAGTCATGAACATCCAGAAGTAGCATTACATGACACTCAAGAAGAGGTCATGCAGCTCTAGAATAAGCATTACATTAAATTCCAGAAGAGATCATGATGCTCTAGAAGCAACATTATATGACGCTCTAGAAGTAGCATTAAATGACGCTCCAAAAGAGGTCATATTTAAAATTTCCAATTTCTCCATTATCCTAAAAGTGGTTATTCATATCCTTGAAGTGATTTGAAAAGCCCCCGAAGAAGCTCAGGTACCTGGTAATAATGAGATCTCAATATAATAAGGAGAAATGTGAAATCAAATGACATGATCATCAGTGACATATTTACATATATGGTAGCTACCAAAATATCAAAGGGCGATAATATAAATAATGATATTCAACCATGAACAATCTATGAATGTCAACAAAATGAAATGATTGGCCAAATGGAAAGATGTTGTTCAAGTGAAATTGGGTTCCCTTGAGAAATGTGGTGGCTTTGGACTTATAGTGCAAATACTTAAGTATGTAAACCCTGTTGGTTTCAAATGAGTGTTTGTAAGAAGACAAAATGAGATAATGAAACTGTCAGATATATGACAAGATTCATGGCACAAGGGTTCCTGCAGAAACCCAACATTTGATAAAAATATTCCCGGTTATCGATATAACTACATTTTCATCAAGTATTATTGTTTCTGATAACTTGGTATGTGAATTATGAATGTCATAACTACTTATTTATATGAGAATTTAGACATAGATATTATAAAATCCCCGAAGGATTTACTTTGCCTAAAGCAAAGCTATTAAATAATTACTCAATACAAGTAAGATATGTTTTATACGATTTGAATAAATCCAGAAGAATGTGGTATAATTGTCTTAGATAAGAATATGCTGATCGATTAAAGTACTACTAGAATCTTGGTCCATTAATCAAGATATATTGACAAGATTTGTTATAATTTTGACATTGACTACTCCTATCTACTTAGTACGTCCATGGTTGTCCTATCTTTAGATCTCAAGAAAACTTGTATCAACCAATTAAATGATACCCGATTTTGAAGTACCATATGTTATATCATTGGTTAAGTGTTATATTTGGCACCAAGTGCATAACCTGATATAAATATTTTATATGTGTTTACTGGCAAGGTATAGTTTTGCACAGACTTGTAAATAATATAATGAAGTTACACTTATATCTTCGTGGGACTATTGATCTGAGTTCATTCCAGTGATTAATCTAACTATTCCACCTATTTGGCTACACAGATTCAGGTACTCTGTTTGACCTTTATAAGTGTTGTTCAAATGCAGATTTTGTATTTATGAGTTGCAGTACAGCTATTTCTTGGAGGTCTATTAAACAAACTTATTGGTTGGTTGGCTACAATATATGACGACAATGTTGCATATATTGTTCAAATGCAAGAATGTTTCATCAAAATAGATTGAACAAAACACATTCCAATAAAATTCTTCTACTCACATGAGCTTCAGAAGAACCATGTGATTGAAGTCGAACGGATTCAGTGTAGTGACAACCTTGCACATCTCTTCATCAAATTGGTTTAGCGTCGACTTAATCATTCAAGTTTTGCTTTCATGAGGGGATGTCATGAGCAGGAAGAATATCCAGAAGTATACCCCTCTGTGTGCATCCAGAAGTATGCTAGGAAAGCATCTAGAAGTATGTTTCGAAAACATATAGAAGTATGTTATATTTGATTTATGTGCGTTGTACTCTTTTTTCTTCGACAATGTTTTTTCCACTGGGTTTTCCTGTCAAGATTTTAACAAGGCAACATTATACACATGGAGCATCCTGAAGTATGCAAAATTGGTGGTTATACTTTTTTTCCTTCGACATGGTTTTATCCCACTTGGTTTTCCTGTCAAGGTTTTAACAAGGCAACATTATGCACACCGACCATCTTCTTGAAGAATGTTGTATTTTTTTTTATCTTCGTCTAGGTTTTCCCCACCAGGTTTTATTGGCAAATTTTTAATGAGACAACATTGGTGGAAATACAACCTGTATTGCACAAGGATATAGTCATACTCCATAAGAGACGTGAGACTGAATACCACTTACAAAAATCGTTATTCGGAAATAAATACGACGGTTTTACAATCTCCTTATTTGTTGTGTTATCAAGGGGAACATTTTATCAGTATGAGACCTAATTGTTGCACAAGACTATCGACAACATATACATATTCTTTTCTTTTCTTTCACTTTGATTTCCTATTGAAGGTTCTAACGAGACAACATGCGGTGAATATCCAAGGGGGAGTGTTGTAGAACTTTGTGGAACATGGTGGATATCCACCTCCTCAACACATGGGTATTGATGTGGTATCACCACCTTATGCATGGGTGGTTGATGTCCACCTCATATTAAGTTTATGTGCCTATAAAAAGGCGCTATGCTATTGTAAAATTTTGCATTTTTTTGTACAGATACATAGAAAGAAGAATTAGACAGTGATTTAGTTATACTTAGATTATTTCACATTCGGATAGATGTGGTTATACTTCTCTACAATTACAACGATTTTGTAATTGTTCACATATATCTTTTTTTTTCTTGTACTTTTTGCTCTGGGAAATGTAAAAATAAGGAAAACTTAGTTTGCATAGAATGCAAAACTAGCATATGTTATTTCGGCGTCCAATAAGAAATTAATTTTCCTAGGGCGAAGAATTTATAAATGGTTTTCCATTTTCCTAGGAAATGGAAATTTATTTCTTAACATATAAACTAAAAATAATAATAAATAAATAAATAATGTGATAGTCTGATTCATCTGCACTCAAAGTGTGGAGATTCAAGAAATTGGAACTCTACATCTAAAGAATAATGCCACGCCAATGCATGTAAAACCCTGAAATATGCTTTTTAATATCCATCAACATGTAAGATCATCCCAAATTCAAAGTAACAATGATATTTCTTTATGTACATTTGCTATGACAATAAGGAAGGTAATTCTTAGTAGTTGGTTTTTTTTTTCCATTAAGGAGTTCTGTTCTGTTCAAAAAGAGAAAAAACACCATCGGAAACATTTTAAAAATACATGAGATAAGAGAAGGCAAAATTTTGATGTTAAAATGGAAAAGCATGATGATTTATTCAGCCTGAAGGACTATATATCTCTTTTTCTCTCGCCCCTTCCCATTTGTTCATGTTCTCGTGAATTTCTCTACAAAAATCATAAATAAGTTTTAGCAAATATGATTCCCAATCCACTGAGACCCTTGATTATACTGTCATATATTTGTGTCTAACTATGGTTTCTTACTAGTGTAAAAATATTGTTGATGTCGGATCCTGAATGTTGTTCATGGTTTGTCATTTGGCTTTGAGGGAAAATGAGATCACGGATGCTGGGTTATCGTAATGCCGCAAATGGTTTATGCAAATTTAACACAAAATTTGCCAATGAGTTCACACTAGGTTGGAGAGCTAAATAGCCCCTATTTAAGCTTGATGGACATGACTCAAATACTCAACACTGGAGTTGTTTTTATTGGAATTAAGTGATGCAACAAGGATTCCATAATACATCAATCCAAGTTGGGCAACACTGTTTATAAGATTCTCTCTGGATTTGATCTGAAAATGATTGGAAGAGTTGTTTTAATCGGGAACTTGCATTTTAATCCAAATCTCATATTGTACTTTTATGTATTACGATGCACGTCAATTTTATTAATACTAATTATATTCCAATATTGTAGCATTGGCATTATAATAAGGGTCATTTGCACTTTTTCCCTATAATAAGTAGCTAATACGAGGTCACCCCCCAAAATAAACTGGTATTACACTTTGCCTCCAAGACTAGCAGTCAGCGTGTCTCGACCGTTTGCTTTCAAAATGTCAATATTTAGATGATCAAAATACACTTTAAGAATCTAAGGCTAAGATTGAATGTTTTGTATCTTAAAGAATTCATTTCAAAAAAGATCAAATGGTCAATTAAAATGATAAGCATATCTCGAAAAAAATCTAATAGTTCAAAAAATTCATCTTCTTCCCCAACCCATTCATACCCCTCCTCTTCCTTTCTCTCTATTGATTGAACTCCCTACCACCACCCATACTTCCCGCCTCCATGTTTCAGCCCCCGCCTCCCTTTTTTTTCTCATTATTTCATCACCACCCTCACCTTCACCAACATCTTCGACAACACCGCCTCTCCCCACACTCCCTCCCCCTCTATTTGGTTCAATCCCTTCCCCCTCATTGTTTCACCTGCGACAGGGCAACCCATCCCATCACCCGCCTCCCTCTCATTTTCCCTATTCCACCCGCGATAACGATGTCCCTCTCTGCCCCTATCTCCCTCTTCCTCTATTTGTTTCTCACTTCCTTCCCCTTTCTTTTTTTTCTCTCTATTTCACTCCCTCCATTTTCTTCTCTCTGTTGCAAACCAGCTAAGATGAACAAGAACGATAATCAAGGGATTGAATTCAACAACACAAAACTCCAACTTTGTTTCATTCTTCCATAACAAAGAACGACCACAACCTAAAAATAAACTTCTGGATGGTAGGAAAGCAAAATTATATGAAGGAAAAGGCATATATTTGAGATAGAGAAAATTTTTCCTCAAATTTCCCTCATTTAAAGTTGTCTGAACTTGATAACAACATACAAGAACGAGAAACAATTGGTTTTCTGACAATTAAGCAGGAGAAGTAGAAGAGAAGCCAATCCCTCCAACTTTTTGTTTACCTCCTAATTATTTTACAACCTCTTTTAGCTACCAACTACAACCACACATTGTATTGCCTCCAGATGCTCTAGCACTCCTTGCATTCAAATCCAAGGTTGATTTACATAACATGATCCCATTCTCCTCACACAAGCGCTTTGAGTACTACAACTGGTTAAGAGTAGTATGCGTTCAAACCAAAGTCATCTGACTCGTCCTCGAAGAGATTCAACTCGGATGCATATTTCAACCCAACTCGTTGACTCTTTTAGACCATCTCCGAGTTCTCACTCTCCACAACACCTTATTCACCGGTCCCATCTCCAATTTATCCCAACTGACCAACCTCAAGACTCTCGTCCTCGACCACAACTCCTTTTCCAATCACCTTCCGCTCTCCATCCCTTATCTTCACATTAAGTATCCTCTCTATTTAAGCTAAAAAAAACTTTTTGGTTTAAGCTAGCTAGCTAAGCTACATAACTCCTCCTTTCATCCCTTTAGGCTTCTTCGGGAATCATATACAAACTTCCCTAGAAAACAATCTCAAAGGATGATACGAACTGTATACAGCTGTGTATATATATATATACACTACACCATTATTGGCAATCTGTAATCATAATTAGCATCATATTTTTAGTGATACTCATTATATTATATTGTATCATGTTTTTTCTGTTCCTATTCAAAATTGTAACATTATTAAATTGTCAATTGATATGCACATGTAAACAAGGTATTACTGATTGGGAAAAACTCTCAACACTCACGATAGACTCCAAACTCTCAGCGCTCAGTGTTTCGATTTAGATGAAAAACTCTTTCTTCTCTCTTTCGATGAAAAACTCATCTATTTAATCGTTTCAAAGTCTAAAAATGCACAGTAGAACGATGTGTTTCTGTTTTCGATGAAAGGCATCTCCAACTCAAACGATATTCTCCAAAAAGCACAGTAGAATGATATTCTTCACATTTGTCGTCTCATATTCGCATTTATGCAATCGATGGCTTTCTAATCGATCTCAAAAACAACTAGGGTTTACAAGGTGATTTCTAATCTCTATTCTTCTTCACATTTGTACTATCGATGGCTCTCTAATCTTCTCCATCTCTCTAATCGATCTCAGAAACAAGCGATCTCATAAATCAAGTCTCAAAGTAATCGATCTTTAATCTACTCCAGCTCTTCAATCGATCTCAGAAACAATCGCACTTTATCTTCTCCAATCGTTCTCTCTTGTTTGTGGAAACCCTAGCTCTTGCTAGAGGTTGAAGGTGAGTTTTCTTTTTATTTGATTAGCTGGACTCATTATTTGTTATATTGATTGAAGATATTTGAAAATCTTTGCTAAGTCACTAAGTAAGATGAGCTTGTGATTTGACCTTAATACTTGCATTTGCTGAATACAAAGCATTCATCATCATGTCGATGTTATGAATGCTTTTCTTATAGTCCTGGAAGTTTGCATGTATATGCATTTCTATAGATTCTGAACTTCCATATATATCATCCCAAATTTGTCCTCTCACGCATACTTATATAAGAAACTTCAGTAATTGTCAATTATCAAGATACATCTAAATATGTCACCAATTTACCTACAAAGATTGTCAATTAGCAAAAATTTTGATATATGTTGCAATGTTAAAGCATCTATTCCCTAGATGATTACATTTCCTTTGTTTTTTATGTAAAGTATTAAAGTGTATGGGTGTTGAAGATTATCAAGAGGCATATAATATATACAATGATGTCTCTCTATATGTTTACATTATTGAACCGACAAGGTGCCTCTAGATATGCATACATACATTATTGACCTGTAATGGCTATCCTCAAATTGTTCTAGGAAGACACATTTTAGGGCAAGAAATATGACCAATCAAGTCACCATCTGTAAAAAGTTATACCAGTAGGAATACTAAGGTCTCTACAAATTAGAGGACCATTTGAATCCAACCGCGGATGTGTAACTATACGACATCAGATTATCAAAATAACTCTCCCAGATATAGCAACTTGATTTGCAATTCTTTAGCTAGAAGATAAATTAGTTCAAATAAAATCCAATAGAAATACTGGAAAGAATGCTCTGAATTTTTCTTGCATATCGCTTTGAATGCAAACAATGGATATTAAAGCTCTATCAACATTTCTATTCATCCCAATAGCAACAAGGTATATTTACATTGGTCACGCCATGACTATCAAGTTCTTGGTGTATAAAGTTCAGTATAGTAAACATTAGAAAATCTGACTGATTTTGAATACCTCAAGACTCTGTGCAGAGGATCCAGAGCTTGTCCAGCCATTCAAAATGGTAGAGGTAGACATACATATTGGGTAACATATCATTAATATTTATACACCAGTTGATCATGATTATGTAAATTTATAATCAAACAATAAACAATTGTTGGCACCTTGTTTGCTCAATTTCTCGTTTTCTGTTGTCTTTTGTTTAAGCACCATATCAATGTCCGAGCTTCCTAGATTGATGCTTGAATTATCATTAGTAAATCCGATTTCAAATAGTATAATAATATCTTATAATTAATACATTTAAATTATTGTGCTCTAAGAGTTCAAGTATTTAATGAATAAGAATGTGCAATCAACAATTTATACTATATTTATTTTATTTGTTTCCTTGATCACCTTTATTTGTGAATATCTTTGTTCAAGATTAATTTTGTTTACATGTCATTTATTGAATTGATGTATTGTATTGTGTAGAATGGCGTCATATGTGAGTAAAGAATGAATGGATGAGTATGATACAATAAGCCCAAAATATAGGGTCGGGGTTGCTCAATTTTTGAAATTTGTGGAGGACAATGGTAGTGGGCAACAACTATTTTCTTGCCTATGTAATAAATGTAGAAATCGGAGAGGGATGGTTGACCTAGATAAAATTTCTTTTCATTTGCATCGGAATGGTATAGTGAAGACATATAAGGTTTGGTATCATCATGGGGAGCAAAATATAGAGAAAGAACAATCAACTACAGCATGTGTGGAAGAAAGTAATGATGGTTCTGACGATGCTAGAATGGAAGACCTTGTCAATGATGTTTTTGAAATGCGTGGTGGGGTAGTTGATTCCTTAATGGAGGACATTATTCAGAATGAAGATGGTGATGGTGGAGGCTTCAAGGGTAATGATCAACCTCAAATGGATGGAGGTAAAAAGTACAAATATATGCATGTTCATGCCAAACAACCTTTGTATCCTTCTTGTCCAAAAAAGTTGACAACATTGTATGTCGTTGTTAAGTTAAATAACATAAAGGCATAATTTGGTTGGTCAAATAATAGTTTTACCGAACTACTCAAGGTTTTTCAAGAGTTATTACCTGAAGGAAACACAATGCCAGCCAATTACACTTACATGAAGAAAATGATCAAAGATGTTGGTCTGACTTGTGAAACAATTCATGCGTGTGAATGATTGTATTCTATATAGGAAGGAGCATGAAGATTAGGTTGAGTGTTCTATATGCAAAATGCCAAGATTTAAGTTGAACTTAAGCAGTAATAAGTTTAGTAAAGTGCCTCAAAAAGTGGTGAGACGTTTTCCTTTGATTCCTAGGCTAAAAAGGTTATATAGTATACCTTGGATATCAAAGGAAATGACTTGGCACCTTCGAGCAGAATCCTCTTCCAGTGTCATCCATCATCCTATGGATTCGTCTGCATGGAAATCTGCTAATAGGAAGTGGCCTGAATTTGCAATGGAAGGTCGTAATTGTTCGTCTTGCAATATCAATCGATGGTTTTAATCCACATGGCACTCTTAGTAGCACCCATAGTTGTTGGACGGTAACTTTGGTGCCTTATAATTTGCCACCTTCTTTGTGCATATAAAAGAGGTTTGCCATGATGTCGATATTGATACCAGGGCCAAAGGCACCAAGCAAGGACATTGATGTATACTTAGAACCATTGATAGATGAACTAAAGCTTTTGTGGTTTGAGGGGATAATAACTTATGACTCGTTCACCAAAACCCATTTCACTTTGAAAGCTATGCTGATGTGGGGGGTTCATGATTTCCCCGCATATGGGACTTTATTAGGTTGTGTAACACATGGTTACTTTGCTTGTCCTGTTTGTGGTGAAGAAACTGAATTTGAACGTCTTCAGAGTAGTAAAAAGTTATGTTACGGAGACATCGTAGATTCCTCCCCCAAAGTCACAGTTTTAGAAGGGATAAACGCAATTTTAATGGAAAGGTTGAAGATCATCTAGCTCCACAACGTTTATCCGGTGTAGATATTGAGCAGAAAGTGACCAACATCAAGATGAAAATTGGTAAAGAAAAGTTTCCCGTGAATAGAAAACGCAAAAGGAATGATGATGGTGATAATGAGGTTGAAAATACCGCGAGTGCTTGGTATTGGAAAGAACACATGATTCGACATTGTCTAGACGTTATGCACATTGAGAAGAATGTTTGTGATATTCTTTTGTCCACAATTCTCGATATCAAAGATAAAACAAAAGATGGAACAAATGCCCGTAAAGATATGGAAACAATGAAAATAAAGAAAAAAATGTGGGTGAGAGAAGATGAGAGTTCTAGCAGAAGTGTTATACCAAAGGCATCATTTTCTCTGAGTAAAAATGAAAAACAACATTTCTTTCATACATTGAAGAATTTGAGATTGTCCAATGGGTTTTCCTCTAAGTTGAGTAATAAAGTTAGCTTACAACCCCTTGAAGTTAAAGGACTAAAGTCTCATGACTACCACGCAATTATGCAAGTCTTGCTTCCTTTGTTACTTCAGCATGCCTATCCAAAACATGAGGATCCTCGAAGGGCTATTCAACAAATAAGCCTATTTTTCAATGTGTCGTGTGTAAAAGTTATTAAAAGGGATGATCTCTTGGCTGCGAGAAAAAAGGTTTAACTAAGGCTTTATGTGTCATGGAAAAACATTTTCCACCTTCCTTTTTTTACCGTTAGTATCCACCTCATGGTGCATCTAGTTGATGAAGCATTGACATGTGGCCCAGTAAGATATTATTGGATGTACCCCTTTGAAAGGTACGAATCTAACATTCTTAGTACATGTCAATAAACCATATCAATAATAAATCATTTTATGATCATTTTTTCTCCTAATAGGTTGATGGAGAAGTACAAGGAGTATGCACGCAATAAAATCATAGGAAATGAAAAATGTTAGGAAACAAAATTAGAACATTATTAAAATGTGGAATATTTCATACCAAATAACATTTGGTCTAAGGTTCCATTGGGAGGTATTCATAGATAAGTAACTTTTTATTTTCTTCTATGCAAAATCCCAGTAACATTAGTACATTTGTGCATAGATTAGCAACCAAAACCACCACAGTTTTCAACGTCTAACCCTTGCCCTGATCATTGAGCAAGTCTTTTCACTGCTATTTCTCTCCCATCAGGTAGCTTCCCCTGTAAGATATTTTCAAGCATTAATGACAGTAGACACATGCGATTCTTGAATGCAAGACTATAACTTGCCGTCTTTTCCAATGTGTGAATTTTCTTAATCACGCAATGATCAAGGCATGGGGATACTACTGACAGTTAGGTAAGTAGCAATTGGTGTTGAACCAATACAAAAACTATGCAATATCACTTGGTGCCATGTTAGTGTTGCTGTGTGAGATTAATGGCTCTCTCTGCAAAGGTCTCCACTACAATTTCAAACATAAATCCTTCCCAAGTGGCAATGATGCTATAAATCAAAGCAACCCAAGCTTTGCACTTCCACATGATTCTTAATGTAGTTGTAGTAAATTTTCAAAGGAAGTTGAGAACAATGTTAAGGTGGCAAGAGTTAACGTTGTTCTAGTTGCTTCAACTATTTTGTAGTTAATCTTCAGGTAGCAGGACAAAATTAAAAGATCTAGTTAAACTAGTGGAAGATGGAATGGAGAGGCTAAGCACATGGTTGAGAATCAATGCCAAAACAAGATATTAAGTATTCGAACAAGTCCACCTTAACCTTGATTTTTTGCGATTTAAGTCAACTTTACGTAAAAATTTCTATGATCTTTTTCCCACAGATAAGGAAAGAGAGGCTAATGGACCTGAAAATATTAGGCTGGAGCATTGGAAAGTATTTCTCAAGAATGAGTCTACCATTGCTGCCAAAGAGAAAAGAAAGCAAAACATGAAAAGTAGATCAAAAATTCAAGGTACCCACAATAGTGGTCGTTGTGGTTATGCTAGGGTAGAATACAAAATGGTATGTACTTTTGTTATACCTTTAAGCTAAAATATGTTAAATGTGATATAAAAGGTTGACATATTACCTTTGAATTTACAGAAAATGAAATGGACGAATCCAAAGCCAATCACACGGATAGATGTGTGAATTGAAGCTCACACCAAAAAAGATGGGACTGTCCCAGAAGATGTTGGCCACTTTATGGTAAGTTTGTGAGTTATTGTTCTTGCCTTGAGGACATCTCAAGGCACATGTTTCACACATTTATTAAAATATTCGTTATCTTTGTTGGTTGTTTATCTTCAGGAGGTAAATATGAGACATGATTCATATTTTCACAGTTTGTGGTTGTGAGATTATTTACAATGACATGTGATACTATTGTCCTCTTTGGGAAACAATATTTAATTCGAGATTTATGGAAATAAAGGAACAAGTAAAAAAAATTCAGTTGGACCAGGGAGAGAGCACCAGTTATTCATTGGAAGATGATCCTTTAGGGAAGGTGTTTGGTAAAGATTCTAGGGGCATGTTCATGGTGTTGGATCTAGTGTGTCAATAACACAAATCGAATCTTCACTTCCTGCATTAATGAAGCTTCAGTTGATTCAGAATGAAAATAATGGTCTTGCATCTCGAATGACGTCCATGGAATCACATATGGTGACTATGACCACACAGATACAACAAATGATGGTATGACTATGTTGCATACAGTTTTTATTTTATTTTTTATTATAAATAATAGGTTTGGAAGATCGATTGTTTTATAAATATGTTTCATGGCATTCATTGACTTTCAGAAATTTGTACTTGTATGTTGATAAGTTTGTGTATTGTAGGCCTTACTGGATGGATACATGGGGATGACCCCACCTGTGATTCAAGGAAATGCTACATGCGATATTGCCTCATCTAACTCCAATGCTAATATATGACCTAGAAATGCTGAGGTTTTTTTGTGAATTACTAAGTATGGAATATAAAGTAGTAGCAGAAGGGAGGGTGGTCATAGATTAGACCCGTGGAGTTTGTCATGGTCGGCAAGTTGAAGAGCTAGAAGAGAAGGTCTTGGTTGATTCTATTATGAATATTAATGTTGTTTTGTACTTGGGAAGACAGGGGGTGCAACATGTTTGGGAGATATAGGAAAGGGTGGATATGTAGTGTGGTTGAAGGCACTAATCAAATATGCATAGGTTAGTACTTGTTTCAATTTTTCTCACATATAAATTCAGCTCTAGTATATGGTTTTGCAACTTTATACCATTTAGATAGAGCTCTTATTATTCAATTGTCAATTATTTATTGAAGATTTTCTTTCCTATTTTCCTTGAATCATATTAAACTCTATTGATTTTTCTTTTTGACATAGGTCAAAGAGTTATTTTGGGAAGTACTTAAAGTGTTTTCTTCAGTCTCAATGTCGAGAATTTGCAAGGGCTACTATATCCAGGTCAGTGTATCTTTCTTTGTTTTCACTATCCGTTATCCAATATCAAACATGAAGATTCTTTGTTATTTCTCATTTTCTGATGGTTTCTTTCTGTATGTTGGTCAAGGAAAAGACTTGTTTCTATATCTCGGGTTTGTTAGAGTTGAACTGATTCACTAACCATGAGAACAATTTGTGTGGGATGAAGATCAACATTTGTCGAGTAGAATTTTGTTGTTTTTACTCTGTGGGCATGATAGGATCATATGAGATGTTTGTGCTCTGTTGATATTATAGTATTTGTTTGTAATACACAGAGCAGTGGTAGGTATGCAATCATAACTAACATAAAAACTAACTCTGATAGTATACAAATGATGTTGTATTTCATTGGCGTTTAAACCAGTATACATAATAATTTTCTATGATGTATCATATATGAGTAATGTCAATCTTTGCATGCACATTTGTACAAATTGAATCACAATCAGTACACATCTTCTTTGACCCTCTAACCTAAATCATGCTTCCTCTGTAATCTATACAATATATTATTGTCTAAGGTCTTCTTTTTTAATGCCTTATAATCGTTCGAATCAACACATTCTACGATGTCTCAGTAAGGATTCAACAGTTTTAGAAGCTTGGTGGCTTTGTCCTTGGTTACATCAAAGCAACCAATCTATAAGAGCAACAAAAGCTTTCGAAAAGCACCCAACTGTAGAACCTCCAGAGCACCTTTCTAACATAATTGAGACAAATATGTGATAAGGTATCATACTGATTCTTAGGGATTTGCATTATGGGAGGGAGTTATCACAAATGGGTTTTGTTTTGGTCGTATGTGGGAGTTGTATCTGGTCAGGTAACATGTTAGGCAAGAACATGTTTCAGACCTTGGTTTTAAGTTCTAACATAACAACACTTTGTTGAAATAAATATCATATGTAGAACTTGTGCACTGTATTTCATATTTAGCATTTTGATTGAGCTTTATTTTACTTTATTTGCATGGAATAATGCACAAGGACCTAGGAGTTCAGAGTATGCAATGGAGAATGTTCAATATGAGTCTGTCAGAACATTTCACTAACTCTGCATGAACAGCTTTGGATTGTCTGGATGTTGGTGACCATAACTAATTGTACTTTTGGTTTTGTTATTGTAATGACTGTCTTATTGTTTTCATATGAGCAGTTACGTTGAAAGAACCTGTAAATTTTGTTGATATTGGTCTTGTTATTGTAATGACAAAGTTAATTCTAATATTTTTAGTAAGTCATCTGCTAAGTCATTAGCTGAATAGCACCTTGAAGGGTAAAAGCATGTTTTTTTTTGTAAGTTGGGCATTTTTTTTGTAAGCTGTAAGAGATTGAAAATTTCCATTTTGTCAAAGTATCAACTTCACTCTTCTGTGTTTTATTCAAGGATTTTGCAAGAATCATGTAGTGACAGTATTTTCAGTAGTATAATTTATTGTGTGATGCTAATTTATACAATTGCTTCATCTAACAAAAATCAGTATCATGCACTATGTGATTCTCTTTTACAATTAGTATCATCTTTGTTGAGATGCAAATTTGTAAAGTTGAATCATTTAGTAAAAATTAGTATCATTTGCCAAATGATACTATTTTTAAGTAGTATCACTTTCAACATGATTCTAAATTTAGGATCACCAAGAATAGTATCATTTGATAGGTGATTCTAATATTTTCAGCTACACTTCAAAACAGTTACAGAAACATTATTTTGGTGTAGTGATATATACTAGAGTAGATTCACTCTTCTTCTTCTCCATCTTCTTCTTCGTTCCTCTATACGTCATACCCACGCAGGCACTCTACTTGTTTCACCAACCTTGTTTGTTGTTTAAGTCACAAATCTTGTTTCACCTCCATTTACAATCTATGGATGCCCTGAAAAATTCATAAAACAATTTGATTATTTCATTCATTCCAACATTTGGAGTTTTTTTAGATTGCACTCCTAATAATCCCTAGAAAATTTTGTTACCCTTCAATTCAACCGTCAAACATCTAATGCAACAGCAAGAAGGAAATGGAGGGAGTGAAATATAGAGAATTAGAAAATTGAGGGGAATGGGTGAGAAACGGGTAGAGGAAGAGGGAGACAAGAGTAGGGAGGGACATTGTTGTCGCAGGTAAAATAGAGAAAATAAAAGGGAGGCGGGTGAGGGGACGAGTTGCCCTGTCGCAGGTGAAACATGATGGAGGTGGGGATTGAACCAGAGAAAGGGGGAGGCGAGTGTTGGAAGAGGCGGTGTTGTCGACGATGTTGGTGGAGTCAAGGGTGGTGATGAAACAATGAGAAACCAAAATGGAGGCGGGGGGCTAAAACATAGAGGCGGGGAGTACGGGTGGTGGTGAGGATATCAATTAGCAGAGATAATGGGTTGGAAAGAAAATAAAGTTTTTTAACTGTTAGATTTTCCTTGAGATATGCTTATCATTTTAATTGGAAAAAATCTAATTGTCGAGGGAAGCAGCGAGGAAAACAGCGAGGGACCCCACAGGGGGGAGGGGGAGCCGTCCATTCCCCCGGGATGCGGGTTTTCAACCCCCGGGATGCGCGCATTGAAAAGTCAAACGCGCATCCCGGAGGGATGGACGACTCCCCCTCCCCCTGTGGGGTCCCTCGTTGTTTTCCTCGCTGCTTTCCTCGACAATTAGACGGGTTCTTTTAATTGATCCCTTTGATCTTCTTCGAGATGAATTCTTTAAGATACAAAACATTCAATCTCAGCCTTAGATTCTTAAAGGGTATTTTGGTCATCTAAATATTGACATTTTGAAAATTGATTGTCAAGGCACATTGACTGCTAGTCTTGGGGGCAAAGTGCAATACCAATTTATTTTAGAGGTGACCTCATATTAGCTATTTATTATGGAGGAAAGTGCAAATGACCCTTATAATAAACAAACCATGGGGAGCCCAATTCCACACAACCATTTACCAACTATGTATTTATTTATCAACCTAAATAAAAGTCATGTAACTCAACTTTCATCTGTGGCAGAATTTACTAAAAACCAACTCCTACATATTATTCACGCACATGAGATATTAATACGTGTGTTCCTCTTCTGCCCATTTAGAAGAGACAAAACGCTCAAACTTTCTAAAAGTTCTTTAAGCAGAGATCATAGATAAAGCATAGAAGATAGAAAGAGCAAAGACTTGGAGAATTTGTGCCACCTTCACTCTGATGCAGAATGTGTTATATATCGAAGCTACATGATTCACTCCATGAGACTTTCTATCACCATTGATGCATCCAAATCTGTTCGATATCTGACCTGCAAAACATGGATAGATTTCCAAATACCACCTTGTTCGTGGCCAAAGCCACTCCGATGCTAAAGTCACTAAACTTGAGGAGAATATGAACTTGGACAGAGTACAGATGTAGGGTTTTTCATATACTTGCTTCCCCTTCTTTCTCTTTTACTTTTTATAATAAGAGTAATTAATTATGTGGTGACTTTAGCATGCATGGCGCAATGAAGGGGATGTTTCTCACAACGGTCTCCTCCTTCATTGAGATGCGTCATTGGGGGAGATATTCCCACCATGACTTATCTCATTTGTAATATCTTTGTCATTTGAGGCGAGAGATTCGTTGGGCCTAAGGTCTGGGCCTAAAACATGGACTTTGGCCCATTATTAATCCCACTTTAGGCTTTAGTGATCGGACTTGATAATCATCCCTAATGAATGATGATTTATGCCACGTCTTCGGCCAAGATCAAATGGATGTTTGATTTATCATCAGCTACTACCCCCTAGTTAGTGGGCTCGCTTGCGTGGTGGCTAACTGTATGGTGGTTGGTTTTCGAGGTTCATCATCACTTCTTTGCGTAGCATTTTATGTCATTAACAGTTGTCGACTCAATGGCCACGATTTAACTGCTATTCCACTATGCCACCAATCAGCTCATTTTGGCATGATTTTAGGATTTCGTGCAACTATATTTTCCTGCACGATCTCTCGTTGGTTGTATTTTCACTATACAAAGGCATTAGAGAGTTGTGTTATCTTCTTTACACCTTTTTCATTTGCAGAGCTCGTTTCTTCTGTTTCTCTTATTTTCTGAGTTAACAAGTTTTTCACCATGAATTTCAAGAGATCTCTGAGCGTCGATCATTTGACCTTTTGTACAAAGTTGTTTTATTCTATGCTAGCAACCCATGCCACCTTGGATGACCTCCGTATGCATATTCTATTCCGTTCAACTTGCATCTTGTGCTGCAGGAGATGATAATAACCATATCCAGTCAAGGGCTGGTTTCATAGCCTTGTACACTGAAATGTTTTGGTATTCCTCCTACTTAGTTAAATCCCAATGGTTGGAGAGTTTTGATTGGTACTTTGGTGAGGTTGTGCAGGCTGGGATCCATCTAAACGAGAATTTGCTGCATTCTCTTATGATGTTGAAATTCAACAAAAATGTTGTCTGCTATCTAATTTCACCTGCTTGTCTGGCAAGTCGAAAGATGATTTCAAGTTTTGGCAAAGGACACGTTTTTATGCTTCCATAGAATCTGGGTATTTCAATCTTGATCATAAACCCATTCTTAGGTCGTTCAGGACCCCAGGAACCTGAACAACTTGCAACTGGCTGAGAAGAGCAGGAGACGAAGGCTCGATTCCTTTCCCTTTCTTGAACGTCGCTCGAAAAGGTACTCCAGATGGAGATTATTGATGAGAGTAGCATTTATGGTCTTGATGCTCAGGAAAGGTCTTTGGTTGTTTATGAACGTGACTCTGGTGTCACTGTTGCTCAACTTGGTCCTCTTGTTAGCGTTGGTGGTTAGGGTGCGGATTTGAATAGGAGGAAGATAATTCCTCCTGTTAGCGTTGGTGGTCGGGATGCGGATCTGACCACGAGGAAGAAAAAGGCTCTGGGGCCCCCTAGTCCTTCAAAAAGGAAGGTCATAAGTTGTTTGGTTGATCTTGGCCGGCCTTCAAAGTATAAGAGGCTTGTTGGGTTGGGTTATTCTGCTACAATCGTCTCGACCACATGGAATGTTTCGACTGCCCTTCCTCTTATGGTTCCGGAGAAGAACCATGAGGACGACTCCCATCTTGTTGCTAAAAAAAATGAATAGATGTAACAGATTTTGGTGAAGAGTCGGAAGGAAGTTTTCCATTCTCGTGCTCCGCTTAGTGAATATGAGAAGAAGCTTTTTGTTTATGTTGGTGCCACGAACCTTAGCAAGGTGTCTGATGAGGATGCTCGTGTCTTTTCGAACAAGATGACACAGTTTGCGATGAATAAGTCTCAGGATCCAAATATGGAGCTGTCTTTGGACTACTTCGAGTATGATCCGACTTTTGATGAGGTTGTTGTTGATCAGGGTCAGAGCTCCAAGTCCCTTCCTCCACCTCCTATTGATCCAAGTATGAAGGAGTTGTCTGACTCTCCTTATTTCAGCCCAATGTCTTCTATCGTTGTTCCTGACAAGAAGGGGAAGGTCAGTGTGTCTGTCATCACCGGTGTCTCGGTCACTACTGGGGTGACGAAGGGTGGCTCCTCGATCATCCCTGACCCTCCTGTGCTCCATCCAACAGTCAGCTGGAAGCTGGAGCCCATCCCTGGTGCTATCCGTATCAATACAGATGGTGGATTCTCCTAGCATTCGAAAAATTGACGTGCAGGAGAGTGCACACAATCGTATCAGCTCATGGCAGCAATAATTGATAAATAAAGCCCCCATGTATGTTTGTGATGTTGGAGATAACCTTGACAGAGGTGTGAAGCATATAATAAAAGTAAATTTGTTTCTTTGCTCTGAACAGGGGATGTCTCATCTCACTTATGTTGGGATGATTGTGTCTGAGTATCAGGCTGCCCATGAACAAATGTATGCCTTGGAGAAGAGGTACACGCAACAGCTGCTGCAGCTTTCCTATGCTCTCACTCAGGTGGATAAGTTGAAGGAAGATGTTGCTTATCAAGAAGAGATTTTTAACACATATCAGGATACTCTGAAGGAGGTGGAGGCCGACAGGGATAAGTATGCTTCAGAAGTGACTTCTGTGGAGAAGGAGATGGATCGCCTTTAGAGCATGTTGCGAAGCTGCAGTCGTCATTGTCTACCATAGAAAGTGAGTTGACTGCCACGAAAGAAGCTCGTGATCAGGCAGTAACTATGGTGGGTTCTCAGTCTGCTTTCCACGAGGTCGTTGAAAATAAAGTGGAGCAGACTGCGGAGGTGACTTATGTGAAGGAGCAACTGGCTAAGGACAGGGGCCTTAAAGAACATGCATCTCAGAAATTCTTTGTAATTGAATAAGAGCTTGCTCGGGCCAAGCAACAATTGTCTGTACTTGCTGAGCAATCTAAGCTAATGCAGTTGAAATAGAATTCAGTAAGGTTGTCTCTGGCATAATTGACCGCCTTGATTATATGAAAGTAGAGAAGGGTTGGGATTTTAGCAAGTATCGTGCGATAACTGACCATGTATTTGAAGATGCTTCCACTTTTTTTGCGGACAATGAAAATCCTACTCCACTTCCTCCAACTGACCCTGCCAACGATAATGCTTCCTTACCTCCAACCGTTCGTCCTGTAATTCCCTCTGATAATGTAAGCAATTGAATCATGAATAAAATTTATGTTTTTTTGCTCAACTGTACTTGTTTGTCTCTTTGTGTTATGTCTTCCCCATTTTTTTGGTCCGATCATTGTTTTGTTCCTTAAAGTAGTCTGACTTTGAGGTCCAGGCTTCGTAGATACACTAGTCTAAATAGATAGCTTAGACTTCAAAATATAGAAAGTGCATCTTGCCTTTGAGGTCCGGGCTTTGTAGATACACTTCATTGGCAGTTTATACTTGGAATGATTTGAATGAAATGTAATGTGGAATTGGTGCTCTTGCCTGGCGGAACACTAGTTGTTGTCCGACATCATACTAGAATAAAATATATAGTCTGACTTAATGGTCCTTACTAGTGGAGTACACTTCATTGTCTGACTTGGTGATCGGATAAGAAGATTTTTTTTAAGTAAATGTCTAGTCTAACTTGGTGGTCTTAACTAGCTGAATACACTTCATTGTCTGACTTGGTGATGGGACAAGAAGATTTTTAAGTAAATGTCTAGTCTGAGTTGGTGGTCCTGACTAGTGAAGTACACTTCATTGTCCGACTTGGTGATCGGACAAGAAGATTTTTTTTAAGTAAATGTCTAGTCTGACTTGGTGATCCTGACTAGCTAAATACACTTCATTGTCCAACTTGGTGATTGGACAAGAAGATTTTTTAAATAAATTTCTAGTCTGACTTGGTGGTTCTGACTAGCTGAATACACTACGTTGTCCGACTTGATGATCGAACAAGAAGATTTTTAAATATCTAGTATGACTTTGTAGTCCTAACTACCTGCATATACACTTTGTTGTCCGACTTGGCGATCAAACAAGAAGATTTTTTAAATAAATGTCTAATATGACTTGATGGTCCTAACTAACTGAATGCACTTCGTTGTCCGACTTGGTTTGACTAGCTAAGTACCCAATCACCAATTTTGAATGCACAGGGTTTGACTTTCTTATTAAAATAGTTGGTCATTCTCTGTTGGTAGGCCGACATTTTGATTGAAGCTTTGTCCCTTTTCTTTGAGAATATTTATCCCGACGCACAGTGCTTCGTCATTGTCTTCCAACCGAAACTGCACAGCTCTGAAAGTGGCATGTCAATCTCAACTCGAACCATTATCTCGGACCCGTAAGTTTGGTAGAATGGTGTTTCTCTTGTTAGAGTCCTTTTTGTTGTCCTGTATGCTTAGAGGATGCCTGGTAGTTAAGATACACATAATCCTTTTGCTGCTACCAGTTTTTTCTTGATGGCCTAAAGGATTGTTCGGTTGGTGACTTATGTTTGTCCGTTTGCTTGCGGATGACCAAGTGCTAAGAATGGTGATTGATGCTCAAGTTCTCACATAACTTCATGAACGTTTTGCCTTCGAATTGGGTCCCATTGTCAGTCACAATTGTTCTGGGGATTTCGAAGCTGCATACTATTGTATTCCACAAAAAAAATTCGATCTGAGCTTCTCCTATTTTCGCCAGTGGTTATACTTCTACCCATTTAGTGAAGTAGTTGACCGCTACGAGGAGGTATTTCTTCCTATTGGAGGGTAGAAATGGACCTACAATATCCATTCCCCATTATGCAAATGGCCACGGACTACTCATCCGGATCATGTTCTGACCTGACATGTGTGTGTATGAAGTAAATCGCTAGCATTTATCACACAACCGGACAAGTTCGTTGGCATTCTTTTGCATTGTTGGCCAATAATACCCTATCGTTAGGGCTTTGTAAGCCAGTGCTCTGCCTCCCAAATGGTTCCCGCATATGCCAAAATGAACCTCCCAAAGAACGTAGTTGGCATCACTGGGTGATAGGCATCTTAGCAGCGAACTTGTGGCAAATCTCCTGTACAGCCTATTACTTATCAACGTGTACCGTGCAGCTCTGTTCCGCAGCTTGTGGGCCTCCATCTTGTCTATTGGCAGAGTTTCATTTTGTATGTACGCCTGAATTGGAGTCATCCAACTGTCTTCCTGATCTTTTGCACATACTTCATGTGCGTTGTTCTCCAAGATTGAGGTTTCTTTTATTGTGATAAGGGGACTGACGACTTCTTTTGCCCATGACAATACTTTCTCCTAGTTGTCTACTTTGTGATTGTCCGCCTTGGCATAGCATCGAACGATGATTGCATTGAAGCCTTTGATCAGGTCGCTTGTCTTTTGATGGTATACTTTCATTCATTCGTCTTTGACTTGGAATACAACGTTCAATTGGTTGACCACCAATTTGGAGTGAGTGAAAACACCAATATATTTTACTCTGAGTTGTTTAGCTAATCGTAGTCCGGCTATTAATGCTTCATATTTAGCTTCGTTGTTGGAGGAGTTGAAATTGAAATTGATGGCCTTTTCCAAAGTCATCCCTTCTGGGGTGTATAGAATAATTCTAGCTCTACTTCCCTTCTCTTTAGATGCTCCAACACAGCACAGGATCCATCCTTGAAGGTGGGATTCAACAGTGGCTTGTTCCTTATCATTGTTCGGCTGATACATATTACCGCTTATGAATTCGACAATGAAGTATGCCAGTTAGGGGTAGGCACAGGATGGGATGAGATGGACCTCATCCTTATCCCATCCAATTCCTTTGTGATCGGGACGGGATAGATCTCATCCCGACCTCGCCTCATCTTAAACAAGTTCGGGATGGGACGGGATTAGCATGTTTTAATTTGTAACTTCCGATTTACTTAACTCATGCATAAACTCTAGCATGTTTTTCGCAAATTTGTAACTTCCAATTTACACTAGAAAGTTGTGTGTTACAAAAAGAAAAAAAAATACTACCCACTCCCAACTACAAGAGCATTCCTAATAAATATATTAAAATTATTAATAATAAATATTAAAAATTCAATTCGGGATGAGCGGGATTGAAAATCTTGCCATAAACTTGGGACAATGACATTTCAGAGATATGAATAAACATTCACAAATTGTAACAAGTCACCCTGCAAAACCTGGTTACAACATTCTAGCTCAAATTTGTCTGTTGATCTTGCCATAAACTTCATTAATATGTGAACTATATTTGATAATTAAAAAAAAAATCTATGCGCAACTTTTTTGATGAAAATATACATTTGAACCGTACAATTTATGGTGAAAGTTAGGCTATAAAACAAGTCGGATAAGACTAAGATACAAAAAAAAAAATGTATTTAGATCCGAATTACTATACAAAGATACAGATTCAAATCTGATTTACCATTTCATACCATATTTCACCCAATGTTAAAGAACTTGGCTTCATCCAGCATTACAAGTACAAACTTCTCATTCCAAAAGATTAAAAAGATGGCTAAAGGAAATATCTCTGCAAGCGCAAACTTTGTCGCCATAGTTCTTGCAACGCTTTTGCTGGTATGAACCCCGGGTTTGAACTTTAAAGCACGAACTACACCAGCCCAGCCCAAGTGATCACAAATAAAGCCAATCCAAGAAGTCCAACCAAAGACCAAGCTTAGAAATGGACTACAATCAAGGCCCATATAATGGGAAGCCCACTCAAGCCTCCGAAATGCAAGGGCAGAGCAGCAGTTCACATTTCATACATTTGGTTTTCTAAAACAGTGCTATAAAACTTGACTTCCAGCCAGTTTCACGCACACAACTCATCGTATCTTCAAAGATTAGTAAGCAAGACACTGAAAACAAAGATTCAGTTACTAATGCAAATGAAAACCAAACTAAAAAACCCAGAAAGTTTGAATTGAATTTCTCAAACCTACAAAACTATCAAACATTATCATTCAAACCCAGAAAATTTCTAAGCCTCAAGATAAAAAGGACAAACTGCTTTCACAAGCGTGGTATAAAGAGTTCATATTTATGCAATTGAGATATATGAAATTTTTTAAGTTAGGCTACTCATATAGTGTTTTGACACTTGCACAACAAATTAAACATTCATGCTCATTGTTCACTCAATCACCTTGAGTCAAGAAGGAACAATGCTTTTGTACAGTGGCCAATATGATGGAGTCAAACTCCTCCTCTGGGCCAAACTTAGCATCTGTCTGTTATTTCATCCACACATTCCATCACCTTTTTCATCACAACCGCGTAAACAAAAAATTAATCTATGTCCACATAAATGTGACTACTTTATGAATAACAAAGTTTATTAATATACCTTGATTTTGCCAGCCTTTATCAGTGATAATGCACCAAAATCCAGCACCTGGCTCCTCCGGTTGTGTTTTTCAGCTCTAGTTGTTCCGTTTTTTTTATCTTCGAATGCCTAATCACGATGTCTTTCCTAAGATGATATTAAATGCCAGTACCAGAAATTTTTCTACGAGTCTTAGAGGGAACCACTTCAACAATGTCATTGCGACACCAAAAGTTGAGAACCCGAACATATCTCTAGGTAGAACATGTACTTGAAAAATACAAAATGATAAATCAGTCAATGTGGCAACCTCGACTAAGGTAAATCCATAAAATCAGGTAACAAATATTTCAATATCTCCACTACCTGTTACTCTTCAGGTAGTTTTCATTCCATCTGAAAAAATTTGTGAGAGTAAAGATATCAGAGGAAAAAATTAAAACACATGATCTCCCTATAGCATTTGCATTTGAAATATGATAGTGTGGAGCAAACAAACATGCTAGAAGATCAAACACATAAAATATCATTTTGGACAGTAAATCATATCTTATGACCATAACATAATCTAATGGTTGCACAATAAACTGAGAAGTTGAACACATGCATTTCAGTATTCATTAGGGCCGATGACTCAAGGATCGTCAGAGCAAAAAATAAATAAATAATCATTTTTTGAGGTTGCAATATGTATGCAAAAATTGAAATATTAATTGAGATTGAGAAAATGATGAACAAACTTATTACCTCATTTCTAGAGACTGAGAGAGGAGATCGTAGACACAGACAAGATCGTATAAATGCAGAGACTGAGAGAGGAAAGAGAGGAGTTCCGAGAGAGGTCGAGTGGAGAGAGACGCGATGATAAGTTTTCGTTGGTAAACCCTTTGAAAAGTTTTCCCTTAGAGAATGGCATGACTTTTTTTGCATGACCAAAAAAAAAAATCAAACACCTAAAATTAGATTTTGTTGGAAAAGTTTTATTTTTCCCTAAAATGACCAAAAATCAAACACACTGTCAGTGGGCGAATTTTTTTTTTTTTTTTTTGCGAAACCCTTAGCCAAAGATAAGAGGATGAGATGTGTTTTCCCCCTACACCATTGGAGAGGCTGATTAGGCTTTTATACGAAGCACTTCAAATTAATACATCACTGGTAGTTACTATCACCACAAATAGTGAAATAAATAAATAGATCGTACTCCTATAACCTTATTGATCAAAGTGTAGTTTATGCAAACAATCTAGAACTAAGGGATGAATGCAAGAGAAGTCACAGATTGGGTGTAATATATATAGTTTTAGTTTTTAGTCTATATGTTTTTTAGTCTATACTACTGTCATATTAAAAAAGCATCATCACTACATATTAAAGGGAAACTCATTAAAAGTGTAAACGAGATCACCTGGTCTGAGACAAAGAAAACCCAAGCTTGGGTTAATAAACATTTGAGCCATGAGAGAACCACAACAACAAGAGCATATACAACACAGGTGGCATTGATGCAGACCATGTACCTGTAATTATTACAGACCACTTAAGAATAGAAAAAATAAATAAATAAAATAAAACAACTTTTAAATAATTCATTGCATAACTTTATTCATCTCACAAGCAAATATTTATAGGGATACAAATATAACCTAACTGTTGAGAGTCATCACAAACTCTAGTTTTCTCTAGAGACTTCAAGTTTCTTTTACTTCCCTCAAGATATCTCTAGAACATAGGTAATCTAGAAGTTCTAGAATTATCCTAACAATTGTAAAAAATGTGTAGCTCTCTAAAAATCTCTTTGAAAATATCTAAGATTCTACACACTTCCTCCACCTCCTTGGAACTAGTATAACTAGGAGTGAAGGTTAAGTTGTGAAGATATAGGAGCAAATAAGCTCAATTGTGATTTGTGAGTTCAATCAAGAGTGGGTGTGAGTTTGTAGCATCTTTGAGAAATCAATAAAATTCAGTGTTTTGTAAATCCAAGTTCTCCTTCAAATACCAACAATTTGGTATCAGAGCCGGAGTAGTACTGTTCGCCATAGTTACAGTACTCACTACAAAAAATCTATCTTTTACCAACAAAATTATTGCTACAAAAATTGATTTCCATGTTAATATTGTAGCATTGTCAACGAATAAAAAATTTCCTTGAAAAAGCTATAAACTTGTGGTTGTTTTCCAACAAAATATATTTTGTAGGAAACATTCCTTGTTAAATAGGTGGCGGGAAAACTTCAACTCCAAACCAATTTCTCGCCAAATTGATTTAACAACGAAGTTATTTTTATGGCCACAAAATATTTGTTCCTTGGTAATTATGGCATCATCTGGAATGAAATATTTTGTTGCTAAAGAAGACTAATTTTAACAACAAATCACTTTCCTTGTTAACTAATATTAAATCTTATTCACTTCTCTTTAGTAAGGAAATCTGTTTTCCTAGACAATAATCTCATTATTAGTAATGATTTAGTTCGTTGATAATGATTGATAATTTTTTTCATTAGGTTTTTTCTTGTTAAAACTCGTTTATTAATTTATAGCAACAAAGTAATATTTCGTTGAGAATTGTCACACTATTGGCAACATTTTTTATTTTGTTGGAAACAATATATTTTTTAATGAAATCTTTGTAAATATGAAATAAGATTTTGTTGGTAATTATAACCTTGTTCGTAACAAATTGTTTTCTAGGTAAAACCTGATAATTATTTTCATGAAAATTTGTTTCTCATTAAAGCTCACTAACTATTTTATAACGACAAGTCATTATTTTGTTGGAAATTGGTATATTCACTACAAAAACATGTTTTATTTACTACAAATTTTATTTTCCTTGTTAATATGTTACTATTTCTAACTAAAATAAATTTCATTGAAAAAACCATAGAGTTGTTACTTTTTATAACAAAACCTATTTTGTTGGAAACTTTTCTTTGTAAAGAGGTGGCGAAAAATATTCATTCCAAAACCAATTTCCCTCCCACATTATTTAGCAACAAAATATTTCTATTTTAACAAAATTTTAGTTTGTTAGTTATAATGACGTCATTTACAATAAATCATTTCATTGCTAATAAATATTAATATTTTTGACAAACATTTTCTTAGTAAATGCATTATAACACTTGTTCGTGTCTCTTCAACAATTAAACTAAATTTTCTCTAGTTAATTACCACGTTATTGCAATGATTTATTTGGTTACTTATAATGAAATTTTTTCATGAAATTTATTTATATTTAAAGCTCCTGGCCTCTTTATAGTGGATAAATAACAATTTGTTGAAATTTTTTTATTAGTAACATTGATATTATTTCATCTGAAAAATCGAATAAAATTTATTTAACAATACAACATTATTTTACTGTTAATTATAATATTAATGGTAACAATTTATTTCATTGCTAAATATTGATAAAATTTTCATGAACTTTTTTCTTATTAAGGCTCGTTTTCTTATTTACAACAATTGAATTTTATTTTATTGGGGATATAACCAATTTCAATAACATATAGCATTGAAATGCTATTACTATTTTCTTGCTAATTATAATGGTGTTATTGGGAATTTTTTTTCATTGCTAAAAGTGGTAGATATTTAACATAAATCTTATAATCGTGAAAATATTTAGTTCTAATTTATAGTGACAAAATATTAGATATTGGTCTCTATTATATACTTAGGAATGATTTTTTTATTGCAAAAAATGAGTAATTTGATTTAATAAGTTATAAAGTTGCTTCACACAACAAAATTATTCAAATAGCTCAATTGGTAAATATTGCAACAGATTTTACTATAGGTCAGGAGTTCGATTCCTGTTGAGCCTAAAAATAAATATATTATATATGAAATTTCATAGTGGGGTCTTATCATCAAGAGTGGAATGATCGTTTTAATATATAATGTTTTTATTGAAAATAATTTCCTTGGTAATTGTTAACAGTACCTATGACAACTTTCATTGATATACATTCATTTTACAAATGAAAAAGTTCTTTGATAAAGGTAGTTACATTTTCCCATGACAATTTTCTTTGAAGATTCTAAGTTTTTTCGAGAAAAAAATTCATAGGTAAACAAAAGTTTTCTTGCAACAAAACAATTTGTTGGTAAAACTATTTGATTTTTACCAAGGAATTTCCTTGGAAGTTGTCAGTATTACCAACACCGTGTTTCTTTGACTTATCAATTGTTTTACCAACAAAAATGTAATTCCTTGGTAAAAACCTTTAGTTACATGGATGCCTCCACGAACCCAATAACGAATTTTTTCCTTGTTAAAAGTTTTTTCCAACAAAATTTTGATTTTATCAAGGAAATTTTTTCTTGAAAAATGTCTTAATTGTTATAGTATCTATTTAATAGAAGACGACATTGTTCACGGGTTGAACACTGTTCACAGTTGTTGTTGGTGAGATGCTGCTTGTCGGAGATCGTTCGTGCACAGTTTGAGACTGTGAAGCAGATTGGTCTGGGACCAAGCTTACTCGATAGCACAAAAGAGGTTGCACCTTGTCACGATGGGAGCTCTCATTGCCACAACAAGTGGGTTTACAAAGCTCAATCGTAACAATTATAAGAGCTGACATACAAGAATAAAGTCTTATTTACAAGGATAAGACTTGTGGCAAGTTATTGGCGGTAGTGAGACTACGTCACCGCCAAGGGAGAACGTTGTTGAATTTAGGAAATGGGAAATCAAAGCTGGGAAGGCACTTTACATGCTCAAGACGAAAATCGAGGACGAGATGCTTCAACACATCGAAGACAAAGACACACCCAAAAGAGCATGGGATACATTTGCATCCCTATTCTCATGAACAAACGATGCTCGCCTGCAGTTCTTGGAAAATGAATTGATGAACTCTAGACAATGAGGTATGTCTATTGGAGAGTATTTTTTGAAAATCAAAAATTTATGCTGTGAAATTTCAGAACTAGACCCATCTTAAAGATGGGATGAAAAGAATAATCATCCACGGATTAAAGCCCGAATATACCGGGATTGTCACGGCAATTCGTGGTTGGCCAACTCAACCCTCCATTGTGGAGTTTGAAAGTTTGTTGGCCAATCAAGAGAGCCTCGCTAAGCAAATTGCAGGCGTCTCTTTGAAAAACGAGGAAGAAGGGGCACTCTTCAATAAAATGAATGGTGGATATAAAAAAGAGAAATTTGTAAAACAAAATAAAGAAGAAGATAACATGCCCAAGAAGTCCCAAGAGAGGAGTCATAAGAAAGGGTGAGCTAAGCAAGGCAGGAACAACAGTGGCCGGCCAAGTTATGGTTGCTACAACTGCGGCAGGAGAGGACACTACGCAGTAGACTGTCAGTCAAAGAAGAAGACAGTTGAAGGTAACTTGGTGACATCTTGCAATCATCAAGACAGTAGTGAAGAATAATGGGACTTCCAAACATCCTTTGCAACTACTCAGCCTGTTCGTGAAAATTCTCTTAAATAAGAAGTAAACTTCTCCAGGAATGAAGTAGCTATGGTCTGTGAAGATAAAGTACTAGCAATCAACTACAACAAAGATTGGATCGTTGACTCAGGCTGCTCCAATCATATGACCGGAGACAAGGAGAAGTTGTCCAGCCTTTGTGAGTACAAAGGAGATCGGGTCGTGATAACTGCTGACAACACGAGATTGCCAATTGCTCACACTAGAGAGGCTGCATTCACCCCCCGTTTCAGCCCCAATCAAGTTCAACTGCAAAAAGTTTATCATGTTCCAGGTATGAAGAAGAACCTATTGTCAGTATCACAATTAACAACATCTAGCAACTACGTGGTGTTCGGGTCGGAAGATGTTAAGGTGTACCGAAGCCTAAAGCCATCGGGTACACCCATTATGGAGGGACGTAAGCTAGAGTCTATCTACGTGATGTTTGCAGAATCAGCATATGTAGATAAGACTTGACGCGGTGAAACTGTTGATTTGTGGGATGCTAGGCTAGGGCATGTTAGCTATAAGTGGTTGAAGGCGATGATGAGCAAGTCCATGCTGAAAGGCTTATCCTACCTGGATATACGAAGAGAAACAGTATGTGTTGGGTGCCAGTATGGAAAAGCTCATCAACTACCCTATCAAGAGTCGGAGTTCAGGGCCAAGGAACCGTTGCAACTCATCTACTCAGATGTGTTCGGTTGAGTAAAGCAAGCCTCAATTAGCGGGATGCGCTACATGGTGACTTTTATTGACGATTTTTCAAGGTACGTGTGGGTTTATTTTCTGAAGGAAAAATCAGAAGTCCTTAATTCAAGAAGAAGATTGAAAGTAAAGTAGGAAAGAAGATTAAATGCATGCGTACAAATAATGGCGGAAAGTACACATCGGATGAGTTCTCCAATTCCCTGAAGAAATGTAAAATCAGGAGACAATTAACATGTCCAGGCACTCCACAACAAAATGGAATAGCTGAAAGGAAGAACCAGCATTTGGCAGAGACATGCCGAAGCATGTTGCATTCCAAAAATGTGCCAAGTCGATTTTGGGCCGAGTGTATGATGACTACATCCCATGTTATTAACAAGTTGCCACAAGCAAAGTTAGGGTATGTTTCACCCTATCAAAAGTTATGGAATACTAAACCCGCAGTGAGTCACTTCCGAGTTTTTGGATGTGTGTGTTACGTGTTCGTGCCTGATCACCTGCGAAGCAAGTTTGATAAGAAGGCGATTCATTGCATCTTTGTGGGATATGACAATCAAATGAAAGGATGGAAATGTTGTGACCCTATGACTGGGCATTGCTACACATCAAGGAACACGGTGTTCGATGAAGCTTCATCATGGTGGTCTGCACAACAACTACTGCTGCCGGGTTCCAAAATTCTAGAAGAAGAAATGTAGGAAATTGAGTCAACACCTGCAAAAGGTGAAGAAGAAAGCGGATTCAACTCACCGAAAAACAACAAATGCGTCCAGTAACCCATGGCAAACTGGTGTACATGAAAGAGCACCAGAAGAAAATCAAGGCAATTAGGAAGATTTGGGGCAACTACTGAGAAGGTCAACCAAACAACACGAACCCAATCCAAAGTATGCAAATGTCGTGGTCGAAGAAGACAACAATAGAGAACCCACAACATTTGAAGAAGCATCTCAGAGCATGGAGTGGCAAAAGGCGATGGAAGAAGAAATCCAAGCTCTGAAGCAGAATCAAACTTGGGAGTTAATACCAAAACCCAAGGATGTGAAGCCTATATCATGCAGATGGGTTTACAAGATAAAGACCCGTCCTGATGGCTCGATAGAAAGGTGCAAGGCTTTATTGGTAGCCCACGGGTTCTCACAGCAATATGGATTGGACTACGATGAAACATTCAGTCCATTAGCTAAGATCACTACAGTCAGGGTCTTGCTTGCCCTAGCAGCAAGCAAATCTTAGAAGTTATGGCAGATGGATGTGAAGAATGCCTTCCTGCACGGAGAAGTTTACCAAGAAATATACATGGAGCAACCTAAGGGGTTTGAGAGTAAAACCCAACAAAATTATGTCTGCAAGTTAAAGAAGGCTTTGTACGGATTGAAGCAAGCACCAAGAGCCTGGTATGGGAAGATAGCAGAGTTCTTAGTTCAAAGCGGGTACACAGTTGCACATTCGGACTCAAGCCTGTTCATCAAATCTCATAAAGGCAAACTAGCAATAATGCTAGTATATGTAGATGATCTAATTATCATTGGAGATGACAAAGAATAAATAGGAATAGTACGAAGAAACTTGGCAGTCCGATTCTAGATGAAGGAATTAGGAGAACTAAGACACTTCTTGGGGCTTGAGATTGAACGAAGTGACAAAGGTTTATTCCTTTGTCAATAGAAGTATGCTAAAGATCTTTTGAAGAAGTACGGGATGCTCGGGTGCAAGCCGATCTCAACACCTATGGAGGCTAATGCTAAGCTATGTGCTGAAGAAGGCAAAAACTTGGAAGATGCAACAATGTATCGCCAGCTTGTCGGGAGTCTAATCTACCAGACAGTACATGGCCAGACATAGCCTATGAAGTTGGAGTAGCAAGTCGATTCATGCAGAAGCCAAAAAAGAAGCCTCATCTTGAAACAGTCCAAATAATATTAAGGTATGTGAAAGGAACCACTAATCTTGGTATCTTATACAAGAAGGGTAAGGAATGTAAAATAGTCGGCTACTGTGATGCGGACTATGCTGGAGATCATGACACGCGAATATCAACTACCGGGTACTTGTTCAGTTTTGGTTCAAGAGCAATCACTTGATGTAGCAAGAGACAACCAATTGTATCTCTCTCGACTACGGAAGCAGAGTATAGAGCAACAGCTATGGCAGCACAAGAAAGTACTTGGCTAGTGCAATTAATAAAGGATTTGCACCAGCCGGTGGAGTATGCAATACCATTGCATTGTCATAATCAATCTGCAATACGCCTAGCTGAAAATCCAGTGTTTCATGCAAGGACAAAGCATGTTGAGGTCCACTACCACTTTGTAAAAGAAAAGGTGCTTCAAGGAGAGATAAAGATGCAAACAATCAAGACAGACAACCAAGTGGCAGATATATTCACCAAAGGACTCGGTACTACAAAGTTCGAAGAATTTTCGAAGACAACTTGGAATGACTTTCAAGGGAATTAGTTATGAGGGGGAGTGTTGAGAGTCATCACATACTCTAGTTTTCTATAGAGACTTCAAGTCTCCCTACTTCTCTCAAGATATCTCTAGAACATAGGTAATCTAGAAGTTCCAGAATTATCCTAACAACTGTCAAAAATGTGTAGCTCTCTAGAAATCTCTTTGGAAATATCCAAGATTCTACACACTTCCTCCACCTCCTTAGAACTAGTAAAAATAGGGGTGAAGGTTGAGTTGTGAAGATATAGGAGCAAATAAGCTCAATTGTGAGTTGTGAGTTCAATCAAGAGTGGGTGTGAGTTTGTAGCATCTTTGAAAAATCAATAAAATCCAGTGTTTTGTAAGTCCAAATTCTCCTTCAAATACCAACAATTAGGAAAGGAAAAATAATTATAATCCCGATTAATTTGATATTTCTAAATAACTACAATCACTGTTAAATAGGTATTCCTAATTATATAACTATTATAATTGTTAACACTCCCCTGCAAGATGGCACAGATATCGCAGATGCCCAGCTGATAAGGTAATCAGCAAGACAACAACAACAGAGCAACAACAAAATGAGTAAAATGATTAACAGACAGGGAGTAGTCTTCGAGGGCGTGTAAAATGAATAATCGACGGGAAGTAGTTTCCTGGGGTACGTAAAAGGGCACGTAAAATGAATAACCGACGAGAAGTCTCCTAGGATACTTAAAATGAATAATCAGCAGGAAGTAGTCTCCAAAGGTACGTAGGAAGACGAATAAACAACTTTGTCACATTTGGTTCTATGGCACCGATGAGCTAAAAATTCGTCACATTCAATTCTATGGCACCATTAAGCCAATTACTTCTATCGAGTCTTTATAACATCAAGTTGCGTGAAGACAATTGAATTTTGGTAATCCAATTCCTGCCATATTTGTGCAAATCAATGAATTATGCAAAAACCATTTTACTATCATGTTTCATCTGCATAGCTTGGCAAGCTATATCATAGATAACTAACCTATCAGCTCCTTCGTAATAGGTATGGGATACATCATCCCAATCATGTTTCTTCATAGCAAGACGAAAGTTATCAAAGTAGTCTTTTGTCAGCCAATTAATCTGAATATTATCCTGAAACATATCCATCCAATTCAACTCTTCAAAACCACTCTCCCCCGGAAGAGAAGTGGACACCGGTGAGCAAAATATATCTTTTCAATGAGAATTCCCTTAGTTTTCAGGAGAAATAAATCATCATCATCAAAGCCCATTCCCGAGATTTTCGGGGTCGGCTACATGAATTTTGGTTCTCCAAGCAATGCGATCTTCCCACATTTCCTCACCTAATCCAAGCTCAATGATATCTTCATTCACCGTCTTCATCCAAGTTTTCAACGGCCGTCCCCTCCGTCTACACCCTCCATTAACTTGCCAATCTAAACATTTTCTAATTGGCGCCGTGCTTGGTCTCCTCCGCACATGACCAAACCAAGTTAAACGTCTTTCTCTAATTTTTTTCCTCTATGGGCGCTACACCTAAGTATCTCCTAATTCTTTCATTTCTAATTTTATCCTTACGAGTTTTACCACACATCCACCTTAACATACGCATTTCTGCTACTGTCATCCTATGCGTATGTTGTCCCGTAGTAGCCCAACATTCTGAACCGTATAGCATGGCTGGTCGAACAATTGTCTTATAGCATTTCCCTTTTAGCCTTGCAGGCATCCTTCTATCGCACAATACTCCTGACGCCATTCGCCATTTCAACCAACCAGCTTTAATCCTGTGGTCTACATCTGCTCCAATAGCCCCATTCTTTTGAATTATAGACCCTAGATATCGAAAAGCCTCAAACTCCGGGACCTCGACACCTTCGATCTCAATTGCATTACTTCTCCCTCTTGGTTCACACCCAAAGTTGCACACTAGATACTCCGTCTTCGAACGGCTAATTCTAAAACCTTTACTCTCTAAAGCCTCCTGCCACTTAACTAATTTCTAACCTAAACCTGCTCTAGTCTCATCCATTAAGACAATATCATCTGCAAATAACATGCACCAAGGTACATCTTCTTACAGATGTCTCGTCAACTCATCCATGACCAAAGCAAAGAGATATGGAGTTAACGCCGACCCTTGATGTAATCCTACTGTCACTGGAAATTCACTAGACACCCCACCTACTGAGCGAACACTTGTTACAACCCCTTCATACATATCCTTAATGATATCGACATAACATTGAGACACTTTCTTCCTTTCAAGCACCCACCAAATTAACTCCCTGGGGACCCTATCATATAGGGGTGGGCATCCCATCCCGCGATCCCGTTCCCGTCCCGATCCCGTCCCGTCCCGATTTTTTCGGGTTTTAATGGGATTGAATAATTTCATCCCGATCCCGTCCCGTCCCGATCTAGAATGGGATGGGATGGGATGAAGATTTTCAATCCCGCCAATCCCGTCCCGTCCTGAACTAATTTATTAATATTAATTATTAATATTTTTATTTAATTATTTATTTTAGAATTGTGAATGCCCATAGAAATATACTGATCACAGGACCAGTCTGGCCCATGGATTGTGGTGGAACACCACCATCTGGGAGTCCTACAGGCTCAAGTGAAACAACAGATTAGCACAATTCAATATTTGGTATACTAAAAATGTGCAAAAACAAGTCGAGCTGAAGTAACTTTAGCCTGAAAGTTAAACTTTTTTCTCATGTGACGCTTAAAGTGTTGCCTACCTTTGGGTCTCGCTATTATGCCTAGATCTTCTAGTGATGATCATATGTTTGGTAGAAGCAAAGTGTTTGGCGACACTTTTAAACTATACGTTTAGAGCAGATTTAATTGCAAGGTGTTTGCTTGCATATATTAAGTGGTTGCCATCCGAAAAAGCAATGTCTATTTGTGGCTCTAGTGAGAGGTTTTGGTTAGAGGTGTATAAAAGATTGTATAAGAATGTTGTATGTTATTTGATTGGAAACCATTAGCCTAGCTGATATAGGCTGAACCATATTTGATTGGAAACCATTCAAAACTTCAGACTTCTAGATTTCAAGTTGATAATATGTTCAAAATGTATTCTCCAAATTAGCACGTTGATCCCGTCCCGTCCCGAACCCGTTTGGGATGGGACGAGGTCGGGATGAGGTTTTTCCCATCCCGTCCCGTCCCGATCCCGTATGAACGGGATGGGATAGGGATGGGTATATCTCGTCCCATCCCGTCCCGTGCCCACCCCTACTATCATATGCTTTCTCCAGATCAATAAAAACCATATGCAAACTCTTACGTGCCTCTCGATATTTTTCTACAGTTTGCCTAAGCAGGAAGATGGTCTCCGTAGTAGACCTACCTGGCATAAATCCAAATTGATTCTCCGAAATCGTGGTTAAACTCCTAAGTCTTTTTTTTATAACCCTCTCCCAAAGTTTCATCGTATGACTCATAAGCTTTATCCCTCTATAGTTCGAGCAATTCTGGATAACCCCTTTGTTCTTATAAATTGGTACCACAATGCTATGCCTCCATGAATCTGGCATTTTTATAGTTTCCAAAATCCTATTAAAGAGCTTAGTTAGCCATTGAATCCCAACTTCGCCCAGACATTTCCATGCTTCAATTGGTATATCATCCGGTCCAACGGCCTTCCCTGTCTTCATTCTTTTTAAAGCTTCTCTCACTTTTGTGGCACTAACTCTGCGATGGAACACGCGATCTCTCCCTTCCTGTGAAGCATACCCCTCCAAGTTTAACTCCCCTACATGTGTTCCATTGAGTAGGTTCCAAAAGTAATCCTTCCATCTATCTAAAATAGCTTTATCCTGCATTAAGACTCTTCCATCCTCATGCTTAACACACTTAACATGACTCAAGTCCCTAGTTTTTTGTTCTCTAGCCTTCGTTATCTTGAAAATATCCTTCTCCCCTTCCTTCGTACCTAGCCTATTATAAATAGCATCATACGCTCTCTTCTTAGCTTCCCCTACTGCTCTATTACTCAACTTCTTAGCCTGCTTATAAAGCTCATAAGACTCTAGGCACCTATCTTTTTGCCACTCCTTAAAGCATCTTTTCTTTTCCGCAATGGTTTGTTGCACATCCGCGTTCCACCACCATGTCTCCTTACCATAGAAACCTCCTCTTTTGGCCTGTCCTAACTTCCTTCGCACATCTTCTTATTCGGTTTGCCAAATGTTCAAAAAGATCCGTGCTACTAGTCCTATCCTTTGGTTCTAGATTCTCCCCACCCTCTGAAACTGACTGGCCACCCAAAATCCTCTTTCGAAATCTTTGGCACACATCTCCCTGTAAGGTCCACCACTTAATTCTCGGTCTAACCTGTTCTATAGCAATACGACCCCTACTCTTAAGACAAAAATCGAGAACTAACAGCCTATGTTGGGATGTCAGACACTCTCCTGGTATAACCTTACAATTTTTACACCTACCTAAATCGTGTCTCTTCACAAGAAAATAATCAATTTGACTTCTACTACACCCACTCGCAAAGGTCACCAAGTGATCTTCCCTCTTCTTATAAAAAGTATTTACGATCCCAAAATCCTGAGCTAAAGCAAAATCTAGAATAGAAATCCCCGCAGTGTTTCGATCCCCAAAGCCTTGACCTCCATGTACCCTCTCATACCCAACTCTATCCATACCGACATGGCCATTCAAATCCCCGCCTAGGAAAACCCTATCGGAAGAGGGAATTCCAAGAACTAACTCCTCTAAAGAGTCCCAAAAATCCTTCTTAGTCTCCTCGTCCAAACCCACTTGGGGTGCATACACACTAATAACATGCACTATCAAAACACCTATTAATATAATGACACCACCCAAGGCTTTCTGACTTGTCCTAGGGCTAAGTTTTGGAATCATAACACCTATCAAAAGCTCTTTCCCACTGGGTTTTGTCTCACCAAACATCCATGCAAACGAGAGCGCCATTGTGTCAATGAGAATTGCAAAAACAGCTTCCAATTTCCTCGCTTAGAATGCTCAAGAAATAGAAAAATGAAACAATCAATAGCAGTGATGATAACCCCAACCCAAAGGGGCAACAACCCATAATCTTAATAGCAATAACACTCCCAAGAACCTCTTGAATATCAGCCCAATCAGAGCCACAAACCCGCATGCAAACAATGGCAGAGCATTCAAAGAAAATATCACACAGATGTAGTTGTAGAATGTAGGCCTTGCAAGTAATCTCTCTCTCCATTTGGTATGATGCGTGAACAATATGAAACCATAAACTGTTGGCAGTAGTAGCTTGTGCATAAGCCCCAGTTCATCCTATTAATTTGTTGTTTCATCATGGTCTATGAACAATGGGACCTCAAAACCAAATACATAAATTGCCTTCAGAAGTATTTCCAAAGCTAAAGATGGGGTTGATGATTTCAGGTTGAATAACTTGAATACCTTGAAATTACCAGTTTTATAAAATTCAGACATGAAATGACTGACAAGTAATAGAGCACCAACGGATGATTCCACCAAAAAGTACTTGAATGGGCAGAGCCCTAAAACCTCTCCTCAAGTGCATAGATATGTTGTAGTAGCTTAGTGGGAGAAGAACTAGAAGAATAATCCAATAGATCACAAATTAAATCCGGAACACCTCTTCAAGAGCGGTCACCACATAAAACTTATCTTCAATAAGTATGATATCATTCATAATGTGAAAATCATATTTGGAAAGACGGCGATCCTTGGTATTTGGACCAAAAACTATACATTGATCATCCCCAAGCTTACAAAATACCAAGTTGCAATTTCTCGCCTTCAAACACCCCTCTTCATTTTCTACATACACACAACCAACTAGAAAAAGTTATTTTTCTTTGTTTCCTTCTCTTCTTCTCAATAGTCTTACGCAGCCAATTCAAAGATAAGAAGATTCATCCAGTGCCTTCTTCATGCAGCAAATCGAAAAAGAGATAGGTCTTCTTTTCTTTTCGTCTCTTTCAAACAGATCAGCCAAGAAGCAAACGAGCAAAAATAAAGCTTTCTCCTCTATCTCCTTCACAAATCAGTTCATGCCCAGCCCTTTCTTCATGCTTCTTCTTCCCCTTCACGAAACAACAAGAAGAGAGATCACACACAACAACAAAAATTCAATTGCAGCCAACCTCCTCTCAGTAAATCACAGCCAATAAGAGTTTTTAGAATAGCAGGGAGGTCTTCCAAACTCGCTGCCAAGATCAATCACAGAGCAGCCAGAGAAAAGATAATCGCATATCAGCCAAAAAGAAGAAACAAAACTAGAACAAATTCTAAAGAGCCAGGCCCCTAGCGCCAGGGAGGGGTGTGTGTGTGTTTGTGTTCGATTGGTGGATTGTGATGATCTCTATGTTGATGGAGGGTATTGAGGATCCCTGGCGCGCCTAGCCTGGCTCTCTAGACGGATTGGAGTAAAGAGACTAGTATGGAACAGAGGAGAAGAGAAAACATATTATTTCTACTTTTTCTTCTAGTTTCTTCTTCTCGAACCATGCTCTGATACCATGTCAAATAAAATAACTTTTAAATAATTCAAAGCTTAACTTTATTCATCTCACAAGGACGTATTTATAGGGATACAAATATAACCTAACTAGTAAAGAAAAAATAATTCTAATTCTGATTAATCCGGTATTCCTAAATAACTATTGTCATTATTAAATAGGTATGCTGACTGGGACAAAGTCAAATCGAAAGAATTAGAGATAAAATATGGTTAGGATTAAAAGTTGAGAAATGTATTAAATTTGAGGGTTGAGATTCATTTCTCATGATGGCGTATTTGTAAATATAAAACAAGTGAAAGGGCAAAAATAATGAACAACTTTTGAAAAAAGTTGGTGGAAGAGCCCTTCTAGCCGGCCTGGTATTGGCGCCTGGAGGGGCATTTTTACATCTTTTGCCCCTCTCTTTAAACACAACCACAACAAAGGAGGGACAAAAGATGTAAAAAGGTCCACCTGGCGAGCAAACCAGGCGCCAATACTAGGCCGGCTAGAATTTCTGTTGATGAAATGTACATGTGGCGGAGAGAGAAAATATTGTGTTTTGCTTTTAGCAAAATGAAAATTATTATAATTATCTACATCATTATCGAATTTTTGTAAAGTTAATATCGTTGAATTGCATTTTTAAGAACTTTCCAACAAAATCAATGATCAACACGAGCGCTAAAATTTTAAATATATATATTCTATAATTAAAAAACATATAAAGTATTTCACGTTTTAAATATTTTTCGAAGCACTGAGACAGGCCGATCATACTAGAAAAAATTAGTCAAGCATCTTAATGCACATTTAAACTTCATATTTTGGCGAATTCAAAAATTGGGGGAGAATTCATTCTTAGCGTTTAAATTTTTTTCCCAACTGATTCAAATTTGACTGAGTCTAACTCTAAAATTTATAATATATATATATATATACCTTAAAATAAGCTTACACTTCAATACTGATTCAGGGCAAAAATGGGGATAGTGAAAGAGGTGTTCAATACAAAATATTTAGCAAAAATAAAATTATATGGAATGCCAACGGCACGAGGCATACTCTAGTTGTTAACAATTTAATGATCCCAAATTGAAACTACATATATTCACAGTCCCTTGAAGTTTTTAACTCCCATAGGTACTATTTTCCTGCTTGTCAGGTACAATTAACCATATCCAAACAACACTTAGTGGCACAACACAATCTGAGAAATAAATCTAAGGGGTAAATCTCATGGATTTTAAAATATTTCAAAGGAGTTTACAGAATCCACTGAACTTTGACATATTTTAAGTGACTGGATTTTGTCGATTTTACAGAATCCACTGGATTTTGATGGATTTTTATTATTGGATTTTCTAAAATTTATAAAGGATTGTTATGGATTTCTATTGATTCTAATAAATTTCTGTAAATTCTTATGAATATGCTATTAATCATAAGAAGTTATGAAAAACGTCACCTACATTGTTATCCATGTCAACACAAATCATAAAACATCCCTCAAATATCAATAAAACAATCGTTTGTATGCTACGTGAATTTTATTTCAAATTAAAAAAAATTCAAATACATTGAATATGGTCCAAAAGTAATACAAATAACTATTTTTCTTTTGAAAAGAAGAAATAATGCAAATAATTTCTTTTGAGGATCCTCACTTAATACTTTTTTTGGGAACACCTTAAACTTGTATGTGCAAGCAAAAACAAAATACAGATGTGTATATAATTAACAATTGTTGATATATGTTTTTTTTTGCTCTAAAGCAAAATGTAGCAATGGAATAACATCAAATTATGTTTCATAAGTATATACAACAAACAAAATATAATCAAAACTTCTACAAATGAATTTTGTAAACGATTACCATGCAGCAAACTTGGAGAAATTCAAAGCTTATTTTAGCAAACCAAATGTTCATTGGATACAGATAATCTTACCAAAATGTTCATTGGATACAAGTAATCTTACCAAATGTTCAGAAAGAGAAAAAAAAAAAAAAAAAAAAAAAAGATGAAGAGAGGACAAGAAAAAGAAAAAATAAGAGGAAGAGAATGAGAAGAAGAATAATAATAAATAAGAACAAGAACAAAAGAAAAGAGGGCGTGCGAGTGGTGGTGCAGCCAGCGGTGGTAGGGCATGGTGGTGTGTACGAAAGTTGTGGGGCGGGGTGGTGCTGCTCTTGTGAAGAGTGAAGAGAAGGGAAGGTGATGGTGTCTTTGAGCAGATCACAAAAAAAATGAGATGGTGGCGTTCTTTAGCGAAAATGGTGGTATTATTTAACAATAGCCAATATAAATCCGTTGAAGTATGAGGGGGAGAGGTTGGATTTGGAATAACTCTTGTTATATATACTTTTCACTGACAAATCCTTCAAAATCCACAACTTTAACAAATTCATTAAAATTCACTACTTTTTTAATACCCCTAATTTTGGTGGACTTTTGAAAATCATGAATTGAATACCCCCTGATTTTAATGGATTATAAAACAATCATTTAAAATCTGTATTTGAATATCCCTAAATTTACATGTGTTGTTTTAAATCTTTAATTGAATACCCCAATATTTTAATGAATTTTAAAATATTTTACAGTCTATTAAAATCCATAATTGAATACACCCTCTAAGTGTGAAGATGATTTGTGAAAATGGGTTGTTCTTCAGAAGAACTCCTCATGCTTCAGAACTAACAGTTGAATCAGACTCTCAGTGAAATGGGTATAAGATGTTACAGTAAAGGAAAGACTGCAAGGGAAGATGGTTTCGTTGGGTTTGTTTATGACTTGAAAAAGAAAATTTTGAAATGGAGCATTTTTTTGAGTGGAGTGAGTATGAGTAGTGGAAGTCTTGTTCAGAGATGACAATCATTTCTGGATTTTGTTTACATTATCATTGAAAGTGCAATGATAGGTTCAAATAAATGAATGAATACATGTGAATACTTGGAAACAAAGTTTCTAGCTGTGCATTCATGACAACAGCTTGTAGACTCGGCCCATGCCCCTCTCGTACCAGATTTGTAGTTTCGCATGCAGGGGATGATCTAAACCACTGGAAAATTTTGTCTTATGGTCTTAGTTAAAGGTATGATTGAGAAATTTTAATTGCGCCGAGCAAGCATTATCTAGTGTTTTGCTAGTAATATCGGATTAGCTTGGTTTTAATAATAAACTAGCTTAGTTGGTAAGACTTCTACCTGATAACGTGTATCACAGGTCAGGCATTTTCATCCAGGAATTCGAACCAAGCCAAGATAAGAAGAAAAACAAAAGGAAAAAAAGAAACAGAGACGATTTAACCTATTTTTTTAGTCTAGTTTACAGCAAAAAGGTTTTTATGGATCCATGCCAGAGTTAGAACCCTTGACCTATAATACCATCTTTCGCAAAGAATAGGAAAAGGGGAATTCTAATTAGCGAGGAAACGCGCGAGTTAGACAATCCCATAGGAAAATGGTTTAACACTCGAAACAATAAAGTTTCAGTCATAGACACAAGAGGGGCTTATATGAGCACATTCTGGAGCCACGTAACCTGTGTCTTATCTGATTGTGTGTGTTTCTCCTTTTATTATTGTTCTCAATTTCTCAAGATCACTGAGTCAATCTTTATATCAAAGGTGAGTCAAGTCTCAATAAAACAACTTCCATAAGCCTAGCTAATTTACCGAAACTTCAAACTGAAGCAAAGGAACCTTAAAAAAACAACTTCATCATCTCAGTAGAACCCCAAAAAGCAAAAGGGCAGCAAAAGGCTACCACGAATATAGGAGTACTTTTATTATGAAGCTCAGTAGCCATGATAGAGATCACTTACAAAATGGCCCTCCAAGCACTTAAAGAATGGGTGGTGACACTCTCTTTCTTGCTTTCCTTTTCTCTCTGCTATAAGAAGGGTCAATCTCTTCGTCTAAAACAGAAACTGCACCCCAGCAGTTTAACCTTACCTGCCTCTTTCTCTCTGTGTAATTCTACAATGCGCAATTACATACATTCTCTATACCCCCCACATACATTAACCAGAGGACTCCTGCTCAATCACGCTCTTTCCAACTTGTCCTTTCAGAGATTGAAAGGGCTGCTGCCTCTTCTTAGAAAGTCGCACTCCACAGAGCATTTTCACCTTCCCCGCACCGCCGGTGGACCTCTTTGATCCTCTCAGCAGACTTGCAAATGCCACTACAGCTCCAATCAAATGAAGCGACGCAGATGTTGCCGGCCTGAGCCTTCCACTCGCAATCTGCGGTAACAAATCAAAACACCAACTCTTAAGTCATACAAATTGTCTGGATTAGATAATATGACTGTTTGATCATTAGCTGCATCAATTTACGAAAATCTTTCTATAGAAAAATGCACGCAGTCTTCAAAAATGATTTTCAATTGAGCATATTGATCACAATAACATCCTACCTCTTCCAATATCAAATGTCTTCATTTCCATTCACTTCATCTGAACGCAATTCTTGTTTCATCCAGTGAAGTGATAAGGAATGGAATAACATTTGAATACTTGAAATGGTTCAATTTTACTTCACTGCCAAATTTAGAACTTTACCAGGTGGGGTGCCGCAGCATAATCTCCTATCGTCGATGTGCTCCACATCTAATCCTATAAACCAAGCTCCCAATGAAACATCCTCGTTTGCGTACTTGTGCAGCACATGCCTGAGATGACCACAATACATAATTAACATCACATAATGAAGATTACACGGGATTCAGAATATGCCCAAGTACCCTATGCAACAAGGACACTCAATTTTCTAAGAATATGAGGTGTTGGAAAGCTTGGGCACCACACATGTCAGACATGCCTGATGCGCTAACACTGTTCTGTGGGGTTTTCAATGTCAGATCATTCAAAAATGTGTCTTGACAGTTCTTACGGCGTGTATCGGTGTCCTTGTTAAGCTCATAGTTATATATAATAATCAAGAAAGGCTAGGATCTTACTGATTTATTGATATGTAAGTAGCCAGATCTTTTGAAATGGCATACAGCTGACCAGTAGCATGCCGGAAATACTTGTTACCGCCTTCACCGAATTTCCAGTGCTCGGGCTCATGGTATCTCACACCCCTGAATCATGGAAAGTTCAATTAGTAACAAAAATCTTTTGAAAACTCAAAAATCTTGGTCATTTTCACTTACTTCTGAGCAAGGACAGGACCAGACTTCATGCACCCAATATACACCCGTGACTTCTTTCTGTGTCTAGCTAAAGTTGCTCCCAGTGTAGCTGCAGTTAGAGGCACTAGTAAGTGAGGTTTAAAGTATAAATTTGTCTAATGTGCAATTATGATTTACATCAATAAGAGTTCCTAAGAGCAGAACCAATACACAAACATAACTACAGCTAGCCATTATTTTTTATTTTTTTATTTTTTTATTTTTTTATTTTTTTATTTTTTTATTTTTTTATTTTTTTATTTTTTTATTTTTTTATTTTTTTATTTTTTTTGATAGCTTATTACGTTTGAGTTTGACTCATCTTTGCTTAATGCACAAATATGCCACATCATACAATGAACTGTTGTCACCTTACACAGGTAAGAAACAGAGGTATTGGTTCTGAAAAAATGATGTTGTCGATATTCTTGGGTCCATTAGTTTATCAGATCTCTTTCCCAGGATTGGTTTCACTGAAATCCAAGTGATATGGCTCCAACCAAATTTGAACAGATTTACATGCACTAGTACAATATGATAGGTATATATTCCCATATATTCTTCAACTTTATATTATACAGAACAACAGCCTTACATTATTTAACATTATCAAACAAAAAACCGTAGGACTATTCCAACCCTTTTGCAAAATCTCTTACATCCATGGGAGATAAATTCACTGCTTGAGATGAACTATACTGGAGAAGAAGAAATAAATACTAGCATTTCTTTTCCCTATCTCAAACTTGCAAAAGGATTGTTCAAGAAACCCAAACTAAGATATTTATATGCCCAAAAAGGCAACAAGTTGTAACACCAAACCCCAAAAGTAAGATAAAGAGAATTGATCCCTAAAACTGGACCTCCTTAGTCCTGCTTTCGATCAATGAATACAATGATTGAATCACGCGGACTGTACGCTCACTGCCTGATCCATCATTATGCTTGAATCAATATGCTCACAAACTGATTTTCTTGGTTTTTACAGCTGGAATTCGAAACCACATTCAATATTTAACACCAAGGATGCACGGACATGACACGATGACTCGGCAATTTTCAAAAAATTAGGACTCTGCGAAATAGTCAAACTTTACTTTTTATAAATTTTTATTTTTTATAACTCATATGAACATAAACAACCTAAAGCTTAAAATTGTTTAAAATTTTTACTTTTGAAGCTGAAAGATGAGAGTTTAACAAGAGAGATAGAAAATTTTACAAAGATGCTCGGATAGTCAAAATTTACTGGGGAGTGTATCTAATTTACAAATTGTTTCAAAATAGTGTGTAATTGTGTATCTAAGAGCAAATCAATCATCATAAACAGATAAATCAAATTACTGAGAAATTATATAGCAAAATACCATTTTTTGTGCGTGTTGTATCTAATTTAGAGTGAGGGAAGAAACGACTATGATGATGCCTGATGTACCATCAAATGAAAATGTCAGTTAAGAAGTCAATAACCCTCAGATTGAGTACGGCGTAAAGAGGTGCTCTAATTAAAGCAACCCCTCTCTCCGACTGAAGGAATCGAAGAATTGGCGATTGCAATTGAGTGTTGTAGAACTTAGTGTTTCTTCAAGAACTACTTCCGAAAACCAGCAGAGAAAAACAGGGGAAAAAAAAACCAAGAAAAACATGAAAAAGTGTCCTGGCCGAGTCGGATCCGTGTCGGTCTCAGTCAACGTGTCTTGACCGTTGACCACGTGTCAGATACGTGTCGGGCGTGTGTCGGACGCGAGTTCGTGTTCGACACGTATCCGACTCTCGAAATGGGGGTTTTCCGAAGAGTTCGTGCATCCTTGTTTAACACATCACATGGTTGTTCACTGGGACATTCTGACCCTGAAACGTCAATCAAAATTCTACATCACCAGATGGTATCTGGATGAGATTGGTTTAAGCTCCAATCAGATCCATTACCTAGCTTCAAGCCAAGGCTCACAGTGAAGCTACAACAATATATTGGCATCAATTAGATTAAATTAGTTACTTTTATCAAGCATCGTCTTCTAGCTTCTAGATTTATCTCTTCAAATTACTAGATAGGTATTAAATTACTAATGGTAAAACTCCTTTTAATTCAGAATGACAAAAAAAAGTCACTGGTATAATCGTCGCTCACAAATATTAACTGACAGATTAAAATGGATCTTGTACACATTTGGAAAACCTTAAGATTAAATGACAGAATAAATTAGAACTCTAGAAGAGAGTAGGAAGCCAAAAACTTTGCATATACCAAATGCGAAATGCTAATATTCTTTTAATTTTCCATTAATCTCTACTGTGAACCATCATTAAAAGTTTAGAAATGTTTACCTATATTTACATGAACATCATCATCAACCTTGATATAAAAATCAGCATCCCACATTGCAACAGCTGTGGCAAAATATATCTTTGTCTTGGCCGACAACTCTAGATACCCTTCCACATGATCCTGCTTATCAAATGTTTAGATAATACTTCTATGTGATTACTAGATTAAAAGATGCACTCTTGAAGAAACCTAGAAACTGACAAAGGAAACCAAAATGCATACCAATCTCAGTAAGTCCCCATGCTTTCTGTCCTCAGCCTCAACAGCTTTGTCAAGAATACCACCCGATGTAGCACTAGTTATCATAAATACATAGAAACAAGATGAGTTTCTAGTTGCATGTAATATAATCTACTCACTATTATCTTATGCACTAAAAGTGGAGAATAAAGGAAAAGTAAATAAATTATATAATTTACTAAGGTATAGGTCAAGCAGTTTAATGAAGATCATTAAGTAATTTGAAAATATATTACACTTGCGTACATAGCACGGTCCAACGAGGCTCTTGCAGAAGAGATGTTGAACAAGAGGCTAATATTAATACTCTGAACAAAATTTCAGTTAAAATAAAGATCTATCCATTATGCTGAAAGCAGCATTTGTTCAGATGCTTAGCCAAACCCCGTTTCGACCACTTCCAAGATAGCAAAACTAAAAGCAATAGTAAAACTATGTGGTTTACAAACAATCGAACTGCAGCAAAGCAATTGCTCGAGTGAATATGTCCTAATAGTCAGGGGCGGAGCTATGTGCTGTGGCAATGGAATTATATACTATGTATTTGTATTTTGTTTATGATAGGGAGGAAGGGCTATGTAAGCAAGACATGCTCCTGCAAATTAATTTAGCCAAATTAGTCCCGCATTATAATGCAGAATTTTACTGAACCGTACACAGACTTGCTGAAAAGTAATCTGATTTACTGTTTTTAAAAAACTATACCAAACAGTGGGCCCCACCGTAAAATAATGCATTTGCATTCTAGCACAGGATACCAAGCGGAGCCTAATTAGAATAATTTTTCATGAAACTTTTATGACGACAGTCTTAGAAAATCATAGTATGAAAGAAGCTAAGGGTGTGTTTGATTTCAAAGAAAATTTGTGGTGGGAAATTTTCAAAAAGAAGAAGAAATAGGAGAGGAAGTTTGAAAAATTCCCTACCTTGAGGTTGAAGATGACTTCATTTTTGGTAACAGTTTTCTTAGCTCCCCCCAAGAAAATATTTTTCACAAATTTTTAACAAACCAAGAGAATAGTGATCGTCACAAAATGCATGTTCTGATCTTCCTCTTTCTCTCTCTCCCTTCTCACTTTGGCAAATTTTCTTGGGGAAACTTTCCTTGGAATGAAACACACCCTAACCGTTTTCTTTTAATATACTAATTACGTTAGTGCCCCAACCCAACAAAATTTCTAGCTCCGTCTCTGCTAATAGTATCTTAGTTTTAACATCTAAAGCATTCTCCAAATGTGAATGTATTTGGACCAGGCAACATAAAAGTGGTTAAGTTAAGTCCCTTTAGAGAAACCGAATCCAACTCCATTGGATAAAAGCTCCAACATTTTACTCAAGCTCATTCCAACTAATAAAAGAAGGAAGACGTATCACGTGCTAATGGATTTACTCTGGGAGCTCGATTATCTTTAAGCGTCCATAATGCAACCTTTTTTGTTAAGGACAAGCATGGTTTTCAATGGATCCCTGAACCATTTAAATGCCTTTGGAAGGGTCAAACCCTGGACTTGTGACACTATCTGCCACAAGTCTCTTACCAACCATGCTAGCATCCAGTTCCCCATATGTAACCCTTGATCAAGATATAAAGTTCCCACATAAATTTAACAACCCCAAACTTGAGTATTTTCGAGTTATAGTTTACGAGCCAGTGTTTCATTGTTAAGATTGTCAATTGAGATACCTCATTAGGCTTCCAAATTCCAATCAAATCCAAGATACTTATTCCTTAGCAAACAGTCTGGTAGGTAAAGAGGGATGAACATGCATGCTAGCTAAATAGGAACTATAGAGAGCATATCTATTCTCACCCGTGACCAATTACGAAGCGAATAATAATTCCCTTTTCTTCCTCTAGCCTCTTTCTTTTGTCACCTATTATCAATTCGGAACAAAGCCAAAGTTGTCACAAATCAAATCAACGAATGCAATTTAAAATTGCATTTTTAGCAACCATAAAATAAAAGGGAAAACAAAGAAGCAGGTTACTGACCTTGTGGCATCCATGTGGTACGAACTGAATCTCTCCGCTTTCTGCTGCTAAAAGCAGTATTAATTCCAACAACCATCAGATATTTCCTTTTCTTTGTTGGCTGATCAGGAACTTTCAGGTTTTCTGATATTGGAGAACCGCTGAGAATGGACTCCTGTGCAGCCCTTGCAGCAGCTAATTCCATCTCTAAATTTGAAATGGTTTTATCAAGTGTCCTGCATCCGATATATGTAGCAGACTTAGCAACTGGATTATCTGAACCAACATATACTATCAGAGAATACAGCCAAAATAGGAATAATGTAACTTACTGTATAGCATTATGAGTTTTTGAAACTTCTCCGTATATATCTTTTGGTTCACGCTTTAAACCTTTCTGGTGATGGCCACAAAGGATGAAAGGTTATGTATTAGCAACAGAACAATCAAAATATATCAGGATAGTCAAATGAAAAAAAAAAAAAAAAAAAAAAAAAAAAGGCAGTCAGATGTCTCAAAACACAATTTTATACTCTAATATAAAGTCAATACCTTTAGAGGACTTTTTGTTGGTCATCCAGTCTTCAATTTATTTATTTATTTATTCTATATTTTCCAATTTCCCTCCCATTAAAATTTATAAAACAATTTTTGATAATTTTAACTTTTCACAGCTATTTCATCAACTACTTCCAAGTGTATGGTGTTTATGGTTGCCATGTCAAAAGCGAGACAACTGGAAAAAAAAAAAAAAAAAAAAATCACATTCTTTGTGTAGGAAACACATAGTGCTCTCTCCTACTCTAGTTGCCAATACGTTCAGCACTGTTAGTTAATTTTACCCATATTTCTCTTCAGAAATAAGAGCCCTTCTTGACGGCGAGGAAACGCGCGAGGGGGGAGGGTGTAACCCGCGCGTTTCCTCGCCCTTTAGAAAAAGCGCAGAAATAAAGATGACTAGAACACCATAAGGAGAGGATAAGGTACTAACAAATCTTGGTTCACAGCCATCTGAAATTAACTTTAGCCTTTCATCTTCGGTCCCAGTTGTTCTAGCCAAGTCTTTAGTTTCAGGAACTGTCCACATTCTGTCAACCAAATTTTGATTAGAATTGCAGATACAAACAACTAGCTGCTACAAGAATTGCTTCTAATGTTATTAAAATGACTGTAAATAATTATATAATGAAACATGTGAAGTATAATTAGTTAAACATTCATTCAAGGGGAAAAAAAAATCAAAGACAAAAGAGAAGCTTACAACAAAGCTGACCAAGCTCAGCATATCTTCAAAGCTTCTCCTTCCTCTTAGAAAGATGGAGGGTGAAGGAAAGTCAAAATTACAACATGTTTTTTGGTAACAAAAAATTGGTCTACTCAACTAACTCCAAAATTTCACAATGGATGGAGTAAATTGACTAAGGTAGTTGATCAGAAGGTACAGAAGGAAGGAGTACAAGTGTAAAGTGGAATTTGTAGTTAAATTAACCATGACCTGCAGCTCATAGTAGGAAACTAAGCAATAGATCTTCACTCCAAACTGATTATTTTGGTAGTCGGATCCCATTTACCAATGAACAATTCAGATTAACAACATATAATTCAAACACCCTGAACTAATCAGACTTATTAAAACATTCACTATCAACACATTAAAAAATTTTAATATCTGATGTACCCATTTCATAAAAGTGCACAAAACAACCAATTATTAAAAACCCATTAGTACAGACCCATACCAGAATAAGATGAATAAGGTAGTTGTAATAAAAATTCCCATATAAACATCCCAATTCATTGAAAATAACTAATACTACTTTGCAAAATTGCAATAAATACCCAATATCAGATCCCACATGTTAAGCCCTGTCCGAAAAACTGGGAATTAACGAAACTCATAATTAAACACCTCAGTTTTCTTCTTCTTTTTTAAATCTCAAAATTGATCAAATGACAGATACCCACTTCCCCAAAAACTCATTTAATTATCTAATGAATCAACCCCAGAAGTTGAAATCAAATTTATTTTCCAAATTTTCAAAATCAAGCACACCCCAATTGCCAAAACTGAACAAAATTTGAAATTACCTGCTGGTGAAGAACATTCCAGCACAAAAGCTACCAATACAAAACAACATAGCCCATCTTCTTGAAATAACACTTCTTGAAGGTGATTCAACTCCTTTACTCTTCCAAGACATTTTGCTCTTCTATGGTATTCTCTTACAAAATCAATTCCATCAGCGATGAAGATAGAAGCTTTTTTTCTTTATTGAGATTAGAAAACAGAAGAAGGAGAAGAAAGGTATGATGGAAGAGCCAGTTTCCTACAATTCAGAGCAGAGATGAGGTAGTAGAGTAAGGTCTAAGAATTGGAAACAGAGAAAGTGAATGAGTTAAACAGAGAAAGAGAGGAAAGTTTGGGTGATCACTTTGCAGACAAGGAAGGGAATGGGATGCTTAGAAGAACTGAGAGGAAGTTGGGGAGTTTGAAGTGAGAGAAGACCCACCAACTGCCATGCTCCTCTCCTCTTTTCAAGTCTTCTTCTCTTCTTCAAATAACAAAATGACTAAAAAGTCTATCACCTTGTCACAAAACCCACGATCCTCTTTGTAAGTTTAACAGTTACACTGACAATAATGCCCTTCAATTGTTGTTGTACAATGAGAGTGTCATAAAAGAGACGATTGCTCTTTAGTTCAATGAATTACACTTCAATTCCTTTGTCAAAAAAAATAAATTACACTTCAATTCTCAATTCAAAAATGGCTATGCTCAATTGGGCAATTTGTGAGTTTTTTTTTTTTTAATTAAACCATACCTTTGTTCAATATCAAAAATGATTTACAGTCTGTTAGGGATACGTTACGACTTTACTCTAATCAAAACAATAGAAAAATGAAAGAATTACACTAAGAAAACTAACATAGCGCAAAAGCTACCAATCGAAGCTTGCACTACCAAAACCACACTGAAATTTTTCGCTACCCTTCAAGACATTAAGGTTTACCCAAACACGCAAAAATCTGTCATAAGAACTAGAGTGAAATACAGGGCATATACATGTTCTCTTCTAGTAAAAATTCTACAACCAATCATCAATAGCATTTTGATTCGACAAAATTCTGTCAATTGTGAATATATGTCATATGATTTGTATCGAAGTAGATCAACCCCACAATTCCCATGGATCAATATTTGTACTTATTGTTACATTTCTTAGTTCTAGAGGATCTGTGATGACTAAGCCTGAAGTCTTTGGTGCAGGTGTTTGGAAAACTCTTAGCAGCTGATTCTCTTACAACATCTTCACTTGACAGACCTGGCTCATGTTCCTCTTCAGAGACCTCGTAGTGTTCTTGACCTAACGTATTTTTTGTTCTCAATTTTTTTCTTTTCGAATATATAATTTAAAAGTATGTAATCTTCCTTTAAACCTCGAAGTGTTCTTGACCTGATAGTGTTCTCTCTCCCCTTGTTTACATCCGACTTATTTGTAGCAATCTCCTGTTTGTTTTCCTCAAATGATATCGGAATCACATAAATGTCCTGCTTTGACTAAAATCGAACAACAATAGGCGTCGATGCCTACTATTTAGTCACCACCTCCCTATGAACCATTAGGGGTGCTCTCCCAACAACAGAAGCATACCAACCTGTCTCGTTTGTTCAAAAGAATTTGCCACCTCTTCATGGATCTTCGTCCCAGCACTATGGTGTTTTGATTCTACTGGCACAGTCACCACGTTATTTCCTATATCCTTTCCCACAGTCACCATAGCTTGATCCCAATTCTCTTGGTTATCCTGAGTGGCTTTCTCATATTGAGCTCGGGTGCTAGTCGTTGAATCATCTTTGTCATGTACCACTAATCTGATAATTCCACCTGAATACCCTGCCTCCTCCAAATCCTTTTTCCATCTCGACCCCAAAAAGGCTACTGCTACCACCGAGTCCACTGGCAGCAGTTGCTTAGCCAATTTCACCCCATCCAGCATCGTATTCAGCTGTCCACCTTCATCATGTTTGCCCGAAACATCCTGATTTCCATCATTTTCGTTCCCTGTGTTGTTAGCATCCAAGGGTTCAACTTCTTTTTCAACTAATGCAGCAAATGGGTTTGCCAACTCCAAACCTTCATTTTTATTTTCAATCTGACTTGCCAAAGGATTTTTGTTCACTAGTAAACCTTTTTGACTCGGCATTTCCTCTCCCAATGGATTTTTTGCTCCACTAGCTTCCACTTTATCCGTTGTCTCTGCAGAAATTTTATTTTCCTTAGTGGAATCACCTTATTTCTCCATGTTTGCTTTTGCCAATGGCATGTATACTTGTTTCTGAACCTGAGCACTCTCTTTGTTATTTGATCATTCAAGTCTACTTTCCCTTGAGGTTCTACAACCCCTTTGTATGCTTATTTCTTGTGATTCTGGAGTGTTCCAAGCTTCCTACGACAAACTGACACATCATGGCTTATTAACGAACACACCTTGCAATATTTAAAACCTGAAAACATAATTTGTTGCCAGAACCCTTTATTATTTGCCCTATCAATCCAAATTTGTGACATTCTCCATTTTATGTAGTTGTATATACTGGAAAGAAAATTGATATGGCTGTTCTTTTTTTATATAATTTTTATTACACCAATTATTATTTCTTCAAAAATGAGGGAGTGGAAAAAAAATGCCTCATAGAAAGTTTCTTAGGTTGTGTTTGGTTGGATGGAATCTTATCCATGGTAATTAATAAGGGGACCCCTATATTTAAGGTAAATTGATGTAGCACTTATCATCCACAATTAGATTATGTGATCAATGGTGGGAATGAAAGTTTCGCACTCCCCGATCTCCTCAAAGAATGTGATTTTCATGTTCATTGGACTTTCATTCCCACCATTGATCACAAAATCTAGGTGAATTGATGAGTAAACATCAAATTAGCTTATATTAGGTGGTCCCCCTCATTGATTCTCATGGCATAGGATTCCATGCAACCAAACACGCCCGTAGGGATGTTGAATAAATGCGAGAGATACAAGGCGAGATGCATGAGTACTTTAGTAAGTCTGGTTTCATTGACAACTCTTCCACTGAGATAGATGAACTAGCCAACCCCATACTACCACATTTGATTTGTCACACCCTCTTGCCACTAAACATGTAGTTTGTTCTATCTAGCGGAACATTTTGGGAGTCATACAAAGTGGACCTTTCACAGATATTGTCTCAAACTTAACCTATTGAAATATTAAGATCACTCCAGTTATTCATAGGCCTAAATTCTCCATATATTATCCATGGTAATATCGTATGAGTTTACAATATAGTTGTACTATTGCTACCCACAGATATATATATATTATAGTCTTACGCCTCCACTTGATAAGTGATTAGATTTGCCCTTTCTGCTTTTAGAGAATTGAAAATTTAACATGATACCAGAGCATTTGTCATCGAAGGTCGTGAGTTTGAATCTCATCCAGCGCAATCGCTATGAGAAGTATCAGTGTTCTCCTCGTGCTTGCGCTAAGGGAGAGTGTTGGAATATTGAGCTCATTTAGTTGTATTATTGGTACCCACCAAAGTATATTGTATTCTCACGCTTCTGCTCTCGTTTCCACTTGGTATATCGGTTGGTTCAAATAGTACAATTGCACCGAGAACTCACAAGGTACCACCATTGATAAACACATGAGAAATTTGGACCTCTGAGGATCAATGCTCTGATACAATGATAAATAGTGAATTTTTTAAAAGTCGAACTGGTAGAGAGGGTGAATATAATCAGATATCAAACGGAAGATAGAGCGGGGGCGCGGGACTATAACATACATCCTAGACACCAATAGTACAACTACACTGTAAACTCGCATGATACTAACATGGATAAATACATGAAAATTTTAGGCCCATAAATAAGTGGATTGGAAGTCATACAAAGTCGGCCTTTCACAGATATTATCTCAAACTTAACCACCCACCAAATTGATTTTAGGCTTTGTTATGATATCTCTTTGTTGATATTTAACTTTTGAATTAGGTTTCTTTCGAATGCGTGAGTAATGGATTGATACATTCATTACCACCTGTCCAAAACTTGATTATTGAATGAGCACCATTGCACCAGCACTTGATTAGTTAAATATTGTGTGGCCAGAGTAAGTAGTTCAATAAAGTTTAAAGAAAATGGGGCCTAAATACTCAAATATCAACCATAGTTGTGCTCCTATTAAACTCAAAACTTGCCAATATTGATTCATGAGTCCATTATCCACCTTTAAACTAGAGCAAAATAACGAAACATGTAGTGTTGGTTGGTGTCCCTACTGAAGAGAAAGACATGGTGTTGGGAGTAAGAAGACCCACAGCTGTGTGTAGCACATGCTTCATCAACTTTGCCCAATAAGCTACCTCCATGATCATCATCCTCTTCATATCTTCAGTGTTGGACAGTGGATAGACGATTCACCTGTTTGCTCCATTAGTTAGGATGAGTATCTTCCAAAAGACCCTTTGGTTCTGATACACATTTTTTGAAGTTTGGTCCCACACTCACTCATCAACTTATATAATCATTGTATAGTGTATGGGTGTTAATGGTTATTAACATGTACCATTTCTTGTCTTGTTTGGTTGCTTTGATTTTCAGGTCGTTTAGTGGCGTTAGGAAGAAATGGATAGGGGAAATGGTTAAAATGTTGGGGATCAACTATTTAGGATGTGTTTGCTTTAAGAGAAGTTTTCCACCAAAAATAAAATAAAATTAACAATAATAATGATAATAACAATAATTGCAATGCTAAGAAGGCGTAGGAGAAAAAGTGGAAGAGAATGAAGAACAATGTGAACTGGATGTTTTAAAATTTGTGAAATATTTTCGGGGTATATATAACTCTTAGAATTTTATTATAAAGTATGTACCAAATGTAAAACGTATATACTAAAAATTGGGATTATTGGATCACAAGCATGGGATGAGTGTGGTTGAATTATTTGACTTTTGATATTACAAAAATACTAAGAAATCAAGTTTTTGTACTTTTTGATATTAAATAGATAAATAAAACTTTTTCTACTTAAAATTTACTTTTATCAGTTACAAACAAAATCTAGCGGTGGATCCAAAAATTTTCATAAATACGTTTTTATGTTGTAAATAAAAATATAACATTTGTAAGGGAAAAAACATAAACAATTATTTATTTTTATGTTGTTCACTTGTACCATCATTAATTGTAAATATGGCAATTTCTAAAATTGCATATATAGATGGAGACTTGAGACCATTAATCTCAACTAAATTAATAAGTTCCAAACTGCTTGTCATAAGCTTTAGCTATATATGTTCATGTGATTGAAAGCTATAGTTTTAGGGTTTTGTGATTTTGCTTTAAAAGGCCAAAGTGTTTCATTCCCATTTTAACAACAAGGGTAAAGAGGGGGGTCATTTGAGTAATTTTTCATTATTCATTTCTTGATCAAGTTATCTTAGATCTGGACCAAAAAGGGATTTAATTGTATAGTCATACTTTACAATTAAATTCAGTCTTTTTTTACATACTTATCTTTATTTTTCTTTAATAAAGAGACCCATTGTCTTCTTCAAGTGCATTATATGCACCAGTTGATATGAATAATAGACCATACTCGTAATAAAGTCAAGTCAATCTTGTACACATGGTGCACATGAATACCCACACTATTTGGTCGTCCCCCCCCCCTCCCTTTTTTTTTTTTTCTGGTCTAAATTCAATCTAATTAATACTTTTGACAGAACATTTGCATGTGATAAAGGAACTGACAGATTCAACGGTCTTGATTGATCAATTGGGTCATTAATCCTTGACCTAGCTAGGTCATGATCTCATATAGTTTTACCATCAAATCAGGGTCTCAACATCTCATGTGCCCTCCATTTACACACACTAATTGAGTTGAGTTGAGTTGAGTTGAGAGTCTAACTAATACACCAACTTGGTTTGAATTTTAAAAATTCAATATAAAACTTGGAACTCTAAGCAAGACATCTAACTGTAATTCTTTTGACTTCTTAATTTCCACTTAAAAGTCTTATACAATGCATCAAAAGTCTTCTCATCAAGTTTTCTCTAAATTATGGTTGGGGTTGTAGTTAAAACAAGATGTATATTAGCTCTCCAAAGGGTATAAGCTATTTAGGGAGACAAAACTCCACAACTCCCAAGTTGAACGAATTACACTTTCTTACTATTTTGATTATTTTCGTGTCTATGCTATATGTGAAGGGGTACCACTTGGAGCTTTTGCCTTGGGCACTCCACATGTCATGTCAGAGCTAAGCCCTAGATAAACGAATAAGCTTAAGGTTAAAGGTTCAAAAAATAAATGAGAATTAGTCATTTCTTTTCTCCTCTATATATCTTAATCTTAATCACCGGTTAGTGTCAGAATTTAAAACCTACGAGTATCTGAAATATTATAGGAATTATTATTCCTTTTACCAATTGGGATGCAGAGGAACTAGATTCTTTTGTGTCCTATTTATTATTCACTTACTTCATGTTCCTACAAGACATGCATAAGTGAATTTCAACATTTTGTTTAAGTAAGCCACATTGTTCTTATCATCCATCCATCCTCGTCGTCTTCAATAAACAATCTGTAGATCTATATTTATAACAAAATTCCATGCATAACGCCATTATTCAACTTAAAACTATGTTATCTCTCACAGTTTGTTTAATTATCGAGTAAATCAACGAGGGATGCTCCCTCGCACGTGCAGGAGCATCGGTTGTAAAAAAATAAAAAATAAAAAAAAGGAGGGAAATCAAAATTTTGGGGAAAAGAAGGGGGGAGCGGTCTCTTTCCTCAAACAGAAATTCTAAATGGCCTTTTCAAATCCATCTCGACAGAGACAGAAAAGAGAAGAGAAATCACTCCCTCCCTCTCCCCAAACGAACCTCAACAGAGAAGCCCCCCCATCTCCCCCAACGAAGCTCGACAGAGAAGACGAAGACGAATCACCACTCTCTCCCAAAAGGTAAAGCTGCTACCTTTGTTTTACTTTATTTTCCCTCTCATTCTCTCCCTCTTTGTGAGTGATTTCTTGTTGGGGATTTCTAGATCTAGGGTTTCTACTAGAGCTAGGTCTAAAAATATGAGGAACAGTGATGGGGTTTAGAGGTCTAACTTTACTCGTTATCTGAAATGGCATTGAAAAAGTTAAAAATGGTCTATTTCGAGATGTTTTTGTCATCGTTTGTATTAATGATGTTGTTGTTGGAGATGTTAGACCTGATTAGTTCTCATACTTGCAATGTAGTATGTGAACTGCTTGGTTGATTGTCTCGATCACCATAGCTTTCGTTTGCTTGAAATTTTCACAGAAATATCTTTCGGGTGGTTGGGAAATGTTTTGAGTGGACTGATTTCACAGAAAAAAAAAAAAAAGTCTTGTTAAACTGATTTCACACATTTTGGATAAGATTCTCTTTTCATTGTTGTTATAGTTACAAATAAGACATTTTCTTTTCATTTTGATTCTCAAGGTATTATATGTTTTACGTGCATTGCTTATTGGTGCAGTTTTGAACATGCGGCCAAATTTATTCAAGGCAGCTGTGGCGACAGTTCATTCATTGTACATGATATGGCAGTGAGGTGTATAAATGAAGACTTTTCGATTATGTTTTGAAAATATGTGAATGTAATGTTTGTTAGCTAATTTTGAGGTTCACTGGCAATGTAATGTTTGAGTAGAACAGGTTATTCGAGAACAGCTTGATTGGCAATGCAATGTTTGTTGCCAATTATTTATGTCATGAAATTGTTGAAAACAACATTCAGATTGTTCTGATGTACTTGGCAGGTTGATGAAAATTTTGAGCATTTGACCCATTTCTATTAGAGTTGTTGTTAGTTGCTCTGTTAGAGTTGCTATTAGTGTTGTTAGTTGCTTGATAGGCCTCCTATCAGGTTCACTTACACAAGAAGGAAGTATAGAACAATTCTTTGTTGCTACTATTTTCTGTGATTGAAAGCTCCTTGTTCAACATTCTTCTTTGCTCATCTGTGTTTAGTGATTTCAAAGGAGATATGGAGTGTGTAAAAGAAATTGACATAGGAAATCAGTAGTGAAGAATTCATCTGACTTCTGACTAGATACCACTCTAGAATTCATGCTGAAGAATCCTGTAAATCTGACATAAATGTATCACACTACATCTGAGCAGAAACATAACTTCTATCATGCAGATTCAAATGCAACACCTAACATATCTATCTATTCATTTGTCTAAAATCCAGAACTCCTGACATAAAATTGTGAAAAAAAAATTAAAGAGAGAAAAAATAAAAATAAAGGCCCAACATGGACAACATTACAGATCTAGTATGAGATAAACTGCTCTGCGATTCCCTTTTATGCAGTTGATGAAGTTGTACAAAATATGAAAACAAATCACAAAAACAACAGAGGCTGAATTTACCAATCGTTTGTAGTTACGAATCTGGTATCATTACATCAGAGCTGTTAGGGTTGAAAATCGAACCGTGAACCGAACCGACTTAGGTCGGTTTTAAAATTTTCAAACCGAAACTGAACCGACTAAAATCGAACCAAAACCGAAATAAAACCAAACCGACCGACTATTTTAAATATATTGTATTATTTATATATAAAATATATATTATTTATTATATATATTCGGTCGGTTCGGTTTGGTCGGTTAAAATCATATAAAAACCGAACCGACCATTTCGGTTTTGAATTTTTTAAAACCGAAACCGATCCGAACCGAATTTAAACCGGACCAATCGATTCGGTTTAGATCGGTTCGGTCGGTTTAATCGGTTTGATCGGTTTTTTGTTCAGCCCTAAGAGCTGTACATATTACATTACATCATACAGCCAAGAACTTAAAAATAAATAGTACAACTAAGATAATAATTACTGTTATCAAAGTGTTGATATTAAGTCCTTCGTAACAGCCTAAGGATCGTTGTTCCCTTGGGTGTCATTTTTTTGATAATTGGATGGACCGGCTTGATCGTCAAAAACACGATCGTTAACCTTGACATCTTCGTTGTTGTTGAATTCCTCCTAATCTTGTCTCGCACTTCTGAGCGAACCCACAACGCATACTTCAGTGACTGACCTAAACCCCTTATAAGAAGCACCCTTATACCCTGATACCGCAGATAAACATGTTTGCCAGCTCAGGTATACTCCAGTTTGACGACCTCGATACACAACGTGCGCTGTGAATGCCATTCCCACATTTAAAAATAAAATCAGAAAAGCAATGCAATGCAACAAATAAGGAATATTTTTTTGAAAATTCAGAAAAAGCAAAGCAACAACGAAGGACCCTCCATGCGCACGTGCTCAGGACCCTCCACACACACGTGCCTAGGAGGGTCCAGGCATGCCACCAAGTATGAAGTTTAGCCAATATATAGAGATTCAAATTCAGATGGGGGATGAGAGGAAGAAACAAATCATTAAAAATATATGCATTAAACAGACTTATGATGCTTAGACCTTCCATTCAGCATAGGAAAACTTTCCAGGATCTCAACAATGCTATATAATTTCTTGACTACTAAGGATGGGCATGTTCCTTGGTGGTGTTTTTATACTTTCAGTTGGATTTTTTCAAATTAATAAACTGATGAATAAAAAAGACTCGATCTTGAATTTTGTTCTATATATGCTCAATTATTGTAAGGATGGGCATGTTCCCCTCTTTTTACAATTGATAATCCATATGTTGGGAGAAATAGCAGACTTTCAGGTTATTAGAAAAACATGGACATATTCACGCAGAAACGGGACACAAATTTGTTTTTTGAAAACCCCAATTCTCAACCCTAGATCTAGTAGAAACCCCCAACAAGAAATCACCCAGAAAGAGGGAGAGAATGAGAGGGAAAATAAAGTAAAAAGAAGGTAGCAACTTTACCTTTTGGGAGAGGGTGGCGATGGAGCTTCGTCTTCGTCTTCTCTTCTCTGTTGACCGGGAGAGGGAGGGCTTCCTCCGCGATTTCTCTGGCTTCGTTTGGGGAAGGGAGAGACTGGCTTCTCTGTCGACCGGGAGAGGGAGGGCTTCCTCGGTGGCTTTATTTGGGGAGAGGGAGGGAGTGATTTCTCTTCTCTTCTCTATCTCTATCGAAATGGATTTGAAAAGGCCATTTAGAATTTATGTTTGAGGAGAGAGACCGTTCCCCCCTTCTTTTCCCCAAAATTTTGATTTCCCTCTTTTTTTTTTTTTTTTTTTTAACAATCAATGTGTAGGAGCATCCCACGCTAATTTCCTCGCCAATTTCCTTAATAATTAGACAAACTGTATCTCTCAAGTGCTCTTGTCTCCTTTAATAATTACATTAGTGTAATTTTTAACTTTCTTTTTGCCATTTCATTACACTAATCCACATAGGATATATGCATGATCACCATATATGGTACAAGTACATGTGATGTGCCAACCATTATCATTATCGATGATTATCACGTGCTTCTCACCTGCACAATTTTGAAAAACCACAAATTAATACTCTCGGTGTTCCTCCATTGTTACATTTAATCAATTAGTTTAACTGCAAAACTTGGAATTGTTAACGTACACTTCAGAATCAGATGTCTCTCGGATATTTTTGGCCTAAACAATTTTGGAGCACGTGATGAAACCTGGAAACTGGACACGTGTCAGAAACAGTTTTGCTGGATTAGTTGAGGTGTTCATTAATCACGTTACATGACCCATTTTCTCTCATGTGGATCCCTGAAAAGTCCTGCATGGGCTGGAGCCCAAGTCAGGCTGTTAATGAGTGTGTAAGGAGGGTAGTTTGGTCATCCAAAAATTATGGGGAAAGTGCCTTCGGTTTTAACCCTACCTTCATATTTGTGTTCCTCTAATAATAATGGGGAATTCTAATTGGCGAGGAAACGAGCGAAAATAATAATTTACAAGTATATAGAATTTATATAGCGAATAAAATATTTAAGGGAAATTATAAAATGGATTTTTGAAAAAGGCTTCAAAGTTTTTAGATACTAAAAATTTGGGATTGGCTCTTAGACCTATAAAGTCAGTCAATTGGCCGGTTTGGAAGCAACCACATTAATTGTACTTTGGTTTAAATACAAAACAACTAGATTCTCCATTCCATTGTGATAGATTTCAATATGCCCATTAGGAAGCGAGGGAGGGCGCATCTCGAGAAGGGTGGCGGTGTTGGGCCCTCCCTCCCCTCGCTACTCAAACTTACTCATTTCAATAAGGGAAATTCTAAATGACGAGGAAAGGAGCGAGGAAACGGGCGAGAGAGGGGGGTGAAGCCGTTCACCCCCCTTGAGATGCGTGAAAGTGTGTGTCTCGAGGTGCTTTTGCACATTTCGAAGGAGGTGAACGGCTGCACCCCCTCCCTCGCCCCTTTCCTCGTTGTGTAGACAAACCCTTTCAATAATATGATCTCGAGAACCAAGGAATAAATTAATATACATCATTAAAATGTTACAAATTTCATGAATTTCTTAAAAAAAAAAAAAAAAAACTGTAGAAGTTTAACATATAACGAATTATGTTTGTTAAATTTTAGACTCAAGTCTTATAAATTTGGACTTAAGGTATTGATGAACTTGGGCTTTGGGCTTCAGGCTTCAGGCTTCAGGCTTCCACGGGTGAAATCTGTGTTTGATTTAGGCCCTTACTTCGGTAATTTGCTTTTTTAGTTTTTGTTGAACGAAAGTTTTGGTGCACATTGACAGGCCCAGGGTCATTCGGGCAAATAGACGAGATAACTAATATGTTATGGTGAATAGATTTTCAAAGCACTGTTCCATGATTTACATATACAGTCTAATTTTTCTAAAATAATATCTCAAAAATTAATAACTTTTGATATTTAATAAAATTTCATGAAACCTACTGCATTCTATAGGCATAATTTAATATTTCTGCTATCTAATAATTAATACAATATATCAAAAAAATAATTAATATAATCACGTTCTTTAGATAACTATTTATCTAGAGTAACATGTTTCTTCTCGGTTGTCCTGATATCGAATTGTATACCTCAGAGTAGCTTATGAGCTATACCACGGATGAGATTTGAAAGGTCAAGAAGAGAAATACATGAGTGAACGACACCTAATTTGTCGTTGTTAGACAAATAGGTTCATCATCCATATCTTCTTTGATTTTCTCTTCATGATGGTTTTGTGATGATGCAATTGTTAATAGATCTTCATCCGGTATTTATCTCATGGGCATTTTGTTACTCTTCTGGATTTAAGAGGGCATTAATAGACATTGGGTGATGAATTGGAATTTCATCAATGACAGTTGCAAGTTCTTGTTTTATTGCTTATTTCTCTGGACTTTTTTCAATTTATTTATTTTCTTCTCCAAAGAGAAATGTGTGCTTAAAGCAGTGGGCTATTATTGTGTTGGAAATGATATTCCATGTTGTTTTAGCCATTTAATTGTTGTTAATTGATCAACCATTTAGATGCCCGCCTTTTGTTGTTCATCTCTATCAATTGTATTTTGGAGCTGGAAACGCCAATGTTGCCTCTTAATGCTGCTATAATTGCAACATTCATCGATTGTTATCGGAAATATATATACCATCCTTAGATTTAATTTTTTATTAGAGATTTATACCAAGCTCATTGGTAACTTAGAAACTATATATATTGATGATACATAAAAACGGTCACACTCATGAGTCGAACACGTGTCATGATGACCTCGAGGAACTATAGGCCCAAGCATCGGCCCAACACAGATCCAACCCAAGTGGATCTAAGCCCGCTCAACTTCAGTCCGCCAAGTGGACCCGGACTTTCACAGCATGCTAGGTCCACACGTCTCACAACCATCCTCAATACCCATAAGCCATCATTAGGCAAGTATCTCGAGGATCTGCTTCGGACGGGCAACTACAATTGCTCTCTGCTTCCAACTGGGAAGCAAACACCAGAGTATCTTCCACACATGGAAAATCCCTTCTACGGATTGTTCTTGGATTGAGAACTATCTCCCGCGTATCTAGGAGTGCAGAGCTAACAGAGAACTTCCCTTCTACATCACGATTCGATCGCCACAAAGATCTCCTCCCTAAACTACGCCTTCGATGGCCTGGTTTAATTAGGACTCCTTGCACTATAAATAAAACATGAGGTTGGTAAGCTAAGGTACGCTACAATTTCCCTGTTACAACATTACACATTCCTCAGATCCCTATCTGACTTTAGCATCGGAGTGAAATCGGCCACCCCACGGTGGTCTGTGGTTCGCGTGCGTTACTTATGTAGGTCAGTAGGAACAGGGTCAAAGCAGGAAGCAAAAATCGACTGCATCAATTTGGTGCCATCCGTGGGGACTGTATAGTTCTTAACTTTACCAAATCCAAGAGAGATGGTGACTACCAGGTCACGCAACAACGAACCAGGGGACACGCCCAATGCCTGGTTGTCCCTATACCAGTTGCCATGCACGGGCAGCCTACTCACACCCCAGCACCAACGACAGCAACGATGGACCGCAGAATCGAGGTACTGACATCTAAAATACAACATGTTATCAAGGCAGTGGAGACGTACTATATCGCCTCTGTCTCACCCTTTGTGGATTGGATTATGAGTGAAACACTTCCGAAAAAGTTCACTCCTCCGAAGCTCGATTCCCATGACGGGACCACCAATCATTTTTATCATCTACACCATTACCAGCACGTAATGGCGCTCAAGGAAGGATATGAATCCGTCACGTGTAGAACATTTCCCACCAGTCTTAAAGGTCCTACATTGACGTGATTCTACAACCTTCCACCGAAGTCAATCAACTCCTTCAAAACATTGGCAAAGGAATTCTTGACATGTTTTGTCGGAAGCCAGCATTTCAGAAAATGCCCACACTACATACTCTCTCTAAGGCAGAGGTCCGAGACGCTCCGAGAGTATGTCACACGCTTCAACAATGAACTGACTCTCATCAACGGGTGTAGTGACGATACAGCTGTGACGACATTCGTTGTGGGCCTCAAAAAGGGAAAGCTCTTCGAGGACCTCACCTTGGAGCCCTCTCTGGACATGGCAGAGCTCCTCAAGAGCGTCCAGAGACACATCACCCTGGAGGAGTCAATGATCGCCAAGAGGGTGACCGAAAGCAACAGGAAGCCCTCGGCTTCTTAGGACAAGAAGGAGGGAAAAAGACACAAGGATGAGGAGCGGAACAAGAGGAAACACACTTACAACAGACTGGATCTTGATCGTCCTAGGCCAGAGAAATCATCCAACTACGTTGAATCCAAAGCCGTGACACCCCTAAATGTTAGTCTGTCGGATGTACTCAACTCCATGAAAAATTAGAAGAAATTGAAGTGACCCCTGAAGACATGCGGAGACCCTGCCAAACGGGAAAATGGCAAGTACTGTGTGTACCACAAAGAGGGCGGCCACAACACCAATGACTGCAAAAGTCTGAGGTATGAAGTAGAGTACTGGATTCGCAAGGACAAATTGAAAGACTTTTTGAAGTCTGAAAAACAGTCAGAACAGACCAGAAACATGGGGGTAAGTCAAAGAGATATAGAATGAGACTCCTGGGATAATATACGTCCTTCATGGAGTCGAACAAAATGAAGACCAGTCAAGGAGTCCTAGCGTCGCACAATGACGCATTTGTTATTCGAAAATTCAGAACTCATTCCCACTTTGACTTTTGCAGATAAGGACCTCGATGGAGTCCTAGAGCCGCACAACGACGCATTGGTTATCTTCGTTTCCATCGCAAAGTGGGAAGTGAATAGAGCTCCCGTTGACATAGGACGCTCGCTCAACGTTTTGTTCTACAATGCTTTCCGCAGCACGAATTTCAAGGAGGAAATCCTAGCACCATCAGAGCACCCGCTGATCAGATTCAGCGGGGATAAATGTTTTCCCATCGAAAAGATAAGATTAACCACGGTAGCTGGAGAACTGCGACTCAGGAAGGTCCTATTTCTAGACTTCATGGTGGTAGACGCACCATCATCCAACAACCTCATCCTAGAAAGACTGTTGCTACACCAAATGGAAGCAGTGGTATCCACCTTCCATCAGTGTGTTAAGTATACTGCTAACCACTCCGAATGGACAATACGTGGAGACCAACCTACGACACGAGGCTGCCACTATGTCACACTGAAACAAATAGAGTGCTCCCAGATTCATCAACATCTTGCAAAGCAGTCTGAACCAGTGCAAGGCCAAAAGACGGAAGAGACAACATCTTCGAGTACAATCAGTTCTTCCGCCCAGCAAGTCGTAAGGGCAATGGCAAACGATAACACATCCCTAGACATGCCATTGACACGGAGATCTACCCCTCTGCAAGGTTTACTTTTCAGTGACCTATGTAACGCCTCTACAGTCCGCTAAATGATCCGCAAGAGCAACCCGAATTCACTTCAAGGCCAGGATCAATTTCTCTCCATTAACAGTTAGTTTGCTTTAAGTTGTTTGTTTCCCTTTCCGTAGTAAATATTGAGTTTAGAGTTCTTAAGAGACTTATGTGATTCGCAATCACTTAAGAAATAAAACATGAATTTCAGAAACAAACTCTATCGATTATTGGAAAGATGTAACAACAAACGCCTTGAAGCAGATACAAAAGGCTACATACTACGAACACTCTGATGAGGATACAAAAGACTACATACTGCAGGCATCTGATAAGCATGGAGTGAGGACTTGCTCAGACTGTCTGGTCTCGTAAGTGACACAAACAGGTTAGCGCGAGCTACCTGCAAGTGAAAGAACGTTTCACATAACGCGGCCATCAAATATGGTCCTCGGGGGTACAAAATTGACAACCAGAAGTACTTGTGAAAACTTGGACCCAATTCCCACACTTCGCGAACTTGGGACAAATATCAGGTAAACTCGGAATGCATACACCTTCCCACACAAGGGGGATGGAAATATTTGGGAATCAAAGGCCCACTCCAACATGCCATGCCTGACTCCACCTTCAACCAGGATGCCGACTTCTATCGCAAAGGAAGCGACGATGTTAATCGAGAAGTGGTGGAGGCAACCACCACAAAGTGGGAAGCAGATGCTATCTCTGAGATCAAACATTAAGAAATAACGATAAGGCACCTGCACATAAAAGATAAACCCTTTCCTTGGGAGAGTAACCGCACTACTTCTCAGTGATATGAGAAGAGATTACGAGACTTCAGCGGATTAACTATGTGCCCACCCACAACAGGTGACCACGCATAACAACTATCATCATGCTTGATCGATGTAAACGTCAGAACTTTCGAAAACTTCAGTGATGGAGATCCAACTTCAGCCTTTGAAAAATCTAAAGCATTTTCCCCAGCCTTTGGAAAACCCAAAGATTTTCCTTAGCCTTTGGAAAATTCAAAGCATCTTCTCCAAACAAGAACATTACAGGAAATAAATTCAGCAAAATATGGTGCCTACAACGATTGGAAAACACCATTATATAGACATAGTGGTTCACCAAACGGACACTCCAGCATTAACTGTCAAGCATTGAATGTCGTATGAAAAAATGGAAGACGACGGTTCCCAAGAAAACTGTGCAGACCACGTTAATAAATTAATGGCACTGCAGGCAACCCCATTAAATGAGGGGGAGTAACCAATATACTCAAATGTCATGCAGCCTACACCATACACGTGTCACTGCGCGATCTACGTCATACACACAACGCACCGCAGGAAACCCTAGCCCTTCTTCTGCGATCCCATGGGCTCAACTCGTTATTCGAATAGCACCCTGTCGCATGTTTGGCACGAGCACTTGAGGATCTTAGTAAACTTTGACTTACAGACTTTACCACTCGCTAAGTTAAGGTACCTTCGTCCACACCATGAACCACTAGGTTCGCACACCCCTCAGCAGGCGAAACCTCTGGTCAAATCGGACAAGCTTAGTCATCCAACACTGATGATAATAGCTTATGGTTCACCCTGATACCTAGTCTTCTTAGCGCAGACATCAACTGTTTAGGAAGCGGGAGTCTAATCAGTGTTGCCACGCCTAGTGACGACGACTTGCCAGGGATCACTGTCTCATTCGTGGTCAGTGTTCGTCGAACCTAATCAGGTAAGCCTAGCTGGTGACGACCAACAACGAAAACTTCTGATCAAAACTTGAACTTGTAGCCCCCACTGCGAAGGTGTAGATAGTATGAAAGGTGGGAGCCTAGTCAGCCCCGAACTGATTTTGATGGCTCACCACAGGACCACTGCTTTTTAGCGAGGCCGCCGAATCACCAAACCTAGACTTGTAACCTGTGCTACAAGGGTGTAGATAGTTTAGAAAGTGGGAACCCAGTTAGCCACAACCTGATTCCGACGATCTGCCACGAGACCACTGCTTTTCAACAAGGCCGCCGAACCCTCCCAAATTTGTAGCTTGGTGCACTCAGGTGTAGATAATTTGGATGGTGGGAGCCTAGTCAGTCTTGAACTGATCTCAATGACTTGTCACGGGGCCACTGCTCTTCAGCGTGGTCGCCAAACCCTTCTCGAATACGAAGCCCCCACCGCGAGGGGAGAGTGTCGACGTTTGAAAGGTGGGAGCCTAGTCAGTCCCAAACTAATTTCGACGGCTTGCCATGAGACCACTGCTCTTCAGCTTGGTCGCCAAACCTTTACTCCCCGAATTTGTCGACCGCTCTGCTCGGTCATAAATAATTCAAAAGGTGGAAATCTAGCAGTCCCAAACTGATTCCGTCGGCTTGCCACGGGACCACTGCTCTTCAGCCTGGTTGCCAAAACTTTATCCCCCGAATTTGTCGACCGCTCTACTCAGTCATAAACGATTCAGAAGGTGAGAATCTCAAACAGCTTTCCACACAACCTTCGCTTTCTCCCAGGACAACAAAAACAAATATGAGCTTAGCTGAGTTAGCGCCTTCACGCTCAAACGGATTGACATTCTAACATTAGAAAAAGGCCACTCGCGCTGATACAAAAATCGTACGGCCAGTGCCCAGATAAAAGTTATTTAGGATGCCAGTCCGAGCTTACGGTGCCTAACTCGGGATCACAGTTTATCACAGTTCTTCATACACGGGATCAAACGGGCGATCCAGATGAGTCTTGGATGTGGCAACCTCTTCTTAGCAGCATTAAATATTTATTTTCCGATCATTGTAACTGGTTTTGTAATTATATTCCACGTGAGCTTAATGGCGAAGCTCACAAACTTGCTAAACTAGCCGAACAACTATATTGTTCTTCCACCTTATATTAATATAATGCTATAAGCTTTATCAAATAAAACAAGAAAAAAAGAGAATAACGGTGGTAAATCTATCCATCACTTTACGGTCAAGAATGAACAAGTGTAGACCCCATCATATTTATTTTTATAACAAGACTCGCCCTCATGACCACTACCTGTGATTAATTTCGTCAAGATTTTGGATTCTCAAAAGAGTAAGTCTAGCCAGTCATGTTTGTTAGCATTTTTTGGGTATTTTTACATTTTTTACTCATTCTCTTTAAAACACTATCTATAGAAGGGGTAAAAGTGTAAAAAAAACCCAAAAATACCAAAAAAAAAAATGCTAGCAAACATGGCTGTCTAGAATTGTTGTTCTAAAAAATGTCTTTGCCCAAATAAAATAATTTCCATCGTATCCTGTCTTCTCCCTCTCTCTAATTTCTCCGCATTCTCCCCCTCTCTTTTCCACCGTTTCCCCCAACAATGATGAAGATCTCAACTTCCTCGATGTCGAGGAAGACACTGAGATTCAAAACCACCTTGACAACGACTTCGATGAAAACGAAGCAAAAGAGGACGATCTGGAGAAGTACGACGACCACAACCACTATCACGCATCTCCTTCTTCCTCCCATTCTGCTTAATTAATTGTCTATCCCCTCTCTTTCTTTCTTAATTTTTGCTTTATTTTCTTTCTAGAAACCAAAACTTAGAGTTTCGATCGATCAATCCATCGCCATTGCAATGCAAGTTCTGAAAGACAAAGTCGTGGGCGAGTTTTGAAATATAAAATTGTAGACATTTTCACATTTTGATTTGATCTGATTGTTTGTGTGAGATTGATTAGGTTTCACACAAATCTTGCCCATTTAGTACATTTTGTGCTATTTTTGCTTTAAAATGAACAAATATTTTTGCATTTTGGCTTGTCAATTTTTGATTTAGTTTACAGTTAAATTTCAAAGGCAAGTGTTATTGACAAAATGTTAGACTTGATTAACATGGGGGGGGGGGGGGGGGGGGGTATTCAATTATAGATTTTAATTGACTGTGAAAAATTTTAAATCTCATGGATTTTAAAATATTTCAAAGGAGTTTACAGAATCCATTGAACTTTGGTATATTTTAAGTGACTGGATGATGCGCTATTTTAGTAGCACACAACTTAATACCCTGCTTTGTGATTTGTAGTATAGAATAAGTAGGGATCGTTCTAGACCGGGGATTAGAGGGCCTGATAATTACACTAATAATAATTAAAAGACAACTAACAACTTAATTAATTAAACAAAAGGGGATTGGATTTTCTAAATTAAACTATGAAAATAACTACGAAAATTAATGTAAAGATAATAAACTAAAGAGATGGCAAAGATGAGAAATTAGCTAAGGGTTTTATCTCCACACACCAAACATATGCTTATAAATTAATCTTCAATAATCACTTTCTAACTCGTGAGAGACAATGCTCAAGACTAACCGTGACCGCACTGCATTAATCTTATTATTTTCCCAAGTTTGTTGAATTAAACTAAGCGTCGCTTTCAAACTATTCTTATCATGCTATCTAAACAGGAATCGCAAGTTAAATAGCAATCTAAGATCATTAAGTTTTGTGAAAAATATGAACACTGACTAGGCAATCACAAGTATGATCAGCATCTTGTTCTTGCCTAGGTTTTGACTTAACCTTACCAACGTTCCTTGGTATTTACTACTTGTGAGTACAGAATCATAACAATTAAGTGAAACTCTCCTATACTCTAGCCCCAAATCCTAGCATGCTTACTAAGTTGGCCACCTTAACAAACATACAAAGAAAAGTTTTCTATAAAGCAGTTAAGCAAAACACAATCACTAATAGCATGGAAGACTAAATTCAATTAATTTATAAAGCACATGTTCGGGGCTTCGAATCCACCCCTAACTAAGAGGAGTTTAGCTAGACATATTAATTATGTTTAAACAGTAATCCATAATCAATAATCAAACTAAAATTAAGAGAAATAGATGTTTAGAAATGAAAACAAAACACTGATCCGTGGTGGTACTGAGTGGAACTGGGGTGTGAATAGCGCGAAATCGCCTCCTTCACCTTCCTCACGCGAACTGCTCCTTCAGCTCTTCCTTTCGGTCTCTGCTTGTGACACAGAGTGAGAGAGATGAGGGAATGTCGATGGACAGCGAGAAAAGAGAGGCGAATCAGGCGGGTGGTGATGATCAGGGAGGAGGTCGACTGGTTGAGTGAAGAGAGGACGACGGCTGAGGTGAAGGAGGTTCTGATGCTGATGGCGAAGACAGGGGACAGAGACGGTGGCTAGGGTTTGGCGAGGTGGATGGCTTGCGTTCAGGACGATGGAGATGGATGGTGGGTGACGGCGGCTAGGGTTTGTAAGCGTGGATGCTGTGTATGGATGCAGTGGATCGGATGTTGGATCGTCCCTCAAAGCCAGGTATCTTCCCCCTTTTATTCTTGTTTTCCTCTTTTTGTGGTTTCCTTGTTGGTGTGGTTTCCTTGCTTGTGTGAATTCCTTTTGCAATTAGTATTCCTAAATTGCCAAGTTGCTTCTATTTTAAAATATTATAATTGGAAACCTACACAAACATGAAAATAGCAATTAGTACCATAATTAACAAGTAATAGCTAAAAATATATATAGAAATATGGTACTAAAAATAGACTAATTATGCCCCTATCAAATTCCCCCACACTTATCTTTTGCTAGTCCTCGAGCAAATCCAAGAAACAAAAATAAAAGACTCAAATGACTCGATCTATACTTTCCAACATTTGTCTCAGAGATTTTCAACGGATCATGACATGTTAAGATTCCTTGTAAACATGAGATTAAATCCTCATCATTCAAAAATTAATACACGTTCATAGCAATGATATAAAAATTTACAATTAAATTAAACCAAGTGACTGTGAAACTCAAACGCGTGCCAAGAAGAATTAACCCAAATCTCACTGGATGCACTCTTTTCTTTTTCACTGATTGTTTGGTAAAATCACTCTTCCTATTCTAGCTATATGTGAGAGGATTGATGTGAAAGGGAAACAAATAGCTCACATATGATATAACAAGAAAGAATGGCATTTTCTGACTTTTTTTTTTAGATATATGATCTCATGGAAGGAATGCTACTACTTGAATGCAAGAACTAGGGACACCATATGCTCATACCTCATTCGAATCTCCACATCGTGACATTGCAAGACACACTCAATCAAAAGGTCTTAATTCAGGTTGAAATGGGGCCAGGGGTCCAGGGAAGAGAAAGAACGGATATGAAGTTTTCAAAGGACTTGAAGAAATTGTGAAAGCATGCAATAAGATTAGAGACATTAGCAAAGAATCATATGGTTCAAGACATAAGTGGGAAAATGACGAGGTGGCTCATTGATAATGAAGAGCTTCAGCAATTATTTTGTATCTATTGAAAAGAATTGAACTATCTGTATGGTATTGTAATACTGAATGGATAAAGATAAGGATTTGTATCCTTTTTGTAACTTTTTTTTTTTTTTTTTTCAAAATTTTTTTTTCAATTTTTTTTTTTTTTTTTGCAACTCTTTCTTTTTGAACTGTCTACCACAAGGGTCTTCCCCCACACTTGCTTTTCAACATACCTTGAACCACAATAAAGTATCTGCAAATCAAATTATGCTCCACTCGTTTTATTAGGTTAGGGATAGAGAATGAGGGTAATGAAATAAAAGGCTTAATAACAGGCTCAATGGGGTTAACCTAAAGGAAAAATATTATGGATCGGGATTATTTGGCAATGGTGGAAACTAGGTGCCTTTATCATGTCAAGCATGTCATGCAATTCAATATGATGCTTTGAACGAAATTAATACAAGTTCTAGTGTTTAATTCTTAATTTTGAAAGCAATCCAAGTAGCAACCAAAGCAAACAAAATTGAGATCATGCAACGAATTATTATTGACAAAAGAAATAAAAGATGACCTAACTAAAAACTCTCAAAATCAAAGGAACAATAGGCTCAAAACTCACATATGGGTTAGAATGAGTTAAATTCAACTAAGCATGCTATGAGTACCAATTACTAAGTTGATTACATGTGAATTTGCATATGATAACCATAAATAAGCATTAACCAAAGAATAATATTAGATCTTGAATCATGTTTATAAATCATCTTAAAGTCATGCAATTAAAAACCAAATCTCATCATTATGTTGGAAAGTATCCTAAGACTCAAAACAACTATAATTTAATTTTTTTTTATTGTTTATTTTTTTATTTGATTTTATTTTTATGAAACTAATACCAACAAAGAAAATAAAAACCAACAATTTATTTTTATTTTTTTTATTTTTTTTTCAAAATAAAACAATGTTTTGTTCCCCCCACACTTAAACCTAACATTGTCCTCAATGTTAATAGATTATAGCACATGCAATGAAAGATTTATATGCGGAAAAACAAACTACTAACAAACAAAAACAAAAATAACGAAAATAAAATAAAATGATAAAGAAAGCAAATCTGATTGGGTTGCCTCCCAAAAAGCGCTTGTCTTAACGTCGTGCAGCCTGACGGTATCTCCAATTAATTTTCAGAATAAGTGGGAACATGGAGTGATACGTCCTCCACGTCATGTTCCACAAATGACTCATGATAGGGCTTAAGTCGATGATGTTTCACTTTAAACTCCTTCCCGGTTGTGACACTCATAATCTGTATAGCACCATGGGGAAAAACATTAGTAACAATAAAAGGACCAACCCATTCAGAACGTAACTTACCAGTTCTAAGACATGATTGGAAAAGCAAGACTTTCATTCCAATGACAAAAGTATTTCCATGGATCATCTGATCATGAAAAACTATAGTGTTCTCCTTATAATTGCTTTTACTATCATAAGCCTCATCCTGAATCTTTTCAAGCTCATTCAACTGAAATTTCTTCCGCTTCTTTGTGTCATAGGGAACTCCATTGCTCTCATATCCAACGACAGTAGTGATGTTGGTCTCAAGTTCATCCTCATTTTTTAGGTCTGACAATTTCTGGGCCAAATTGTCATTCACATTAATAGAAAAACAAGAATGATTTTTATCAGAATATCTCGTGGCTTCAAAGATGTTGAAGCCAATCACATCACCATCAAATTCCATGGTCAGTTTCCCCGCATGTACATCAATATTTGTCTTCGCAGTTTTCATGAAGGGGCGCCCTAAAAGAAGAGGCAAAGGTGCTGAAAATTCCGAATCTTTCATCTCAAGCACATAGAAATCTGCTGGGAATATCAAATGGTTAACCTGCACTAACACATCTTCCAACAAACCTCGAGGATATGCATTAGAACGGTCAACCAATTGAATAATAACACCATCATTTTTTAACTTCCCAAGATTCATAGATTGATAAATAGAATACGACATAACATTAATTGAAGCACCTAAGTCTAACATTGCATTTTCAATTTTAGTATTACCGATAACACAAGGGATAGTGAAACTACCTGGATCCTTACACTTCGGTGGCAATTTCCTTTGAAGAACTGCGGAGACATTCTCACTTACCTTAACTACTTCTCCGTCTCGAAGACGTCTCTTTGTTGTGCAAAGCTCCTTAAAAAATTTTGCATACTTAGGCACTTGCTTAATAGCATCAAGAAGCGGAATATTGACTTGGACTTTTCGGAAGGTTTCCAAAATTTCCTTATCCTGTTCATCTTTCCTAGATTTGGCAAACCTACCTGGAAAAGGCACAAAAGGTGGAACAAGATTAGCAGAAATTGAATTTGGAATGCTCACCTTCTTACCTTGGAGTTCTGGTGTTCCAATGATGGCTGGATCATCCTTTTGTAACTCAGTTTCCCTATTTCGACTATGTTTAGGGACTATTGGTTCATTCTCAATTTGCCTACCACTCCTCAATGTAATTGCTTTTGCAGTTTCAAACATGCCCTTCGGATTTGGAGTGGTAGAACTAGGAAGTTTTCCTTGCTCGCGAATTTGTCCAATAAACTCAGCTATTTGTCCCATCTGTAGCTTCAAATCTGCTATATCTTTTGCTTGATTCTGCTGAGAAATAGTTAATGATTTCAGAATCTCATCATAATTAAGCGGCATATCTGAATTGTGCTGATGTGGTTCAGGTGGTCCTTGAAAGAAACCAGGGGGTGGCCGATTCGAAGTCTGTTGTTGAGGTTGTTCTGAATTTCTCCATCCAAAACTTGGGTGATTTCTCCAACCTTCATTGTAGGTGTTCGAATAAGGATTATTTCTATAGTGATTTTGCCCCTGAAAACCTATTGCATTGACATTCTCCCAACCGCCATTCTCAATCAGTTGAGGACATTGATCAGATGGATGTCCTAGCTTTGTACACACGCCACAAACCTGTGCAGCTCCTAGCATATTCGGCTTCCCTAGGGCCTGAGTCACAAGTGAGGTAAGATTAGCCATTTGAGCTTCCAAACTAGAATTAGTACTTACCTCATTGACTTGGCGTGAAGGCTCTCCAATTCCTTCATACTGCTGGGCATTTAAGGCTCGGTTTGCAATCAAAGTTTTTGCTGCTGCTGGAGTTTTATCAACCAAAGCTCCTCCTGCCGCTGCATCTAACATCTGTCGCTCAAGAGGAAGCAATCCCTCATAAAAGTATTGAATCAGGAGCTCCTCCTTCATTTGATGCTGCGGGCATGATGCTATGAGAGTTTTGAAGCACTCATAGTAAGCCGGATATGATTCTCTCGGACCTTGCTGTATGCCACTGATTTTCTTCCTCAATAAGATAATTTTGGAAGTTGGAAAGAATTTCTCTAGAAACACCTTCTTCATGCTTTCCCAAGAATATACTGTTCCGGAAGGTAGTTCATAGAGCCAATCCTTAACCCTATCAGTAAGAGAAAAGGGGAATGCTCTCAACTTTAGGATGTTTTCATCCACATTTATTGGCGTCATACAGGAGCATACAACTTCAAATTCCTTTAAATGTTTATTTGGATCCTCCATAGAAAGAATGATACTTCGGAATATGATGAAGTAGGCTGGATTTCAGCTCGAATGACTCAGTCTTGCCCTGCGCGGCTAATGGGTACTGAATGCACAAGGGTGCGGCATTGTCCAAGGTGGATGCCGAAAGTTCTTTAATAGATCTATTATCTTCCATGTCGAGCTCTTCAGATTCAGATTCAAAGCTAGATGTTTGTAGTTCTTTTGTTTCTCTTCTTCGTCTTCTAAATGTTTTCTCAGGCTCTGAATCGTATTCTACTAAGTTTTCGTTGGATCTCCTATTGTGCATGAACTGGTACCTGAGATAAAGAAAGAAAGAAAAAAATCAATAAAAATAAAATTAAATAAATAAAAACTAATTAAGTAATCAACAACTTTTCTAATCCCCGGCAACGGCGCCAAAAATTGATGCGCTATTTTAGTAGCACACAACTTAATACACTGCTTTGTGATTTGTAGTATAGAATAAGTAGGGATCGTTCTAGACCGGGGATTAGAGGGCCTGTTAATTACACTAATAATAATTAAAAGACAACTAACAACCTAATTAATTAAATAAAAGGGGATTGGATTTTCTAAATTAAACTATGAAAATAACTACGAAAATTAATGTAAAGATAATAAACTAAAGAGATGGCAAAGATGAGAAATTAGCTAAGGGTTTTATCTCCACACACCAAACATATGCTTATAAATTAATCTTCAATAATCACTTGCTAACTCGTGAGAGACAATGCTCAAGACTAACCGTGACCGCACTGCATTAATCTTATTATTTTCCCAAGTTTGTTGAATTAAACTAAGCGTCTCTTTCAAACTATTCTTATCATGCTATCTAAACATGAATCGCAAGTTAAATAGCAATCTAAGATCATTAAGTTTTGTGAAAAATATGAACACTGACTAGGCAATCACAAGTATGATCAGCATCTTGTTCTTGCCTAGGTTTTGACTTAACCTTACCAACGTTCCTTGGTATTTACTACTTGTGAGTACAGAATCATAACAATTAGGTGAAACTCTCCTATACTCTAGCCCCAAATCCTAGCATGCTTACTAAGTTGGCCACCTTAACAAACATACAAAGAAAAGTTTTCTATAAAGCAGTTAAGCAAAACACAATCACTAATAGCAAGGAAGACTAAATTCAATTAATTTATAAAGCACATGTTCGGGGCTTCGAATCCACCCCTAACTAAGAGGAGTTTAGCTAGACATATTAATTATGTTTAAACAGTAATCCATAATCAATAATCAAACTAAAATTAAGAGAAATAGATGTTTAGAAATGAAAACAAAACACTGATCTGTGGTGGTACTGAGTGGAACTGGGGTGCGAATAGCGCGAAGTCGCCTCCTTCACCTTCCTCACGCGAACTGTTCCTTCAGCTCTTCCTTTCGGTCTCTGCTTGTGACACAGAGTGAGAGAGATGAGGGAATGTCGATGGACAGCGAGAAAAGAGAGGGGAATCAGGCGGGTGGTGATGATCAGGGAGGAGGTCGACTGGTTGAGTGAAGAGAGGACGACGGCTGAGGTGAAGGAGGTTCTGATGCTGATGGCGAAGACAGGGGACAGCGAGAGACTGTGGCGAGAGGATGGAAGAAGGGACGAAGAGGGAAGGACGAGGGACTGAGACGGTGGCTAGGGTTTGGCGAGGTGGATGGCTTGCGTTCAGGACGATGGAGATGGATGGTGGGTGACGACGGCTAGGGTTTGTAAGCGTGGATGCTGTGTATGGATGCAGTGGATCGGATGTTGGATCGTCCCTCAAAACCAGGTATCTTCCCCCTTTTATTCTTGTTTTCCTCTTTCTGTGGTTTCCTTGTTGGTGTGGTTTCCTTGCTTGTGTGAATTCCTTTTGCAATTAGTATTTCTAAATTGCCAAGTTACTTCTATTTTAAAATATTGTAATTGAAAACCTACACAAACATGAAAATAACAATTAGTACCATAATTAACAAGTAATAGCTAAAAATATATATAGAAATATGGTACTAAAAATAGACTAATTATGCCCCTATCACTGGATTTTGTGGATTTTACAGAATCCACTGGATTTTGATGGATTTTTATTATTGAATTTTCTGAATTTTATAAAGGATTGTTATGGATTAAACAAAATGTTCATTGAGATTTTTTTTTTAAATTAAACAAATCTGTGTGTATTTACATCATCAACATGACCAAGAACAATATACTGAAAAATCAAACCAAACCAAACCAAAGGAAAGCAGAAATATCGAACGATGAAGAAGATACAGAAAGAAATCACTCTGAAATCCCATTGATCCTTTCCAGCACAGTAACAAGGCCTTGAGTGCCCATCTTTCCATCACCATTTCCAACCATTCCTGCAAACAATTGCTTACACAAAGCTGCACCAGGTAATACCACTGCCTTGTCTTCACTTCCATCCAAACCCATCCCTAAATCCTTCACCATATACTCCACAAACCCACCAGCTCTGAAGTCCCTTTCAATCATTCTTTCCCCAAACAACTCCATCACCATTGACCCAGCTGCACCTCCCCTCACACACTCTAACCATTTCTTCAAATCAAGCCCTCCTCTTTGTTTAGCAAACACCAACCCTTCACTCAAACCCAACAAAACATTCTAACCATTTCTTCAAATCAAGCCCTCATCTTCCCACCTCCCTGATGCACCGTAAAGTTTCGCCAATAAAACATAATTCCCTGTATTATATGGCTCTAGTTCGAAAAACTGCTGAGCAACAACCTCTCCTAACTCAACTTCTTGGTGAATCACACATGCCCCTAGCAAGGCACCCCACACTGCATGATTGGGCTCAACAGGCATAGCTTTGATGAGCTTGTATGCTTCATTCAGTCTGCTAGCACGGCCAACAAGATCAATGATGCAAGTGTAGTGATCAGTTTGCGGTCTCAACTTATGATCCATAACCATGCTTTTGAACAATCGTAGGCCATCATCTACAAGCCCTGCATGGCTACAAGCATCCAATACAGAGGTAAAAGTGACTTCATTCGGTTGCAAACCAGCTTGCACAATCTGATAAAAAAGAATAAGGGCAAACTCACCATGTTCGTGCATTTCATACCCTGAGATAATTGCACTGCATGTATAAACATCATTTTCCTCTTCAGGTATCATTTTGAAAAGTTCATAGGCAAAGTCTACAGTTCTGCATTTTGAGTAGATGTCAATCAGACTTGTATAAGTTTCAATTCTTGGATGAAACTAGGATCTGATTAAATAACAATGTATGTTCTTTGCTTGTTGTAAGTCTGCCAAATCAGCAAAAGCAGGGAGGAGGCCAATCAATATTGCAGCATCGGGTTTCACCATTTCAACCTGCATATGTTTGAAACTCTGTATAGCTTCTTCTCCTAGCCCATTATGAACATATCTCAATATGAGCGCATTCCATGGCACTGTTATTGTCTTTGATGTTTTGTTGAACATGCGGACACTGAGGTCCATACAAATGCACTTGGCATAAAGGTCAATCAAGGAAGTCTCAACAACAACATCCAATTCAAGTCTATGTCTCATAACCCATCCATGTATGCATTTTCCATGCTTCATATCACATGAATTTACGCAAGCTGATAGAAGACAAGCTACGGTCACCGAATTGGGTGTTATTCCCTCCAATTGCATTAGACTGCAAAGCCCCATCGCGCTTGTTGCATCACCATTCATTACATAACCTCCAATCATAGTTGTCCATGACACAACATCCCTTTCATTCATCTCAAACACTTCCCTCGCTTCAAACAAACATCCACATTTTGCATACATATCCACCAATGCATTCCACACAGACTTACAATACCCAACTCCTCTCTGCATTACCAATTCATGAACCCGTCTTCCACGATGCAAGTCCTTCAAAGAAGCACAAGCAGGTAACACCGAAACCGCCGTAGCATGATCAGGTACAACGTTCCCATACATCATTTGATGAAAAACCATCACAACTTTGGTAGCAAACTCATTTGAAAAGTACCCACTGATCATGGAATTCCAAGATACCACATTTTTTTCCAACATTCCATCAAAAACCCGCTGCGCATCCTCCGTCCAACCACAATTCATATACATTGATATCAAAGAGTTCTGTACATAAGGGTCTGACCCAAAACCACTCAGCAACGCTCGAGAATGAATAAACACACCCATTTTGAGCATCAACGAATCACCGCAGGCCTTGAGAACAAAAGGGTACGTAAAGTTGTCGGGCTGGTACTGTTCTGAAGTGAGCATATCAACAAAGAGTTGGAGTGCTTGGATGGGTTGTTGGTTTCGGGCGTAGCATATAATCATAACATTGTAGAAAGGGCAGGTTCTCTCAGACAATTCGTCGAACAACTGACGTGCCTTAGTGGGGTTATTACTAGAGTTGATGTCCAAGAATATTGAACAAAGTTTCGTGGAGTTGGTGGAGATGTTAGAGGATGAGATGGTGGTGTAGAAATGAGAAAGGGATCCATATAGCATTCGACGAATGAAATGCTTGGGTATGCAGACAACTTGAAATGAGCCATTCATGAATCAACACAAACATCTACAGGAAAAGGGAATTCACATATGGGATCCCAAAGTGTTTGACAGACTGTACAGTGAATATGTAAATAGCCATGGCCTTCATAGTCTGGAGATGAGCTTCAACTATGATTTTGAAGAGAATATTGTCGAAGAAGGAGCGATGAAAATCAATATGCTTCCATTTGAACGAAGAAGAAGAGCTTTTTTTTTGTTTTGAATAACATGACAAAAACAAATAAAAAAAAGGGAGAAAAAGTTGGAAACATAAGAAATTGGAGTTGAAGGAGAAACCAAAACGCACAGTGTTGGTGGGAGAGAGGCATGAGAGAAATTGAAATCCGAGGGGAAGAGGCTGGATTTGGAAAGGGTTTTGATATTTATACCTTTCACACACAAATCCTTCAAAGTCCATCAAGTCAACAAATCCATCAAAATTCACTATTTTTTGAATACCCCCTAATTTTAGTGGACTTTTGAAAATCATGAATTGAATACCCCCATATTTTAATGGATTATAAAACAATCATTTAAAATCTGTATTTGAATACCCGTAGATTTACATGTATCATTTTAAATCCTTAATTGAATACCCCTATATTTTAATAGATATTAAAATCTTTTACACTCTATTAAAATCCATAATTGAATACCCCTTGTAAATCTATTTTTATAAATGCCCCTATTGAAAATTGGAATTTTTGCAATTATGTCATCTTCCCCACAAACTCAATTTGTTTACAGAGCCAACTTCTAAGCGCTAAGCATCCCACTCTGATCTCGCCCAGTCTGACCACTGCGACATCTCCGAATAGCAGTCCATCGGGAACACTTGCTCTTCCTCCTACATTATTTCCAAGCATCGTCGTTGTCAAGGTTTCACCGACCGGCGAAGTCACTCTTCTTCTTCTTCTTCAAAGAAACTCAAGAGATCACATTGGTTTTGTCTCTCTTTCACTCTCCCTAATCAGCCGTAATTTTAAACAGATCACACTGAAAAATGCTCCAGCTTTTCATGATTTGGGGATTTAGAGTTTGTGATGTTGGGGCTTGACGTGCAGACATTGTGATGGGCCTTTTTGGAGATGTTGTCCTTAAATTTGTTGAAAAGTTTCGTGCTTTGTGCACAGGCAAACAATGTTCTCTCGTTCTTTTCATTAAGACAAGCCCATTCACTATGGGGAATTCTAATTGGCGAGGAAACGGGCGAGGGAGGGAGTGCAACCCTCCATCCCCTTCGAAATGTGTGCCTTCGCGCATCTCGAGGGAGATGGAGGGTTGCACGCCCTCTCTCGCTCGTTTCCGCGCCAATAAGACAAGCCCATTCACTATTCTTTTATTGTTCTAACTTTTTCTTAGGCTGAACTAGAGGCTTTAACATTACATGGCATGAGAGAAGGGATATGGTTACAAGAGCTGGTCATTTCACCATATCATTAAAGATTTCATGATCTAGGGCGGGGACTTCACTAACGAAAATGTGAGTTTTCATTTTCTTCTTATCTTATCACAAAAAGAAATAGTAAGTTTAGTGATTGGTGAGATGGATTGGTCCTGCTTTTGTTGTGTTGTGGCATAGAAGATTATGGTGAGAGATTACAAAAATGATGTGAAGCCTTGGTTTTTGTAGTTGGGTGTGCCTATAGCTATGTCCTTTGCTTGGTTTCTCTATTCACGTTTCAGATTTGAACTTCTTCATTAGGTTTGCTATTTGGTTTCTTTCTTATCAAATTTTTAATAATGGGTTGATGATGGAATTAAATGTTTCTGGTTATTTTGTATATTTTTTCATTGAATGTAGGTGAGAGCATAGCTGATTCAAGTGTGAGAATGATTCATAAAAAGGAAACTAGTCCTATACCAACTACTATTGGTGATGTTTCTCATATAATTGAAAATCAGGTATGATTGTTTTAAGTTCTATAAACTTATAGTAAATTTTTATGCTCTTGGTTTTGAAGTCCTATTATTTGGAAATGTGTAATAGATCAGCCACATGTCATATAAATGCACTATGATTTGGTTTGTGTTTTCTTTTTGAGTGATCGAAACTATTCAATTTGGGGTTGGGGTTGTTTCCTTAACTACCCAACTGAGCTTCATTCAGTGAAACTTTGTTACTTACAAAGTTTCAAATAGAACAAACATGATGGGGGAGCGCCGAAGGGGGTAAGAGAAGTTCACGCGTGAATTTAAACAATAGACTGACCATGCCATCTTAGGTAGTGCAGAAAACATGTCCATTGTGGGTAAAAAAATTCACACTCTCATTTGGGTGTGTAAAACGTAGATTTCGCGCCACCTCAATTATATAACCCAAGTTAACTCTCACAAAACCCAAACTTATATATAATTAATAAGACCCAATTAAAAATATTTTTAAAATTAGAACTTAACAATTAAAATTATTTTCGATAAAAATTAATAGTAAGTGATGTAGTCGTTTTTCGCTCCCTACATTGACCTTGACTTGCAAACCTGCTGACCTGCATAAGGAATGGACCACTGTGTGGTGGCCGATGGCACTCGATGCTATAGTCAGACAAGGATCTGAGGAAGGTGTAATGTTGTTAACAGAGCAATTTGTAGCGTACCTTAGCTTACCAAACTCATGTCTTATTTATAGTGCAGGAGTCCTGGTTCGACCAGGCCATTGATGGCCTAGTTTATGGAAGAAGATCTTTGTGGAGATCCTTCTCTAATTAGGAGTCGTGTTGTGGAGGGAAGTTTTCTTGTTAGCCTTGTGCTCCTAGATATGCGGGAGATAGTTCCCATTCCGAGAGTGGTCTATAGGTAGTACTTTCCATATGTGATATGTACTCTGGAATATGCTTCCTAGTTGGAAGCAAATAGTCACTGTAATTGCCCGTTCGAAGTTGATCCTCGAGATACTTGCCTTTACAAGGCTTACGGGTACTGAGGATAGCTGTGAGACACGTGGGTCTAGCGGGCTGTAATAATTCGAATCCGTTTAGCGGACTGCATTGGGCGGACTTAGAACCGCTTGGGCTAGATTAGTGTCGGGCTGACGCTTGGGTCTATCTTCCTTAAGATCATCATGACACGTGTACGACGCAGAGTTGAGACTGTTTTGGTGTATCATCAACTACTCCCCCCGAGTGAGTGGGGTGTTTAGTCGATTCACTGACTTTTTAAAAAGTAACTGTATCGTCGTGATGATTGAGCCTGAAGTGTTATCTCGAGCGGTGCACAACATTAATGGGTACACGACTGCTCAAGGAGGACAAATGTGATCTGTCTTTTCTATAAATATCCGTTGTTTCAAGGAGGTTTATCCCATCCTTATCTGAGTAATTTCTTCAAGCAATCATGTTGCTGTAAAGTCTGATTTGTTTTTTTTATCAATGGCAGGCAATGCTGAACTTTCTTCTAAGGATTTGTTGTCCTTAACTTCCCTCAAACTCTTTGAGAATAGCCTGGTTAATGAAGCCGAATTAATCAGGTTTCGAAGCTTGTATAGTGTTCCATGGGATCTAGAAATCGTTCCCGCGTTTGGAGATTTGGCTCAAACTACACCCCCTCAGGGGTATATAAGCTTGCACCAAGGCATGTTTGAGTCAGGCCTCCAATTCCCAGTGCCGAATGACATCATGCGTTTCTTTCTCATTCTCCGTATGCCTCCCGTTCAAATGGTTTCGAGTGGGTTCAAGGTTTTGATTGCGATTCTCCTGGGGGCACATGATGCCGACCTTCGTTTGACTCTGACGGTAATCAATCATATGACCACCGCTCGGTTGGATGCTAGGGGCCTTTGCATTCTGAATTGCCCTGCTTGTTTGCGTTTAGTAGCAGATGACATTGAGCCTTGGGAGAGATATTGGTTCCTGGTTTCGGTGAACTCTTTGTACTTCAAGCTTAGGAGTCCTATAATCCCACGATACTTTCAGTTCGATCTTCGTAAGTTTCTTAGTTATTGGCTTATTTTCCAATCCTAGATGTGATGCTAGTTTGATGTCATTTTCTTTTTTTAGGTAAGTTCGCAGTTCCCACTCTCACTGAGGAGGAGAGACGGATAGAGAGGGAGTGCATCAAACTCCCATTGATGTCCATCGAAGAGGTCATAATGACAGGCAATGTTGTGCGTAACGGGTTTCTACAGTATTCTCATGACATTCTTGCAGCACCGGGTTCGCCGGCTGAAAGGGTTATCAATTGTCGTTCAAGGAAGAGAAGTCTGGCTATGCCTAGCCGACCAGGGTAGAAAAATTGGACGCGAGTATGCCTCTTGTTGTCATTCAGAGAAAGAGACAGTCCTCTTATTGTGCGTCCTCTTCCCTCTGGCTGTCGCGTTCTGCTTAGTCGTCAACTTCAGAGGGTTGTCATCTTCCGCTAGATGCTGTTATTCCCCCTGTTGACTTAGAGAGAGAGAACATTGGTCTTCGCATTGACGATTCACGTCTTCATGAGTTCAAGGCAGACGTTCGTGTCTTGGAATCGCATAGTCCTGTTACGATGCATCCCGAAACTCATGGACGGGTCCTTGCCTTGGGGAAGGCCTTCGCGGACCTACAGATGTCGTACTGGGATGCTCTCTATAGCGTGGATTCCTTGATCGGTCAGCTGTAGAATGTTGGTACTGCTGCAATCTTGGGGGCCGTGAAGGCCGCACTTTTCTCTTTTGAGGCAGAGCTCGCTGTGATAAGATCTCAACTGAGGTTGGCCAAATCAGATTTGGCGTCAACCCGTGCTGAATTGAGACGAACTCTGGCTGAGTTGGAACACTTAGACGTGATTATGGACAAGTGGTCGTCCAATCTGCAAGCCCTAGATGCCGAAAGGAGGCGGACAAAGACAAAATGGGTCGTCGAACGATGACAACTGGAGTCTGAAGTCGACGAGGGGCTTCACCACATTCGCGAGGTGAAACACTTACTTTCCAAGGAGCGTTCACACTATGATGCCTTAATGGGTGTTGTGGACTTTGATATGTTTGAATATAGGCCATCGATCTCGTCAGAGGTTATTCGGGGCAGGTAAGAGCTTTTGGAGCTTATCAGAGAAAAGCACCCTGATGTCGACTTTGACTTCGCTCATTATAGGACGGCTCTTTTCGGACCCGTCCCTTTAGGGGAAGGTTCTGGCTTGACAGGACAAGCTGCTGAGGAGGCTGTTTCTCCTTAAAATAGTTGTCACGACCTTCCCAGGATAGAAAAAAACATTTTTTAATGAAAGTATTGTTTTGTCCTGTACTGTTGAGCTTTCTTTAGATGCTTTGTAGATTGTAGAATTTGTACTACCGGGCAGACTGTCTGTTTTTGTTAGTCTAGTTGTATTGAAACTGACTGATTTTGGCTGTTATTGTTTATTGGTGAGCCATTCTGGTCCGCACATTGATCACTTGGCGGGTCACCGTTGTCGTGCGTAGGAATGTCGAGGAGAATTTGGCTTCATCGATCATCACCATTTGTGTGCGGCGGACAAGGTGTTGAGCACCTGAAGCCATCGTTATCAATCGCGAACTGATTAAGCTTACCTGGTAAGTTCGAAGATCATTGTCTGTTGGAGAGCAATGATCCCTAGGCGAATCTTCGTCATCAGGTGTGTGAGTGATGACTAGACTCCAACTTCCTTGGTTGTCGTAATTCGTGCACATCGTACTAGGCGTTGGGCACCAGAAGCCATCGTTGTCACTCGCAAACTGATTAAGCTTACCTGGTAAGTTCAGTGATCAATGTCTGTTGGAGAGCAATGATCCCTTGGTGAGTCGTCGTCATCAGGCGTGTGAGCGTTGACTAGACTCCCACTTTCTTGGCCGTTGTGGTCCGTGCACAGTGGACTAGGCGTTGGGCACCAAAAGCCGTCATCATCAGTCGCGAGCTAACTAAGCTTGCCTGGTAACTTCGGCGATCATTTCTATTGGAGAGAAATGATCCCTTGGTGAGTCGTCGTCATCAGGCGAGTGAGCACTGACTATACTCCCACTTCCTCGTCCTTTGTGGTCCGCGCATAGTGGACTAGGCGTTGGAAACCAGAAGCCGTCGTCATCAGTCGCAAACTGACTAAGCTTACCTGGTAAGTTCGGCGATCATTGTCTGTTGGAAAGCAATGTTCACTTGGCGAGTCGTCACCATCAGGCGTGTGAGCACTTACTAGACTCCCACTTCTTCAATCGGCGTGGTCTGCGCACAACGAACTAGGTGTTGGGCACCAAAAGCCATCGTCATCAGTCGCGAATTGACTAAGCTTACCTGGTAAGTTCGACAATCATTTTCTATTGGAGAGCAATGATCCCTTGGCAAGTAATCGTCATCAAGTGTGTGAGCACTGACTAGACTCCCACTTCCTCGGCCATCGTGGTCCGTGCACAACAGACTAGGCGTTGGGCACCAGAAGCCGTCGTCATCAGTCGCGATCTGACTAAGTTTACTTGGTAAGTTCGACGATCATTGTTTGTTGGAGAGCAATGATCCCTTGACGAGTCATTGTCATCAGGCGTGTAAGTGCTGACTAGACTCCCACTTCCTTGGCCGTCGTGGTCCGTGTACAACAGACTAGGCGTTGGGCACCAGAAGCCGTCGTCATCTGTCCCGAACTGACTAAGCTTACCTTGTAAGTTCGGCAATCATTGTCTGTTGGAGAGCAACGATCCCTTGGCGAGTCATCATCATCAAGCGTGTGAGCGCTGACTAGACTCTCACTTCCTCGATCGTCGTGGTCCATACATAGCGGACTAGGCGTTGGGCACCAAAGTCCGTTGTCATTAGTCGCGAGCTGACTAAGCTTACTTGGTAAGTTCGACGATCATTGTTTGATGGACAACAATGATCCATTGGCAAATCATCGTCATTAATCGTGTGAGCGCTGACTAGACTCCCACTTCCTCGACCGTCGTGGCCCGCGCACAGTGGGCTAGGCGTTGGGGTGATATTCGAGTCTGGCTAGAGTCGGGAAGGTCGAGGGTCGTAACCAGTGTTCTAAAAATCGGCCTAGGCGCTAGAAGGTGAAAAACTGCCCAGATTAATGGCTGGGCGGGCAGTCTGGGCGGTTCTGGGCAGTCTGGGCGGGTCTAGGCGGGTCTGGGCAGGATCTAGGCGGCCTAGGCGGGGTCTAGGAGGACTCTAGGCGGGGTCTAGGCGGTCTGGGCGATTTTTTTTATTTTTTTATTTTTTAATAAAGCTGATTGTGTTATTATTTTATTTTTCTTTCCTACTTTTAAGAAATAAACTATTTAATTGTTTTTTATTCAGTATATGTCTAAATGTAGCAAATGATGATTACTTAATGGAATTTTCAAAGGATCTGCCGGTACCAATTTTACTAATGTAGATTTTATCAAATATAACTGAGGTTATTCATGCAATTTGAAGAAAAATAAAAGAGTACACAAATTCAAATTTATATAAAGTACCCATCATGACCAACTTCAGTTATTTGAGTTTTAATAAATTTTGTTCACGATTGTTAATTTTTCATGTTTTTAAATTTTGCATATGTATATTGGCATTAAATTGGATGTAATTGATAAGGTATTATGCTTAACTTTTGTAAATTATTAAAGTTATAATACAAAACCTAAGACCGCCTAGGCGCCGCCCGCCCAGCGCCTAGCGATTTTTAGAACACTGGTCGTAACGGAAAACAATGGAAGTTTCAGTTAAAAACAAATATTTTATTGATAATATTTTTTGAGATCCTCTACATTCCATGGAAATTTAAGCCCGTTGCCGTCTACGTCTTCTTCCAACTTGTAAATCCCGTCCTGTTGATTTTGGTTACTCTGTATGGTCCTTCCTAATTTGGTTTTAGTTTTCCCGCGGCGGCTTCTTTGGTGTTTTGTTGGGTCTTCTTGAGTACACAATCTCGCACCTTGAATTCGCGTGGCTTGACCTTCTTGTTGTAGTATATCTTGGCGGAGGCTAGATCCCGCTTCTCATCGAGTATGTTTAGCCCAATGCGCAGGGCTTCGTCGTTACTGTCTGGTCTAAACTCTTCCATCCGCATGGTTGGCACCTTGAGTTCTAGCAAAACCATAGCTTTTAACCCGTATGCAGAGCGAAAGGTGTTTCTCAGGTAGGGATTCTTTTAGTTGTCTGATATGCCTAGGGTATTCCTGGTAGCTCTGGAACCTATTTTTCTTTGGTCGCATCAAGCTATCTTTTAATCGCCTCCAGGATTGTTCGGTTGGTAACCCCCACCTGCTTGGCCGTTGGCTTGGGGGTGCCCTGGCGAGGATAAGTGGTGATTAATATTCAAACTTTTGCACAATTTTTTAACCTTGATACCTTCGAACTGAGAACCGTTGTCGCTGACCAATACTTTGGGGATGCCAAATAAGACGATAGTGGCCCATATGAATTTTTCTATCTGGACCTGCCTTATTTGGGGTAGGGGCTCGGCTTCGACCCACTTGGTGAAGTAGTCGACAACCACAAGAAGGAACAATTTACTGGCTGATGCTGGGAGTGGTCTGTCGATGTCTATTCCCCATTGTACGAATGGCCATGTACTAGTCATTGGCTGGGCAGGCATATGTGTGTATGGCGCAAACCTCTGACACTTGTTGCACCTACGGATAATATCTTTGGCGTCTTGCTGCATGGTCGGCCAATAATATCCTAAAGTTATAAAGCTTTGTGGCCGAGGGTTCTCCCGCTTGGATGATTTTCGCATATACCGCTGTGGATCCTTCCTAGGATCCGATTTGCCTCTGAGGGTGACAGACATCGGAGCAGGGGCCCTGTCACAGATCTCTTATATAACTTGTCCTTTAAGAGAGTGTATCTCGCTGCTATGTTTTTAAGTCTTTTGGCTTCGCCCTTCTTGGTCGATAAGGCTCTGGTTGCAATGTATTAGAGTATCGGAGTCATCCAATTTGGTTGCTTGTCTACAACGCAAACATCTCTAGGCTCTTATTCATCGAGGCTTGATTGCTCTTGGTATTCAATGAGGCCGCTTGAAACTTTGTCAGAGGCCGATGCCTCTCTAGCTAGCGCGTCAGCTCTTTTGTTGTCCTTTCGCAGGCACTGTATGAGCTCGCATCTCTTGAACCCAGCCATTACACTAAGTACCTTGTTGCAATAGGCTATCATGCGAGGGTCATTGCTGTTGAAATCCTCTTTAACCTGGTTGACTATCAGTCTTGAATCGACGTATGCCATTAGGTAATCTATCCCGATCCCCAAGACTGGCTTTAAGCCGGATAGGAGGGCCTCATATTCGGCCTTGTGTTTGAAGCGGGAAAGCCAAACATGACTGCTTTTTCGAGGGTGAGACCGCTAGGGGAGTGGAGTGTGATCTTGGCTCCGCTTGCTTTTCCCTTCGATGATCCATCGCAACGCAAGATCCTCGCCTGGATGCTTGAATTCGAGGACTGGTGATCTGTAATCAGCTCTTCTCCACCAGTGAACTCGACAATGAAGTCTGCTAGTGCCTGAGCTTTGATGGTGGTTCTCGGAGCATAGCTTATGTCAAACTGTCCGAGTTCCACTGACCATTTCACCGTCCTGCCAGATAGCTCGGGTTTATGCAGTATTGAGCGGAGCGGATGCTTGGTCAGAACCGTTATAGAGTGAGCCTGAAAATAAGGCCTCAGTATCCTAGAGAGTACGACCAGTGCCAGAGCTAACTTTTCTAGGTCCGGATAGTGTGTCTTTGCTTCCACGAAGGTTTTGCTGGTGCAATACATTGGTCTTTGAGTCACTCGATCGTTTCGTACGAGGGCTAAGCTAACACCGTGTTTGGAAACAGACAAGTACAAGTAGAGTGTTTCTCCCGTCGTAGATTTTGAGAGTAACTCTGGACTCCCCATATACGCTTTCAGGGTTTGAAAGGCTTGCTCGCACTTTTCTTTCAAAGATAATCCTTTGCTTCCTCTTAGTATTTTGAAGAAAGGAAGACATTTGTCGGACGACTTAGATATAAATTTGTTGAGTGCTGCTACCTTCCTAGTTAGGCTCTGAACGTTTTTGATATGGCGGGGGTTTTCTGTCCAAAAGAGCCTGAATTTATTTTTGGGTCAGCCTCGATCGCCCTCTTGTTCACTATGTAGCCTAAGAATTTTTCAGACTCAACTCTGAACGTACATTTCTGTGGGTTGAGATTCATCTGGTATTTCCTGAGTTGGTTGAATACTTCATTGAGGTCTCCGATGTGGTCAGGGCTGCGAAGGCTCTTGACCAACATATCTCCAATGTAAACCTCCATGTTCCTGCCAATCAGTTCTTTAAACATTCGGTTTACCAGCCTTTGGTAGGTAGCACCTGCGTTCTTTAGGTCGAACGACATCACCCTATAGCAATTTATTCTCCTTTTAGTTACGAAGGATGTATTTTCTTGATCAGGTGGGTGCATCAATATTTGATTGTAGCCTGAATAAGCGTCCATGAAGCTTAGTAAGTTGTGCCCGGATGGGGGATGGACATCGTAGGGGGATGGACATCGTAGGGGATGGAAATCTAATCCTGATTAGCAGTCCATGGCCGTTAGCACAATGGGGGATGGACATCGTAGGGTCGCTCCCAATGTTCGACAGAAACAAATTCTTCTTCGTAGCGGTAGATTACTTCACTAAGTGGGTAGAAGTGTAGCCGTTTGCAAAAATAGGAGAAGCTCAAGTCAAAAAGTTTCTCTTGAAAGACATAATATGCAGATTCAGATTCCCAATAATGATTGTCACAGACAACGGAAAGCAATTTAAAGGCAAGAAGGTTAAGAAGTTGTGTGAAAACTTCAGCATCCAACAACATTTGTCAGCACCCCCCATCCACAAGCAAATGGACAAGCCGATGTCACCAACATAACAATCCTAGAGGCGATCAAAAGGAAGCTCGAAGCATCGAAGGGATTGTGGACGTTCGAACTGCCAGGTAATCTTTGGGCTTACAGAAGAATGAAAACGACTCCAATAGGGGAGACTCCTTTTGCCCTAACATATGGGTTTGAAGCAATGATACCTATAGAAATTGGTATGCCAACATTCAGAACCAAAAAGTTCCGAGCAGAGAATAACAATGAAGCACTAAGAGTCAGATTGGATCTCCTTGAAGAAAAGCGAGAAAAAACTTCTATCAAAATAGCAGCTACCAACAACAGATGGCCAGCTACCATAACAAAAAAGTTAAGCCTCGAACGTTCAGTGTAGTGATTGGGTACTCCAAAAAATTCAACTCAACACAAAGGAACTAGGCGCGAGCAAACTGAATCTGAATTGGGAAAGACCATACAAAGTGGTAAAAATCAACAAACCAAGAACATATTGGTTGGAAAATACGGAGGGCAAACAACTACCACGGCCGTGGAATGTAGAGCATTTGAAAAAATGTTAACAATGAAACTTCAAAGTTTACACCTTTCATTTTGCATTCAAGCGATAAAGTCTAGTCGGGACGACAAAGTCAGACTTAAGGGTTTACTTTAAAAACATATAACATGACCAATGTATCGAGCTACGAGTAAAGTTTAAATATATGTATCAGGAGAAACAAGTCGGACACAAACATGAAACTTTTAGTCTGATCAACCATGAAGTATTAAGTACCCAGACATATGAACCAGAGTTTTTCTTTTGTCGACTAAAACGTACGACATCAAAATACAATCCAGCCAGACAAAGTCTGATTAGATAAGGACTTTCTGCACAACTAATATGTCGAACCACGAATCACACTTGGGAAAATTCAGACAAAGTCATAATTCAATCAGGAATTTCAAAAGCAAAAAACAACTAAGTCTATTGATTTAGACGAAAAGACATACTAAATACAAGCGACAATGATAAATAAAACAAAGATTTTCATTGATTCTTCATCTCATTACATCGGGAGGAATTACATAAGTTGGAGCGTTCAAGGAGAAGCATGAGGAGGAGGTTGAGTATTCGTATCAGTGACAATATCACTTAATGGCACAAGTTCAGACAAACGAAAAGATGATGATTCCCCATCAATTGGATCACTCCGTGTATCCAGAACGGGTTCTTCGTACTCGAAGACCTGTTTGGCATAACAACGATACTTCGACAAATCCAAACCTTGCGACTCTATAAAGTCAAGGAAGTTGTGACGAGCATTGACTACTCTTTTCCAGTTCACTGCTTCTGCAGTTATCAATTTATTAGTAACGGCGGCAAGCTCAGCCCGAGTCAACGCGAGTTCGCTCTCAACATCAGTAAGCCTAGCAGAAGTTGCCGATTTGGCAGTAGCAAACTCGATACTCAACTGAGCAACTCGCTCCATAGAAGCTTTCAAACTAGCATAGTACTCTTCAGTAGAACGCTTGGCTTTGTCACAATCAGCCCTTCCTTCGGACAACTCCTTTTCAGCGATACACAACTGAGAACGCAACTTATTCAACTCCGTTTTAGAGTTCTCAAGCTCGGAAACAAACTTATTCCGAACAACCTCAACTTCCTTCAGTGAAGTTCGAGCAACTTCATCAACCTTCGCATGCTTCGTACATTGCACTCTCAGCGGATCAAATTTACGGAGAACATGAGGCAGAACCAAGGCCTGTCCCGCCATCTTCCGCTCGACAAATGCCACCTGATCATGCGCAACCTTATAATCTAACCCCATAACGCCAACATAAACAAGGTGACTCATCCCCTCCATGAGATGCTTGAGACCTTCATCGAGGTGATTACATGGCGGATGCATGGGCATAAGAGCTCTCTCGACCAACCGCCCATGCTAATTGATGATGAGATTACAAGCACTATCTTGTGCATCAACCTCAGAAAACCAGTTGAACTTCTGAAAAGCAACAGCAGTAGGACGGGTAACAGGGAGAGTAGCAGGCAACTCCAAGGTACTCGCGACGGCAAAAGAGACAAGAGGCTTAGAACTCCGACCTCGAGCAATTACTCGATCTTCCAACGAGGAGTCGAACTCAAAATCAACCAAAGTCTTTGTGCTGTTTGGATTATTAGACAGTTCAAGCTGGAACATCTTGTTGTTGATAACTCGGGAATCATCAACCGACAAGTTGGTGAAATTGGGCATGCCATAAGAGGGAAAATGATTATTCTCACAATTATCCAAAGGACGAGAAACCTCATTTTTGCTCCTCTCGAGAGTTTGATTTATCTTCTGAGTATCTCGAGCAGTAGGCTTGGAAACTTTTCTATTTCTAATGTTCTAGCCAGCATTAATGGCACCTCTAGCAATAACAGAAGCATCGCGATTCGTAGGCTTCTTAATGGAGCTCACTTCCCAATCAATGCTTGCATCACCAACGACAGTCGGGGGGGGGGGGGGGGGGTACGTTCCTGCACCTCGACAAAAATGACGACATTACCAGCACGTGCAATGATGATTTCAGAAGCACGAGCTGCCGTAAGCGTCGCGCTGTCCACCTTGCTCATTGTGTACATACCACTGTGATTGATGATATTCGTAGTAAGGAAAACTTCTACTGGGGACCGGGGCAATTTATTAAATCGATCACGAAACTCTCGCTCTTCCAAAGACAATGACAATTTGTTACTCTTGGGTTATCAGAATGATCGCAAAATATGTACATTGCATAGCTTGAAATAATTAGAAGAGATGGGCACGTAAAACCAGGGCCTCGACCAGCCCCTAGACTCATCCCTAAGATTCTCAAAACAAGATGGACAACGGATATAGCAAGTGTTGTTCACATTTACACTAAACCCCATCATGGAGTGCAAAACCCTAATGTTCATATGAATCCCAGATAAAACGATCATCGCTAAGGTCGTGATCATTACCCTCCAACCATTAGTAACCATTTGCGCTAGAGCGATTCCCAAGAAATATAGATACTCCCAGAAGATTTATGGAGCCGAAAACCTAAGATCTGCTTGAAACATGCCGGGGCACTGCGCAATGTAGCCAAGCCTTGGATGGCAAGGACTGTCATCCTCTTATGGCAGGATGATCTCGAGGTCAGCTGGCAATAAATAGTCATAATGAAAACTGTCCAGAGTTGTTCGAGTCGCCCGCTTTGGCAAGAAGTAAGCTTCGCAAGCAGCAAACACATCACCACTTAGAACCCTGAAGCTAGACATTATTATGTGACAAAAACGAAAGAGAGAGAAGTCAAAGCCTGGGAATTAAGATAACGTAAAGAAGAGAATATTGTATTCACCTCCTCCTTTTTTATAGGGTTGAGCAACGAAAGGACTGCCCAGGGAAAATGAGCGGGACACGACGAAATCCAAAAAATCACGCCGAAACGAACAGGCGGATGAGACATCGAAGAAACAACGCAGTAACAGCTGGTAACGACATTAAATGCGCCGCGATGGTGAAATAAAAAATCCAACTGTCGTACAGTTAGTAGCTACATTAGCATACCCACTAAATAAAGGGGGAGTAGTTGATGATACATCAAATAAGGCTACCATCACAACCATACATGTGGCAGAAGTTGTCCATCACGAGGATCAAATATTTCAAGACAAGGCCAACTCACAAAGCCCAGAAAGGACAGATCCGGTCGTGAAAGCCCAAACAGGGCCCATCAGAATAAATCATAGTCAGAGGCCCAAATCCAGGCCCAACAAAGTTTTTCCTTAAAGAGGAGGAACATTATAGAGAAAAAGAGTCGTGGAGGGAGTTACGCCCCCAACGTATCTTCATAAAGGAGGAGACTATTACAGAGAATGTCTCCTCTTGTTGCGCCTCAAATGCTTAAATAACGCAGAGAATTAATAACGACCACTATATAAGGTAAAAAGAACATTCGACAAAAGTATGCAATTTTAACTGAGTTCTGTTCATATTTATCTCCATCTCTGATTTAAACATCAGAGTGCTTTCAGCCACCAAAAAGGTGGTATTTGACAATCTAACATTTGTTTTGCAGGTCAGACTTACATGAGACCAGATTTTAAACGCATCAACTACTGCCCTATATGAAAGTGTTACCGTTGGATACTATTTACTCTTTGCATGTTGATATTGGCCGTGTTGGCATAGCCATAAATGATAGCTATGATTTGCGTTTTAGGGACATGATTCCAGGGGGGAAATAACTTTCAAGAACATAATATTAAAGGTGGAATGAATTATATTCTGCATTTGATCATGCGTGACACAGCCGAATCCGGATCACCCCCATCGTCATGAATACTGATGACTCTGACTCTGACGACCCATCGACCACCTCTATCACCCCTAGTTCTAGTTCTGGGTTTGGAATTAATATTAGTTAGTACATTCAAGTAGTTCATTCAGGGTCATTTGAGAGTCTTAACCCTCTTATGTTTAATTAGCTATGCTCAAATATGTTTTAGTTAGTTGTTGGTGGACTGATATGGTCTTGTTGTGCTCAACCTCAATATTGTCATTATCTCTATCTATGTCTCTTTAATCAAATTTAATGTACTTCTAAGGTTTTATAAGTATTACAAGACAGAGCGCAAACCTTAATCTATTGATTTACATTTGCTTAATATTGTTGTAAATGGAACTAGATATATACTGATAAAAAATGGGCTTACAAGAGTTAACTAGCAGTGGTAGCAAAGCAAATCAAATTAAACAATGTGAGAAAATATGCAAGAAATTAAGGTATGGAAAGAACACAAAACCAAGAATGCTATAAATTTTGCTATTGCACATAACTGAAGCCCTGATATCTTCACTATTAAACAAAATCTAGTTAGCATTTGGTCAGATTTGTATTTTGCAAATTGCTGGATTTGTAAGTACAGGTTATAACTTCAACTTGAAACTTGAAACTTAGATGACTTTTTTCCATCGTTGTTGCAACTTGCATTAATGTCCTCCTCAGCTGTTGTTCATTACCACTCCATTCCTAGGTCAACCATCCCACCTTTCTCCTTTACAACCCAACTTCACAATCCTTCTTCCCAATCAGAACTCCATGTTCCCAGAACATTCTAAATGGGCCTCGATAAGCACTGATGTAGTAGAGACCCATATCAAGCTGGACACAGACCGGCGAGTGTGATCGAGTCCATGCACCATCTTACCTTAGCTTTTCCAGGGAGTCAATGGTACCTACCCGGTGTGAGGGGAAAGGGAGCAAGCTACAATTCCAGCTTCAGCTACGTTGGTAAATAAATAAAAGGTAGGACAAAAGAGGAAAATGGAAAGTAGAAATTTCCTTGACTAAATAAAAAAGGAAGTTCAGATTATAAACTACAACAATTAAAAGAAAATTAATTACCAATTTTAGTTTCAACATATATAAAATATCATTCGTGATTATTATATTTATTTTATGATGGAGAACAATCAAAACAATATAGAAATTTATTTGAAATAAATAATATAACAATACAAATACTATTTGCATTATAAATTGATCACAACGAAATCAAATAAAATAAATAATTCTACCACTACACCAAAAATACCCATCCGCAACGGTTTGGGACCGTGGGGGCAAGGCCTGGCCACGGCTCATAGGCGTAGCCATTTGAGGCGTCGCCAAATCACCATTGTCGGCTATAAACCGTGGCAACACATATTAGCCACAGTTTTATGTTCGAGGACGTTTGATGATTTGCTGCATTTAGCCACGGTTTTAAGCCGTTGCAAGAATAATTGACACGGTTTTAAGCCGTGACAAGTGATGGAGAAAGACCACGGTTGTATACCGTGGCAAACATAATAACAACGGTTTTCAGCCGTGGCAAGGCATGGCCACGGTTTTAAGCCGTGGCAAGTGATGGAGAAAGACCACGGTTGTATGCCGTGGCAAACATAATAGCAACGGTTTTCAGCCGTGGCAAGGCATGGCCACAATTTTAAGCCGTGGCAAGTGATGGAGAAAGACCATGGTTGTATGCCGTGGCAAACATAATAGCAACGGTTTTCATCCGTGGCAAAGAATGGCCACGGGTTTAAGCCGTGGCAAGTGATGGAGAAAGACCACGGTTGTAAGCCGTGGCAAGACTGGGATCACGGTTGTAAGCCGTGGAAACAATGGGACCACGGTTGTGAACCGTGGCAAGCATGAAGAAGGATCACGGTTGTTAGCCGTGGCAAGATGGGACCACGGTTGTAAGCCGTGGCAAGTATAAAGGCCCACGGTTGTAAGCCGTTGCCAGTCAAAACAAAGTTCAAAAAAAAAAAAGAAATCTGGTTTGTTGCGACGGGTTGAAACCGTTGCAAATTAATATAATCGAAAAAAAAATTATATATATTTTTTTGCTGCTACAGCAAAATCACAGCCCCACACCTGCAAAATCAGTCCTTACTAAGGTTTGTGTCATGCCTCTGGCACTAAAGGATTCCACAAACTATATGCTAGATAAATACAAAATCAACCGTAAAATGGAACTTGTCATGTTTTGACGCCAAACAAAAACATGTAAACAAATAGCACTAATGTACAATAACAGGATTAACCTGAACAAATGGAACCTTGTTATATCATGTTTCGCTCGCATCTAAAACAAAAGAATGTCTCTATGTTTTTCCAACAATACAAATCCACCTAGTTATAATGTAAGAAAATTACCATAACACAAATTGATTTCTCTCATACCTTCTCTACTGCACATTCAGCAGCTGAAAATATCGAACCCATCACTGCAAATGTCTTAGCAGAGCTATAGCTCCTTCTTCCCATTTGCTTGGCTTCATGAACAAATTGTTTTTTTGCAGTCATTTGTTCTTGCATCAGAGGACTATCCAATGCCCTAAGAAGCATACCCATGAAGAACCCAAGCCATCCTCCTACAAATTATACAAAGATAGTGAGCAATCAATTGAAATGCTACATAACACCTAAATATTCAGATACCAATAAAAACCCAGAACCCCATAGTTCAAAAAATCATATAAACAAAAAAAGGTAACTTTTTTACATAATCAAAAGCAGTACGCAAAAATAGTGACAAAAACAGTGCTAGAGTGTTCCCGGCTTCTTTTGATGGTCATCACAGGATGCTAGGGTTCAGTGTTGGAGCTGTCCTAGATGACAAAAACATGTATGTGCGCAATGTGGATTGACACTGAACTCTTTCTACATTACTCAGTCACTAAAGCTTAAATTTGGGTTCACAAGACTTCCTCAGTTGAAATATGGAATGCCTCAAGATTTGGAGCTCTCCAGCTCTTTCTCCCTGTGATGAGCTCGTGTAAAATGACTCCATGGGATACCAATTACAGAGTAGCAAATCACAATGGAAGAATCACTAATAGCTTCTAAATGGTGAAGTGGGTCAGTGTTGGTATTCTCAAAATGTGTTTATTTGAATAATAATATTTGCAGCTTCCACGTGATATTGTTATATCAATTTCCCTTCTTACTTCCTCTTGTTCTTTGTATATGCTATTTATTTTTCTTTAATTTCATAGACGAGTAAGTCTGTTGCTGACTATGCCAGATGACAAGAGACTAGAGACTGAACTTCAAAATATAAATGCAAATATTTTGCTGAAAGCAAAAAGTTACAAGCAGATTCAGGGATAAAAACAACAAAATGTATTTGCTTCAAGACAAAGGATGATGTAGTAGCTGGATCCATCGAGGTAATTTGGTGTAAATGTGTAAGATTTTTCCTATTAGAACGAATTCACAATATGATGTTAAAATTGACTGAAAAGTTACCTCATAATTGGGAAAGAAACTGGGATATGCACCACTCCACATGGGAGGGTGCTCAGATGCCATTGGTAGGCTAGGTGAAGGAACACCATTAACTGTAGCTGGAGCCTGGGAAAGCACAAGAGACAGCATAGACTGGTATTAGCGTCGACAATAACGCAGAAAACCCTGTGTCAATTTAATTATATACAAGCAAGAGAGATAAGAACTACAACACAACTTCCACAGATTATCAATGGGAGATAGATATGTAGAAATTAATGTATCTAAACAAAAATAGAAGAAATATAAATGAAAAGAAAATTTTAATATCACCCTTGCTCGCCTTGGATCAGCCATCTCGTACGGGCCGGGATGAACATGAAAACCACCCACATTTTCGGTCACTTTCGAACCATCTGAAATAGAAGGCATTGAAACCCCCAATTGCAGGTCAAGATTACCATCAGTACCTACCAAATTAAGAACCCCATTATTGATCAGTTAAATTGACACCATGTCGATAAAGCTTAGAAATAACAACATAAAACATCATCTAATAAATCACTAATACCTCCATTATCAGGTTCAACAGCTAGTTCCCCTTCGTATGTGCTCGGTTCGAAATTGGTGACTGCCTCTTTACCATTGCATTTGATAGCTGCTTTGTCGTAAGCCCTGATTTACATATAAAAAGAGAAAGGTATTATTAGTTAGTCGTATAACTCTAATTAAGGCAACAAAAAAAAAATAACTCAGAATCGAATAGTAAGATTGATGATCGGTAGAACTTTGCAGCTTCAACTTCACTGTCAAATAGCCCAAGATATATGTACCTGCAACCGGCATCGAGACTTTGATGAATCAAACAATGTTGCCAGAGAATTATACACTTAAAGTATATCTACAATTGGAAATTTTAAAATTAATGGCGATGAGATAAACAAGCCTAATTCAGAAGTCTTAAGGATTCGATAAGATTAATTATTGTAAAATCATGCAATTAACACAATCTCTATATCTAAGATACAACAAGAGCATCAATAATTCTAACTTTTAATTCATAGATTCCTTACTTCTTGCCCAGAAACTGCCCCATCCGCCCTTCCCATCGACCGCATTTATGCAGAGTAACCCCTCGGTATTTCGAGCTCCCCCTCGAGAATCCAGTGCTCTGTCGTCGAAGAATGTGCACAAATTCTTCCTTGGTCAGATTTCTCATCTGAAAACAGATCAAAGATTCCTAATCAGAAACAAACCCAACAAGATCAAAATATGCAAAATTGATTCAAACTCAAAATCATCCCACCTGTTTAAAATCCTCATCATAATCAATGAGATTGAAATTGATATCAGCATCAACTCCCCTGAACTTGATTGCAGCTCGATCATAAGCCCTGTAATTCAGAAACCCCAAATCAAAAAAATTATCAAATTATCACTAAATTACATCAAACATCTCACACAAACAAGAACAGTTTTTTTTTTTTTCAAAAATCCACCAATAAAGAACCCCAAAACCTTAATTCATCATAAAAATGGAAACTTTTTGCGAAAACTGATCCTTACTCACCTAGCAGCAGCATGAGCAGTGTCGAAGCCACTTGATTAAACCAGACCAAAATTCATTAAAATGCTCAAAATGAGAGAATTGAACAACTTATATAGGACTTTCACATCTTCTTGGGCACTCTGTAACCGCATTGTTCCAACTGATAGAATTAGATTCAACCAACTTATATAGTAAATCCCAAACATTTTATTAAACAAGCTTTGTTCCAGCTTTCCATAGGGAGTACTTCAATAGATGATCTGCAGGAGTAAAACATGTACCTGGTTGGTTGGTACAATACCCATTATCTTCCATATCTTTTGCAGACAGTAAGTAATATGAAATGGTACAATACCCATTATCTTCATATGTTTTTCAAAAAATATTAATAGAAGGTAGATTACCAGCAAGATCACCAGCAACTCTCCCATGGCAGCTTCGCGTCAGCAAGATCACCAGCAGCTCCTCTCACACAAATTGTTCTCAGTAAATGAATCACTGAAACTCATGTCCTTGTAACAAGGAGGAAATTGCAAATGAAAATAATTCTTAATGTGGAGAGGTATAGCATGCATTCAAAACCATGAGGTGTATAAGCGATTTAATCGTAAAGAAAAAAAAATTCAAACACAACTTATATGCTCATTGATACCAGTTAAACATAAAAATAACATGTCTGTAATGGTAAGAACTTAATTCTTGCCCACCAAAAATGTCATCTCAACGAATTAGTTTCACTCATCGTTAAAAATGGAAATTCATTCACCATGAAGCTCTAAATTAGATAAATAGACACTGCAACCAAACTCTGCCCCTCAGTTCAGTTGCCTGCACTCTAGTCCTTTGATCAAGCAGATACCATCCTCTGGTCAATCAATTCTAACTGATATATTTATAAATAAAGAGCTTCTTTCATACCTTCGAAAATGGCTTGAACTTGGCCCCAAGCTTGCCTGCAGAAAACTGTATACAAGGAGTAACAAATGAGACACTTCAACAGATGCAGAGGTTGAAAGACACAGATAGTAAATTTGTGGTTGAAACCAAACATAGAAGTCCAAAGAATATAACATCCAAAGAAGTGTAAAGATCATTCGGTTACATAAAAAGAACCAAATGACATAAAAATCTTGACAGTACACATCAAGATATGATGAACCAATGCACATTTCTTGTCATCAAGTTCAAGAGTAATCAGCACTTGCCATAAACTGGCAGAACATAGAGTGTCAAGGCATGGTACACTGACCTGTCCAACAAGTGAAACAGGTGGCAATGAGATATAATTTTTCAGACAAATCATCACGAGAGATGATTCTCTATAGTCTTACATGCAAAAGCAATATAAACTCCATGCAGTAGCACTAATTAACGAGTGAGCCTGTCATTGCAAAAACAGAAAGCAGCATCATCTTACCAGACGAAACTGGCTGATCAGTACTTGTTGGTGGTTGAATTCCCTGTCACAATTTTTTTGTATTGGTAAGTTTAATATTAAAGCAAGAATTTTTATAAAAAATTAAAAAACATAATCATAAATATAAATTAAGAAGAATGTTCCTAGAAAACAAACTTCTTTGCACTTTCTCAACTTAAAGAGGTCTATTGATTCATGTAGGACATATTCATAGGAAAATTGTATGCAATGATCATTTGATTATAAAGGCATAAGATCAATCCTTCTTGGCTCAGATAAGGCAGGGTCACAGAACCAAAATGAAAGAAAGGAGTGAAAGGGACACTGGTTTTGCTGCTGAGTAAAATTTGTAACAAACAAATTTTAAAAATCCAGGTCTTGCAATCACTTGATCAATGGTAAAATCAACCTTAAGGAAGGGATCACAGGACCCAAAACCAAAGTAGGAAAGGGAAAACCACAGTAAGACCTTAAAAGAAGGGATCACAGGAACCAAAACAAAAGAAGGGATAAAGTGGTACAATCAGCCATCTTAAAATGCAAAAGTATTCTCTAATTGGAAAAAAAAAACCTTCATGAAATCCATCTGTGAATGAGATAAATTAAGATTACTTACAGGCTAATATCCTCCATGCAGATAATACAAGCTACCTCAGATGAGGACTGTGCTGATGGATGACTCTTACGCTCAAGCACGGTTACACCCGCTTCAGCAAATAATCTCTCTCTTCCCTTTTCCACAAGCACTGCAAACAACTTCTCAACATCCCAACAATGATGAATAAGTAAAGTCCGAGAATGTTGCTCGTTTAGGTCTAGCAAATCCATTACTCTACGGAGATCTTCCCTCTGCATGAGTTAAGACTTCTATGTTAATGAAATTACATCCAGCAAACAGAACTATGACTTAACAAAGGAATGAAAATAGAGTGTGAGGGTTCACCTGAGCTGCTAAAAGAGATATGATTTCAGATTGCAATAAACAATAAGTTAGTTTTTTTAATTGAATGAAGAAACATGATATGATCTGCAATATGGATTTCCACAAATTCATTTCCACATACAGATAATGAAAGAGTTGAATCAAGGTTCAACGCAGAGTTAGGATCACAGCAGAAATTGGCAGATCAATGCACACTACAAACACAATATTGGCAGCAAAAGAATAGATTCTTATTGAATGAATGTATAGGCTAATTCGAGATGCCAAATCTCCTTAGAGCAGAGCTCAATGTACAACAGAATTCAGTAAGTAAAAAGGTCCCCAATTGCTCCTAATATTCTTACATTTATAGTAGTATCTAAGATGTAGAAAACTAACCGAAGTTATAAGACTTGACAGACTACAGAACATCTAGACATACTGCCCCCTTCACTAACAGAGCACTAACTGACAGACTCCACCATTTACTAACAGAGCAACCATTTACTAACAGAGCAACTAACTGCACCCTTCATTGCACCCTTCACTGACAGAATACTCCCCATTCACAGTTTTGTTTCTCTATGTCTTTTCCTTGTATAAGTAAATCTGATTGGGGGCCTATCAAAACACTTTCAATCAAAATGTCAATCCATTTACTAAACCAAACTGCAAATGAAATCAGACATTGATAACTGATAAACATTAAGTTCTTTTTATCTCTGCTATCAACAAAAGTAGTAGTATAAGTAGCAGTAGTAAGCAACCAGAGCAGCAGAATAATGTTATAAGCACCAGTTCCATAAACCAACCTTTTTGTAAGCAGTAAACAACACGTACCTGCAGTATACCCATCCACCTAATATATTGCAAGTCGACTCCATAAGATAGATCATTGAGACGATGAAAATAGGCACCTGCACATCAGAAAATTTAATATATATATAAGAACCAGATAACCATATACAATGAAAAAAATATAATGAAACTTAACACAAAAATTGATAAAGGTAAACATACCCTCATCCCTCCTCCTTTATCCGGGCTTGGGACCGGCAATGTAAAAAAGAACCTTTACATTGGCGGAGTTAAAAAAGGGTTGTTATAAATTTAAAAAACATAGGTAAGTATATATATATACATATATTCAACAAGAAAACAACACTACTAAGATTACATATTTGGGACTACCAAATCCAAATTAAAATTACAGATTTGGGACTACCAAAACCAAATCAGCCAGGAGTGTGTAAGTCAAAAAACAAAAATGAACGTATAACTACTAAGTACTACAGTATTGCATGCAAGTCCACAAAAATAGCAAGCATCAAGGATATCCTTCAAGGTTGTAACTACCAAGGTAGTTGTAACTATCAATCATCAAGTTCCACATGATTTTTACACCATACGAAGAAATCACCAACGTCCAAATCCCCCATCATGTCTCCTTTTGGATCACTCTTGTAAAGTTTCACCTCAGTCATATATTTGAAGCATAAGGACAGTCTGATCTCTGTTGCAGGGTTCAATGATCCATGACAATCGCAAGAAAATCGATGGATAGGATCTACAACCTCTTTTGCTATCGCAATGACATTCTTATGCCAATCACAAACTTTGTAAGTCCTTGACACTGAAGGAACATGATTGCTTGGAGAAGGAAACCTCGCAACACCTTGAGAAGATGGTGGTAATGGAGATGGAGGTAATGGATTTTCTGGTTGCCTTGTCAATTGTGCACGGGATGAAGGTGTATCTTCAATTCTTTGTGTCCCTCCTTGTGTTCCCTCTTGTTGATGGTCTCACATAAGTTCCATTTTCAAGTCTCTCTCGTATCCATTGAACATTTTCTTCCAATCTATCATATTTTTCGCTAAATTTTTTACTTCCAATGTTTTCTCCAAAAGCAATGAACGAGCGGGAAGTGAAACATCATACTTCCTTTTAGAGACGGTGGTTCCAACACAACGAACACATCCCCTTTCTTCTTGGCCAAAAACTTGGCTTAGAGGATCATTATCAATAGTGAGGTCAGTGGTACACTGGGTTGAAGATTCTTGAAGGCGACCTTTTTTGCTTTAACTTGTTCCTTAAAAAGAATGAAAAAATAAAATAACACAGGACACAAATAATATTCAAACAACTACAAAGTAAATTAAGAATTGTGTATAAAAGACATCATTGGGCACATACCATATATAGTTCAGCACCATGCGTGGGTTTTCCATCCTTTCCCGTGTGACAAGCAATCTATATATCAGTGCGTGTGACTGGTTCCCCATCAGGGTTCTTCTCAACCTATATACTTGAAAGATTAGTCTCAGCCTATATAGTTAAATGATTATTATTGTACTAGTAGCTAGAAACTCAATTACCATTTCATACTCTACTTCTGCAGCACTCTTTTGGCCACCCCCCATACATACTTTGAAGCCTTTTTGTTTTTGGCATTTTGGGCTCTAATTGCCTTCGATACAGGGGTGCTCTCATAGCGAACAAACTCCTTCCAATCCTCCTCTCTTACACCATTTGGAACATGCTTATCTTGTTCCTCAATGGTAGGATACTTATCCAAATAGTCCTTCCTAAGATCTCCTTGAACCTTCTGAAATGTTCTGGCATTTTCAAATGCACATTCCTTTTCACATAATTTGGGATGTCGTATTCAAGCTGCAAATAAGCCATTGAGATATAAGTTGACAATAAAATAAGACATTATGAAAATCAATGATGTAAAATCTCACCTTGAGGCCATTCCACACATCCTCTTTGTAGTTGTCAGTAACATGGTGCCAACCCTTGAATTTCATGGGCACAAGGGTTTCAACAAGCTTTCGAATGTGTTTATTGAAATTTCTAGCATCAGGTCCAACTGCTAAACCATGGACATTGAACTGTATGGTCTTTTTAACTTCACTGTCATAATTTGTAGATGTAGTGACATCATTGGTGGAGAGATTGTCGCGAGTACTACCCATTTCTATCAATGACATTATAGATATTAACCATTATCAAACAAAAAGAAATAAGAAACAACTATTTACACTACATTTATAGATAGTTTCCTTCCACAACATATCACCACAAATAGATTTTTATAAAGTATTGGAAAAGCCAATCTAAATACTTAGCTACAAAGCTTCCCTTTCCCAACTCAAAAGTCAAAATAAGAAACAAAGACAAAATAATTGGTCTCAACCAAAGAGGATGACTAAAATAGCATTAGAAATGCATCAAAAAATATTGTAGCATAGTCAATTAAAATTCCAGTAAGCTCTTCAGGTTGGGGTTGTCTTTCAAGATGCTTTGATACACAGTGGGAGTTTCCCTTTGAGGCCCATGAATTGGCATAAGAAGCAAATTAGTTTACTAGAATAATATCTAAGAGTGTCTGCTTAATCAACTAGTATTCAATAGACATGGAATACATGGGAGTACCCTACTACCTCCATCTTTCCAATCGATTAGTTTCAGTTCATCTGATACCAATTTTGCACCCAAGACTACTAGGTTTAAGAAAGCAAACTAAACTTACAGTCTAGAACAGATAGTTGAACACAGGAGAAAGAACATACAGAAATAGTAAAACACACAGATAAAAATAGACAAGAATAACAATAATCATTTAAAGTTAATTCTTTGAACAGTTAAAGAGAACGGTGCCGATACTCGGTTACCGCTAGTATAACAAGGTGTTCATCCAAGAATTGTTCTTAGAATTGTTTTGAGAAAACAAATAGAAATAAAGATATGCTTTTATTGATACTACCTCCATCTTTCCAATCAGTTTCAGTTCATAAGAGATTTAATATCCTGAGGAGTCCACCTGTGTAATTGAAATTTTTGCTCCTTGAAGATTGCGCGAGATTGGTTCGACAAGTTAGGTTTCAATATTACAGGGCAATGTTCAAAGGGTTACATACTTCATAGCTTAATTTTTTCTAGGATTTAAGTTTAATGTAAAGTTGCTTACTATTTTAGCAGACCAATCTCAAGGGAGTTTTTGAAAAACAGAAAAATTGTCATGTATAAGGTCTAATATACAGTCCATACTAGATATATGCTCAAGTAAAAGAAGGCCACCCAAAATAATAATGATAATAATAATATTAGTAATAACAATAATAATAAGGGTTAGTTGTGATTTACAACCATAATAAATAGCTAATATGAGATCACCCGAATAGATATCCGTATTGCAGTCATAACCAAGACTAACAGTTTCCGTCCCTTGACTGTTAAACACCTCACGTGCCTAATTTTGTTGACAAAATTACCCTTGAGTAAAGAGAGGACGAGAGGGGAAGGTGGCAACGGTGGTGGGTGGCGATGAACCGATCATAGATGGGGGGAAAGATAGGGTCAGCGGCTAGCAGTGGGGTGGTGGTGAACTGTTGATGCATAGAGAGAAAAAAAAAGAGGGGAGGGGATCTGGGGTGGTGACAAACTGAAGAGAGAAGGAAAAAGGAGGGAGGGTGGGCAACTGAAATCATACCTCAATAAAATAAGAATTCTCAGCCTCATTAAATGTGTTTATGAAGTATGAACTTAAACAAATTATTCTTCAATTATACCTCAATAAAAGATAAGTTGAGAATTCAACATATACCTTATCCTCTTCGAGTTTCTGACGGATCTTCTCCCTTGCTTTTCTCTCTTCCTCCTTCTCTGCTTTCCGCAAAGCAATTATCCTACAACAAGAAAATGAATCTATTTTAGTTTTAGGGGGCAAACAAATAAATTGCACAGAAATGGGTGAAGTGAAACAAGATAATGGTGAAGACTGAAGACAATAAAACATTTTCCAACCAAAAAGATTTTTCGTATCAAGACAAACCGTTTTCTTTCTTTATCTTCCTCAATCCGCTTTGCTTCAAGAAGTTCCTTACCTATACGAATTCTCTCCTACAAATAACGGTACTATTAGGTTAGACATTATTAATGCCTGACCAAAAATATCAACAGAATGCAAAACTCTTTCAAATTTTGTCCAAAATATGTCCTAGAACTATGCATCAACCAAGTTGAAATCCTAAATAGCAGTGTTCTAAAAATCGGTCTAGGCGGCCGCCTAGGCGCTAGAAGGTGGAAAACCGCCCAGATTAATGCCTGGGCGGGCAGTCTGGGCGGGTCTGGGCGGGTCTAGGCGGGGTCTAGGCGGACTCTAGGCGGGGTCTAGGCGGTCTGGGAGATTTTTTTTTTATTTTTTTATTTTTTATTTTTTAATAAGGTTGATTGTGTTCTTATTTTATTTTTCTTTCCTATTTTTTAGAAATAAACTATTTAATTGTTTTTTTAGAAAATCTCGGGAATGGGCTTTGATGATGATGATGATGATGATGATATGTCTAAATGTAGCGAAGGATGATTACTTAATGGAATTCTCAAAGGATCTGCCGGTACCAATTTTACTAATGTAGATTTTATCAAACATAACTGAGGTTATTCATGCAATTTGAAGAAAAATAAAAGATTACACAAATTCAAATTTATATAAAGTACCCATCATGACCAACTTCAGTCATTTGAGTTTTAATAAATTTTGTTCACGATTGTTAATTTTTAATGTTTTTAAATTTTGCATATGTATATTGACATTAAATTGGATGTAATTGATAAGGTATTATGCTTAACTTTTGTAAATTATTAAAGTTATAATACAAAACCTAAGACCGCCTAGGCACCCGCCTAGGCCCCTGGGCGCTAGGCACCTGCTCGCCGCCCGCCCAGCGCCTAGCGATTTTTAGAACACTGCTAAATAGGGAAAATCAAAACAGGGAAAAGTCTAATACATCTTAAATAGTCAGTAGGTTATAGTGATTACTCAAAAGCATTAGCTGTAAAGCCATTAACCTACTAATATTTACATCCTCTTCCATTATGTTTTTTTTTTTTCAATCATTTTTTAAATGGCCTTATATAATATACATCAAGTAACTACATTAAAGTTGGCCATAGATCAATAGAGCTTATATAAACACACCTAATGAATGAGTGAGACAATCAAACTTGGGAAGTCGACTTACAATGTGAAAAAGAAAGTGCAAGTAAGAAGAGAAAATGTTAATATATTCTGTCAGATGCATTAAATCCATAACTATGCAACTTCCCAATCCCATAATAAAATTTTGAATCAGAAAGAAAAAGACAAGTCATTGGTGAACCATAAAATGTCAATGCTCGGAACACCAACAATTAAAGCCATTTTTATATTAGAAACACGCTTCGTTTTGTTACTATCCAAATGATCGACCCAAAAAAAAAAAAACTCGCAAAGTGTATCTCAATTTCTATCACTAGTGTGTATTACTTTCAAATAGTTTGTTTGAGAAGAGCAGCTCAGCCGTAGCTATTCAAATTTCTATCAGGAAATATTAAGCAGATCGAAACAAAACAGATTCAACAAATTTCTGTGTGTTTGTTTGATGAACTATTAAGCAGGAAAACTAAACAGATTCACTTCTTCTTGTTTCTCTTCACACTCTCCTCTGCTCCTCTTTCTCACTCTGATTTTCTAACAAACCCTAAAATGAAATCATCAACAAAGGTTTATCAAACAATCAACAGAATCATGCATCAACGAAGGGCTAAAACATTACTTCAATCTAACATGTCTTGAAAAAATTCAAAAAAAAAAAAAAAAAATTCAAGAACTGAAGTAAGTAAAAAACAAATGCATTACCAGACCAAGCCGTTCCCCGGCCCGAAAGATCCTCCACTGATTGATTATGGTTCACTTCTTCTTCTTTCTCTTCACACTCTCCTCTGCTCCTCTCTCTGACTCTGATTTTCTAAGGAACCCTAAAATGAAAATGGAAGGAGGCGAAACCAAATCGTGAAAGTGTTCTCCACAAGCTGATTTGAAACGAAAATGGTCGACACTCTCCTTTACTCCTCTCCTCTGCGCCAATTTTTTTCGCAATAGGTCGAAACTCTTTTTCGCAATGATCGCACAACACTGTTTTAATTTCCCCAATTTTTTTCGCCAAAGCGCGAAACCCGTTTTCGCCAGAGCGCGAAACTCCTCTCTCCACACAGGCGGCATGTGCAAAACACTCTTGTTTAGCCACGGTTTTTGGCCGTTGCCCATTATAGCCACGATTTTTTTCCGTGGCAAATGAACCCACGGTTTAGAGCCGTGGCCAGCTTTTGGGTAGTGATTATAGCCACGGTTTGTTATTTTTATAGCCACGGTTTTAGGCCGTTGGCCACGATATCCACGGTTTTTTGCCGTGGCAAATAAACCAACGGTTTAGAGCCGTGGCCATCTCCGTGTAGCTAAATAGGCATTTTGGTGTAGTGTACTATCTTGTATTGCAGATCGAGGGTTGCGAAATCACTATCTTGAATTGGCAGAATTGGTACGTCTTGATTTGTGGATAGAGGCTAGCGGATACACTATGTCCTATAGACAAAATTCGCCCATACTCGGTGTTGTAGTTCTTTAGGCGTCTGACTATCAGGATTCAACTATCTAATACCAACACCATAGCACAAGGGTGTTGACTCTGGCGAATTTACCAAATGCGATCTCTCTCAGAAGTGAAGAAGAATGAATAACTCTAGAAAAAATTAATGTGTTGAAGAACTCGTTTTTCTCTTCAATATATAGAGAACAAAATGGTGTGTTGATCAAACACATCCTTTCTTAATTCAAAACAAGGCTTGAAGTGCAAAAGACACATAATTTCTTAATTAAAACAAGGCTTGAAGTGCAAAATACACATCCTTTCTTAATTCAGACACATCCTTTCTCTTCAATATTTGTTATTTTCTATACACACTCCAACAATACCCCACATTTGTATAGTAAATATACAGAGTTGTCTTTTGGAGAGAAACTTAGACACAATATGCATTGGGAGAGGTGTCTTTTGGACTTGAACATTCCTTAGTGAATGCTTATCGGATTTACCGGTGACGCAGTGTGTATAGGAGACATTGAACTGTTCACCATGTTTAGTAAATCATGACAATGAACATCTCACATATCATAAATTCACAATTTTCAATTCATACGGTTGTGTTCATTTTGGTCTTGAACAAATTTCGGATTCATGAGAGCTTTAGAGAACTCAGCCATATCATTCTCATAAATGTGACCCCACATTTACTCCCATATAGGTGACACTTATAATATTAATACCCTGTTGTATTCATCTTATCTCTCAAAAGATTAGTGTCATTAAGAATAAATAAATATTCACCCTGACCATCATAGGTAGTATACATTTCTTATCATAGGAATGAGTAAGTGTGTACACTCTATTATTTGAGTTTCACCTAACTAGTTTGCCTTTTTGAACTTAGGCCTTAGAATTCCATTTGGCTAGGTTAGGTTTCCACCAGGTATACTCCTTATTGGATTGGCTTTAAGCCCATTCCCTTGATAATTTTAACACTTGCTCTTTTAGTATACCCTTTGTAAATTGATCCGCAATATTCTTCTTAGACTTCACATAGTCAATTGAAATGATCCCAACTTTGAGCAATTGTTTTATAGTGTTATGCCACTACACCAAAAATACCCATCAGCAACGGTTTGGGACCATGGGGGTAACCTATTGTCACGGCTTAGAGGCCTGGCCATTTGAGGTGTCGCCAAATCACCATTGACGGCTATAAACCGTGGTAACACATATTAGCAACGATTTTATGTTCGAGGACGCTTGATGATTTTCTGCATTTAGCCACGGTTTAGCCATGACTACCCGGCATGGCTAGATGCTCCACCTTCCATAACCGTGGCAACATATATCACTTATTTTGAATTTCTTATCTCATAGCCGTTGCAAGCATAATGGCCACGGTTTTAAGCCGTGGCAAGCATGAAGTACCATGGTTTTAAGCCGTGGCCAGTCAAAAAAAAATTCAAAAAAAAAAGAAATCTGGTTTGTTGCGAGGGTTTGAAACCGTTGTAAATTAATATAATCGAAAAAAAATTACATTTTTTTTGCTGCTGCAGCAAAATCACAGCCCCACACCTGCAAAATCAGTCCTTACTAAGATTGACCAGACACTTGCCATGTGGCGTGTACCCGTCCTACGACACGGCTACCGTGTCATGCCTCCGACACGAATAGGATTCCACAAACTATATGCTAGATAAATACAAAATCAACCGTAAATGGAACCTTGAAATTGCATTCAAATGAAGCCAAGTATCTATTAAATTTGTAGAAGTCATGGACGCTACATTGCATGACGCTATATTGACAAGTCATGGAAGCATGTAACAAAAGAAACTTGTAGAAGAAGAATTCAATTAAAAAAATATACTTACTGCTGCCTGCACTAATCGTTGTAATGCAAGAGCCGACTTTGGGTCAGATGACGAAACTCTATCTACAGATGTAACTCTTAATGTAGACCCAGGCTGCGGAGGTGGTAAATCAAGGACTATTGTAACCGCTTCCAAAGCTGTGTGTTTCCCATCGGGTCCAGCTCCAACAAGGCATGTCTGGAAAAGAAAAGATACAAATATTTTCAAAAAAAAAAATATTGTAGTTATAAAACTGTTATGAACTGATTTGCTGTTGCTATGTTCTGCAGGATGGAAACAATCCTATACAGATCTACTGACAGATTCCAAGCAATAGATGGATATTGAACTTCTTTAACCAATTACAATGTAAACGTTTATTGAACTTCGTCTAAAAAAGGATATCTGTATTATTATCAACCAAACTCTTTAACTATTTCCAACTTAAAATTGTACTGAGCCCACTAAAAAAATAAATGCCGCAAGCAGTGTTCTAAAAATCGCTAGGCGCTGGGCGGGCGGCGAGCAGGTGCCTAGCGCCTAGGGGCCTAGGCGGTCTTAGGTTTTGTATTATAACTTTAATAATTTACAAAAGTTAAGCATAATACCTTATCAATTACATCCAATTTAATGTCAATATATATATGCAAAATTTAAAAACATGAAAAATTAACAATCGTGAACAAAATTTATTAAAACTCAAATGACTGAAGTTGGTCATGATGGGCACTTTATATAAATTTGAATTTGTGTACTCTTTTATTTTTCTTCAAATTGCATGAATAACCTCAGTTATGTTTGATAAAATCTACATTAGTAAAATTGGTACCGGCAATTCCTTTGAGAATTCCATTAAGTAATCATCCTTCGCTACATTTAGACATATCATCATCATCATCATCAAAGCCCATTCCCGAGATTTTCTAAAAAAACAATTAAATAGTTTATTTCTAAAAAATAGGAAAGAAAAATAAAATAAGAACACAATCAACCTTATTAAAAAATAAAAAAATAAAAATAAAATAAAAATCTCCCAGACCGCCTAGACCCCGCCTAGAGTCCGCCTAGACCCCGCCTAGACCGCCTAGGCCGCCTAGACCCCGCCCAGACCCGCCCAAACCGCCCAGACTGCCCAGAACCGCCCAGACTGCCCGCCCAGGCATTAATCTGGGCGGTTTTCCACCTTCTAGCGCCTAGGCGACCGCCTAGACCGATTTTTAGAACACTGGCCGCAAGTGCAGAAACTATCACAGGAAATGTAATGATTTTTTAATCACTCAGAACAAATACTTATTTCCGTTACCAGAACACCCTTGATTTGTTCAGCAGTCCCATGCTTCAAGCGCTCCAGATATGTCTCAACTTTACAGCTGATTGCAAGGTGCCAACATGACCCTCACACTAGAACTAAATTGCATCAATATCACGAAGACAAAGTGGAAAGACTTCAGAAGTGGCATATATTTGCTTCTCTATACAATCATAAATGGGAACAATGTTCAAATTGCGTTCTCCATGTTTCAGTTTGTAATAAAGCTGTAGTGGCATGGTCATGAATTGTAATGCTAGTGAACATGAACAAAATACATTGAAACAAAATACAAAGAAAGAAATTTTTTTATATACAGTTTGCAAACACGCTCTTCAAATTGTAATGAGTTTGCCCTCCCATGACCATACACCAAGGATAGAACAATTGCATGAAATGCTAGCAACAGAACACATGGATGGATATGGTTCTACCCCATCACACAAATACATAAACCAGACCAAACCCAAACAAAAATTAATTAGTACAATTAAAAAAGAAAGGGTAGAACCTTGGAACCTTCACCCTATGCAGAGCTCATATGATTGTAGTTCACATCAACCCGGTACAAATATAAGACCGAAGGCTAGCTTGAAAGCTTTAGACCTTTGGAAGCAAGGTGACCAAGCCTCCAACTTTGGCCCTGGAAAATGCAGGTAACCATTAATAATTTCCTCAAACTGGAAGACCTTATTTTTCCATATCGTAGCGCTGAAATCAAATTGGTAACTGGCCATCAACATGATTTTATCATAATCAAAATGGCAAAAGTAGCTTCTTTTCACTAAAAGTGGTGTAAGAACTGCACATGAATTCCATTGAAATCGAAAGACATCGAATAGATGATACAATTCAAATGAAATGAAAGCCCTCTGGAAAGACATTCATATTACTTTCTCATTATAATTCTCACCAATAAAAATGGTGAACTGCAGTCCCAGCCTTTAATCAAACAACTTAACCACATTTTGAAAAATCAACATGCTGAACTGCAGACATCAAAGATTTCATTGTGCCAGACGAGACACCCTCTAACACGAATAAGTAAACAATTCCCCCTCAAAACCTTTTAATATTAGATATTACTTATTGTGGGAAACAGTAAATAGGCTCACAAGAGATTGCTTTATAAGAGAGCTAGGCATTTCATTTTGAACTAATAGGCTCACAAGAGAGTTAAACTAGCAAATAAACCATTACAGAACAATGCATTCATAGGAGAGAGTAGACCTTATACCAAATGCATTTCCAGCAGTAACAGAACCACCAACTTCTTTGAAACTTGGTCTGAGCTTCCTTAATTTTGCAGGATCAAACTGAAATGAAAAAAAAGTGGTGACAGATCAGCATGTGAATCGTGACAAATAAAGCAAGTAGATTGAAATCAATAAATCAAATTGACAGGACATACTCCCTGATTGCATCGTGGACTATGGACTGAGACTCTCTGTTGAATCTGTAGGGTGTGGGGTAAGGGTAACTATAAAACTGACCTCTACTTCTGTAGTAGATTCAGCTTGAGATTGGTATCTGTTTCTTTTTAGATCTTATTTCATTATTTGACTTTCTAAACTTACTAATTTTACACTTTATTTTTCATTGTTAATAGAAATGTCAACAATTAATTTACAAACAGCAACTTAAACAAACTTCAGAGAGGAACCAGATATCCAACTGCCCCTATTGAAACAAATAACATTCAACTTCACCTCATTGTGTTTTCATGAGACGGATATTAATGAAAACCCTTTTCAACACAAAAATGGCTGCAAATGGATCATCAAAACTAGTTTACACTAAATAAGTAAGAGACGCTGCTTGAAAGACAATAAATCGCATAACAAACATCTTTTTTACCTTTCCTAGTCCTTCATCCTTGTCAACCAAGGTTGGTGGTATTCCTCTCCCTCCAAAAACCTCAACCTGCAGAGATGACCATGCTAGGCAATGAAAATTTCTCACAATTTATAAGTATGCTTCAACAGAATATGCTAGAAGCCTCACCGGAGCTATTGTATAAAATCCTTTTTTACCTTTCCTAGTCCTTCATCCTTTATAAGTAAGCCTCACAGAATATGCAAATCCTTGTGCTGCTGACTACCCTTTTTGAGAAACTATGGCAATTGTATAAAATCATGTAGTTGAGTCAAACTAATTAGCATCCAACTGAGACAGATCCACAACAACAACAAGAACAAATAGGAAAATCAATAAACTTGGCACGTGAGTAATCATGCATTCCATCACCTGCGAATATTTGTGACCCAGAAAGCCAGTAAAAAATGATTGTCCTTCCATGCAACAAACCAGTGTTGCACTAAAAAGTCAATTTGCAGAGTGCAAACACAACCTTAGCCACAACATCCAAACAGATACATTTATGTAAATGTATGCTAAAAATAAAAACAGGTGTAAAAATGCCTCAAAATATATACTTGACGGCTTTCATGATTCCCTCTAAGAATGGTAATCCGTTGATGGTAGCACACTTTCAGAGCCACCAGAAGCTGAAGAAATAAGCTAATGAGTATCGTGACAAATACCTTTTTACCAAAAACTACAAATCAAACAGGGATGAGACATCTTTATGTGGTTCAGCCTGTTCAAACTTGAAATACCCCTAGCCACAAAAATATTCAAGTCCGAATGTAGTTCTGTTTTTGTTTTGGTATGCATGCTATAAAAATAAAAAATAAAATAAAATAAACCCTTCTGGTTTCCATCATGATATCCGGTATATTTAGTGTTACTAGTACATCATGGTACATCGTGTTAAAATTGGACTGCAATCCAACATGACATCCAATATCTTTTCTTTTATGCAGATCATGAAAGTCAAAAAATTACTCCAACCACTATGTACCAATGTGAAAATTTGAACAGTAATTTGGCTGATGAAAGACAGCTGATGAAAATTCGGCTGTGAACAACGAATACATCCATGCATTTACTGTGATTAATCCCAGTAACCTCATCAAAAGAGGAATCAATCAGATGAGAAGACAAACATAAAACCTTAATAAACAATTGAACTAGAGAAATATATGTACCTTGTAAAGAGGAATCTTTTTCACACTAGCACCTGCGAGTTTCAGTCTGCTGAGTTTGTTGCATATATATAAGAACCAGATAACCATATCACAATGAAAAAAATATAATGAAACTTAACACAAAAATTGATAAAGGTAAACATACCCTCATCCCTCATCCCTCATCCTTTATCCGGGCTTGGGACCGGCAATGTAAAAAAGAACCTTTACATTGGCGGAGTTAAAAAAGAGTTGTTATAAATTTAAAAAACATAGGTAAGTATATATATATATATATTCAACAAGAAAACAACACTACTAAGATTACTTATTTGGGACTACCAAATCCAAATTAAAATTACAGATTTGGGACTACCAAAACCAAATCAGCCAGGAGTGTGTAAGTCAAAAAACAAAAATGAACGTATCACTACTAAGTACTACAGTATTGCATGCAAGTCCACAAAAATAGCAAGCATCAAGGATATCGTTCAAGGTTGTAACTACCAAGGTAGTTGTAACTATCAATCATCAAGTTCCACATGATTTTTACACCATATATCGTTCAAGGTTGTAACTACCAAGGCAAAAAAAAGGTTTTAGGATTGATCACAATAGACTACGGTAGCTATGGATGTCATATAAGGCAAGTAGAAACTATCAAAATGGTGTGTCCCTCCATTCCAAGATAGTCTCGGTGTCAACTCCCTCAACCTTAACAATATAAAAATTGCCATCTTTCCAAACCATTCTTTAATTTTTGCCATGTATTCTTTTGTTGATTATCCAATCTTAATTGCATTTTTAACCCCAAATGAAGTAAAGAAATTGTATTTAGTTACATACAATATTTATTTAGAATAAACAACAACAGATAGTGTTTATTTAGATAAAATAAGTTATTCTACCTAAGACATCAACATCAAAGCCATTGTAGTATAAGAATGAAAAGATAAGACATGATGATATCTTTACCATCTCCATGGTAAATGAATAAACAACAACAGACAGTGTTTATTTAGATAAAATAAGTTATTCTACCTAAGACATCAACATCAAAGTCATTGCAGTATAAGAATGAAAAGATGAGACATAATGATATCTTTACCATCTCCATGGTAAATGTAAATCCATATATGGGGCTTTAAATTAAATTAACAAGCCAAAGCAAATCTAATATGACATTTTTTTATTTCATATGCTAATGCATAGCACATCAAAACAGTTTTGTCCAGAAGAATAGGCCTAGTAAAGCTATAAAAACATAAAACTACAAACTCACCTTTTTCCTGATCAAACGAGAGCATCTGTCCATAAAGGTATTTGTCTCCCCTTCGATCCTATTTCCCTGGAAAATAGTAACTTAATTGATATTTCAGATCTATACATAGTAAAGCAAGGACAGGGAGTAAGATAGCAATGGTTTAAACATAGTATAGGGAGGAGTGTGAGGGAGAATGACGTCTGCTTAATAGAAAGAATAAATAAGTTAACAATTCGGCTAATGAAGAAAAATGCTAAGATTGAAAGAGTATGCATAAAACAAATATAAATAAGATGAATCAAGAAACTTTAATGCAAATAACAGATAATCTTTCAATCAAAAAATCCAAATGACGATCTACTGACACTATTCAGGTTGTTGACAGTAGTTTCTTTAGTCACTCCTATAAATACAATAGTTTTGTTTCGTTGACTGGTTATGATTATCATACTTTATTCAAATGCACCCCTAATGATCTTCTAGAGCATTGAATTCTAGAGAAATTTATAGGCCTATTCAACATTGACCAAACAATAATTGCATTGCCTCGTCATAAGACGGAAAGCTAGGAATGGAGTGGGAGGAGCAAACCTTTCTAAGGAACATTTAAAATTCTTATAGAACTTAAGATTATTAAGAACAATTACAAACACATGAATGAAAAAATGAGTATGAAAAGAAATTAGGTCGATACAATGTTCAAACTACTATTCTAGAATAAACTAAATTTTTTTATTTCTATAACTACTATGTTCAAACTTCACATTTTCCAGGTGAAACGAGGGACTGACTTTTTCATACACGAGGAAAAACTGCTTTTTATCTGGGTCAGGATAAGTGTGTGCTACACTACAGTACAGATTACAGGTCTAACACAAAAGAATCCAGCCTCGAGTCTTAAAAGATTTAGAGTGATAGAACACATTAGGCACCTCAAATCTCATCAAGCTTTCATTTTTTGTATTCATTTATTACTCGTATATTCTGGAGTTTGGCAAACTCGTATTTGAAAAAAAATGGAAGGAAACAGTCCAATTATCCCTAATTAGACAATGTAATAAGATAAATTCTTATAGAGCAAAGAAACACTTGAGAGCATGCCATGTTCAAATCAATTCTTTCCTTCATCAGAAACTATCTTCCTCTTGAAGCTCGGGAAACATCTGCAGCAAACAACATATTATCTTATTACCAGGTCGTCCATCACAGGAAAAATACAGAACATAGCGGCAATATTTAAGATTTATTTCTCGAGGTAAAACCATTTTGCAATCACTAACTTGGGTCATCTCTTTTTGGTCCAAAATGAATTTCATTCTCCTTATTGGTTCTTACAAATTCGACAATAAAGTCATACAAACTAATAAAAAAAATGTTTTTTTAATTACCTACCTTCTCCTTGACTACTTGATCCAAGTTTCACTAGTAGATATTCCTTGTCAAGATCAAATTTTAAGAAAGTCAAAATCAATTCATTCTTTTACACATAAAACTGTGAAATCAATCCAACATCAACAGTGATAGGGAAGATCAACACTGAAATGGACTCATCCAAAGTTTTGATTCAATCTCTATCTCTCTCAAGAGAACCCCATTTCACAGCCACCACAGAATTACATGGGAAAATTTGTGATGAAGTGGTAAACATGAGATTAATTTCAAAACAATATGCAAATTACAATAAAGAAACACAAATCAAGCAAAATCGATTAAAGCAATTTACAAACCCTAAACTAAGTCGCTCAGATGCTCTGACACCTCAATCGATCGCAACAACTGGGTTGATTGAATTCATTGAATCTGAGTGAAGAAGCTCAATCAATTGGGTCTGTAGACGAGAGAGTAGCGTTGGTTCTTGAACCCTAACCCTTGCACCCCAAAAACCAAAACCCACTCTTTTGATAAGCTTCAAAACAAAGAAACAGTCGAACCAAAGAAAAAAAAACCTACCCAACCTAAATGGAGCGATTCTTTGCTTTCCTTCCCTGCTCCTCACCCTGATTTGAAACGAAAATGGAGCGATTCTTTGCTTTCCTTCCCTGCTCCTCACTCTCCTCTGCTTTCCTTCCCTAAAATGAAAATGGAAGGAGGCGGGACCGCCAATTTTTTTGCAAGACCACGAAACTGTTTTCACAATGGCGCCAAAGCAAACACAGGTGCATTTTCTTTTTATAGCCACAGTTTTGGGCCGTGGCAAATAAACTAACAATTTTGAGTCGTGGCCATCTCCGTGTAGCTAATCAAGCCTTTTGGTGTAGTGACGATTTTAGGCTCTAGCCACGGTTGTGGGCCGTGGCAAAAAAACTAACGGTTTTGAGCTGTGGCCATCTCCGTATAGCTAATCAAGCCTTTTGGTGTTGCCACCGCCTTATGTGCTTAGACATGCCATTCTAAATGTTATTTTTCGCTAGCGCAATGGCTGCCATGCAGTCATAGTGAATACATATAGCAGTCACAGGTTGAGGCCATAACATAATATCTTATAAAAAAATTTCTCAACCAATCTGCTTATTCAACAGTCTGATCTAAGGCTATAAATTCAAATTGCATTGTGGAACGTGCTATACACATTTGTTTTTGTGATTTTCACGACAATGTTGCCCCACAAAGTGTAAATACATATCCACTTTTGGATTTCGCAATTTTACCGGATATCCAATTAGCATTTGTATATCCTTCCAAAACTAGAGGATATTTTATATAATGTAATCCATAGTTAATTGTGAACTTCAAGTATCGCAATACTCTGACCAAAGATACCCAATGGTCCTTAGATGGTTTGATAGTATATCTAGCCAATCTATTTACTGAGTAAGCAATATCCAGTCTAGTACAATTTGTAATGTATTGTAGTTTCTCAATGATACGCGAGTATTCCAATTGTGAGACACTTTCTCCCTTATTCTTCTTGAGATGACAACTTGGATCATAAGGTGTTTTAGCCGAATTGCTACCAAAATGACCAAATTTTTGCAAAATTGTTTCCACATAATGTGATTGGGTAAGTATGTAGCCATCATTATTTTTCAGAATTCTTATTCCCAAAATTACATCAGCTTTACCCATATCTTTCATATCAAAACTCAGATTTCAATAATTTCATAATTGAGTTTATGATATCCAAGTTTGGTCCCATGATGAGCATGTCATCAACATACAAGCATACACTGACACTAGAACCATTGTCAAATTGTTTGATATAAACACATTTATCACATTCATTGATCTGAAATCCATGTGATATCATTGTATGATCAAAATTTTCATGCCATTGTTTAGGTGCTTGTTTAAGTCCATAAAGAGACTTTACAAGCTTACAAACCTTTTTCTCTTGGCATTTTGCCACAAAACCTTCGGGTTGCCCCCCATATAGATTTCTTTATCTAATTCACCATTTAAAAATGTTGTTTTACATCCATTTGGTGTATCTCCAAATTGTAAATAGAAGCAATTGCAATTAGCATCCTAATGGATGTAATTTTAGTCACTGGTGAGTCAGTGTCAAAGAAATCTAGCCCTTATTTTTTACGGTATCTTTTGGCTACTAGATGAGTCTTATATTTTTCTATTGTACCATCAGGCTTTAACTTTCTTTTAAAAATCTATTTGTAACCTATTGGCTTACAATCTGGAGGTAAATCTACTATATCACGTATGGTTTTGTAAGATAGAATCAATTTCACTATTTATTGCTTCTTTCTAATAAATAGATTCAGAAGAGGTGATAGCTGCTTTGTAGGTTTGTGATTCACCCTCAGTAAGAAATGTTAAAAAGTAAGGTCCAAAATATCTAGCAATCTTAACTTTTTCCCCTCTCATTGTCTCTACTTGTTGTTTTTTGGACAACTGATGTAGACTCATTCGGTTCCAAGTCTGTCTTGAACACCGGATGATGAAGCATCATTAACATGATTAAAATCATGTGTTTTTCTTTTATTTCCAGTAAACCTATCATTGTAAGGAAAGATATTCTAAAAAAATTCAACATCATTGGACTCAATGATAGTATTTGTATGAATATCTGAAATTTCCGATTTAATGACTAGAAACCAGTATGCTACACTATTATTGGCATATCCAATAAACATACAGTCAATCATCTTAGGTCCAAATTTAACCCTTTTTGGAAGTGGTACTTGAACCTTTGCTAGACAACCCCACACTTTCAGTATTTTATAGGATGGTTGTCTTTTGTTCCATTTTTATCACTTTTCTTTGGTGTGATTTTATTCAAGATGATGTTTGCAGTAAGCACGACTTCACCCCACATTTTTAATGACAACCCAGAACTATTCAACATGGAAATAATCATGTTTTTCAAAGTTCTGTTTTTACGCTCTGCAACCCCATTCTGTTGGGGAGTGTAAGGTGGAGTCGTAAGATGAATAAATCCATGTGAAGCACAAAATTCTATAAAGACACTTGAGTCATATTCTCCTCCTCAATGATCTTAGAATTTTGATTTTCTTGTTTAATTGATTTCGACTCCAGCTTTATATGTCTTGAACATATTTAAAGCCTCATCTTTAGTATGTAGTAAATAAACATAACAATACTTATTATAATCATCTATGAAAGTAATGTAATAATTCTTTCATCCACGAGGTGGGTTTGATTTGAAATCACCCAAATCTGTATGAATTAATCCTAACAATTCATTTGATTTTTCAATTACAGACTTATAAGATTTACTAGCAAATTTCGATTCTACACAAGTTTCACACTTATGTAAATTGTCAATTGTACATTTAGGTAGTAAACCAAGATTAACCATTCTACGTAAAGATCTAAAATTAACATGTCCTAATCTATCATGCCATAATAAAGAAGACTCAAGCAAGTAAGTAGAATTATTATTTATATTATTACTGGCATCCAAAATTAATACATTGAGTTTAAAAAGCCCTTCAGTCAAGTAGCCTTTTCCAACAAATGTCCCCCCTTTAGTGAAAACGAACTTGTCAAATTCAAATACAAGTTTAAAGCCTTTTTTACTTAGAACTGGACCAGACACAGCCAACAACATTTGCAGTAGATGCATTGCCCATGAATAACTTTTCTTCACCATTGATAGGAGTGTAGGTGATAAACATATTTCGATTTCCACATATTGACTTCAGAAACACCAACAAAGTCTTCAGCAATATTGGTTTGGGTTTTATTGTTTTATTGTTTCTACATACCCAACATGCATCTTTAATTTGTTTGAAATTCTTCCCTCTTGGAGCAAGTGCATGTGAGTGTGGACGTTTTCCATCATACTTGTTTTTCTTTTTTTAAATTTTGTACTTAGGCTTGGACTTGTTTTCATCCTCGACAACATTGGCTTTGGCGTCGAACTCAGAAGTATTCATTCCCTCACTCTTGTGGTGATCTTCTTGAACCCTTAATTTGATAACCAAATCCTCCATTGTCATATCAATCTTCTTATGTTTGAGATGAATCTTGAAATCATTCCAAGATGGAGGCAATTTCTCAATGACAGCCCCGACTGCAAATTGGTGTGGCAATTCCATTCCCTCTGCAGCAAGTTCTAGGATCATAATCTGGAGTTCCTCCACTTGGTTCACAATAGTCTTCGAGTCTATCATTTGGTACTTTAAAAGTTTTCCAATGATAAACTTCTTTGAACCAACATCTTCAATTTTATATTTATTCTCCAGGGAATCCCAAAGTTCTTTTTTCTGTTTTGTATGATCTATACACATCATACAACGTATCATCGAGACTATTTAGGATATAGTTCTTGCATAAAAACTCATTATGTTTCCATGCATCAATTGCATTAAACTGATCTGTGGAAATATCATCTCCTTCAGTAACAGGAATATCTTCCTTGACAATATGAGCAAGGTTCAGGGTTGTTAGATAGAACAACATTTTATGTTGCTAGAGTTTGAAATCCATACCCTTGAACTTGTCTGGTTTCTCAACATGAGGTTTGACGCCATTAACTTATTATTCCATATTTTTGTCTATAGATTGATGGAGAACAATTAGAACAATGTATAAATTTATTTGAAATAAATAATATAACAATACAAATATTATTTGCATTATAAATTGATTACAGCGAAATCATATAAAATAAATAATTCTACTAACTTGTATTGCAGATTGAGGTTTGCGAAATCACAATCTTGAATTGGTGGAATTGATATGTCTTGACTTGTGGATAGAGGCAAGCGGATATGCTATGACCTGTAGACATAATTCGCCCATACTCGGTGCTGTAGTTCTTTAGGCGTCTGACTATCAGGATTCAACTATCTAATACCAACACCGTAGCACAAGGGTGTTGGCTCTGGCGAATTTACCAAATGCGGTTTGAAGTGGAATGAATAACTCTAAAAAAAATTAATGTGTTGAAGAACTCGTTTTTCTCTTCAATATATAAAGAACAAATGGGTGTGTTGATCAGACACATCATTTCTTAATTCAAAACAAGGCTTGAAGTGCAAAAGACACATCATTTCTTAATTCAGATACATCCTTTCTCTTCAATATTTGTTATTTGCTATACAAACTCCAACATTTTATACACAATAGATGACGAACATATACATCTTAAAGTCTAAACTCCACCCAAAGTTCCAAAACATTCATCCAGGAGGCAAGAAACCGTCTCAATGTTTTTACCTTTCAAGCCCTCAAGTTCCCTTAGAGCCAAAGATCTAAACCCTTCAACTTCCTCTTTCCATTTTTCTTCATCCATTCCAATTCCATCCAACATCATCCCATGCATCATCCCTACGTAAAATCCATACCTTCTCAATATCTCAATCTCTTCATCAGTACCACCGCCTAGTATGGCACCACAAGCAGCTCCACATGCATAGAACCCACCTTCCTTCTTTTCACACACATGATTGATCCACCCAACTTCGCATAACGCTTCATCGCCATCTGATCCCATGCACTTCATTTGTAAATACTGACCATCTACTAGCCCTTGTGAGCCCGTTGCACGTGAGATTTCGATAATCACTCTTAAAATTCGCTCTGAACTAATGTTTGTGGTGTCCTGGGATTTACCCAATAACTCATATCCAAGTGGTGAAATGCCATCTCCGGTGAGTAGCTCAATGTTAGCACCAAAAACATGAGGAACAGTAGTCTTGGGCATGGGCCGGTCTGACAATGGGAGTTTTTCATGCGTGAATGCAGCTGCATGCATGAGATGAAATGCTGAGGCAGCTGCAATTGCATGCTCTCTTTGCCCTCCAACAGCCTCACAAGCTGCAATACACAAGGCAGGGGCCATACTTCTTGGAGGTGCAAAGGTGAGATGATGCATGGGTTCAAAAACACTTGCTGGTTCGTGTCCGAAAATGGCCCGATCTATATGGGTCTCAACATCAATGCTTATGGATGCCCATTTAGATGGTTTTTGGAAAATGGAGATCTGATTAAGCTTCTTAATTGTTGGAGATAGATTGTGAAGTTTGGTTGCAGATGAAGATTGGGTGGTGCTCGAGCTAGCAACGATGTTGCAATGAACAAAAGCAGATGAGGCCATTGTACACAATTTTTCAGCAAAGCAAGTTCAAGAATCAAGAGACAATTACAAAAATGGGATGATGAGAAAAGAAAGGGAAGGGCAGTCCTTCTTATAGTGCCTATATGTTCAATGAGTTAAGAGGATGCATGCATGGTCACTGTTTTGACCCAGTCAGGGAAGGCAATTAAGAAATAATTGTTTAATCAAAATGGGTGATTGAATATTGAAGAATGAAGTGGTCAAGAATTCAATGTGTTCATATGTAATGGAGGGACTACGTACGTTTATACTTTATCCTATGCTATATCCAGTTCAGTGAACCTTTTGCAATTTGATCAATATAACAACAAACCCTTGACCAACAAACCATTTCAGTTAACTTTGAAAATATGCTTGGAATGCTACCTGGAAATTTCACAATGTTTAAAAAATATACTATTTTTATTTATTTAATTAGTTGTTTATTTATACAAACAGTACTTGGAATAGGTAATATTTAGGCCAATAGTGTCAACAAGATACACACAATATAGTTTCTAATGAAATAAGAAAAATACAGCCTACGAGACTGATATTATGGATGACTTGAATGGCTGCGTCAAACTGGTAAGGAGATTGCTTGGAAACATACACATCAACTTGATAGTCTCTTTGAATGCTTGATCTGTCTCTGTTCCAACCACATATTCCATTGATTTGGTCTTAAACCCATTACCATGATATTTGTTTATGTTGGATTAATAGAAACTGTCATTCCCTTTCTTCACTCATTTCATTGCATTGCATTGCATTCTATTTCCTTGTGCACCACTTACACTCAATAGTTTTTCAGACATCTTTGAAACAATGGCCGCATCCTCTGCTTTTGTTCATTACCACACCATTACTAACTCGACCATCCAATCTTCCTCTACAACCAAACTTCAAAGTCCAACTCCAACAATTAAGAAACCCAATCAGGTCTCCATGTTTCCAAACAATCTAAATGAGCATCCATAAGCAAGGGACGAGCCAAGATTTTTGTCGAGAGGGGAGCAAGATTTTTTTATTTGGGCGAAAAAAACCATAGTTATTTTAATATTTAAAAATAATAATACTAATTACTATTCTATAGAAAATTTAGGAAAGCTTTTGTAAATTGTTGATTATTTTTCCTAACAAGATATAATATTTTCAATTAACAATTAGCTAATAATAATATAATGTGGTTATACGATGAACATGTCAAAATTCTCATCTTCAAAAAATAGAACTTAAAATATAATTTGGTTTTATAATTCCAATTCATAAATAATGCAATACTTTTAACATTATTTGCAAAATTAATGTCTATAAATAGATGTTAAATTGACTTATGTGATGCCAACTTAGAGGAGTATATTCAATTAAGGATTTTAATGGATTGTGAAGGATTTTAAAACTCGTGGATTTAAAGGAGTTCAAAGTATTTTAATGGATTTTGATGGATTTTAAAGGATTGGATTTTGATGAATATAAAAGGATTCTTACGGATTTCTATGGATTATTATGAATTTATTATTAGTCATAGGAAGCCATGAAAGAACACCGCCTATTGAAATCATTGCTTAGGACATGCCCTGTTGAAATCAGTTCTTCACTCAATTCATCCAATTTTCAATAGATCTCTACTGCCTTTGGATGAGATCCATCTCTAGAGAGAAAAATATGGACTTTTACATCAACCTCTACCCAACTACACCTAAGCTTTTTTTATACCTTTACTAGACATTATTGCCCTGACCTTAGCAACATCTTCCACATCCCTTTGACAACATAAATATTGGATAACAATATATAAGTCGATTCCATTGGGGTTCAAGCTTGAAGAGTTTCTTTGCAGCCCTTTCTCCCATTTCCACATTTCCATGCTTGCAGCTCATCCAACTATGTCCCAATTTTGATTACAAGATAAATAATCTCCTTATAATGTTTTTTACTTTCTAGTAGGAATGTTTGCAATCCGATGGATTTGGAGCAAAAAATTATATGGAATTTTCTCGAAAAACCTTAGTATTCTTCACATACTTCATTATTGCAGTAATGCTTAGGATGCTAGAGTATGAGAATTCCTTATTATCGAAATCAAGAACTTGATAAGCTAATTGAAGACAATGACATTTAGAGTAAGAATCAACCAAAGTGTTGTAAATGGCAAGTGTTGATCCATCACCAAATTTAACAATATGGGCATGAATCTGAATGACAATATTCTTCATAGTGGTATTTACATCATAACCATAAATCAATGTGTTGATAGAAACAATATTTTTATGGGTATTTCGTCAAACAAATGGCGTGTTTTAACTACACCATAGCAAAAGAACACAGACAAAAGATGAAAAGGGGCATCAAAAATCACAAATCTAAAAGCCTCATTTGAATAAATGTTATGTGTTCTGTTGTAGTAGTTGTATGCTTGTATGGATGTTAATGAGTCCAATTGTGAGGGGACGCATAGTGGAAATAGTGGGTGCACTAGCTGTTTAAATATTCAACTTTTTTTGCCTTTAATCGAAAGAGTACATTTATGCAAAAAGAAACTTTTACTCATTTCCTTCCTGGTCTTCTTCATTGCTTGTGTACCTTTTGCTTGCAATCAATTCAAAACTATTGAGCACTGACATTGGGTTTAGGAGGGGTAGATTTGTGAAAAGCGGATGATGAGTTCAATTGAGATTGAGATGGAGGAGTTTGTTGATCTTCATCATAAAGAACAAGAACCCTATAAGAAGAGAGATGAATAAGAGTGAAGAGAGGGAAGGAGAGAGAGAATACAAATTCCTTGAAATATGAGGACAAAAGTTGGATTTGAAATGACTCTTGTTATTTATACTTTCCACTCACAAATCCTTCAAAATTCACAACTTTAACAAATCCATCAAAATCCACTATTTTTTTAATACCCCCTGATTTTGGTGGACTTTTGAAAAACATGAACTCAATACCCCCTAATTTTGATGGATTTTAAAACAATCATTTTAAATCCATATTGAATACCCTTGGATATAGATTGATTCTTTCAAATACTTAATTGAATACCCCTGGATTTTAAAATCCTTCACAACCCTTCAAAATCCTTAATTAGAGTACACCCCTTAATTAATTAAATCCATAAGAACCCCAATTAGCTGTGAGCATAACTAAATGCAGATGGTGCAAAATGGGTTTGATTTGTCCACCAATTGTAGCTCAGTTGGTCAGACACTCTTCTTGTGAGAGATCGTGAATTCGAAACTCACCAGTTAGGATTTTGTGAGTTTTCCCCCGAATATTAGGAGCACTTGTGCTCTGCCGTTGATAAGCCTTTGGATATTGAATGTAGCTATTTAGATGGATTGGACAAGAGCAAAGCAAAAACAAGTCTTTATGCAAGGTGGAGGCGATGGACCAAAGCGAAAACAAGTTTCCATGCGATATAAAGGCGACGAGGATATCAAGTGGCAACACCTTCGGGCCTCATTTGGTTAACCCTATAAGGTCAATCATGTAGCCTTCAAGCATAGATTAATAAATAAATAAAAAGGGCCAACGACCAAATTATTTTATTTTTTGTAAATATGGGTTTGATTTGGTAGGAAAACCATTGTGTGAATATGTGGCAATGTGTGTATTGCTAGCAAGTGACATATAAAACTGAAATATAGTTTAGTTTTATTTTAGTGACTGAAATGATATGCAGAACTCAACTTACCACCCCCCCCCCCCCCCCCCCCCCCCCCCCCCCCAATTTTCAAATTTTGTGTGAGAACTGTAAAGAAATTGAGTTGGTCCAGTAACACTTTTAATTGCTTGCCCCTCCTGAAAAATAAACAAACCAACTTTCCCACTTAGCTATTACCAAACTGTGATTCAGTCCTTATAAAATAATTTAAGAACCACTACTCTCACTTGTGCTCAATACCTTGTACAGTTCATTGTCACTGTGTTATCACGTGTACTGCATTTGTCGGTATTGACCATCAACCAACCCATGCGAGCCCATTGAATGTGCAATTTCAATGATAACATTTAGAATTCTTTCTGAACTATTGCTTGTGGAGTCTTCGGATTGACCTAATAGTTCATATCCAAATGGTATAATACCATTTGCAGTGAAAAACTCAATGTTAGCACCGAAAACATGATGACCAAGGTCGGTCCGATAATGGGAGGTTCTCATGGGTGAATGCAGTTGCATGCATAAGGTGAAATGCTTAAATAGTTGCAATTGTTTGCTCTCAACTTAAGTGGTGGTAACTGGTAGGATGAGTGACAATGTTATGAGTAAATAAACCATAGGATAGACAAATTCCTTATTGGTCTCAACCATTTTCTTAGCTAAACCGCTGATTCCATTGACATTTGAATATTCATCGTTAAAACGCATATCAATAACATAAGTTTCTAATTATCATGAAGTACCATGAGATCTTTTTCTGAAAAATCAGCTCGATCAAATTGAGCAAGCCAAATCAACCAATGACTATCAAAAGCTGAAAAAAATCATTTGGATTTAAGTTCGTCATACAAAGAAGCAATTCGGTGTTCACCTCATCAAAATGGTTATTTAGCTTTTGGAGTCCATATCTATGCTAGTATAGAATAGTTCAAATTGATAACGATATAGGTTCATCAATTTTTCAGTATTACATCGTAATCTTCTTCATTGTATAAATGTATCATCCATCTCAAGAACAACAAGTCATGTTTTGCACAAAATGAAGCAACCTTATCCACGAGTATATCTCATTCATTTTTCCTCATCATTTTCAATTGTTGTTTGGAGATTTTAACTAAGGTCATCGCATAGAAATATCTTCATCTTTTCTTTGTAATGCCAATGACAAATCACAAGTCGTTGCCAATATATACTTCATTAAGTACAAATTGAGTCCATCGAGTACAAACTCAGTGGTATGCATGTGGCGGATGGAATCACAAGTATAGGGTTTGAACCCTGACGACATCATTTGGATTGGGAGGGGTTAAGGGATAAAAATAATGATAAAAGTATTTAAATAAAGTAAAAATTAAAAATGAATTCAAAAGATTGCATAAAATCTAATTAAACATATGTTTCTTCCTTCTGATCCGAGTTTAAACCATGTTTCCTTACAATATGGAGTACATCAATCACTGAAGAAAAGTTAGGAAGCATACTTACAAGTTTTTATATTAAGAATCTCAACGTGTATCACCAGGTCATTTGAGATTGGTTTCTTGATTCAACCCTTGACCACTTGATAGTTCGCCACTATTGAGTTTCTCAAGAATTTTAATAGCCTGTTTGTCTTGATAAATTTTCTGACGCTTTGAACCAAGTTTCAAAGTGAAGCAATTTGAGGATGATTATTTGCAACAAGTACAAGCGTTAACTGAAGTTGATGTGCAAAATAATGTACATAAATTGCATACTTGTTTTCTTTCAGAATCAAAGATTTAAGTCTGTTAAGTTTGTCTTGCATATTACTCCCTCGTCATAACCTTGGCAACATAACTTTTTTATATTTAACTTATGATCGGAAAACATATTTACAGTGTTGTCTTAAAGTGAAATTGTCTTTGTTTCATAGACATGCATAATACCAATGGATCGTTCAACTATACATCCATTCTTATTCACATAGTGCAAGACAACAACCATTTTCTTTTTCACTAATACATCACGAGACTCATCAATTAAAATGGCAAATAATGTATCTCCAGAATTTCTGAGTATAGCAAGAGTGGTCTCACATGCAATTGTACGTATAATATATTTTTGAATATCAGGTGCAGTGAGTTTGTGGTTCTTTGAAGCATTTTTTAGAACCATGCTCTTGATGTTTTCATTGTGTTTAGTTATATATTTTAAAAGCTCCAAAAAAAATTCATGATCAATTGAATTTATTGATTCATCATTACCACGTAAAGCCAATCCTTGTCGTAAAAGAAACCAAATGAAATCAACTGAAGCCGATAAACGAATCCAGTATTCTATTTTCTCTACATCGGATTGCTTGGAAAAAAATGATTGGATATGATGTTTTTAATTTATTAAATTTTGTCTCTTCTTATAGGCTTGAGTATGCAAACGATTAGGCTTTCCTAGATGAGGTTCAAGCCTTTTTTTTCCAATTACTGAATCTTTTAACAACAAAACAATCACCACCACCTTGCTCACCGACAATTCTAAAAAGATACAATGGAAACAAAAGGCGACATCCTTTGCTATGTTATTCTCTAGAAAACTCTTATACTCAGTGAACGAAGCTACATTAAATCATCGTAGAACACCTCCTATATTTTTCAATGGGAATGTGTAGCTCATTGGCAGACAAGGACCCCTTTGTAAATAAGTTCTTCTAACAATCTCATGATCATTCGAATGGTAATCCGAAATACGAACTCTTAAACCAAGATCTCTTAGAAGATTTGATTAGTCAACCTCTAAATGACTTTTTTTTATATTGGTTTTGATAAATTATAGTCATCCTTATTTTGGGTGGGAGGTGGTAGCTCACTCAATAACTTTCCTTTAAAAAACTTGTCCATATTTGAAATAAAACATAAATTATATAAGACTACATTCAATATATTTATATATCCTTCTCACTATTGACACACATCCACTAGCCTAAAAAGAATTTTTATACAATACTTAATTCATTAAAATAATCAAATATTAGTCTACTATATCCCATCTTTCCATCACCTTTTTTAATTATTAAATAGTACTATCTGTCTTTAATATCAACGTTCACACAATGACACAAACCAACCAAAAAGTTCATTTTTTCTTTCTAGACCCACAAAATTTTTTTCTTTGCAAACTTTGGGCTCGTTGATCTACACTATTAAACCCCAAATACACGGAGAAGAAAAGATGGAGTTCTGAAACTCACCTTGTTGTTCAAACAATGGATGGGGCTATGAAGCTGAGTCCAAAGTAGGTGGGAGAACCTCTTGCACAGTTTGCAGAACAAAACAAACAAAGGGGTCAACAATTAGCACAAAACAAACAGCCTGAAAGAGAGATTTTAAGCAAATTTGCATGGATTTGATCCTTTGGAGAAACCTCATTGATCAAATTGGCTGAAAAATTGTTGATCTAGGATGGGGGAACTAAAGAAGATTTTAAGAAAAAACAATCGAAGAAGAAGAAAATAAGTACCGTTGAAGTTGCTATTTGTAAGCAAAGAGACTGGAAGCGACCAAGTGAGAGTGAGGCGGGGAGAAAATTCGCTATAGATGGGGGAAGAAAAATAGATCTAGGATGGGGTTAAATTGGTGTTAAAGTTAGGGATAAAAGTGTCAAATTACATATGAATTTTTTTTCTTTCAAAAGTCAGTGGGGATACTTACCCTTATGTGGCTCCGTGCTTGGTGGTTGGGTAATGCAATGCTTTTTTGTAGTTAATGATTATGTATTTCGTTCTGAGATCAATATATGAGACAAATTAATTTTTGAACTAATTGCCATCCATTGAAGGGATGGGCCATTTAAATATTTGATATCTTAATTTGAAAACATCAAAGAAAAAAGAAAACATTATCTAAGAAACAAATCAAAAGTAGCACAGTGCACAACTATGACCCCTTTAGATAAGGGAAGCAACAGATAAATGCTCACCAAATTACCACAAGGTTTTGTACTATGTTATACGAATGATATTCGATGTATATGGTATACGAACTTCATGCTATCAAATTAAAAATGGTCACACTGGAAAATAAAGGCTCATTTTAACATTTAATATCATTTCAAATGTTATTTTAAACACAAAAGTATGGCATGCTTTTAACTTTGTATATGACTAATTGTTAGTCCCATATTTTAGCTACTATTTTTCAGCTACAATAAGACTGAAAATAAGACTTATTAGTCTGAATAATATTTGTTCCTATTTTGTTCCCAAATTTTTTGTTACATAGTTATTCCCCCAAAGCAGATTGATATAAATTTAGAGAATTTTATGGGATGGATTTTTTAGCAGTTAGATCACTTCCTCAAAATTTCATAACATTTTTTAAATTATACTTATACATAAAGTGTGATTTTGAGGATGACAGCGAAGTTGCACGACTGATAATTAATCTCCACCTTGTGTAACGTATTTAACCAATAGAATTCACAAATTATCTATTGACTCTAACATGAACTTTATGTTGAACATAACATTTTTTCCAAAGTAAATGGAGACGGGCAGCTGCTACAAGGTACTACCGCTCTACTCCATTAAAAGACTTGTTTAACTAAAATGAAAGAATCAATATAAGATTAATAAAATATTACAAAGCTTTATGTCTTTGTATGTTACACCTCCACAAAGCGTAATCAAATAAAACACAATTGATAGTTGTCGTACAAAGTAACACCAATGCACAATTCATACAAAGTAATGCAAAGTGAACTATAAACACGTATCAGTTTAACGTGGTTCGACATAATTTCCTACATCCACTAAAAAAACAAGAGAAACTTCACTATACTTGAATAGAGTACACCAATCGAGCAAATTTTTGTTTGCTAGTGCACATTTCGAAGGCGTCGCCGAAACGCTTTGAAGACGTTACACACTCTTCTCACTCCAACTAGAAGATGGCCTTCAACAAGAAACCTCTTCAACAAACACTTTTCTCTATCAAACTAGATGAACCTTCAACTAGAAGATATTTTTAACAAAAAATTTCTTCAAAAACTAGTGGGATGCTCACAAAAAACTCTAAGAGTTTCTTTTCAACTTTTAGATCTAATTTCTGGATATAATTTATGAATGTTTTAAGCCTTCAATACTGGGTCCTATTTATAGGAGAATGAGGTAAGCTTGTGGTATGATTAATTGGCTTGCACTTCAAATAATTGGAATATGAAACCAACTCAAAAAAAAAATTTATTTCCTAAATATTTCATCTTTTAGAATATCTACAAGCACAAACTCTGTAGAATTTAGAAACACCAAATTCTATAAATAGAAAATTTTTGGTTTTCCAAATTTCTACAAAATTTTAAAATATTCAAAATCCTTTATGTGGTAGAAAACCACCAATTTCTATTTCTTACCACTTTCTATTTCCAACAATTCTACACCTCTGTATTTCATAAATCCGAGCCAACAACAAGCAAATTCATAGCATCACGCAACACATGAACATCACCCATTTTCCCCCTACACTCTTCGAAAGGTCACACCCCTCAATGCCAAGCTGCTCACCAACAACATAAGCAAGCAAATATTGATCATCCAAACAAAAACATCAACCCTTGAAACGTGCCCAACAGGGTCATGCACCTGAATGTGCTAAAACAACAACGTAATTCCACCTTGTCCAAGATAGAGTTTCAAATTGGACCTTCCAGGAACACAGTGTTCACAATCATCATGTTGCAGATCTTCAAACACTCGTGCACCGCATTCACATCTGACTTCTTCTAATCCTTTTCCATGGCAACTTTCAAATTCTCTAATCAACCTTCCAATGACCTTTCTTATGACAGTTGGCACATTCATTGTCCGACAAAAGTTGTCCGTCGATAGATTTTCCTCTTGATTGTGACTTACTAGAATTCTCATATCTTCCCTTCAAACCAATGATTCAGGCATCTCATCCATGTGGACTTTAAGATCAAGGCTCATGTACTCATAATCTGTAGCAACCTCATCATAATTGAGTTCTTCATTTCCCGTTAACAATGTTGTCCTGAGATATACATATTCTTCTGGCAAGGGATTCAAAAGGCACGAAGCCTTATAATTTTCTGGAACATTTTCTTCAAGGTTCAATAGGTTGACAATCAGCCTATTGAATCATCCAAGTGTTCAAACAAGATAATACCATGCCTCATATTCTACCACAAGAAGCCTCTTCAACAAACTAGAAGGGATGATCACAAAAAAAACTCTCTGAAAGTTTCTCTTCAATTTCTTGAGCTAATTTTTTAATCCGGTTTTTGGATGCTCTATAAGCCTTCAATACTAGGTCATAGTTATAGGAGAATGAGGTAGCCTTGTGGTGAGATTACTTGGCTTGCACTCAAAGTAATTAGAATTGGAAACCAACTCAAAAGGAAATTATTCCCTAAATATTCTCTTCTAGAAGATCTAGAAGCACAAACTCTAAAGGATTTAGAAACACCAAATTTCAATAAATAGAAAATTTTTAGTTTTCCAAAATTCTACAAATTTATAGAATATTCAAATCCTTCTTTCACTTGGTAGAAAATCACCAATTTCTATTTTCCACTACTTTCTATTTCCAACGAGTACATGTCGAACCTAACATTTTTTCAAAGTAAAATGGAGAGAGGCAGTTGCTACAAGGTTCTACATCTTTACTCCGTTAACAAACTTTTTTAACTGAAATGAAAAAAAAATCATATAAGAAAAGAATTTAATCGTAAGATGACTCAATGCAAGTAGGTGGGAATAATTTTCCAGATATGATAGGCTTCACATTCAAGCAGCTAGAGGTGGTGGTTCCATCTTTGGCTTTGTAACTCAAGTTTATATCTCAAAGCTTTACATCTTTGCATGCCACTCCTTTGCTATAAAATAGATTGATAGCAACCTTGGACGTCAAAACTTCATAAATGGTTTTGAAGCTTACTTTGCTTATCTTGACGCATGAAGGTACATTTCGATCACATGCAAAATAAGTGCAATGCTTTTGAACAATCACAATGGGGTTCTTCACATTGTTCATGAAAATGTACTTACATGTGAGATTAAAAGCAATGCCTTTAGCTGAGTCAGACCATGTTTTGATCCTATTCTATGCCTTTAAAGGTATAATCCTTCACAACTACGCCCATCACAGTTGTTTCTTTCGCGGTCTTTCCAAGGTTGCCAACACTTATACCATGTCCAGTACCACAAAACACCATTGAGATGGAGATGTCCTTGCTTTCTGGACCAAGTGAAATACAATCATCATCTATACCTATCACATAATTGGAAATCTATACAGATCTAGAGTGCCCCGATGTGGATTCCATCTGTGTTGATACTCTGGGCAAGATTAAAAATCTTAACTTATTTGAACTTGATGTTGTTGCATTCGAACATATTGATGTGAAATAACTGTTGAGAAAAAGATAGAAGACCTGTTGAGAAACAGAGAGAAGAACAAAAACATCACCTCCTCAATTGGGATCAGCTTGCAGGGCTTGTCAACAACATGGAAGCTGTTGGAATTCAATGGAAACTGCCAAAATTGTCGAAGCCAAAATTGTTGAAGTCGCAATTGTTGAAGTTCTTCGATTTGATGAGTTGGCTTCTCTTCATCAAGAATTTGTGGAGGTGGAAGGGAAGGAATTGGAAATCTTTGGAAGTGAAAAAAAAGAATAAGCTGATGGAGTTATCCATCACCGCTCCACTCCACCACCATAGATCACTGCCACTCAGTGACTATAAAAGAAGATGGGGTTTCTCCATCTTCAATTGATTCTCGAAGTTAGGGTTCCCATTTTTGTGTATTTGTGTGTGATAGAGAAGAGAGAATGTGTGTTGTTATATAAGCACCCCGTGTATATGTGTGGTGTCATTTAGACACGTGTGTGTTTAACGTCATTGAAATTGTGTAGGAGACTCTTTCCATTTGTATTCTTCGATCTCACTAGCAAAACTATTCTCTTTGTCTATGGACGTAGGAAAATTTTTCGAAGTACGTTAAATAACTTGTGTGGTACGTGTTTTATTTTATTTTCATTTACTATACATTGCCTTGATTATACTTTGGATTTATTATTTTCTATTGCAACTACCAATTGTGTTCTGTATCTGTTGCGCTTTCGCGAGGCGCACAAATGGTATTAGAGCAAAAGGTATTTCTTTGGGTTCATTTGTAAGTTTGTAAATGGGTAATTGTGTATGAAAGTGTTGAAGAACATGACAGAGCCATCAAGTTCACGTTCCAGTTAAAAAATGATTACCGCTATAGTCGGCAAGTTTGATGTTGAAAAGTTCAATAAGAAGAACTATTTCGGCATGTTGCAATATGAAGTTTGGGATGTACTAGCACAACAAAATTTAGAAAATGCTTTGGGAGATAAGTCGGACACCATGGGGGAAAAAGATTGGAATAAATTGAATCGGCAAGCATGTGGGATTATCCGAATGTGTTTAGCAAAGGAACAAAAATACGTCGTTATGAATGAAATTTTCTCTATGAATGAATCTTCGCTAAAGTGTTGTGGAAAAAGTTGAAAGATAAGTATATGACGAAGTATATTCAAAATAAACTCTTCCCCGTGAAACCAAGGAGTTACTTTGTCTGAGCATCTGTATGAATTCAGTAGGCTGATTGCCAACCTATTCAATTTAAAAGAAATTGTTCCAGAATATTATAAGGCTCTGTGCCATTTGAATTCCCATCCAAAAGAATATGAGCATCTCGTGACAACTTTATTAAAGGAATCATTAAATTATGATAAGATTGCTAATATATTGCTCAATTATGACTATAGGAAGATAGACCTTAAAGTCCATAGGGATGCAACATCTGAAACATTGACTGCCAGGACAAAATCTAAAAGTTGAAATTTTTGGTGGTAAAGTAGATTAATCTCGATCTAAATTGAGAAATGGGTCAAAGGTTCCAGCGATAGATGAATGCGCTTACTGTCATCAGAAAGGGCATTTGGTCAAATATTGTTTGAAAATCAAAACCAAAGAGAAAAGGGAATAAACACACCAATGTGCATGGGCGGACAAGAATTTTTGTCGAAAGTACCATAATATATATAATAATTTTTTTTATGAATAATTAACGAAAAAATATAGCATATTATATAAAATTATAAAATTTTGAAAATATAAAAAAATAATAATAAAAATTACATGATTATATAGCTAATGATATGTCAAAATCTACATAAAATGATTGTATTTCCCTTCTTTGTACATTTTCTTATTATGACTTTCTTATAAGAATTACGAGGACATATATCTACTAAATTATAATAAAAATATGAGTTGAGAAGAACTATAAATTGTGACAAATTATCTATATTGAGTTGCTTATTAAGTAGTTTGGAAATTTGGACATTAAAATCAAGATGAGTTACATTATAAAGCTAGACTGAAACATGGGTTGGGTTATAGCTTTAAATACTCAAGTGAAAAGTAAACATTGGGCCCACTTATATTTGTATATTTTAAAGGATATTTAAAAAATGAGTGCACGAAGAAATAACTTGTTAAATAAAATAAAAATAAATATGGGACCTACTTTGGCACTACAGGCTATATAGGAAATTTATAATTGAGGGGCACAAAAGAATTTTAGGTGATTTGAGAGGGGGGCAAAAGCTAGGTGAGAACATCAAATTCCAGTACCTCACAATGGTAGTAGATAAAATTTTTTAAGTTGTTGGGGGGGGGGGGGGGGGGGGGGGGGGGGGAATTGCCCCCTTACCCTGGTAGTGCCTCCGCCCTTGCCAATGTGAAGGTTGTCGAAGGTATTGATGAAGATTCTGATGAATATTTCTTATTTATATCTGCGATAATGTGTTCTAGTAATGAATGGATTGTCAATTTGAATTGCACTTATCATATGTGTCCCCATAGGGACTGGTTTTCTAGCTTTAAAAGCTAGATGGTGGAGAATGGGGACTGGTTTTCTAGCTTTAAAAACTAGTTGGTGGAGCTGTTCTGATAAGTAATGATCAAGCATGCAAAATAGATGGGATAAGTACAGTCCGACTCAAAATGTTTGATGGTATAGTTCAGGATTTGAAAGAAGTAAAATATGTTCCTGCTTTGAAAAAAAAATTCATCTCAGTGAGTTCGTTAGCTACCAAAGGTTACAAGATAACAGTGTCAGATGATGTTCTCAAGGTTGTGTCTGGTGCAATGGTGGTGATGAAGGCAATCAAAGAGGTAATTTGTATTTCTTGACTGGAAGTAGTTACTGACACTGCAATTGCCCCCTTACCCTGGTAGTGCCTCCGCCCTTGCCAATGTGAAGGTTGTCGAAGGTATTGATGAAGATTCTGATGAATATTTCTTATTTATATCTGCGATAATGTGTTCTAGTAATGAATGGATTGTCAATTTGAATTGCACTTATCATATGTGTCCCCATAGGGACTGGTTTTCTAGCTTTAAAAGCTAGATGGTGGAGAATGGGGACTGGTTTTCTAGCTTTAAAAACTAGTTGGTGGAGCTGTTCTGATAAGTAATGATCAAGCATGCAAAATAGATGGGATAAGTACAGTCCGACTCAAAATGTTTGATGGTATAGTTCAGGATTTGAAAGAAGTAAAATATGTTCCTGCTTTGAAAAAAAAATTCATCTCAGTGAGTTCGTTAGCTACCAAAGGTTACAAGATAACAGTGTCAGATGATGTTCTCAAGGTTGTGTCTGGTGCAATGGTGGTGATGAAGGCAATCAAAGAGGTAATTTGTATTTCTTGACTGGAAGTAGTTACTGACACTGCAATTGCTTTTTGTGATACCAAATTGTGGCACATGCGTTTAGGGCATCTTGGTATGAAGAGTGCAAACTCATGTGAAACAAGGTTTGTTAAAAGGTGTTAAGACCTGCAAGTTAGAATTTTTTGAATATTGTGTAATGGGCAAGCATACAAAAGTCAAGTTTTGCACCACTATCCACCGTACTTATGGGAGGTATGCGCTATTTCGCGACTTTTCTATATGATTATTCACACGGTGTCTGGCTGTACACCATAAAACATAAAGATGAAGTGGAAAAAATATGGTTGAAACTCAGACTAGTGGAAACATCAGAAGGCTTCGTTCAGTTAATGGAGGTGAATACAACGTTTATCCATTTTTACAAGTATGTCAGGATGAGGGAATTTTCAGACAATTCAATATTAGAGGTACTCCGCAACAGAATAGTGTGGCAGAACGCATGTTGTCAACTGCTGGATTGGAAAGCGTTTTGGGTTGAGGCTGTGACATATGCCTACCATCTCATCAACTGGTTTCATGCGGGTACAATTGATGGAGAAACTCCTATTGAGGTATGGGCTGGAAATCCCGTAAATGATTATCATAGATTGCATATTTTTAGTTGTCCTGCCTACTTTCATGTTCAAGAAATTAAGTTGGATCCCCGAGGCAAGAAAACTATTTTCTTGGTTTCATGGATAGAGTAAAATGCTATAAGTTATGAGTTCATCAATCAAAGAAGATTGTTATTAGCAGGGATATATGACTTTTGATGAGGCTTCTATGCTGAAATCAAATAACTCTCAGCAGGTGGAGAGTTTGACCATATAGAATTCGCAGCAAATAGAGATTGATGCTACTCTACGTGTTCCAGTTAGCCTTGTATGTACAGATGTAGTACCTACTGGTTCCACAGTGGGAGCAGATGATGACACAAATAGTGAGACTACAGTAGATACAGTTGATGATGTTTCAGGGACTCTAATTCAGGAGTCAATTTCAACAAGTAGGCCAAAGAGGAATATAAAATCTCTTCACAAAAATGAAACATGGGAATCTTGTAGTTACTGAAAGGTAAGAAAGCTATTGGGTACAAATGGGTATACACAAAGAAAGAAGGATCTCCTATTGATGGTGTGCGCTTCAAGGCAAAGTTAGTTGCGAAAGGTTATGCTCATAAGGAAGGTATAGACTACAATGATGCCTTTTCTCCAGTTGTGAAACATTCTTCCATTTGAATTTTGCTAGCCTTGGTTGCACAATATGATCTTGAGTTAGCTAAATTATATGTGAAATTTGTCTTTTTGCATTGTGAATTAAATGAGGAGATCTATATGAATCAGCCAAGTGGGTTTAAGGTTGCAGAGAAAAAAAATTGTTTGTAAACTGCACAAATCTTGTACGGGTTGAAGCAGTCTCCAAAACAATGGTACAAGTGGTTTGATCAGTTTATGCTATGGCAAAAGTACACTCGAAGCCATTATGCTCATTGTGTCTACTTACGAAAGCTTTGTGATGTTCCTTTATACATTTGCTCTTATATGTAGATGATGTACATATAACCTCCAAGAGCAAGTATGAGATTGATAAGTTGAAATGTCAGATGAGTACTCAGTTTGAGATGAAGGATCTCGGTGAAGCTAAGAAAATCTTTCGCATGGAAATTCAAATAATAGACAGAGTGAAGGGAACTATGATCTTGACTAAACAAGCATATTTGAGGAAGGTATTACAACGATTTGGGATGCGCGGCAAAACAAAATCAGTTATTACACATCTTGCCCCTCACTTTAAGCTTTCAGCTTTTATCTCTCCTAGTACTTATGAAAAACGAGAATATATGGCTCAAGTTCCATATGCAAATGCAATGAGAAACTCAATGTATGCAATGGTGTTTACGGTAGATCCTTGGTACATGACTAGGATTGTTAGGGTTAGATGTAACACATAAGTACATGACTTCAAAATTCAGTGTGTTTGATTTTTTGGTGTTTCATGAAATGCAACGACTACTCCCCACCATCAAAAGTGTTTTCTCACACCATTTAACTCTCCCTCACCACCACTCTTTCCCACACCATCTATATAAACAAGGAAAGCCATTTTTCTCCTCCCCATTCAAATTGAAACGCAAGTCTCTCCTCCCATCCCCCATTTAAATCAAAATGCAAGCCTCCCCTCCCCTCCCCCATTCAAATATCCCCTCTTCCCACATTCAAAATCGATTTCGACTCTTTCTTTTGGTTCGACTGCTTCTACAACTCCTTGGATCCATTCTTCACTTCGTCTCAGATTTCAACTCCAATGCTTCTGAAACAAGATTTCAAGTTATTCATTTCTTGCAAAATATTTCAAGAAGTTAACAATGTTAACTTCAGAAAAACAAAGTAATCTCATGGAAACTTCAGAAAAATTTTCAAAAATCACAAAAAAAAAAACTATTGTTCGCTTGAGACAATGCGAGAGTTTTGCAAAACATCGCATTATCTAGGCGAACAGTAAAAAAATTTGCTAAAAATTAAAAATGTTTCAGATTATCTGCTAAAAAATTTTGCTAAAAATTAAAAATTAAAAATTTGCAAAACATCGCATTATCTGGAACAATGCAGCTAGGCGAACATGAAATTTTCAGCAACTGTTTTTGGACAGATTTGCGTGACTTTAGTAAAATGGCGATAACTTTCTCATTTCAAAACATTTTCAATTGATTCAAATTGTGTTTACTATATAACTAAGAGTAATATAATTTTTGTGTTTTGATCAGCTTGAGAATCGGTCTCGATCGAGCATATAAGTTGGCCGAAAGTCAAGGACACTCTCCCATTTTCATTGCGAGACATATTTGCACGACTTTAGTAAAATGACCATAACTTGCTCAATTCAAAACATTTTCAAGTGACTCAAGTTATGTTTATTAGATAACTAATAGTAATACAATATTCCTGTTTTGATAAACTTAAGAATCGGTCTCGATCAAGCATATAAGTTGGCCGAAAGTCAGAGACACTATACCGTTTTCATTGCGAGACAGATTTGCGCGACTTTAGTAAAAATACAATAACTTGCTCATTTCAAAATATTTTCAAGTGATTCAATTTTTTTTTATTAGATAACTTAGAGTAATAAACTTTTCATGTTTTGATGAACTTGATAATTGGTCTTAATTGAGAGTTTAAATTGGTCGAAAGTTACCCTTTTTTAAGTTATTTTTTTTTCAAAAACAGTTTTTTTTGTGGTGTGGGTTAGTAGAAAAAAAAAACCAAAACAAAGTACATGGTGGTGTGAGATAGCGCTTTTGGTAGTGTGGAGTAGTCGTTGCCTTCATGAAAAACTAAAATTCTTTCCCTAAAATTGAGTTTTCTGGCATTTGATTTTTCATGGAAAAAGAAAACTTTTTTTGCTTGTGAAAAGTTTTCCCGCTTAGAAAATTTTGTTTAGGCTTGCCCTCGAAAAATTTTCATGTTCAATCTTTTCACTCACCGACGACTCTCTCTTCGACTCAAAGCCCGCAAGAGACTCAACGTCTGAACATTCAAAGCCTCGTTGAACAATTCATCTCTTTACCCTATTATATTAAGGGATCCAACCGAGGTGATTTGTCGCATTTTACATTTCTTTTGGACAATCTCCAGGAAGAAAAATTTGCTCCTTGAGGTTTTCTTGCTCATTATGTTGGTCCAATAGATATAATATATGTTGCATGGCTAACAACAACTTTTCATTTGAATTTTCCTCTTCCTATATCATTACTCTTAATTTGCAACATGAATTAATGAACAAAAATTGACAACTGAAAACTTAAAGATGAGAAAATGTATTTCTGTTTTTTGATGTTGATCATTACAAAGATGATATATATACATGTATAGAATAAAGTCTACATAGAATATGTTGGAGCATGAATATGTTGAATATCCAATCAAATCAAATCGAATCTCAACACTCCCCCTCAAGTTGGAGCATGAATATCGAGAATGTTCAACTTGCTTATTAACTTCGTAAAAATGTTTCCTCCTAAAGCCTTAGTGAAGACATCGGACAACTGAAGATATGGGGAACAAATTTGGTAACAATTTCACCTGCTTGGATCTTTTCTCTCACAACATGGCAATCAAGTTCGATATGCTTAGTACGTTCATGATGGACAAGATTTGCAGCAATATGGAGTATTGCTTGATTATCGCAGAACAAAGTAATCGGTTTCAAACGAACCCACAGATCTTTAAACAAATATCTAAGCCAAGTAAGTTCACATGTTGCAACAGCCATGGACCTATACTCAGCTTCAGCAGATGACCTGGAGACTGTTTTTTGTTTTCTTGTCTTCCATGAAATTAGGGAATCTCCAAGAAATACACAGTAACCTGATGTAGATCTTCTTGTCATAGGACAATTTGCCCAATTTGCATCACAATAAGCTCTTAGTTGTAGAGAGTTGAAAGAAAATAGTAAACCGAGCCCTGGATTGTTCTTTAAATATCTCACAACATGAAGAACAACATCCCAATGAGGTTTCCTTGGTGCGTGCATAAATTGACTTAAGATGTTCACATAATACATGATATCCGATCGAGTAATTGTAAGATAAAGTAATCGTCCCACTAATCTTCTGTAACGTGAAGCATCATTCAATAATTCACCTTAATCATTTGTAAGCCGCAAATTCTGTTTCATGGAAAAGTCAACAGGTTTAGCTCCAAGAAGTCCAACATCGTCAAAAATTTCCCGTGTATTTTCGCTGAGATATGACAATCCCAGCTTTTGATCTTGCTACTTCCAAATCGAGAAAATATTTGAGATTACCAAGGTCTTTCATGTGAAACTTTTTGTGAAGAAAAAGCTTGAGATCTTGAATAGCTTTGTCATTGTTTCTTGTGATGATCATGTCATCCATGTAAAGCAGGACCATGGTTAGAGTTGAGCATTTTTCTTGCATAAAAAGAAAATGGGCTGATTGTGATTGAGAAAAACCAGCCTGTTTAATGGCTTCTAATAACTTAGAAAACCAATTTCTAGGCGCTTGTTTGAATCCGTAAAGGGACTAGTGTAGTCGACACATAAACTTCTCCCTCTGTTAATAAAGTTCTGGTGGTGGCTTCATGTACACTTCTTCATGCAAATCACCATGCAGGAAAGCATCATTGACATCCATTTGAAATAGTGGCCAATTTCGAACAACTGCCAAGGCAAGGAGGCAACGAACTGTGGTTAACTTAGCAACTGGAGCAAAAGTCTCGTGATAATCCAAGTCTTCTTTTTTAGCATATCCCTTGGCTACCAAATGTGCTTTGTACCATTCTACTGAGCCATCTGATTTATATTTGATTCGGAAAACCCATTTGCTGCCTATGGGATGATGATTGATAGATAATGGAACTAGGGACCGTGTCTTTTGATTTTCAAGGGCGGTGAGCTCAATCTGCATTGCTTCACACCACTTTGGATCACGTAGTGCCTGTTCATATGTTGTAGGCTCAAGAATGCTAGAAATTGTGTTAATAAATAACTGATGAGAAGGAGATAATGACTGGTAGGAAACAAAGTTTGATAATTGATATTTAGTACCTGACCGAGAAGAGGAAGACTTGCTTGCAGTTGTAGAGGAAGATGACGTACCAACTTGACCACAATGAAAGTCACGAAGAAGAACATATGGTTGTCTAGGTCGTTCGCTGCGATGAAGAATAGGAGAAGATGTGTTTAAGTGTGGAGAAGGAGAAGATAATGGCAAGGAAGATGTTGTTGGGTTTGATGATGTGGTGAGAAATCATGAGAAGAGTGAGATGAAGGAGAAGGTGTCTCGGTTGATGAGTTAGGGGTAGAGGATGAAATTGGAATTGGAATATCATTGAAGTCAGGAGATATGGAAGGTAAAGAGATTGATGGTGAAGAATTGGATGAAGTGAAAGTGGAAAAAGGAAATTTACTTTTATGGAAAACAACATCACGACTAGTGAAGAACTGTCGAGTGGTAAGATCATAAACTCAGCAGGCTTTTTGACCAGAAGGATATCCAACAAAAATGCATAACAAAGACAACCGAAAGCGAGTAGGTGTGTATATGTGGGAGGTTTGCCATATAAGAGCTCATATGGTGATTTACGATTCAAAACTGGGGTAGGAAGTCGATTTACGAGATAAGTGGCAGTGAGTGAGCTTTCACCCCAGAATTTCAATAGTAAATTTGCTTGAAATTTCAAGGCCCGACCGACGTTGAGAAGGTGTCGATGTTTTCTTTCAACAACACCATTTTGTTGAGGTGTGTGTGGACATGAACTTTGGAAGATGATGCCAAGAGTAGAGAGAAGTGGCTTTAAGGAAGTGAATTCTAGACCATTATCACTCTGTATGCTTTTAACTTGACAATTAAATTGAGTGTTGACAAAAGTGATGAATGTTTTTAACAAGCCTTGTGTTTCAGATTTTAATCTCATAAGAAAATCCACGTAAAACGGGTGTAGTCATCCACAATAATTAAGAAATAGTATGCACCAGTGTGTGTTTCAATTTTAGGTGAACCCCAAATATCACAGTGTATAAGATCAAAAGAATGAGTACTTTGAATAAGCTTATAGGAAAAGATAACCTTATTTGTTTTGCCAAAGGACAAACATCACATGAATGTTGAGGATCATGAAGAAAATATGGAATTATTTTGGACAAAAACTGAGAAGGCAATTTGGATGGATGACTTAGTCTCTTACGCCAAATAGCTGCTGATGGGAGAGAGACTTGATAAGAGGTTGGTGAAGGCGGATGCAACTCTGATTGTGATATAAGATAGTACAGTCCCTTACTCTGCTTCCCCAGGCCAATCATTTTCTTCGTAGCTAGGTCCTGCAATATACAAAAAGTCTGAAAAAAGTGAATGGAACAATTGAGAGAAGATGTGAGTTGACTGACAGAAAGAAGGTTCACATGAAATGTGCATAGAGAACATCATGAACACGCAATTTTTGTGTAATATGTGCATAACCAACACTTGTGATTTTTTCATAAGAACCATTTGGTAAGGTGACTTGAGAAAACATAGGAACATTGATTTTATCTATGACTGAAGTAGCTATATGATTTGTAGCACCACTATCAATGATCCAGTGAAGAGACTTGAAATTTTGGAATGTGGATGATGAACAAAATGGAGTAGAGTTACCTGTATAATTGGCTGAGATAGTGGATTTTTTTTTTCGAAAAAAAACTTTGATTTGTGAGAATTCTTCAGGAGTGAATTGAATAGGTTGATCAGAAGTTTGGGCAGCCTTGGTGACTGTGTGAGATGATTCAACTCCCATTTGATTTGCAGAAACCTTTCAAGCTCGATTTGGAGGTTGTACATCTTTGTCATGAAGTTTGTGTCCAATGGTAAAATCCAATCAAATAAAAGCATCTCTCCACTGTATGTGTAGTTCCATCACAATAGGTACAATGAAGCAGTTTCTTAGACCCTCATGTCTTTGATGAGCCAGACATCCATGTCTGAGAAGAATTATGTTGTTGTGAAGCAGAATCTGATTGTCTGACATTCATGGCATGAACCTATTCAGTAATCTTGTGTTCAACCAGTCCTCTTTGTTTTTCTTCCTCGCATAAAAGCGAATATGTTTTCTTAACAGTTGGTAAAGGGTGCATGAGCATGATTTGCCCTCTAACAGTTGAATATGTCTCATTCAAGCCCATAAGAAATTGTCCAATGTTTACCCTTTCTTCTTTGTCTGACAGTTGCTTGAGTCCTCCACAAGTGCATGGAATAGCTGGACCACACATTTTCAACTCATCACATAACATTTTTATCTTGGTGTAATATGTGAAGATGGAATCCTGATTTTGCTTTAACTCCACAATGGAACTTTGAATCTGATAGTGATGAGAAAATTCACCTTGTAAGAATCGTTCTTGCAGATCCAACCAAATTTCAGAAGGAGTTTCCACATAGAGGACACTATTGGCAAGATCTTGATTTAAAGAGTTAAGAATCCAAGAGATAACCATATTATTGCATCGTTGCCACAGTGAATATTTAGGATCAGATTCACTTGGTGTAGGAATAGTTCCTTTGATGAATCCCAGTTTGTTTTTGGCACTAAGACTCACCAACATGGAACATCTCCGCATAGCATAGTTGGTTCCATCAAGAACCTTTGGCACAAGAATCATACTTGGATGATCTGAAGCATGGATAAAAAGAGGATCAGATGGGTCAATGGTGAAAAAAGACATGGTTTGATGAGTAGTATTTTGGTTTTCTTGGTTGATGGTTTTGTTAGTGTTGGGAGTGTTTTGGATGAAACTTATTGAATCAGTATCCTCCATAAAAATTTGCAGAAGCTTGGTAGAGACGTTAGGATCAACGCTCTGATACCAAGAAAACTTAAAGATGGGAAATTGTATTTCTGTTTTTTGATGTTGATCATTACAAAGATGATATATATACCTGTATAGAATAAAGTCTACATAGAAGGAGATTATTCTAAGGAGCTATACATTAGAGGATTATTTTGTGCCTGTAAAATTGAGATCTTTACAGAATATTATGAGATATTCACAAAATATGTTAAGTATCAAATCTCAACAAAATATGTTGAGATCTTCACAAAATATGTTGAATATTTAATCAAATCAAATCAAATCTCAGCAACAACAGCCACCATCCTTAGACTAGCCCCAAGGTTCCTTGACTATCAAATGTTCCACCTGAATTAATGGTGAGTGAATTGACATGTTGAAAGGTGATCAAACTCTATGATTTGAGGAAATTAATTGGAGCTTTAACAGCACCTTCCAACTTGAACACAATGGGCCCTTGCATGGACCTTTCAACAATAAAGGACCAGAAGCACTCAGTAAAGGATGTTTCAAAGTCTCTATGTTAGACTAAACAAGTCAAAATACACCTAGTCTCTACCTAAATACATTGGTTAACTTGTATACATTTCATTGGTAAACCTCATAGTCTGAGATGCTTGAAGTCATACACTAATTAAACCTGAAGGGATGATGTTTCAAAGTCTGCATTCTTGATCTCTGACTAGAAGCATTTGACCTAGCAGGCTAATTAAGGATGAAAGTAACAAGTCGTTAAAATAGAAGTTGAGAGCAACTTTCTCAAAGAAAGTAAAATAATATGCATAATTTTACTTGCCGGTTTGAACTCAAATTAACTTTAGGAACACACAAGACATCCAACACAAAATGCATACGACCTTAGCATTACCGGTCTTCCCATCGCCACCAAGCCAAAATCCATGACGTTGAAAACTTAAGGACTTGAATGAGCATCTGCAACCCAAAATGTAAACAGTAACACAAATGAAAACGTCGTAGCCATATTTTGCTCTACCTGAATGTACTATTTCTGTGTAGCTATTTGTAAGGAAGGGATAGTGAGGGAGGGAGGGAGTAGGCTAATAAATAAACTAGTTAGAAGTCCTCAATCTACAACTTTTTTCTTCAATCATCTTTAACTAAATAAATGCTTTGAAAACGTTGTGAAGGGCTGGCTCTTTGCAATCATTAAACTTGTTAACTCTTCCTCCCTAAATTTCAGTCAGTTTTTTCTTGAAATTACCAACTTACTTATCTTCAAGGATGCACCGACACTTTGAAAAACCTTTGTATCACGCGTCAAATACGTGTCGGACACGGATTTGCGCTGGACACGTATTGGACACGGGGTCAACGGTCAAAATTCGTTGACTGGTTTGGACACGGCCTGGATACGGTCCAGACACGGCCCAGACTTGGTCCAGACTCGTCCGGACACGGTCCATACTGACCCATTTATTATTTTCTCCTTCTCCCGATTGCATATCTGAAGGGAGACACTCGAGCCCTAGCGCTAGCAGAGAGAAACGAAAGAAGAAGTAGAGAAGGAGGGAAGAAGAAGAAGAGGAAAGGGGAGAAAAAACAGTCGAACCCTAGCGCTAGCAGAGAGAAACAGTTGAACCCCTTTTCGATCAATGGATCGATCGAACCCCTTTCGATCGATGGATCGATTGAACCCTTTGATTTGTTTGAGGGGAAGAGAAGGGAAGGAGAAGAGAAGAAGAGGAAACGGGATCGAACCCCTTTCGATCGATCGAACCCCTTTCGATCGATCGAACCCCTTTGATCTATTTGAGGGGAAGAGAAGGGAAGGAGAAGAGAAAGAGGGAAGAGGGAGAAGGGATCGAACCCACGTTTTGATTTCAAGTAAGTCCTCAAGGTATGAGAACCTTCTTCTGTTGATCTTCTCTCAGCTGGTACATAATTGTTAACCTCGTGCTCTGTTGATTTGTTTTTTTGTGGGGATGGCGTCGGTGTAATAGTTTTGAATGATGTTGTCATTCCAGATGTTGGACTATTGACATCATAGCAACCATCTTCATTCTTCTTTACGGGCGAGCTACGAACATCTCCTTGAGGATTTGTTTTTCTTCGTAATTGTGAACTGCTACAGTCTTCTTGATGATCCCTTTCCTTCATGTTTGGTGAATGGTGGACTTCTTCTGGATTCTTATCCAATGTATGAAGATGCTCACTGTTATGATTGGATCTAAGAAAACTATCTGATCTATTACTGTATGATGCTATTTTTTTTGGCTGGTGGTGGTGATCTACTCCTGTGAGTAACTTTTTCACTCCTTAAATTACCCTTCGCAGAAATGGGAACCTTTCGATGTTCAACTCTGTTTCTCCTTGTATTTGTTGCAATGAGTCATGATGCATGGCGAAGTGATGCCAGTGTCATTTATGTCATGAAATTTCTGTGATGTGTGGCCATTGGTGAATGCTTGTGTAGATTAATGTTGTTTTTTTACTTGTAGAGCTCTAGTTAATCCGCCAGTTAATGAAGAAGAAGAGATGTAGCCGCCTCGCTGGTGAGTTTTTGAAATTATCAATTTACATTTTACATTATCAAGTTAATAAAATTATATTGCTTATGACTTGAGCTTGACTTTATGATGCATTTGTAATTTTGAATGAATGAATTTGAATGTTTTATTGATATGTTTGGATTGTTTAATAGTATTATTTATGATTTTATGTTCACATGAGTTACAAAAAAAAATATTAAAAAATTAAGTTTGACCATGTCGCCGAGTCCTATTTTTTTGAAAATTACCGAGTCGCCGTGTCGTATCCGTGTCCGAGTCCGTGCATCCTTGCTTATCTTCAATCTCTTCTAATTTTCGATTTTTCTAGCCACTCGTACTTGGAGCTATTTTGATCCCTAAACCCTAAACCCTAAACCCTAAACATAAGAGATTTTGCGATTTGGGTCGCCATAGTTGGACTCCCTTGTGTAGAGGTTTGAAAGCATGTTTTCATGTTAAACGTACCTAGCTAGCCCAAAATCCATCAAACCGGACTATGTGCTATAAATGAATTTAGCTACAGTCATACTTGGTCTTTACCACAGGTAATAGCAAACATGAATTTCCCATAAATCAGAACCGTAGCCAAAATAAACTAGATGGTAAGCATTGCCTCTTGCATTTAAATTTTGTAAATCGTGACCACCGAAAAACCTACAAGATCTTTTTTTCCCAATTTTCTACTCACTCATCCCAACAACTCAATTCCTATTTAATTTCCTTATTTTTTCCATTTGTACATCTCCTTATGACCTTCTCAATCTCTTGTTCATCTAGCTCCTCTCATTTGATCTCTAGTTCATCTCTCTCACCTGTTTGTTAAATTTGTTAAAAGCCTTACCATGATCTTCTTCTTTGAACAAGTAAATCACATAGTCTACAGAATCCTGCTAACCCAGTGAAACTATATATCAAATGTCTTCTTAAAGCATTATTTAGGCAGAATTACTAAAATAGTAAAATGAGGCAAAGATTGAAAGGAATAGTTGAAGATGTTATCTATGTACACGCAAGCCATTTGTTGAGACCTCTTAATGACAAATGTTTATTTATAGTACAAATGTACCAACATACGACATGTTAAAGATGCATTTAAAATTTTACGTTTGGAAGAATGGAATTGTGGAAAGAAATACTTCAATTTGTATGTATTTGATTCATCCTTTAATAGATGTATAAATATAATAGGGTTTCTTGTCTTACAAGAAACAATCTTACAGAATATAAAAACTAGGTTACCTAAATATGAATTTAGAATATCCTAAATATATATATGTTTCTATAATCTATAATTAGAATATACAGCTTTCTATACTCCCCCTCAAGTTGGTGCATAGATGTCTATCATGCCCAACTTGTGATCAACTGAGCTGTCAAACACTTTCTGAGATACCCCTTTAGTAAGAACATCAGCTAATTGCTCCTCTGAGGTTACAAATGGAAAACGAATAACTTTCCCGTCAAGATTCTCTTTAATAAAATGGCGGTCAACCTCCACATGCTTTGTTCGATCATGCTGAACTGGATTATGTGCAATCTGAATGGCAGCTGTATTATCACAGTGTAACTCCATAGGCCTTTGTAGCTTGAAACCCATTTCACAAACTCCATGTGCCATACCTCGAAATTCAGCTTCTGCACTTGATCTTGCAACAACTTTCTGTTTTTTACTACGCCAAGTTACAAGGTTCCCACCAACAAAAGTGAAGTACCCTGATGTAGAGCGTCGATCAGTTTTATCACCAGCCCAATCCGCATCTGTGTATCCAACAACTTCCAATTCATTTTTTTCAAACAATAATCCCTTACCAGGCGCCATCTTCAGATATTTCAAGATACGAAAGACTGCATTCATATGCTCTTCAATAGGACAATGCATAAACTGACTAACAACACTCACAGCATAAGCAATATCAAATCTAGTATGAGAAAGATAAATTAACCTTCCTACAAGACGTTGATACCTCCCTTTATCAGTAGGGACTTGATCAGGAAGAATAGCAAGTCCATTATTCATCTCAATGGGTGTCTCTATTGGTTTGCAGTCCAACATCCATGTTTCAGTGAGCACATCAAGAACATACTTCCTTTGTGAAAGTAAAATCCCTTTCTTCGACCTTGCAACTTCAATACCCAGAAAATACTTCAATTGCCCGAGATCCTTCATTTCAAATTCCTTCGACAAATACTTTTGCAAATCATTTATTTCTTTTGGATCATCTCCTGTAACGATCATGTCATCAACATACACAATTAGAGCTGTAATCTTACCATTCTTGTGTTTGATAAACAAGGTATGGTCAGAGTTGCTTTGTTTGTACCCAAAAGCTCTCATGGACTTCGAAAATCTTCCGAACCAAGCTCTTGGAGAATGTTTCAGGCCATACAAAGACTTCTTCAATTTACACACCTTACCAGCGTCTCTTGGGTTATTCTTCACGCCTGGAGGCATATCCATGTACACTTCTTCCTCCAAATTTCCATTGAGAAATGCATTCTTCACATCAAGTTGATGCAAGGGCCAATCTTTATTTGCTGCAAGTGAAAGTAAAATTCGAATAGGATTAATCTCGCCACAGGTGCAAGAGTCTTCTCATAATCAATTCCATGGCACTGTGTATATCCCTTAGCAACTAATCTTTCTTTGTATCTATCAATAGTTCCATCTGCATTAAGCTTCACATTAAACACCCAACGACATCCTACAGTCTTATTTCCAACAGGCTTGTCTACTACCTCCCAAGTGGCATTCTTCTGAAGAGCTTCCAATTCTTCATTCATTGCTGTTGTCCATTTTGGATCCTTCAATGCGTTCTGCACGTTACTAGGAATAGATACAGTAGATAATTGATTAATAACAAGTGCATGTGACTCAGAATTCCTATGGTTAGACATAAAGTTAGCTATAGGGTATTTAGCTTGGGCTTTGATGTCTGGTTCATATTGCTTTTTAAGAACTCCCTTAGTAACCCTTTGTGATTTTCTAGGTTCAACACTTTCTAACACGGAATACTCATTAGATGGTAAAGTTACCTGAGGTGGATCATTATGGGCGAGATCTTCAGTTGCTGATGTAGAAGGGGAAATGTCGTGTGTGTGAGTTTCAGATACATTTTGATCATTCTCTTCTGTCTCATGAGGGAATTGATCGCTAGGAACTAAGTGGTCAATTGTCTGCCTATTGGAAGTGTCTATCTCTCAAGACAAGTCATTTGCTGCTACTGCGGGAACAGTTTCTGCTGTTACAAGAACTTCAAATTGTTCCTCCAAGTGTTCCAATTCTTCAAAGACATCAATAGAACGAGGATTTCCTTCACTATCGCTCTCCCCCTGAAGGGAAGACTGGGAGACTCCCCCTGAGTAATATGGCTCAGATTCATGGAATGAGACATCAAGAGATATATGCATTTTGTCAGTGAGCGGGTCATAACACCTGTACCCTTTTTGGAGATCTGCATAACCCACAAAAATACATTTCGTCGCACATGGATCAAGCTTGCTCCGATGTGATTTTGGTATGTGGACATAGGCGGTGCACCCAAACACTCGGGGCTCCAAATTAGGCATAGATGGGATGGACAAAAGTGTATGAAGCTTCTGATGAGGATTCTTGAACTAAATTACTCGTGAGAGAGTACGGTTGATAATATATACTGCAGATTTCACTGCTTCACCCCAATAGGATCGAGGTACATTCATGCCAAACAGGGAAGCACGAACAACTTCCAACAACTGCCTGTTCTTTCGTTCTGCTAAACCATTTTGTTGAGGAGTATCAGTATTGGAGGTTTGATGACGAATTCCATTTGACCGGCAAAATTTAGATATAAGGTCATTGACAAACTCTCCACCATTCGTAGATTGAAACACTCTGATGGATTGTTGGTACTGTGTCGCCACCATTTTGTAAAATCAATAAACCTTCCAAATACCTCACTCTTTCGTTTCAGTAATGACACCCAGGTCATCCGAGTGCAATCATCAATAAAAGATACATAATATCGAGCTCCAGACAAATAAGGAATTTTTGCAGGACCCCAAACATCTGAGTGAATTTTCATAAAGGGAACAAAACATCTATGAATACTTGGCGAATATGGAATATGGTGGCTCTTGGCCAGTTCACAAATGTCACAATGAAATTTTGAATCACTAACAACCGAAAACAAATGAGGTTGCAACTTCTTAAGATAACGAAAAGACAGATGTCCTAAACGACGATGCCATAACCATACTACCTCATTCGCTTTATCGACCCTAATGACCTGATTAGTTTGCCCCAAAAGATTCTTGTGTTTCTCTCCCGTCTCTGTCATATCCAAGTAGTACAGTTTCCCCCTTCTAACACCATAACCAAGAATCTGCCAAGTCAGAATGTCTTGAAACACACAGAAAGATGGATAGAACGTCACAATACATGCAAGTGCTCGAATAATTTGACAGACAGACAAGAGGTTATAAGCTAGTGATGGAACAATTAAGACGGATTCAAGAGTTAGTATATTAGATAACACAATGGAACCTTCGCCGCTAACCAGAGTTGGAGTACCATCCACAGTAGAGACAACATTTTGAGAGGAAACTCTAAGATTTACCACAAGGTTAGGGTCATTTGTCATATGATCAGATGCACCTGAATCAATTATCCATGTACTATTCGAAATAACTTTATCATTCATACCTGATTGTGCTACATGAGCAAAAGAAGATTGCATGGTGTGATCGACTAATGGCTGGGTTGTGAATAGCATAAGATTTTTTTTTTTTTTTTTTACTTCAAAACCTAGTTTCCTTGCTCTCTCCCTCCATTTCTTCTTTTTCACGCAACTTCAGTTCAAGAACAATTCGTAACAAGGAACAAGATCATCCAACAACAAGAGATCGCAGGGTGTTCATGCTCCAAATCACAGCCAACCTATTTGTTATACTTCATGAACAACAACCTAAAGAAAGCTAATTGCAGTCAGTCACCAAGATGGAGAGTAGATCAGCACAACAAGGAGAAATCGCAACCCTCCCAAGTTCTTTGTGGCCTCTCATCACACCTGAGCTCTCTTCACGCCAACAAGAAGAATAGCAATAACCTGGTCCTTCACGCAGCAAATCAGAGTTTTCACCTTCAATCACAACCCGGGCTCAACAAGTTCTCATGCCTCTTCTTCCTCGCAACAGCACAGAACATGTTCAAAATTGCAGTAAAAAATCTACTTCAACCGTCTCTCTTCTTCGCAAAGCAACCAAGGAAAATAATTCTTCATGCAAGAGAGAGAGAGTTTTCGCCTCTAATGTAGTCAACTTGCGATTTCTCTTCAAACAACAACACGAAGAAGAAGAGCAATCAACAACAAAAACAGAGAAAGCTTTTCTCCCTCAAACGTCTTCTATATAAACCAGATCTCTAAATTCAACCTGGTTTTGATACCATGTAGAAAGAAATACTTCAATTTGTGTGTATTGTATTCATCCTCTAATAAGGGTATAAATACAATAGGTTTTTTGTCTTACAATAAACAATCTTACAGAATATAGAAACTAGGTTACCTAAATATGAATTTAGAATATCCTAAATATATATATGTTTCTATAATCTATAATTAGAATATACAGTTTTCTATAGGAACACGACATGCTCAATAACTAGCCAGTAACAACACCAAATAATTGAACTCTCTTATTAAACTAAAAATTTTCAAACACTACACCAAATTGGCACTTTTGTAACAACTCTCAAAACAGTATCACTTTTGAGATGTTACAATTCACCAAACAATTTCAAGTCAAAACTAAATTTAGTCAAAAAAATGAAAAACAGTAACACAAAAAAAATGATACAATAAATTGGATCACCATGAATAGTATCACTTTTATAACCATATTTTCTATGGTGATACAATTATTGTATCATTTTGTTTGTGAAAATGTGTAAAATTGTTAGGTGAATTGTTACACTTCAAAAGTGATACTGTTTTGAGAGTTATTACAAAAATGTCAATTTGGTGTAGTGAAATGACACCAGTAACAATACCACATTATGAAAGGAAAAACCGAAGTCATTAAACTTGAGATAACGATAGCTCCCATGTCATGTGAAAAGGATAATGACACATGGCACAAACAATCAAACACAAAGTAGACTTGTTGATTGTCCTGCCACAGCATAAAATCCTTCAAGTCCTACTAAGATAATGAATAATATATGTTCTAATTAAAGTTTTTTTTTTTTTTTTTTTGTTAAAATATATATGTTCTAAACTTGATTGGTGTGTGACATGCTCAGAGATTATTTCTACATGGTTCAGACGTCTGGGTCCCCTTAGAGTTGAAACCGTTTATTGTTGAAATGTTGACATTGCCAAGCCAAACAGACATACCTGCATCCCACCATTTTTACATTTCTAATAATTCATGAACATACATCAGTACATATCTGCATCCCACCATTTTTACTTTTCTAATAATTCATGAACATACATCAGTACATATCATCGTTTACAAGGCATTCATACACCAGTTTAGAAATTGTCTCAACATTTTTGCCTTCCAAGCTGTCAAGTTCCTTCAGAGCCATAGACCTGAACCTTTCTACTTGTTGCAACCATTTCTTCGGAACCACTGCATTTCCAATTGCATGCAACATCATCCCATGCATCATCCCTATGTAAAACCCGTACCTTCTCAATATCTCAATCTCCTCGTCGGTAGCACCACCTAATATAGCCCCACATGCCATGCCACATGCATAGAGCTCGCCTTCCTTCTTCATGGACACATGGTTGATCCACTCCATATCGCCTTTGCATTCTAGTTCCGTACCACAGAGTTGGCGGTACTGGCCATCAACCAGCCCTTGTGAGCCTGTTGCACGGGCTATTTCAATGATCACCCTTAAAATTTTCTCAGAGGTATCACTATTATTATAAGGGTGATCTGATTTAGCCAATATCTCATATCCCAAAGGTAAAATTCCGTCACCTATTAGAAGCTCGATGTTCGGGCCATAAACATGATCAATCATGGGCCTAGACACGGTCCGGTCAGATAATGGGAGGTTTTCATGAGTGAATGCAGCTGCATGCATAAGGTGAAGTGCCGAAGCAGCTGGAATTGCTTGCTCTTTCTGCCCTCCAACAAGTTCACAAGCTGCAACACACAAGGCAGGTGTCATACTCCTTGGAGGAGCAAAGGTTAGATAGTGCATAGGCTCAAACACACTTGCCGGTTTGTGTCCAGCTATGGCCTTCTCAATATGGATCTCCACATCGGTACTTATTGAAGCCCATTTAGATTGTACTGGGGACATGGAGATCGTATTGGGTTTCTCCTGAATTGGATTGTGAAGTTTGGTTGTAGAGGAAGATTGGATGGTTGAGCTAGTAATGATGTTGTAATGAACAAAAGCTGAGGAAGCCATTGTTGCAATAAAAGAGGTCTAATAAGTTTCAAGTTGCAACTGGAAGGAAGGAGAAGCAAAGAGAAGTATATATAAAGACAAGGGATGAGACAACAGTGGGAATGAGATATGTTCTAAGTTTAATTAGCCACAACTTTAGTCCAATCTATTTATAGAATAGAATCAAAATGGGCATGGCTTGACTTAGACCCAGTCCATCCATATATACAATTGATTATCAAAGTCAATGTTACAGGTATTTTATCATTGTCAACAGTAATTACTTGATACAATGATAATAGAATAAATCAATATCTATATAAAACTGTTTGAAGAATTTGACCATGACCCGAAAATGGATAACAAATCACAGTTTGTGTAATCCCAGTCTATCTTTTTCTTTCTTCTTGAACTAATTTGTGTAATAATTAAGTTTTTTGAAACATATAAAGGTGTATTGTAATGGATTGCTGCCAACCATGCATGGACATGGACTGAGAGAGAGAGAGAGACTTACCCATTTTAACCTACCCCCAACAGTGACAGAGTTATGATCAATCGGATCCGGCCAGTGAGATGATTGAATAAAAATAGGAGACGGAAAGGGAGAGCCGAGAATATGGTATGGGAGATGAATCGAATTATTCGTGTGTTGTTGGGGAAGTTTGGGAGCAAGGGAAAAAAGGGGGAAGGCGATGATCACAACACACTAGGAGATAGACAAGACATGCCCTACCAAAAACAGATTGCAAAAGATGCCTTTTACCTACCGAATGAGAAACCTGCAGTCAACGAAGACAGAGTCTAGTCCTCCCTAAAGTCTCACAAACACCAACAATTCAAAGTGATGAAAAATTCAGTTCAACTATTAAATTAAAATTATAGGGTTTTTTCTCACAAACAGCAAGAAAGTAATGAAAAAATTCCTATAATTCTAGAGAGTCCGTCTTGGCCCAATATCTCAAAGATGATGAACAGTATTGGGCCAGGCCTGGCTTGTCCGACTTGGCTCTCTAGAAAAGTTCAAAAATTCAATTCAACTATTAAATTATAGGGATTTTGTCTCACAAACACCAAGAAAGTAAATAAAAGCTCAATTCAACTATTATATTATAGGGTTTTTTTTAGCTGGATCCTCACTAATTTATGTTTAATAGAGTTAAACTCTCGTTTTAACAATTGAGTTACACCATCAAACACAAGTTGACTGTCACGGTCAATATTATTCAAATACATTGATTTCTTTTTACTGATTAAAATCTCATAAAATTCTATAATACCCTTGACTTAAATGGCATGTGCAATCATGCTAAGTCCAAAATACCCTCGACTTTAATGCAGGTGTGTTGAGCATCTTAAGGTTCTTATTGACCTCCCAAAGTTGTTGTTGAGATGGCTTTCCATCCACTCCATCATTCGAAACTTTGAAAACCAGTCCCAATAAATTCCAAACAAACCCTTTTCCCCATCTGATCTCAAAAACTTGAGTAAGTCTAGCCAGTCATGTTTGCTAGTTTTTTTTTTTTTTTTTTTTCATTTTTTAGTGTTTTTACACTTTTTGTCCATTCTTTTTAAAACACAACCACAAACACTATCTATAGAAGATGTACAAGTGTAAAAAAATCCAAAAAAAACTAACAAATATGTCTGACTAGAATTGTTGCCAAAACTCTCTCCTACTTCAATCCCACAATATGCAAAGCTTAATCCACCAACTTAACCTACCAAACAAAGATTAATTGAAAAGAGACAAAATAATATCCGAATTTTTCTCTGTGGTCTCCTGGCCCATGAAATAATAGCCTCATTGACACAATCTACAGTAATTAATGGAGATTCTACATGGAAAGAAACAATTCCTAGTGAGTATGCTCGTGACTCCAGGACCTTCTTCAGCTTCCACAACAAACCGAAAGCTAAAGCTATAGCTATTTTTGGTTTGACTCTGTCTATGTCTGCCTCTCATTGCCTACTACTATACTTGGTGGATCTCATGTTGCAGAAAGAAAATGCTAAAGGACAGATGAGGGTGAATGAGATGATGGGACCATTGGATCTCCTTATGATTTGTCCAATAATTGTCAACCATTGGATGGATTTTAGATTTAGTACGTGAATTGCACATGCCATTTAAGTCAAGAGTATTTTTGGGTTTCATGGGATTTTAAACAGTCAAGGAAAGTCAATGTATTTGACTAATATTGACTGGGACAGTCAACTTGAGTATGAGGATTAGACTAAATTAGTTTTTGAAATGAAGGTCAAACTCTATTAGACATAAACTAGTGAGGGCCAAACTAAAAAAAATCCTAAATTATAATACCAAATCTTCCAAATGGGTCAGCAACCCTTAAAGGCGTAAGAAATGATAATATAAGGCAATAGTTTTTTACACCACTACTTTTACTGAAAAACACCACCATCTCTTTTTATATGTGTTGAAAGACACCACCAATATAAAGTCATATCTCACCACTGTTCATCTTTCTTTCTTCTTTCTCAAGAACAACAACCACCACCATCGTAACGCCCCGCCACCACTTTCCTCTATTTTCCTTTGTTCTTCTTAGTTGTTATTATTTTCCCCCTCTCTTCCTATTTTCTTGTTCTCCACCACCGGCGGCACCACCTACTGCCGAGAAGAAGAGAATATGAAGAGAAGAATAGAGAAAAAGAACTCGAATAAGAATAAAGAAAAAAAGAGATGAGTGGTGTGTTGATTACGCCCAAACAATACACGCGGTCAATTGCAGTAAAGAATGGGGTGTCGATCCCACGAGGAAAAACGATCTACAAAATAAGGTTAAGGAAGACAAACTATGCGAAACTAAAATAAATTCTAACAAATTTAAAACACGAAATTGAATTTAATTTAAAGAAAACTAAGTTTGAGAAAAGCACAAGGTTCCAAGGATCCCTCCTAGACTTCACACGCCAATTAATATTGATTCGCTATGATGACTCAACTACGTGTTTCACATCCCAAACGACGTAATCGGAAAAATAATCTTTTAATCATTAGAAAACCCTAATGTAAATGAAGTTCAGATTTCACTTTTTCTAAGAAAACACAAAGGTTTGTCATATGTGATATCTTAAACTTACGATATATCCGGAGACGATACCGTAATAAATGACGATCACATATAACCAACCTACCGGAATCAATTAATTCTTAAACATTCCACACATAAGAAAAGCGTGACTAAGCTTATATGGAGAAGTAAAAATAATCACCGGAGTACTAAAAATCTACGAAGAAATCTATGGAATCTCTGTCACTAAAATAACATACATTTCTATATTAAATAAAAGTGAGAATCATCAAACATCATTATTCATCGTGAACACTTAAAGCGAATCAATTACTAATTTAGTGCGTTACATCTAGGAGTTCACCTCTTCACCTTGCGTGGGGTTTAGTGACTCATGGTGGTGGTAGTCACAGCATCAATGGAGGAGTCCATCACTTCCTGTCCGCGCACGAATCCCGAGGAAAAGAGCTCAGATTGTCTGTGGTGGCTCTTAGTAAATTCCGGGGTGCAAATTAGCTCCAACCGTTTTTCAAATTGAAAAACGGTTTGTTCCCGCGCGAAAAGTCGCTCTGCAACTTCTTCGTCTTCTCCAGCGAGACGTGCCTGATCCGCCGCTCGTCGCGAGCTCCTCGCGGCCTTCCTCGCCTCCTGAACGGTTCCTGTACCTGCAAGAAGAGAGAGAGAGGTTGAGGAAACAAGGTTCACAACCAAAACGGCGAAGGAGGACAAGAACAGGGACTCCCTGTTGCGGCTGATGTCTCGCGGGGTGGTAGCGACTCTGTCGCGGAAGTGGTGGCTCCAAAGGAGGGTGGTGACGAGGTCTCGGTGGTGGCAATGAACTCGGGTGATGGTTGCGGCGAGACATAGGGAAGAGGAGGGATGCTGGACGGTGGCGAGACAGAGAGAGAGAGAGGTGGAACGATGTTGTGCGAGGTGGTGGAACAGGGAGCGAAACAGGGAGGTGCCCTGTCTCGCACGGTGTTGTGCGAGGTTGTGGTCAGTGACGGGTGCGAGGTGGTGGTCGGTTAGTGGCGAGAGAGCTCGGTCTCTGCCCAGTGGAGGTTAGTGATGGTGGCTGGAAAAGAGAGGGAGAAGAGAAAACGTGGAATAGAGAGGATCCTCCCAAGAGAAGGCAAGAGAGAAACCTAAATAGGGTTTCCCTATTTCCTTGTTAGGCTGGGCTTAGGTTTCTAGTTTTCTGGGCTTGGGCTTAGATGTGTGAACCACTCTTTTGTACCACCACTAGAATCAATAAATCGACAATTCTATCAAATTGTCGCCTTAAATGCGATTTTATCGTTCACGCGCGCCGATTCCTACAAAAACATAAAAAATGAAATAATTAGAATAAAATATATTAATTGAAACACTAACATATATAAATTAAGGGATATATCTCGTAATAATTACGTGTATATCAAATACCCCCAAACCTATATTTTGCTAGTCCTCGAGCAAAACAAAATAAAGAATAAAATCCTAACTCACTTTCGTAGGAATCACGGTTGCACTTACCTTAACGTGCAACAAGGCTTTAAACCTCTAGATTACCTCTAGAGGACGAGTTATAGTCTCGTGAGGGTTTCCAGAAATGCTACCCCCAAACATTACTGACTCAATAAAACAAAATCTATTTTCTAAAAACATAATGCAAATCATATGAACATTTCCTTTTATTTCCCTTAGAGTATTTTTCTGATTGCCTATAATTCAAGAAAAACAACAAACTAATAATGTCACAATAGTATATCAATAGAGTACAATAATTTAACAGTATCTAAAGGTTAAATGAATTTCATAATCATTCTCAACTCGAAGTGTGTGTGTGAGGAGCCTTATCAACATAACTCTTCATCTCATAGTAAAGATGTGACAAGATAACCTTTAGAAAAGACGTTTCGACTACAATTCTCTCATGTCGCTCAGAAATGAAACGCTCAGAGATTGGGCACTCAGTTTATATGTGAGGATAAGAATATACTATGGAAAATACAAACATCTCACATATAATTATCATGAAAAACGGAATTTTCAAAGAGTGAAATGAATATGATCTCATGGACCGGAATATTGATTACTTTTAAGAATGTTGAACCAAACATCATAGTTCTTGCCTATTCAATCTCCACATCTATTAAGCTAACTTTCACTTAAGATCAATCAGGTCTTTACTAGGTTGTATTGGGGCTTGGATTATGGCAAACAATAATGGACAAAAGGGATACAAAGATTTTCTGAGAATGGATACACCCTTGAATAAAACATAGGGCATTGAAGAACAAATCAATGTTGTACACCATTAACTTTTTCTTCATTATTTTCTTCTTCAATCGCTTTTTTTTTTTTTTTTTTTTTTTTTTAATACGCTTTTCCCCATTGATACAATCCAACACTTTTACTTCGAGGGCGCATAAAATATCTTCTTCTTTTTTTTTTTTTTTTTATTTTATTTTATTTATTTGCCCATTCCATACACATATCTCACCATATACATTCTCAGAAAATTGGGTAAGGATAAAATAATAAAGGTATTACTCCTTGATTGGAGTAGGTATTGGGAATGGGGATAACAAAGAAAAGGCTATCTAAAGGCTCAAAGGGCTGCGAATGGGTATTTATTATTGGGTAGGCTAAAAGGCTAAAAATGGTTTAAAGAAAGAAATGCCTGTATCACTTCATAAGTTTTAGTTAGTACTAGGACATCTCAACTAAATAAAGCAAGAAGTTCTAGTGTAAAGATTCAATTTTTATATCATTCTTAAAGCAATCAATAAGAAAATCAAGAATAATGAGATCATCAACAAAATAATGCGGACTCAAGAAAAATCAGAGTGTAATTAATAACCCTCAAAAAATAAAGAATGACTCAAAACTCACAAGGGTTAAGTCTCCACTATTATTCTAAGGTTTTCTAGTTCAATACCTCACCAATCAACTTCAAATCATGTTGACTTGGCTCATAGTGCGCTAAAAGTCGAGTTGAAAAGTCTCACGAAATACATCTAACATAAGGATAATATCAAATACCATGTTTTCCACTAATATAACTATGTGACACGTGCTAGTATGTGTTTTCCCAAAATTAAAGGCAACAAAATCATTCTCTAAAATTGAAAAGAACTCAAAACCTCTTTCTTTCTTTCTTTCTTTTTATATTCACCAAGAGTTCGGATTTCAAATGCATTTTCAAGAAGATTTTACACAATTACCATAATCATCTAAGTATTCAATGGAGATTGAGTAGAACACAAAAATGATTGGTTTAATTGTAAAATATGTTTTAAACTCAAAGATTTTTGAAAATGTCATAAAAAATCTAATAAACCACACCCCCAAACCTAAACCAAACATTGTCCTCAATGTATAAAATAATAATCATGACAAATCAAGACAAAAGAAAAGAGGAGGGTTAGAGTGATATTACCATGGTGAAGCTTTTTACCAATTTCGATGAAATCTTCCATCAATAAATGCTCAGAAACATAAGAAGTATGGAGGTTTCATTAGAAATCAATAAAATGCAGACTCGACATTAACAAATAAAAAATAAAAAAAATGCAAGTTGTAAGTCAAAATTGTTATGGAGCTAACGAGTATGAGTGAAACACAACTAAATAGGGTACTCGAAAATCAATCCAAACTAACAACAAAGACACACAACTAAGGCTAGGCTGCCTCCTAGGAGCGCTTGGTTTAACGTCTTCAGCCCGACACATATTCTCCCTCATGAAAGATATACCATGAAGTGACGAGGAAGAACATAGGAAACATTCACTTTCAAACCTAGTCTATGATATAAATGAGTCAAAAAGGTTAAGGAATCGTATACCAACAACCTGAAAAGTTGAGGATCAGTCCACTCAAAAATAGCAACCACCTGATGTTTCCTCTTGATAGTGCATAGATCCTTGATGACCCTCGCATAAGTTGGTACCTGTTTAATCACATGCAGCAAAGGTAAGTTAATTTTAACCTGTTTCAAGTGTTCTAGAATCTCACCATGCATTTCTGATTTCTTTCCAGGAGGTCGTAGTGCTTGAGGAAAAAGAACTGAAACTGGAATGTTCTTATTGGGCTCATCCTCAGGGATGCTCTCCTTTGCACTTGGGGAGGTGCTTATAGTTGTGAACGAGCTTGATCCATCTAAAATCTTATCACTCTGAGTAGTGATGGCATTAATCTCTATGACATTCTGAGAGTCTGAAGTAGAGGTTTGTGCCATAAGTTGGCCCTTCGGATTTGCTTGAGGCTGTGACTGAAATTGGTCCTGAGCTTGTACTGTTAATGAACTTGCCAGCCTTGTTATTTGGCTTCTGATCTCCTTGTTCTCCTCTGCCAACTGTGTCAATGCAACCTCAATTTTGTGATTAGTTTTACCTTGTGCCTCTATAAATGCATGCAAAGTGTCTGATAAGGAACTTTTATTAGATTGCGCATTGTACGGAGGTGCAGGGTATGACTTAGGTGGTTGTGCCTGTGGGTGTGTAGGTTGGTCGGCCTCAGACCTCCAGCTAAAGTTAGGGTGATCTCTCCAGCCAGAATTGTAAGTGTTAGAGAATGGTGAGTAAGGCTTCTTGTACATCCCTAAGGCGTTACATTGTTCCTCATAAACCCCTCTCATCTCAGTCAAGGTCGGGCAATCCTGTGCTAAGTGTTCAACTCCCCCGCATATAAAACAGGCGTCCTGTAGCTCAACTCTGGCAACAGTATGTGCGGGCCTACCATCTTTGGTCTTAAGTGCCTCTAACTCCCTAGTTACTCTATTAAGTTGGGCTCTAAGGCTATTCTCTTCCCTAAGTTGGTAAACTCCAGCTGGGAGTGTTCTATCTGTGCTCTCAGTAGCACTTGGACCAGTCCAAGTGTGGGCCTTTTCAGCTAAGTCATTCAGGTACTCAATGGCCTCATCAGGGTCTTTTTGCAAAAACTCTTCATTACACATCATCTCAACGAACTGACGTTCTCTACTGGTGAGCCCCTCATAAAAATAAATGACTAAGCGCCAACTCTCATACCCATGGTGTGGGCATGTATTCAAGAGATCCTTGAACCTTTCCCATGCTTGATATAATGTCTCGCTATTCTTTTGGGTGAAGGTAGAAATTTGTCTCTTTAGACCGTTGGTTTTGTGGTGAGGAAAGTATTTATTAAAAAATGTTTGGGTCATCTCCTCCCACGAACCTAAGTGGTTTCTAGTCCAACTCACTCCCCCAATGTTTTTTTTTTTTTTTTTTTTTTTTTTTTAAATTTAAAATTTTTTTTTTTTTTAATAATTTTTTTTTTAAGAAACAAAATAAAATAAAAATAAAGATAAAGATAAAAATTAAACTGGACCTAAAACCTAAAAAATAGAATAAAATAAAATGAAATGAAAAATGAGCAGAAAAGATAATACCCGAAACCTTCCTTGTAGAATGACGCTTGTTCCCCGGCAACGGCGCCAAAATTTGATTACGCCCAAACAATACACGCGGTCAATTGCAGTAAAGAATGGGGTGTCGATCCCACGAGGAAAAACGATCTACAAAATAAGGTTAAGGAAGACAAACTATGCGAAACTAAAATAAATTCTAACAAATTTAAAACACGAAATTGAATTTAATTTAAAGAAAACTAAGTTTGAGAAAAGCACAAGGTTCCAAGGATCCCTCCTAGACTTCACACGCCAATTAATATTGATTCGCTATGATGACTCAACTACGTGTTTCACATCCCAAACGACGTAATCGGAAAAATAATCTTTTAATCATTAGAAAACCCTAATGTAAATGAAGTTCAGATTTCACTTTTTCTAAGAAAACACAAAGGTTTGTCATATGTGATATCTTAAACTTACGATATATCCGGAGACGATACCGTAATAAATGACGATCACATATAACCAACCTACCGGAATCAATTAATTCTTAAACATTCCACACATAAGAAAAGCGTGACTAAGCTTATATGGAGAAGTAAAAATAATCACCGGAGTACTAAAAATCTACGAAGAAATCTATGGAATCTCTGTCACTAAAATAACATACATTTCTATATTAAATAAAAGTGAGAATCATCAAACATCATTATTCATCGTGAACACTTAAAGCGAATCAATTACTAATTTAGTGCGTTACATCTAGGAGTTCACCTCTTCACCTTGCGTGGGGTTTAGTGACTCATGGTGGTGGTAGTCACAGCATCAATGGAGGAGTCCATCACTTCCTGTCCGCGCACGAATCCCGAGGAAAAGAGCTCAGATTGTCTGTGGTGGCTCTTAGTAAATTCCGGGGTGCAAATTAGCTCCAACCGTTTTTCAAATTGAAAAACGGTTTTTTTCCCGCGCGAAAAGTCGCTCTGCAACTTCTTCGTCTTCTCCAGCGAGACGTGCCTGATCCGCCGCTCGTCGCGAGCTCCTCGCGGCCTTCCTCGCCTCCTGAACGGTTCCTGTACCTGCAAGAAGAGAGAGAGAGGTTGAGGAAACAAGGTTCACAACCAAAACGGCGAAGGAGGACAAGAACAGGGACTCCCTGTTGCGGCTGATGTCTCGCGGGGTGGTAGCGACTCTGTCGCGGAAGTGGTGGCTCCAAAGGAGGGTGGTGACGAGGTCTCGGTGGTGGCAATGAACTCGGGTGATGGTTGCGGCGAGACAGAGGGAAGAGGAGGGATGCTGGACGGTGGCGAGACAGAGAGAGAGAGAGGTGGAACGATGTTGTGCGAGGTGGTGGAACAGGGAGCGAAACAGGGAGGTGCCCTGTCTCGCACGGTGTTGTGCGAGGTGGTGGTCAGTGACGGGTGCGAGGTGGTGGTCGGTTAGTGGCGAGAGAGCTCGGTCTCTGCCCAGTGGAGGTTAGTGATGGTGGCTGGAAAAGAGAGGGAGAAGAGAAAACGTGGAATAGAGAGGATCCTCCCAAGAGAAGGCAAGAGAGAAACCTAAATAGGGTTTCCCTATTTCCTTGTTAGGCTGGGCTTAGGTTTCTAGTTTTCTGGGCTTGGGCTTAGATGTGTGAACCACTCTTTTGTACCACCACTAGAATCAATAAATCGACAATTCTATCAAATTGTCGCCTTAAATGCGATTTTATCGTTCACGCGCGCCGATTCCTACAAAAACATAAAAAATGAAATAATTAGAATAAAATATATTAATTGAAACACTAACATATATAAATTAAGGGATATATCTCGTAATAATTACGTGTATATCATGTGTCCAATCGACGGGCGGACGATGCGGTAGTGGTGGTGGGATGAGGTGGTGTGGTGGTGGTGGTGGGGCGAGGAAGTGCAGTGGTGTTGTTCCCAGAGAGAGAATAGATGAAAAGAGAGGTGGTGACACATTTTATTTGCTTATATTATTGGTCTCCTTCAATAGGTGGTGGTGTGCTTCAAAAAGTACGAAATGGTAGTTTCCTTAAACAAAAGTGGTGGTGTCAAAAAGTCATTACCATAATATAATAGTAAGTGTAAGAACATCTTTAATAGCCTTTTTTAAGATATGGGCAAAATGGATTGCTAAACTATTATTTATATTTTTTTGCCTATGTGGCAATTTGGTAAATCAAAGATAGATTTTGGCACCCCACCCCCCCCCCCCCCCCCCCCCCCCCCAATAAGCATTTCTTCAGGAGTAATTCTAGCTGGCCTGGGGGGGCAAAAATACATTTTTGCCCCCCTCTTTAAACACCTTTTTGGAGAAAAGTGTTTAAAGAGGGAGGGAAAACATGCATTTTCGCCCCCCCCCCCTCCCACCAGGCAGTCAACCCAGGCCGGTTACCCAGGCCATTAAGAATTTCTGTTTCTTCAGAGGTTGCTGAGCTAAGTTTTTAAAACTTTGGGACCTACATGAATAAAGCTAAAGTAATAGAATAATAATAAGAAGAAATAGTTGTTCTCACATAAAAGACTACAATTTGAGATATCAAATCAGATAAACAGTCATGTGTTGGTTGCTAAAGGACAAAAAAGTTTTGCATTCTTACTATGATCGCGCGTTCTTACAAACAATGCTATGTCAGAAAAATGGGTCTATGATGGACATTCGATAGTGAATGCATGTGTTATTGAACAATCCAAAGATAGGCCAAATAAATGCCTATTGGATGACTTTTGAGTCCCTCTTTGATACATATTCGAGCGCACCCCAAGTTACCTATTGGAGATGCTCTAAGGATACGTTTAGTTAGCCATTTTTCTTAAAAATGGAATCGATTTTCTTTGTTGTGTAGATTTTCGTTGTTTGGATGTCTATTTACTGATAAGAAATTGATTCTTTATAAGACTATTTTCCCACTACTCATGAAAATCCAAATCCGAAAGGGAGGCCTCAAAACCGAGTTCACGGAAACGGGTTCAATTTTCATGTCTTTTTTTCGTGCAACCAAGCAGACCCTAAGGGTCTATTTGATAAGAAACTTTCCATGGAAATGGAATCCCTTTCCCCTGTTATACAAATTTCAGCTGTTGTTTGGTTGTTTATTTACTGACATGAACTGGTTTTCCCACTGCTCATAAGAATCCAAATCCGATGGGAGGCCTCAGAATTGAAATTCATGGAAACGGTTTCAATTTCCATCTATTTTTGGTGCAACAAAACAGACTCTAAGAGATTCTGGATAGCTTTTGGTGGAATGGGATGAGATCATTTAATGTATGGATAATATATATTCGATTCAGGTCCGAGTGACCCAAAACCGAATCGAGACCTGTTTATTCGGTTCTAGACCCGAATAATTAGGGTGGGCTCGGTGCGGGTACCCATCGATTCAAGCTAAATTGTCATGCCTATTATTAAGTGAAACAGTCTTTCCAAACTTCGTCATCTAGGTGGTCTTAATTACCCTTTAATAATGTTGTATAGAAACAAGGCCTTGTTGTGAAGTTATTTTGGAGTTAATAGCCAAACCTGAAAAACTGTGATGTCAAATTTGTCATATCAATTTACTTTAGTAACCTTACTCTAATGGTTGCTAATTTCACTAAACATGGAGTGTATCACTATGACAGAGGAATGTGTACGATTGCCGATGATTTCGTTAAGGTTTGTATTTGGTTAATAGGGGATGAACACACTATAAACATTTGGAAAGATAAATGCTTAAAACACTTTTACCCTTGAAGAATTATGGAGACCATAATTTTATTTTGTTGGTTGATGGTCTAGATGACTTAATCTAGGAAACATTTGGTAAGCGATTATGGAACTCATTCATAATTGAGAATACATTTACTAAACCTATTCAACAAGCTATTCTTAACACTAGGATTATACAAATAATGATCAATGACCTAGTAAAAAATGTCTGCATAGTGTTAAGTCAGCTTACAAATTCTTTCACTCCTTAGACCAACCCCAAGTCTAATCCTCCATTTTTTACGGGCATAAGAAAATTGATGATACATCAAAATAGACCGTTTTCACAGCCATATATGTAGCAGGAAACATCCATCATGAGGATCAAGTACCCCACCTACCAGACCAACTTATAAAACCCAAGAAGGCAAAACCAATCATAAAAGCCCAAACAAGGCCCATCAGAAGAAGACGTAATTATGGCCTAAATCCGGGTTCGCACGAGTTCTCTCATAAATAAGAGGAACATTACATAAGAAAAGATTCATGGAGGGAGTTACGCCTCCACGAACACATCTTCATAAAAGAGGAGAATGTTACACAGAACATATTTTTTCATTGCGTCTCACATGTTTAAGTCACGCATAGAATTAATGACCTTATATAAGGTAAAGGGAACATTCGACAAAGGTAAGCAACTTTAACTGAGTTTAGTTTAGATTTACTTTCTTCTTCAAACAAAGTTGTTGACTTAAGCATTGGAGTACCTTCTTCCACAAAAAAGGTGGTCTTTGGCAGTCTAACATCTGTTTTGCAGGTCAAACTCACAGAAGAACGAGATTGGATGCACCAGTTTGGCACCGTCCATGGGGAACAAGTTTCCTTTCTGAAAAGAAGATCCACAACAATGAAACGCACCAAAATCTGATCAACAATCAACAAGTTGTTAGACTAGATGGAACAAAACGATCAACCCAACTGGTATCTGCCTTGACCTCGTCAAGCGCAGCTGTCAACTGTTCCACCCATTTTTCAGCAATATCACGTTTAACGGATTGCTCAATCACGGCACATGCAGCCTCATCATACTCGACATATAGCTTCTTCTCCACGTAACGTAAACGGGCACAAACCCCATCCAACTTGGTCCTCATGGACTCGAGCTTAACTGCAGACTTACTCTGCACACTTTTCGCTTCAATCAAATAGGCTCAAGCATCCCCGACAGTTTTGTCCAACTCTGCACATCGTGCTTTCAACACGTCGAATTGGGAAAGAACATGAGAAAATACCAACAACAACACTACCAACTTTCTCTCCAAAGAAACCACCTGATCACGACAAGTTTGATAAACTGAACCCATCACCCCCGCATAAGTGAAATGATTCAACCCGTCAATTATTTGCTTAAGACTGTAATCAAGATGAGTGCTCGGGTCCAATATGGGCATCAAAGGTATTTCCACTGACCACTTTTGCCATTCATTTATCAGCCTACGTGCACCATCTTGCACGTCAAGCTGAGTAAACTAGCAAAACATTCCGTCTGATTTGATATGGATATCCTTCGAGCTAGGTTCAATCCAGCTAACTCGAGGTTGAAGAACACGAGGATCCGAAGGCACAGAGGAAGCACCCCCAACAGCCGAAAGGGCAGGCGGAACAATGGTAACAACAAAAAAAACCATTCTTGCCTTCCTGACGCGGAGCAGGAGCAGAATAAGTAGTAGTGGCAACAGGAGAAGGGGAGTTCAAACGAGTGGGAGAAGAAACTAAGAATTTGGCCGCATCACTGATATTAATGGAAGGAGACCAAGGAGGAAGAACTTCGAAATTCTGACCACTACCGACAACTCTTTAGATTGCTCCACTGCCAACTGGAGCATCTTGTCATTGATAGTTCGAAACACCATTCAACAAAGATAGCGTAAAGAGGGAAAACAAACCCATCACACCCCCTTTTATAGAGCCAAGTAACGAATGGACTACTCATAGGATAGCGTGTGGGATATGATGGCTATGCGAAATCCCAAAAATGTGTGCAAAAACGAACAGATGAGCAGGAAATTGAGACATCGACCCACCAAAAGCTGCTAACAACATTAATTACAAGGCAATGATGGAATTGAAAGACCAACCGTCACAAAGTTAGTGGTCACGTCAGCATACTCACTAACTAGCAGGAGTAGCTGATGATACATCAAAATATATTGTCATCACAACCATACAGGTGGCAGGAAACATCAATCACGAGGATCAAGTATGAAGTACCCCACCTGCCGGACCAACTCATAAAGTTCAAGAAGGCAAAACCAATCATAAAAGCCCAAACATGGCCCATCAGAAGAAGTCAAAAATATGGCCTAAATCCGACCCCGCACGAGTTCTCTCATAAAGAAGAGGAACGTTATATAAGAAAATAGTCATGGAGGGAGTTATGCCCCCACGGACACATCTTCATAAATGAAAAGACTGTTACGAAAAATATCTCCTTCCGTTGCGCCTCAAATGCTCAAGTCACGCAGAGAATTAACAGCGACCACTGTATAAGGTAAATGGAACATTTGACAAAGGTATTCAAATTTAACTAAGTTTTATCAATATTTACTTCCTTCTTCAAACATAGTCGAAGTGCCTTTGGCCACCAAAAATGTGGTCTTTGGGGGTAACATCAGTTTTACAGCTCAAACTCACTAGGAAGATGAGATTTGGACGCATCAAAATTATCCATGCTTTTTGGACCATGAAAACTCCTTTCAAAGTTAGGTTCCTTTTTTGGAAGATCTTCTTTAACTATCACCCGATTAGTGCTATTCTTCATCAACACCACATGCACCTTATCATGTTTTCCTTCTTCGCCAACAAGGAGAAGAAACTATTAAGCATTTGTTTTTAAATGTCATGTTGCTAGTTATTTCTTTTGTTATTGATTGACTTACCTATTTGACATGGGAGAGTACTCCATTTAGTAATGCTAAAGATTTTATAGCTAACGTGGTCTTTTCACCATGATATTCACTTGGACAGTCCAATATACTATCCTTCGCAATAGGTCTTAATGTTCTATGGCAAGCTTGCAACAAATGGATTTATGATAACAAGGATATTTCAGTGCAATCATTAGCACATCATTACAAATGCCTTATTTCTAATTTGAAATAAGTGTTTGGGATTATTTATCTAGTTCTAAAACAACGTCAGCTATACAACTGAACAACTCAACAAAGCCAGATGATAAAGTGGAACATGATTACATTTTAACTATATTTTCTGATGTTGGTTTCATGTATGTACCCAGACATGAACCTTTGGCACTGTAGTAGTGAGTGAAGATACACTTTTCGATTCGTTTGGGGGCATTTTGGAGATCAAGGTTGGTTGCAGTTTTGACGTTGAGTTGTTGGCAGTAATAAAAATATTTATTATGTTAGGCACTTAATAAAGGATTGAGGGAGTTTTGTTTTGCTATGGATTCCCTTAGTATCATGAAGGCTTTAAGGGATGAATATAACCCTTAAGAGTGTTATTGGATAGTCAACTAGAGTTTATAACCACTATTCGGTTGGAATTAGTTTCATTTATTTATGTTAATTGTACTTGTAATCAGCTAGCTCATTCTATTGTTGCCAGATTTAGGACTTGGAATGACGGTAGATTATGATTAGTTTTACTTGGTTCATTAAAAAAATGTTCATGTTTCATTAATTTTAATAGGTTCACAAGCTGAAATTTGGGGATAGAAAATATATATTTTCATGCTGAGCCCCCAAGACATTATGCCTCATCACTTGCCACATAATATAACCTTGAAAAATAGTATAGGTGAGTAAAGAAGGCAAAAAAAAAAAAAAACTAATTATAAATAAAATTGAGCTCAGGATGTCGAAGATGATTATCTTTCAAAAGTTTTCCATGATGTCGTTGAAAATATGAAGTTGAATTAAGATCGTCTACTTGAAAAAAAATGTTTTCACTGTTTTTTGTGAAGATTTTTTTTGTCGTCAAACTGTGCCTTAGATACAATGTCCCAAGCAACTAATATTGTTAAGAAGGATTATGAACACGGATATTTTAATTACAGACCCTATATGTACTACTAGCTTGGAATAAAATCAGATTGTATCTAGATTAGGATTTGGAAGCCCAAAACATTGATAGGACCTATGGCAACTATAGCATAATTTTAATATGGAATTTTTCTTCTAAATGCTCTTCCTCTAAGCATTTGCAGTGGTAGGTACCCCATAGCATTGTCTTTTTACATAAATATACTTTTGCCAAGAGTGTGTTAATTTGAACTAATTTTTTAAGTAGCGACAATTAACCCCCATAAGACTACGTACCATAGACCTTTATTAATTTTGTTTTTGAATTTAGAAGATCTGCTAATATCCATATTCCAAGTTGACATTTATAATAACTTCTGAAGTTATATGATTAGTCATATTTCTAAGCATTTTCCGCGTTGGAGCAATCCATAAATTTATTATACCATTTATTGCGTAGTGTTTGAAAAATACCTAGGAGACTAGGGATGTTGTTGAGAGGAGTCGGTCGCAATCAAATATTTTGTACTTTTCAATAAAAACAATGGGATGGGGCGTTACAGAATCAAAATGAAAACACCACCATGGTCATGGTCATATAGTTTGGCACTTCGACCACACGCTTTCACAGCAGCATAAGTTTGACTGGACTTGGGCGTAAAATCTAATGAGGAGTTCAAGTACTAATTATAGCAAGAACAGAGCATGAAGAGACTTGTTTTCGCTCCGGTCCATCACCTCCACCTTACATGAAGACTCGCTTCGCTTTGCTCCGGTCTAATCCATCACCCAAAGGCGAGCAAATGTGCTCCTAATAATTTGACGAAAACTCACAAAATCATAACTGGTGAGTCTTGAACCCGAGACCTCTCATGTCCAACCAACTGAGCTACAATTAATGAACAAAGAATGAAGAGTTTGGAGATGACACAGTTTATGTTTTGTCGGTGTGAAATCATTGGTGTTTTGTGTTTAAACTGATTATTATGGCCTTGTAAATAGACATTAAAGTTGAGAGAACAAAATGATCACAGTTTGTGGGTGAAACCATGAAATTTTAGAGGTGTTTTGTGTTTCAACTTAGGGTATGTTTGGTTGCATGGAATCCTATGTCATGGAAATCTATGAGGGGACCCCTACATTTTAGGCTAAATTAATGTATCACTCTACATCCACCATTTGGTTTTGTGATCAATGGTGGGAATGGAAGTCCCATGAACATGGGAATCACATGCCCTGGGGGACCAAGGAGTGAGATTCCCATGTTTATGGCACTTCCATTCCCACTATTGATCACAAAATCAAATGGTAGATGTGGAGTGATATATCAATTTAGCTTAAAATGTAGAGGTCCCCTCATGGATTCTCATGGCATAGGATTACATGCAACCAAACACACCCTTAGTGTGTGCATGGCCTGGTCTTCCATTCACTTGAAATTGATTTTTAGAGATTTACTTGGTCGTTGAAAAAAAAATTTGAATTGCCTGGATCCCATATCAATTGCAAACAAAACAGACCAAATGCTAGCTTCTGCCAATTAGGGATGGCAACGGGGCGGACTTGAGCAAATCCATCCCCGATCCGTTAGGAATAACGGATCCCCCAATCCTCCCCGCCAATCCATTTACAATGTTAATTAAAAACCATAACCGCCCCGTGCGGATTGGCGAATATCCTCCCCGCCCCGCCAATCCGTTTACAATTTTGTTACTAGATCGCCGGAGTTCCGCCCCTAATTTAGTTATTCCTCTTCCCTAATTTAGTTATTCCTCTTCCTAATTTGCTAACCCTTGGAGTTGCTGGTTATCCATCTAACTACAGTAAAATATACTTCATTCGTTACATCAGTAATACAAAATTATAACAAAAAACTACATAAAATCCATACAAAAATTATAACAAAAAATCATACAAAAAAAGTAAAAATTTCGATCTCTGATATCAGATTTTAGATCTAAGAATCTCATATCTGAGATGATATCTTGATCTGAGATCTCTCAGATCTGAGATTTCAGAACTCAGATCTTTGATTTCAGATCTGATATCTGAGTTCTGAGTTCTGAGATCTGAGATCTCATATCTGTTTCTTGCAGCTAGGGAAAGGCGGGGAAGGGAGGGGAGAGGGAGGCGGCCGGAGAAGGAGACGAAGGGATGACCCTTCGGCCTTCGTTATGAGAGAGAAGAAAGGACGACCCTTCGGCCTCCGCCTTTGCTGTGAGAGAGAAGAAGAGGTCTCCGCCTTCGCTGAGAGAGAAGAAGCCACGCCTTCGCTGTGAGAGAGAAGAAGGGGCCTCCGCCTTCGCTGTGAGAGAGAAGAAGGGACGAGTGGGAGTGGTCGACTTCGCTGTGTGAAGGAGACTGGAGACGAGAGAAGAAGGGACGAGAGCTTCGCTGTGTGTGAGAGGGTGTGAGAGATCTAGGGTTTAATCCTTTATATAGGGGAAGGGTATTTTTGTAAATTTGCCAATGCCTCCAACCACATTTGAACTAGCCTATATAGTTACACGCTCGATAAATCACTTTAATTTGAATTAAATTTCCTAAACACATCTGGATAAACAAGCTTGTAATGAACTATAATATATCTTACAATAAAAGAAATAAATAAAAAATATTTAGTTCATTCTTTAATTTCTAATTTCCTAAGCTCCAATTTAATCCAACAACTGATAGATATAGCTTATCCCCTGAAGTAGGAAATGGGATTATTGATTTTATTAGCACCAATGAAGAAAATGTTGCAGGCAAAGCTCTTTGATGGTATGAGAACTGGCTCTCAGGTAACAGAATGTTTGCATGATTTATGATCCAGACTCGAGAAGCTATGTTAAATTTCAACTACATGGTGAAGAAGATGCAATGCATAAATGAGTAGTGTATATTTAGGATCTCATTCTTACGACTATTAGTGGCAATTTAGTGTGTTTTTTTTGGTATCGTGTTATTTGCATAGCTTATATTTTCTCACATTGTTTAAGTCGAAACTGCTGCGCAAAACAGAAATTGCCTTGTTAAGGCCGGATTGAGGTGATCATCTGACCCATGCGTGTTTGATCAACATATATTATCACCAAACAAGTATCATGCATTCACCACAATTAATACAAATTACGATACAGCAATAGACTTAAAAGTATGTGAAATGTCGTAATACCTATAAAACCTTAAAAGTAGATTAAATTTGACTAAAGACAGACGACAGATAGATAGATAATAGAGATCATGACAAATACTGAGTAGAGGATGAAAGACTATACTAACAACAACTAAAAGGTTCCTTCAGTTCTATTCCCAGAGGGTGTGTCATCCATGCCTGATCAGTTATCAAGCATAAGGTCGCTAGGATCCATTCTATGCCCAGGGGGGGATCCCGGTGATGGTGGGGGTGATCCACGCCTGGTCAAACGCAGAACAGCATTTTTTCGAATCTCATATTCTTGGAACGTTTTTTCCCCTTCCAGCTCCTGATCCTTCCATCGCAAATAATAGTTCTCATCATTTATGGCTGTTGGGACAATTTACATGGATCAGCACCTATTATATCACAGTAAGATATTTCTCATATACTGACTATGTTTGCTAGTTTAATGTATTGGATGTTTTACTCAAGCAAATTCTCATATGCAAATATAAAGCATAAATTCTATCCAAATATTAAACATACGAACAATAGCACATGCACATAAACATACTAATGTAAGCAAACATTCTTTGAAACACAAATTCAATCTATGAAATAAATTCATACCTGATTGTGTAACTTCCGTATAAGATTCAACAGCTGTAACACTTCAAATAAACAGTTAGATAAAAATGTACCATTTTGTTCTTGGGTTGAGTCGCGGACTAGGTCGCTCTCTTTAAGACGTTTCGCGGCTCTGCCCAAGATTGTGCTAGCAGTTTCATAGCCTCGCCGTCCCCAGGATAAAACAGCTCGGAATCATAAATCGGCAAAAACAGAAACACTGTTTTCAAAACACGTTCTGGATGCACTACTGTTTTTGCAAAAATACAGGAACAGTTTCTGATTTCGAATTACTGTTTTACAAACTCTGTTTCTGTAATCACTTCCTGATTTCGAATAAAAAACAGATTGCAAAAACATGTTTCTGTTTTTAAGAACTGAAGCTCTGTTCTTCGAAGAAGCTAAAATCTGCAAAATCAGATTTCGAAGAACTCTGTTTCAGAGAAGAAGAAGCTCACAAAATCAGATTCGAAGAACTGCTACAAGACTTGAAGAACACTCTGTTTTCTTCATTCTGTCAAGCAGAAAACGATCTTGCAATCACTCCGTTTTCTGCTGTTTTTATCTCTTAACTCTGTTTCTGTTTTGCAGGTTCAAAAACTGGAAGAAGAAGAAGATAACAAGACTGTTTTTCGGAACACTCTGATTTTCGTTTGAAGAAACAGTCAAGAACTGGAAGCAGATCAGAAGTTTTGGCAACGAAAAAAAAAACTGGAAGAACTGCAGCTCTGTTGCAGACAAGAACTGGAAGAAGAAGCTCTGTTCTTCGCTTCAAGAACTGGAAAAACTCGAAGCATTTGTATGAAGCTCAAAACTCTGTTTTCTCGTTTTGAAGAGCAAGACAAAACTGCTGCTCTGTTTTCGTTTTGAAGCAAGACTGTTGCTAGTTACAAGAACTGGAAGAATCAGGAAAAACTCAAGCTCTGTTTCGTTTTTTTTTAAGCCAGATCAAAAAACTCAGTTCTTCATATCCTTATTTAAGCTCTAATACAGATTGTATTATTGAAAAGAGAAACGACAACCAGGAAACGAGGAGCCGAAAGACAAAGCACTAGGGAGGAAAACACGCCACCCTGTCCACTGTAACGGTTTTTAAATTCGTTTATAATCAAAGAATTTTTTATTTTTATGTTTTAAAAAACCAAATGTTCCAACAATGGCTATGCCAGCACGGCGAATGTCACCATGCAAAGAGTAAATAGTATCCAAAGGATCCACTTTCATAGGGATGCGTCCAACAATAGTTGCTAAGAGAATGTCTATCGATCGATCTGGATCTTGTAGAATCCTCTGCAATTTTATCGTTGGGTTGGAATTTCCGATCATGTAATCACGCACTTTGTAAGACTCAATCACTTCAGCTCCTAGAGCGGTGAGGTCCTGGCGAAATGGAGATAAGCCAATATTCCTATCTATTTCTTTTTTAAGGGTCAAAATGGTATCCTCACTAAACATAACGATATCAAGGATATCATCTTCGAAATCAATTTCAACAACGACATTTCGTGGTGGGTTGATCTTGGTGAAGAGTTTTATTTCCGTTGCTTCATCAATGCCCATATTTTCCAACAAATAGTTGTCTCCTTGGAGCAGTTCGATTCGCTCAGTTATAAGGATTTGGTCATCCGTGGGAATTCGAAACTGAGTTTGAACAGAAGATTTGAGGTCTCCAACAGTTTTTTCTGCTTGAACTATGTGGGACTCCTTGGTTTCCATGTTCTTAACAATGACATTCACCATTTTGAATGTTAAAGATATTGATCAAGAAAGAAAACAAAGTTGTTGTGTTATTGAAAGTTCGATCGAGTACTTGATTTTATATTAATGTAGTCTCCAACAGTGCTCAACACAATTTCGTACGTGCATGAAAAATTGTTACAACATGATTTGTGTGAGTCATGTGAGTTTGATGCATAAACTTGTATTATTAGAAAATTCATGATCACTAAGAAGCACACTGCACAGTGCACACACATATTGTTGTAGAACCCAAACCAGTTACAGTTGTTACTCGATCTACTGGCGTTTAAGCTAGCACACAACATTTGTTTTCATGGAACTTGGATTTTGAACTTTGAAGTTCATATTTTGTAGTAATTGTTTTCCCTTTCCCTTTTCCTTTTATTTATATTTACAGGGGCATCAGCAGTACTTACACAGTTATTTTAATCAAATTTAATCTTGATAATGTTTTACAGCCAAATTCACTGTAGCCGATCTAATCCGACCTTACCTTTTCGTTTACATTTAATCTGAAATATTCATATGCCTTCTAATAGGCCATTCTACGCAAAACAATAAGTCATCAATTTGAATAGCCTTTAAAATTGTTATTGGGATAGGCGGCCAGCTGGTTTGTTTCTCATATTCTCTTTAAAACACAATCTTATTGCTTAAACGAATAAATACTAATACTATATCGACATATATTCTTTTTTTCATATTCCATTAAATTAGGAGATCGTCTCCAATTTCCTGATCTCAAGCATTAAGCACTACTTCACTATTTTGCTCATATGCGCATCAATTACGTGATAGGTAACTATGTATTATTATCAGTGTTCTAAAAATCGGCCTAGGCGGTCGTCTAGGCGCTAGAAGGTGGAAAATCGCCCAGATTAATGGCTGGGCGGGCAGTCTGGGCAGTTCTGGGCGGGTCTGGGCGGGATCTAGGCGGGTCTAGGCGGTCTGGGCGATTTTTATTTATTTTTATTTTTTTAATTTTTTTTATTTTTTAATAAGGCTGATTGTGTTCCTATTTTTTTAGAAATAAACTATTTAATTGTTTTTTATTCAATATATGTCTAAATGTAGCAAATGATGATTACTTAATGGAATTCTCAAAGGATCTGCCGGTACCAATTTTACTAATGTAGATTTTATCAAATTTAACTGAGGTTATTCATGCAATTTGAAGAAAAATAAAAGAGTACACAAATTCAAATTTATATAAAGTACTCATCATGACCAACTTCAGTCATTTGAGTTTTAATAAATTTTGTTCACGATTGTTAATTTTTCATGTTTTTAAATTTTGCATATGTATATTGGCATTAAATTAGATGTAATTGATAATGTATTATGCTTAACTTTTGTAAATTATTAAAGTAATAATACAAAACCTAAGACCGCCTAGGCCCCTGGGCGCTAGGCACCTGCTCGCCGTCCGCCCAGCGCCTAGCGATTTTTAGAACACTAATTATTATAAAAAAAAAAAAAAAAAAAAATTAGTTCCTAGTTCCAAGATAAGCCTAAGCCCCCAGCCATTGTCTTGCCAAGGTTGTCACTGCGTTAAAGTGAAGGCGAAGCGAGGACCCCTCATGATAAAAACAAAAAGTGAAGTGAACGCTCATAAAGGGACTGTAGTAAAAACAAAATCTATAAATACAAATAAATGCATGCTATTTATATGTAAGTTATTAAATTACAAATTAAGTCTATAATGTTACATTAATGATAAATAGACATATAATTCACTATATAACTATACTACATTAATAATTAAAATTTCATCTCTGATCTTTGTTTAATTCAATTACCTGATTGAATAAGAATAAAAAATTAATATAGACTTATAATTAGGCGATGCCTAAGTAACTAGAAATCTAATATAAAATTAATAGAAAATTATTTGATTTTTTTAATATTTAGAAAGTGGAACCAATCTATATTGTAGAAATATGCAACCCTAATAATAAATCTCATTACTACAAAGAGTACAAGCTCTAAAAGAAAAAAAAAAGATCAAAACCATTTTTTTTCTCACAAAGTGTTTACTTTGACCCACCACAACAAATAAGGCTTTTAATGTCTATGGATGAATGTCTTTTTTTTTTTTTTATTATCAACGAAAGACGAAAAGTGCATTTAAAATAAAAGCCATTTAGGTTTAAAGTACATCCAAACTCTAAATTACTACTGTCACTACTACTAGCATAGACTGATGTCGCCAGTTGATGAACTGTAAGCGTCATATTTCTACTAATGTGGATAGCTTTGAAACATTGAAAATATGCTAGTTTGTGTTCCAGACGATTCTGCCAGGTAATTTTTTGTTGCCATGATAAGTGCTCGCTTCTGCCATTGATCGCTTCTGCAAAGTCTTTGCTATCCGTTATAACTGCAACCTTCTCGTACCCTTTCGCCATCGCCCATTCACTTGCTAGTCTGATTCCTTCTAATTCAGCTTCAAAACTTGTTTTCATGCCCTTTCTGCACCATCCTTTATTAATCCCTATTATCTTGCCATCTACATCAGTTGCGTAGAACGCAAAACAACCATCACACATATTCCTGTGGAAATCAGCATCAGTGACCAGCATAATAAATTCATAATCTATTAATATCCTTGCCTGCTAAAAAACTGTTGAGATAGAACGATTATTTTCATTTGTGTCTCTTTGTGGTGTGTCAATTTTGACATCAATGGAATTTGATTGTTGATGTTCTATATTGCTTGATATTAACTGAACTATCTACAAGTCTTGCTACCATCTGTACCCTGAATTTTTTTTGTTCAAAGACCAGACTATTTCTAGCATGCCAAATCTGATCTAGAACTGCAGCAGCTCTAACCATGTCTTGTTCCCTTTCATACCTACTTGTGTACATACCACAAGAACTCCAGAAAATCTTTTTCATGAAAGAAATCTACTCTATCCCATCTAACATGTTAGACATATCCCACACTTGGACAGCAAGAGAACACTGATAAAGAACATGCCTAGACATTTCATTTTCTGTGTTGCAAAGTGGGCACTCATCTCCCATTGCTATATGATGTTGTCTAAGGACCTCCCCCATAGGAATTAGTCCTTTATAAATTTTTTAGAGAAAAAGTTGAACTCGATGAGAAATCTTGAGTTTTCAAATACCTTGGAGCAATCTCCTATCATCGCCTCAGGATGAAGAAGCATTAGAAGACATCGTCGTTTCACTCCTGAAAAATCTATAGGCCAATTTCACAGTGAAAACTCCTTTGGTTTCATGCTTCCAAATAAGCACATCTTGTTTCTCCGAATGTCTAATTGGAGCTAGTGTTCAGAATAGCCATAGCTACCTGATAAGGAAAAAAACATTTCAATGGTAGGCTAATCCCATTCTTTTTTACCCCCTTCTTCCATTATAATAAGATCTCCTACGGAGTCAAACAAAGAGATGGTATTCGGATGCACAAAGTCTCTTAGAGGCAGAAATTCAGTCAGCCATTGGTCATCCCACATATTGAAAGACACCCCATTAGCTACCATCCACAATAAACCCTTTTTAAGAGAATTCAGAGTTTTCCCCAAGCTCCTCCAAAGGAAGGAGAAACCCATTTTGTTGAACAAGGCTTGGAAAAAGCTACCATTTTTTAAATAGATTGACTTAAGGAGAGCTGGCCAAAGGTCATCTGGACGTTCTAAGATTCTAACCACCATCTTGAACAACAGAGCAAGATTTTTAGGTTTAGACAGCTGAATATTTACCCCACCCAAATTTTTTGGTGCAGGTGTTCTTTTTACACCCAATGTCCACCATAGATACCAGTGCATGATCTTAAGGGTGTTGAGAATGAGGGCTGTAAACAAAAAAGAAAAGTACTTGGGTCTCCCCCTTACTCTCTCAAGAAGCAAAATTCAAGATTTCGACTACTTGGTCGATAGAGTTAAAAAACACCTGGCGGGTTGGAAATGTAAGCTTTTGTCTTAGGTTGGTAGAAAGACCATCATCAAATCAATGTCATCTTCTATCCCCATTTATCCTATGCAAACTTTCATGCTCCCTATAGCTATTTTAAAAAAGTTGGACTGCTTAAATATGATGCTTTGGTGGGGGGAACTAAAGACATTAAAGCCCATTTTCTTGCTAAGTGGGATTTAGTGTCAATAGCCTTTTAGGACCTTCACACGGTAGCATTGATCCAGCGAAGCTTTACAGAAGAAAATGAGATCATCTACAAACATCATGTGATTTATACCTGGGGAGGATTTTCGCTTTAAACCCATTAATATCCCTATTGGCTTGGGCTTTCATCATCATTTTGGAGAGTGTCTCGACGAGAATAATGAATAAAAAGGGGAGAGAGGGTCCCCTTGTCTTATACCCCTATTTGGTTTGACAAATGCATCAGGTTTCCCATTATCGAGAATATTATAAGCCACTGAGGAAAGACAACATTGAAGAATACTGCACCAATTACTAGAGAAACCTAGTGTAGAGCAAACCTCCAGAAGAAAACTCCAACAAAAAGAGCACAAAAAATTAATAGGAAATCTATGACATTTGTTCAAAGTCACGACTGCCGGAGTCATAATGCTTTTTCCAATGACACGATTAATGACAATTAAAAATGTCTTGGAAGTGTCATTGATAGACAAAAAACATTTATAAGGGGCTATTATTAATTATCATATATGGAAATTGTTTTCATAAAATTTGCTCTTGTAAATATTTATTGGATTTTTTTTATTTTTAATATTAAAACTTTATTTTGGAGTCAAAATATTAAATACGATAATCAGTTATGGCAGTTGTTACATGTACTGAATATTTGACTCGGCTGGACAAACTCTTTACTGCAACGATATTTTTTAGATGTTTTGACTTTATTGCACCAACCTAAAATATATAACACCGTCTTACCATTTTTTATCTATAAAAATCATTTGGTGGTGAAATTTTCCCATGGGTTGCTTGTGTTATTGGTAAACCAACCATTATTGATTTGAATATACAAGTAGAAACTCAAATTTGATTTTGAATGTGTCACTTGCGAACATTATAAAACCACCCAATGATATAAACACATATGCGTGGGGAATCTTCTATTGTTTGTTAGTCTAATTTAAAAGTACATAACAATATAATTAATGTGTTCATCAACCATAGAGGATATGATATGACCAATATGTATTAAAAGTAATTAAATTTATTAAAAAAAGAAAAGGAAGTGACTGCAATTTTAAAAATATTTGCAACTATTACATTATCATCATCATCAAAGCCCATTCCCGAGATTTTCGGGGTCGGCTACATGGATTTTGGTTCTCCAAGCAATGCGATCTTCCCACATTTCCTCGCCTAATCCAAGCTCAATGATATCTTCATTCACCGTCTTCATCCAAGTTTTCAACGGTCGTCCCCTCCGTCTACACCCTCCATTAACTTGCCAATCTAAACATTTTCTAATTGGCGCCGTGCTTGGTCTCCTCCGCACATGACCAAACCAAGTTAAACGTCTTTCTCTAATTTTTTTCCTCTATGGACGCTACACCTAAGTATCTCCTAATTCTTTCATTTCTAATTTTATCCTTACGAGTTTTACCACACATCCACCTTAACATACGCATTTCTGCTACTGCCATCCTATGTGTATGTTGTCCCATAGTAGCCCAACATTCTGAACCGTATAGCATGGCTGGTCGAACAATTGTCTTATAGCATTTCCCTTTTAGCCTTGCAGGCATCCTTCTATCACATAATACTCCTGACGCCATTCTCCATTTCAACCAACCAGCTTTAATCCTTTGGTCTACATCTTCTCCAATAGTCCCATTATTTTGAATTATAGATCCTAGATATCGAAAAGCCTCACACTCTGGGACCTCGACACCTTCGATCTCAATTGCATTACTTCTCCCTCTTGGTTCACACCCAAAGTTGCACACTAGATACTCCGTCTTCGAACGGCTAATTCTAAAACTTTTACTCTCTAAAGTCTCCCGCCACTTAACTAATTTCTGACCTAAACCTGCACTAGTCTCATCCATTAAGACAATATCATCTGCAAATAACATGCACCAAGGTACATCTTCTTGCAGATGTCTCATCAACTCATCCATGACCAAAGCAAAGAGATATGGACTTAACGCCGACCCTTGATGTAGTCCTACTGACACTGGAAATTCACTAGACATCCCACCTACTGAGCGAACACTTGTTACAACCCCTTCATACATATCCTTAATGATATCGACATAACATTGAGACACTTTCTTCCTTTCAAGCACCCACCAAATTAACTCCCTGGGGACCCTATCATATGCTTTCTCCAGATCAATAAAAACCATATGCAAACTCTTACGTGCCTCTCGATATTTTTCTATAGTTTGCCTAAGCAGGAAGATGGCCTCCGTAGTAGACCTACCCGGCATAAATCCAAATTGATTCTCCGAAACCGTGGTTAAACTCCTAAGTCTTTGTTCTATAACTCTCTCTCTCAAAGTTTCATCGTATGGCTCATAAGCTTTATCCCTCTATAGTTCGAGCAATTCTGGATATCCCCTTTGTTCTTATAAATTGGTACCACAATGCTATGTCTCCATGCAGCTGGCATTTTTCTAGTTTCCAAAATCCTATTAAAGAGCTTAGTTAGCCATTGAATCCCAACTTCTCCCAGACATTTCCATGTTTCAATTGGGATATCATCCGGTCCAACGGCCTTCCCTGTCTTCATTCTTTTCAAAGCTTGTCTCACTTCTGTGGCACTAACTCTGCGATGGAACACGCGATCTCTCCCTTCCTGTGAAGCATACCCCTCCAAGTTTAACTCCCCTACATGTGTTCCATTGAGTAGGTTCCAAAAGTAATCCTTCCATCTATCTAAAATATCTTTATCCTGCATTAAAACTCTTCCATCCTCATGCTTAACACACTTAACATGACTCAAGTCCCTAGTCTTTCGTTCTCTAGCTTTAGCTATCTTGAAAATATCCTTCTCCCCTTCCTTCGTACCTAGCCTATTATAAAGAGCATCATACGCTCTCTTCTTAGCTTCTCCTACTGCTCTACTACTCAACTTCTTAGCCTGCTTATAAAGCTCATAAGACTCTAGGCACCTATCTTTTTGCCACACCTTAAAGCATCTTTTCTTTTTCGCAATGGTTTGTTGCACATCCGCGTTCCACCACCATGTCTCCTTACCATAGAAACCTCCTCTTTTGGCCTGTCCTAACTCTTCCTTCGCACATCTTCTGATTCGGTTTGCCAAATGTTCAAAAAGATCCGCGCTACTAGTCCGATCCTTTGCTTCTAGATTCTCCCAACCCTCTGAAACTGACTAGCCACCCAAAATCCTCTTTCTAAATCTTTGGCACACATCTCCCTGTAAGGTCCACCACTTAATTCTCGGTCTAACCTGTTCTATAGCAATACGACCCCTACTCTTAAGACAAAAATCGAGAACTAACAGCCTATGTTGGTTTGTCAGACACTCCCCTGGTATAACCTTACAATTTTTACACCTACCTAAATCGTGAATCTTCACAAGAAAATAATCAATTTGACTTCTATTACGCCCACTCGCAAAGGTCACCAAGTGATCTTCCCTCTTCTTATAAAAAGTATTTACGATCCCAAAATCCTGAGCTAAAGCAAAATCTAGAATAGAAATCCCCGCAGTGTTTCGATCCCCAAAGCCTTGACCTCCATGTACCCTCTCATACCCAACTCTATCCTTACCGACATGGCCATTCAAATCTCCGCCTAGAAAAACCCTATCGGAAGAGGGAATTCCAAGAACTAACTCCTCTAAAGAGTCCCAAAAATCCTTCTTAGTCTCCTCGTCCAAACCCACTTGGGGTGCATACACACTAATAACATGCACTATCTCTAGTTCTAAAGCTAATTTAATACTTATGATTCTATCCCCAAACCTCCTAACGTCGACTACTGCATCCTTAAAAACTTTATCTACCACTATTCCCACCCCGTTCCTAGTGCCATCTTTACCAGAATAGAAGAGTTTGAACCCTCCTCCTAAATCTTTAGCTTTGTTTCCCTTCCATTTTGTCTCTTGAAGACAAACTATGTTTACTTTCCTCCTACGCAGGGCATCCACTAATTCTATTGTCTTTCCCGTCAAGGTTCCTATTACATTCTATTACATTATATTTCGAAAATTACATTTAAAAATAAAGAATTCTACAAACAAAAAATTGCAATAGGAATCCTTCATCATACAAATTTGCTATCAACAACGTGAGTAATCTAATTCTAATTTAGGATTAAAAACGTAGTTGGGTGCACCGAGCAATTTTTAAAAGCTAATTATAAAAAAAGGGTTTTTTTTTAGTATAACCCTAATTGGTTTACGTGTATTTGAGTCTCGTACCCATTTTGAAAACTAATTTAGTTTAACCCTCAAATTAACATTGACTATAGGGTCCATAAAAATCAAATTCATTGACTATCCTTGACCTTTTAAATTATATTAAATTTCACAAATACCCTTCACTTAAATATCACATGCAAGGCACATGTTTTTATCTAAAATAACAACAATATTGATTCGAGGACTGAAGAACACTCCACATATCACAAGGACATCCAACAGTTTTCCCTATTCACTTCATCGTCCTCAAACAACCAACTCTTGTATAGCACTCACTCTGCAAGCTTCCGCCGGTCTCTTCCTCTGTGGCTTTAATGATAGCCATTTGTGATATAGATGGATTTTGGTGCAGTCAAGTCAATTTCAGTTACTGTTGTTTTTTTGCCACGATTTATTAGGACTGCATGTCATTCAAATATTTGTGATTAATAGAGAAGGGTGGCTAGCAAAATTTTGATGCCATTTCCCAATAGAATGGGAGAAGTAAATTGTTTGTCAATACTACTAGCCCCGATTGTGATAATCCAAGGTGCAAGATTACATATCCGCCACTGCATGAAACAATAATGTTGTTCTTGACAGCATGAAGTGCTCCAATGGCAATGCCATCTTCACTGTGTTTGACAGACTCAGAAGTTCCAATGGAGATGTTAAGTACATGTACACCATCAGCAATGGCATCCATCAACTGCTGCCAGCATGTCAACCTCCAAGTAATAATCTATCTGATTTTTACACAACCTTTCTCTCAGGTAACAAGCTAAACTGCATTCAATTAATTTACTAATGAACAACATAGTAAGCTCAACTAATCTTTCGAAAGAACCGTTCTTGCTTTATCAAGTAAGAGCAGCCAAGATAAAGAGTTTTCTTGTTTGATGCGTAACAATGCCAGTCCTTCAATATTTTGTTCATATTCACCCAGAGGCAAACAGGGCAACTGACCATCCATTTAAAACCCAAGCGTAATCAAAACTGTAAAAAATAAACAGTTTCAGTTCTAGTACTAGCTATGAAGAAGAAAAATGGGAACCCCTAGAGGACATAATTGAATGGTTTTGGTGCCAGTACCTTTTGAAACAATCGAAACTGAACCAGTCGAGACCTTTAAGGCATTGACAATAAGTTGGGGACATCTAAAACTGCATTTTTTTCAAAGCTAAACTAAGAATCATATTTATTGAACGCAATAATGAAAAACCAAGACACTATATATGAAGGTGAATGACACATCCCTAAACAAAACCCAAGCCACACCTAATCTCCATAATATTTTCTCACGCCCATATAATTCGAAAGAGATGCAAACTAATAGTTTTACGAAACAGCTAAACAAAACTTCTTCTTTTTGTGCTCATTGGGTCAAATCCAGGTCAAAATTTTGAAATTCGTTATAGGAAAAACTTCATCAAGCTTTATTTTGATGTTGATTGAAGATTGAAAATTGAAAACCAAAGATTTTGCATCTCAAAATTACAAAATATGCTTGTTTTTGCAATTGCCCTCCATAATCTGATTCTCAAGTTATCTGGCAAACGACAATTGAAGACCAATGTGGCAAGCATCTAATAAATTACAGAAATTTGTTCAAGCAATTCTCAAAGGTCAAAATGAGAAAAATCTACAGATATATTGGCTAAGAATGGTGCTCTGAATCAAGAACTGGTATCCTTAACTGTAAATATCAGGAAATAGGAATTGCCTTGATATTAACATGGAAAAAATCAATTTCAAACAGATAGGAGTGATTCTATCATAATACAATGAAAATTTTAGAGAGAGAATTTGGAGTACATAAAAATGCCCCAATTTCAAACAGATACATAAATATAAAACTTTACCCCATTATCATCATAACCACAATTCCAAAGTAAATTGAAGCTATTTCATAAAACCATCAATTGACTTGGTGAAATTAACTTCAATTCAACTCATTATTAACTCCCAAAGAAGAAGATAAGAAGAACCTAGAATAAGAGAATTCACAATGAAATTAGACAAATCATCCTATCTCCATTTCTTTATTCTTCCATGGAGAAAAAATCAAGAGACCGGCGGAAGTCTGCGGAGTGAGTGCTATATAGGAGTTGGTTGGGTTGGTTTGAGGAGGGTGAAGTGAATAGGGGAAACTGTTGGATGTCCTTGTGATTTGTGGAGTATTCCTCAATCCTCGGATCAATTTCGTTGTTATTTTAGATAGAACATGTGCCTTGCATGTGATATTTTAGTGAAAGATATTTGTGAAATTTAATATAATTTAAACGGTCAAGGATAGTTAATGTATTTGATTTCTATTAACCCGAACAATCAATGTTAATTTGAGGGTTAAACTCAATTAGTTTTTAAAATAGGTACTAGACTCAAATACACATAAACCAATGAGGTTTAAAATAAATAAATAAATAAATAAAACCTTTATAAAAATTAAAGTTTGAGACATTGAGCCAAAAGTTGGCTACACGTAACAACTCCCTAAGTTATTCATTTTAACTCAAAGTTGAAATTTTGAAAGGTATTACATTTACACCAAACGACTTTGAAATAAAGCTTGTTCATCATTTTAATACAAGATTTTCAAAATACATTTTTGTAGTCATTGCACCACATCAATTAGTCCTCGTCCAAGTCAGAGAATATTGTCCAAGTTCAATATTAAAATACTTGTAAACTTTGATCTCTACTACTTGGCTTTGTGTTCAAACCCCATTTTTCCCCAATATTTTGACCAAATCGTTATGCAGACACCATCTTGAATTCTTAAACCTAATACATACATGTACAAACATCTGAATCCATAAAAGGTTCTTTGAGTATTTTAATGAGGCATGCTTGATTAAATTTATGATCAGATCACACTAGGTATTAAAGTATATATAAAGAAACACTACCCATTCAATCTCTAAAGTAGTATATATACATTCAAGTACTTCCCATTTTGAGAGAAGAAAGCAACAACACTCATAGACAGAAATACAGAGGAAAAAAAAACCATGTAGTTCTATTTCGACAGAATGCTCTTTTCAAGTAACAACAAGATTTTCAAAAGAATGCACTACTGTAAATAAAACAAGATTTTCAAAAGACATTTATGTAAACTATTCGAGAGAACGGTGCCGATACTAGGTGCGAGCTAGTATAACGAGATGTTCAACAAGAATAGATCTTAGAAAGTTTTGAAAGAAATGAAGAAGATAAACAATAATGAGGCAGGCTTGAAAGAAAACCATGTAGTTATATTTTGACAGAATGCTCTTTTCAAGTAACAACAACACTCATTCTGGAAAAGGAACATATCAAGCAAGATGCATAGCAAGCCAAACCTTACAACATTCACACAATTCAATTCCATTTACCATATTATCTAAAATCATATGAAAATACACCAACAATTACATCAATCTCTTAATTCATTGAACTACAAAGAAATGAGCATGAATTCAAAGCAAAGTTTCACATTAACCCAGTTTCCAACTCGAAAACACTTGTTGCCAATTTTAGTACTAGAGATCAAACAAAATTAATTAATCAATCAATCAAGTGATGCCATTAACCTAGTTCCTGACTTCAATCTTCCCATTGGGGCTAAAGATTGAAGAACCCCATTTCAGCTTTAAGTCCAGAAATCAATCAAATAAAACTTTTTAACTGAATCCAGGGTGGAAGAGATATAGCAAACAAGTTAAGGCAATGCACCTAAACAGGTACATCTCCCATATATCACAAATCACTTCCATTATATCACAGATCACTATCAAAATGGAATCAAGAGTCACTATGTAAAAAACAACATAATTTGACAGAAATCAGACCAATAATACCTTGCAAGGACTTTACCTCAAAGAAAACATACTTTGAACTCTCCATTGTGAAGAACAGAAGACTCAATCAAACCAAAAGAAATGAACCAAAAGAAAATCACATACAAAAAAAGAACAGCATCAAAAAAAATATTTGCGTATAGAAAAAATGAGATGCATCTCAAATAACTTTCAATATGAACTTTAATTTTTCAAATTTGTAGTTCTATTAAACCCTAGATCTAGAACCCCACAAGAAGAAATGAAGCCAAAAACCCTAGATTTTACCTTCTCTGGTTTCTTCGTGCGATGGGGAGCTTCTTCTCTCGATTCTTCTCTCGGTGGAGTCGACGATGGTGAGGGAGGATGCAATGGAGCTTCTTCTTCGATGGGGAGGGAGGATGCGATGGAGCCAATGGTTTCTCTTGGTTTTCTTCTTCGATGGGGAGGGAGGATAAACCAAAATCGAAATTGGGGAAAAAATTGATGCTGCTGAAACTCCCTCCAATTTTCATCATGCACGTGCCTTGGACCCTCCCAGGCGCACGTGCCAAGGAGCGTCCAGGCAGCCACCCAAGCTCGCCTCCCAGGCCAGCTAGAATTTCTCATCTTCAAAACCAATTTTGGAAGCTTGAAAATTTGAAATATTTGAACAACAATTCTAGCTGACCTGGGTCGCTGCCTGGACACTCCTTGGCACGTGCACCTGGGAGGGTCCAAGGCACGTGATGGTGGATTTTGGAGGGAGTTTCAGCAGCCCATATTTTCCCCCAATTTTGAACAGAGAGTTCCATCGCATCCTCCCCAATTTCGAACAGAGAGTTCAGCAGGAGTTCCATCGCTTCCTCCTGGTTTTTGAAGAAGCTCCATCGCATCCTCCCTCCCCATCGTCGACTCCACCGAGAGGAACCTTATTTCGAAGCTTGGCTTTGGTTTTTGGCTCCATCGCATCCTCCCTCCCCATCGAAGAAGAAGCTCCATCGCATCCTCCCTCCCCATCGTCGACTCCACCGAGAGAAGAATCGAGAGAAGAAGCTCCCCATCGCACGAAGAAACCAGAGAAGGTAAGATCTAGGGTTTTTGGCTTCATTTCTTCTTGATTTCTTCTTGTGGGGTTCTAGATCTAGGGTTTCTAGATCTAGATCTAGGGTTCCTGGCAATGGTTAAACACTCTTCATTGTTTTCGGGCCATTGAGTTCCACACATCGACAAATAACTAGGCATGACAAGGGGCCTAATAGAATGAAGAAAAAGTTGGGTGTGATTATTGATTTCAGGGTTAAGTTGAAGCTTTGTGCTCTTTGAATTGAGGTTTCATGACATGGTAGTAAAGGTGTTTTGGTGTCTTCATGAGGGCCTGAATGATCCATGAGAGATCAACTGATATATTGGTAGCAGGGAAGGAGATTAATGAAGAATGTTGAGGCCTATTAGTCCAATTGATCCAAGAAACATTGAATAATTTTGCACCCCCCCATGATTTTTTTTATCACATTTGATGCGCCTTTTAAAACTTCATTTGCTTCTGAATGCTAATCTGTGACGATGGTGCAGTAATAGTATTTGAGATGCTAGCAAAACCAAATCATTGTCTTAAGAGAGAATTATGGTTGAATTGATTCTGAAAAGTAGTAACTATCCTTTCTTCCTTCTGTTTGTTTATTCCTTTTCGCTCATAGAATTTTTTTGAATTTTGAATTTCTTATTTATAGACATTGTACATAATCAAGGTTTTTCTTTACCTTAGGATGTGATCAACTTCCTTACGTACTAGCTTATTGGTCTTACAAGTAGCCATTGCTGATTTTTTGAATAGCTTATTGGTTTTGTGCTTGATTTCAGTACTCGGTTCAAGATTTACTCTTCAAAATGTATTACTTTACTTTAAGAATTTAATTCATGGCAATAGTACTAGAGTACTTGAATGTATTTCTGGCTATGAGTGTTGTTGCTTTCTGTCGAAATAGAAAGCATTCTGGTTATGAGTGTTGTTGTTACTTGAAAAGAGCATTCTGTCGAAATAGAACTACATGGTTTTCTTTTCTTTTTTTCTCTGTATTTCTGGCTATGAGTGTTGTTGCTTTCTTCTCTCAAAATGGGAAGTACTTGAATGTATATATACTACTTTAGAGATTGAATGGGTAGTGTTTCTTTATATATACTTTAATACCTAGTGTGATCTGATCATAAATTTAATCAAGCCTGCCTCATTAAAGTGTCTGCAAGATGATTTGGTCAAAATATTGGGGAAAATGGGGTTTGAACACAAAGCCAAGTAGTAGAGATCAGAGTTTACAAGTATTTTAATATTGAACTTGGACAATATTCTCTGACTTGGACGAGGACTAATTGATGTGGTGCAATGACTACAGTTTTTTTTTTATGAATTTTGGATGGTTTTGGGTGAATTTGAAGCAAAGTCGTGATTATGCTTCTCTATACTGTTTTTTGTTTTTTGAAAAATGCATCCTTTATCAATTTTTTTATCGTATGCAGGAGAGGTTTAACTGTTGTTCGTGACCTTAAGAAGCCTGAAGTGGTTCTCATAGTTCCCAAATCGCCTTTGACGACAACAGAGAGTCTCACATCCAAGGATCATACGCTCGCTTGTTGCGTTATAAGACAAACACATCTCTCGTCTACTCAGGTAAATTGAAATTTTCTCTAAAAATTTTAATGGGGGTTTGTCAGTTATGCTAATTAATGTTTGAACCAAAGTTCTCTCCCTCTCTACTTGTAAGTTTCTATCTCTATCTCCTAAGTCTTTCCTCTGTAATTTCTTTTTATTTTCAATATATAAAGCATGCATTATTGTTTATCTTCTTCTTTTCTTTCAAAACTTTCTAAGATCTATTCTTGTTGAACATCTCATTATACTAGCTCACACCTAGTATCGGCACCGTTCTCTCGAATAGTTTACAGAAATGTCTTTTGAAAATCTTGTTTTATTTACAATAGTGTATGCTTTTGTTTGTATGTTTCTGTTTTTCTATATTCTTTTCTCTCCTGTTATTCGTTTTCTATCTCTAAAATCCCTCAAGCTATTAGTTGTGCATTTATGTTATAACAGTTGTTGTATGTTATAACACATATTTCAGGAATGGATAGTGTAGAAGATAATGAATTGATGGAAAATGAAGAAAATTTAGAAGAGATAATGGATCCTACAGAAGGGATGCAGTTCAACAGCATTAATGAGTACCAACGATATTTTCATGATTATGGTAATAAAAAAGGATTTCTAGTGAAAATAAAGAATACGAAAAAAGATGAAAATGGAAAACCTATATTCATTACGCTTGCATGTGGTCGGTCTGGGCAGCATAAAAGTCAATCAAAAAATGTTGTAAAAAAGCGGGGTACAGCTAAATGTGGATGTTTGGCTAAAATTAGAGGTAAAATACGCCCTGATGGAACAGTGTCAGTGACAAAAGTAACACTTGATCACAATCATGAATTGAGCCCCGGAAAATCTAGATTTTATCCGAAAAATAGAGTTATGAGCTCGTACGTGAAGAAGAAGCTGGATTATAATGATAGGGCGGGTATTAGGCCAAATAAGAGTTTTAATTCATGTGTGGTTGAAGCTGGTCGTCATGATATTCTGCCTTTTTCTCAAAAAGATTGTGACAATTATCTGGATAGAATGAGGAGGTTGAGGCTTGGGGAAGGGGATGCGGAGGCCACTCATAACTACTTCCTAAAAATGCAAGCTAACAATGCTGATTTCTTTTATATGTTGGATTTGGACAATAAAGGTAGATTGAGAAATGTCTTTTGGGCTGATGCATGGAGCAGAGCAGCTTACAAGGAGTTTGGAGATGCTGTTACCTTTGACACTACATACTTAACAAATAAGTATGAGATGCCATTTGCTCCTTTTGTTGGGGTGAACCATCACGGTCAGTCAATTCTTTTGGGATGTGGATTGATATGTGGTGAGACCATTGAAGAGTTTGTTTGGCTTTTCCAAACTTGGCTTGTGTGTATGAATGGCAATGCTCCGACGGCTATAATCACTGATCAAGATAGGGCAATGAAGAGGGTCGTTGAAATTGTATTTCCCAACACACGCCACAGATGGTGCTTGTGGCATATTATGAAGAAGTTGCCTGAAAAGTTGTCCGGTTGCAATCAATATGAGGCAATAAAGTTTGCAATGCAAAGAGCAGTTTACGATTCCTTGTCTCATAAAGAGTTTGAAGTAAATTGGCATGGTTTCATTAAGAAATATTGTCTGCAAGAAAATGATTGGTTGAAAGGATTATATCTTGAAAGAATGCGTTGGGTGCCAACATATCAATGATCTACTTTCTGGGCGGGGATGTCTTCAACTCAAATGAGTGAAAGCATGAATGCTTTTTTTGATGGTTATGTAAATTCGAAGACCACTTTGAAGCAATTCGTTGAACAATATGAGAATGCACTACGAAGTAAGGTTCAAAAGGAAACTGAAGCGGACTTTAAATCATTTAACCGACAGATCCCTTGCATTACTCCTTATGCAATAGAGAAAACTTTTCAAACTGCCTATAGTACAAAATACGTTAAGGAGTTCCAAGAAGAGATAGCAGGGAATATATGTTGTACAATTCGTAGTGAAGTTATAGATGAGAGTGGCTTTGAGGTATACACTGTTAAACAAGACTTGGTGATAGGAGATAGACAACGTTCAGTCAATTATATAGTATATTTTAACGTTGCCGACTTCAATATCAAGTGTAATTGTCAATTGTTTGAGTTCAAGGGGATCTTATGTAGACATGTATTGAAAGTATTGTTTGAAAGAGATATTCATGTTGTACCAGATAAATATGTTCTTCGGAGGTGGAGGAAAGATGTGAAGAGGGCGCATACAAAGGTTAAGATTGTTTATTCAGATTGGGGAATGAAGCCTGAAAATCAAAGGTTTGACAAGATGTGCAGTCACTTCAATGAAATGGCCAACCACGCCGCTAAGGATGAAAAGAAGACATGCCAAGTTCATGAATGGATCACTTTGAAAATGGAGCAACTCAAAACTGATGATGGTGATGAGGATGTTGATTCACATGGGTTATTTGAAATTGGCTCCAATACAACTAGTTCTGGGATGCAATCCAACATTCATAGTCCATTATCGGTTCGTAGCAAAGGCCGACGATCTAGTTCAAGGATGCAATCCACAGTCGAAAAATATTGTAAAAAGATACAGAAGAAAAAAAAACAAGCAAATAAAGATCAGACCCTTGAGAAGAATGTGGTATGTTTTGCAATATGTTTTTATGAATATTTAATTTTTTAAGTCTAGAATATTAAATTTTATGTACACGTCATTTGTAGGGTTATTCCCAGATTGGAATTGAAGGGTCAGAATATTTGACACCTCATTCATTAAATCCAAATACACAGGTTTGAATTTAATATATTTACTGACGCGTACTATCACTTATGATTGTTCACTTATGATTTGTATTTGTCAACTTGAAGGATGAAACAATGGGGTCACAATCTGGTATTCCAATCTCATTCATGAATCAATATTTTTCATTGATGTCACAGGTATATAAACCAAGGGGTCACACTATTTCTTAGTACTGTTGTTATTTTTGCAGTGCAATTATTTATATATATATATATATATTTTTTTTTTTTTTTTGCAGCCACCACCTTCAAGATGAGTTGCTGAAAATTAAAATGATGTGAAGATGCTGAAAATGATGAGTTTAAGCAGTGAAGATGCTGAAAATGAATGTTGAAAACTCTGTGAATGCTGAATGCTGAAAATGAAGATGTTGAAAATGAATGCTGAAAACAATGTGAATTTGCTGAAAATTTGCTGAAGTTAAGTGGTTGAATTTGCTGAAAACTCTGTAATTCTATCAAACTTTGTGTAACACCCCTAAATTTCTTAAAACTAATTTATTTTATTTTGAATTAAATAAAATAGGGTTACATTTAATTGAATGTGAATTTCAAAATTTATGGTTTTATTTGGTGAGTTTAGAAGGTGGGTTCTTCAGAATTTCAGTGGGGGCGAATAACCACCCACCCTATAAAGAGGAAGAAAACCCTTTTCTCATTCTTTCTCCTTTTCTCCTTCTTCATGTTTCTCTTCTTCTCATCTGGCAGCGAAGCTCGATCAGAGCCACAGTCCCTGAGCGTCTTCTTCTCGCCTCTCTGTTCTCCAAAACCCACAGATTTGAATTGCTTCTTCACTTCTTCTCTCAAATGAACTCAAACAACATCACCCCAAACTCTTCAACTCGTTTGTTAGTGGCAAAAACTTTGATAAAATCAAACAGGTTTGAAGAAACAGAGTGTTTTGTTACAGAGATGGTGAAAGATGGGTGTTTTCCTCATAAGGGTGTCTGGGATTCTCTAATTCAAGGCTTTTGTTCAAAAGGAGGAGACCCAGAGAGAGAGCTTGGACAGTGTTGCAACATTGCTTGAAGGTCCCGGGTAATTCGCCGCCTTCGCATTATACTTTTTCTTTGTTGATTCATTGTTTTAGCTCAATGGGTAATATGAGTAGAGCAATTGAAGTGTTGGAATTGATGACAAGTGAGAGTTTTAGATACCCTATTGGTAATTTTGTTTGTAGTTCAGTGATTTCTGGGTTTTGTAAGATTGGTAAACCTGAGCTTGCTTTGGGGTTTTATGAAAGTGCTGCGAAAATCGGAGCTTTATGTCGCCCCAATGTTGTAACCTATACTGCTATTGTGAATGCTCTTTGTAAAGAAGGTAGAGTAAATGAAATTTGTGATTTGGTTCGTAGGATGGAGAAGGAAAGAGTTGTGTTAGATGTTGTACTTTACAGTAGTTGGATTGGTGGGTATTTTAAGGAAGGGAATGTGGATAAGGCAATTGGGTTTTTGAATGAGAAGAAGAAGGACAAGTTACAGCCAAATTTGGTTACTTATACTGCTATTATGCGTGGGTTTTGCCAGAGAGGGAAAGTGGATGAGGCGTTTGCTGTGTTTAGGATGGTAGTGAAGTTGGGGATTGAAGTGGATGAGATAACTTATTCAACTTTGATTGATGGATTGTGTAGAAAAGGAGATGCAACAGAAATGTGGACTGTTTGGAAGAAATCACAGGTGGCAGGATGATGGGACAATTGTGTTGGCTGCGCAATCCTTTGCGATTTGCAATTCCTGTGAGTTTTCTTGTTTCCCAATCTAAATTTCTTTCATCCTGATAGTTGATCTACATCTTACTTTGATTCTTTGTATTTAGTTTCAGTGTTTTCTAATCTATGGATTTTGTATTTCCTTACTGATTTTAGTGGGGTTTATTTTTAGACAAAAGGGTGTAGTTATGTGTTATTTAGAGATTAATTTGGGTGGATTTTGTTGATTCTCTAGGGTTGATTTTCAAGGTGTGTGATTGTTTGTTGAGTTGCTAATGTGGGTTTGTGTATATTTAGCTAAGTGTGTATTATAGAGCTAAATGTGTGGAAAGGAGAAACATTGAGCAGTGGAAGTGATGATTGGTCAAGCTATCCGGTTAGGACAGCTTGTTCATTTCGGTGTTGTTGGCAAGGTTATTTGTTTGACTGTTTTGGGATGGGAACATAGTGGTTTAGGGTCTGCCTTGGGTTGTCTTGAGTTGCATTTGATGTAAAGAAAAAATATTGTTTGGAGCCGAATGAGGTTGGTTGCTATGGTGTAAGTTAGTGTTCACCCATGATTGTCATGCACTTTCATGTTTATGTATGGAAATTGTCTTTTCGGAGATTGCATGTAGTGGCTTTGTTGGATTTAGTTTTTGAGATACTTTCTGCCAAACTAGGATACATGTGTTTATCCCTAAAATCACATTCCTATGGAGAGTACTATATGTAGTAGTGTTTGATTTTGCACTATGGGTTGTTTTGTTTGGATGTCTCGTTGATTCTATTGATGTAGGACCATTTAAGATTAATGGTGTTCATTTGTACGTATGCATCTGAAATGATTACATTTTCCCAAAAATAATGGGTGGATTGATTTACTTATGAATGACAAAATGTCACTTGATCGTCATGTTGTTATAAAGCATGATTTATGAATATGCTATGTTTCCCCAAAGATGTGGGTGGATACGATTGTGAATCGATTCAGAAATGACAAAACGTCATCGTGGATGAATTTTGAAATATCAAAAATAAATGATATTGGTAAACCTTGATTTCTGAAAATATAAACCACTTGGACTTGTATCACTTAGAACTACCACACCCAATTAAGTAAAAATTACAAAATCAATAAAATCTTCCAGGAGTTCCATCGCATCCTCCCCAATTTCGAACAGAGAGTTCAACAGGAGTTTCAGGAGTTCTATCGCTTCCTCCCGGTTTTTGAAGAAGAAGCTCCATCGCATCCTCCCTCTCCATCGTCGACTCCACCGAGAGAAACCTTATTTCGAAGCTTGGCTTTGGTTTTTGGCTCCATCGCATCCTCCCTCCCCATCGAAGAAGAAGCTCCATCGCATCCTCCCTCCCCGTCGTCGACTCCACCGAGAGAAGAATCGAGAGAAGAAGCTCCCCATCGCACGAAGAAACCAGAGAAGGTAAGATCTAGGGTTTTTGGCTTCATTTCTTCTTAATTTCTTCTTGTGGGGTTCTAGATTTAGGGTTTCTAGATCTAGATCTAGGGTTCCTGGCAATGGTTAAACACTCTTCATTGTTTTCGGGCCATTGAGTTCCACACATAGACAAATAACTAGGCATGACAAGGGGCCTAATAGAATGAAGAAAAAGTTGGGTGTGATTATTGATTTTAGGGTTAAGTTGAAGCTTTGTGTTCTTTGAATTGAGGTTTTATGACATGGTAGTAAAGGTGTTTTGGTGTCTTCATGAGGGCCTGAATGATCCATGAGAGATCAACTGATATATTGGTAGCAGGGAAGGAGATTAATGAAGAGTGTTGAGGCCTATTAGTCCAATTGATCCAAGAAACATTGAATAATTTTGACATTGAATAATTTTGCACCCCCATGATTTTTTTATCACATTTGATGCGCCTTTTAAAACTTCATTTGCTTCTGAATGCTAATCTGTGACGATGGTGCAGTAATAGTATTTGAGATGCTAGCAAAACCAAATCATTGTCTTAAGAGAGAATTATGGTTGAATTGTTTCTGAAAAGTAGTAACTATCCTTTCTTCCTTCTGTTTGTTTATTCCTTTTCGCTCATAGAATTTTTTTGAAGAGCATTTTGTAGAAACAATAGATGAGCATGCAATAGTACTAGACATCATGTCGTGAGAAAGAATTTTTTTTTGAATTTTGGATGGTTTTGGGTGAATTTGAAGCAAAGCCGTGAGAATGATTTTTTTATGAATTTTTTTAAATGCAGGAATGACATTCACAGCATATGTCGTCTATCGTGGTCGTAGACCCGGAGTATATCTGGATTGGCCAACATGTTTATCTTTGGTATCAGGGTACCCCGGTGCTGTTTATAAAGGGTTTATGTCAGTTGCTGAAGCTGAAAGATCATACGGGATGTGGGTTCGCTCAGAAGAGGCGAGAGAAAACCGGGAACAATTAAACAACGACGAAGATGTCAAAGTTAACGATCAAGCCGCTCAAGTCAATGATCCTTGGGCTTTTACGAGGGACTTAATCAACACTTTAATAATAGTAATTATTATTTTAATTGTACTAGTAATTCTTAAGTTCTTGATCGAATGATGTAAAGATGTGTAATGTAATATGTACATAAAGTTATGATGGAACTTAGAGTTTCTTTGTTCATTTTGTTTTGTGTTATTTGGTTTTGAATGAAAAGGTGTTTGATGAAATTACGTGTGAATGAAAGGGTCTTACCTGAATGCGCTTGTTTTGTATTGCACATAGTTGCCTAAGGGTTTTGATGGTTGATTAAATTTGATTTGTGTTAAATTTATTTTTGGTTGTTGACGGGGTTGTGGAGAAAATTAGGACTGTGGAGTCTTAGTTCACAGAATTAGGTGATGCTTCCCATTTTCAGCCTTAGTTCTGGAATGTAGTTTCCTAAATCCCGATTCTCTGAGGAATATTTCTGATGGTTACTTTGTCTGAAAATCTGAGGTTCCTATCTACTCTTATTCTTAAATGTTATATATCCCATCAGGTTACATGTAGTGCCAATAGGGTATGGTTTCATCTTAAAGAATTGATTTTCGGTTTATTAGGAAAATGTTACTGATTGAAGCTCTCTAGAAAAATTTCCTGTTCTCTTAAAATTTCTTGTGGAATGCTCCATTTTAATGGATAGTGTAAGTGAGGTCTCTTTATTCTTGCTTTCCCATGTAGGTGTTGTATCTAATAGAGCCAATTGATGAAGTTGGTATTCAGAACCTTCAAACTTACAAGGAGAACAAATTTGTTGATATAAGCAAGGAGGATTTAGAGCTTGGTAAGTACACTTTTAACATGTATTTAGTTATCTCTGAGCTAGTATTAGAACGTGAAAACAAACAAGAGTATATCCTTCTCTGTGATTGGATAAAGCAGCAGCTGGGTGATAAGGTTGCTAAAGTTCATGTCTCCAAGCGTCTCAGTTCATCCCCCTGTGTGCTTGTTTCTGGAAAATTTGGATGGTCTGCTAACATGGAAAGGTACAATATAGCTTTATTGGTTCTCAAGCTATGACATCTGAGATTTGAAGTCCATCATAGAAACATATTCTTGTTTTCTAGCACAAGGGCTTCACTGACACCTGTTTACTTCTTTTCTTCCTCGAGACTCATGGTACTTTTTGTTTTGTGAGTCCAATGTGTTACTTGATATCAAACAAATCAGACAGAATTTTCGAGCATCAAATCACTTAACTTCGTTATCAAACAAATTTGTAGCATCTTTAGCATCAAATTTTCAGCAAATTCAACCACTTAACTTCGATATCAAACTTTCAAAGTCTGACAGAATTTGACAAAATTTACAAAGTTTCAGCAAATTCAACCACTTAACCACTTAGCATCAAATTTTCAGCAAATTCAATCACTTAACCACTTAACAAAGTGTCACGCCCCGATTTTTGAAGAAAACGAAAATCCCGAAATCCACGTAGGATTATCCGTTTCCTCAAAACTCGGGACGTGAAATTCAATAACAACAGAAACATTTAGCAGCAATGACAAAAATATAGTTCAGAAAATAGGAACAAACTAAATTTTTTAACAAAACTCTAACCAGGAAAAACTGACGTCGCTAGCCCCACTAGCGGAACTCCCGTAACACTGCTCAAAAGTCTCTAAACCTGAAAGGCTAATTGGCTACATTCCCAAAGGAATGTACCCAAGAAGCAAAAGCTCACTTGGATCAGCAATAGAGCTGGTGTGAGAAATCTTCATCCCAAAATCAATAAAATCGCACGTGATAAACATCAAGCTAAACACAAACAATACCCAAACACACCAACAAGTAGTTCCTCAACGAGGCAAAGGTGTCATGCAAGAAATTCTTGGAACTGACGATGGAGAGGGAGGATGCGATGGAGCTTCTTCTTCAAAAATCGGGAGGAAGCGATAGAACTCCTGAAACTCCTGTTGAACTCTCTGTTCGAAATTGGGGAGGATGCGATGGAACTCTTTGTTCGAAATTGGGGGAAATATGGGCAGCTGAAACTCCCTCCAAAATCCACCATCACATGCCTTGAACCCTCCCTGGCGCACGTGCCAAGGAGTGTCCAGGCAGCGACCCAGGCCAGCTAGAATTGTTGATATTTGAAACTAACACGCTACTTGGTTCACAATAAATCCATTACAAATCAAAATGATTGGTTTTGAAGAAAAAATTTCTGAAACATATAATTTTTCATATCCATTTTTAATGTGCTTGGTGGTGAATGGAAAAAAAAAAAAATTCTAGTGTTAGGCTCACTATACAAAAAAATAAAATTGATATTTATTCATCCATATTCTCATATTCTAAACATATGGCACAACGTTTACAATAAAAAGTTTAGGAAACTGACTTCAAAGCCTTGAGTGGTGAAATTATTTGTACTAAAAATTCTTATTTAAATTTAATTCTTTTAAATCAAATTTTCATGAAAATTTTTCATGTGACTTGCCAAGCACCCACAAATAGAAATTTCAGCAAATTAAGCATTTACAATAGAGTTGCATTGAACCAAGCATATGCATATCTTATTCTTGCAAAATGGGCATTGGACAACTTGTGAAATATATCTAGACGAGAATTGTTAGCTGTATACAATTTCTGTGATGTTTTCTGGAAATATTGTGAAGGAACAATTCCTTCTTTGATGCAATTCATATCAGCACCTGAATCAATCAAGGCGATGACTGAGATCAAAGTTTGACCTTTGATAAACAAGTCAATAGCTACAAACCATTTCTGGATAGTAACTGTGTTTGGGATAACTTGTTTCTGATTGAGGTTATTCAAGAAATCAGTTTCTTTTTGTTGAGAAGAAGAGGGTTCTGCTTCATCTTCTTTTTCAGACAAAGGTAGATATTGATTATCTTGAAGTGTTTGAATTTGGAGATTAACCAAACTTTGATTTTGTTTTAAGAGATTTATCTCTTTTTTGATTATATTAACTTCATACTGTAAGTCAGATAAACTAACAGGAGAAGAAGTTAATCGTGATTGATTAAATCGATTGATGATTTCTTTGTAATCATAAAATGGTGTGATTACATCTTGAGTTGGTTTGGGTTGAGTTATTGAACTCTTTATATGTTGAAGATAATCTGTCTTCAACTTAGGATCATCAATTTTGTCAACAAAATCTAACAATATTTGTGATTGCTTTGATTTTGATAACATATTGACTCTGGGTTTGGAATTTGATAAATGACATAAGCATGCACCAGGTGCACAATCGTCACATTGATCAGAGGATGATGAGTCTGATGAATAATTTAAATTTCCAACTTGGAAATCATCATTATCAGAGGACTCGGTTTCACTGTTATTTAATGTGTCAAGAAACATTTGTTTCATGGTTTTGGGTATGTCCAAGGCTTGGACTCTTTGGGCCGTTCTGCAGTTTTTAGCATAATGGCCTGGTTGACCACATTTAAAGCATGTGGGCTTTGAAGTGGTCTTTTTGAATTGTTGATGTTTGGGCTTATGGGTCCCATGATTTTTGGGCTTGCTATAGTATCGTTCGAGATCTTTAGCAGGCTTTGGGCCATAAGGCTTTTTTGATTTAAACTGGCGAGCAGGATGGGAACGGTATTTCTGTTTTGAAGAAAGACGGCCAGGAGCCCTAAATTCTTCAAATCCATACTGCTGACAGAAATCGCCTAATTCTTTTGGGCCATGAATATGCTGTTTCTTAAGTTGTCTTCTTAACTTAAGATCATTGCAAATATTCAGAGCACATTTATTGATGAAAGCAATTAAGTCACCAAAAGTAACTTGTTCATATTGAATGTCTCCGTTGTATAGTTCTTGGAGTTTTCCACGAACAGTTTCAGCAAAGATCTCTGGAAGTCCAGAAATGAACTTTCTTTTCCAGAAAGGATTTGCTGCATCACTTTGGTGCATAACTCGTTTCATGAATAAATCTTTGTACCATCTAAAATGACTGAGTGTTGGACACTTATGAGTCATTAAGAGGTCTTTAGATTTACCTTGGTATTCCTGAGGATTTCCTATAAAATGTCTCAGGATTGCTTGGATGAGTGTAGGCACACAATCAGGTATGATGAGGCCTTCTTCAATTTTTAATGGCAGACCATCAGGTCCAATTTTAACTGCTTGCAAGACTTCTCTTTTTTCTGCAAGAGTTAAATAATTGTCCCACCAACCTTTAATGAGGCCTGAAAAGCCATTAATGATCAGTCCAGCTATAACATGATCATCTTTGCCTTCAGCTCTATGGGTTGATGCCATCATCACTATTTCTTGGGTAAGTTCAAGAATTGCATCTTCTGATATGCCATCTATATTCCAAATATAAAGTTCTTTGGATGAAAATGATCCAAATGTTTGAAGATTTCGTTCTTCAAACTGCATATCAGGGTGTGATGGTCTAGGATAGAAATTCCTAGATACTGGCATGGGATTACGCCATTTTGGTTGTCTAGATGCTTTAGATGCATGCTTAATTGGATTGGCTTGATATGGAATATAATTTAATCTATCCAATTCAGCCATTGGATCAAAATCTGCACTTATATCAGACTCACAGTCAGTTAAACCAAGAGTTGATAAAGTATTGAGTTTGAGGCGAGTATCCATTTGTAATGCTTCTAACTTAGCATCAATTTCTTTCAGTAAATTTTTACTGCTTGAAGAAGAAAAGGCATTTTGAGTAATTGGTTCAGGCATTTGAAAGAAGACATTAGCTTTCTTTTGTTCCTGAATTTTACTCTGTTTTTCTTCTAATTGTTTCTTTTTAAGTTCATTGTTTACAAGTTGATCTTGGACCAACTTTTCACCTAATTCTGACAGCAATAAGTTAGTATAATTATTTTGGTGAATAATCGTACTAACATCATGGCTTGCTGAAACAAAAGGAGTAGCAAGATATTGTTGATTAGAAACATTGAATTCTAAATTTGTTAATGGAGGCAAGACTGCCTTAATTGTTCTTTCTTCTGGAGTTCTCCAGATTCTGGGTGTAACATTTAAAACATGTATTTTAGGTACATGTACGTTGAAGTACCAATCTAAGAATGGTAAATTAGTTTGAAGTGTTTCACAACACTCATAAAATTTCTTACTAAGTTCTTTTCTTTCTGAATCAGTTGTTTGAGATTGGAACTTAGCTTTTCTTTCTTGATTTTCTAGAGACAAGAAGTCTCTTTTGATTTGTTCTTTATCTAATTTAAATGGTAAAGATAAACAACAAACACGATGTGGAAATTCCATTTCCGATTGTGTTGGAGATTGATTCTCCTCAGGAGGTTCAGATGTGACTTCAACAGGAGGATTATAAATTGGTTGTGGAATCTGAGGATAATTAGGGTTTGTCCTAATATTCCTTAGATGAAGATGTGGGATTGGGTCTGGAGTAGGTACTCTAGATTGGAATTGGGTAGGAGCAGTCCTGAATGAAGGGGATTCAGAAGATCTGCGTCCGGATTGGAATCTTGATGGATCAAGATCAGTGATGCGAAGATCACTGAATCTTAGTTTAACAGTCCCATCTGGGAGAGTCATGATCCTATCAATTTGGCTTTGAGGGAGATTTCTAGGTATAGAAGCTCCTTCAATGATCCATGTTTCTGGAAGGGTGACCTGATCCCATTGTATTGTTCTGGGTACGATAACATTGGTGTTCTGGTCATTGATTTCAAAAAGGATTGTGTGTCCTTTTTCATCAGTGTGAAGAGCACGAGGGCTCAATTGAGTTTTCATTGCTCTATATGTGATCTTGTAGATCAGAGCAATAGGTTCAGATCCTTCAGCTTTCTTTGTTCTCATGGTCTCGGGAAATTTGGCTGGCATCAATGCATCTTCTTGAATAAGGTTGCCTCGAGATCTATAAGTATTAGTACCATCATATTCATTGTTGCAGCAGGATGATTTTGAGTCTGCCTCTTATTATTTATCTTCTTAGTCATTGTCACTTGCAAGATTCTTCTGACTTTGATGATAAATCATAATTGATGCAGTCATTTTTTGCTCCCTGCTTTGATCTTAATTTGCAAATCGGCTGATCTGCACAAGGAACGCATGTGTGCCACGAACCACCGTTGTGGTGGCCAATGGCACTCCGATGCTAAAGTTGGACAGGGATCTGAGGAAGGTGTAATGTTGTAAAAAAAAAATTTGTAGCGTACCTTAGCTTACCAACCTTATGTCTTATTTATAATATTGGAGTCTTGATTCGACCAGACCATCGATGGCGTAGTTTAGGGAAGAAGATCTTCGTAGAGATCCTTCTCTAATTAGGAGTCGTGCTGTGGAGAAAAGTTTTCCTGTTAGCCTTGTGCTCCTAGATACGCAGGAGATAGTTCTCTTTTCGAGAGTAGTCTATAGGTAGAAGTCTCCATATGTGATATATACTCTAGAATATGCTTCCTAGTTGAAAGTAAATACTTGTTGTAATTGCCCATCCGAAGCTGATCCTCGAGATACTTGCCTTAACAGGGCTTACGGGTATCGAGGACAGATGTGAGACATGTGGGCTTAGCAGGCTGTAAGAATTTGGGTCCGTCTGGCGAACTACATTGGGCGGGCTTAGAACCGCTTGGGCTGGATCAGTGTTTGGCTGACACTAGGGCATGTTATTCCTCGAGATCATCATAACACGTGTATGACGCAGAGTTGGGACCGTTTTGGTGTATCATAAATAAGGGGAATTCTAATTGTCGAGAAAAACAGCGAGGGAGGGAGAGCGGACCCTCCATCCCCCTCACGATGCGTGCAAGGGATGGGACGCACGCATCACGAGGTCGGTGGAGAGTCCTCCCTCGCTGGTTTCCTCGAGAGCTAGCTTTACCTCATAAATAATCTAAGGTAGATAAGCCAGAATCCTTTGTAACATTTATCTTCTGTTTTTTCCTCGGCTCATTGGAACACACTGTTGATAAGAGGTCGATACCTCAGCAAGTGTAGCACTTGATTTTTTTTTTAATCATCCTTTTGCATTGTAGGGGAATCATTGTTCTCATTGTACTTGCTACCAAACCTCTTCTTAAACTTATTTAATTTCTTGTATCTCTAATTGTTGTCTCTGGAGATCTTCCTCAATTTCTTTGCCATAAATGAGTTGAGATCTTTGATGTCTTCTCTGGTGACTTCTTTTTGTAAAAATTGTTCAACATCAAAAGCAAAAGAGCAATTCTAGATGTCGAGGTTTTGGGCGAGGGATGGTGCGTCGCACGCGAGCAGCTGACGTGGTAAAAAAAAAAAAAAATTTGGGGGGAAATCGAAATATTTTGGGAGAAGAAGGAGGGAATGGGGAGCTTTCTCCCCATTTTCAATCGACAGAGAAAGCTCTCCTCCCCATTTTCTCCCTCTCCCTCTCCCCATTTTACATCTCGACAGAGATAGAGAAGACCCTCCTTCTCCCCAACGAAGCTCTCCCTCTCCACCCTCTCCCCATCATCGACTCAAACGAAGTCAGAGAAGAAGAAGGAGAAGAGAAGAAGCTCATACGAAGCCAGAGAAGAAGAAGGAGAAGAGAACAAGCTCTCCCTCGTCCCTTCCCTCCGCAAAAGTTAAGGTAAGTCTCCCCTTCATTTCTAGATCTAGGGTTTTTAGATCTAGGGTTTCTCATTTTAGATCTAGAGTTTCTTCTTGTAAGTTTCCCCAAGAAGAATGGGGAGTTTCTGACTGACTTGAATGTGAGTGAGCAAACCCCCCATTCCATTTACAGTCTTCTGAGAAGAGGGTGGTGGGTTGAAGTTCTTCCATTTACAACAGAGCATATGCTTGCTTTGAAGTCATCAGTAGTAAACTTCATGAATCTGCCATGTTAAACACACGTGTTTGATGATTTAACATGGCATTAGCCACTCACCTCGTTCTGGGAAACAAAAGTTGTATTTGTGGCAGTGTTCTAAAAATCGCTAGGCGCTGGGCGGGCGGCGAGCAGGTGCCTAGCGCCCAGAGGCCTAGGCGGGTGCCTAGGCGGTCTTAGGTTTTGTATTATAACTTTAATAATTTACAAAAGTTAAGCATAATACCTTATCAATTACATCCAATTTAATGTCAATATACATATGCAAAATTTAAAAACATGAAAAATTAACAATCGTGAACAAAATTTATTAAAACTCAAATGACTGAAGTTGGTCATGATGGGTACTTTATATAAATTTGAATTTGTGTAATCTTTTATTTTTCTTCAAATTGCATGAATAACCTCAGTTATGTTTGATAAAATCTACATTAGTAAAATTGGTACCGGCAGATCCTTTGAGAATTCCATTAAGTAATCATCCTTCGCTACATTTAGACATATCATCATCATCATCATCAAAGCCCATTCCTGAGATTTTCTAAAAAAACAATTAAATAGTTTATTTCTAAAAAATAGGAAAGAAAAATAAAATAAGAACACAATCAACCTTATTAAAAAAAAAAAAAATAAAAAAAAAAAAATCTCCCTGACCGCCTAGACCCCGCCTAGAGTCCGCCTAGACCCCGCCTAGACTGCCTAGACCGCCTAGCCCGCCCAGACCCGCCTAGACCCGCCTAGACCCGCCCAGACCGCCCAGACTGCCCAGACCGCCCAGACCGCCCAGACTGCCCGCCCAGGCATTAATCTGGGCGGTTTTCCACCTTCTAGCGCCTAGGCGCCGCCTAGACCGATTTTTAGAACACTAATTTGTGGTTAAGTTCTCATATGAATTTGGACCATGATGTTAACATTGATACTTTGTTCTATCAGTATCATCTCAAGTGACTTATTGCACTAGGGTGTTCATTATTCTGTAAGCCAAATGTGAGATTCACCTGACCATAAATCACAAGTTATTGGGATAGAATGTGATTACTAGTGCAAATAACTATGATTTAACACTGAGGGAACATATTAGAAGCAATAATCAGTAGTTGTACATTAGAGAGTTTATATACTGTGACTTGATTAAATGAAAACTATGGTCTCCAAAATTAAAGAATTTCAATGTTTTCTAGCAATATGTAAACCCTGTAAGAAGTTGGTTCGACCACACTATGACTTTACCACTTCAGCTGAGGGTGACCTCATTTTGAGATGGTTACTAGCAAATTTCATCATAGCATGCCTGAGTTCCCGGTGTTTGATAATCAACTTTTTCCAATATAAACATTTTTTTCTGTGACGCACATACTGCGTTTTCTGTTTTAATGAATTGCTATACCTGAAAAAGTAAATCCATATGATCAAAGTTACCGAACAGGTTTTGATTTGAAAAGTGGATAATAATGTACTTAATTTTGGGGCCTTTTTTAAAAAAAATTTAATTTGTGATCAACTACTAATGAGTTTCTTAATTGCATGAATGCAGAATACCTTGAGATTACGAAAAACAAAATTTGGCTGTTAGAGTGGAAGAATCAAGCCAAAAGCCACATTATTTAGCAAATAAGTTCCTATACCAAGCAGGCCAAACCGACATTGTTGGCATTGATGTAGCTCAGGTACATTGAAAATTCAGTATTATTGACATAGCAATCCAAATTTGCCTAAGGAATGATTGTTCATATCATAATGTTGAAAATTTTGAAAATTTTTGCAGATTGGTTCATCTAATTGGAGTTACTTGAGTAGAAACCAAGGTGCAGTGTGGGACACAAGCAGGTTTGGTGATATTTGTTGAACTTTATATTGCTGTTACCAAAATAACAAAATGTTCCGTGACTGGCTTCATTTGGCAGTCAAGTCTTCTATGTGCATAGTATCACAAATGGTCATATTGCAGTATGGCTATCCAAAGGCAGAAGATGCATAACAACATTATGATACATACTAACAAACTGCTCCACATAAGATATTCTAGACCCAAAGTCTCAATTGGGTACTGTGTTATTTATGTTTTAGATCATTGGCTATTGGAAAATTGTAGAAAAATGTGAGTTTTTCAACTGGGGAAGTTGCTTACTTGCTTAGTATCATTTCATTTTGACATTTTGGTAATGTCTGCAGGATGGAAACCTTTACTTCAGTTCTACTGACAGAGATCATGTATTCGATTGACTGAGTGTGGCAGTCTTTGGCAATGATAGACAAAGTTGTGCAGAAGAAGAATGAAGAGCTTGTAATTTGTAAACACTAGATTGATAGCAACAAATGAATTGTATTGTATTGAAAGATCGGTAGACAATTCGAGATGTAATTTGCAAATGCTCTGATGTACGAATTCTTTACAAAATTCATCAATGAATACATTCTTCTATTCTAATCCTATTTATAGCCTGTTTGTAATATGTAGTTTTTTAATCTATCTGTTTGTCTGAATATCACATTCTTGCTTTCATTGAGTAATTTTGCTTCAACATGGAGTTCGAGAGTTTGGTGCTTCCCTCCTGCAGTGGTTGTAGTTGCTCTGTTAGGTATTCTGTTAGATGGATAGTTCTTTCTTTGTTACTATCAGTGTAAACAGTTCATATCAGTGATTGAATTCTGTAAGAAGCATTTCTTTGTTACTATCAGTGTAAACAGTTCATATCAGTGAGACTTTTCTGTAAAAATGTGCACATGTGTGGTATAACACTAAACAAAACCATAGATGATGATTTCATTTAAAGAGTTAGGAATGAAACATGTCAGACATCATCTTACACCCACCACCCATTCTATTCTTGCAAGTTGCGACATACATAAACATCTCCATAAATTTTATTGTTTTCTCTCCTATCTAATAAATGAATGAAACATTTGCACATACATACAACAATAAACCTAGTATTTATGCACATATATCATCAGTATTTCCCTCCTACTATCATCCCCTTCATTTCCAATCCTGATCATCACAAGTTGCACAACCTTATTGAGCAATGTTAGTTATCTGAACACCTGCATCATATATCATCCCAGACTTCCAATCAGCAAGCAGCACTTTGGGTGCCCATCATCAAACCCTCCAGTAACTATAAGCCTAAATTGCAATGGACCGCTTGGTACTCTGCTTGTGTCCCACACTGCACCTTGGTTTCTACTCGAGTAACTCCAATTAGATGAACCAATCTGCAAAAATTTTCAAAATTTCCAACATTATGATATGAACAATCATTCCTTAGGCAAATTTGGATTGCTATGTCAATAGTACTGAATTTTCAATGTACCTGAGCTACATCAATGCCAACAATGTCGGTTTGGCCGCCTTGGTATAGGAGCTTATTTGCTAAATAATGTGGCTTTTGGCTTGATTCTTCCACTCTAACAGCCAAATTTTGTTTTTCGTAATCTCAAGGTATTCTGCATTCATGCAATTAAGAAACTCATTAGTAGTTGATCACAAATTAAATTTTTTTTAAAAAAGGCCCCAAAATTAAGTACATTATTATCCACTTTTCAAATCAAAACCTGTTCGGTAACTTTGATCATATGGATTTACTTTTTCAGGTATAGCAATTCATTAAAACAGAAAACGCAGTATGTGCGTCACAGAAAAAAATGTTTATATTGGAAAAAGTTGATTATCAAACACCGGGAACTCAGGCATGCTATGATGAAATTTGCTAGTAACCATCTCAAAATGAGGTCACCCTCAGCTGAAGTGGTAAAGTCATAGTGTGGTCGAACCAACTTCTTACAGGGTTTACATATTGCTAGAAAACATTGAAATTCTTTAATTTTGGAGACCATAGTTTTCATTTAATCAAGTCACAGTATATAAACTCTCTAATGTACAACTACTGATTATTGCTTCTAATATGTTCCCTCAGTGTTAAATCATAGTTATTTGCACTAGTAATCACATTCTATCCCAATAACTTGTGATTTATGGTCAGGTGAATCTCACATTTGGCTTACAGAATAATGAACACCCTAGTGCAATAAGTCACTTGAGATGATACTGATAGAACAAAGTATCAATGTTAACATCATGGTCCAAATTCATATGAGAACTTAACCACAAATTAGTGTTCTAAAAATCGGTCTAGGCGGCGCCTAGGCGCTAGAAGGTGGAAAACCGCCCAGATTAATGCCTGGGCGGGCAGTCTGGGCGGTCTGGGCAGTCTGGGCGGTCTGGGCGGGTCTAGGCGGGTCTAGGCGGGTCTAGGCGGGTCTGGGCGGGCTAGGCGGTCTAGGCGGACTCTAGGCGGGGTCTAGGCGGTCAGGGAGATTTTTTTTTTTTTTTTTTTTATTTTTTAATAAGGTTGATTGTGTTCTTATTTTATTTTTCTTTCCTATTTTTTAGAAATAAACTATTTAATTGTTTTTTTAGAAAATCTCAGGAATGGGCTTTGATGATGATGATGATGATATGTCTAAATGTAGCGAAGGATGATTACTTAATGGAATTCTCAAAGGATCTGCCGGTACCAATTTTACTAATGTAGATTTTATCAAACATAACTGAGGTTATTCATGCAATTTGAAGAAAAATAAAAGATTACACAAATTCAAATTTATATAAAGTACCCATCATGACCAACTTCAGTCATTTGAGTTTTAATAAATTTTGTTCACGATTGTTAATTTTTCATGTTTTTAAATTTTGCATATGTATATTGACATTAAATTGGATGTAATTGATAAGGTATTATGCTTAACTTTTGTAAATTATTAAAGTTATACTACAAAACCTAAGACCGCCTAGGCACCCACCTAGGCCTCTGGGCGCTAGGCACCTGCTCGCCGCCCGCCCAGCGCCTAGCGATTTTTAGAACACTGCCACAAATACAACTTTTGTTTCCCAGAACGAGGTGAGTGGCTAATGCCATGTTAAATCATCAAACACGTGTGTTTAACATGGCAGATTCATGAAGTTTACTACTGATGACTTCAAAGCAAGCATATGCTCTGTTGTAAATGGAAGAACTTCAACCCACCACCCTCTTCTCAGAAGACTGTAAATGGAATGGGGGGTTTGCTCACTCACATTCAAGTCAGTCAGAAACTCCCCATTCTTCTTGGGGAAACTTACAAGAAGAAACTCTAGATCTAAAATGAGAAACCCTAGATCTAAAAACCCTAGATCTAGAAATGAAGGGGAGACTTACCTTAACTTTTGCGGAGGGAAGGGACGAGGGAGAGCTTGTTCTCTTCTCCTTCTTCTTCTCTGGCTTCGTATGAGCTTCTTCTCTTCTCCTTCTTCTTCTCTGACTTCGTTTGAGTCGATGATGGGGAGAGGGTGGAGAGGGAGAGCTTCGTTGGGGAGAAGGAGGATCTTCTCTATCTCTGTCGAGATGTAAAATGGGGAGAGGGAGAGGGAGAAAATGGGGAGGAGAGCTTTCTCTGTCGATTGAAAATGGGGAGAAAGCTCCCCATTCCCTCCTTCTCCCAAAATATTTCGATTTCCCCCCAAATTTTTTTTTTTTTTTTTTTTTACCACGTCAGCTGCTCGCGTGCGACGCACCATCCCTCGCCCAAAACCTCGACATCTAGAATTGCTCAAAGCAAAAACATTTTCTTTCTTTTTCTTGAGATTCCCATCTCGAATTTGACATCTTAAGCAAAAGGAAAAAATTGGATTCTCTATTAGGTCTTGAAAATTAATCTCTGAAAGAGTTGTTGTTCTCCTCAATCGCATATCTATTTGCATCATACTTCGGAGATAGTGATCTCATAATCTTCTTGATAACTAAAATATTTGAAAGATTTTCGTTTAGACTCCAATGGTGTTGCCAGTTTCCTTAATATTATTCCAAACTTGGTAAATGATTCTCCTTTTTCCATTATGAGTACCTCATGTTTTGATTGGTCGTAAAATCTCTACAATTTTTTTTCTAATGGTGTGTGACCATCTACAATTTGACTCTATATCTATTTGGTCGTCTTAGCTTAGTTGTGTTTATTCTATCCACCTCGGATTAGTTTGTTATGTCGACTACTTTCATGTAATCGCATTAGTCCAAGTTGTGCCATCTGTGATAATTTATTTTGTGAATTAAATAAAAAATATTATTCACTGAATTTATAAAACAATTATTTGAGACACTTCTAGGCAGCCAAAATCAAGTGGTGTTTATCACTTGTCTAAATCCTATTGTGGATGTGTTTTTACCTTGCAAGGTCATGGTTGTGTCAGATAATAATTCATTGTTGCAGTGTCAGTTAATAGTTCATTAGCACAAGCTTTGTACTCCGGTCTATGGTCGTGGGAATACTGTAATAGAAGCTTGTGGCGTGTGTTCACCTTTCCATTGAGGAACTAACCAAGTGAGCAAATCAAACCTCAATTAAGGTGAACCTCATTATATTTGTGTTATGTGGTACTGTCTCTTATTTTCTCTGATAGTTTCAAATTTTATGCTTGTATGCTTAATTGCTTAAGATTTTTTTTTAAACTCTCTTTTTTTTACTTTAACTTTCATGTTTGTATACTTCATTGTTTAAGATCTTCTCGTACTTTTCTTACTTTCTCTTTTACTTTCATTTCTCATTCTTGCGTACCCGGTTCCTAAAGATCCTTTCTCACATGCATGTTTTAAAAATTGATAATGCTAGCTGTCGAGGGAAAGGGCGAGGAAACCAGCGAGGAAAAGGAGGTGGCGGGGGGTGAACCGTTCACCCCCCTCGAGATGCGCGCGCCAAAAAAATGGGCACACATCTCGAGGGGGGTGAACGGTTCACCCCCCGCCACCTCCTTTTCCTCGCTGGTTTCCTCTCTCTTTCCCTCGACATTTAGAATTTCCCAATTTTTTACCTCTTTCATACTTATTTTGAAGTGTTTTTTTTGTGTGTGTTTGAACTCATGTAAAGTCAAACAAGTACAATAGTGATTCATTTTTAGAAGTATTTGTGAGATCATCTATTGTTTCGAGCATTCTTTCCCAAAGTTACAAACTACGATATTTTGTTTTTTTGAAAAAAAGATACTATTCACTCCCTTCTAGCCTCGCACATCATATTTTAGTGTAGTTTCAGTCTGTCATTGCCTTGTCAATAGAATATGAGTAAAACTGATCTTTGTTGGCCCACCTACCTTTTTTTTTTTTTGCTTGTTTGTTTGTGGAGCTTGTCTAACTGTCGAGGGAATGGGCGAGGAAAACAGCGAGGGAGGGGGGAGGGGGGATCGTCCATCCCCCCCGGGATGTGCGCAAGAAAAATGAAGGCAAGCATCCCAAGGGGATGGACGGTCCCCCCCCCCCCCCTTTGCTGTTTTCCTCGCCCATTCCCTCGACACTTAGAATTTTCCTTGTTTGTGAGATGTATCCTTCCCACGTGCCCCACACTTATCATACTATCTCCCTTTAGTTTAGTTTTTGTTGGCTTTAATCACCAACAACTATTGTAACTAAAGCCATATTGATTTGATTTACTTGTTCTCAGAAATAAGAATTGGTAGAGTTGTCCATGGTTTGGTTTTCAACATGAAGCTGCAAACTGAACTGACAAAAACTATGTATTATCTACTAAAATTTTATATTATATTATATATCAGAAATTCTAATTGTCGAGGAAATCAGCGAAGGATGGAGGGTCCTCCCTCCCTCGCTGGTTTCCTCGCCATTTAGCCTCTCTCATTATATATAAGTAAACACATCATTGAATGAATAAACAATTGAATTGGGTTCAGTTGGAGATCGTATCAAGGAAATCGAGTACTAATTCGTATTTCTTATTGAATTAACCGATCAATTTGCTATCAGACCTTTTTCGTTTTCAAAAAAGTATTTTATTATGATTTTGAAAATAAATCCTACTACTTCTGGTACTGAGGTTTCCGCCCTTGAAGAAAAAAATCAGGTGCGTATCATTCAAATCATTGGTCCGGTACTGGATGTAACATTTCCGTTGGGAAAGATGCCTAATATTTACAACGCTTTGGTAGTTAAAGGGCAAGATATTGTTGCCCAATAAATTAATGTGACTTTTTATTATATATAAGAGCATAAAAGTAAACACACACACACACACAGAGGTATATAGTTATATATGTAGCTAGTGCCTACGACACTCCATATTATATTTTTCATGTCTACAACATCTCCTCATCGAATTTATCTAGATCAATTAAATTTTATATATTTTTTCAATGAAAAATCGTATTTAAGCATGAAAACTAAAAGGTATTAGGACATATTAAACATGGTCAAACTTTATAGTCAAACTTAGTCAAAGTAATCAATTAGATAAAATTCTCATTTTTAAAGTTGAACATTTTGTATTGATCATTGATTTTGTTTGAAAGATCTTCAAAAATACATTTCAACTACATCAAGTTTACTATAATAAGACAATTAAATAAAAAAGTTATGATAATTTGAACTCCCTAAAAATCTAAAATAAATAAATTTTATCTCTTCTCAATTTGTACATCTTATATTCTTCCACATGAATTGTACTTTTATACATAACTTTGGGTTTGCCCTTTTATATACATTTTATTATAACTCATACCATTATATGAGTACCCATCTTGACCCTAAACAACTTTGCAACTTTCAATCCTAGTCCATAGTTATCTTTGTCTTCACGAAAAATAAGTCTTATTTGCCTTATTATATAGACTAGTGTATTACCCATGCCTATGATACTCCATACTAATTTTGTTTTTACAATTATTTATGTCTCGAAAATCCTCTATCAATTCCATTTAGATCTGATGCATCCAAATCTCGTCCTCCTGAGAGTTTGACTTTCAAAATAGATATTAGACTGCCAAAGACCACCTTTTTGGTGGCCGAAGGCACTCTGATGCTTAAGTCAGCAACTCTGTTTGAAGAAGGAAGTAAATTTGAAAATAATTCAGTTAAAGTTGCATTGTATAGATAGAATAATTTATCATTTCTCATACCTTTCATTTACCTTATATAAGGTGTGTATTAATAAAGGCATTCAACTATGTGAATGACTTAAGCTCGATTGGTGCAATGAAGGGATACATTTATTATAACGGTCTTCTCCTTCACTGAGATGAAGTGATTCCTTTCATCTCTTTCGTAGCAGTCCTCCAATATTTATAATGATTTGAGTCTTCGTAACGGTCCTCCAATATTTATGATGATTTAAGCCACGTGTATGGCCATGATCGGGTGACGATTTAATGTTTCACCAGCTACTCCTCCCTTAGTTAGCAGGATTGATTGCGTGGCCACTAACTGATTAATGATTATTTTCTTTATCCGTTATGTGAAGTCAGTGTGACAAGTCATCGGGGTCGGACTACGTGAGTTTTGAGTACACGAAGATTTTTGTGACAAGTTGTTGTACTCGGACTTCGTGAGTTCGGACCAGACGAAGTCAGCATGATCAAACTGCATGAGTCCAAGCCAGATGAAGTCAGTTTGACTAGTCTTAAGTCGAGAATGCGAACCTGATTTTTCTCAGATTCGTCTCCTATCGGACCTGATTCTTGTCGGATCAGTCTCTAGTCAAATCTGTCGGACCAGTCTCTACTCGGGCTAGTCCACTTGTTCTCCATTCGGGCTCGTCCTTCGGATTTGTTTTCCATTCATTCAAATTCGTTTATCATTCGGGCTCGTCCTCCACAGTTTAGCTTCTGTTAGGGCCCGTCCTCCGGACTCGTTTTTCATTCGGGTTCGTCCTACACGGGCAATCTTCTATTAGGGCCCGTTCTCCGGACTCGTTTTTCATTCAGGTTTGTCCTCCACGGGCTAGCTTCTATTCAGCCACGTCCTCCGAACTCATTCTCCGAATTTGTTTTTCATTCGGGCTTGCCCTCCACTGGCTAGCTTTTGTTCGGGCTTGTGGACCTGTGGGCTTGCGAACCTGCCAAATATCAGAACGGTCAATAAAACTTTAAACTAATAATTATGCTACCAGCCGGGTTCAAACCCACAACCTAGAGTTTTCTAAGCAATGCCTCTACCAACTCTACTAGTGTTCTTGTGATAGAATATTTAGTTTTGCATCATTATATCCAGATGTACCTGGATTACCTGTCAAACTCACAGGACACAATTTTAGTCATTTTAACCAAAATAGAATATTGGAATTTTGGTTACCATTGATATAGGAAATGACTCTGGATGATCGTGACATTCTCCCATTTTGTTGCTCAGTTGTGATCAAGCATATGCTTTTTTTAAGGAAATCGTTGTTCCCCACGAACGACGCCAAATTGAAGCGTCCAAATCTCATCTTTCTGGGAGTTTGACCTGTAAAACAGATATGCCAAAGACAACCTTTTTGGTGGCCGAAGACACTTAGATGCTTAAGTCAACAACTCTGTTTGAAGAATGGAGTAAATCTGGACAAAATTCAGTTAAAGTCGCAATGTGTAGATAGAATGATTCGTCTTTTCTCATACCTTTCTTTTACCTGATATAAGGTGTGTATTAATGAAGGCATTAGACTATGTGCATGACTTAAGCTCGATTGGGGCAATGTAGGGGGACGTTTATTATAACGGTTTCATCCTTCATTGAGATTTCGTAACGGGTCCTCCTATATTTATGATGATTTGAGCTACGAGTATGACCATGATCGGGTGACGATTTTATGTATCATCAAGATCTATTAAGTTCAAGTGCATCTTCAAAGAAAAATAAGTTAAAAGGTTTCAGGGTGTACTACACTCGGTCAAACTTGGTCCAAATTAATACCTTGGAAAGAAACCTCATTTTAAAGTTTAAACATTTTGTATTGATTATTGGTTTTATTCAAAAAGATCGTTAAATGCATTTCAATGATACCAATTTTATCAAAATCGAATAACTAAATAATAAGTTACAGTAATTTTAAGTTTGAGAATTTAAAATAAACATATTTTCTCTCTCTGCCACAAGTCAATCATATATTATTCTACATAAATTTTACTTTTCGTTATACATTTTCTTTTGCACTTTTTAGGTATTATTTATTTACAGCCCATGTCATCAAATTGACCTTCAACAATTTTCCAACTTATATATAACTATCATAATACTGTGCCATTGGCACTCAATATACACATTTTTTACAGCTAATTATCATGCGTTGGACACTCTCACCACCATTCCCACTATTGCCTTCAATCATTTTCATAAAAGTAAAATAATATTTTAGAATGTAAATTAATTTTTTTTTAGAGTCAAACTCGGTTAAAACTAGAATCGTTTGAATGTTCGAGATCATTGTTTGAATAATATTATATTTTTTAAGTGTTTGTATTGAACATTGGTTTTGTTGGAAAGATCTTCAAATTTTTATTTCAACGATATCAAGTTTACCAAAATTCGACAGTTACATGGATAGTTATGATAATTTTCATTTAAAAAAAAACAAAATACTTTCTCTCTCCGCCACATGTACATTTCATCAACATTTTTTACAAAAGTTTCATTTTCTTTACCCTTCTACATGTTTTGTATTTACCAATATACCATCATAAGAAATGAATTTCAACCCTTGACACAATTCTCAACTTTCAATCTCAGTCATTTTTTATATTTAATCCTGAGTTTGTCCCAGTCAACAATGAATAGTAAAACTCTACTCTGAATTGTAATATTCAGAAAGAAAAAAAAAATTAGGTGGGTCGTGGTAATAAATCGAACTCGGTTTAAATTTTAAATAATTAGAAGAAAAAAAAACATATTTTAAAACCACAACAATTAATCTTTCCCAAACTTTGATTTTTCAAATATGGAGTTCATGGTCTTTGCTTGAATTTATCTTAATACTGAAATTACTTACGACGTGAAGTGGATTAGATTGTCGTTATTTTTTTGAAAAATATGCATATGGCGTGAAATGCATATTTTAAACTTTAAACATTTGTATTAATGATTGGTTTTAAACCCTTAAGCATTTGTAGTAGTGATTGGTTTCATTGAAAATATCTTCAAAAATGCATTTCAATTATACCAAGTTTACTAAATTTCGACAACTACGTAGATAGTTATTAAGATTTTTATTTAAAAAATACATATTTTCTCTCTCCATCACATGCATTTCACAACCTTTTTCACCATTTTGTTCATTTCATTTGCCCTTCTACTTACACCTTATTTACAAACATGTAATTGTTGATAATGAATCTTCATCATCAACGTCTTCCGCAACTTTCTATTATAACCGTTTTTTTTTTTTATCTCCAACCCCGAATATCATTATAATTTATTATATAGACTAGCATATTACCCGTGTTATTAGCATTCCACATGCACTTTTTTGCTGCTATTTATCATGCGTTGACCACTCTCACCACCATCGCACTATTGTCCTCAATCATTTCCATAAAAATAAAATCATATTTTAGAATGTAATCTAATTTTTTTTAAGTCAAACTCGGTTAAAATTAGAATCATTTGAATGTTCGGGGTTTTTGTTTGAAAAATATTATATTTATGCGTGAAAATATTAAAAATACTTACGTGTTTTAATAATAAAATACATACTTTGAAATTTGAAGTTTTTGCACCGATAATTGATTTTGTTGGAAAAACCTTCAAATTTTCATTTCAAATATATCAAGTTTACCAAAATCCAGCAATTACGTAGATAATTATGATAATTTTCATTTTGACAAAAAAAACGCTTGCTTTCTTTCTTCGCAATATATACATGCCACCAATTTTATTTTACAAAATTTTCATTTTTTTTGCGTTTTTACGTGTTTTATATTTACAACATATACCCTCGTAGGAAATGAATCTCAACCCAACACATTTTCCAATTTTCAATCCTAGTTATCTTTTATTTTTAATCTTTGGTTTATTCCAATCAGCAATGAATAATAAAACACCACTCGGAATTGTAATATAGACTAGTGTATTTCCCGTACCGTTAGCACGATAGAAGGTGGATCGTGGCAAAAGGTCAAACTCGGTTAAATTAAATAAAATAAAATAAAAAAAAACACACACACACACACACATTTTAAAACCGCAACAATTAATCCTCCCTAAACTTTGATTTTTCAAAATATGGAATTCATTATCTTTGTTTGAATGTGTCTTAATATTAAAAATATTTATGAACGTTAAGTACGTTAGATTACAAATTTTGTTTTTCAAAGAAAGATATGATATGACGATAAATGTATATTAAAATTTTTAAGTGTTTGTATTGATGTCAAACCATCAAAAGTCATTTGGAAACCAATTATATACATACTATGGTTGAGTGAGGTAACCAATACTAAATTGGATGGGAAAAGGTATTAAAAAATTGCAGCTCGGATGCATGAACTTGATTACCACAATATTTTAATTAAGGTAGGCTAGTAGAGCCGGCAAACTGGACAAAAAAAACAAAGCCATTTCCATAAGCACATTATACGTTCCTTTCCATAAAGCACCATAAGCATACAAAAACCAAGTGGGAAACATTAGATTAACTTTCCTTTACACAATCGACACTAATAAGTGGGAAACATTAGATTAACCTCCTTTACACCATCGACACTAATACCAAACCATCAACACTAATACCTCCAAAACCCAAGTAAAATAAAATATCATCAAGAAGGTTCAGTGGTGCCAGGTTCCTTCCACCCATAACCTTGGATGATACAAAATTTTCAAAAAAGATACATGCCACTATACTTCATACCTCCATTACACCATCTTACAAACCAAGTAACAAAAACCCCCCCATTACACAATCATGGATTTGTCACTCTAAGAAACCAGTTCTAGTAAGAACTGCATTTCTAACCTTACTAAGATCTCTTCCTTTAAGTGTTCTTCCAACACCTTCACACACTGAAAATGATGAAATTTGACTCCTTGCAAGCTTCTTAGCTATCCATTCATGTGGTGGAACCCAGTCTTCGTCTTCCTCATCATCACTATCATTTATGTCATCATAAACATTAACATCACCATAAGTATCACAATCACCATCAACATTATCATCATTAGCCCATGAAATATGAGTCCCCTTCTTTGAATTTTTCTTATAAATCTTTGACCAATCTGGGATGTTCACTGGTGCTGATTGTTGTTGTACCTTTGGTTCATGAACTGAGGATGGTTTGTTGGCTCTTGGGATCATCCTTGAAGCTGTTGGGAGGCGTCTTAGTGTGGTAACAGAGGAGGGGTCTTTGGATTTCCTCATTACAGGACTGTTTTCTCTCCTCTCTTTCACATTAACAGCCCAAACATCCTCTTCATTCAACTCTTCATTTCTCATTGATCTACCACCTCCATAACCATTGTCAGTGAGAAAAGAATACATGTCTGCCATTGTTGAATCCTCTGAAAACATCAAAGACAGACCTTTTAAGTTTCCCAAAATGGGAATAATTAACAAATTTCATCAAGAAAATAATCAGCCAATGGGTATCTAAAATGTACCTTTTATTTCTTGAAAATCTCCAAAAATCACCAAAAAAAAATATTTATTTCAATTTGTCAAATGGGTATCTCTACTTAATTATCTCTTGCTTGCTTAAAAACCTTGAAAATTCACAACAACTAATAGAATCCTCAAATGGTATTCTGACCAAATACAAAATTACTCAATTGAAGAAAGAAGAAATTTCTCAACATGCGTATGGTCCTTTACAAAATATGAATTAAAAAGAAAATATGAGTTTTTCTTACCTTTAGTTGATGATAGAGGCTCCAGTTATGTCGAAACCAAATGAACTTTGAAAGATATATATAGAGGAACCCCCCAGTGTCCCTGAAAACTATTGGCTTTTCAAAAATTCTAAAATTGGGATCCTTCTCACTTGTAGTTTTTTCGTCTTTTAGGTGATAAGATAGTTCTGAAATTGAGAAGATGGGATGAAGAGATTGGTGATGTGTGTGTAATGATTTGCACTGTATCAGTTCCAGACCATAGAATAGTGTGCAGGGAAGAGAAGGTGAATGGCACCCTCAAATTAGGGCGAGTCCACTGAGATGCACAGTGTGGAATTTGGGAGATTGATGAGATGTTTCTTTTATCACTTTCTTCAAAGTACTTGAGAATCTAAATGTATCAGTAGATTGATAGAGATTGGAGAGGCAGAGAGGTGAAGATAGAAGAAGTTCTTTTTTTTTAATCTTTTTTCAAAGATATGGGGGGACTGTATGTGGAACAAAGGACATGGCTGTGGACTGTGGTGGTGTTTTGATAGAGCCTTCTTTATATTCTCTCAGCTCATCACGTCAATTACAATACACAGCCACCCAGCTGCAGTTTGAGGGAGGAGACGTGTAGCTTTAAACCTTATACGTCTTAATGCAACAAATGGTAGTAAGTTTTGTAATGGAAATAGCCGCCCACGTGGCATTCATGCAATAAAATACTTAATATATAATTCAAGATGTTAACAGAATCCGTCATACCCATTGAATGTCAGTCCTAGTTTGGAGTTGATCCTTCTGCTGGATAAAATTTGCTGGATAAAATTGAGAGTCCTTGAATCCTATATCAAAAATCATGTTATCCGCTCGTCAACTTAGATGAGAAGAAGAGTGACATTTGCTGCAAAACATTCGGACATGGTACTATCTAGTACCTTTTCAGCTATAGGGTCGGCAAACTGGACAATCCTTTCTCTGCGACGATTCATGGCTAAAACACCTGTAGCCCTCTAATTGGTAGCATTAGATAAACTTGCATCATAAGTAAAAATAACTGAATCAGGGTCCAGAGTAAGAGAAAATAAGTGCAATGAGGTGCTTACGAGATAAATTATGTGAAAACGAGTTTCTTGAAGTTGGGCTTTAATCAAATCAATACGGGTTGTGACTAATTCCATATAAAAGCCAAAAGGGACAAGGTTTGACGTAATGGAAGGGTTATGAGGTTGATCGACAACTGCATTTTCTAGGACTTGAAGAATGAAAGGGGGACCTTCCGTGAGATGCCTATTAGTACCCTCCAGGATACCTGAGATGGTGGAATTCCTTGAAGGAGAAGATAACCAATGACGGTGCCAGATCTTTCATGTATGCTGGAACTCAGAAATGAATTTGTGAGGGCAAAGTTTGATTTTTTTTTTTTTTTTTAAATACAATTATTGTGGGTCCTCCAAAAAGTAAGGAGAAAAGTAGCAAATTGTGAAAGCATTTCTTCCTTGACCCCAAGTGGGTTTTGGCTGACAGAGAAAAAAATGAATTGCTTCTGAGTAGTTATGGCAAGAAGGACATATGTCCTCGATGAGGTGTGAAGCCGGACCAGGTTAGCAGTGGTAAGGATGATGTTTTGGATAATCTATCAAATAAGGAATTGGGCACAAGGGGGGCTCGAATACCGCACAGTTCTCTAAAAGGTTTTGAAGCATTAATGGGAGGAGGTGAACGAGAAGAGGAACAAACCAGATTTTCACTTATGAAGGTCTTGGTTGTTGTCTTAACTGAGAATATCCTTTTTTGTTGGAAATCCATGACAGCCTGTCGGGAACGTTCGTGGGTCTAACCAAGAAATCCAAAATATCGTTGGCGATAAGGACCGGGAACAGATCATTGATCAATACATTATTCCATTGAGGGTCCTGCTCAACAGGGGTGGTCCACAAATCTGGTATAGTGCGAGTAGGGGTGGGCATCCCATCCCGCGATCCCGATCCCGTCCCGTCCCGTCTCGCCCCGATTTTTTCGGGTCTTAATGGGATTGAATAATTTCATCCCGATCTCGTCCCGTCCCGGTCTAGAATGGGATGGGATGGGATTAAGATTTTCAATCCCGCCAATCACGTCCCGTCCCGAGCTAATTTTTCATATTTATTATTAATATTTTTATTTATTTATTTATTTTAAGATTGCAATATTTGGATGCCCATATAAATCCTTTTGAGATTCTGCTAAGGAATGAGCAATTGCAAAAGTTCCATTGGCTGGATGTTGCACGGATGGGATTAAAATCAATCAACTCTGCAAACCCAGATTTGGCCATCACAGAGATTGCCCGCAAAATAATACAATTTTCCTCACAAAATAAGAAACTTTTTTCTAGTGACGCTGAACTTACTAGCATAGACTACTTTTCTACTTCAACATTAGACGCGTATGAGTATGATTATGCAATTAAAGATAGCAAACCTAATCCATCCCACCAAATTGTGTCCCAATGTGGTGTTCACATTCATAAGTAAGTTAGGCAATCTCTTTCTGCAGAATAAAGTACAGATCAGTATACAACATTAGAGCTCATTGGTACGTGAACATCAATGAAATATCAGTAGATGGAGGTTCTTCATGGTATGAGTTTGATTTGTATGTATAATTGATGCCACTTGTAAGTTGTTCATTATCATTATAAGTATAAAATAAGGAAGCAATCATACTAGTAAGAGGCTAACAACAACGTGAGTAATAAGATGACTGTCAATTTTTTTCCAGTAAGACCCAAATTAAATAATCAAACTCATGCATTTAGTCAGTAAATTGTAGATTGATTAAAGAAAATGAAATGCATATAATCAGAGCACGCTGATCCCGTCCTGTATGAACGGGATGGGATAGGGATGGGTTTATCTCGTCCCATCCCGTCTCGTGCCCACCCCTAAGTGCGAGAAAGGTTTGGAGTTGTTGGGTCGAGGAGACAGTCTGCCAGCACAACGTCAGGTTTAAACCAACAGTCTTTCCACATGTCAATAGTGTTTCCTGGCATCAATTGCCATAAGACATAATTTTTCATTTTTCCTCAGGATGTTGCCTCTCCAAGCAAATGAGACTATAAAATGTGCTTTTCTAATCTGGGGGATACTCTTATTCTTGAAGTATAGAGTTTTGAGTTGGAGGGCCCGAGTGGTTTGGGAACATGAGAGAACTTGCCACATGTTTTTTGTCATTAAGGCAAAATTCTTATTCCTAGTGGAAGGAATGTTCACTCCTCCCAGAAGGTGGGGCTATGAAATACGGTCCCAGGTACATATATGTTTAACCTTGCTCTCGGTTAAGTCGTTCCACCAAACATTACGGGCCAAGAAGTCAATTTTTTTGAAAATCGAGCAAGGGAAGAGGAAAGTTTGCTTGGTATAGATTGGGATTAAGTTCATAACAACGTTGATCATGATATTTCTACCAACTTGGGATAGAACTTTAGCTTTCCAGTTGAAAGTTTGAAATTTACTTTATCAATCAAGAACCGCAAGTCAGTGGCCTAGGTAATTGTCGTTGGGGTTGTAAAATTTTGAGCCAAGGATTCTATTAATCATTTTAGAATGTTTCAAGTGAACATTCGAACTATAGAACAACGAGGACTTGTCAAAATTGATCCCTTGACCCAAAGCCTGACAATAGAGATTAAAGATGTCTTTGACCGGATGGGCTTTGTCAAAAGAAGCCCTGCAAAACAGTATGAGATCATCTACGTAATGCAGATGGCTGATGGAGGCGGAGTGTTGTTTGATCTTAATGCCCTTAATGTTGCCCTCTGATTTAGCTCAAGACAGGAGTCAAGAGATGGCTTCCGCCACAAGGATGAAAGATAGGGGGAAATGGATACCCCGAGATGGTTTGATTGATTGAAGTGAGGTTTCATTGAGGATAACTTGAAGAAAAGTGGTGGAAATGCATCGATTGATCATTTGTATCCATTCATTTGCAATGCCCAGTTTTTCAAAAATATTTGTCTAAAAAGATCATTCTACTTTGTCATAAACTTTAGCCATATCAATCTTAATAGTCATTCATCCCTGTTTTTGTTTACGAATATGTTTCAATTGGAAAAAAGTCTCATGGCGAGACTGACATTATCTGTGATTAAGCGGCCACCAAGGAACACACCTTGATTGGGAGAGATATTATTAACTAGCAAAGGTTTCAGGTGGTTTGCAAGGAATTTAGAAATAACCTTGTAGATAACATTACACAGTCCAATGGGTCAAAATTTATCCAGAGTTAAAGGATTACCTGTCTTAGGGATCAAAGCTATAAATGTTCCATTCAGCTTAGGATCCATATGACGGGTAGTGAAAAAATGGGTGACGACATCGAAAACATCTTGTTTCACAATCTCCCAATAATATTGAAAAAATAAGCATGGAGCCCATCCAGACCTGGGGCTTTGTGACTTCCTATAGCAAAGACTTTTTTTTTTTATTTCTTCTTCACTGGGGATGGCTAGAAGAGCTTCATTTTCATCAGTAGTAATCAATGGGATGAACAAGTATAGAATTTCAGGGTTTGTAGCGGGGTAGAAGGTATGCAAAATATCAGTAAAGTAATCATTAAGAACTTTTCCAATAAAGATCAGATTGGTTTGCCAGGTACTGTTGACATCTTTCAATCTGAGGATGGGATTCTTTTTCCGGCGCATAAGCATTGATAAGTGAAAAAAATTTGGTGTTTTTACCCCCATCTCTGAGCCGGGAACTGCCATACTTTTTGCTCCAGAAAAGTTCTTCTTTAATATACAGTTCATCAAGTCTATCTTCCAAAATAGTAGTTGTTGTAGCATTGTCTTTTGAGGGGTGGGCATTTTGAAGATCATCAAGAGATTTTTTATTCTCCAAGAGATTAAGTTGAATGTTACGAAATTTTCTTTTTGTTCCATCGAGTAAGCCTGTGACTAAGCTTTCTGGTTTTCTGGAGGAATCGACCAGTTGCCTACATTTGGGATCACAAGTCCACATGTGGAAAATTTTTAAGGGTTTAGGGTCTCTGTGGGAGATATCTGAAACAATCTGGAGTGGCAGAGCCCGATGATCTGAGGCGAAAGAGTGAATGGAGCAAGCAGTGGCTGAGGGGAACCACTGCATCCAGTCCGTAGTAACCAAGACTCGGTCAAGTTTAGCTTTGATTTCGTTTTTGTCTTTAAGTTTATTGTTTCAAGTGAATTAAGAGCCATTGAGGGAAAAATTAAGAAGATCATGAGCATCAATGAAGTTACGAAGATGACATAGAGTGGAAAGGGTAGGCCAATTTCCCCTAGTTTTTCCCTTGGTTTAAAAATTGCATTCAAATCTCCAATGTTAAGGCCATACAGAGATTGAAGATTATACATACTAGACATATTCTTTCAAAATCTAGCACGGGGAGAGGGGTTTGGTTCACCATACACAAAAAAGCCGACCGTGAAGCAGTAGCAAAATAATTATCAGTTATGCAGTTAAAAAAGTATTTACAAGACTAAAGAATGGTTAGATGAATACATTCTCGCCAGAATATGGTGATTCCCCAAATTGACTGTTCGTCGCTACTAAGACTCCATGTCTATATCCAATACTTCGACGTATACTATCTGATGCATCCAAATCATCCTCCTGTGAGTTTAACCTGCAAAACAAATGTTAGAGTGCCAAAGAACACATTTTTGGTAACAATCTCCTCTTTTATGGAGATGCATGTGTGGAGGCGTAACTCCCTCCATGACTCTTGTCTTGTGTGACGTTCCTCTTCTTTATGAGAAAACTCGTGTGGGCCTAGATTTGGGCTTTAGTTACATCTTTATTTAATGGACCATGTTTGGGCCTTTGTGATTGTTTTTGCCTTCTTGGAAAAACGAGCTGGTCTAGTAGATAGGACGTCAGATCCTCATGATAGATGTTTCATGCCACATGTATGGTTGTGATGACAGTCTATTTTGATGTATTATCACTATCCATTAGGGGTGGGCATCCCATCCCGCGATCCCGATCCCGTCCCGTCCCGATTTTTTCGGGTCTTAATGGGATTGAATAATTTCATCCTGATCCCGTCTCGTCCCGTTTTAGAATGGGATGGGATGGGATGAAGATTTTCAATCCCGCCAATCCCGTCCCATCCCGAGCTATTTTTTTAATATTTTTATTTATTTATTTTTATTCATATAAACTTATAGATGACTGACAGAAACTCATGGTGTTTGCAGTGGTAACAGAAATGTTACTTCAAGAAATAAATACTCATTAAGCAAGATAAAGATAGCAGACTGTTGCTTGGATTCCCAATAAAAGTGACTCCAATTATTTAACTCCCAAATATTGATAATACTCAGGTGAAGATGAAAAATGACAATTAACTAAGTAATACATATTCAAAATGGAACATTCAGGGGCGGAGCCAAGAATTTGAGATGCCCCGGACTGTAAAAATAAAATTTTTTAATTGTGTATTGATGGTAAACTATTATGAATATGTTAGAGCATCACCAATAGGTCTATATTTCTTCCTTAACAAAAGATTAAATATCATTTTGTCAAGGAACCATGAATTTTGTTTCCCACGGTAATGAAATTGTAAAATCAGTTGGGAGGCCATCACAACGACACAATACTCTTAGTGGGTCCCATTTATTATGTCATTTTCTAAAAGTCAAGCCCACTCGACTTCATTGTTAGGGGATTTAGTGGCTACCCTTATATTTGCATGCCACATCTATATCTAATTATAAGAAAGTTATTTTTCACGCTCTTATATGATGATAATCTTCACGGCAGTCACAGACAGCACGTTGATCCCGTCCCGAACCCGTTTGGGATGGGACGAGGTCTGGATGGGGTTTTTCCCATCTCGTCCCGTCCCGATCCCATATGAACGGGATGGGTATATCTCGTCCCATCCCGTCACGTGCCCACCCCTACTGTCCATTCTGTCCGAGAGTGTTTTTGTTTTTGAAATAAAGAGGATATCAAGTTTGGACTGTTGGGAGAAGATATTTAGGTTTCGGAATGTGTTGGCAGACCCTATGCCCCGCGCATTCCAAAAGAGGATCATGATTGTTCGGGTGACCCTTCTGTGGCAGTCGCCGGTACCTCAGCAATATGGATATGGGCAGAGATGGGAGGTTCATTGGTATCCTGAACTTCAACCAGGGAGACTATTGCATTTGCCAACCTGAGATTAGTTTCCAAGTGAGTAGCTCTCTGTATATCACTGTCTTCAGTGGAAACAGTCATTTTATACTGTTGATCGCCCTAAGTCATTGCAACTATTTTTCTTTTCCTACCCGAACTCACATTTTGTCTTTTAAAGTGGTATTTTTGTTCATAAAGGCTTGCTCTTATTGCGTATCAGTAGCTTGGGAGGTAAATTTGCGTTTACCCAGCTTGATACCTTCTCCTTGAGCTGCACTAGGTCTCTGTTTGGTTGCACATTGCAGAGCAAGATTAATTGCATGAGCTTTGACTGTGAACCATTGATATCTCTGATCTTCTTCCTGATTCATCGATGTTGCTAAGATGATAGTTCATAGAACTTGCAATTTCATATTGAGTTGTGTCTTTCTCTGTTTGTTGGCCCATTTCCTCCAGAGTTGGGGCCATTGGGTGCTTGTATGGAAAAGGCAGAGAATAATGAGCAAGAAGGTTTTGGGCGAATTCATGGTCTTCCACATAAATGATTTTATGACCAGTAGTTGGAGTCACAGATTTTGGTGTTGTTTCTTGCATAGGATGTTGAATTGGTTCATGAGGGTTGTTCTCCAGGAAGTAAAAAGGAGGCATAGATGAGATAGATGGATGAATTGGTTCCATGGTGGGGAGGAAGGCATCTGGGGTAGCATCGTGAATGAGTGTTTCATGTTGATTGTCTGCGAGATAGAATGATGCGAATGGGGTGGGGAAAAAATGAGGTATCACATTTGGGTTGGGGAAGTATGAGGGAGGGGTAATATTGAGATAGTTTTGCTTGTTTTGAATATGTAATGGGGTATAATCTGGTTGTGATAGTCCCACAATGGAAAAGTTTGCTTGGAGAAGAAGATGACGGGTGTACATGATAATTAGATGGTAATGTATATCTGGTAGTAAGGGTGGGTGGGTGGTGGATGGTTCGGCTAGGTAGGGTTGTGGGTCATAAGGTGGGTTCAGTTTTGGGTTCTGCTTGAGTCCAAAGTTGGGATCAGTCTTGTGTTCTAGTTTGGATCAAGAGTTGGGTCAGAGATATAAGCCATTGGATAAAGGGAATGATCTGAAGAAAGTGTGTGCGTTGGATCGAAATAAGTAGGGTAGTTATGATGTAGCATTGGGATGTGTGCTTCAAGGGAGGGAGTTGTTGCTTAGGAAATAAAAGACGAGAGGATGTGGTTACGGAGGGCGCATTAATTCTCTCAGCATGAGAAAACAGAGGAAGAATGAGCATTAGGGATGGTGAGGTTGTTTAGTGGAGGCGGTTTGGATCGGTGAAGTGACTCGGGTAGATTCATGAGGAAGTACCCGGTTTGGTTGGATGGGCGGGTTGGATCGTCCATCAGGGAGCTGTGTCTCAGCAGTTGGCCTAGAGTTCCGGTCCTGAATCTGCGTCGGAGATTCATAAAGATCCAGGGAGGCTGGGTATGATGATTTTGTGTTATCCGACCCCAACTAGGATGATCTAATGTTCTCCCTTCATTCTTGACATAGATTTTGGAGCTCCTGTGAAAGGTTAAAGAGAACCTTTGGGATCCTTGTCTTGGACACAACTAATCTTGAATCCAGTGGGACGCTAAGGAGAACATAGGGCATTTTTTTACTGAAGATGTGCCCTATCATACCACAACCGAAGCAAAAGGTTGGGGCATCCTCATAGCAGAATCTGGCGTGGTAAGTAAGCCCCTGGTTCACTCCAAACCTTGTATTCATCTTGCATGGGAGGGCTTTCGATGTATCTAACCAGATTTTGAATCGGACGTAGGGTACAGAAGGGCCGTGCAATGAAGGTTCGTCAGCCTCCATGAATTCTCATAGGCATGAAGCCAGTAGTAAAAGATCTTGCATTGATAATTTTTGTATTGGAAATTCATGGATGCTGGACCCATGTAGCACCCCATAATTTTTATACTTACTGAATTTTTTTTTATATTTTTGTGTGATTGTCTTCATTAAGTTATGGGCATGCGTATGAGCTATTTGTTTGTCCATATGATGTGTAATTTATTTATTTAAGAATTAATTTCCTACTTACCTTCCTCTACCGAATCTCGGGATGAGATTCTTTTGAGTTGTATATATTGTAATACCCGCCTAATTAAATAAATATAAAAATTTTCTTTTTCATTAATTGTGGCATATATTGTAATCTAAATTATTTGGAAAAAAAAATTTGTTTGCCATGGCTAAATAGGATAAAGTGTGTGTGTGTATTTAGCCAAAATTTTGTAAACCCTGATGTTGATGAGTTGTTACCTAATTGTATTTGGGCTTGGTTTTGGGCTTTTATTAAACTAATAAGTAGGGTTTTATTTTGTGAAGTTAAAGGGCGGGTGCCTTCAAAATTTTAGTGGGGGCAAATAACCACCCATAGTATAAAACCAAAACCCTTCCATCTTTCTTCTCTTGTGCAACAGGAAGAGTTATTCTTCCTCATTTTTTTTCTTCGATGGCGGCGCTGGAATAAGTGGTGCTATGGACTTGAATGGCGAGAAGGGGCAAGGAAGAGGGATGTGTGCAATTGAATGCTAATGGAAACAATTTCTCCACAGGGACTTGCATTCCTTGTGACAATAGGAACGTGGAAGGGGCAGGGACTGAATTAGAGAAAGAATATGCTTTGTCACAATCCAAGGAGTAAGAAGTGTTAGCTGCAAGAGATAACATTGCTTACAAGGCTGAGTTCAATGAGGAACTAAACCCAATCACAGAAAATAAAAATAGAGTCCATGGACTCTGTTTCTAAGTGGACGACACCTGCAATGTTGGAGGAATCAGTTTCAGCGAGTTGGAGGTGTTGTTGCAGTGGTTTTGAGGGCGTGGAAGGGCTGATTCATGTATGCTTGTAGGGTTGTTTCAGGGCTGAATCGAGGTTGGTATTAGGGCTGAATCGAGGTTGTTTCAGGGTTAAATCAGAGTCTGTTTCAGGTTGTTTCAAGGTCCCATACAATGTTGATTCGAAGCTGTTTGAAGGGTGGTTCAATGGCGTTTTCAAGGACTGAATCAGGGCGTGTTGCAGGGATGGTTTAGGGTCTGTTTCAAACCTGATTCGAAGTTGGTTCAGGGAGATTACGAGTAGGAGAGGAGACAATTTGGGATGCTTGCGATGGCTGCGCAATCCTTTGCGATTTTGGTGAGTTTTCTCCATCCCCTTCATCTCTACAGTGAGTTTCTTCTCTCGATTTCTTGTTCATGTTTGGTTGTTAGTAGTATGCTTTGTTCCTAGGAAAGTTCATTTTTTTTATTTGTGTTTTTAACCTAATTTTTGTTATACTGTTAGGTTGAAGTTTTTTTTTTTGAAAAATTGGTTCTGTTAGTAATATGTGAATTGAATGTGTTATTGTTGGGTGAATTGTATGTTGCTTGCAATAGTATAGATTGAGAGAAGCAAGTGAGAATATGGTTTGTTCCTACTCAAACTGTGGGGATTGAGAGAACATGTTTAGCTTTAGGACAAAGGGTTGTCATTGTTTTTTTTAAAGCAGGGTTGTCATTGTTAAGTCTTGAAGAAATCGAAATATATGCAAGCTACACTTGACACCATTGAATCATATGAAAAGGTATCCTGGAACATTTTACGCGATAGTAAACCTAGAGACCAGCTGACCCACTCTTGATACGATAGTCAACAATGAACTATGTGCTTGATGTAATTAGGGAATTTTTTTTATAACTCGTTCATAACATTGAAACCCAATTGAGCTCCCAGTTCACAAGGTACATGTAACCAACTGGGGTGCGATATAAAAACTGCCAAGGTCCAATCACAGTTTCATCGTTTGTAACCAACTGGGGTACAATATAAAAACTGTTGTTTTCTCATTTGATTATGTAGTAGGAAATATCTACGAAAACTTTGATATGGCTATCTGGACTTCAACTTGACATTGTAAGCAGTGTTTTACCCTTTTGGTAGCGCTCGTAAGCTCAACATTTCATTCTAGACAACATCTGTTGCCCCTGTCATTCTTTGCAACTTGTTAGAAGTGTTAGCTTATGGGATAATGTATTGTTTGTATCAGTTTTATGTATGATTAAACCCTTATTTAGTTTAGGGCTAGAAGAAAATTTTCTAGTAATAGATATTGGCTGGAATTTTACTGAGCACTTGTTTTAGCTTGAGTATTTGTATTTTTATGCGAATTGGAATGCATATTGTTTTTCATATGATGCAAAGAGATGAGATGTGCGAATTGGCAATGTGTCAAATATTACTTGTTCCCCAAAAGAATGGTGGATACTGTGGTTGATTTATTTATGGTTGACAAAGTGTCACCATAAAAGAGTTTTGAGTTTTAGTTGATTTTTTTTATGCTCTTTTCCACAACTCCGGAAAAAAAAATGTGAAAAATGTGATTTGTATACAGACTTGCTTGTATACGTGTGATATTATTATGGGTATGCAGACTTGCTTGCATATCGGTGCACCGTTCCATGTGATTTCGGTTGTACGTGTAGATTTATGAAGAATACTTGCCAGTGATCGAACTTCGGGTGAGATGACATGACACTCGAGGTGGCACCCCACTTGGGTCATGTACGCTCCGAGTGGCTTCGATGGCAAGGGAGGCACACTTGGGTGAGGTGTGTTCGGCACAAAGAGGATAGTGCGATTGTGGAAAAGAAGCGAGATTTTTTTTTTGTGTATGTGCATGATTACCTTAAAGGAAGAAACTAAATGCTCATTCAACCATTGAATGAGAACTACATGTCTTCCTAAAGGTAGAGAAAAGGTGTTTTGTTAATATTTCAATAATAGTCAACTCTTATAGTGTAAGTACTAGTAAGGGCATATTTATTTATTAGGATCATGACACCGTTGTTTCAATGAGGACCTACCTGATGGTGTGGTTGGTTATTGTTTTGCTTATTTTGATGTTGTCATGTGCGGATTTATTGATTTTTTTTATAAAGATTTCTCACACCAGCTTTATTGCTGACCCAAGTGAGCTTTTGCTTCTTGGGTACATTCCTTTTGGAATGTAGCCGATTAGCCTTTCAGGTTTAGAGATTTTGAGCTGCGTTACTGGAGTTTCGCTAGTGAGCTAGCCACGCCAGTCCTTTCCGGGTTAGATTTTTATTTGTTTCAGTAATTAAATAATGTTTAGTTGTTGCTGCTATTTGTTTCTGTTGTTATTGAATTTTCACGTCCCGAGTTTTGGGGGAAACGGATAATCCTACGTGGATTTTAGGATTTTCGTTTTCTTCGAAAATCGGGGCGTGACAACCCAGATTGGCACCATGGAGAAATTGATTTCTAGATAGTCATCGACCCATCGTTTAAGTGAGACCAACCAACCGAAGAGAGACCAGGGCCCTGAAGTAAGAGTTTTTGTCATATCCTCTTCATCTGCTAACTGTACCATATAGTAAATGTTATTATGATATTGTTTCTTTGGTAGGTGCTCAACATGAAATGAATGGGTATTCTTCCATTGGATTGACATGCGATGTGCGAACACTTCCTTGCTGAGTTTTTGGTGATGGAAGTATTTAGCAATAATCTGAAGGTTTTGATTATCAGAGAAGCAAGCATTGCAATTTTCAAAGGATGGGTCCGGTAATGTAAGGATTTTCTCAAATTGAGATTCCAAATTGTGCATCATCTGTTTAGTGTTGGCCACTAGGGAGAGTTTGTAAGCTGGTTGGGTGCAGTGGGTGTGTGTTTCGTTGGAGTAGTGGATGGTGTGATGTTATGGAAATGTTGTAAAGGGTTGAAAAATATGGATATTGGTGGTGGATTGGGTGGAGTAGGAACTGTAGCACCATTGGGATTGGGAATTGAGAGTGGGGCAGTATTTTGGCCAGATGAATCCATTAGAAGAGATACATAGCAGTAATGGGCTTGGAAGACATTGAGTGGACATCCACGATGTTCTAGGTGTCACTCATTAGCAAAACCCTTTTGCATATAAATAGGCTTAATTTGTTTCATTTGTATGAGAATGAAAATTCTTTATACAAAGTGAGATCTAGAGAATAAATTAGAGAATGAAAATCAGTAGTAAATTTCCTTTATAGAATTACATTTCTTTCGTTTAATTACAACATGTTATCAGCACGAAGTTCCGACCAATTGAGCATATGAAGCAATGACCAATTGAGCGATACGTGATTATTATATTTCACTTCAATCTAAGGGCATTTGATCACTAAGCTTGGCTCGGGTAATTTTTCTCCGCCTTTGTTTTTTCAAACTTTTTATTCAAAAGAGTTTAAAGGTAAATAATTCAAACAAGAGATTATATTTTTCTGAATTTTAATGTGATTATTTTCATGATATGTATTACATTTAGTGGATGTTGAAAACATAGTTTCCATGGCGGGTTTTATGCTAGGAATTCAAATTTTGTTTAAATCCCAGACCCCTTATCATAAATATCACAGTATCATATCACACGTGTGTTGGAATAGAGGTTAGAATCACAATAGAGTCTTCCACTTCGACTCATGTGGTGTTTAGTAAATACCATTGATAGTGGTACTGATAATTGGGCAAATTATAGGTTGGAAATCATCATGAATACACCACTCACATAAATAGAAAAAATCCAGTCCACTAGAATAACCAAGAAGAAAAAGGCCCAAAATTGAGATAGCAATTAATACCTCATCGATTACTTCCCCTTCTTATTTTGACATCGATCGTTTCCAAAATTGTCTTCCAAATAAACAACGAAGGGTAAGCGTGGCTAGTCAATGGCGTAAGAGCTCGTCTCGAGATCTTCTAAGGCCGAACTTCTGCTCTCTAAAGGCAAAATCATTAGGTTTCTCAAGGCTGAATTACGCCAAGCACGTTGGTGGTAGCACCCACATATACCTCTCCGCCTTGCTCGAGTACCTTACTGCTAAAGTTTTTGAACTTGCTTATGGTTTCAAATTGATTTGTTTGTTATCAAACTATTAGAGCATTTTCATTAAATAACATTCAACTCATAGGCTTCTTCACAAGGCCCAACCTCAAATATCTCTAGCATGTTTTCTCTATTGGAGCTCTCAATCTCTTTGTGTTATTTATATTCTTCATTGATTTCTCTTATAACCTAAAACCTTGTTGAAAATTTTGTACGGAGACCAGACAGAGAGAGGTGGGGTGATAAGCATGCCAAACATCAAAGTATATGTAAGAGACCAACCTAGCGCTAAAACAATGAGTTTTCATTGTGGTTTGGAAAATGAAACCAATAAAAAATAAAGATATGGGTAGTAAGCTAGGTGGTGCTAAGTTAAGTTCATGTGGCTGATATGGGTAAGTATGCCCGTGTGTTATTATTAACCGAGGTGTTGACTACTGGATTATATGCTCTTAATGTGATTTTGGATTTCATAGGAAGAATTACTTCTTACCTATGATAAATTCTAATTCATAAAATTATAGTGAGTGTAGGTATAATTGTTTTCACCTAAGTTGGTGTCTATTATAACCACTTCGTTGTCAAACATGAATCTTTTGACAAATAATGCTATTTCAAAGTAGGTAAGCAATTAAGCACAAGTGTTATTTGTTTAATATTTAGGGCCATTTTCACTTTGCCCCCTATGATAAATAGCTAATAAGATGTTACCTTCTGAATAATTCGTATTGCATTTTACCTCAAGACTAGCAGTCAGCGTGCCTTGACTGTCAAGGTACGAGCCAGTTTCGAAATGACCACATTTTACTGCGCAAACTACCCTTTAATGATATGAAGGTTGTGATTCAAAGTTCAAAACAACCACATGCAATTAAAATCTCATATTCTGAGGAGTAAGCTTCAAACTACCCATTAGCTATTAGGATAATCAATGGGGAAGATGAAATAGTAGTTGGCTTGAGCAAAAAGTTTTAAAATTCAAAGCTTCCCCTGAAATTTGAGTTCCTCACATATTATTTCACTGTAGATGAAAGGTATTTGAAATGGGAAAGCTCGAGCAAACTGAAGTTTTGAAGTTAGGGTTTCATCACATAATTGTTAGACAAATCCTTAGATCTGAGTTATTTCATCCATAGATTTCAGTTTAGAACATCATCATAGGGGTAAGTCAAGTCAGTTATTTTCATTTCATCATTTCTGTTGACATTTGTTAGAGTTGCATGTCATCTTCAACCTCTCCCAGGTCTATTCTGTTTCAGGGGAAATTTTATATTCAAATTTATTAGATGGGGTTAAGTTACTGCCAGTAGTTTGTAATAAGGGGGAAGAGTAATAACAGTTAATTATTTTCCTTGCAGATCCCATGTAGTCATCCACACTAGGAGGTTTGAAGTATGCAAGATTTTGAAGAAGTACATGTAAAGTACAATGTAAATACATTATATGTTCTTGACAAACCAAGTTTATTGGATGTACATGTAAAACACAATGTAAATACATTGGACGTTCTTGACAAGCCAAGTTCATTGGATGTTCTTCCAACAAAGTTTGGGCATAGCACATTGTTATCAAATGCCATAACATCTTTGCAAAAACTGATATAACATAATTCAATTCAAATGACACAACATCCTTGCAAAACCTGACATAGCACAATGGTCATTCAGATTCCTTAAAATCCTTGCAAAACCTGATAGCACAAATGTCAATTAACATCTTGACATAACACTAAACCAACCTGAAGTTACAAACATATCATACCAATAAGTCTAACAACTATAAGTATGACATAACAACTAACTATATCATACAATCCATCAAACAACAAAAAGTGAGAATGTCATAAACAAACCAAATGTGATCACACGAAACAATTTCCAAACAAAAAAAAACAGTCTTCCACTAACTTATATGCATGGTCCACTTGGCCAATAGGTCTCTTACTCCAAGTGTCATGTCCCCTTGCAAATTGTGTTTGTCCCCTCTTGCCCCTACCATTCTCAGCCTGGAATACTGGATTCATTGGTAGCCTCATTGGTGGGGGCCTAACTCGTTGTCTAAAGGGCTGACTTGGGAACATGATGTCTGAATGTTGTGCATAGTTGGAGTTGTAGGCATCTCAAGGTGGAAATTTGGTTGTTGTAGAGGAGCTTGGGCATTTCCTTTGGAGGATCACTTATACCTCTTCCATTCCACTACTAGTCTTTGCACCCATTGGCATGTTGTTCCTAACCCTTCTGAATCTAAGTCCCTTGGATTTCTTAGATGACTTCCTTCTGAACAGCTTCATCTTCATCCTCATATATTATCCTCTCTCATTGGTCTCCTTTGGTTTTGTATTTCAAAATCTTGCATACTTCAAACCTCCTCTTCACTTATTTGATTGAGCGGATGATAATGCAAGCATGAGATCTATAAGGAAAATAATTTTTTTATTATACCTTCCCCCTTATAATAAATTAATGGCAGTAACTTAACCCCATATAATAATTTTTATTTAAGAATGCTTCCTGAAACAGAACAGGGTCCGCGAGAGGTTGAAGATCACCTGCAATTCTCAATAAATGTCCACGGAAGTGATGAAATGAAAATAGTTGACTTGGCTTACCTCTATGATGTTGTTCTAAAATGAAATCTATAGATGAAATAACTCAGATCTAAGCCTTGTGTTACCTTCATGTAATGAAACTCTAACTTCAAAACTTGGGTTTGCTAAAACTTTCTCACTTCAAATACCTTTGATCTACAACAAAATAACATGTGAGGAGCTCGAATTTCATGGGAAACTTTTAATTTGAATACATTTGCTCAAGCCAACCACTCTTTCATCTTTCCAAGTTGAATACCTTCAATTTCCATCTCTAAAAGGGTATGATCAACCAGATGTAATCCTAGCCGTCCACGTGTATGGTTCAAGTAACGGACGGTTGGGATCAGCAGGTTCTCACATCGTGCATTATATGCACGTGAGGGGTATTTTTGTCATCCAAAATGGGCGAAATGATGGCACGTGAGGTGTTTGATAATCAATGCATGTTGACTGCTAGTCGTGAGGAGAAAGTGCAATTCAAATTTATTCGGAGGGAAACCTCTTATTAGCTATTTATAATGGGGGCGAAGTGCAAGTGACCCTAATATTTATTGCATTTGGGATTGCTCACAATGATCATAGATTTTTGCCATATTATCACACTAAAATGAGCTTCTTAAAATAACTTTTGTGAAACAAAGCAGATCTGCAATACAAAATTAACTATTCGTGTATTTTATACAACATATCATGTAAATTTTGTAAAATATATTTATATGTAGGTTTTATTTCTTAAGTGTCATGTCACGTACATTACACACCTCATAGAGAGATATTCTATTGACCAAGTGACACACCTCTTATGGGTGAATGAATTATATAAACGATGACAGTTCTCAAAGTGGTAGCCCTATAAGTGATAACCAAGGTAATCACCTCATAAAAGGTAGTCAAATAACTACTCCAGCAAAGACGATTATAACAATTACTCAGCATAGGTGATTACCCAGCAGAGGTAGTCACAACACTTATCACATGGTTCAATTCTCCTACATGGTACAATGATAAAAACCCTTATAAAGGATACTGAGAATCCTTCTAGAGATGACACTTGTCATAGATGTAGTAAATGTGGACATTGGTCACGTGTTTGTCGTGCACAATAGAAGCAGTAGATAAATATCGAGATTCCTTTAAAACCAAATAAACAAATCTGATGCAATGAAAAGCTAATAGTCATTGTTTCGTTCATTCTTTGAATTTACTCTCGTTGCAGCAAAAATCAATAGCTTTACTTTACTCATGGTTTTGAGTTAGTTACTTATATACTTATAGTATCAGACAAGGCAAAAGATCTAATGAAAAATCATGGTCTCTGATATTTCCTGAAGTAAGTGTCAATTTTAGTTGTCAAAAAGATAGAAGTATAGAACATGCAAATAAATACCCTCGAGTATGAGGCAACTCCAGCAGATGTAGCCATTAGGCAAAATAATCACCTAAACAACGGTAGTTACCACAATGTTTTTGCATGTCTTACATTTATTTTATACATCACCTGAAGTTTTTTAGAACATCTGCTCCTTGTGAAACATAAACATCCTAGATGATGTTACATTATAACATTTGCTGCTACTTGTGAAACATATGCAATATATTATGTCTTGATTTGTTTATTGCATACATTTTCTTTGACAGTGTGGTTTATAACATGCACATGATGGACAGTCATATTTGTTTAATTGTTAGTATTACTACTCATAATTTATTGACAAGTCAGAACATTTTCTCAACAATGACCTTTAAGACACAAAGATGTCTATCATAGCTGGACCTATGTAATTTATTGGAGGCACCAGCCAAATAGCCCCAACCATTGAAGGCACCGTCAGAGTCGCATCTACTGTATTAAATTACGTATATTTATATATCCAATATGCGTTATATTTCTGTTGTTCCTGAAAAATCTTGCTTAATTTCAAAATATATATATCGTATCTAATGTTGGAAATCAACAACTTACATTAGAGATATATACATTACATTAGAGATGTATGCATTAAGTCTGAAGTTTACATTATAGATAATTTATTGAGATTTTACAACTCTCCGACTCTGAGTTGTTGTATCACATGTCGTTTTACGCCAGAAACTTAATAAATCACCCTTAACACATACTCCACTTATAAATTCAGATTTCCTTGTTCACCTAGTAAACTTTATATTTCATATGTGTTTACGTGTCACACGTTGTTTTGTTTACCCAGAATGTGACTATATTCCCATCGTTTTGGAGAGATGGGCAAATTCTTATTGCACAACATAGTGATATGGAATTGTGTAAATTATCGTAGACTACTTCATTCAACTTTGGATAATATGAAGATTATGACTTAATTACTTGATGAAATTAATGATCTCACATTGTACCAGCTATAAATACATCTGCTCAAATTTGTATCCCTGGGGGAAAAACTTTGAACAAGCAACTAATGAATCAGTTGCATGTCAGAACTGTGGCAGACTTATAGGTTCCAAAGATTCAACTACCAAAAAAGGAAAAATTAGTAAAAATTTCATGCCCTAATGCTCTCAGAGAAACAATTTTTGAAACTCATGCAGAAGTTGTACAAGCTTTAGTAGAAGTTGTACATGAAGCTTCAGTAGTAGCATTATATAACGTTTCTAAAAAGGTTATGACTCCAATAATAGCATTACATGACGCTCCAGAAGTAGGGGTGGGCAAGAATCCCGATCCCGACCCGTCCAGCTCGAACTGATATGGTCCCGAACCGATTTAAATCGGAACCAACCGGTTTATACAGTTTTTATCCCGGTCCCGGTTTCGGACCGGTTAGAACCAGGACGGAACTGATTTTCACTAATTATGTCCCGGACTGTTCCGGTCCGTCCCAATTACTCCAGCAAGCCCAAGCCCAAGATTTGTATAAGTATAAGCCCCAAACTCAAGTGACTTTATCTCCATCCCTAAAATATTAGAACTCCCACTTCAACTGCCCAATCTCTCTCTCTCTCGCTCTCTCTCTCAACAACTCTCTCTACTCTTTCAATGAAGAAGATCTGTGAAGAACTCTCACTGATCTTCATCTCAACTAATCTTCATCTTCATCTCAGCTGATTTGTGAAGAACTCTCACTGATCTTCATCTCAACTCAACGTAATTGAAGACGACTCATGGTCTGTGATGAAGACCAAATGCTCGTTCCATGTCGGGTTGGCGGAACTCGTTGAACTGATCTGCTCGGTGGCTGGCTCTCCTCGTCCACTCGCTTCGCGCATCTTGAGATCCCGGTGCACGTTTCAGGTGTTGAAGACGCATTTGCCAAGTTCGTTGGTGGGTTGTACAGAATCTGAGATTGCAAATCGGTCACTCTTTCGCCGAGATCACGGCTATCTATTCGTGCAGTGGATGGCCCACAGCGCTCGGGAACGGGTCGGTTCTACTCGGATTTGTAAGCCAAGGAGAAGAGGGAGTTACTCGTTGAGTTGAGAGTTCCAATGGTACGAACGAATCGGTTTGACTCGGATTTGTACGCCGAGGAGGAGAGGGAGTTACTCGTTGAGTTGAGATGAAGATAGAAAAAGTTTGGGGTTTTGTTTTTGTGAGAAGAGATGAAGATGGAGAAAGTGGTGGGGTTTTGAGGGGAGTAAGAAGAGGAGGCAGCGCCAACCAAAACACTTTTGGTGTGGTTTTGCGAAGAATGAGAGTGGTAGGAGATCAAGTGTTGTGTCTCTGTTTCGAGGAATTGCAGTAGGACTAGTGATGTAGCAGTACAATTTATTGAAGCAGCAGAGTGATGCAAGTTTGACCTTCCTTGGGTAGACTTTATGCGAGGATGACTGGTTTGAGCTTGTGCAGGGATTGTTTTGGTATTTAATCTGGTCTGTAGCAAATTTTGAGTTGCTATGGGAGGTGACCATGCTCTGTCTGGTGTGGTCTGATACAGAGCACTTCACGCTCTGTTTCATTGCAGTTCCCAGGGAAAAAAAAAAAAGGAACCTGGATAGCATGGTTCCGACTCGGACTGTTCCGGTTCAAAACAGTGTACTAACTGGGTCAGTTCCAAAAAATTGGCTTTCACAATCCGTACCATTCCCGATTCACTGTACCGGGACCGGGATTAGCTTGAACCCGGATCGTGCCCACCCCTATCCAGAAGAGGTCATGAAACTTTGAAAGCATCATTAAATGACGCTTCAGAAGAGGTTATGTTTGAAAAATCCAATTTTTCCATTACTCTAGAAGTGGTTATTCATATTCCTGAAGTGATTTAAAAGCTCCTGAAGTGGCTCAGGTACCTGATAATAATGAGATCTCAATATATTAAGGAGAAATTGAATCAAATGAAATGGTCATTGATGACATATTTACATATATGGTAGCTACAAAAATATCAAAGGGCGATGATATAAATAATGATATTCATCCACGAAACATCAATGAATGTCGAAAAATGAAAAGATGTTGTCCAAAAGGAATTGGGTTCCCTTAAGAAATGTGATGTCTTTGGACATATAGAGCAAATACTAACGTATATAAATTTTGTTGGTTTCAAATGAATGTTTGTAAGAAAATAAAATGAGAAAAAAGAAACGGTCAGATATAAAACAAGACTCATGGCACAAGGGTTCCTGCAGAAACCTAACATTTCATGAAATATATTTTCGATTATGAATATGATTACATTTCCATTAAGTTTTGTAATTTCTGAAAACTTGATGCTCGACTTATAATTTTCGCAACTACTTGTTTATATGGGAATCTAGATACAATATTTATAAATTTCGGATTTACGTTGTCTGGAGAAAAATCATGAAATAATTACTCAATATAAGTAAGACATGTTTTATACGATTTGAATTATTCTATAAGAATGTGGTATAATTGTCTTAGTAAATATATGTGTAAGGAAGGTTATGCAAATTTGACTATGTGTCTTTATTAAGAAATCGTTAACTAAGAAATACAATACTATGACAATACTATAACTCTTATTAAGAAATCGTTAACTACTTTTTTGTACTAACAGATTATGACAATACTATAACTCTTATTGGACATTCAAAATATTGTTAATTATATAACGACAAAATTTGCGATTAAAGACCTTGGAAGAACAACTTTTGTCTCGGCCTGCAAATCGAGTAATGTACTAATAGAAATTGGTCCATCAATTAAGCTATATTGATAAGATCTATCACACTTTTAACATTGACAACTCTCATCCATATAGTATGTCCATGGTCGTCTAACTTTAAATCTAAAGGAAAACTTGTATCAACCAAAAGAAGAAAATGAAACAATACGTGGCCCTGAAGTACCATATCTAAATTTAATTGGTACATTGTTATTTTTGGCACCATGTGCATAACCTGATATAGTATTTTTCTATGCATTTACTGGCAAGGCATGGTTCTCCACAGACTTATAGATATTAACATTGTATTACACATACATCTTCGTTGGATTATTGATATGAGTTTATTCATATGATTCACCTAACTATTCCCAACTAGTTAGTTATATAGATTCATGTTATTTGTTTGACCCACATAAGTATTGCTCATAGGCAGGTTCTATATTTATGAATTGCAATACAATTATTCTTGGGGGTCTATTACACAAACTTATTGATGTATTGATCAAATGCAAGAAGACTTCATCAAAGGAAATCGAATAAAAGAAATTCCAGTAAAATTCTTCTATCCACATGAAGTCGAACAACTTTGCGGATTTCTTCAGCAAATTTGCTTACGAGATTGACATGCGCCGACTTAATCATCAAAATATTTCAAGTTCTACTATCATGAACGAGAGTCATTATCAGGGAGACTACCCATAAATATACCCCCCCCCCCCCCCCCCCGGTATGCACGAAAACATCCAAAAGTATGTACGAAAACATCCAGAAATATGCACGAAAATATCTAGAAATGTGCTACAGATCATATCAAAATATACTATTAGTTGATTTATGCACGTTGTACTCTTTTTCCTTTGACATAGTTTTTTTCACTGAGTTTTTCTGCCAAGGTTTTAACAAGACAACATTATGCGCATAGAGCATCCTGAAGTATGCAAAAGTGATGGTTGTACTCTATTTCCTTCGACATAGTTTTATCCCATTGGATTTTCCTGTCAAGGTTTTAATGAGGCAACAACGGTGGTAATACAACCTTCATTACATAAGGATATACTCATGTACTTCAGAAGAGACATGAGTTTGAAATCGTCACATGGTAATAAACTGAGACGATTAAAATTTCATCCCATTGTTGTGATTATCAAAGGGAGCATTCAATAAGAGGGACCTGATTTTGTTCAAAAACTTTAAACAATTTGCACGTTGTACTATTTTCCCTTCGCTGAGGTTTTATCCCACCGGGTTTTCCTAACAAGATTTTAATGAGGCGACATTTCATGTATCCAAAAAGACTTAAGTCTATCGACAACATGCGGTGAACATCTAAGGGGGGTGTTCTGGAACAATGTGGATGTCTACCTCATGTTGAGGTGGCATCATGTGGAGGCATTGAGTGGCATGATCTTACCTCATTTGTATGAGAATGGAAATTCTTTATACAGAGTGAGATCCAGAGAACAAATGAGAAAGAAAATCAGTAGTAAATTTCCTTAATAGAATTATATTTCTTTCGTTTAATTACAACATCTTTGTTTTTTTCTTTTTTGTTAATAGCAATTATAGCATACCATATATATCAAAAGTAGTCATTACAAAAGGTCCCCGCGTAAGCGGCTAAATCATGAGCCTCCATATTAAGGTTCCTAGGGATAAAGTTACAGCACCAATTAGGAAGACAAGACAAAAGTAACTTAATATTACATATAATTGGATGCCACATCCAATGGATATCTGAATCCGCGTCACCTGCCTGGTTGTGCAAAATGGAGTGAAGAATGTCTGAGTCACCAATAAAAAAAACATGCCTTCCATTGTCTTGCCCAAATCAAAAGGATAGTCGCTTCTGCTGCGAGACATTCAGCCATAGTAGAGTCCACCACTTTCCCTGAGATCTTCTGTGCCAATTGAATAAGAACCTTACCCTGAGCATCTACCACAAGTACTCCAAGAGCTCCATGTTGGGAAGAGGCGAAGAAACTAGCATCATGTGAGACAATAATTATATCCTAATCAAAAGTGGAAGAAATGGCTAGTGTTTCTGGGCTTAGAGTTGAGAGGGTGGTGATCAATAGCATGAAGTTGGTGGGCAATGATAATCATTCTGGAGGCTTGGTCATCTGGTCTAATATCAGGGATATTTTTCGGATCTTGAGGGCAACTCCTGGGATCAGTGGCGACAGTAGTCAGGACATGATGCATTGTGATAGGATCAGTGGTGTTGAGATTATTAGCTACTAGAAGGAACCATTGTTTTTGCCATTTGGACCAAGTGCGTTGAATAGTGTTGGCAAGGTGGGGAATGGAGGGCAAAACTCATCTAAAGATGGTATTGTTTCGCATGTTCCAAATGGCAAGGAGCACCACGGCAAATTGAGACAACATTTAAGCCTTATCATGTGGATGGGTTGAAGCGGTCTTCCAGATGAAGGACAAAAAAGGTGGTAGGGATGCCTTCAATAATGTTGGCTTGAGACCAATTGATCGATAAAGGTATCAAAAGTCAGATCCGACTGACTACTAGGCAAAAGAAGAAGAGGTGTGTGACCTCCTCTGAATGCTCATGTTAATAGACGCAGCAGTCATCAATAGGGACATGAAGTCTAGATAGGTTTGCCATGGTAAAGAGAAGATTCTGGGAGACTTTTCATAATGGAGTAGAGCATTAGCGGGGGCCTTGATCTTCCATAATTCTCTGGCAATCTTCCTATCTAGTGGGGAGTTGTGTGGGATAGTGGCTGATGAAGAGGATGCAAGGCCGACGATCCCAAAAGCTTTAGTGGCACTATTAACTGAGAAGACTCCCCTTTTATCAAAGGTCCAAATAGGTATATCCGGGGAGTCAAAAGGTCGAATAATAATGTTCAGGATGTCCCGGGCGACTAGGCCCAGGATTAAATAATCGATTAACTCAGTGTTCCATCTAGGGTAATTCCCATTTGGGTAGTGCCAAAGATCAGGAATAGATTGTACGAGGGTATTATGGGTATCCCGAGGGCAATCCATCAAAACAAGGCCAAGTTTAACCCAACAATTATTCTAGCTATCAATTGAAAGTCCCGATCTAATTTTCCATTGGAGAAACTTTTGCATAAAAAGGAAGGTCGTAAGAACTCCTCGCCAAGTAAAAGAGGCAACTGCCGGAGACTTAAGCAACTATAATAGACTCTTATTCCTGAAGTAGATAGCTTTAAGTTGGGTTGAGTAAGTGTTTGTAGGCTGAGAAAGGAAATGCCAAGCATTCTTGGCCATCATAGCTAGATTCTTGTTTCTAGCAGAAGGAATGTTCAGCCCACCTAGCTGGCGTGGGCGGCATATGCGGTCCCAACTGCATAGGTGTTTTGCTGAATGTTCATTGGTACCATTCCACCAGAAGTTTCTGCTAAGGTATCAATTTTGGTGGTAACCGACTTAGGAAGCAAGAAGGTTTGCATCGTGTAAACGGGAATGGAGTGTATGACTGCCTTAATCATGACAGTCCTACCCGCTTGGGATAACACTTTAGCTTTCCAAGTAGATGATTTGGAGGTGATCTTATCTATCAGGAATTGAAAATCCGTAGCCTTACTTTTAGAGAGGACCAAGGGGCTACCAAGGTATTTGTCCTTTGGATTATAGAATTTGGAGCCCATGATTCCGTTTATCATTCGGGTGTGCCTATGGTGTACGTTTGAGCTAGTACATAGATGATTTATCATAGTTAACAGCCTAACCCGAGGCGGAGCAGTAGGAAGCTAGGATGTCCTTGACCGCGTGCGCTTCGGTGAGAGAGGCCCGACAGAAAAGTAGCAGATCATCTGCATAAAGGAGGTGACTTATGGATGGAGAATGTCTTCTAATTTGAATACCCTTGATTTTATTATCATCCTCCACTTTGCCTAGGAGGCGAAAAATAACCTCGGCCACAAGAATAAACAAGGGGATGGATGATCCTTTTGGCGGAGTTCTCTGGAAGGGTGAAAGCTATTAAGTCGCGAGCCATATAGCATAACTTTAAGTGATACTGAGGATACACATTGATGTATCATTTGAACCCATCCTAGCGCAAAACCGAGAGAGCTTATGATCTGAATAAGAAATGACCATTCAACTCGGTCACAAGCCTTTGCCATATCCATCTTAATTGTCATCCAGCATTGTTTTTTCTTTTTACAATGTTTCATCGGAAAAAAAAGGTTTCATGAGCCAGGTTGATATTATCATAGATGGATCGGCCTTTAAGAAAAGCCCCTTGGTTAGGGGAGATAACTCTATCCAGGAGAGGTTTAAGACGATTGGCTAAAATTTTGGAAATGATTTTGTATATAACATTGCACAAGCCAATGGGCCTAAACTTATCCGGAGTAGTCGGATTAGCGATTTTAGGGATCAAAGCTATGAAGGTCTCATTAAGCTTTGAGTCCATAATATGGGTGGTAAAAAAGTTTACCACAACCTCGGTCACATCAGACTTACTGATATCCCAATAGTGTTGAAAGAAAAAGGCGTGAAAGCCATCCGAACCAGAGGCTTTGTGGCTCCCCATTCCAAACACAACAGACCTAATTTCCTCTTCATCGGGAATAGCTAAAATGGATTCATTCTCCGGGGTAGAGATAACTGGGGGAATAAGGATATGATACTAGGTTGGGGAGTAGGGTCAGATGAATGAAAAATGCTCGTGAAGTAATTATTGAGAATCTAACCCATGCCGGTTGTGTCAGTATGCCAAGTGTTGGACTCATCCTTAAGCCTAAGAATTAAATTTCTCTTTCGGCAAAGGAGAGAGGAGATGTGAAAGAATTTTGTATTTTTATTACCATCTTTAAGCCATAATTCCCCCGACTTATTGCGCCGAAATAGTTCCTATTGGAGATAAAGTTCCGAGAGGCGGTCTTCAAGAACAATGATAGCAGTGGCATTATTAAGATAAGGTGGAGTTTGTAAGCGCATCAAAGGAAGAAAGTGTTTCCTTAATGTTTTGATTGAGGTTTCGAAAGACTTTCCTATTCCAGCCTGTAAGGGCATAGCTTGAGAACTAAAAAGCTTGAGAACTAAAAAGAAATTCTCATTTTTACAACCTTCTCTTTCTGTTATCATCTTCTTCCAAATCTTTTAACAGTCTTTAAAAACCTCATTTTCCAACAAAGTGATATCAGATCAAGGTTGCAAACACCTAAAAAATCTCTTCCTATAGTCATGGCAAGTAATGATGATGGAAGTGATCCGCGTGTGGCATACATGCCTGATCAGTTAAGCATATATAATTAATCAATGGTAACGTCCTCAAGATCCATTCTATGCCCCCGTGATCCGGGTGATGATAGGGGTGATCCGGATCCGGCTGTGTCACGCCTGATCAAACACATAACAGAATGTATTCCCCCTTTAATGCCATATTCTTGGAAGGTTTTTCCCCTCTCGAGATCTTTTCGCTTATAATGCAAATAAAGTTCTCACCATTTATTGCTACGCAGAATTCAAATTTCACCATGCAAATAGTAAATAGTATCCGACGGTAACACTTTGTTGGTCGTCGAGCAGTGGTTACTAAGATAATGTCTATCAATCGACTTGGATCTTGTGGAATTCTCCGCAATAACATAATTGGGTTGGAGTTCCCAAATATGTAATCGCACTTGATTAGAATCAACCACTGGAACTCCTAGAGTGGTGAGGTTTTTTTGGCGAAATGGAGACAACCCAATGTTCCTTCTTTTTTTTTTTTTTGAGGATCTAAATGAGATCCTCACTAGACATATGGATTTCAACGGGATTGTCTCAAAATCTATTTATACAACGACATTTCAAGGTTGCTTGATCTTGGGGTTGAGTTCGAGTTCTGTGCCATCTTCAGTGTGCAAATATTTCAACCAAAAATAGTGGTCTTCTTGGAGCAAGGTTTGTCCATCATGTAGGAGGTGGTCATCAAAGGGAATTTGAAGCATTGCTTGAAGGGCAGATTTGAGGTCTCCAACAGTCTTTTCTGCCGCAACTGTGTGGGACTCCATGTTCTTAACAATGACAGTCACCATTTTGAATGTTAAAGATATTGATCAAGGAAGAATGGAAGTGGTTGTGTTATTGCAAGTTCCAGCTAGTAGTTCATTTTACAGTGTGATCTCCAACAGTTTTCTACACTACTTTGTGCATGAAAAATTCTTAGAACACAGTTTGCGTGAATCATGTGTGTTTTATGCAGAAGCTTGTATTGTTGTTGGAAAATGCATGATCACTAATTAAGAAGCACATACATATTGTTGTAGAAGTGAAACCAATTACAGTTAATTTTTGGTGTTTAAGCACACAACATTTGTTTTCATGGAACTTGGATTATTACCTTTGACATTCACATTTACATTTACGGGTACAAACATTGTTGGATTGGCCTTGAATTGTTTTATTAACTGTGTAACATTTTGGATATATAAGGTACAAGATCAAAATAATAATTAATAACACCACAGCACCTACACAAATATTGTATGGTACATTTACAAATAGTTGCCACTCAATGTACATTTATCACTTGATATATATAAAGTTATGATCTTGTGACAAAAATTACCACTCACTTAATTACTCACATGATATATAAAATTACTAGGATTACTAATTACTAACTAACATGATATACAAAAAGTTACCACTCACTTGAGTTATAGAAGATTTTGCATAACCCCTTGTTAAGGAACTGAAAAGAATGAATTGATATGAACTGATTACAAGGTTTATATAGACAACTTATAGCAATGCTAGTTGTCACAACTGTCTAACAGAATTGCTAACACTAAACTACAGAGTACATTGGTAATTACATATAATAGAATTGCTAACACTAATTACTCTTAACATCCCCCCTCAAACTAAGTGTAGATGCATCAATGACACTTAGTTTGTCACGTAGAAGTAGAAACCTGGAACTACCAAGTGCCTTAGTGAAGATATCAGCAATCTGATCAGTTGCAGAAATGTGAAGAACACGAAGTAGTTTGCGAGCAACCTTCTCTCGAACAAAGAATATATCCAACTCAATGTGCTTGGTTCTTGAATGAAGAACAGGATTAACACTTAGTAAAACCGTACTCTTGTATCACACCAAACAGTAGGGGTAACACAGGGCAGCTTGAGTTCATAAAAGAGTGAATGGAGCCAAGTAAGTTCGGTTGTGACTAAGGCTAAGCTCCTATACTCAGCCTCAGTGTTGCTTCTGGAGATAACACTTTGCTTCTTCGATGACCAGGAGATGAGATTAGGACCCAAGTAGACATAGTAACCTGAGGTGGATCTTCTGTCATTAGGATCAGATGCCCAATCAGCATCACAAAACCCAGTCAAACTGAAAGAGGGAGTAGGTGCAATCTGAAGTCCAAAGGTGGGTGTGGCTTGAAGATATCGCAATATCCTTTTGACCACTCTCCAATGAGATTCAAGAGGAGCTTGCATGAATTGGCAGACCCGATTAACAGAGTATGCAATTTATGGTCTTGTAATAGTAACATATTGTAAAGCTCCCACTATACTGCGATAGAGATGCACATTTTGAACAGGATCACTCCCTTGAGCAAACAACTTCTCACCACCACTCATAGGAGTTGGCAACCCCTTGGCAAACTGCATCTTGGCACGACACAACAGATCATGAACATACTTAGATTGGGATAGAAATAACCCATTAGCAGTGTGTTGAACTTGAATGCCCAGAAAATAGTGAACAGGCGTCCTAAGTCTTTCAACGAAAACCGAGAGTTTAATTGCTTGACTAACTGAGAAACATCAGACTGATTGGCACCAGTGACCAAGATGTCATCTACATAAACCAGAAGAAGAATAGGAGAAGGAGTGTGTCTGACAAATAAAGAAGAGTCAGACTTGGTGGATGTAAAACCAAACTGTATTAGAGTATGTTGTAGTTTATCAAACCATGCTCTAGGAGCTTGTTTCAAGCCATATAAGGCCTTGGCAAGTTTGCACACAGCCTTGGGTCTTGAAGGATCAGCAAAACCAGGTGGTTGCATCATGTAGACCTCTTCAAGCAAATCACCATTTAAGAATGCATTGTTGACGTCTAACTGTAAAACTGGCCATCCAAATGTTATAGCTGTCGAAAGCACAATTCTAATTGTAGTGGGTTTAACTACTGGACTGAAGGTTTCATCAAAGTCAAACCCAGCCACCTGTTGAAAACCTCTAGCCACCAAACGAGCCTTGTATTTATAAACTGAGCCATCTGGATTCTCCTTCACTTTGAAAATCCACTTGCAACCAACCACTGATCTGTGTTGAGGAAGATCCACAAGGGACCAAGTATGATTTCTGATTAAGGCCATGTATTCTGCTTGCATTGCTTCAAGCCAATGGGGTGTGTCCAAAGCCTCATTCAAACTCGAGGGTTCTTTAGAAGCCATATACACTTTTGGTTTGTAAGTGCCAACCTTGGACCTAGTGACCATCGGATGACCAGAGATAGTATTAGGGACAGCACTTACAGCAGTAGCACCAGCAGTGGTAACACCATCAGGAGCACCATCAGTAGCCCTATCAGTAGGAGCACTAGTAACATCAGTAGGAGCACTAGTATCAGTAGGAGCACTAGCATCAGTAGGAGCACTAGTATCAGCAGGAGCACTAGTACCAGTAGGACCATCAGCAGAAGAAGGAATAGCACCCATAAAACCAATATGAGGAACAATAGTAAATGTGCCAGTAGGAACTCTATTTGTACCATGAGGATCAGAAATGTCAAGAGGAATACTAGGGACACTGGGATTGGCAGAGGATACTACTGGATTATAAGGAGAACCATGACTGGTACTAGCAATAGGACTTTGATGGACATGAGTATTAGCAGAAAACAAAGGTATAGAAGCTGTACTAGACCCAGGAGAGGAGGAAATAGATACTGAAGACTGTGACTGTGACTGTGATTTAGAGTATGGAAAAGAAAACTCATTGAAGAGGACATCTCGGGAGATATAAATCCTACCATTGGGAGACAAGCATTTGTATCCTTTGTGTTGTAAACTATACCCAAGAAAGGTGCACTTGACTGACCTGAATTGCAGTTTGTGAGCATTGTAAGGTCTGATATTTGGAAAGCAAGAACAACCAAATACCTTGAGAGATTGATAATCAGGAAACTTCTTATAGAGCATTTCAAATGGTGAGAGACCATGTAACACATAGGAAGGAACTCGATTGAGAAGATAGACTGAAGTCCTGACAGCTTCATCCCAGAATTTCATATGAAGTGAAGCATGAGCAATGAGTGTTAATGCAGACTCAATGATGTGTCTGTGTTTCCTCTCAGCAATGCCATTTTGTTGATGAGTAGTGGGGCAAGCCAACCTATGACCAATACCATGCTGAGATAGAAACTTAGAGAAAGATCTATATTCACCTCCCCAATCAGACTGAATACATTTTATAGGGAGACCAAACTCTAGTTCAACCTGAGATTTGAACTTTATGAAAGTAGAGTATGCATCAGATTTATTTTTTAACAGATATACCCAAGTGAACCTACTATAGGCATCAATGAAATGAATGTAATATCTATATCCATTAGAAGAAACAGTAGACGCAGGACCCCAAAGATCAGTATTGATTAGTTCCAATGGTTTGTTGTATACAGTGGAAGAACAAGAAAAAGGAAACTTGTGTATTTTTCCTAAACAACATGAAGAACACAGTTCTTTATCCTTATTAGAAACAGGAATGTGACATTTAGTAAGTATTTTGTGCACAAGAGGAAACGAAGGATGCCCTAAGCGAGCATGCCAAAGAGAAGATGACTCAGAAGTGGTTGTAGCAGTATGGACTGAAGTTGTGGTTGTAGCAGTATGGACTGAAGCTGCTTGATAGCCACCAGAAGAGCTTGTAGCAGATGACAAAGAAACTGGATTTCTGGTAGCAAGAGTCATAGAAGGAAACATATACAGACCCTTGTTAAGCTTGCCTTCCAGGAGGACTTGACTGGTGACCTGATCCTTGACAAAGCATAAGTCTGGATGAAATTCAAAAAACACGCCATTATCTCTAGCAAACTTTGAAACACTAAGTAGATTTTTAGTTAGCCTAGGAACTTGAAGTATGTTCTTAAGAAGCAGAGTTCTAGACAAAGTTGAAGAGTGTATGAAAGACTGACCAATATTCTGAATCTGTAGAGCAGATCCATCACCAACATGAAGCTGATCATTACCATGATATGGTACTGAAGTTGCCAAATTATGAGCAAAAGGTGTACAATGATCGGTTGCTCCAAAGTCAGGGTACCACCGATTATCAGCTGATGAAGAAGCACCATATGATTGTATTGGCATCTGAGAGTCAGAACCCCAAGCTGGATGACTGGACTGATTAGAAACAGCGGAATAGGCATGTGGAGAAGCCAGATTTGCTGACTGAGAAGGTGTGCTGGATGACTTATTAGAATTCCATGAATTTAACACATTTGTATCAAACCGATGATAGCATTTGACAGCAAGATGGCAAATCTTGCCACATATTTGGCACTGTGGCTTATCAGACTTATATCCAGATTGCTTAAAACCTCTTCCAGATCCAAATCTTCCTCCTCCTCTTGTTGATTGAGTGTATGAATTGAATGGATACCTTGCACCTCTAGGTGAATTAGAGACAAATGACCTTGGGGAAAGCTTGTATGAGGTTTGAGCAACATTTATAGAACTTGAAATATCAAGATCTTTAAAGTGTCTTTCAATTCTGGTTTCTTGAGCTAGTAACAGAGACTCGATCTCTGCTATGCTATAATCATCAGACCTTGAACTGACTGAGACTACAAAAGTGTCATATGCTTGTGGTAAGCCATCAAAGATAGCATTAATGTGATCTCTTGTAGACAAAAGATGACCAACTGAGGCTAATTGATCAATGATATGCTTCAACTTCAGTAAGTAATCATTGATGGAAAGATCACCTTTCCTGAAACTCTGCAATTGAGCTCTGAACTGGGAGATCTTGGCTACAGTTTGGGAGTTGAAGTAGGTTTCAAGATTTTTCCAAACATGTTCAGAAGTTTCACAGCCTACTAACCTTGTTAACAACGGTTGAGTCATAGAAGAAAGAAGCCATGAAAAGAGAAGTTGATCTTGCTACTCCCAGTTGATGAACTTTGTATTGACATCACCATTTGCTTGGTGTTCAGCCGATAGAAACTGAGGTGGAGATGAACCTTTTGTAATAAATTTCTGAAGCTTATGACCTCTAATTGTTGCCAACACTTGTTGTTTCAACAACAAGTAGTTGTGTTCATCAAGTTTGACAGACATAACATGAGTAAAAGCAACTAGTTTGTGCTCTGTCATTGCTGAAGTTGTGAGTGAAGCAGCATTTGAAGATGTTGAATCCACCATTGATAGAGCTATGAAAGCTTGAAAACAAGAAAAAAATTGAAAAGACAAACAAGAAAAGAAAATGGGAACCGATATGGCTCTGATACCATGTTAAGGAACTAAAAAGAATGAATTGATATGAACTGATTACAAGGTTTATATAGACAACTTATAGCAATGCAAAGCAATGCTAGTTGTCACAACTGTCTAACATAATTGCTAACAGTCTAACAGAATTGCCAACACTAAACTACAAAGTACATTGGCAATTACATATAACAGAATTGCTAACACTAATTACTCTTAACACCCCTTGTAAATTAAGCAAGCCAAATTGGGGACTAGATATAGGTATCTTTGGAAGTGCTTAAGCTTAATGAGGCTTAGCATGAGCTACTTAACAAGACAAACATCGTGGAAATGGTTTTAATTAAGCTACTCATTGACCAGGAAATCTACATTGACCAGTCAATTAAAATTCATTAATATCCAACCACATGCATTTTAAAGAAAATGTTGATTGATATAGACAAAACCATGACCTTGCCAATTGTTTGAATTCGAGTACTATAAATATATGGACTACCCCTTGCATTCCATTTTATTTATTTATTTCTCTTTCACGGTTAATTTCATTGGAGATAAAAGACCAAAAGTTAACTATCTAAACTCCAGTTTTAAGAAAGTTAGTGATGAAATCCATCAAAAATGTTCCGAACCTTGTAAGCTGTTGAAATTTCTTCCAAACTAATACTAAATTCAAATTTATACAAGGCCTTTATGATAACCTTTTACTTTTACACAACTGAAACACGTAAGAATACTACTATCAGAATTCTACTTGTAGTTCAACGAGAGTCTGTGTAATATGGTTCCATAAGATCTTAAGAGACCTGCAGGAGAAACTTTGCCATCCCTGGACCTGAAGGGGGATAGGCTTTTTTTTTATAAACAATCATGAACCTGTTTGCAAAAAGAAAAACTCCCAAGTATCCAAGTTCAAGAATGAAAGAATTGATATGTAATTTCCACAAAATTTTCCTCCAAGACAGTTGGGCCGACTGAACAACTTTTATTTGCTCTGTCTAAACTATGGTCAAAATAAATCCATTTCTACTGTTATTGGGACAATGAGGAAGGATGATAATAAAAACAGTGATGCTGCTAAGGCTGTACATTATGGGGCATGGATCTGATTGTGTCTTGCCTACCACAAAACATGCCTAGGGGTTTTCTTTCCTTTACTTGCGAGCCGCATAATAGAGTTCCATGTAGTCCAAGGCAGGCCGGTTCCAAGACCAGTCTTGTTCCATCGCTACTTTGCATAAACCATTAAACCAGTCCCGACCATCATACCAAGCAGATATTGCTCTGAAACAGAGAATAAGCCATAAAAAACATGTCAACTTCAAAACATCCTACAGTAATATTATTCAATTCTGGTTTCCATTTTGAAGACACTGGATTTTGCAGCTTGAATAAAGAGTTCATAGAATGGTTGACAGGAGATTGGTATAAAATTAAAATGATACATTGAAAAACACCGTTCCTTCATGTGCTTGAAATGAGCTAGCAGTAACTTTCCAGAAAATGCATTTCCCCACTTCATTCTAAAAACCAAAAATGCTCGACCATATATTTGCCGGTTACCAGAACTTCAGTTACTCACCTATTGAGTGCATAATCAACACCCACAGAATCAGCTCCATCAAAGCTGAAGCCATTTGGTTGAAGGCCTAGTGCTTCAGCTCTCTCTTTATCATGATCAACATCGAATACCGTATCGTAAAGTCCTGCAAAATAAAAGCATTTAAAACGGGAACTACCTACTTACTCCTGCCAATACAAAACTTTCTTTCTCCCAGTCAGGTAAAAATAAAGAACGGAGATTTATTACATGATTTAAAAGACAAATGGGATCACCCCATCCATTTCACTGCCTCAGAATCTCCCAAGGAAAAAAGTCCAAAGATGATGATGGTGCCTATATTTTAGGGGAAAAACTAACTATAAGATGTAAGGTAACAGCTGTTGAGGATTTTTTTTATTTTTATTTTTTTTTTAAAAAAATTAGAGAACTTGTGAGAGAAATATAACCTTTTATGACAAACCCTAATTAGTATGTCATGTAAATTTAATTTGTTGAATTCTTGCTTTCGTGAAACTAATCCTATCAAAGTTGGTATCAGAGCACTCACATTTGATTGAAAGAAACTTGCAAAGAAGTACAACGCAGTGAGAATTCAAATCGAATGAAGAGCTCATGATCCGGGCATGGAGAAGATCGAACACAAGGACTGTGCCGGTTGATCGCCCCATCATGGTGACATGCGGCCAGATAGTGTGACATGTTTAACACACCTCACCATCGTCCCTCTGGCATCCTCAAGGATGCACATACACAACACGTCAACTCGACAATTTAAAAAAAATTAGGACTCGATGACACATCATACCTTTTTTTTAATCAAATCATATGAAGATAAACAACAATTCAATAAAGAAAGAGTTTAAAAAGAAAATAATAAGTATGAAAAAAGAAAATGAAACACAAACTATACATTCAAGTCTCTATTGCTAGTAGGAAAAAAAAAAGAAAAAAAAACAATAAAAAAACATAGAAGTCTTCAATGGCTTTTCATCGCCCTTTCTATCTATGATCGTAATTGAAAGTTTCTCATTTCAGATGGACTAACAACCTTCAAATTAGATGGTTATTCGAGCCCACCTAAAAGTAAAAAAATTAAATAAAGTTGGTTATCGAGTCTTGACTATATCCTGACCGAGTTTTGGGTGTGCCGGAAACGTATCTAACATGTTGACCACATTGACCATGTATCTGACCCTACCGATAGGTTGACCAGGTATCTAACACGTGTCGAAGGCAAGTCAAGCGAATGTCGATGTTGAATACGTGTCATACACAGATACGACAAGTTTCCCTAAGAGTTTGTGCATCCTTGGGCATCCTCCTTTCCCAGATCACTACCTGTCGTAGATGGACATACTTGTAGAGAACAAAACATTTTCCACACTCCTTGTACATGCAAAAGTATGTTTTCTAATGTTATCGTTGATGAGGGCTCTAGTGATCATTATCGAACGAGCTGGTGGAAAATTAAGCTTGAAAGAGGAACCATTACCCATACTTGTTTTTTTTCTAATGAAAAATACCCGAGTGTTTGGTGCATTGAATGTTTTAGGGAGGAAAAAACACAGCCTAAGGTTGTGTTTGGTGAGAAAATTCTCCTTCATAAGAGTATAATTGAGACGAGTAATGGCATAATGATGTAAAATACAAAAATTTAATTTATTCAATATAGCTTAGTTATTGGGTCGGGTCTAAGTAAGCCCATGAATAATTGGGGATTAGGGCTCCAACAACATTTAAAGTTGGATTGCTTGATTTGAAAGCTAGGTTTAGTACAAATAGGGTAAATAGGCCATTGCTTGTAGTTGGTTGAATGAATATGAACATTTGAATTTATTTCTTTTTGTTTCGTAGTTTCAGTTTGTTAGTTTTAGGTTTAGGTTAAGTAGTTTAGTTATAGAATTCATCATTTGGCATTAGAGCTTACGCTCTTGGATTTGTGGGTTGGATTTGAAGAAGATTGAAAAGAAAAAACACACACACACAGAGAAGAAACAAAGCTTACACTAAAGATTATTGAAAAACAATCAAGGAACTGGTCATTGTCAATCTTGTTCATCAAGAAACGCTTGCGCAACACTGTTCAGAGCTGAATCAGATCAGTCAGCCAGATCTGTAGAAACAGCCACAATCCGATCAGCACATTAGGACCCATCGTCATTGGAGCCGTCGCCATCGCTAGAGCCGAAGCCCCATGCGCCACTACCGCAAGCTGCCCAAGCCTAGTCAGATCCATTGGACTGCACCAGCCCCCTTTCACTGTGTTTTTTGTTTCGGGTCATGTCTGTTTTTTGTTTTGCGTTGTGTTGGGGAAGAAGGTAAAAAAAAATTTCTTTTTATTAAGACCCCCTGAACTAATCATTAATTCTAGAAACCTCCCAATAATTGAATAAACCTCCTTGGACCTGAATTTGTACAACAGTCCCAAAATTTCTGAAATTGTGCAGATTAGTTTGTGCAGCATTATGTACACCCCCAATCCGCTGAAGTACCCCAACAATGGAATAAAAATGAGTGACCCCTATTATTCCCAATATTCATGTCCCTATTATCCCTAACTATACCCATATTATTCTTCGTCCTCGTAACAATATCAATATAGCCAAGTCCAAATCCATATCTATACCCCCACATCTTATAGTGATTGCCTCATGTTTTACTATCCACAACCACAATTCACATATGTTTCCAATCTAAACTAATTTTCCTTACACCATCCCAACCCCCATCAGTTGGTGATGTACACCCCACTACTGATCCAACTATGCCACTAGTTGAACCGAGTAGGGAGAAATTGTGGATAGATTTTGATGCATCTTTGCTACCTTGAAAGAGCAAGAAGAAGCAAGGGCGGAGGAGAGGTACCAGCGGATGAGAGAATTTTGCCAAAAAGTGTGCTGGAAATGACTTGGATATTTGACGATGGAATGAGTGCGCTTAGAGCAATACTGACGGAAGACAAACTTGAACAGATGCGAAAATAGCAAGACAAGCTACTATGTTTGTTAGTCTCTCTATCTTTTTGAGAAAGTTAAAGCCACCATCACACGTACTAAATTTTCGAAATGTGGGTCATTGGACTTTTGTGTTTCTTTCCAATTTTTGGACAAGATGATGTTTCTACAACAGCAGACAGAGTGACGTCGACGCATACTAGGAATATTTTGTTGCATGTGCTTATGTGCATAAGTATGTTCAGCAGGTATGTTCCGAATTACTATTCTTTGAGTCAACTTGCAACTTTTCTAAGTTTGTGCTATCTATGGCATGTGTGTATTGTGGCAAGTTTTGAGGTCGCCAACATGTGCATTTCGCCTTGTGTTTTGTGATCGGTTTCTTATATTCGTCTGACTTCTTTGAATTCAAACTCTAGGATGCGATTCTTCAACCCGATGAGGTTAATGTAAAGTAGAATTAATTTGTTTAATATAGTTTAGTTGTGAGGTCGGGCCTTAGTAAGCCCATAATTGAATAATTGGGGATTAGGGTTAGATTACTTGATTTGTAAGATAGGTTTAGAATAAATAGGGCCAATAGGCCATTTCTTGTAATTGGTTGAATGGATATGAAAATATGAGTTTATTTATCTTTGTTTTCGTAGTTTTAGTGTTAAGGTTAAATAGTTTAGTTGTTGAATTCATTGTCTATCTCTATGAACTTTCGGTTTTACAAAAAAAAATTAGGTTGCGATGGATGACAACAAAACTCCATGTTGGTTATATTCCATGGAAATGAGGCCAACTCCAATATTTGTTTGTGATTCAATTTCCATGAGTGCAATTCCTACGTGTCCCTAATTTATGCATTCTAACCTAAAACTGTGATTAAAACGAAATAACTAAATTGCTAAAAAATAAACGAAAGTAAATAAACTAATCAATCAAACAAATTTGATGGAATACTAAAATATTTTTATTTATTTATAGTATTTAATTAATAGGTCGATCCAAATAAGCCCAAGTAGGATTTAGAAGTCCATTAGATTAGGTTTAGGGTTTTATTTATTTTAATAGGCATGGTGAAGGTGTAATCAGTTTTAAGTTTTGAAGATTTATTGAAGTTGTGAATACAATTCCAATGATTCGGTTTATTTATTTCCACAGAATCCATCAAATTTTGGCATCATAGTGATAAGATCTTGGAAAAAGATGTCGCTTAGAGATACTCTTGCAAGGTTGAATCGTTTTCAACAACCCTTGCTAACATCTCAAAACAGATTGCCATTGTTTTGGTTCTACATACAAAACATGAAGCCATTCATGAGAAATCACGTTGTGAGGCGGGATAGAGATTTCATATTCGTGCGAAGAAGAGGTGACCCATGTTGATTGGGAGAAACCACCTTTGTTTGATGTACGAAGAAGATATGGTTATCCACAAGTTATTGAATTGTGAGACCAAAACACATCTCGAAGTTTTTGCAGATTTTGACGTAAAAGAAAATGTGAAGATCGAAGGTTATACCTTTGTCATGAACAAGGATGATAACCCTAATTTTCCCAAGTCTTCGAGTCAAGAATTGCGATTTGCAATATCAGGTCAGGAATTTGAACAAAATCTTATTGAAAAACCTAATCTCAAAACCCTAAAAGAAAGAGAAGCCGGAATAACAAAATTTGATAATGAGAAAGAGGTTAAGGAAAAAGATGTTGTACCTAAGTTCGACCAACAGTCTTGTCGTGCAATCATATCTCCTTATCACAACTCTTTGTGAATGTTTCATGAGCAACCACCAAGTTTGTCGTGCTTAGTATATCCACCATGTTCCCCTATCATATTATCCCTCAACCAAGCCCTCATGTGCGCGACTATGGCGGGTTTCATCAAGGCTGCACAATTTTATTGAAGATGAAGAAGAAAGCCTTGTTCTTGAGATTCTAACTGGTGGAGGTTATTTGCCCCCACAAATTCAGTACCACCACACAGTTATGACTCAAGTTGTTCTACGGTCACATAAAATACCTTGTACCACCAGAGCCTTCAAATTCCATGATAGGTCTATTCATCACCACCACTAGAGACCTCATGTACCACCTTGAGACAGATTTTGTGATCCGATTTTGGACAGTTTTGAAGCTCAATTCGAGAAGTTTGTGCACAAAAAATTGAAATTTTGAAATGGATGGCCTTTTAACCAGGGATTCATCTTAGACTTTATATTTTGTGGCACAATTTGGATTTAATTGTTCATGATACAGCAACTATAAAGGAAAATTCGAGATCGACTCTTACTGGAACGTTTTTCGGAGATATCATCCTCAAAATTCGAGGACAAGCTTTTCGAATTAGGGGAGAATGATGTAATGTGGATGTTTTTATTCATTTTATTTAATTACTTATGTTATATTGTTATATATAAATTGGTCAATCCATGTTACCCCAAATAAAAATTAGAAGTCCATTTAGATAAGTTTTAGAGCTTTATTTTGGTTAAATAGGCTTAATCAGAAAGTTGTGCTCAGTTTTAGTTTGAGAAATTAATGAACGTTTGAAACTTTGCAATACAACTTTGTTTTGGTTTATTTTTTATGGGTTCAGCAAAAGCAAATCAATCAAATCATCAAAAAGTTGATCCTCGAGCTTTGAGGATTATATCTCCGAAAAATGCACCACTAAAACTCAACCTCGAACTTTCGCTTCGTAGTTGCTCGTACCACAAACAATCAAAGAAAATTTTGACCACCAAATGGAAAGTCTAACATGAATCCTTGTCTCAAAAGATGCCCATTTGTAGACTTGAATTGTCACAAATACGTTTGCAAACTTGTCCTTAGTGTTCGCAATAAAATTAATCCAAATTGAATCATATAATATCTTTTGCGGTGGTACATGAGCTTTGTTGTGGCGGTGAATAATACCTAAATGAGAATTACAATATTCAACAACCTGTGGTAGTACAACTTACAATTTTCAACAACCTGCTCTAGTACAAAGTCATTTGGGTGGCAACAAATAACATGATTCCCATTGGAGGACAAAGCAAATTGGTGTGGTGACACAAAATAACATCGGAGTGCACAGAACTCCCACTACAGAATTTGTTGTCTTCTCCAAACGATTTCAAACACACAACTCATCTAGAACAATGGTTTTGTGTTTGAACACAGGAGGTGAAACCTTTCAAAAATTGTTCTTATTATGCATGTGATTATGGTTGTCTGGCTGCGATTAGGTCGTCGTGGTGATGGTTCGAAACCACGGGGATTCGGATCAGACAATGGTTGATGTTTGTGCAGGAGATGGCAAATGATAGGGCTGTACTTGATCAAGTCGTAGAAAACCACCCCATTCTTACTAACTTCCTCCAAATTTTCTTTGACGTGAAAATATTCAAAAGCTTCGTGATGTGTTTCGATCTCACAACGCAATAAATTGCAGATAACCGTCACATCAAAGATAAATCTAAAAAGATTTCATCTTTCTAACCAGCCTCATGACGTGATTCCTCACGGATAGTTTTCGATTCTCAATGTAAAACCAAAATAGTTACAATCTTCTTCAAGATGTCCACAAGGGCATATTGAAAATGATCCAATCCTAGCAACAATGACTCTTCATGGCATCTTTTCCAAGATTTTACCTTTTCTAGCACCAAAGTTTGATTAGTTCGATGAAAGCAATTTAACTAAAACATCGAAACTTATACTGACAAAGTTTGAAATGTTCATAATTTCTCAAAAACTGAAACTAAAACTTATTACAATTTTCAGATTAAGCCAATTTAACCAAAATAAAACCTTAAACCTAATCTTAGTGGACTTCTAATTTCTACTAGGGATTTAACAAAGATTGGCCCATTTATATATAACATAAATAATTAAATTAGATGAATCAAAATATTCATATTAAATCAAAATCCGTTCATTCAAATCAAGTTCACCGACAAAATTGGTATTCTGCCTTATTTATAACAAATTGTGTTTTAATCAAGCTTGTTAAACCCTAATCTCCTAGCCAAGCCCTAACCTTACTTAATAACCATGGGCTTATCAACCCGACTCATCAACTAAATAAAATAACTAAACTGAAATCAGTTAAATTAAATCTTATTTCCATCATCCTCCCCGGGTCGAAGAAGTTTGTCCACAAGCTTCAAGGTGCATGTAGTGCCTTCTACAACTAAGGAGATCAATTCACCCTCAGTATCTTGTATCTCGTGGTCTTCTACTTCATCGATAAGTACATAATTTCCTTGGAGACAATTGCGTTGTAGGTGACCAGGCTAGCCACAACCAAATCACTTAAGGGATGCATCGAATATCGGTCTCTATTGAAAAGAATTGGGGCACAACGGAAGACTTGTATTCTTGTCACTCGATCTTGAAGTTGAAGCTTGAATTCATCCCTCTTAGCCATGTTAGCTGCTGCGAACAAGGTGTCAAATTCTTCTAAGGCCAACACAAATTTGATTTTTTTTGTCCAAACCATGATAAAAACGAAATGTTATAAGGAGATTTGTTTCCTAAAGTTTAGCACGCAAATCAAGAGTACGGAATGCCTGACAACATTCTTGTTACCACCATAAATCAGTTGCACCTTTTAACTTAGTAGCAACGAGCCTCTTCGCTTTAACGCTGTGCATATTTGTGAACTCAAGGATATGGTGGATCACAAGAGCCCAATCCACAAAAGCATTTTGTAACTCGTATCATTCACAAAAGGTCAAACCTGTATCACCTTACTTCCATCATCACTAACCATCTAGCAAATTGATCACTTTTGTCATAGGGTGTCAAAAAGGTGGGGGAACACCCCGTCAACTCTCCCCTGCCGAAAGATGCCATGGGTGGGGACGTGAAAACTACAGCCAAGGAGGGGCCTATTGATTACCATATAGCTCTTCTAACCAGTGACGTATATCTCCATGTCCTGGGGTGTTCCAACCTTAGCTGCAAACCTTCCATCCAACTCTTCGCATAAAGTCATTAGTACGAATATTAGGGAGTGGTGGAAGGGCATTGGGGACTTACTGGGGATGTGGAAGTGAAGTTGGTAATGAGCTAAAAAAGTGGAGTTGAGCCAACTATCGAATATGGGGTTGAAAATTGGTTGGTCATGGATCGATTATTGATGTCGGATTGGAATAGAGATGTTGTAAGCATTTAGCGAAAGGGTTTCATGCCTTATATAGGAGGATCGGGGTGGTGGATATGCGGAGGTAGGACAGAACTGTTCACTAGAGGGGAAATTCACGGTCACCGTCAAAGAAAGGAAGGAGGAGTCAGTAAAATAGGTAGATTTGTCAATATGGTCGAATGGAATAGACTGTGGAAGAAGGATGTGAGGAAGGATCATCTGTGGCGAAAGGTTGCTCAAGGTCGTGTGATGGAATTTGGCACAATTAAATAAAATAAATTAAGTCGTCGAGAAAACATGTATAAACCCTAAAACCGACTCAAATCTCTCCAACATACTTCATCTTCAACCTTCAGCTACTCTCACGAGACCTCAAGCAAGTAGATATCGTCACTCTCGATTTTCTCCTTACCTCTCCCCTCCTCTTCCCAATCTCTCTCCTTCCTCTCCTTTCCCTTCTAGTAATCTTCCTTATGTTCATTCTTTGTACCCAATAAAGAGATCATTTGTATACAGCTCCTTGAAAGAGATTAGAGTATTGTTATCAGAATTCAATTTAATCTACACATGTTGATGAATCCTTGCAGATCTGATATGTATACAATTCCTTGCAAATTTGAATTGCATAAATTACCACTGACGATGAATCCATTGATGAATTAGCTTGTTCTCTTTCGATGCTTCAATTAATCTCCTATCAATATGGGTATGGGTGTTCCACTCATGATGGGTATGCTAATTTCAATGTCAATCCATTCTAAGAGTTGCAGGTATCGAAGTATGTTGATTTTAATGATTCATTCAATCCCTAATGATTTGTGCCTAGGAATGATGCCAAAATGATAGGTATGTTGATTATTTTAAACAATTTAAAGAATTGAAATGGTTGGTTTTAGACAATTTGATTCTGCAATTAAGACTCTCATACAATATAAGACAATTGCAAATTTCCAAAGAATTACAGGTCTAACTTAACAAAAGAATTGTGTGGTTCCTCAAAAGAAGTTCCCAGGGATTCCTTGGCCAGGGAATTAACCCTTATTATTCTGTGGACTTCCATTCCTACAATTAAACACAGCCTTAAGAGTGTAATGCCTTACCACTGAAATGAAAAAAAATTCATGATAGAGGATTTTGGACAGATTGGTTTGAGCTCATATGGCATTCATTTTGTCAGTGCGTACATCAACTCCCCGGGTAGAAGGGATTCCATAAAAAAGACTACCAAGAGAAAGTTCGACATTTACATGTATCCATGTTAATGCATGTTTTGCTAGTGATAGAGTTTTTAGTACAAACTTGTGTGATATATTTAGGTGGAATGGTTTGGCTTTGAGAAAACCCCAAAGCAAAAGGTGCAACGTATGAGAGTACATTAACTGACTGTGGTTTTCCTAGATCCTTACTTTTTTAGCTTTGGAAATCTAATTTCCTTTACATGCATATTCTTCAACTTGATGCAACAACAAAAAAAATTTATTCGTTAAATATGAAAATGAATAAGGAGTAGTTTCTAAAGTTCAAAATTAATGACCTTAAAAGCAAGGAATAGTACATGGTTTAAGAAGATAGCAGCAAGGGACTTTTAGGTAGTGGTATAAGCACTAGAGATAACTGTACTCACCTCCTGTCTTGCGAACTACAGGTATTGAACCGTATCTCATTGCTGTAAGTTGCGTTAATCCGCATGGCTCAAAAATAGATGGTACTAGGATGAAATCTGCACCTGCATATATCTATAAGAAAAACCCACATGTTACTGCAACTTGACATATATTGCACGCAGAAGCGAAAATCTGATATATAATAAAAACGAAAAACAGACAAGATTGTTTGAGAAAAAACACCAAGTGTGAGAGAGGCTCATCGTAGGTCAAGCAAAGACGTGCACGGTCACCATGTGTAGAGTGCAACTGATTTGCCAAATTTACAAAATCATTTTGTATACGCGGATCTGGAGCTGAACCTAGTAATACAACCTGCCATCAAAATTATTTTGCAGTGATATAGACAAGTGAATGACATTCACAACTAGAAACTTGCTTCAGTTACATCATAATTCTAATAATTAAATAAAAATAATACATTTCTATCATTTTACATGTGATTGATGCCCTTGAGATACATGCTGAATCAGCCAACACCTTGTGGGAGGCTGTGACATTTTTCTTCCACCATTTCATAAACAGCAATTCCGCTAGCTGGTTTCATATTTTATTGAAGAATGGTGTTACAAAAGAATATGGTAGTGTGATACAACAATTTAGCCTGCCTGATAGGCTGAAGTCTCCACGAATAGGACATTTTTCTGAAAGCCAAGGACAACTTCTACCAACTAATCAGGTATCTCAAAAGGCATGATCTGATCATGACGTGGTTTTTCAGTCAACCGAAATAGAATATATGTTGTTAACATGTTCACAGAGTACTAAATAAGCAGATAAAATGCATTCCTAGATTTGCAGATAGAGAATATCTCAAAAAATTAGGCACACAAGACAATGCAACTCTTCTCGTATGTTAGTGTACTCCAAACAACATGGTAGGTTCCCGCTTCTTGCACCATCTCTTTTAGCTACCCATCCTCGTACTTTAGGTATTTACGAGAAACAAAAATAAGGATCATAAAACTACTACTTGGTGGACATGAGATGGGAAAGACAATTCCACAGAAAGCTACTGGTTGGCGAGCAAGAAATGCGTGCCTAATGACATGGTGGGACAAACACAAATGATGATCTGCTCAGTCTTGATAAAGCAACTACAAAAAATGAATTATTTCTTCTCTATACCAAATAAAAAGAGAACCAAGACAAACCTGTCCATTTCGTTCAAGAGTGCGCCAAATTGCATGCTTAATGAGGTGAATTCCTTTCTGAACAGTTAATCGAGTAATGATTCCTACTAGAGGAAGATCAGATTTCTTCAAACCAAGCCGTTGCTGCAAGGCCTCCTTGGCTGCCTTTTTACCCTCTACAACATTATCCGGAGTGTATGATACCTAGAATGCAACATTTAGTGTTATCACAATTTGACTAGAAAAGATATCACAAACTACAAATATAACAAGTTTGAACAGGCTTCCATTTAAGTCGATAGTCACTCAGGGTGTAGGAAGCATGTTGTACTACAGAATTAGAAATATGACAGCGCCAAGGAAAATATTGCAAGGGTAATCACTTAAGCTTGTTCGTTTAGAATCAGTGGATTACCGATAGGAAAGAAATTCAAAGCTTCCTGCCTGTCCATCTTATGCTCGTAATACAATATCATCTTTTCTTTTCCAAATATTTGTTTTTGGTAATTTTTATATGTTATACTTAAAAAGCAAAGAAATATGATAAACCTCGGAAACTTTTTGCTAGAAAAGCAAATTGTGGCCAGGACATCAGATTTCATACTCTCAGGTTATCGGGTGCCAAATGCCCATATCCATACGAATAGAACTTTCAATTTATTAAGATAAACATGTTGAAGTCAACATGAATATGGATTTTCCTAGAAAAAAAACATGATTTTACATTGTAATTTACTTCATGACTTCAAAACTAATTGTATCAATCAAATTAATGCACAGCGATCATAGCTTTTGCGGAAACAAATGAAGCACATATTCAAATCTAGTTTAGAGGTGAATCTCATGTATTTGGATCCATTTAGCATCCTATGTGCCAATACAATGTTCAAGTCCAATTCCAAATTTTGATCCAAAATAAGGGAATCTCATGAAATGCATGATTGAAGTGGGGGAAAAAAAGAGAGAGAACCAAAAAAATGACATTAAAAAGTTCAATTAAAATAATAAAAAAATAAAAAAAATTAGATTCTAAGCTACTTACGGGAAGAAATTTGTCATTGTATGGATCCCATATATCAGGATCAATCCCATTTAAAATACCATGAAACTTGTAGAGGTGGGGAGAAATTGCTGGGTTTCCTGCAACCTCCTTTGAGTACGTGTGAGAGACCTACAGAGAAACTTTACTAATGAAAACACATATATTAAGCACCAAAATCATGCACAATAGTAAAATCAACGCTCAATGACAGAATGCAAAATGGAGGGTTGGAAAAGGACTAACACAAGTAATTAAAAAATATTCAGGATAAAAGCATCCTCAAGATCGTAATTTAGAACCTTCGCATTTTATTATTGTGACAGCATAGAACACCAAATTGGAAAATTAAATCCAAGCATGAGAAAAAGATTATATAAGATACATATATATATATATATATATATATATATATATATATAGAGAGAGAGAGAGAGAGAGAGAGTGGAGGGGCCATAAAATAAATGTTTAAAATACTTACAGTGGTGGCCTTGTCAGCATATGCCATTGCTTTGCCAATATTCTGAATACCAAATTCAAGATTATGAATGGTGAAGACAACCCGAGCATTGCTGAGACCATAATGCATATACTGGTCCTTGTATAACCATGCGACAGGGGCACTAGACCAATCATGGCAATGTAGAATGTCCTGCCCAAGTTGTTGAAAACCGTCGGTCAATGTGTAGATTAAAAATGATTTTTTTATGGTATACAATTTTGTCATAGCAAGTAATTATTATGTTAACAGAGGCCAGAAAAACAATGATGACGGTATGGTATTCCTCAATATTTGCTATACAAAGAACGAAGATTACTTTGAGATGGAACATGTTTTAACTAAAAGCTTCTCACATGAAAAAAGTAAATCTCTGATTTCATCTTACACAAAACGTATCAACTGAAATGTCACCCACTAGTTTCAAAAGGAACAAATATATAATAATGAACAAAATCCTAAACCTTACAGGATGGGACCCGCTTTGGAGTAGAAATTCAAGTGCAGCATTACAAAAGAAACCAAACCTCTCTCCATCATTTCTACAGCCATATATGCAACCTGCCCAAAAGTATCTGAAGAAAATAGGAATAACTCAATAACTTTCGTGATGTTTAATATTCATCAAAATATTAAACATAAAATGCTGGTTAGTCGCATTCTAATTTGTATCTGTGAATTCATAAACAAGATGGTTATTGATAAAAAAACGAAACCTATCCATAAATAAACCTTTTTAATGCATTTAAAAGACAATATGAACAAGAGTATGAGAATAAGGGAAAAAAAAACTGAAAATAGCTAAAGTTTTAGTGAATTGTATCAGTAGTGATGAGAATCCTTTCCAAAAAGCAGACATTTATTTAATTATGTTTACTGTTAAGATAGAAACATCGAAAAGAAGTTGATCTACTGTAAATAGCGTCCTTTGTGAGGCTAAATAAATTCTTACCTATATCTCTTCAAGGTTGCATGTATTATTGTCAAGAAGCTAGATCAGCTCTACAAACAACTTTTTGTGGCATGATTAAGAGTTGGGTGGACCAGGGATCAAATTTCTCCATTTCATTGAACAAGCATTATTAGGCCTTTCTAGAGTTATGGGATCTACAGTTGGAAGACACCAGGTAAGCTTGTCCAGACACTTGAAAGAAAAAGAATCACATAAACCTCACCTCTAGGAGCAGACCTTGGAGAGCAAGGATCCAATGCCTCTATAAACAATACATTTGTAATTTTGTATACTATTCCAGGATTTTTGTTTGCTTCAGTTAGCTACTGGAAAAAAAATTATCTTTCTACTCGTCATAATAAAATTTTCCGTGACTTTCTTCAATGGTAATTTGAGTTTATCCCTTGATACTACTTCCGGACCCACAACGAATAAATAAAAACACCTGTTAAGTACACACCTTGGATAGGTATGCTTAACCTATCCTTAAAGATGAAATCAAAGTAGATTATTTGGACAGGACAATAATATGATGCATGTCCATGTGGTGTTTATACACAGAAATATAAAAATTCATGAGCCAAATAAAAATTATGAAATTGCAGTAAATGCAATTAAGTGAACAAGGTTGATAAAAATGGGAAAATGAGGTATGCATTACCCATTTTGAGGTTCCAAAAAGTAGACAGAAAGACCTTCCACCTTCCCGAACCAAACTTTTATTTCAGTGCCACCCCAATGAAAGCCTCGATGAAATCGAAAGTCCCTCACCTACCCATGACACATGTAAATTTTTTAATAACCACTGAGATATGATAAGTAAAGTAGGAAGAGGTACAAGTATACCTGACTATTCTTTAATCATTGATGTGTGTTAACAAGGATTCATCTACATATTATTGTCCAAGCACATTTAATGCTTATTCCAGTTAAAATGTTTAGACAGTAATATAGAAATGGAAACACCTAAAGCATTCAAAACATGGATGTGTCGAGTTCCACGAGATATTTAAAATTAAGACAATAAGAGGAAGTATCCAGAATCAATAGAAACCAGAGATACTCATTCGCCAATTAACACTTGATTCCATCGGAACAGATGTCCCAAACCAGACAACATCATAGCAAACTAAAACAAGATGTGTTTCTCTGAAATAAAATAGGCTATTGACTCAGAGGTAGCATGCAACAATGGAATATACACATTAACGAAAGTGCGATAGTTTCTTTGGAAACAAGTTATCTCAAAATTTAAAGATTAAATTGAATTAAATGATTCTGTTATATAGATTTGAAGGTGTCACAAGAAAAGATTAGCATTTTTAGATCAATATCTGACTCAACTAGAAGTTAGCATCCTTCATATAGCCTATGGTAACAAGGGCACTTCATTTTCAACAAAAATGTCGTGTTGAACGCATGTTGGACACTCAAGACTCACGTTAGACACTACATGCTTAGATCATCGACATTTTTCACACATCATATTTTCTATGATTGTGATGTCTATACTACGAAAGGTCAGTAGCACATATCTGGCAATACTAACTGACAAGTAAAAAACATTACTAATAGAAATATATCTTATAGCTTAAAAAAACAAAATATGTTGTAATGTACCGGTATGTCCCTGTATAAGTGGTTAAATCATCAGCTGAACTCATGTTCCTGGGATATTTTTACCATTTTACTGTGCTTTCCCCTTCATTTCTTACCATTTTTACCATTTTGGTGGAAATCAACATCTCCAACATAGATAACAAAGTAGTGTCGTGTAACATTAGTCACAGCCTGAGTATCGGGTACTCTTCTAGTTAGTTACACAACATAACACTTTCAAGGAATGTCATCCTTGATAGCTATTCACCCTGCAGTCTGAAAAACCTCTCAAACATAAGAATTTCAGATAGGATGCTTCCTTTGTTTAACTTAAGGAAATGATCTTAAATAGAAGTTTTCCAGTTGGTCATTTTCATCTCAAGAAGCACGCCTCATAGAAGGATCTATATTGACCAAGTCCAGAAAAGGAATTAATAAGAAGATCCTGAGTCCAGAATGAAGCAATAGTTTAGAGACTTACATTGTTAAGGTTCAAACAGTCGTATTTTGGAAGAATTATGTCAACATTATGACCCAAATCTTGAACAGCACGGGAAAGACTAGTAACAACATCTCCAAGGCCTCCCACCTGCAACAAAATTTACATGAATCACCAAAAAGGATATCTATATGATAGTGAGAAAAATCTTACATTGAATGTGCAAAATTCTTCATGGTATTTGGTTTCAGATATTTTAGAAATCCCTAACTGGAACTAATGTTGATCAAATTGATAGTCCAAATAGACTCAAGTAATCCTGGCCCTAATGACTTTGAGAATAATTGCACACTGCCCTTTTGGAACTCCGCTTGGTACTAGATGAACTTCTGTTCCAAAACATGAAATATGGAAAATGGAGGCATGCAGTCCCGAATAGATCATAATGCATGAAATCTATGGGTTCAAAAGTTGCACCACCTCTACATGAGAGCATGATTCTGCAAGGAAATCCTTTCCATGACTTGTACTCCTGAGTGAACAGAAATTGAGAATTTGATCCTTCTAGAGAAATCAAAAGTAAACCAAAAGAAAAGGAAGATTACAAAAACAAAGAAATTTAATTTTAATGGATCTTAAAATCTTGTCCAATTGTTCTAGTTTTCTAGTTTTCAAGAACAGCCACAACGAGACTATGGGAGGGGAGAAAACAAAATCTTGAGATATATGTTGTCCCAGATGCCAAGCACGCCTAGCATCCTGGGCAAACTTTGTAGAAAATATCCAAAGCCTCTATATATACATCATTTCACACGTTAATTTAACACAAATTTGACTAAACAATGAACTTCAAAGATCTATAGTTATAATCCAATAACAAACATAAAAAATAAAAATAAAAAAAATAAAAATAAAAATTTTAAGTAAATAAGGCAACATCCTATGTAAATAGATAAATAATAATAATTGTAGTCAAAGGTAAGTGCCTAGGTTAGCTGGACGAGTACCTAAGCGTCGCCTGAGATTACATAGCTTTAGGGAAAGTTGAAAATCCAAAATTAAACACATTTACGGGAGCTGACCTTTGCAATAGGGGCCATTTCTACAGATACATGAACGATATGCATTGGTGGCTCCTTTGAAACTCCTCCAAATACAGGTATATGGTAGTCAACTCCATTTTTGTTGTCAAAAATTCCACCATCTTCTTTCTCGGAAAAAACAAAATCCATCGTATAGGCATCCAGTGGGACCTTAACTGCATCAAAACAGAGTAGCACATGCACTTTCTGTCAACACCAAAAAAGTAGTAAGAGAAGATAGCTCACCAACTGCAAAGGAAATAATAAATAGTATAGATGACACTGGACAATATGAAGGTTCTCAAGTCCAATAGCTTCATAATTTACAATTTTCCGAGCACTTCTTCATAATTAAGAAGCTGCTACTAGCGCCCAGGTGTTAACACTCAGTGCACCTGGATCTATCATTTGAATTCAGTGTTAAAATATAAAACGAAATAATAGGAAAACACGGTGCATACAGTTCACTTCTTTTCTTCATTTCTTTTTTCTCTCGTAAATGCCACCATCTCCAGCTCCTTCCTAGCCTCTATCTCATATACCCTCCTCCTCTCAAACTACCCCTCTTATGTTTCTTCTCCTCCTGCCACCACAACCACCACCATCACTAACCAGCAACTCCTTCTGCTTTCATCTTCCTCTAGCTCTCCCTTTTTCTTTCTCTTTCTATCTCCCCCTCTCTCATCTTATTTTTGTTCGCCCAATAAAAATCAAGGCTGATTACCATATTGGTAGTGAACAAAATCCATTTAAAAAGGAAAAACCATCTCACAGTCGACTTGACTTAGTTAACTCAGCAATATACTTTGCAAAGCAAATCAGATGAAAGAGAGAAAAAGGGTAGGGAGGTGTTGCCATCTGCTTGTGGTTGGCATTGGTGATGTTAGTGAACAAGAGACGAAAGTCATCTCGGTACATGGTATGGTTACGGGAACGTGTGCAATATAATCGAGACAAGCTTATTTTGGAACGGAGTTTCACTTTGAAAATTATTTATGTATGTATATATATGTGTGTGTGTATATACATGTATGAAGTTTTACTCCAAAACATCAACATATTGAACAATAAATAAAGAATTTATGGTTTATGGAATGTGTAACTAAACAAATTAATATCATTTATCATCCAAATCTGGGTAAATAATTAAGACAACGAATTCATGCTGTATTAAAACAATGGCAAGGTGGTAAATTTGTTCTTTGTTTATGGCAGCAGTAATCATATAATAAGAATTATGTAACGTAATGCTAACAAGGACTACGTGATTTCTCGCTACTTTCTTCCAGTAAGATGACAAAAACAGGAGAAAACATCTCTAAGAGAATCTATCAACCACCACAGAGTCCCGGTAGTTCACAAGACATTAGGAAAATTAATTTAGTGGAAAACACATTGATGCATTGAAGTTCTAAGAAAGGTTACTTGAAAGTAAAAAATCTCAAGCAATCACTATCTTATAGTACTAGAATAGAACTTTTGGCTCCTTGATTTTTTTTCTCCTTTGGGTCATTGTCCAATAGGAGAATGACATGAGGTTTATCATGCTTACATTGGGGGTAATGATTGTAAATTCAAGTAAAAACATCAAATGAAAAAGTCTAATAACCACCGATTACTTATGTCATTTCAATTATACAATGAATCCAAGGAATAAAACCAACAAGGAGTAGAAATTCTTCTGAATAAAAGCTAGTATGAAAGTACACAGGGCCCAGCTATGAGATATTAGAGGCCTGATGCGAACTCTAAAAATTTGCCCCGCTTCCATCTTCGCATAATTTTTTCAAGTACTTGTGAAAATTTAGAGATCGTGGGACTCTAATTTCATACTCCAAAGCTAACTTTACTTTCATACTCCAACACTAACTGTAAAGTGGTAAGGTTGCCAATGAGTTTGATGTAAGGACTAATTATGGATAATTAATTAGTATTATGTGTAATTGGGCCTAGTATAGAAAAGCCATATTAATTAGGGTTAGATTAGTTTGCTTGCAAAAGAAATTAGAAGATCATAAATAAGGCAAAGCATTAAACATCGTTCTTGGTGATTAAATGATTTGTTTTCTTATTTATTTTTTAATTAAGGTGTTTCATAGATTTAGATTAGTTCTACCTTTAATGTAGCTTAGAATCTATCAATTGGTATTAGATCCGAAGCGCCCCTTTAGTATATGCTGGCACAAACCAAATCTAAAAGGTACGCAGAAGAAAATGCTTGGAAAATGGCAGAAAAAGACAAAACAAAGGCAATTGAAGTTGTGGAAGCATGGGAGACATCGAAAGATCTCCTAGATTTGGAGAGAAAGCAGAATGAATCCGCAGAGAAGAAGGACTCGAGAGAGAAAAAGACTGGTAAAACAAACTATCAGGGTTGCAATAATGGATTCAGTCGAAAATCAAGAAGACAGTTGAAATGATGGTGGGGATGGAGATGTGGAAGATAGAACGGATGATCACAAGGCTCCTAAAGGCCAGCAAGGAGACCAATGAACACCCATAAGGGGTGACCGTCAGCCCCAAAGCAACACCACCGACACCTCAAGCACGACAAGGCGCCTCAAGCAGTACCACTAGCGGACCGCACACATCCTTCCAGCCAGGTCATCCGCCCTTCCCTTCCTACTGATCACGCCCACCAACCACCATCTCTCTCACCCCTATCACCACCAAATTCCAACCCAACCCACCTCTTTCCTAGCCCCCTCACACGACACACCCCCTTCCAACCCTCCCCGCCATCTTGGGAGGTTCCCCATCACAACTACCTTTCCATGCCCCTCCATATCTCATCATCGCCCTAAAACCCTCTTTGAACCCCAACGACATACAAAATCCTAATAATTCACACTACACCTTGGGACAAGAATTTTTTTACCCTAATTCTAGTAGTTGGTTGAACCCTAACTTTTTTCCACACTACCAACTTTCCAACTATTTTGACTTTCTCCACAGCACTCTAATCATCCTCGGATTAGTAAGATTGAATCATACAATGAGGTGTCAGTGCAGTTTGGGGTATCCTCACAATTATATGTTGTTGCAGATATGATTGAGTGTCCACAGGGACATGACCGACCATGGGTGGAAGATCATCACAAAGCTCCTCACCCTCCTTGAGAATGATAAGTTATCTCAATTGATGGCAGTGATGGAACGAAAAGATGATACGGGTTTGAAGTTGGAAGCGTCTTCTTACGATGGGGTGAAATGGGTGATTCTTTTATGGATTTGTCTATGGAGATTGACCGCATCCTTGATTTTAAGAACATGCGGGGTTCAAAGGTAAGTACACTACCAATCTTCGGTGGCAAGAAGAATGTGCACGCCGAACTGCCATGCAATTACCTCCTGATGACCTGCACGAGCTGATGCATGTTGCTTTTGTCATTTAGATTATGAGCATGACCTCAATGGGCGCACAGTTATTGATTACGCACTAAATTCAGAACTTTGTGTATGCAGGCGAAACCTCAAGAGCCAGAATGACAAACAACGTTCTGTTTCTATCACAGGTTGGATGCGAAGATCAAATCTATGCTCGCTTTGAAAGAGTTTGACACCCTCTTAGCTAGTGATAATATGGCGAAATACACAAAGACTAAGCTTCAGCTCCAAGATCGCTCAAAGAATAAGCTTTTTGCGGACTCGGGCCAATCTTCCACTACCTTTCCGCAGCAATATCCTACTAATACGTCCCTTAAGTGCTTTGGATAAGGTCAACCTGGCCTTTCGGAATAATTGTCCCAAAAGGAAATTTGTTGAGAGATGAAATTGATGAACAAGAATGCATGGAACAGGTACCCAGTTGATGGTGAAGGCGAGCTTATTCCTTAGTAGCAGAAGGCACTGTCTGTATCCTTGAAGCTTGTAGATAAGCTTCAAGGACTAGGGAAGGAGAATGTAAATGGACTAATTAGGGATAATTATTTAGTATTATGTGTAATTAGACCTAGTATAAAAAAGCTCACATTAGTTAGATTAGGGTTAGATTAGTCTGTTTACCAAAGAAGTTAGGGAGATTATAAATAAGGCACAACATCAAACATTGTTTTTGGTAATTAAATAAATGAAATATTTGTTTTCTTATTTATCTTTGAATTAGGGTTTATTATATATTTAGCTTCAGTTCTAGCTTAGAATCCATCAAAGTTCGAGAGTTTGTGACAGGTTGCAATTTGAGCGTCTCCCCTACCTTTTGCTGACATGATTTGAATTACCGACATGGCAAAACCCAACTAAATCCTGACCAACTTGATATAACTTAGGGGCAAATTTATGTATAGTCATATAAATCTTGGGGCCTTGAAATGCTGAATTTTTTCGGAGGCTCGATGGGGCAATTCTAAAAGTACAATAATATCAATGTGGACTGTTAAAGATGAACGCTCTTTCCTCCGCCTTTGAGCTTGAACAATTTCTCCTTGGAACACTTGATATGCAAGTCAGTCTTAAGGGAAGGAAAAATAGAAACCCGGTAGAACCTCTAACAACATAGACTACAACTAAAGGTCGAACCATGGAAATACTTTTGCTAAGCCTAAATTGATGTATCATAAAACACAAATCACAAAAGAGAGGCTTCTCAAGCACAAAAGATAACCTTACCAGTAGCTTTTAGATGAGAACCAATTTCGGCAGGCAGCATTCTTTGAGGAGGTAAAGGGCCAGTCCTGTGGGTCCAACGGTTGAATGAACATCTTAACCAAACTTCAGATTTTCCATTCAGGACAGTGTTGGAAGGATTGTAATAGATCGTAACAGTGCTTCCAGCTTGGATATCAAGAGGATCAGTGTACACTATATGCTTTTGAGACAGCAGAAACTTTTTCATGGTTCTTTCCTTTGTTTCAGCTTTCATACGTGCTGTTCTTTCAGCCTGACAGAGAACAAGAAATCATGATATGAAATGAAAAAAAACTTGAAAGAGTGCCATGAGTAATAAGAAGCAAGCAAGCATGGGGAGCAAACAATATCATATGTCTCTATATCATAAAGTATGATGTACAAATGGCCATTGTATACACAAGGCACACATTCACTTAGAACAGAATACCCAATGTGGAGAAATCCTCCAAGAATCCATGCCGCATTTATAAGCTAACCTTTAAACGTGCAGCCTCTTCTTTTAACTTTCTCTCTTTTTGGAGCTCTCTAAATATCCGATGTTCTTCTTCAACCCAAAACATTTCTTCAGGTACACTCTTTGGGACAATGGCATGGAAATCCTTCCACTGATTGTTATCATACAAAGTGGCACTCCCAGGGGGGCCATTTGCCAAAACCCAATCCAAGACAATGGCCCGATCAGGTACCACTACTACAAAAAGGAAAATATCCATAAGCTACATCCAAAAGAGAATTTTACACAATAGAAGCAATATGGTATTTGCTCTTATCATTTCAGGAAGTTATAAAATATAATGAAAAGATGAATCTTTTCCAGTGTACGTACCAAATTAACTCCAAATTAACTACCTTCATATTTCATACATATTGATAAAATTGATATGTGATAACTGAGCATTTAAATTTGTTACATGAAATATATGACCACTTGCCTTTGGTTAATTATGTGCAAGGATATTGGTTGTTTTAAAGTTTAATTTTAACCATAGTTAACAATGATGTTTATTCATGACAGGATTTTTCAGGCCACTAGTCAATAGCTAGGAGTAAATTCAGCCAATAATAGCAAATAACTGAATTTGGAATCAACTAAATATTGACTCGGTGTCATCAAACTTCCCTGGCTCATTTACCACATGTCCGACTCTCATTTAAACTTCCTCGACTTGTTGATCAAGTGTCCAAACCAGGTCAGAGGTGTGTAAGTGTCCGACGTGTTAGACACAGATACGATGAGTTTTTTAAAGTGTCGATGCTTCCTTAGGTGTAAGGGTTTAAAGAAAGTTTAAATATTTTGCCTTTTATGTCAAGTATAAATAGCCTTAAGAGACTCATTTGAAAAGGTTGTTATTCTTTGTGAAAGAATGAAAAGAGGAGTTTCTATTTGATTTCTCCGAAGATCCTTGTATATCTAGGGTTAGGGATCAACTTTAGGATTGAAATCAAGTAGGTTCGACTGAGAAAACAGAAATTGGAGTTCAATAAATCCCTACAGATCTCAATTTTCTTTGATCGCAATCAGCGATTGATCAACGGTTAAATGCAATCTTTCTCACGAGTAAAGCATTACGATATTTATAATTACCAGTTGTGAAGAATCTCAGGCCAAGTAATCGGAGATTCTAGACAAGTGACGGATTAATCGATCTTTGTTAATATATAATAAATAAAAGATTGCCTTAATCTTATCAATAACCTTTTCATGTGGCCATACCAAGAGTATGCAAAGAGACTAGAGAAAAAAGAAAGATTCGAAATATTAGTCTTAGTAATATGAGTACTTTAACAGTATTAAATGTTGGAGTATTATTGTAATTTAGTATTATTTTATTTAGATAACAGTTAGGATATTGGTTTCCAATTAGGTTTAGGGTTTGTTTCTTGTCATAGAAGTTAGGTTAATCATAAAAAGGGTGCAAATTGTTCATTGTTATAGTTTATTGATGAAAAGAATTTATTTGTTTTCAATTACCATCTTTCAGTTCATCATCATCATCAAAGCCCATTCCCGATACTTTTAGGGTGGACTACAGGGATTTGGTTCTCAAGCAATGCAGTTTTCCGACATATCATCGCTTAATCCAAGCTCAAGGATGTCTTCCTACACCGTCTTCATCCAAGTTTTCAATGGTCGTCCCCTCCCTCTACACCCTCCATTAGCTTGTCAATCTAGACATTTTCTAATTGGCGTCGTGCTTGGTCTCTTCCGCACATGACCAAACCACATTAAACGCCTTTATCTTTGTCCTCTATGGATATTACACTTAGTATCTCCTAATTTTATCCTTGCGAGATTTACCACGCATCCATCTTAACATACGCATTTCTGCTACCGTCATCCTATACGTATGTTGTCTCATAGTAGCCCAATATTTTGAATCGTATAGCATGGCTCACCAGTAGCATCCCAACATTCTGAACCGTACAGCATGGCTGATCGAGCAGTTGTCTTATAACATTTTTCTTTTAAACTTGCAGGCATCATTTTATCGCATAATACTCCAGATGTTATTCTTCATTTTGTCCAACCAGCTTTAATTTTATAGTCTACATCTTCTCCAATAGACTCATTCTTTTGAATTATAAGCCTAGATATCAAAAAGCATCACACTCTGGACTTCCATGCCTTCGATCTCAATTGCATTACTCCTCCCTCGTGATCCACAACCAAAGTTACTATCTTTCAGTTATCGTCAATTTATCCAAGTTTCTATTTTATTTTCAATTCTCGTTTATTTGTAAGTTTAATTCTATCAATTGGTATCAGAGCCGAATGGTTCTAATTAGTTTAGTTGATTCGTTTTGAAGAAGATGAAGATTTGAAGAAAATTTTGTTTGTGAAAAAAATTTCGAAAGAAAAATGAGAGACTACAATTGATCTAGAAAATGTACGTGATACTCAAAAATTGAAGGCGGACTACCCAGAATCTAGAACAGGCCTCAAAGAGTCATCCGCAAGGATGAAGATCCATGGGACAGACCCAAACAACACCACCGCCACCGGAAGCGTCACGGGGACTTGCCAGAGCACCGAAGGTGGCGTTATACAGGTGATCGCCTCTTTTCCAACGATCAACACCCCATGGTCCAGCCTGGTGAGTCATCACAGGCTCTCTATCCCTAATAGTGGTTCAATCGCCTTGAACAACCCAGAACATAGGTCGATCGCCAACATAAGATTGCTCGCCAACAGCCCCCCTTGGGGTTGTAGGCCAACGCCAAAGCTTAGTCAATCGCAACCCCACTTCCCACCTCCACCACCACCTCCTCACACTCCACAGCAATGCATAACCTCCTTGATTGCCTCTGCCTTCTCCCCGACTTGTTCGATCAACACTTTCAAGTTGATCCATCAATCGATCGCAATTTCAGTCAATCGAAACTTCCAGGTCAATCGCTCCTTTCACATACCCCAACACCTCTTTTCTTAGTCGATCGCAATCCCACACCTCTCTCCACCATTCGTCCGCCGTCAAAAACCCCCTCTTCCTCGGTCGATCACCCTTCTTCCCCATCCATCCATTTCATATGTTTCAGTTCATGAAGAGGAAGAAGATGATCCAATTTTTGTTCAAGCCCGGCTGAAAATTTAATTCCAATCCCCGACCACCATTTTTCACTTAAACCCCTAGTCCCCTATGGCTATTTGCCCCCATAGATTCAATCAGTACCACCACATGCTTCTCACTCATCTTTTGATGAGGATCAGGATATTTGCAGCTGAACTAATGGACATGTACCACCATGGGACAGAATTCATGATCCAATTCAATTTGGGTCAATTTTGTGGCAAATTTTGGAGACAAGTTTGCGCACAATATTCAATTCATGAAATAGGTTTCCTCTGCGACACTTAGACATTATTTTTAAAGTGAAGTTTTGATTTGATTGTTCATAATGCAAGCACTTACAAAGGAAAAGTTCAGGGTCGTCTTCTGCTCAAACACTTCACCTTGTGTTCACTCACTGGTTATTTGTACTCATCTGACTTCTTCGGATTCAAGCCCGATGACGAAGTTCTTCCCTGGGAGGTTGATGTAATTAGGTTATTTAGTAATATTAGTCTTTTAGTAATATTAGTATTTTAGCAGTATTAGAAGTTATAATATTATTGTAATTAGGTAACAATTAGGACATTGGTTTCCAATTAGGTTTACGATTTGTTTCTTGTAATAGAAATTAGGTCAATTATAAAAAGGGTGCTAGTTGTTCATTGTTTTCAAGTTGATTGATGAAAAGAATTATTTGTTTATTTGTCCTCTTTCAATTATCATCAATTTATTTGCAATTCTCGTTTATTTGCAAGTTTAATTCTATCAATATAAATCAAGGAGAAGAAAAAGGGGGATTAAAGGAAAATACGAGATAAACAAAATTAGAGGGAGAGTCATACCTTTATCTAAAGCTAATTTTTTATTTTGTTATAGATCGCCTTATATTTTAATATGTGATGTTTAATTCTTCAATATGCATCCTTCAACATTTTTTCTTGCAGTACACGTATTACTTAGAATGTCAGAAAAAATATGTTTGTAAAACAAGCCAAGATATGTTTATAGAAATCCTACAAATACTTTACCTTCCATTAATAGACCTACATCTTATATCCATGTCAATCACCTTCAGTCCCTAACTCCAACATAATTTCATAAATTCACAAAGGCTTCCTAAGTTTATTTGCTACACCAAGAGTTTCATAAATTGTCACTTGGATAATTCCAATCCCAAATTTCAACCTAAATCTAATCGCCTTTCATAGAAGTGTGATTCAAATGCCTTCTTAAGTTGGAAATTTAAAACACAACTAAAATTGATTAAGTCCTAACAACCTAATCACCTAATATTTTGTGACCACGACTTATATTATAACTAAGAATGCATTACCATCGCAATTAAAACTACTATAAATGGTAATTCCAAAATTTTCTCTGAGTACTCGTTTGCTTAAACTAGAAGATGTTAAGGACCCTATATAATGAAATGATCTTTAAGCTTGTTCATTTTCTTGGGTTACTTCTCTTATGAAATTTGAGGTCGGTGGATTTGTCCTCGGTTTTTCCCTCCACAGAAATTTTACTTAAGCGAATGCTAAAAAAAATAACCACTTTTGGCTAAATAGTACTTGTTGGATAGTCAACTGATTCAAGTTTATCAAGTTATTACGACCATAGTTAATGATCTACAGGTTACAATACACGATACACTTAAGATATATAATGCATTGTAACTTGTGATATACAATACATTTCGATATATGCATCTTAAATTTAGGTTTATATGATCTGATATGATTATGATACAATTTGCGGACATCATATTTGTTAATAGGCATTTGGTTGAATTAAGAGTGCTCAAACAAGTTTCTCTTGAAAAACCAACTCTTCCAACTAATTTTGACAAAATGTTCTTAATTTTGAAACTTGAGTTAGGAATAAATTACTTGCATCCGCTTAACAGCTATAAGGAAATGCTTCTTCTTCTTTTAAATTAGGCAAATAGAATAGGCAGTGTACTCTACAAGGAAAGAACCCAAGGCAGTCTCTTTACTCTTTCAAGGAAACAAACAGTAATTTATTCCTTTGGTTTCTTTCAATTATCTTTGATAAGATATATGTATAGCAGGAAGTGTACATAGTCTCATAAATACAGTACTATTGTAGATGGGATGTCTGGTTGAGTCAAGAGTTTTTATTTGAGTACAAGATTATACTTATGGGTTAATCGATTTTTCTAATGTGGATTGCCTTTCAAATTATAGTGATGATTGCAAATAAAGTTTCTGGATTGGATTTTATTTTTATTTTTATTTTTTGTTAATTAAAATTCTGGATGTTTGTGTTTCTAATACAATAATGGAATAGGGCTTTGCTGACATACCATGAGCATACCACCAGTCACCTTTCTTTTTCTCATCGGGAACAAACCTTCCAGTGATTGTCACGCCATCCGCCCAATTGTTCTGCCCACCATGAATCCAGAGTTCCTCGGACTGAGCAAGTGGGCCAGAACTCCTGTTGTAATACAATCTAACCAAGTCCTTGCCTTTAAACTCACTGGGTTCTATGTACCATACATTATCCACAGCCTTCACAGCATTCTTTGTTATTTCAAGCAACTCTCCCCTTCTCTTTTCAACTTCCGACTTTGCTTGTGCTTTATCAGCTTCGATCATAGCTTTTTCCGCTTCTACCCGCCGTTGTTCTTCTGCTTGTCTTTCCCTTTCAGCTTGCTCAGCTGCAAGTTTTTCAAGTTCACGCCGTTTCTCTTCAAGCAAGAAATCTTCAAAGGCGAGGGCATCCATTCCACCTTCGACGAATAGAAAGAAGTCTTTGGTGTCATTATTCTCATAAATAGTTCCGCCATTGAAGAAGACAAAATTTATCTTGTATGCTTCCTTAGGAACATAAACCCGACAAGACCACCAATCACCTTTAAGCTCTGTCTTGCACAACTCTGTAGTAAAAGAATTCCATTTCCAATCATTGAAGGCACCCATTATCAGAACTACTGGTTCATTTTTCAAAGTAGTGATACTCCTGTTTAGGAGCACTTCAATTTCTTGGCCAGGTTTCACCACCTCGGGATAAACAAATATTTTGTTTCCTAAAGAAGAATTCTCCTCAGCAAGGACTTCAAGTGCTTGTTTGTATGCTTGTATATCCCACTCCATCTCTGATTTTACCAAAGAATCCTTTTCCTCAGGCTCTTTACCCATTAAGCTTTCGTCACAAGCTTCATTCTGCTCAACGTCATCAGATTTTATCACATCTGACCAACTTTTTGCCAATGTTGTTCCATCTACCTCTTCCTCAATTTCAATCGTGGTGTGTACTTCCAGATTCTTCAGCTCAGATGTATCTCTATCAATTACAGTAGTTGTTCCTTTAACCTCTAGTTCATCCCTGCTGCCTGGCGCCAACTGTTTGTTGGTTACTGATGTTCTATCATCTTCCTCAAGCTCAACTTTTTTCTCCGTATCGTTGTTTATTGGTAGAAATTTCATGTCCTGTTTACCAGTAGTATTTACTTGTACTTCAGCAATTTTTTTTTCTGGCACAGTAGAATCAGCAGAGCTACTAACTGAATCATTTTGTTTCCCGTCAGCATTTTCATCTTTTTTTTTGGTATTCATTCCAACTGGCGTTTTTGGCATGAAGCCTTTTGGCCTCGAGACAGGACCTTTTCTTGGTCTCCTCCTGGAAAAGTCTACAAATTGTTCAAAACATGAGAATACGAACTTCAACACAAATATTTAATAAAATTAACTAAGTGATTCACTGACCTGCAGTAGCAAATACTCGGTATGAAACACTAGTTCCTTGGTATCCTTTGCAGCGTGGAGATGGCTGCATCAGACGGATAAATTAACAAATGGCATTTATATATTGTAATAATTATAAACACATGTGATATAACTACAGAACTGCTAGTCTGGTGGTTCATTATCAAACACGGGGAAAAAATCCCATATATTGAGTGTTAAATCATATCAATCGCTATCAATAAAATATAAATATGATTTAATATGTTAACAACTAAGCCTAGATCTCAAATGAAATGGTAGATAAGTACTCAAGACATGAAAATAATCATTGAGTCCAAATACAATCAAGTCTCATTAGATGTTATACAGTATGTTATAATTGTAAATATGTTTTATTTCTTTATACTTTATTTTTATTTTTTGTTTACATTCTATTTTATTGATCAATTAATTGACTGCTCAAATTTTACTTTTAAAAATATGAAATCGGAATCCATAAATCATAGTCATAACATGGATCCTAGTAAGTCTAAGGAGACTCATGAATTTAGTTATCAGGTACTGAAGGAATGAATCTTATGACAAGTCAATATGTCACATAAGCACACCAATCTACTTCTAAACTTCTTTAATGAATATTCCAATTTCCAATATAGCAGCATAACAGAATATTCTAGCGAAATCATGTTAAATTTTAGATTAAAAAAGTCCTATTAGACACTCCATGTTCCCCAAATAAGTTATCTTTATTTCCAAAATCAACCAATATATCAAATTAAAAATCCCCAAAACTTAATAATTTAATCTTAATCTTTCAAAACCAGTCACAAGAAGCAATATGACCTTCAAAGTTGATCAAACCTTTCACATATTAACGATCAACTTCAAAAAAATACTCAAATGAACAATCTAAATGAAAAACAACACTTAATAACCAACGAATTAATATTTTAAAATCAATAAAAAGAACTCATCTATGCTTCAATTTCAATTTCAATCAATGAATCTGTTCCCGGATTAGTAATCAAACACAGGCAAACTTTAAAACATTTAAGAACGACCCACAAATATTCATAGTTGCTCACAATTAGCCATACTGTTGAATATCAATCAGAACAATAAAATTAATTAACTAATTAATTAATTGTGAAGATGGGTTGATTACCCCGTGAGGAAATAAGCTGATGAAGGGTTTGATCTTCAAATTGATTCTATCTGAAAAGTCTCTTCTGCAGCAAATGGGTGCTTGCAGTCTGTGAAATTTCAATCTGGCCTCCATGATTGCTGAAAGCTATCCTCTTCTTCTTCACCAATATCTTCGTCTTCTTCTTCTACACTGCAAATGCCATCACAATCAAACCATCGCCAACCCTTTAGATCGAATTGACGTCTCGTTGAACAGATATCTTAAAAATAATCACGGGATATAATACCAAGACTTTCAACAAATTGTCTTTCTAACTGATAACACTTCAACTTCGAGAGTTTTAAGCAGAGTCGGACGTTCCAGATTATTGTATTAGTGTTTATCTCAGAACATAATTAATTATGTGGTTAACATATGGACCGTCGATTAGAGATGTAAAATATTGGTCGATCGATAAGGTTTTGAAAGGTCGAGATTCGTTTAATCATCTGGCTCTATTTGGATACTCGTGATACTTCGAGAGTTTTAAGCAGAGTCAGACGTTCCAGATTATTGTATTAGTGTTTATCTCAGAACATAATTAATTATGTGGTTAACATATGGACCGTCGATTAGAGACGTATTCTCAAGTTGATTTGTCTTTAGAGGCCGAAAATCAGTGGATGTCTTCGAACTGATAATTTAGTGGGAGCTTGACACGTGTAAAATGAGAAAGGTTCCAAAGTGAAAGCTAATAAAAGGTCAATCTCTAAATAAGCGCGGAAAATAAGGTTTAGATACGATGTACTTTCTTCTCCATAGAATGTTTTAGATCGTCATGGAGATTGGTGTAAAGCGTGGGTGTAAATCATTCGTGCACGTGGGTTTCATTTTTTTAGGCAGCGACTTTTTGACACCACTAATTTTGGTGAAGGACGCCATAACCTTCATTTTTTGTATACTCAAGGACACCACCAATATAAATTCATCTCTCACCATTATTCAACTATTCTTCCTCTCATCTCTTTTATCTCAAGAACAACAACCACTACCATCGCACCGCTCCGCCGCCAACTGCACCATGTTTCCTGATATCGAGCCACACCACTCTGCCACCACATTTCCTCTCTTCATCTTCTCCTTTGTTATCGTTCTTTTTCTTTTTCTCATTTTTCTCTTCTCTTCTCTTTTCTTCTTCTCCACCGCCGATGGCACCACCCTGCCCCCTCCTCATTCTTCTCTTCATTTCTTCTTATTTTTCTCTTTTCCTCGATATGGTTTTTCGTCTACCCTCGAGCAGATTTGTGTTAGGAAAAAATAAAATAAAAAATAGAAGAAAATAATTAAAAAAGGATGTGGTGGAACATAGAAAACGAGGAAAGAGATGAATAAGGGGATAAGAGGCGATCGGCCAGGGCGAGGCGGGGCAAGGCAGTGTGGTGGTGGTGTGGCGCAAGGTAGCGCAGTGGGTGTTGTTCATTGAGAGTGAATAAAGGAGCAGAGAGGTGGTGGTGGATTTTTTTTATATAGGTAGTGTCCTTCAATACGTGGTGGTGTGGTTCAGAAAGTAAGGGTGGTGGTATCCTTCAGCGAAATTGGTGGTGTAAAAAATTCATTGCCTATTTTAGGAAATTCATTAAAAAAAATCTAACTTTTATTAGAAATTAAATAAATAAAAATAAATTGTGTGTTTATAGACGTGTCTTACTTGAAAAAATCTATAATTACCCCAAATAATTATATATACATTTCTAGAAAAATCTCAAACCCTAGAAAACCCCAAGCCAAGTTGTTTAGTTGTAAACCTCATACACTAACTTCATCTTCTTATATACGTCTATTTTTTTCAAGAAAAAAAAATTATAAATTTCTTATCTTACTATAACTTTTGAATATGGATGGAGATATGGTCATGCTTTCTCGCCTTCGCCTACTAAGACCAATGAGCATGAAAATTTGGATTGGTCATTGTTTTGGAAATCGCATGACTATCTACTCTCATGTCAAATATTTACCATATGACTTAGGTTGGTCATGCTAGTCTAAAGTTGAACTCGTGTAAAGATGATTGGCGCTAATCATCCACTTTGAAATTGCATGACTTATTCGAGTCATGTTTGATATTTTTCAAATGACTATTGTAGGTCAAGTTAGTGTAAAGTTGGACTTTGTATGCACTAGAAATCTTAGATAGAGATAAATTTATTGGAATAGATGCATAGAAGTGTGGTTGCATTGTTAAAATTCTACTTAACTTAAGAAGACACGTGGTATCTCGTGTGTTCATGAGCTGGCTAACATCGTCAATATTCATTTGAATTTTTATTCTTATATAATTTATATTTTCTATCTTAAATTCATTTTTTTCTTAACACTTGATGATACAAAATGAATGAGTCATAATATAAGCATGGATCAAATTCAATATTTCAACATAAAACACAATATTACTAGTTTTGGTCATATGTTCAAAGTTCAAACCAAGGATTGTGCTTTCGTTTTTTGGAGTGATTTCGGTCATTTAATTTTATGAAATATTTTGAGAAATATTTCGGTGTGTAAAAAACAACGTAAAAATTTCGAGGATACATGAAACATATATATTAAACTTCGAGGGTATATGAAAACATAAAAATTGAGGATACATGAAACAAATATAATTAATTTTCAGGGTATATAAAATATGTGATAAAAATAAAATGCAAGCAAAAACCTATTAAACACATTAAATGAATAAGATGATACCAACCTTCCTCCAGTGGTAAACTTTATCCCCTCATGGTAACCCTCATACAATTTTGTCGGTGTCAACATAACATGATAAACCCTTTTAATTAGACACATAGACCCAACCCAAACCTCACGGATTATATCCAAACCAAAGATCCAAAGAATCATCTAATATCTCAGTTATCTCATGTGCCAAGATTTCTCTTAAATTTGATCATAGTTTGAACAATTTTTCAATTGTAAATTTTCTAATATTAAGATCGCCATATATATTTGATCATAGTTGGATAAAATATTCAATTATGACTTCTTTTTTTTAAGCACATAATTTGGATTAGCATACAGAAACCTAACAACCAAGTTGGTTTTAAAACCAAACAAGTAAGACTAAGGTCCAAGAACAACACTCCATCTTCATCTTCTTGATTTTGTTGAACCCCGACACAACACTCCATCTTCATCATTGTTCGAAAAACAACAATGGCTTCACCAATTTCACCACCAGGTGCAACAACTACAACTTTTTACGGGTCATGGAAGTCACCCATTACAGTCGATCTAGTCTCTAGGTCGAGGAGGAAAACGGTACAGAGCAGAGGATGGAAGAGGAAACAATACAGAGTAAAGTGGAGGATGAATGAGGAAGATTACACAAAGCAGAGTCGATTCGGTCAAAAAATTTCAATCGAAAATAATTGAAGTTTTCTCTGTAAGTTTGGAGTTTGGGGCGAAATTTACAAAAAATTCCAAAAAAAAAAAAAAACCCTACAAAAATGTAATTTTGCATTTCGCACTTTTTCTTTTCGTAATTTAAAAAAACAAAAATTTCACTGAACACATTATTTGGTTCAAACAAAAACTTTAAAATATAACCAAACCAATCATGTGATTTCAAAACTAGTGATTAGGTTTGGTCATCTTTCACCGTGGGATTTTTTATATACATGACCAAACCAATTATTAGTTTTGCGATCTCATGAATGAGTATTGTCATATTTTCACCAAAAAAACTTAAAATGACCAAACTTAGTTAACGATTTCAAAACTAGTGATTGGGTTTGGTCTTCTTTTGACCAAAAATATGTAAACATGACCAAACTCTATCATGTGATTTCAAAACTAGTGATTGGGTTTGGTTATCCTCGATTTATTTATTTATTTTATACATTACCAAATCCAATCATTAGTTTCACGATCACATGACTAGGTATGGTAATCATTTTACCAAAAAAATTCAACATGACCAAACCCAGTCATGTGATTTCAAAACTAGTATCGGTTTGGTCGTCTTTTACATAAGTGTTTTGACACTTCATGAAATTAAACCAATAATGCAAGTTTAAAACTTGTGATTGGGTTTGGTTCTCTTTTTCACAATTCTTTTTTAAACAAGACCAATCCCACTTGATTGCAACCCTAATCGACTTGTTTTGGGGTTTTTTTGTTTTGGGTTTTTTTTACTTGGTGTTGGGATTTTTTTGGAGGATGAGGAAAGACGTGTAGGGAGATGAGATGAAAGATAGAAGGATGGGAGATCTTACACTGGTGCATGTAGGAGTCGGAGATCGTCAAAGGGATTTTTCCGTCATTTTGTTTGGTTAAAAATTTAAATAAATAAAGAATTTTTTTTATGGTTTTTTAAGTAAGTTTAAACAAATATTGGGTTTTTGTTTTTTAGAAATTGAGGGTTCTTATGATTTCCTCTTTTTATGTATTTTCTTTTTCCTTTTTTATAACTAGATATGCTATTGACCCCTTGTGTCACTATACAAGTTATTCCGCTAGTCACCAGAGCGTCAAGGAAAAGCGAGTACGGGAACACCAACAACTTTGAAGTGGTAAACTTCAAACTTAGTTAATTTTAGGAGCGTCAGATACCGACTATACATGCAATAATCACTATCGAAGCATCTCCAATTGTTGATTTTCAGGCCTCTAGTTGTTTCATCTCCTGATGATACACCAAAATGGCCACATCCCTAAGCCATACACGTGTTATGATGATCTCGAGGAACTATGGGCCCCAACAGCCCAACACTGATCCGGCCCAAACGGTTTTAAGCCTGCCCTTTGCAGTCAGCTAAACGGACACGATCTCTTACAGCTTGCTACGCCCACATGTTTCACAGTTATCTTCAATACCCATAAGCCCTACTAAGGCAAATATATCGAGGATCAGCTTCGAACTGACAACTATAGTAGTTTTTCGCTTCCAACTAGGAAGCAAATACTAGAGTACATATCATGCAGGGAAACTTACTCTTATAAATTACCCACTGAGAGGGAACTATCTCCTGCATATCTAGGAGCACAGTGCTAACAGAGAATTTTCCTTCTACAACACGACTCCTAATTAGAGAAGGATCTCCATAAAGATCTTATTCCTAAACTACGCCATCGATGGCTTGGTCGAACCAGGACTCTTGCACTATAAATAAGACATGAAGTTGGTAAGCTAAGGTACACTACAAATTCCATGTTTACATCATTACACCTTCCTCAGATCCTTGTCTGACTTTAGCATTGGAGTGTCATTGGCTACCACAACGATGGTCTATGGCTTACGCGTTACTTGTGCAGATCAGTAGAACTAGGTCAAAGTAGAGAGCGAAAAATGACTGCATCAATTTGGCGCGGTCCGTGGGGACGACAAAGTTATTAGCCTTTCACTAACATCACCTCCCTTCGAAATATAGAGAGATAGTGACCACGAGATCACGCAACAACGGATAACAAGGGGACACGGGGCAGCAGACTCACGCCCCCGCACCGACAACAGCAACGACGGATCCTAGGATGGATATGTTGTCATCTCAAATATAGCAGATTGCCAAAGCGGTGGAGGCTCTCGCCCGACAAAACCCTCCACCTACTAATAGAGACCAGGAACAACACGAGCCTCCATATCCGGAGGACGTCAGAGAGCAAGCACAAGAGAGTCAAGCCCCCGCTAATTCCCATTAGACTATAAAAGGATGCGCGGTTAACGCAGAGCCGACCGCCAAGGCAGAGAGGCTCAACCCTCAGAACCCCCTCCGCGGAGGGGTACACGACCTAGACGTGTTGTATCGTCTCTCTGCCCCACCATTTGTGGATCGCATTATGAATGAAGCCCTTCCAAAAAAGTTCACTCCTTCGAAGCTCGACTTCTACGATGAAACCACCGACCCATTCAACCACCTGCGCCATTACCAGCATGTAATGGCAGTCAAAGAAGGATCTGAATCGGTGATGTGCATCCAGCTTGAAGAAGTCAACACTAACATGGTTCCACAACCTCTCGCCGATATCAATTGATTCCTTCAATACGCTAACAAGGGATTTCCTTATGCAATTCGTCGGGAGTCAGCGTTTCCAAAAAGGCCCACATTACATACTCTCTCTAAGGCAAATATCCAATGAGACACTCAGAGAGTATGTCACTCGCTTCAACAACGAGCTGACACTCATTGACGGTTGCAACGATGACACAACCATGATAGCTTTCACCGCGAGCCTAAAGGAGGGAAAACTCTACGAATACCTCACCTTGGAACCCCTTTTAGATATGAATGAGCTTCTCAATAGTGCCCAGAAGCACATTACCTTATAATAGTTGAGGATCGTAATGAGGGAAACCGAAAATGAGAAGAATCCCTCCACTCTGAAGGACATGAAGGAGGGAAAGAGACGCGATGATGAATAAATGAGCAAGAGGAAGCGTAGTGACAACAAGTTAGACTTGAGAAAGCATCCAACTATGTTGGATCAAAAACTGGGACACACCTAAATTCTAGGCTGTCGGATGTACTTAACTCCATGAAGAACTGGGAAGATCTGAAGTGGCCCTCGAAACAACGCGGAGGGACCCGGGGGGGCTCCTGCGCACAAAGCACAACACGGGGTCCTGCACACAAATCATAGCCGTAGGATCTGATCCGACAGTCTGGACTTAAAAAAAAATTTATTTCACAATTTTTTATCGCTGGATTGAACTTTATTTTTTTTTAATTTACCCCCCGGGTCCCACTTCTTCCATCTCCTCTCTCCAAACTTGACTTGCAAGAAGAAACACATGAGGTGCAGCTGCCTTGATCCCTTCTCTGTCACCTTCAATGATCCCGTCGGATATGTAGGCCATAGGAAGGAAGAGGCCGGTGAGTGCGGCTACAAAGACGTAGACGGAGAGAAGGCGGTTTGGGGTGGAGAAGACGGGAGGGTCTGGGGAAGTGGAGAGTGGTGGGAAAGAGAATTTTGAGAGGATGAGTATGTAGATGATGGAGAAGATTACCAAGACTATGTCTGATAAATTAACCATACCGCTTGCCGAAAAGACGAGAATTACTACCAGAGCATTGAGCTGACGGAAGGTCAGGAAGCGCCACCGCCGCGGTGAATACCGCGGTTGTTGCTGGAGTGGTGGTGTTAGAGATGGCAATGTGAGTGCAGTCACAGGGAGAGCAGATGCTTGTAAGTGGTGGATCATGGTTTGTAGTTGGAGATGTTGTACTGATGAATTGATTGGGTGTTTGGAGACATGGGTTTTTGTGGACTTGGTGGAGAGTTCAGAGTGGGTTTGGAGAGGTTTGTACGAGGTAACAGTGTGGAAGTTGAGGAGGCCAAGTGTGGCTGCCATGCTCTCTATCTCTGTCTGTTGGCTTGTTTGGCCTACTCCTCCGGACATTTTTTTGGAAATTTTGGTTTTGTATGTGTTTTGTGAGAGGAGAAGAGTTGCAGAGAGGAGATGGAAAAAGAAGAACAAGAGAGAAGAAAAAGAAGGAAAATTTGGAGAGATGAGATGGAAGAATTGGGACCCGGGGGTCAATTAAAAAAAAAATTTAAGTTCAATCCAGCGATAAAAAATTGTGAAATAATTTTTCTTTAATTCCAGATCGTCGGATCAAATCCTACGGCTGTGATTTGTGCGCAGGAGCCCCCCTGGGTCCAACGCGGAGACCCCTCCAAGCGTGACAACAGCAAATACTGCTCGTACCACAAGGAGGGCGACCATGACACCAACGACTGCAAGAGTCTGAGGTATGAGATTGAGTATTGGATCCGTAGGGGGAAGCTAAAGGAATTATTGAACTATGAGAAGCAACCAGAACGATCCAGGGAGTCATTCAAATAAATAGAGAAGGAGACTCCGGGCATAATCTATGTATTTCATGGAGTTAGACCAAATGAAGACCACTCGCACAGGTCCCGCAAACAGACTCTACTAGAAATGCAGACACAATCCGTGGACGAGGACAGACGCATTTGCTATTCAAGGATTCAAAACCCCATTCTCACCTTGACCTTTTACGGACAAGGACCTTGAAGGAGTCTGAGCGCCGCACAACGACCCCCTAGTTATCTCTGAAGTAGTGGAGGTGACCACTTTGAAGTTGGGCGTTGGTACTAACTCTGAGATTAAACGCTATAGAACAACAGCAAAGCACCAACACATAAACAACAAACTCTTCCCTTGGAAGAGAGTGCGTACTTCTTTTCTTTAATATGAGAAGAATTTAAGAGATCTCAGCAGATCAACTACGTGCCTACCCATAACAGGTGACCACGCATAACAACAATTATCACTGGCCCCGATCAGTGCAAATGTCAGGACATTCGAAGACTCATGTGATGGAGATCTCCCTTCAGCTTTTGAAAAATCCAAAACATTTCCTTCAAGCAAGAACATTACAGGAGATACACTTTGCAAAAGATAGTGTCGACAACGACTGGAAACACCATTATATGATGGTTCACTTAACAGTCGCTTCAGCATTAAATGTCAACATTGAATACCGTATGGGAAACGAGGAGACGATGATTCCCAAGGAAATTACGCGAACAACGCTCATCCAATTAATGGCGCTGCACGCAACCCTATCAATTGAGGGGAAGTAGCCGATACTCAACCGTCTTGCAGCCTGCGCCGTACACATGCCACCGCGTGATCTATGTTGTACATGTAGCGCAATTGTACATAAAACCTTAGCCCCTCCTCTACGGGCCCATGGGTTTGACCTACTATTCAAACAATATTCCACCACATGCTTGGCGTGAACACTAGAAATCTTGATCGACTCTGACATACAGATCATACCTATGGATCATTAGTTGATTTAAGGTAATGTTGTCCATACAATGCACCATGCTGGTGGACGTAGGTTCGCACGCCCTCTAACAGGCGAAACCTCTCTCAAACCAAGCAAGCTTAGTCAGCCGAGGCTGGTAATGATGACTTTTGGTTCATCCCGACACCTAGTTTGCCTAGCGCGGATCTCGATGGTTTAGGTGGGAGTCTAATCAGCGCTATCACGCCTGATGACGACGACTCGCCAGGGATCATCGCCCCCTTTGCGGTCGATGATTGTCGAACCCGACCAGGTAAGCCTAGCTAGTGACGACCGACAACGAAAGCTTCCAATCAAAGCCCAGACTTGTAGCCATCATTGTGCGGGTGTAAATGGTTTGGAAGGCGGAAACCTAGTCATTCTTGAACTGATTACGACGGCTCGCCACAGGACCATTGTTCTTCAGCCTGGCAGCCAAATTACAAACCCCAGACCTGCAGTCCCTACTGCGCGGGCATAAATGGTTTGGAAGTCAGGAGCCAAGTCAGTTCCGAACTGATTTCGACGCTTGCCGTGGGACCACTGCTTTTCACCCTGGCCTTCAAATTACCAACCCTGGACTTGTAGCCCCCACTGCGCGGGTGTAGATAGTTTAGAAGGTGAGAGCCTAATCAGTTCCAAACTGATTCCAACGGCTTGCCACAGAACCACTGTTTTTCAGTGTGGCCGCGGAAAACCACCAAATTTGTAGTTTGATGCGCACATGTGTAGATGATTTGGAAGGTGTGAGCCTGTCAGTCCCGAATTGATTCTGACGGCTTGCCACGGGACCACTGCTCTTCAGCCTAGTCGTCGAACTCATTTGTCTCGAACTTGTAGCCCTCGCCGCATGGGTATAAATGGTTCGAAAGGTGTGAGACTAATCAGTCCTTGACTGATGTCAATGGCTCGCCGCGGGAGCACTACTCTTCAGCATGGTCGCTAAATCCTTATTACCCGAACCTGTAGTCCACTCTGTTCGAACATAGATAGTTTAGAAGGTGGGAGCCCCAAGCAACTCACCAGGCGACCACATCTCTCCTTCAAAACAACGGCCGCAAAGATAAATCCCAGCTCAGTCAGTGTCTCCATGCTCAAACGGACTGACATTTTACTATTAGCAATGGTCACTCACATCGATACATAGATCATCCAGCCAATGCCTAGATAGTGGCTACATAGAATGTCAGCTCGAGTTTACGATGCCTGACTTGGTACAAACGCTCCAACGCGTATGCTCGGCTATCGCAGCTCGCCTGTGATAGCAGCCGCAGTCGACAAACCAGACAAACAACCTTACCTTAAAAGGACAAGACACAGCTCGGCTAACACAACCCTCGGCTAAATTGTCTGCGACATGCCTACTAACGGACATGACTATGCAACAACGACTCTGAGTCATTCACAGTGCAAACGGTCAAGCTCTCGGCAGCCGACAGACCATTTGACTCCCTATCGATCCAACCAGCCTATTCTAAAGTAAGACGACAATGCGAAACGAAAAACGCTCGATACGAGCGTCAAGATAAAACTGTTTTGGCGAGTTTCTTCGAACCGCCCTTCCTTGGTTCTCTCCTCTTCTGAAGACTTTGAACACACCCAGTAACGAAACGGAGAACAAAAACCCCAACGACGACCTAACGAAACAAACTACCACTAACCCCCAAAAATGGAAACCAATCAGAAGGTGAAACTCGCACTCACAATCGCTTGTTTTGCTGCAGTCTCTATTTTCGCTACAACACATTATCGAAGACGTCGTAGACAGAAATCTTCTTTTCAAAATCTCTGTTACTTAGAAACAGAGTCAAAACCTCAATCTGCATTCAAACGCGTCTTAGCTGATAATTCCTACACTCCGTTCAAACATTTGATTCGAAACCAAGGTACATTTCTTCTCATTCACTCCTTATTTCCATCGCAGAAACCCTAGAGAATTCAATCAATCTCGGTATTTTCTTCTTCAGAGGAACCTTCACATTTACATCCCTACAAGGAAGAGATTACTGCTCTATTGGAAAATTCTCAGTTGGAGTCATTCAGCTTTGTTGATGGTGAAGTGGATTTGGAAATGAAGGGTTCTCATGTTTGGGTAGATACTGAGGATCAGTTGGTGAAGCTTGTTGAGATTTTGAGTAAAGAAACAGTATTTGGTGTGGATACAGAGCAACATAGCTTACGTTCATTTCTAGGGTTTACAGCTTTAATACAGGTAAGTTTCTTGGTTGATATTGAAGAAATTGTTTTGAGGGTCAGTCAGGTGTTTATCTAATCGTGTTTTTGAATTTTCAAATGCATACAGATTTCTACCCAGAAAGAAGATTATTTGGTGGATACAATTGCTCTCCATGATGTAATGACACTTCTTCATCCTGTTTTTTCGGATCCAAGTATATGCAAGGTATCATTCTTTTGATTTCGTTACTTCTTTCTAATAGAATTTTATTGTTTTCTGGACACCCCAAAGTATTCAGTAAATTACTTGCCGTTAGTATGTTCTGCACTATTTGGCTGAATTTGGAAATGATTGAAGATGGAGCATTTTGAAGATTAAAATGTTTTTTGCTGCATATATTCGGAAGAGCTTTAGTGTTTTAGAAGTTCTTTTAAACCAAGTAAGGCTTCGGCGATAATATGGCTTCCAAACTATCCGTTGGGGCCTTATGGTTTGAGTTTGTGGAAGGGATCTCAAATGTTGAGTTTTCCACTCTTCCTTTACCTAAGGGTTGGAGTATGTTCTATATTCTAGGCAAAGGTGACAAAATCTGTTTCTGCTGGGCAAATTGTGTTGTTTTTTTTCTTTGAAAGACGTTTTCCCTAGACTTTACCTTGTGTCCAATCTTAGGGGCAATGTGGAAGTTTTCTTTGTAGGGGTCCCAACGGAGGAGTATGGAATCTCCATTCACGAGGTGTACTCAAAAGGATGCCGGAAATTAAATGAATTCCTTTGAGCTTATGGTTTTGGCATTGAAGAAGATGGATGGAAATGGAAATGGACATAGGCCTAAAGCGAATCTTTCTCAGTCTAGAGACTTCCCTATCTTTTTTGTGTGGAAGATGGGGACCTCCCAAATTCTCTTTCTTTGTGTGGGAACTATTATTTCTTGTGTGGAAGATGGGGATCTCATTATGGAGTAGGGTCGCCACTAGGGAGTAGGGACACCTTGATTAAGAGGGGATAGAGGTGGAGGTAGAATGTCTTATGTGCTTCCAAGATGTGGAATCTTCTAAAGCATTTTGACATTGATATGTAGCTAGTTTCTGTGCGTGTGTGCTTGTGGATTCAGTGTTGCCTCTTGGATGGAGTGTGAAGATATTAGGCGTTCTCCAAAGATAAGGGAGGGTTGGTTTGGTCCTTCATACCTTGTGCAGTTGTGTGGATGATTTGGCAAGAAAGGAACAAGTGGGTATTCGGAAAGTCATTCTTATCTTGAGATCGGATTATAATTATGAAACGGGCTTTAGGAGGTATTTGTGTTCCTTTCCTCGTGTTTTAAAGGAGTTTGGTTTGTCCAGTTTTAGGGGGGTCAATTCATGAGGGCCACTAAGGACTCCAGGTGGTATTTAGGACTTGGGAGGGGGCCTTAGGCATTTGCATTTTTTTCTCTTTGGAATTCCCTTTTTAATTTTTATTTTTTCTCCCCAATGTTTGAATCTCTTTAAAGAGAAAACCATAAAACCCAAGAACCAAGGATGCACGAACACAACACAACACGGCGATTCGATAATTTTCAAAAAATTAGGACTCGGCGACATGGCGAAATGGTCAAATTTAACTTTTTATTAATTTTAATTTTTTTATAACTTATATGAACATAAACAACTTAAAGCTTAAAATTGTTTAAAATTTTTACTTTTGAAGCTGGAAGAGAGATAGAAAAATTTACAGAGATGCTCGGATAGTCAAAATTTATTGGAGAGTGTATCTAATTTACAAATTGTTTCAAAATAATATGTAATTGTGTATCTAAGAGCAAATTAGTTATCAGAAACAGATAAATCAAATAAATACCCTTTTTTGTGTATATTGGAAGAAATGACCTTGATGACGCCTGATGTACCATCAAATGAAAATGTCAGTCAAGAACCCTCAGATTGAGTACAGCGTGAAGATGTGCTGTAATTGAAGCAACCCCTCTTCCCGACTGAAGGAATCGAAGAATTGACAATTGCAATTGAGTGCAGTAGAACTGGTGTTTCTTCAAGAACTACTTTCAAAAATCAGCAGAGAAAAATAGTAAAAAAGAAAAAAAAAACAAGAAAAACAGGAAAAAAACACTGGCCGTGTCGGACGCGAGTCCGACACGTATCCGACTCTCGGAACGGGGGTTTTCCGAAGAGTCCGTGCATCCTTGCCAAGAACAAATAAATGAGATAGATCAGAGCAAATCCACACCATGGAGCTTCTTGAATTGAATCTTTTGATCACCTTAATAATAAGAAGAAATGAGATTGGGTATTTGGATATAGAACAGAAAAGATAAAAAAGAAAAACTTAAAACTTATTACTCAGATTCTTAATCTTTGGAACCTTGACAAAAGAACACCTCAATTGATTCCTTTGATTTTGAACAACCAAAGAAGAAGAAAATTTTGCAAAGAGAAGTCAGTGTGTGAAAGAAATCATTGATTAAAATAAGTAAAACCAACCGAAGAACCAAATAAGAAAGCCACGATACCTGGATGCAATAGTGAAACACCACAATTGCGAGAAGAGCACATATACTCTGTTTGGGAGGGGCTTGGTAACAGTTTTATTGGGGTGCGAATGGGATTTGTGTTTGTGTGAAATAATCTTTCGAGTTTACTTGCAACCTTTGGAACACATTGCAAATATAGTTCTGTACGAGAGACACATTCAATGAGAATGATAGTGAACATATTGGTTCGGAGAAATACCAGTTGAATTTTTTTATAGTATAAATATCTTCTCTCTCTAAAACAGTTACAAAACAAAACAAAAAAAAGAACAAAAACCTGATGGAAAAAATTCCATAATTGTTACATGGGTAATATTGATGTAGGAGGATTGATTTTGCTACAAGAACGTATGATAAGAGATTAAGGAAGAAATAGATACAAAGGGAAAGAAAGAGGCACACACTTGGTGGTCTGTCCCTTTTATGTTACTAAGTGACATGGGCGAGCACCATAAAATGGAACTTTTGTTTAAGAAAACCCTTAAATATGTTTGAAAAAATGGTGTGAGCAAGGTAGACTAAAATCTCTGTTTCCCAAACTTTTTGGATGTGCAACAACAAGAATGGGTCTGTGGCAGGCTTTTGAGACTCAAACAATGATCGTGATTAGCAAGGATGGAATTTTCACTTCAGAAAGGGATATCAATGAATTGAAAATGGAGGATTTGGGGAATCTTTTGTCCATAATTCAGGATCAGTCGGCAGATTTCTGTTGAAGAAAATAGCTTATCATGGGGAGGAAAAAAATGAGGCTTTTTGTCAGCGGAACTTTTAAGGTTATCAAGAATGGTGCAGTCCGAGAGCATGAACCCTCCTTTAGTGTTACCAGAAGAGCTGGGTGAAGCATTGCCCTTTCAAGCGCAATTTCTTCATTTGGACAGTTATTCAAGGAAGAACTTTCACTGTTGATGACAACCTTGATAGAAGAGTCATTCAAATCCCTAACCATGTGTGTTATTTAATCAAGCAGGGAAGTTGATTAATCACATTCTTCTCCATTGCCCATAAGAGGCGTGGACTACCTTAATGATTTTAGAGTTATTTAGTAGCTTCAAGGTACTATCAAGGATTGGGTGAGAGTGAAGAGTGGAGGCATATAAACATCTCAAGGATGGGAAAATGGATATGGAGATGAGGAATCCACTTTGTCTCTCGGCGTTATGGAAGGAAAGAAACAAAATGATTTTTGTAGGGAAGGAGCTCTCTCATGATCATTGTTTACTCTGTGAAGGAAGACATTTGGCTTTGGGATCACAAAATCATTAAGAACTGCTGTTTTGATCTGTTTATGTTTGGTTGGGACAATCTTCTATTCTTGTCATATATATATATATATACAAGTATGATGAATTTCTCACCTTTGTTTTTCTCTCTTATTAATAAAATTGGTGTGTGTTTGACTAAAAAAAGGCGGTCAAGCCATTTCTGTTTGTGAAGAGGTGTAGTGTTTTTTTTTTTGAAATCGGTCAAACATGATATGTTCATTTATCCCCAAAAAAAGAGAGCTTGATATATGATAATAGTAATAGTGAGAAAATGTGGCCTATGTGACTGACAAGGTCATAAGACCAGCAAGGAAGATACAATATGCTATAGACTATTACATGTTAAAAAGACTACTACACTAAAAAAATCTGCAAATTTACTACTCCTGATATGACCCGCCATATGTTTCCCCAATGCCGAAAAGGGCTTTGATTGCAGTGCATAGCTCATTAACTCCACCATTCTCTTTTATTTCCTCTAAAAGAATTGTATTTCTTTCTTTCCATATTACCCACATTGTTGCTAAAAGAACTTCATTCCATACCTTTAAAGATCACCCATCTCTATGCCACATGGAAACTATTTGGAGAAAACCGTTAGCTGCTGGGACATGGGTTGAAAAGCTTCTAAACTGATGGTGTCTAAACGCTCTTTGAGGAAGACAAGGAAGGAGAAGAATGGATGCTTAATGGATTCTTCTTCTGCCTCACAAAGGTTACAGCTGTTAGGGATATTAAATCGTCTCTTTTAAGAGATTTTCAGTTGTTAGTATCTTGTGTGGCCTACTGTCAAGATGAAGAAATTAATTTTAGAAGGGATCAAGGTTTAAGAAATTTTAATCGGGGAAGTGAGGCATGGCCATTTGAGTAAGCCTCACTCAATCAGTGTATGATATGATAAAAATCATTTTGATCAGTTGACACTTCTATGGACCAGCAGGTTGGTATCCAATTAGTTGAATCTTTGAAGAATGAAGACAATACCATATGGCCATATGACTAAAACAAGAGACTTCTGCAAGAACTTTTCCTCTTCTCTTGTCTCAGCTACTCCAGATTCTCCATCTTAGGGCAAACAAACGGCTAAAGGGTCGATACCAATGTGTTTTCATGCTTTTTTATTCTCATTGCTAGTGCTTTGGAGATAATTTTGCAACTGAAGATAATAAGTAGTCTAAATTGGTAAAAAATCTCCAATGGACCCCCCAATCTTTGTTTTCTATTAGATTTGTAGGAAATGAACGCGTTGGGTGGATTCATTTGAATAAAATGAAATGTGCAATGAGTCAAATGACCAATGAGCTCAACAATATGAACTCTTGCAAGCATTTATCATGCAACGCATAACTGTTTTTGCTGTTGATTTTCTCTTGTTTCATGATGCAAAAGGCCACTTTGAAGTTCATTTGATCATAATTACAAGTTTTACCAAAATTGTCAAGTGAGTTACATTTACAAACTTTTTTTCTCTCCTTGATGTAGGTTTTTCATGGTGCTGATAATGATGTTCTCTGGCTTCAGAGAGACTTTCATATTTATGTGGTAAACTTATTTGATACAGCAAAGGTTAGTGAAGTACTATGTTTTATATCTTATCCATAACATAAGATAACAGAATACTATGATTAGAGTAGTTGACTTCTTGGTGACATCTTGTATCTGTTTTGTTTACTTAAAATAAAAGAGATTTTAGGGGAAATTCAGTAATTTGGCATTGAAAAGATTTCCTGGCGTGGATTTCTCATCTGCGAAGATGTATTATATGAAACCACCAAACTTGTGTTGATTTAATTTTGACACAAAACTTACAAATATGTCCTAGTTAAAGGTAGTGAAGTTTCACATTGAAGGAATGACAAATATGTCAAGTCACAGTGACACACAACTAGGTCATTGACATTGATTTGATATGTTAAACACATGGACATATTAGTGAAAATAGCCAAAGGTGTGGTGGCTCAATGGTTGAGCGGTGGCGGATGGTACCACTATGTCATGGGTTCGAATCCAGTCGGCGACATCTGGGGTGGGAGGGGTTAAGGGATATATATATATATATATATATATTAGTGAAAATTTTCTCAAATTAATTTAAAGAAAAATATTATAGTGGAACATTAATTTTGAGAAGTGGAGGAATTTCAGTATAGCCCCTGTAAATAATGATTTCAAAGGACATGGAACTGCTGAGACCTCCTTGGAAATTGTTGAGATCTTTTTGAAAATTGCTGATTGGTCCAAAATCCTTTGCTTTGTGGTTTTGCTTATGGGTGGGCTTTCTTGTAACCTTTGTGGTGTTAAAGAATAAACCTACAAGCTTTTACAAGCTTGTAGAATCAAGCGTATTTGTGGGGGAACAAGCTTGTAGGACAAACTTAATGACGTGAATTTACTTATTTATATTAGTCCCATATTGACTGTGAGTTCAATACAACTCCACTGAACTCGATACAACTCAATAAATAGGTGAGCCTTCCCCATATTTTAAAACACACAACTACAATCATTTATCTTGTATATAAAGTAAGCCTTACGCTAAATGCAATTCCCTGCTTCTTAAATACTGAAAATTGTCTTGACATGTCCTCCCTATATGAAAATTAAACCTTGAGAGTTCTTCTAGAGCTAGATATGTTCTAGTGTGCTTACGAGATACTAAAATTAGGCTTGTGCCTCTCAACTATATGGGAAATTTATTTCTAAACAAATGGCCCACTTGGCTAACACTTCAACCTCACATATTCTCGTCTCCTTAAGAATACTTAGGAGTTTTGTACATTGGCTTTCAAGTGTGCATTTTGAGGAAATATCCCAAACAACTTTGTTTGAGTCTTGTGAAGATACAGACACTGACACCTAAGATGTTTGAGAAAATATTGTCCAAACAAATACACATCTAAGATGAAAAATTTCCCTACAGAAGCTTCACACTTTTATGGGTTATAAAGTTATATCAAAAGGATCAACATAGTCTCTTGAGTATGCAAGGAACCAACCCTTGTGAGTATGCAAGGAATCATGTCTTGCGAGTATGCAAGGAATCCTCATGTGTATGCAAGGGATGTTTGACCAAGTACATTGTTGAACAAGCTGATTGAGAGATGCATTGTTGAAGCAAAGCTTCGTGTATGAAGTGAGAACTAGTGGTGTCACCACATTGTGAAACCAGTGTACGAGTGTTATATGTGACTCTTGTAGTTGTGATATTTTTTTCATGGTGGATGCGTGACCTCGTCGTGGATGTAGCCCTTTAGTGGTGAACCACGTTATAACTTTGCCTTATTTAATTTTCCTGCACATTATTTCTTATTTGTGTGTGATTGCTAAGTAACTTGATGAATCCACGAATTAATAAATCAATCCAATTGCAAATTAGGAAATTTCATATATATTTATTTTACTTGAATGAAATAGTTTAAATATGTAGTTGAGAAAAAAATGTATTCCAGTCGGTTTACTTCTTTCATGGCTCAATGCTCTTGACCTGAATATACAGATACGGTTCTCAAATATTGTGTGCATCAGGTTAAGATTATTGAGTATCATATTGTCATCTAACCCATTCCCCAGTTTATTTGTAATATTGATTGGCAGGCATGTGAGGTATTGTCGAAACCGCACAAATCATTAGCATATTTGCTTGAAACGTACTGTGGTGTGGCCACCAACAAAATGTTGCAGGTTTGTGTTATGATTTTATATTTAATATTGTGCAGTTGTTCATCTCTCAAGATTTCTGTTACATAGTGTCTATTCAATTTACATCAATATCTAGGTCTTTATTCATGGAGTAGGAGATGATGATGCGTGCTCTCCCAGTGTGTAATTTTTCCTTGCTTAAATTTGTGCTTTAGCTTATTCTGTGTCATTCGCACATGTGAATATACTTCATTGCATCTCCATGATTTGTATGTACTATTTAGTTATTACCCAGTAGAGATTGACTAGATATAGTGTATAGCATCAATAACTTTTATGAATGGAAAGCAAGTCTTTTCCAACTGAGTAGTGAATTTTCAAAAATGAATTTCAAGATCCCCAATGCTAATATTGATCACAATATCCAATTCAATCTTTGCCAATGTGTTGGCTGAAACTTCCTGTAATTCCTTCATTCAAGCATCCCAACAAAGAGTATATGGAACAAAACCAGCTTCCATGTAAGGTTTTTGACGAGCAACAATTTTTGCTCTCAATTTCTTATTAATGGGAACCAGGAACATGCGCAACGATAAAAGTTTGCAAGAAATGATTCCGATTCTCTTGAGTCCAAGCATGAACATAAAAAATGAATGCTTTTTTTAATTTGAGTTCCATACTTATTGCATAAACCTTGTCTAAGTCTTTACGACGATGATACCCCTTTTGGGAACTTACTTTTAGAAAAGAACCTTCCATATTCCATATAAAGAAATCTTGTAACAGAATCTTCTTCCACCCTACCATTTAGCTCATGTTTTACTAGGCTTTTAACTCAAGTTTCCGTAGGCTTTTTGGGGTTCCTTGAGGGCGAAAGCTATATCTAAGGGTCTTTTTAATAGTGCAGAATAGATTATGAGGAAAGTATCCTTTTCCTTGATAATCCATTCTAGAGAAAACACCAGAATGGATTCCCAGTATGTTGTTTGAGTGGCACCTGTTAACTGTTGTTTGAGTGGCACCTTTTACCTGTTGTTTGAATAACTATCTGTTTTCCATGAAAAATTGAATTTATATAACATAAAAAACAAAACAAGTACTCAAGCTAATTTGTCTTTATTACACTTTTATCATGTTTATTTCATCAAATAGTTGATATCATGATATTCTCATTTATTTTTTTAATTTATCTCCACCTAATATTGGAATATCAAGGCTATTAACTTTGAAAGGTAAAAATATAAGTTTTTTAAAAATTACAAAATGAAAATTTCATTTAATAGATCTCGATGCGAGACTCACAATGGAGGAAATCGTGTCGTACTCGGAGTTACGGTTTGCACTTTAGACTTGGTCAAAACCTGATCAAATAATTAAAGCTTAGACAAGATCAGAGTCGAGACTATGACTGACCATGTCAACTCTAGTCATTAGTCAAGCTTGGCCAACAATCAAGGTCAAAAGGGTTTATTTTCCTGGGTTTCTATTCCTTGAGGGAATGGGGAATTGGAGTGGAGGTAAAATAGCGTAAATTGAGGGTTTCTATTCCTTTGAGAAACTTAACTATGGAAAATATTGGGCTATCAAACAGTCTTAACACGCATTCGAGAACGAACAATTCATCTTCCATGAAAAATGTGCATATCAAACAGTCCCTGAGAGTTTTCTCAAGGGAGAATTAGGGGTGGGGGTGTAGTGGAACTTGCATTTGAAGAAATCTTTTAATTAAGAAGAGATTTCGAGGGAGATTGAAAGAGGTGTTAATTTTGTCACGACTAAGAAATTATGGGAAGATGGACATAGATGGAGAGTAAGTTGGATGAATATGAAAAGTTCTAGTTTTGCATTCTTCTAGTTCCTCATGCATTCTTCTGATTCCCCATACAATATGGTATGTGATTGGGGTTGTCATAACACACTACTGTCGTTTTCAATGTCTCCGTGCTCCTGACAGGTTACCTCATTTTTGGTTAATATTTGAGGAAATATTTCCTAATTTCGTGTCAAGGGGAAGGATCCTGATACAAGAGTATCCTCTTTTTAGGAACTTGAGATTTGAGGCGGAATTTAGAAGATTTCTAATTTCGTTATCTGCTGAAAAAAAAAACTCCTTTATGGACAAGGAAAGTAATATTGAAGTATTTTCCTATTTGAAGTAAGTTTCCTTGTTTGGTTAAAACAAGAAAGTTTTCATTGAGGGAAAAGGGAAGTAATATGGAAATATTTTTCTATTAGGAGAAGGATTTCCTTGTTTGTTAAAACAAAAAAGAAAGTAATGTGAAAATACTTTCCTATTAGAATAGCTTTTCCTTGTTTGGTTGGAACCTTGTGTATCCCATATTTAGATGTACGTAGGTTTTAGGCATCCAGGAAAATAGCCTCTCAACGAGTTTATTCTTGACGGAGTATTGTAATATTTGTTTAGAAAGCAAAGGTTGTGACAAATTGTCTTTTTTTATTTTCTGACAGATGCTTTGATTCGGCTGAGTCTCAGATCCCAAAAAAAATTTATTTTCATTTTTTGGCATTGGCAGTGTAGGGACAAAAAGTGGTTTTTATAATTGCCCAGGAGGACCCAATTCATTTTTGTTTAGAATTAAGGATATTACGAAACGAAAAATGTTTTTAATTCGTTTGAGCTGAAATTTGCATGAAAATTACGGATTAACACTAGAAACGGGTTATATTTTCAACCTGTTTCGACATTGTTTCTCGAGATACATGTTTAGCTCCATGTCATTAAATATTTTGATAAACGATATTTGTGGGTGTTCAAGGACCATAAAAAGGGTGGTCTTGGATAGTGGGGCACTGACTGACTGGCCGATGTGTCGCGCCCAAGGTGGGCCCTCGCTCGTTTTGCTCACGTCATGATTATGATAGAAAATCCATTTTTTTCACATTTTAACGCATATCTCGATGTACACATCGAAATGAGCTGAACACGTTTCTGATGTTGGTTTTAATTTTCATCAAAATTTCATCTCAAACAGAGTTCAAATGATATAGTTTTATATGTAATGTCCTTAATTTTATAATGAAAGCTAAGGGACCTAAATGGGCAGTCAATTTTTTTTTTATTCCTAAGGTGTCATTATCAATTTTATTTTAGCTAGTGTGGAACTGATTTTTCCATTCGAGATTTGTTGGTTAGAGCGCTGGATATTGAAGACATGACATGAGTTGTGTGTTTGAGTGGGTGCAAATGTAATATTTTTTTAATGGGATCCGTGACACCATTTCTTTGAAGAATTGAAGCTCATTCGTTTTCCCCGAGTAAATTATGAACAAATTTAAATTTTGCAAGCGTTCAAAAAGAGTAGTAGGAAGTTCAATTGGTCTTACTCCGTATGGGCTACGACATGAGTTTTTTGTTTCATTTTTATTTTATTGTTTCTGTTTTGGGAGTGGTTGGTTTGTTAGAACATGATAATCACATCTTTAAAAGAACATCGACAAATACATATTCTTTGTATGGATATCATGGTCCAAGGAGCATGGTTTGGCTCCAGGTTGAAGTATTTCTACTAAATGGGATGAGATTGTGATGGATTGATACTCATGTTTTTTTATCTTGTTTGATGTGTGGGTATCTCTGCAGTATCTCTCTAGAAGAAATTATCATATTTTTTCACTCCAAGTATAGTAATTGCAAGGTGATAACGTCAGGGTTCTTACTCAGTTGTTATTGATATATTTAAAATTTATGCAGTAGAGAATATTAAAAGACTTAAAAGACTAGTCAAATAGTAACTATTAACACCATTTCACTTCATATTAGCCCAAAATGAAGTCCCATTGAGAAAAAATAAGTATTTGTAGAGGAATCACAACTCAACCTTTTCATCTGGTTCAAGGTGATTGACATTACCTTTTAGTGTTGATAGCTTCAATGCTCAAGTCTTGAAAATGACCAGACTGTAACAACGATTAGGACACGAGTATTGGTATGTGAACATATACGAGGTGTCGTACATCGGGCAAAAAAACACAAGACGCCTGTACATTTTGTTATTATTTATTTCTTCTGCAAAATTTTGAATAATTAGTCGTATTCTTTCACTTTGTCAATATTGCTATACATGGAAACCAAAATTCAAAAGGTATTATAGGAAAGCTGTAAAACAATTGGATTGTTGATGCACTTCATCTTCTCGATAGAGCGGGAGCAAGCGACACAACAAAAAAGACAGTGATAAAATAGAAGCTCTAGCCTCTAGCTGATGTTCTTGGATTGGATTTGGGGGGGGGGGGGAGTAAGAAGGGTCTAGGTGTGGTAGGTAGTTTGGAAAAAAAGGTGTGATGATGGGTAACAATCAAATCAATATGATTGATGTTAATCAAAACAATATGTCGGGGCCGATGGCTAACTTTGGAAGATCTTGATTTTGAGTCATCTAACAAAGAAGGGGAGACGTAAGGGGTGAAAATGCAGTAAAGTGCAGATTTGAGGGAAGGATTGAGGATGTAGGAGGCATTGTGGTGCTCATGTTTGCTGTGAGGCAGGGTGAGTTGTATTCAATGAGTTTAAGAGTATTCTTTGGAATGTGAGAGAGTTGGAAATTGGGGATAAAAGGAAAGTGGTGAAGGCTATGTTGCGCAAGTGGAAACTAATGTTAGTGTTCTTGTGTGAGGCAAAACTACAACAATTGGAGACTGGTATAATACAAAGCTTACGGTCACAGAGGGATATGGGTTGAATCAGTTGGACGATGGGGGAAAATGTTCCATTATGGGATAACCAAGTGATTGATGTGGAGGACTTGGATGGTGCCAAGGATTGTGATTTCATTTTTCGAGACAATTTCGGTCTCTTGACTTTAAGAAATATTTCGTTGTGTAGAAAAATGTAAAAAATTTCGTTTGTATTTTCGAAGTTAACAATATATATTATGCGTCATAAGTTGAACGGAAATCTACAAATTTTCATAAGACAATTTAATATTATACGTTATGATCTTAAAAAATATATACAAAAGTATATATGAAACTATTAATTTTCTAATCCCTTTGAGATATGTGCCCCGTAATTGACTATCACCTATGTCATACAAACAACATATTTATAAGAATCACCCATATAACAAACTTTTAAAAATAAAATAAGGTTATCTTGAGTTAAAATCTATTCCCTTGATAAACAAATTATTATTTCGAATTTCGAAAATATTTCGGTAACTCCAAAATAAGAAATAATTTGTGAAATTCGACGTATTTCGAGAAATCACGTTCTTTGGATGGTGTTTTTTTCATGGTCTTTATTATGTAGAAATAAAAGTTGATTTCAAATGGGTGGCAACAACATTTTATGAGAATGCGTGTGCACTGGAAACCTTCTAAGTTTGTGTTCGTTTGTTTTATTAAAAGGGAAAGGAATGTGTGAAATGTAGTGATCGAGGGGTTGGATTTGACGAGGGACAGAAGGGCACACAACATTGGAAAGTAGTGCAAGATCATAACGGTGGAATATCTGATCAGCAACGGGATTCAGGATTCAGATGGTAAATCAATGAGATCTTTGTGAAGCTTCCCTAAAACCTATCATTACATGATCCCCTCTCCCATTCGTCATGAAAATTTGGTTTAAACTTAAGTGAATTTTGTGGTATTATGCCCCATCACTTACCTTGAACGTTGGACAGATTATTCGAGTATTAAAAAACTTTTTCTGGCATTTGGGACATAATGTATGTCCTACTTTATGGGTGATTTAGAAGAGCACAATAGTATATAATTTTCGGAAACAAGGCTAGGGAGACATCATTTGATATGTTCTCATTATTCGTCTTTTGTACTCTACTCCTTATGGGCCATGAATTTTTTTTTTTCATTCGTGATGTCACAAAAACCTAGCAAGAAAGGTCCTGATGTGCAAGCTCCCTTAATATATCTCCTGTTGTGTCACTTAAACACCTTTCGAGTCGTATGGGCCTAAGACTTGGAAAAACAACAAACTTGATGTCGGCATTCCTTAATAGCTTGGAGGTTTAGTTGGGAAACAAAGATAAACTTAAGTTGTCGCATAGTTTGGATTGTGGATGTTTCGTTATGCACCCGTTTCCGTACACTTTACTCTCTATTTTTCTGTCTCTCTTTCTCACACACACTCAAGAAGAAAGGGTTGATTGAGGATGTTCGAAATATTGATCATTGGTACTTGAGTTGCGGCAGTCCTGTTTACATTGGCAAGGCGATGGATTTTCTATCATCTCTAATCTATTTGCAAGGTTGTTATTAAGAGATATGGCCTTCTTCAGGTTTTGGTAAATGCACATGAGCACTTCTGCAATTTCCTAGTAAAGTAAGTTTGGAGAAAAGACATTTTGGGTTTTTTTTTGTGGGTAGCAAGCGACTTCTAGTAACTTCCTTTAGAAAAGGTGTTGGCGCATATAGGATGTTATTTGTGTGTCATTTAATGAATCTTCTTCACACCTAATGATTTATCTAGACATTTGGGAGCGCTAAATGAACCTTTTCATGGTGGCTTAGCTGATACTTGGAATGGTAGAATCTCTTGGAGGGGCAGAAGTTCTAGTGCATCTTTCACCAATAGGGACGAATCTTTGGGTGCCTTTTGCGAATTGTTGGGTTATTTGGAAGCCATGCAATGTGAGAATCTCAAAGAGTCGGTACAACGTATGCGTGTGGCGATGAAGGTAATGGCATTGCTTTGGTGTTCATTGATTCAATTATCTATTGTGAGTACCTTTTCAGACTGTATTGTGAATTGGGATTCTATTGTAATTATACCATGACCCTTGAATGATCATTCCTTTGTATACTAGCGTTTTGTTATCAACAATTTTTATTAAAATAATGGTGTCAGAACAATGTATTCAATTTCTTAGGACACAACAAATCTTTGTCAGAATGGAGCCTGGCTTTCAGCTAGAATCCCCCAAGCCTATTTTGTGGCTGTTTGGGAAGAATGGAATTCAAATTTTAAAGGCAATGACAAAGCAGGTCGAACATTCTATCCTCCCAGTTAAATCAATCTTTTCGTATTGAGCTAGTATAGCTAGGAAGGCGAGAAACTTGAATTTGGACAATTTTATGTTTAGTTGGGATGGTTTTTCTCTATGTTTTTGTTTTTAGCTTGCCGGTAGTGAGTTTCTCTCTGTAAGAGTTTCTTGTCAAAATTAAATGCTCTATTTTGCGCAATAAGAATAATTCTTGCTTTGAAATGTCGGAAATGTACTGTTGGATATTGCGCTTTTGTTTTTGGAATCATTCAGGTTATTAATGAAGTTTATCTTAAAGAAAAAGTTGCTTATTTCAGTTTCCCGCAGTTTCAAAACTTTCTTCATATATGGCTTCCTACGTAGTAAAGCTACAAATAGCTCAACTATAAATAATGTAATTAATGTCTCTAATCTTTTGTACTTTTGATTTCCAGCACTAAATGGATTTTTGTTTATTTATTATTTTTTCTATGTGCATTACAGCGCGAAGATTGGCGATTGCGCCCACTTTCCGAAGAAATGGTACATTATGCTCGTGGAGATGCCCACTATCTTTTGTATATTGCAAATTGTCTTATTAACGAGCTCAAAAAGCTAGACAATGGTATAACATTTTACTGGCCTTAACCCATTTACTTAAACGAATTTGGTTACTAGATAAGTTGAATATCACAAAGTCCATTGTAATATTTATTATTATTTGTTTTTATGTTATTCACCTTAACATACGCATTTTTGCTATTGCCATCCTATGTGTATGTTGTCCCGTAGTAGCCTAACATTCTGAACCGTATAGCATGGCTGGTCGAACAATTGTCTTATAGCATTTCCCTTTTAGCCTTGCAGGCATCCTTCTATCGCACAATACTCCTGACGCCATTCGCCATAGAGGAAAAAATTAGAGAAAGACGTTTAACTTGGTTTGGTCATGTGCGGAGGAGACCAAGCACGGCGCCAATTAGAAAATGTTTAGATTGGCAAGTTAATGGAGGGTGTAGACGGAGGGGACGACCGTTGAAAACTTGGATGAAGACGGTGAATGAAGATATCATTGAGCTTGGATTAGGTGAGGAAATGTGGGAAGATCGCATTGCTTGGAGAACCAAAATTCATGTAGCCGACCCCGAAAATCTCGGGAATGGGCTTTGATGATGATGATGATTTGTTTTTATGTTATTGCAAAATCAAGAAACAACAGTCATTGCATAAGCATAAGTTAGGACATAATATGTTGAAAGAGGAATGCCTTTCGAGCAATACAGTTTTTTTTTCAAATTTTCTCCATTTGCTTTACTAGGGAGGTTTGTGTTATGGATTGACAACCTTAGTGCATGACATCTTTCCTCCTTACAACTTCTCATAGACCATTCTATATAACCTGTAGCCAAGGATTGTGATTTCGTTTTTGAGATAATTGCTGTAAGTTTTGAAGTTATCACTATAATTTAAGCATTTTAAAATTCTACATACTACATAAAGAGTTTCACAAGACTCATAATGTAATATAAACTACATATTGCATACAAATAACTTATATAACAAAATTTTAATACTAAATTAAGGTTATAACGGGTTAAAATGTACGGAATTTGAGATTGGCCTAATGAAAGAAATAAATTTTCGGATTTCGAAATAAATTTCGATAACTAAAAAAAAAAAAGTATTTTTGTTAAATTTTGACATTTTTTGAGAAATCACAATCCTTGCATGTAGCCTCTTTGTCTATTTTGTTGGGGGGCATTGTCAAAGCTCTAAAGGCTCCATTATTTCTTCAAAGCGCCTCGCCTCTACCTTAAGAGTGCGCGATACCAATGCATTAGTCAAGGTGAGGACGACCACCGTAAAATCTCTAGCTTTAATAGAGCATTTGTTATCAACCTCAACAGATGTAGATTTTCCTTGATGCAATACTTTTTGCTACTGTGGATCAGCAACACCTTGCCTTGCCAAGGCTGTATTGGGTATCTTGGCATCTCACACCGCACCTTGCCCCTGACAACATGGCCCTTTGGTTGTCTCCTACTTCCAACTCTATTTACCTGATGAATAATTCCTATTCGCTACACCCAAGTAAAGAAGTTTATTCTGCCTTCTTGAGAACACAACTTTACTCGTTGCACTTGTTCTAGAATTAAAAAACACTGTTTTTCTTTTGGATTACTTTTCCACGGTTATTGCCGTTCTTCAGTTTTCAAGCAGTGCTATTGCAGTGTGCATATTTTTCGTAGGATTCAGTTCACAAAGATGACAGTTTTCAGAAAATTCAGATTGTCTCGATGACAAATTGCATTTTCTTCTCGAGGCCAGCCGACGCTCGAACATGATATGTTTGCAACTTTACACAAAGGAGGTTGAAGTGTCTCCTGGGGATTCGGCTGCATCGTCTATAATTTCACGCTTTTTGAATGGTCAAGGAGGTTTGCCATTGACATGTGAAACAAAGGTTTGCGACATCTTCTCCAGTAATTTCAAAAATATTTTATTTTCTCTAGAATATAAGGAAAATGATCAATTAACGATTTTTTCATGTTTATGATTTCAGGAGCTTGTGGGACGACTATGCATGTGGAGAGATTTAATGGTTAGTTCCAAGTTCTAACTTAAAGAAAATAAACTAGTCTTCCATTTTGCATCCTACTTTTAGAGGAAATGTGTTAAGCTTGTACTTGAAGGCCAATCCACTTGTTATCGAGGTATCAGTAAAGATATCCTCTACTTTATATCGAGATTCCTGATACTGTCAATCTACTGTAGATGTAGATATTGATGCAGTGTTAGCTAATTTCGAAAATATTGCCTAGGTGTGAACTTATTTTCAAAATGTGTTAAGCTTGTACTTGAAGTTTTAACACTGATATTTGTATGATGGTCTATATCAGTTGTTTTGGTTATTTTGAATGTTTGTGTTGTTCTTTACATTCGTAAGTCAACGTTACAAAAGCCAATCATATCTATCCTTTCAATGGAGAGACAAATATGCCTCTTCTGGGTAACAAGCCTAAAAGGGCAAAAGGGGCCTCTCAATAGTTGTCCACAAGTCTTTGAAATATGATACACCTTTCCACAATTCTTGACTTGCCATCAAACTCTTTGGGATCCTTCTAACCATACCCCGTACACTAGAATTTCTCATTTTACATTGCCGGTAAATGACTACCACGAAACTCTTCCTGAACCAGTGACAAGAGGTGGTCAATGTAAAACAAGTGGAGGTCCTTCTTGAATGGCGTGGAACCCTTCCCGAACGTCGTGGGATCCCTCTTGAACATGGTGAAACCCGTGCTGAACACTCCACTTCACATCAAAGAAAGTCCCACCGTGAAACTCTAATTGATCAGCAACCCCCTCAACTTTGGTCATCGATTTGTAATAAAGCCAACACCAACCCCCCTCAGCTACCAATTATTTTGCTTGGGTTTCTGAATGGAACAATGATGGTTCTTAGTCCAGGGCACCTGGTTATGGGTGAGAGTTCTCTATGTCACTGTGTGAATTCTTTGGAAGGAGTGAAGCTGATGCAGGAGGATTTCTAGGGTTTTAAGAGGGTTAAGGAGAGATATCTAAGATTTGGTGCTTAGTGTCAAATCTGTGATGCTTTGGGGTATTACTTGGGGGTTGCTCACTGATGTTCCTTTTTGTATCTTCAGTTGGGCTAGCATCTTTCTTTTGTAATAGGCTGTTCTCTTTAGCCGATTCTATGTACCATTTTTTGCTCTTTTTTTTTCTTGCTCCTTGGGGATCCTCTCAGTCCCCTTCTCGACAGCTGTATCATCTCTTTTTATTTTTAATTTATGCTAGGCTGCGGTTTTATTGATTAAAAAAATCTTTGATTAATCATACCTTTCAAACTCTTAGGAAGAAGACAATCATGAAATCATTTTATTTTTAATTTATGCTATGCTGCGGTTTTATTGATTAAAAAAAAATACTTTGATTGATCATACCTTTCAAACTCTTAGGAAGAAGACAATCATGAAATCCTTTTAGGGAGAGGGGTTAATACCACCTCAATTATTTCGTGGTGATATCACACTCCTTTTCAGATAGGAGTATAGTAGCGACATGAAGTGAGTATGTTCCAACACAGATTTATGATTGGAAGTAAAGTTATTCGCTGCTGATGACTAATTATGTACCACATGGGACATAGTTCATGACCAAGGCTTATGACTCAAATATGATGTTCCAACCTTTGCTGGTCCGATGATGCTAATGATCTTATCGAGTGGGTCGATTGAATTGACAAGGTTTTGGAGTTTAATTCTTTGGGGGTATTAAAGTTGTGCCTTTGGTTGCAACCATAGTTATTAGTCTCTTACAATATGCATGAAATGGTACTCAATATGTATTGTATCTAGCCTCATCAATACGGTAAGCATGTATGATGTATCTTACGATAGACCAATATAGGGAGTTAGCGTCCTTGTATAAATGACGTGAATGAATGGATGGATGGATGATAGGTAATAGGTTACGTATATGTGTTACACAAGTCATATATCAATGAAAGTGCTTTTGACCTCCTTGCTTGAATGATTATTGTTTATATTTTTTATATACATTTTATTCATGCATTGTATCTTATGATACATGATACGTTTCAATACTCGCATCTTAAATTTAAGTTTCCGATACATGGTAACGATACAATACACATTTTGGTAACTATGGTTGTAAGTTGTAACTAATCGACATGGTATTACATCTAATTGGTGGAGATATGACTCTGGAGAGACATCTATTGAGAAATGCTCTCATCTAAACTTGGCCCAAGATGACCCAAGATGAGGAAATTAATGCATCCGCTTTCATTGCCAAAAATTATATCACAGTTTGTATAAGCTTAGACAGGACATGTCTACTATATTTTAGTATGCAAGAGTTGTCTTTTTTGCAAATCTTAGCGACAAAAAGGTGACATTGCAAATCTTAGCGACAAAAAGGTCACTGGTATTTGCATGGTTTTTCTCAGCAATGACCATGATTTTTCTCAACAAAACACTGAACAATATGCTAAAAAGGTTGAAGTAATCCAATTACATATATGACCAATCCTATCACCACTGCACTACACTTGCTAAACTGAATTTTTTTCTTGGACAAACATATGCATAGGATGGCGATAGCAGAAATGTGTATGTTAAGATGGATGTGTGGTAAAAGTCGTAAGGATAAAATTAGGAATGAAAGAATTAGGAGATACATAGGTGTAACGCCCATAGAGGACAAAATTAGATAAATGTGTTTAACATGGTTTGGTATGACGCCAATTAGAAAATGTTTAGATTGACAAGTTAGTGGAGGGTATAGACGGAGGGGACCACCGTTGAAAACTTGGATGAAGGTGGTGAAGGAAGACATCATTGATCTTGGATATGTTCGGAAGACCACATTGCTTGGAAAACCAAAATACATATAGCCAACCCCGATAGTATCGGGAATGGGTTTTGATGATGAAACATTCCTAATTTCAAGTCTTTTTGGCGGTGGGCATTGGTCACCTCTGCCAAGATTACTCAAAGGAGAAACGCGCTCACAATTGAAGAAATGTTGATGCTTCCGTTATGAAGTGCATTAGAACAATTCTCATTAAGCTTGAGGACAAACTTTTCAAAGCTGGGAAGAATGTTGCGATTATTTCATTTTGTTTATTTTAATTAGGTTTTATGTTTTAAATAATTGGGCAGTCCTTAAAGCGTAAATGACTAGGATTAGGGTGAATGACTAGGATTAGGATTAGGGTGAGGTTCTTGTTTTTTCTTAGATAGACTCGAATCTAAATTGGGTAATTAGTTTTTGGAAGAGATTTGAATTGAATCTTGAAGCTTTTTAAATGACGTTGTTTTGTTTTCTTTTACTAGTTAACAGTAAAAGAGGCTAATGATCTAAAAAAATAATATAAAAGAGGATGAGAAACATGTGGTAAAAACAATAACAAATCAAATAATGCAACCAAAGAAGTGATAAGGCTTGAAACCCACAAATACTCACACATCAACAAGAGAGAAGCTGCGACATTCCATAACCACCCAATCACTTCGTGAACGAGTCCTCAATAATTCTTCCATTTCTCTCTAACCAAATTACCCATAAGATGACGAAGGGTATAAGCCTATATAACTTTTTCCCTTTCGCAAATGGAGTTAACTCTAAGAAAAGGGAAGAGCCTTCACCTTGCATAGCATACCCAACAGACCTCCAGGCCATAGTGAAGGAAGATCCAGGCCGTAGTGAAGGAAGATCCAACTGGAGAAGTAATATAGACAATGGAGAAGAAGGGTGTCAACAGGGCTTGCCTTTTTCTAAAGTGAGATTTTTGCCAAGGGAGTGATTGATGCTAAAAATTACATTAATGTCATTGTCAACATCAATAAATAAAACTTAAAATATAAATATATTTTTAACCTGCAATGCAATGCAATGCAATGCAATGCAATGCAATGCAATGCAATCCAAAGAATGTATAAGTGGAAGTAGGAGTTATCGACTACTTCACTTGGATAAGAAGTCAATACTTGATTCACCATTTAAAGACTAAAGAAAAGAAAAGAAATGAATAAACAAAAAATTAATTAAACGAAAGATTGAGGGAAAGATGAGATATGTGGCTCATGGTGAGTTGAAACAAAATAATTGAATGTTTGATTAGTTTGTGAATTAAAAATTGAAATGTGGAGAAATGTCAAGGTTGCGAGAATCACCCCATTCCAATACGATGATATGCTGAAATCCCAAAGTACTCAAATCACATGGTTTTTCAACCTGCATAACTTGAGGTGTGGGATTTTAAAGAGTAAATGTTTTTCGTTTTCCTCGAACATTAACCAAGTCCACTATTTCATTTATGAAACATCATTAGATTTTGATTTTCGTTTTTCATTGGAAAAATCCTAAAGACATGGGCGATAACTTTATTCTTTCGAATAAAACACATTGCCCATTCAATAAATGAAACCTTTTTTCGAAGTACTTCTTACTATTAGTTATTCTACTTTACTTCATGAAAATACCTTCTAACTACCATTACATCTTCATGGGGCTCAATCTCTTCCCCTGAGAATGAAGGATTGGCTCTCCATGAATGTTGAGAATAAACTAACAACTAAAAGAAATGATTGAAAAAGAGAAACCATTGCTAAAAATAAATGGAAGAAAAGACAAGAATTGATTAAACAAAATCGACATGACTTCTATTTCAATTGAAACAAGGTTGAAATACAAACTAAAAACTTGTAATTTGATTCTTTACAACTTTTTTCAAAAATAAAATCCTAAAAAGCTCTTATGAATTGAAAAATAGCCTCTATTTATATACCCATGGCATGTACTTTGACGATTGAGATGTAACTTGAAAATCCAATGACTTTGACTTAACTGCTTGTGCTTGACAATCCAAATTCATTTGTTTGATAAAATAGATGGTTGGGATTTATTAGGGTTAGGGTTTGAGTGAGTTATTGAATGGGCATAAATAAAAAATATCAAAATTTTGGAATTAAATAATTCAAAATTTCTAAGAGTTGTTTTGGAGGGATTTAAAAAAAATGATGAAAAATGCTAGGGTATATTTGGGTATCAAATGGACAATAAAAAGGGATGTGGATATGTAAATTAAAAATGGTTTGGGGCTCAAAACATTGAATGGGTCGTTAAGGAGATTATATTTACAATTGGGTTGATTTTGAGGCTTGGTCTAACTTGAATCGCTTCGTACGTAATTTCTCCAATTGCCCATAGGAATGCAAATTAATGGTGCAGTTGTCTAAAATTTCCTGCAAAAAAATTGACTATAATCGAATTTGAGATACATAGAAGCACTTAATTAATTTTAAGCATATCTAGAAAGTAATAAATGGTTAAATGGGGCGTAAAAATCAATGTTTTGGGTGCTTATAAAGGAACATCAAAATGAAGAGTGCCACTTTCATGGAGCAACACAGTGCCAAACCAAACTTGTGCATCTGGTGGGGGTTGAACGCTACGAGTCTGAAAACCATATAACCAAGTAAACCAGAAATTATTGGACGTGAGAATTAGCTGGTAAAGTGAAAACAGTTTGGCATACTTATGGTTCCTAAAGTGCATAATTTTGTTAGAAATACTTCAATAATATATCCTCCAGTTTTAGGCTCTTAGAGAGTTAACAGTTGTGTAAAAACAATATAGAAAGTGTTTATCCGGATGATTGTTGCCTGAGCCTATTGACTGTTTCTATTTCATGCTCCAATGACCTAGCAGAGGCCCCTGAACATCTTGTATTGCATTATTTCTGTCAGCCAACTGATGACATTGTTTGTTTATATTGAGTGATAAAAATCTAAACAAGGAAAACCAAACCATTTTTTACTGTCTTTTACTAAATTCAATGAGAAAAGTTTTCAGATTCTTTTGTTAGTTGTGTAATGAGAAAGTTCCAGACTAATTTTCTCTTTGAGCTTGCCATGTGGTTTATAAATTTCCTTTTCAGGCTCGTGTGCATGACGAAAGCCTGAGATATGTATTATCAGATCAAGCTATTGCTGCTCTTTCATCTAAAGTTCCAACCACTACAAAAGAAACATATGACACTATCTCTGAAGCTGATCTGAACCTGGATTCTTTGAGTGTTTTCTTACCTACTCCATCTGCTGTTGTTTATAGCCATTTAGAAGATGTCCATCATCTTCTTCGTGATAAAATAAGCAACCAAAATGATGCCTTTGTAAAACTTCTCCAAAAGCATCTGGGTAGAAATGGAAGTTGCCCAGTATCTATTTACAATTATTCATTATTATCCAAGTCCACCTTGAAATTAATCAATGGTTCCACAGTCAAGAAGAATGGAAGTAAGGCTGCTGGGCGGATTGGTAAAAAGGCTTCTCGAGAACTATTTGTACAAAAGTTTTCTTGCAAAGCTCCAGTCTATCATAACTGCAGGATTTATGCAAGTGATGGTCGATTACTTTGTTACTGTGATCGCAGAAAGCTTGAATGGTACATGGTCAAATGTTTTCTAGTCCATTTGAGATTTCAATTAGACTAGAAATTTCACGTTTACAATTAATCTTTCTTATCTACTTGTAACAGGTATCTTCGTCGAAATTTGGCAAAACTTGTTGACAGTGATCCTCTAGCAGTAATGCTTCTTTTTGAACCCAAAGGTCGTCCTGAGGATGAAGATAATGATTTCTATATCCAGAGTAAAAAGAATATGTGTGTTGGCTGTGGTGAAAGAAATCACTATTTGCGCTACCGAATAATACCATCGTGCTACAGAGTGCACTTCCCTGAGCATTTGAAGAGCCACCGTTCTCATGATATTGTTCTCCTTTGTGTGGATTGTCATGAAATTGCTCATTCAGCGGCAGAGAAGCACAAGAGACAGATAGCTGGAGAATATGGGATCCCTCTTTTTGTTAGAAAGGTAACTGATTCGAGTCAAACCGAAATTATGCCCCGGACATCTGCTTCCGTGGAGAGCTTTGAGGAAGCAGGTGTCTCTCCCTTACAGTTGAGGACTGCTGCTATGGCTCTCATGCGCCATGGACCAAGAATGCCGACAAAACGCAGGGAGGAGCTGACCGAGGTAGAGAAGAATACTTACATGACCCATTTTGCCGTGTCAAAATCCCCCACTCACTAGATCATGTTTAGTTCTGAAGTTGAAGACTTGACCTAAGTATCCAACTTCCCAAAACTAGGCATCATCTATCGTTGGGGGAAGTAAAGTCAAACAATCAGTTGCTATATTTGTTGATTATATTTTTCTCTTGCAGATTGTCATGAAATTCTTTGGAGGGAGGGAAGTATCCCAGGAGGATCTTGAAAGAGCTCTACTAGTGGGTATGAGTCCTCATGAAAGAAGGAGACTTGAAAAGAAAAGAGGGCTGTCTTTCAAACATTCATCAGGGTCTCTTCTTTTAAGTAAGGATAGCGAGAATAATGCCGATAGCATGAGCATCTCTGGTCTTTCAGAAACATTAGATGATGATGTTATGAATGATTTGCAAACTGTTGAAGAAGCCAACTGTTGCAAACAAGAAAGCCAAAATGCTTGTCAGGAAATGCATAATGGTGGGAGTAATGGTTCTGTTTGTTCAGAATCAGAGATTAATGATAAATCTTCTGCCACTGGTACTGAGGATCTGAAATTGGATAAAGAGAGAATTTCTGGGGGGGAAATTGTTGTAGATACCAATGAAGACCATGAACGTAGAAGGCTGCCAGATGAAATATGTGATTCCTATTCTTGTGGAGTTAATGGAACTGGCCCTCATAAACATAACCAAAAATTATCATTGTTAGGACATGGACCACATGGAAAACAAGTTGTTGATCATCTACTAAAGGAGTATGGTGAGGATGGGGTTAATCAATTTTGCCAAAGATGGAGACAAGTGTTCGTGGAAGCCATTCATCCCCGTTTCTTACCATCGGGCTGGGATGTAATGCACAGGTATACTTGTCCTCTTTTTGAATTGATTCAGTGATGCTTAATAATTGACGCTTTTTACTCTGTTCTTCTTTGTTTACTGGCACTAATTTTTCTAACCCGCCCCTTTTTTCGAGAAAGGTTAAAGTCTACTTGAAATCCATTGAAGAGAAATAGAAGAACTACAATGGAAGTAACCTAGATTTAGAGGAAACCTACAAAAAACAAACAAACAAACACGTGTTGCACTGTTACTCAGTAAGGAGTTTAGAAGCATTCTGCCCATACATGTATAATTACATTCACGAATTTAATATCCATACCTTGACACTTTTGATGTAATTCCCGAATTTAATTACATCAATCTTCTCAGGAATTACTTTCATCATCTTCTTGACACTTTTGATACTCGTCTCCTCCCTCCCAAACAACCCTATCCTCCCCCACGGCGATCCACTTACTTCATCCTCTTCCCAAAGGAGCTCCTATCCAAATCTGGAAAAATTGAATTGTTCCTCGTTCCCTAATCCTGTTGATAGATGTGACATTTCAAAATTTTTCCTTTATCCTCACTTCTACCATTTACAGTCACTATCTCATTCTTCCTAATAAGTCTGTCGAATTCCCCAATGACCTTGCTGCCCAATGTATGATCAGATAAACCCATGTGCTTTGCAACCTCAAACATTTCTAAACATCAAGGCTTACCTCTCACCTCCCCATCTGGTTCAGTACTCTGATCCTTACTACGTGCTGCCTCTGTCCATTGCTCTGATCCTCTTCTCTTATTTTCTTTAGTTGCTCCTCTTAAACCGTTGGTGTTGAAGCCAAAGCTGCGGGGACCTATCCCTTTTCTTGTGTAACCTGTAGGGAAGAATGGTAGGCTACGTATTTGAAGAAATTCACACAATAGAAGAAAGAGTCTGAGTTTGAGAGGCTTTGAAAGGCTTTCTCTGAAATCATGAGAAGCTTGTGCTCTATTATGTTCATATTTATAACTTGAAGGAAATCAATTTACATGGTCTATATTTGCTATACATGGTAAGAACCAACTATGTGAATTTCAGTTTTCCTAAGATTGTTCTCAATACCTTCCATAGAGAAAATATTTAGGCGGATAATTTGGGAGATGCTGTAGACTATAGACACGGATTAGGAGCTGTACACAACACCTTTTGAGCCTTGATTAGGACATATTTCCTTATCTTGTTCTGTCTCACTCTCCCTCAGGCTAGTGGGCGGCGAAGGGAGCACATCAAGCTTGGATCGTAAAGCCTGAAAGGTACGTTTAAAGAGTGCTTTAGTTATAGGCTTGATAACAAGGCTAAAAGTTTCATCGAAAATTTATACCTTGTACTTGGTTATAGCCTTTTGCAACTAGCCTTTCTATAAGTCGAGCCATCCGATCTAAGCTTGGTCTTAAAAACCCAGCGAGAGCCAATTACGTTCATATAAGGTTGACAAGGGACTAAATCCCAAGTTTGATTTTCCTTTAGTGCAACAAGTTCTTCATTCATAGCATGGACCCAACCCTTTGGTTCCTTGAGGTCAGACGTATGTAAAGCTACAAAAACATGTTGATTGTTTGAAACTTCTTGGGAATCGACAACTTGGGCAGGTGGTACGATTTGAACAATATAATCCCCAAACTTAGTTGGTCTTTTGATGATTCGAGATGGTCGTGCACTTGTAGATTCAACTAGAGTTATCCTTGGAGGAGACTCATCAGGTGTTTGTGATGTTCTATCCACAGGAGTTACTTGAGATGTTATGCACTTAAGCTTGTAGAGGAAGGGGCCTCCATGTTAAATGCTTCTCCTGATGATGTTAAATATTGTGTCGGTTCCATGCCAATAACATCATTAATAGGAGAAGCTATAAGACTAGGTAAAATCGGTGTACCTTTTGCGAAACTTGGCGTAGAAGGAACATAAGTATTTGATGAATACGTCTCTAGAAAAATTAGCATAAGTTGAAACAACTTGTTGACTGTTGTCCTTGTGAATGAGAGAGCAAATCCTTTGGATCAGTATAAGGAATAACATTTTCATCAAATACTACATGTCGAGATATGAAAACCCGCTTTGATGGAGGGTGTAAGCATCGATATCCTTATGCATGGGGCCATCCAATGAAGACACATGGATAAGATTTTGGGCCAAACTTTAAAAACATTATAATCTGGATTAGCACCATATAGTTTGAAAAATGGAGTCTTCATTTGAAGCACCGAAGAAGGCAATTTGTTTATAAGATATACAACAGAAGGCTCCAAACCATAAGTTCATTGGTAACTTTGCATGAAACAACAATGTTAAGCCAGTTTCAATAATTTGGGTGAGCTTCCCTTTTTGCAACTCCGTTTTGTTCAAGAGTTCCTAGGCGCAATATATATCGAACAATACCATATTGACTGAGGTGGTCCAAGAATTCTTTTGATTAAAATTCTCCTCAGCCATCACATTGAAAGCATTTTATGCTTTTCTGTAATTGATTTTCTACCTCCTTTTGAAAATGCACAAAAACTGGGAAGAAATCCGACTTCTTTTTCAAAAAATAAAGCCAGGTATATCTAGTGCAATCATCAACAAAAATAACATAGTAATGAAAGTGTTGAACTGATGCAACGAGGGTTAGTCCCCATAAATCGCATAGCAATTTTATTATTTAAAGCAAATGAAAGGCGACAACTTTTTCCCATCTGACAACTACTAGAAATAGTCATTGATTTAAGCCAACTAGAAAATCGATGTCGTCCAATGTTGTATCTATTGTTCTTCTATTGAATGCATAGAGATTTCCTCACATACTGCCGGTTGCTAGGATTTGTCCCGATGCTTTGTCCTTTATCTTGAAAACGAAGGATGATAATTCAAAAAGACATTAAGTGATCATTAGTGAGTTGGCTTATGGAAAGTAAGTTCTTAAACCAGAAAATTAGTAATATTTCCACACGACGAATTTGGAAGACTACTACCTATATACGAGATTTGTAAATTGGATCCATCTCCAACAACTACTTTATCTGAATCGTAATAAGGTTTAGTAGAATGAAAAATATTTGGATCTGAAGTAGCTCTGGTATCGGTATACCAATTTGGATCTAATGTGGTTGCAGCAAGAGCATTTGGAAAATCATCATTAATAACATAAGAATAATCATACCTAACAACACTTAGCCACTTTATTCCCAAAACGATTGCATAGTTGACATTGAACATGGCCATCTTGGGAGTTGTGTTGATTGATTGACTTGCATGGTCAACTTTTGTATTGGATGAGTTCCAGTCCCTTGGAGTGAACTATGGTGGTAGGATTGTTCAGCAGGTGAGAAGCCTCAACCTTTTGATTTAAAGTTACCATAGTAACGATTACCTCTACCTCTACCACGACCATAGCCATGTCCAAAGCAACTCGTGTGACCTCCATTCCTTTGTGCAGCAAAGGCTAAATGTTGATCAGCTCCCCTTTGATCTGTAGATCCATTATACTGTTGACGCAACTCATAGCCTTGCAACGCGGTGACAAATTGATTAAAGGTTGGGAATGGAGGCTTGGACAACATCGACATAAGACATCATATTTGGATCCAAGACATTCCGCAAGTTGTAACACTTTATCATCATCAACAACATGTTTTTGGATAGCTGCAAGTCCATCACACATACTTTTGAAACTCTTTCGTAAATCTTCCATTATCAAGATTCCCTTTCGTAGTGCCTGAAGTTGTCAATTCAATTGCATTTCTCGATCTTTGGTTGCTTGCAAGTACACTTCTTCTAAGCACGTCCATACTTCCATAGATGTTTCAAGTCTAACAACATGACCAAGAGCCTCTTCAGACAATGTTCCATTGATCCAACTTTGAAGCAGCAGATCAACTTGCTTCCATTTGATAAAATCTGGGTTTGGTTCCTCAGTTCCTCTAAGGGATGTTTTGGTTGCTGGAGATGCATCCTTGTTGAGATAATCCACAAGGTTCATACCCTGGATCAATCGAAGGATCTGCATTCTCCATATCAGATAATTATTGGTACTCAATTTACATGTGATGATATTGATAGGTGATGAAGAGTTGAGGCACTAAGGGTGAGGGACGTTGATGACTCAGCCATGCTTGTTTGATTTAGTATTGAGAGCAGAGCTCTGATTCCATGAAGAAATTCTCATAGTAGAAGAAAGAGTTTGATAGGCTTTCTCTGAAAACTTGAGAAGCCTGTGCTCCATTATGTTTGTATTTATGACTTGAAGGGAATCAATTTACATGGTATATAGCTGCTATACATGGTAAGAACCAACAATGTGAATTTATCCTCTCATAAGATTGTTGTCAATACCTTCCATAGAGAAAATATTTAGGCTGATAATTTATGATATGCTAGACAGGGATTAGGAGCTGTACAGAACACCTTTCGAGCCTTGATTAGGACACAATTCCTTATTGTTCTTTATCAGTATTGAGACTAGCCCACTCCACCATACATATCAAGTGGTCGGGGCCTATTGAGCCGGTGGAGTGGACTTCTGGTCTTAATACCACAGCTTCCAACCTTTAACCCACTGGTGAGTTCCCTATTGGGCCAACTGAATATGTATATGTATAAACGTTCTCAACAACTTATCTATACATGTATTCTCGATAACTTCTCTTTTTAAAACATGAAATATTGTTGATAATGGGATAATTTTGCTGACCCCAGTAAAATGAATAAGACAATGACAATGATGAAAAAGTGATGTGAGTTTCAAATACTGCATGCAGTACAAAAGGTATAAACATATTTTTTTCCTAGTTTGTTTGAAGTTGATCTAGCCTGTATATACTCAAATGCTACCCAAGAATGCTCTTACATGGATGCGGATTCAGAAGGAGAACATGAAGTTGGAGATTATAACTCAGTTAGAAAGCTGAGCAGATGCATTAAAAAGATAAAATAGCTGGTTAGGTATTTATGCATGATTGTTGATCTGGGGTAAACTTTCACTGCCATCCAAAGCTATTTAAACTCAAAGTATTGATTGAGTCTCATCTCTTGGAATGTTTTTTCTCCAGTGTTTGTATTCAAGAGATGAATATAGATTCCAGTCAGGATGAAGGCAGGTCCATCATGCTTAATCTCGCACCAGCTTTTCTTGAAAATCAAAGTAAAGTAATCAATAGGAACCATTAAGAAGCTGTGAAGCAGCATAAACTCCAGCAACATGTTCAGGGCTCTTTGGGAAGATGGAAAGAAGCATATGTTTTCTGTAGGTTTGTGGGAAGCCTTCCATTATTCGCAAAGCAAGAGTAGTTACCTGAATAATCTATGACCTCTATCTGTAACAAATCTGGCCAGGTGGTGGAATTTCACTTTAGGTGACTGGAGCTTGCTCATAGGACCATTATTTAAAGCTAGGCTGGAGGGATGTTTAACTAATGGAAACAAAAGCCATGACGGTACCTTGCATCAATTGCATCAATTCAAGGTTAAAAATTCTGTGTTAACTAAGTCATTTACCCATGAGAGCCTTATCTTTTATTAAAACCTTGTAAAAGCAAGCCACTTTATTCCTTTGATGTAGTCACAGTTTCCACCAAAGAGCATGGAACATCCTGCTATCATCTGAATCCCTCAATAGGAAAATTAGCCAAAGCACTCTTCACCATAGTTAGCCGTCCACCTCTTTGAAAGAAGTGTACATTTCCAAGTAGCAAGTCTTTCATTTGTTAATTTAAAATTTTGTTATTTGCATTCTTCAATATACAGACTATCAACAGCGTTGAAACATTGATAATCAATATGGCAAAATGTGTATACTTAATTTAAATTAGCGGTTATGCATTAAATCTTCATTTCTAATATGATCTTGAATGTTCCATGCTTTCCAACTGAACAGTATTTTCATTATGTGAAGGATTTGACATAGATTTGGAAACACTGTTTTTCAGTGGAAGACGAAACTTTGGCAAGTACAGTGTGTTCAATCCCACAAAAAAGGATACACCTACTGCATCAGATTGAATTACAAGCCTATAAGGGTATGTATTCATACAAGAGATGTATACATGCCAGGGATCAGATAATGTAATTGATCTTGACCTTGTTGAACAGATTGATGCAGCTTCCAGTTTCCAAGCTTTGATGGATGATAAGAAAAGATAGGCTGTCACAATTTTTTGTATTTTGTATGGTTCTGTTATTTACCATGCCTGTAGCTTGGTTACTATCAAGTAATTGAACTGAAATTTGTTGTCTCGGTGAGTTTGTTGAATGCAAATCGGTTGCAGAAAATATGAGAAACGATTTAGTTATATATTTGAGTGCAAGTTTTCTGATGTATTGTGTTACTCTGCTGGTTGTGGGCTAATGGGTGCACATCTCTGTCCCAGTAACAAGAGGGGGATTGACACACCTTCCATATTTGAGAGGTTTTGACAGCGACTTGAGATATATGTTCTCCCTGATGACGACTGTTAAAGCACTCAAAACACTTTTGTACTTGTAGCTTAAAATAAATAAATAAAATTCCATAATTTTCAAATATAACATGTACTGTGTGAGCAATTTGTGAGGTAATATGGCAAGGAAAAATGGTAGAATGTTATCCCGTATCATAGTTGAAAATGTCATCTTTTGTTTGCGACAAGTCAAAAGTTTTGGGTTATACAGGGTCGCACTGTATATAGCACAATCTACTCCCTTAGGGTTTGTTTGATCTTTCAACTGCAAGACTTGTCTTGATTAATCCCCCATCATGATAACCTGCATGGCTATGCACCTGCTAGTATTTGCTTAACTATTTCCAGACCATTGCCCCCCTTGAAGAGGCAATTGTTTCTGGTTTTCCTATATGAGTTCCATAATAGCAGCAACAATTCTTGGGTTTGAATTATTTATTTTATTTTATTTTTTGTGGCATAGTGTGAGCTTTTCAAATTCAAATAGAGGAACAATTTCCAATTAAGATGGTACGAAGAGATCACTCATGCTTGGAGAGAGGCTACACAGCAAGGAAATGGGCGAGGGGAGTGAGGTGGCGGGGGTGGGAGCCGTTCATCCCGCTCGGGATGCGCGCCCGAGCGGGATGAACGACTCCCACCCCGCCACCTCACTTCCCTCGCCCATTTCCTCGACACTTAGAATTTCTGCTCATGCTTGAGATGCACGGTACCATTAAAGAAGGGCAACAACTACCTCGCACCACCATATCTTCTTTCTCACACCATCACTTATTATTATTATTATTTGTATTTTGTTTTTTTTATAATTTTTTTTTTTACTTTCTCACACCACCTATATAAACAAAAACCTCCATTTTCCCCCTCACCATTCAAATCTACAATGGTTACTCCCTCTCCCATTTGAAATCTCTCCCCCCACTCAAATCTTTTGCAAATCTCCTCAATCTCACTCGAAAACTCTCAAAATTCCCTTCAAGTTGAAACCCTTAAATCCAAATTCGATAAATATGCAAAACTTAACATAACAGACAAATCCAAACTCAAACCGAAAAAATGAAAAATATGATAACTTTCGAACCAATTTAAACCCTCAATTGAGACTGATTCTCAAGCTCATAAAAACACGAAAGTTGTAGTACTCTAAGTTATCTAATAAACTCAACTTGAATCACTTTAAAATGTTTTGAAATGAGCAAGTTATGGTCATTTTACTAAAATCGTGCAAATCTGTCCGAAAAATAAAAACGAGATAGTGTTCCTGACTTTCAACCAACTTATGTGCTCGATCGAGACCGATTCTCAAGTTGATCAAAACACAAAAGTTGTAGTACATATACAGCACATCCCCTTCCCTCACCTAAATGATGTGTGACTATAATGTCCCATTGGTAGCTCGTCCAACTCCTCTTGGGGATCCACGAGCCTATTGGGCTTCGCCATCACGGGCCTCTCCCGCACCCTCCCCCTCAGGTTTTTCCACACAAGGGTATCACATTCCACCCCCTAAGGGAGCACACTTCCGGTTAGGTCCTGTTCTAACCCGATCCATATAGTATTATATTGTCCATTTTGGGCCCAAGGCCCGCACGACTTTAAAACGCGTAGTACTTTGTAGATTATCCAACCTCGTACATATATAACACATCCCCTTCCCTCACCTAGGCGATGTGAGACTATAATCTCCACTTGGTAGCTCGCCCAACCCCTCTTGGGGATCCACAAGCCTATTCGGCTTCGCCACCACGGGCGTCTCTAGCATCCTCCTCCTCAGGTCTGCCAACACAAGGGTATCACAATTTTATTTTATTTAAAATTTTTTATTATTATATTTTCTGTTATGCGTGACTTTACTAAAACAACCATAACTTTCTCATTTCAAAACATTTTCAAGTGATTCAAGTTGTGTTTATTAGATAACCGAGTGTACTACAACTTGTGTGTTTTGATTAATTTGATAATCGGTCTCGATCGAGCACATAAGTTGGCCGAAAGTTAGGAACATTATCCCGTTTTTATTTTTCGGACAGATTTGCGCGACTTTAGTAAAATGACCATAAATTGCTCATTTCAAAACATTTCAAGTGATTCAAGTTGTGTTTATTAGATAACTCAGAGTACTACAACTTTTGTGTTTTGATGAGCTTGAGAACCGATCTCAATTGAGGGTTTAAATTGGTTCGAAAGTTACCCTATTTTTCGTTTTTTCGGTTTGAGTTTAGATTTGTCCGTTATGTTAAGTTATGCATATTTATTGAATTTGGGTTTAAAGGTGTCAACTTTAAGGGAATTTTGAGAGTTTTCGAGGGAGAGTATAATACCTGCCAAATCACTTGCCAATATAATGTTACTATTTTAATCATTAATAATATTTATTTATTGGTAATATTTATTAATTAGTAGTATTTACAAATATGTAATTACTTTATTATATGAATTTTGAGACCTAGGTTTAGATTGGTGGTGGGTGTGTTTAGTTAAAGCTAATAAAACCCTAATTGAAAACCCTAGCCACCTCTTCTCTTTGGATACACACAGAAGAAAAAAAAACCTACGTAGAAGAAAAGAAGGCGAAGAGGCTTCAACTTTGTGATTTTCAACAAAATAGTGAGTTAAACTCTATCGAATTATTTAATCTTTGGTTTGTTAGAATAAATGTGAGTCTTTTTGTGTAATTTTATTTTGATGGGGTTTTGGTTTGTTAGAATAAATCATGTCTTTTTGTGTAACCATCATGCATTGTTACTTGTTATTGTGTATTTCTGTTTAAAACTGTTATGACCAAGTGAGTTTCACTTTTTTCTCTCTTTTAGAAATTTAGGTATTTTTGAATATTCATAAATATCATCGTAAGAAGAGATTTTTGGGATGACTTGGGTATTAGTATTATTTTGTAAAATTCGTATTTGCATTTTTGTGTTATAACTTAAAATGTGTGTTTAGTACGTGATCATACTGTAAACTTGTATTTTTAAGGTTATGCAAATTGACATGATAATCCTTAAAATGAATTAGTGTGAATCCATGCGATGTTATAAAAATTTACTTATGAAATTATTATTTGCTTCTCCAAAAGAAATGGTGAATATTGTGGTTGATTTATTATGGTTGACAAAATGTCACCGGAAAAGAGTTTTGAGAATTAGTTGATTTTCTTTGTGCTATTTTCCACAACTCCAAAAAAAAATGTGAAAAAAAAAGAAATTTTTGCATACAGACTTGCTTATATACGTGTGATATAATTTTGGGTATGTAGACTTGCTTGCATATCAGTACGCCGTTCCATGTGAGTTTGGTAGTGCGTGTAGTATTTAGAAAATGCTTGCCATGGATCGAACTTCGGGTGAGATGACATGTTCCTCGATGAGGCACCCCACTTGGAACATGTACTCTCCGAGTGGTTTCGAAGGCAAGGGAGACAAACTTGGGTGAGGTGTGTTCGTCACAAGGAGGGTAGTACGATTGTGGAAAAGAAACAAGATTTTTTGTATATGTGCATGATTGCCTTAATGGAAGAAACTAAATGCTCATTCGACCTTAGAATGAAAACTACATGTCTTCTTTAAGGTAAAATGTATTTGGTTGACATTTAAATAATGGTGATTATGAGTATGATCTGTATTTATTTGAAAATAATTGTATTTATGAGGACCGGTAAATTAGGAATTTTATTTATTTATTTCTAAACGTTTTGTGCAGGATGGTAATTCTACTAACATTTTTTTTTGTCAGACTTACCACGTCCGACTTTCACTTTGTAAGTGGTGGTAAAATAAATATATATTTTAAGCATGATAGAACTTTGTCGTATGACATGTTTGCCTCATGGAGGAACTACCAGTTAGTGATATGTTATTTATTGTGTCAGAACATTTCATGTTAAAACATGTAACTTATTTTATTTATAAGGAAATTGAGATTACTCACACCAGCTACTTTGCTGACCCAAGTAAGTTTATGCTTATTGGGTACGTTCTTATTGGAACGTAGCCATTTAGTTTTTCTCAGGTTATAGAGTTTTGAGACGGCGTTATGGGAAGTTTACTTGTGAGACAGAATCTCCAAAGAGTAAACCTGGTTAGAATTTTTGTTTAAGTTCAAATTTTTATTTAATGTTTATGTTGTTAAATTTTCATGTCCCGAGTTTTGGAAAAGCGGATAATCCTAATTCTACGTGGATATAGGAATTTTTGTTTTCTCGAGAATCGGGGCGTGACAGTCTGGTATCAAGCATTTGGTTAGCCTAGGCTGGGGTAGAGTCTAGGTGATCATCAGAATGTGGATATGGGTGAGTAAGAGTGTAAATGTCTAGATAAAGTGAAAATGGTGAACATTGAACTTTTAGTATTGTTTCTTTTCCTTCGTGAATCTCGTGATGAGATTCCTTTGACCTATGTATTTGGGGCTAATCATAACTTATTTTAATGTCAGTAGTTGGTGACATTATTTCGTGTAGTTTCCTTGTAGCAGTTTGTTATCCTGAATCTTTAGTTAACCCTTTTAGCGAATCTCGTGACGAGATTCTTTTTGAGTCATATATATTATAGCACCCCGTATTTTTAATACTTATTAAATTCTATATATATCTTTGTGTGATTGTCTTTATGAAGTTATGGGCATATGCTTGAGCTATTTGTTTGTCCATGTGATGTGTGGTTTGTTTCTTAAGGAGGATTAACAGAAAATATATTATTGAATGATTTATTATTTGGACTCTAGTGTTGTTTTATAACTTTTATTCGGTAAGTTGTTGGCGTATTATAGAATTAATTTTCTAGTTACCATCTCTATCGAATCTCGGGACGAGATTCTTTTTAGGTTTATTTATTGTAACACCCGTACTTTTCATTGACCTTAATAATATTTTTATACATAGTGTTCCAATTTATTATTTTTAATCTCTTGTTAAAATAATATAGGTATATGCATGTAGTTGCCTTGTGTGTATGCATGTCTGGTGTTTTGCTTTGTTTGATGTGAAATTTTTATATGAGTATAAAATTCGAGTAATTTTTCATCTGAAAATATATTTAAAATCTCATTTAGTTTGCCATGTCATTTTTAATATTCGCATGACTCTCTTACCTTCCGAATTTCGAGACGAGATTCTTTTAAGGTGTGTATATTGTAATACCCGCCAAATCACTTGCCAATATAATGTTACTATTTTAATCATTAATAATATTTATTTATTGGTAATATTTATTAATTGATAGTATTTACAAATATGTAAGTACTTTATTACATGAATTTTGGGACCTAGGTTTAGATTAATGGTGGGTAAAATAGGAGTGGTGGGTGTTTAGCTAAAGCTAGTAAAACCCTAATTGAAAACCCTAGCCACATCTTCTCTTTGGATATACACAGAAGAAAAGAAAAAAAAAAACCTACGTAGAAAAAAAGGAGGCAAAGAGAAAAAAGTTTTCTTCAACTTTGTGATTTTCGACAAAATAGTGAGTTAACTATATTATTTTTTTTTACTTTGTATATACCAATAAATTTAAAAAATAACACAAAGTCTTGGTTAAAAATAGATGAAGAAAAAAAAAAAAAAGTGTATTCAAGAGCAATACCGTAAGCGTCTTCCTTTTGAATTTCATGGAATGGAAGTCTTCCATTAAATAGGGACAAAACCAAACTAATGCTTCTCCCTTCCAAAGCACAGACGACTTCTCAAACAACCCTTAAATCAAAACTAACATGGCAAGATTCTACCGTGTCGATTAGAAGAGTTGTCGGACATATAAAATCATGGTTGTTAAATCATCTAAGGATATTTTAGTCATCAAGATGTTGTCTACAGGTAAGTGCGTTAATTGCTAGTCTGTGGGAGACTACAATACGAGATCTTTCAGGAGAAGCCCCTAATTTTCGAGGGGAAGGAATTACCATAAATTAACCCTCTGTATTCATCTTGGATACAATTCATAAGGGGGAATTCTAATTGGCGAGGGAGGGGGGTGCAACCCGGCCTCCATCCCCCTTGAGATGTGTGCCTTCACGCATCTCAAGGGAGATGGAGGGTAACACCCCCCTCCCTCGTCCGTTTCCTCGCTTGTTAGACAAACCCTTTCATAAGTTTCCAACCATTTCGATGTAAAAAATGAGGTGAAAATATCAAGAATTATTAACAAAATATCAAGGATATAACTCTAAATTTGGAATCTTATGTCAAAATTACTGCAATAATTGAAGCAGCCAAACATAGCTTAAAGGTATTCAATTTCATTAATTCTTCAATTCTTACAGGAGATGTCATTGTAATAGTAAATGAAATTTGTGGTTCGCTCTTTGCCTCATTCAGATTTTTTCTAGTTCCTACCTCCCGTCTGAACAAGGTACTCAGTACTCTCTACAAGCCAATTCGATATTCTCAAAAAGCTGTTCTCAGGAGAGCGCAAGTTCAAGTCATATCTGAAAGCAAAGGGCAACATATCAAAGCCAGAAGGACGGCATCACCTCCTACACATTCTCGAGCTCCTAGGAGCAGGTGCTTTCATGTACCTGAACAGTTTGAAATATTAGGAATACAACGAATTAGGAGTTGCAATGCCCAAACACAAGCTAAAACAAAACATACCAAGAATGGGAGTATACCATTTACTATAATGCTAACAACTGAGACTTGTGATCAATGCCATTGAAGATGAATGTCCCAGTCATTGGAACAAACTGTTTCGTGATGAGCTGTAGAGAAAGGGAAAAATAAGTAAATAGATAAATTAGCACAACTCTCTTTCATGACAAAAGTGGGGACTCAATCACAGGTCCCCCATCTTTTCCAAGATTCACCATTCTAGTTGTCGTTAGAACATACACTGTATCTCAGTAATAAAATAACCAATATCCAATACTAATTGAAAACCCATAAAATGCAATTCCTACTTGTATAGGCTTGAAGTGAGAACTTGCTAAAATTATTGTTATCATCTTTATAATAGAATTGGGCCCCAAGGGTCTACTTTTGGTTTTGGGTTTCTTGGCAGGATTCATTATGTTTAGTGTAAATTGAGGACACACCACATGAGATCCCCTTATAATGGCACAACACTTCAACATCTCCGATGTTCACATGCGGAGCAAGCTCCTTCATTTTCAGATCTCTCCATCTGATCTCCTCCACCGTCTATGCAAGTCTCCCCTTTAGCATGTAGATATTTCTCTCGGTGCGTGTGTATATTTCCTCAATTTATTTTAGGTGAGTTCATAGTGTAGGGTGTGGTGAAGAAGTTTAATGTGTAAATACGGATTTGCCTACCATATTGACTTTTTTTCCCCCCTTTAACCCCTTATACCCCAAATGCCGCCAGCAAGATTCCAAACCCTAGATTTATGATACCAACCACCACAAGTCTACTAGCTGAGCTAGTACCCCATCGGCACAAGTTTGAAACAACCTGGAACATGCAAGTGTATGGTAGGCATTGATTTTATATGCATCATTCTTAGAGTGCATATCTATGGTAAGCAATGAATTACAAGTGTATTATGTTATTGCCTAGCATGATCCAGAGTGCATTATGTGATTTGCCTATCATACTGGCACAAATTTAAAACAACCTGAATGAATGGTGGGTACTAGTTTAAAGTACTACTTGAAATAGAAACTCGCGCTAGGTGGGATAAAGGTATTTCTCTATTAATATTACGAAGCGAGCGAGGGCCCACCATGGGTGCAACACAAGCTAGCGCCCATGACGAGCGGTCCTTAAACAGTCACAGAGACTATTATAGTTTGCGAGTTATTTTACACTTTTGCCTACCACACTAACATGGTAGGCATAAGATAAAACAATGTATTTGGTAGGCAATGATTTTTTATGCATTTTAGAGTGCATATCTATGGTAGGCAATGAATTACAAGTGTATTATGTGTCTACAATGATCCAGAGTGCAGTATATAATTTTTCTACCATACTGACACATGTTTAACACAATTGAAACCCGCGCCAAGTGGGATAAACAAATTTCTCTATTAACAACACGAAGCAAGGACCCACCTTGGGTGCGACACAAGCCAACCGCTAGGCCGGCCAGCACCCATTGTCCCAGTTTAGTGATCCTTAAACACTCACAAATATTGTTTATAGTCTGTGAGTTATTTTACACCTTTGCCCACCATACTAACATGATAGGCACAAGATAAAAACAACCATAAACTTGCAAATACATGGTAGGCAGGGATTTTTTTTAATGCATCTTAGAGTGCATATCTATTGTAGGCAATGAATTATAATGGTATTATGTGAGTGTCTACCATGATTCAAAGTGCATTCACTGCTAGATGTAGTGAAGAAGTTTAATGTGTAAACACAAATTTTTCTACATGTGTACCTGGAACATGCAAGTATATGGTAGGCATTGATTTTATATGCATCATAAAGTGCATATTTATGGTAAAGAATGAATAATATGTGTATTATGCAAGTGTCTACCATGATCCAGAGTGCATTCAATGTACCATACTCGGACGGGTTTGAAACAACCTAAAACATGCGAGTATATGCGAACAGTGTTTGCTAAGGGAGCACATGCTTGGGTCCTTATTTTACAACAAAATGTTATTGGATCCGGCTGGTCAGCAAAACTCACCCTTTCTTGTCACCAAAATCTCACTGCCCTTTATTATAATTAATAAAGTAAATTAACCATCAACTGACATAGGGCTACTTAAGGATATAAGAACAAAATGTGCACGCATTCTAATAAAAATCCATTGATATTTTAGTGAATTAAATTGTGAATAGTTCCAAATGCTTCAGTGGGATCCACAACGTCGCATTTTCAAAACCAATTAATTTTCTCAAAATAAGGGAAAGAAACTACATGGTCATTTTTAATAACATACTATTATCCGAGTTTTACTTTAAAAAATGTGCACTTGAGCATGCTAGTTCATATATATATAAGCAGACCTTGATTGCCTCCTGTGATGCAATTCCCCCAATGAAAGCAGCCACTGCATGTAGTTCAGCACCACCATATCGGTACATTTCGTTGATTAAGTCATCAGATAAAGTTGACCCATTGCAACCTAAGTCATTTAGTATTGCAATAGCCATAGTCTTCAATCGAGATATATCTTCATCCATCTCTCTGTATGTCAAACTAAAGAACTGAGAACTTTAGCCTGTTTCATATAATAAAAAAAGCCCTTTAAATAAATGAGAAGAAATAGCGTTTTTGGCAACTGTCAGGCTTTACCCATCAAGTAGACCAGGAAATTTGTTGTAATTAGCAGCAAAACGGTCAACTGCTCTGAGTAGAATATAAAACCCAACTGCATAACTGCCAAAAATAGAAAAATGCAAGCTCAATGAATTGCGAAATAAACAAGCCATGTGAACTGCTTGTCACTTAATAACAAGGATATGAACTAAAAGAGTTTTACCAATAATCTCCATGTCAAGCACACATGCAGCCACACAAGATAGGTAGTAAGTGGTGAGTGAGTGAGTGAGTGAGTAGAGTGTGATTTTTCTGTCGAGATGTTGTCGTGAACAGTGTTAGTGAATCATGAATCGTACAGTAAATCGGAATGGGTAAGATTTTGATTTAATCGTAAATCGTAAGATTCATAATATTATAAGTATATGTTTTAAATTAATAAATATTCATAATTTATACCCAAATAAAATAATCAAATATGTAAGAGTGCATTTTCAATGAATTTGTAAGTTTTTAATAATATAAAATGTCTTTTGTGGAGATTTGTAAGTGGAAAAGCATGGGTTTTGTCGCCTATGACTTATCATTATGTGTTTTAAAACATAAAAAGACTTGGTCATAATGAATATTTCTCAACATTAATCTTTAGAAGCTCATGTCATGGGCCTCATTTTATATGTCAAATTTAAAATATATACCCACAATGATTTAGGCCACCATTTGGTAAGGCCCACTATATATACTATTTAGGTAACTATATTACTATGAACTAAATTTAACATAAACTTTGATTATTTTATTTACCCTTCATTATAATATGTATTTTGAATTAATTTGTGTTGATTATTATATAAACCTAATCAGTCCTCCACATGTCAACACGCGTAGCTACATGTTCAAAGCAAGCCATTAAAATTTCTCTCTCTAGAGAAGTGGAAACACTTGAATGCAGTGACATAACATCACCATTAATAACACAACACACAACACCATGAATGAAGTGACATAACATCACCATTAAAAACACATCACACAACACCATTTTTAAAGTCTCCACCTTCACTTTTTCTCTCATCTTTAAAGTCTCCACCTTCACTTTCATTTCTTCCTCTTTCACTCTCCCATCTCTCCCCAACACCACTTTTTCTCACTCTGTATCACTCTTTGTTTTCTCTGATGGCTTCAAAACCAGCTAAAGAAGCAACATAACAACCCCTCAACAAAACAAGGTGACGGGTCGTGAAAGAACAAGGGACAACAACAGATTGTTCCAAAGCCTACTTAATTACCAAAGTTAATGGGCTTGAAAAGATGGACAACACCTTCATTCAATGAAAATATTTTCTTGCTTGTTAAAAGGGTGTCATCTTTTCTTGCTTGTTAAAAGGGTGTCAGGTTATAGTTAGGGTTGTCAATGGATGGGTTTTATCTATGTTCTATCTAATCTTAATGACCTTTCCTTTTACTAACCACTCTACCATCAATATTGCCCCCATTTAACCACTGGGATTTTCTTTGTTACTAAAAAGAGCATGAGAGCACTAAGGGAGAAAATTATAGGGCATATACATGTATGCCCTAAAGCACAAACACTACAAAAGCCCCAAAGTGTTCGTGGACACTGTTGGACGCCAACACTCCTCAGATACGTGTTGAACACTTGGTCAACATGCCAAGAATGTTTGTCTAGGTTGGACACTAGTCGAACACTGCTAGACACTTTGTTTAAAAGATGTTACCCCACGCACATTCTCTATTTTCTCCCTGGTTGATCATAATGGGCATTTTTCAAATAATCTATGCAGCTTCAACATCTCCTAGTCAACGTAATTAAAAAAAAAGAATTGCCTATTCTTCCGTATCTCATATGGGTTTCACAATTATAGGAATTAGTTCCATAACGGATAGAGGACTCAACGGGGCCATTTTGCAAATGATTTCTCATGGATTTATCGGTGCTACACTTTTTTTCTTAGCAGGAACGAGTTACGATAGAATACGTCTTGTTTATCTCGACGAAATGGGGGGAATAGCTATCCCGATGCCAAAAAATTTTACACTGTTCAGTAGTTTCTCAATGGCTTTTCTTGCATTGCCGAGAATGAGCGGTTTTGTTGCGGAATTGATAGTATTTTTTAGTATAATAACTAGTCAAAAATTCTTTTTAATGCCAAAAATATTAATTACGTTTGTAACGGCAATTGGAATGATATTAACTCCTATTTATTTATTATCGATGTTACGCCAGATTTTCTATGGATACAAGCAATTTAATGTTCCAATATCAAATTTATTAGATTATGGACCACGAGAATTATTTGTTTCGATCTGTATCATTCTACCCGTAATAGGTATTGGTATTGATCCGGATTTTGTTTTTGCACTATCAGTTGACAAGGTAGAAGCTATTTTATCTAATTATTTTTATAGATAGTTTTCATCAATAATACATACAATAAAATAAAAAATGCAAAATAAATTTAATAAAACACACACACACAATAAGATAATAAGAAAATTCTAATAAATTTTTTTATTTTAATTAGATAATTAGGAGTTTTTGAGAACCATAAACATAAAATAGTTATTCACAAGGTTCTCAAAAACTCCTACAATTTCAAAAGGAGGGTGCAACTGAAATATGCAAAATTGAAGGTTGAAGCAAATACAGTAAGATTTCAATTTATGACATGAGTTATGTTGATTATTTGAATATTTTGGACTTAACCTTTACCGTAATATGATTCTAAACAATGTGTATTTTGGTTAAAGCCTTATATATATTTAACAATTTTTAATATATCATTATTATATTATTGCAGTGTTTGTGTCCTACTTTTTTAGATTCATCGTATATGTGACCGTGTTCGTGCTTCCTAGCATGTATGGATCAGGCTCAATTGACAAATGAACCTACCAAGAGGTCTCCAAATCACATGACTGGATAGGTATACAATTCAAGACAAGTGTGCACAATGTAAAAATAGGTATTAATTGGAAGATATGGTATAAATAGGTTAAAAATATATCAGGGAGGGAAAGAACACATGGAATCTTCTGATTCCACTCATTATGTATACAGGAAGGACTCATATAACACACTCATGAGTACTCAAACCCTTCAATCAATGTGTAGCAACAAAGACATTTGTTGGTGTACGGAATTGCTAAAATATCACATGTTCTTTTCTTTTTTTTTCCGTCTATAAACTTCATTGTGATAGTCATATGTTTTTTTAACACAATGTAGCATATTTATAAATCAATGTGCTGCATGCATATTACTATCTTGTCATAATATACTCAAAATGTAGAAATAGAACCTTCAAAACACAAGCGTAAATGTCAATGATCTAAGAGTTGCATCCATTATAGTGTTCAAATTGTGTCGGCATGTCCAAAATGCATAGACACGTGATTTAGTTTATTTCATTTTTAATTTTACTTTTTAGCGGGCCTAGACATTTTGAAACATGACTTCTATGAAGTACCGTTGGTACTAATTTTCAATAAATCCTAACTGCGTCAGATGCCGACACTTTTTGCATCAGTCATCAAGAGACGATGAATGGACTCTATATCAGTAGAAGTGGAATAATACCTGTAATCTTCATCAGTCAAATACTTCTGCAACTCTGATAACAAGGGAGAATTAAACTCTTCCTCGATGAGGCGGTATCTGCAAACCTGCATAAGAATCATTTGCCATAAGTATCTTTTTAAATGACAGAGACATTACGTGAGATATTTTAACTTAACCCTTTCATGCTTTACTTATACTCTATATACTGGGTTAATTTCTCTTTGATCTCCAAACTTCTCTCTATTTTTGGCTTGTGCACTGATAACACGAGCAAGGAAGTCATTTAATAATTGCTTCATTGAGGTGCAGTGCTAATGCTTATATAATAGGACTAAACTAAGCTTGCTACCTGGTAGCATACCTTAAGATACTAAATCACGATATTTTGAAGTAAACCATATGAGAAAGTGAATTGAAAAAGGAAGCAATGCTGAGTATTCCTTTGAACTTTAATCTTTGACATGCAACTTCTTGTAATTGTCATCTATGGTAATGTGCACGTGATTTTATGCATTTCACTCGTTTTGTATGGTCTGACAAATTTATTGCCCGAGTTGTAGATGCTAAAAAATACAGTTGCATAAATAACCTTTAGTTTTTTTTTCCTTTTTTGCACATGAGCCGTTGACTTTTATAAATGAAACAGACAGGTGATTTCACAATCTTGAAGATTTCGGCTAAAGCTTTTTGACAGGCATTAATTTTGCGAAAGTGGATAGGTGGTCAAAGGGTTATTGTAACATTTATTTATTCATATATGTACAGTCAAGGACCTAAGGTTATACTTGCAATTTTGAAGCTTTAAAATAAAGCATCCTAATAAAAGAGGAAAATTTTGGGAACTTTCTAAACTGATGTCTAATGAAGACATTTTACTGTAGAAAACCTCGTCTCTTTATAACAATAGTAATATATAATACAGATGAGTGCAAGACAAGTTCTCCGGAGATCACTCAAACCTATTACTATTTTCAACCTAGCATAATTAACTCAAGAATCCAGGAAGCACCGATAATTCCGAAAATCCACCACACCTGTATCAGAAATCAAATGTATTGTATATCAATATTGCTTTGGTACGTGTCTGATATGGTATTTGGAGTACCTGGTAGTCAATGGTCAGGATACGGCAATGATAATATTTGCCAGGACACCCTTTTTTATGCAGGTGCAAACAAGGGGAGAGTGAGGTGCAAATTTGGCTTTGATGTTACTGGGGCATCCTTGTTCATCCTCATTTTGTGAGCATAATTGGAGTACTTATAGTAAGACCTAGCAATTGAAAATGAATTAAACTGCCCCACAACGAGCTAAAGATTTTCTTCATCTTTTGTCAAGAAGATATAAAGTATAAAAAAGGAGACCACGATGCGGGATCTCGGAGGAGACGCATTTAATTCATTGGATGGTAGTGGCATACTTGAGATTGCAAATTTTATTTTAATTTTTTTTATCAGTAAAACAACAAAGATATTATTTAAGGGAAATCTTATCTACACCGATCGGTTATTGAGGGAATTCGTGAATACTTGGGTGCTCTCATCAACCAACATCTTTTCATCTACGATTTTGAAACTACCAAGGGTATCAAAATTTTCATCTGGTGGTTTTGTAAAATTCCAACAATATTTAACTATAATAAATTCCTAAAATAAAAGAGTTTACAATTTTTATCCAAAATCAAATGTCAATATCTAATTTCTTCTTCCACATTTTCACTCCTATTGTTTTAATATCTTCTCCAAAACTCTAATCAACCGATTAGTATGCTCCTCCATTGTTTGGTATCAATCGAGCCAATCGTGACCAAGATAGTGTTTGTTTCTATGTTAAAGACCATGGGTTAAAAAATATGTTTTGAAGGTCTAATTTATCCTCTCCCAGAGTATACTCTTAGCATACCTTTTCTAAAATCATCTTTATGAAGAAATAAAAAAAATGATTTATATCGTTAATGGTTTAATTGTATATAGATGAATCATATTTTGGGAATGTTATAACCTCCCCCAGTCATAAAGTCTATGCTAAAAACAACTAAGTCCATGTTTGATTTCATCTTTTTAACAAACTGAGGCTATGAACTCGTTAGAGGATATGAAAAGATGGGAGTTGCCCAAAGAAGTGGGGAGAGAAAAAACGTCGGTGAAGATTAGAGGTTGGTCACTGAATGGGTCTCTTGCAAAATGACTTCAATGCCCATATATATTAACTTCCCTCATCATGAAACAAAAAATTTAAGAAAAATGTTATTGGATTCCCTAATAAACCGCTGGTTGCCGATAAGATTTCCCTTCCCTTATTTAATTATAACCACACAAATTGACGGGCGAAGAAGTGAAGGAAGAAAAAAAAAACCACTACCATGCATCAAGAAGAGCTAAATATGGGTTAGTTGTCGATAAACCGCTAATATGCAACAAAGATATTATTGGATTCCCTAATAAACCGCTGGTTGCCAATAAGATTTTCCTTATTTTTCGGACAGATTTGCGCAACTTTAGTAAAATGACCATAACTTGCTCATTTCAAAATATTTTCAAGTGATTCGAGTTGTGTTTATTAGAAAACTCATAGTACTACAACTTTTGTGATTCGATCATCTTGAGAATCGGTCTCAATCGAGCACATAAGTTGGTCGAAAGTCAATAACACTATTCTGTTTTTATTTTTTGGACAGATTTGCGCACTTTAGTAAAATGACCATAACTTGTTCATTTCAAAACATTTTTAAGCGATTCAAGTTGTGTTTATTAGATAACTCAAGAGCACTGCAACTTTTGTGTTACTATCTCGTTTTCATTGCAAGACAGATTTGCACGACTTTAGTAAAATGATCATAATTTGCTCATTTCAAAACATTTTCAAGTGATTAAAGTTGTGTTTATTAGATAACTCATAGTACTACAATTTTCGTGTTTTGATGAGCTTAAGAATTGGTCTCAATTGAGGATTTAAATTAGTCGAAAGTTATCATGTTTTGCTTTTTTTGTTTTGAGTTTGGGTTTCTCTGTTATGCATATTTATTGGTGGTGCGAGAAAGTTAAAAAAAAAAACACACACACACATTGGTGGTGTGAGAGAGAGGATATGGTGGTGCGGTGTAGTCGCTGCCTTATGTAAAATAGCATGCCAAGTAAACATACAAGAAGAAAATTGTATATCGTTTAAAATACCTCAAGAATTACCCCACAACCACAGGTTGAACTTAGTATCTATCATCAAAAGACTTGTGCACATCTCTCATCTCTGAACCTATTATTTCTCTCTCTGCACAATAGCATGAAGAATTCATCCCCTTGCTCATCTACCAATAGGAGAGAGATTCAAACTTGTAGTGTTGGATTTAGAGAACATTTCAGCCCAGCACAAGAGAAGGCATTAATTTGGAACTCTACATGAGCTTTCAACCACAAACGTGAAGGGACATGTGAGCATGTCCTGCTAAATGGATTAGTCATGGTTACCACAAAGCAAAAAGGTGATTGGGAAGCAATGTGCCTCTTTTATGTAAGTTGTCAATTATGAGATTCTGCATAGAAGACTGGCCATTAAAGGAAACAAGCTCTTGGAAGAGTTTCCGTACTCCAGAGTCCAGACAACATTCTGCATATTACCCTCTCTAAAAATCAGGTGACGGGTAACAAGGAGGAGCTATGTTTTCATACCATTCGTTTATTGAAAATTTAGAATCTTTACCTTTCCATAACCATTGATCTGGGTCATCAGACTGGACACCTGGTCAATCTTTCAAGTTTCTTCTTAAATGGAGGTTTCAGCTAGAATTGCCTTGAGGTCAGACATAGCTTAGATGTTTGGAAAATAAGGCCCCGAGAGTTTTATCACCGACACACCTATGGTTCCAGAATTGCACTCGGGCTCCATTGTGAACTTCAAAGGAAATAAAGTTCTGAAGATCTTTCAGCAACATAATACCTTTCCAAAGAATCAACCATAGGAATGAGAAGGCAAACCAATACAGAGGAGCACCATACTTAGCAGCAATTACCTACCTCCATAAGGATTCAGGTTCAGACCCAAACCTCCAAATCCACTTCAAAAGCAATGCCTTATTGAACTCCTTCATTCTTCTGATTCCAGGACCACCCAACTTCTTAGATTGCCGGACTTCTTTTTGGTTGAGGAGGTGGATTTTCTTTGAAGACGAGGAGGTACCCCCTTATGAGGCAATTGAAGGTTGTATTGGCTCTCTCATTTCATGTTTTCATGATGCCTCTGTGGAAGGAAGACAAGTTCTTGATAGTGTCTTGATAGCTAATGAGGTTATATTGATTCAAGAATTTGTATCTTCTCTTCTGGGATTGATTTGCACTTTGAAATAGCATACAATCATGTGGCGTGGGATTTTCTTCATATGTTATGAAGAGAATGGGTTTTGGGAAGAGATGGTTGGGAATGTATTCGCATTTTCCTTTCAACAGTGAATATTTCCATCCTTGTAGGAGGGTCTCTGATGAGGTTTTTTAAGTCTCAAAGGGGGGTTAGACATGTTGATCCGCTATTCCCTTTTCTTTTCATCATAGTGGCGGAGGTTTTGAAGTAGGATGGTGGAGAGGGCTTGTGAATGTAATTTTCTCAAGGGGTTCAAAGTTAGTAGGGATGCACCGGAGGTGTGCCACCTTCAATTTGCAGATGACACTATTTTCTTTATTGACAATGACTTGGGTTAAGTTGAAATTCTTCTTGAAGTAAATGTTTGCAATTATCTTGTAGACCCCTCCAAAGAGACTAATAGACCAAAACTCATTTATATTACGAGCCCCTTCTACCTTAGGGATCAGAGGGATGAAGGTATGATGGACGCACTAATCAATGAATGAGGATTGATGGAACTCTTTGACAACTTCCATCATATCGTCCCTTATAAAGTGTCAACACCTTTTGTAGAACCATGTAGGGAACCCACCCGAAACCGGTGCTTTAGAGCTATCACAACTCTTCAAAGCTTCCCAAATCTCTTCTTCACTAAACCCAATTTCCAACATATTATTTTGCTCTTGATTAATAGAGCAAAAGGATATACCATCTATGCATAGAGAACCTCATAGAGCTTCTTAAAGTCAACAACGGCGATAAGAGACGATGGTGGTTCTCATGGCAGTGGCGGTAGGTGAACTAGGTGGCTTGTGGGATGTGTTGACGAGCTTGGGGAAAGTGTTGCAATCATATCTAAACCAGATACGAATGAGAGATGGACCAGGTTTTCTTGTTCACATTTGAAGCCTCAGCCTAAAAACTGGTTGTAGCCAGCCCATTTTTAGCCCATTTGCAGTCTAATTGCAGTAAAAAGATGTTGCAATCCACTCTATAATAAGATTCTCGATGTAATATTTGATTAATTTCATAAAAACAAAATAAAACATTTTTAAGTTTTGATAAATTTCACACTTTTTATATTATTTTTTGGAGAAAACATATCATGTTTTGATCAATATGTAATTAACATTAATCTTGATTTTTCATAGCTTAGTTCAATGATTTTTATGCTTTTGGAATACCAATAGTGATTATACTTGTAGATTTTTACCAACAATTTTTCTAACGAATGTTCAATGTTCTCATGTTTCTATTTTTTCAAGATTATTGATTTTTAATGATTTAGTGGATGTTTGCAAGTTACTTGACACTTATGTGGTGTCATTTCGCTATGTTATGCAACTTTATTATATTTTCATTTCGATTCTAGGTAGTTGTCACTTTTTGTATATATTTGCTTATGATACTTATCAAAACGATGATGTATACTACTATGCTGATATTTTCAATTTATTATAAAAATATCTTTAAAAAATATTTTGATTCTAGGTAGTTGTCACTTTTTGTACATATTTGCTTATGATACTTATCAAAATGATGATGTATACTACTATGCTAATAAATTTCAATTTATTATTAAAAAATCTTTACAAAAATGTTACGACCGCCTCAGTGAAGTGAGGCGTTTTCAGGCCTGTCCGCCTTGCCTTCGCCTCAACGCCTTAACTACAATGGTTACAAGTGACATGGTAAGTCTATATGCAAGCAATTCCAGCCGGAGAATAGATTTCATAGTTGAACTGTTCTAGTTGAATTGATTAGATTTGAGGAAGATTCGAATAAGAGAAAGAACAGAAGAATAAAATTGATTGAAGAAGATAGCCACATTCGCTCCATCCAAGTGATACGCAAAGGCCAACACTGCTTCCATCATCAACAACCGTGTCGTCACCGTCTAGAATCAATGACCAACCCACTAATCCAATGCAAGCTTTATGACCTGTTAAGAGTTTTTTTGTTGAAACAATCATGTTTCAACCTACCAGATTGTGTGTTTGTTTCAAATCATGTTTTGAATAAGACAAGATTTATTCTTATTTACATACAGGTTCATGGTCCCCGCTCCTTTTAGAATATCTCCCAGCATTTTTAGAAATTTTCAAACACCTCTTCAGAAATTGCAGAACAACCCTGGTTCAGGAACAATGTTATGTACATCATAGCAGCAGTAAGGGCGCCCCGGCAATAGTAAAAAGAATAAAAAAATGAGTGGCCCTTACTATCTCCCATACCCATATCCATACCAATACAGCCTAAACCCATATCCTGTGGTGTCCTATAATAATTTACACCTATTTTTATCCTACACCACAATACACTTGTTCCCCAATCTGAACCAGTTTCCCCTACAACATCACCACCTCCCCCATTCCCACTGGCCAATTATACACACCCCTATTTTTTCCTTTATGGCACGAGTTGTGCAGTTAATGATAGATTTTTGTCAATATAGCATGCAAGAAATACCAAGATATTGGACAATGGGATGCGAATGCAAGAGAAATATTGAAGACGAACTTGAAATCTGAGAAAAATATAAGACAAGCCATATTGTTTGTCAGAGTCCCTCTAGCTTTTTGAGGAATTTAAGGTACCATCACACATACTTGATTTATGAAATGTGGGCCATTTAACTTTTGTGATATCTTTCCTCATTTTTTTGCCAAGATAATGATGTTTCTATAGAGCAACAGCAATGAGCGACTATGTCAATATTGACCCATATTGGGAATATTTTGTGGCACGAGCTTATGCGCATGAGTCTGTTCAACATATTTGTTCCGGATTACTATTTTTTGGATCACCTTGCAACTTTTTTGAGTTGGTGCTATCTATGGAAAGTGTGTATTGTGACAAGGTTTTAGGCCAAATACTTTGCGTGCACTTGCATTATGTTTTGTAAATGGTTGCTTTTGTTCGTTAGACTTCTTCTACTCCAAGCTCATCCTCAAGCTTTTTCAACACGAGAAGGGTGATGTAACGTAGGATTTAATTTATTTAATATAGTTTAGTTGTTGGGTTGGGTCTTAGTAAGCAGACCCATTAAATAATTGAAGATTACGGCTCCAATAGAACTTAGGGTTAGGTTTAGTTATAAAAAGGGCATGTAGGCCATTGCTTGTAGCCTTGTAATTTGTTGAATGACGAATATGAATTGAATTATTTAGTTATCTTTATTTTTTATAGTTTTCTTTTTATTAGTTTAGTTGTAGATTGCATGGAATGACCGAGAGTAGAACTTCTCCCATCAATATTAAAGCCTTGATAAGTCATGAATATGTCTCCTTATACTAACAAGTGCTTAAAAGTATTTATTATTCCCACCTTCCCTCACCCCTTGTTACCTTGACCTATCCCTCCACTTCAATTCTATGTAACCAACCTATACACTCTTTGAGGCACGTTCCCTTTTTCAACTTCACCGAAATTGCCATCGTGTCTATCCAACCCATCAATCTCCTAATCTCCTTCAATAGAGACTCTTATTTAAATTACAAGTCTCTGTTGTGAATCCTACTCCACTCTCAACCAGACTGAGGTTCTTCACTTTAGCTCAAAATCAGAACTGGCTGATCCAATACTCTCACAAGAAACCAACCATTGCTCCAAAAGGTCCATTATGCCTTATTATTCAGACCACACCATGTCCCATTTGAACGACAACTTCTTCTTAGCATCTCTACCCCCTGGATTACGATGGGGTATGATCCGATACTTCCCTAGGTAATACCGATGCCACCACATTCTCCAGAAACAAAGAATCAATCAAGCTTACACAACACTGGGATATCCCTATCGTTTTAACACGTAACAGGGCCCCGTTACTAGGAATTACCATCAATTCGAGATCATGGATACAATATGAAAAGTCTCTCATACTCCTTGTGTTTCCTTTCTTCTCATGGGAGAACCAGATGACATTGAATTCACTCCCAATAACCTATGGACAGTCCTACAAACCCCTAATGTCCCTCAACTCTTGCCAAAATTCCCCTGTTACATGACAATCATAGGGGATATACACCCCCTGTCACCAACCACCGGAATTGGTTCACTACATTGTGTCACACAAAGAAAATAGAGTATGCCCCTTCGAGATGATCCTCCACCGTAACCTTTTGCTTACCCCTAACTGCTATCATCCCACCAGATCTTTCCCATGATTCCACCGAAGTCCACCCCAGATTGCCCCTGCCCCAAGATCTCATAACTGAGCAATAGGAGTTACAGCAAATACATGGCTAACATATAAAAGATTAGGATAGTTAAACAGTCATCATAAGGGACATCTTTACGAAATCAATACCCAAAGCCAAACGAGAACCTTGATATCAATGCAGACCTTCTATGAATCGCTCTTATTATTACGAGTTACTCTAGAGTTTTTGTCCTCCCAAATATCTAGAATGAAGCAATTCGAATCCATTCTAAACCCAATCACCTATGAAGTTAAACTACCATTGAATCATGCACTGAATCTCTTCACTCTCAATAATGCAGAGACAAACCTTATGCATTTCCCCTCCCCTTTTGGTATCAAGATTTTCTGCAAGAAAGAAGTTCCCCCTAGCATAAATTTATTTGTCTGGGCAATGGGTCAAGGCAAGGTCCTGATAATCTAGCTAGCTATAGGTGTGCCCTGTGCCAAATACTCAGAACCATAGAGCATACTTCCTTCTCTTGCTCATTCTCTAAGAGCCTTTAGTCCTCTGTTTGCAATGAAGCTAACTGCTAACCACCTATTGCTTGCAACCTGTTCCAATGGGTGGCGGCCTGGAAAAGAAACGACCTCACAGTAATGGGGAATTGGCTTTGGGCAAGAGTCTTACTAGCGACCATTTGGGTTATATGGAAAGAAACAAATGGCAGAATTTTTAAAGAAAACAAAAGACATTCCTCACCTCACAAACTCAATCAAGTCCTTAGTTTGGCAATGAGGTATCACTTGGGGATCATCCCAGACCAACCTTATCACGTGTATCTTTAGTTGGGATAGCATTTTTTACTTGTAAATTTTTTTCGAGGTTGTCTCTTGCTAGCTGACCATCTCAGTCACTAGCTGCTTGTATTTGTTTTTCCCTCCTTTTTGGTTTTCAATGAATTTTCCCTGCTTTTATTGATAATAACAAATAACTAAATTTTTTGAATCGTGCACTGATTTCATGAAGATGCAAATGGTTTAACTCCCCCACATTGCTGCACTACATAGGAGAAAGGCTACAAAAGAGGACATGATTGATTGAATCTTGGTACTTCAAGGCATACTTTTCAGTTAATAAATAAATAAATCAGTGTTTAATATGGACAGACGAAGTGAAGTGTGATGTGGTTTAGCCATTGACATATACTCTGCTCACCTCTCTCACAAACCATATTACTCGAGAAGCTACAAAACAAGCAGAGAAGAGTATGTCATCTCCCTCTCACTCTCATTTCTCTCTTTCTCCTTTCTACCTAGTTCTCTCTTATCTCTCTCAATGCTCGTCGCAACCATCTCTCAAATTTTCAGGTCAAGGTTCAAGATTTTTTGCGGAAAATGCGGATAAGACTATTTAACACAAAATCAACAAGTTCAATTATTTATAATATGTACACCTTATAATTACCGCCGGGGGGGGGGGGGGGGGGGGGTGGGGGAGGCGGTGAGTTAGAATCACAAAAGGATGACTCTGAAACATGTACAGCTCATAAATACACTTCCTAAACTCCAGGAGGATATGACACCAAGTGAACAAGGAAGGTTTTAAACTCCAAAAGAAAAGAATAGTTCCCAGAACTTATGTGCCTGCCCTAATGTGCTTCAACTAGGCAAATCAAGGGTTCAGGATTTTGAGCCACTAAGTGTGCCTGCCATTGCCTTTAAGTACATAGCTTGGATGCAAAGTAATTCAAGTGTAATATGAGCTTTGCTTGTATTCTAAGTAATTCCTGTTAGAGGCTTACTTATTCTTAAAGCCAAAGTTATGTCTAGATTAGGCAGTTTTATTCTTCCAGATCAATTAAGGGGTAAATAGGTTTGTATTTCTGCAATTGTATTCATCCTGATATCAAGCAATCAAGTTTGTGTTACTTGTTTAGTTTTTATCAAGTTTCTAACAAAGTGACTCTTAGAATATAATATATAAATAATACAATCATGAATCAATACCATGTATCTAAATGGACTTATAATCACAATTAAAAATTGTCATAGTACACAATGAAACATAAATGGTAGTTCCAGATCAAATAACTTACTGTGAGCTTTCTTGCATTTCTACAGAAGCTTTTTATGATAGTTTTTGAAATTGCATCTTGTGCTCTACCTATTCGCTTGAGAATATTCCTAACACGTCGCTCAACAGCAAGGAAGTCTGCCTCAGCCTTTGCTTGGTATATCTTTTGCAAATTGATATAATATCTGCATTAGTGTCAACATTATAATTAATTAGGATCAATAGCAAGATAATGGCAACCTTGAATCATATAGCAGGTGTTACAGGTTGAGTAACTAACTCTGTTAAGGATGTCATGTCTGGTATTGATCCCTCAAGTGGTGCCTCTCCATCACCTTCATTTGCAATAAATTCCTTCAAGACATGAAAGAATTAATAAAGAATTTTATTTGCACTGAAGGTATTTGACCTTCAAATATATATAGAAGATATGAAGCAAAGGATATTTAAAGATAAGAGGATTTAGACTCCTTGTTCGATTTTGATCCTCAGATTTTTATTACAATAATTTCAACACAATTACAATTAGAAATCCACAAAAAAAAAAAAACCTACATCAGAAAGGAAACTAATGTTACGTTGAAGATATATATATAACCACCCACCTTTAAAGCTGCTACCATTATCCAGAAATCTGATGATGAAGAATCAACTTCAACGGAACCATCATTGATGATTTGGCGCAGATTAGAAGCTGAAAAATAAGTGATGATATTTTAAATTGCTGCAGAAGGTTGAAACTAATAAACAACATAACATGCCATATATACGGGGGAGAAATTATTTTTCAAAGATGAGATGGTGAGCCAGTGACAGCAGAAAGATCCGTCACATCATCACAATTCCTCAAATTACCCAAAATTCATTTTATAATGTGATCCTCAACTGTTCATTTTATATATAAATAAAAGATTTTAGTTTTCAAACAAAAATAAAAATGCAAACTGCTAAATGATACACTTACAAATGCCACGAGAAATGGAAATTTTGAAAGAGGCGTCAATAGCTTCTTTATAGTTATCTTCATCTAAAGCAATCATCCTAGCTTTAAGAAGATCCTGTGAAAATCAAGATTTTAAGTAATATGTTCTTTTAATAAAAAGGTCAGTTTTTTTCTATTCAAAAAAAAGAGTGCCAGAGCCAGTGAGGGAAGTGTAAACCTTAAACTCCCTTTTCTCTTCCCTTGTTGAAGGCAAAAATCCACCATGGAAATTGGCCCACTCTTCTGCCATCTTAACAAGGATAACAACATATGGAATGTGCTTATGCACAACAGGATCGCTGGAGTTTAAGTCAATTGATTCTGCAAAACTATGGTAATATAGTACAGGATCAGAACCAAAATATCAAAAAGAATTCAATTGCTCAAATAAGACATGACATTCTTTAGGAACAGAAATAATAAACATAAATTATATCACAAGAAAAGAATACCGAAAGGTTGCACCTTTTAAGCTCTGGCCAAGGATTATTTAATCGAAGATCGTCCAGGAAATGATCAGGTTTTGACTCAATCACTGTGTGTTCCTGCACAAAAAACCACTCTTAAAGCCCCATATTCATAGCTTCAAGTTCAAATCTAAAGATTCTTCATAGATGTGACTGTCAAAAAATGAATGACCAGGAAGTGCTCTGAAATGATGAAAATTAATGCATAATTAGAAGCAAAAGTCAGCAGACACAAACATTTCCACCTTAAGAGGCCATCTTTGACTGTAGTATCAAATATCTACCATATCTTTTGATAGTTAAAAGGACAATAGCAAGGCAAGTTAGGGTTGTTCACAGTTCAGTTCAGGCAAGTTCTGAATTTTTGCAACAATAACTGAACTATGAATCATGAAATTGATGCTCTCGGTTGGAATCCGGTTTTTTTTTTTTTTTTACAGAATAATGGAAAAATCAGAAATTGGCACAATAAATTTGGAAGATTTATCCCTTTCAAGGTTTTAAAAAAAACTTAATTTTTTTTTATGTAACTATATCTAAATATGATATTTATATAGGTAAAAGTAAAATACCTAACGCATTTGGTGGATGACAAAGATGAAGAGTGGTGTGAGTTGTCGAGTGAAGAAGATTATGGACTCGGAGAAAATTGACATGAATGTCTATCAACGTTTGAGTTATGACTTGAGAGTTATAATTATTAGTTGACTATGTGTTTAAGTTTTTGGACGCTTATGCCTCACTTATCTATTGAATTCTAACAAATAACTGAGGCGCCTCATCAATTTTTTGCCTCAGTTCCTTATTGTAATTTTTCAAACATTGTTAACAAATTTTATTTTATTTAAGATTTTTATTATTTTAAGTTAAGAATGTTAAGTGGACTTGACGTAGAAGAGATAGTTGCAAAAGATGGGATAGAAAGATTTTAACAAAACAAAAATATGCAAATCATTATACATTGTAATTGTTGGAATATTAAACCCACTCCAATTATCCATGGGCCTAAAATTGCTCATGTACTTATCCACGGTAGTACCGTGTGAATTTACGGTGTAGTTGTACGATTGGTACCTACCGATATAGTTATAATCCCACGACTCCGCTCTCGCTTCCGCTTGATATATGATTGGATTCACCTTCTCTACAAGTTCGAGCTTTTAGAGAGTTGACAATTTATCATGGTATCAGAGCCTTTGAGATTGAGATTCGAAGTTTGAAGTTAGGGTTTAGTATTCGAAGTTTGAAGTTTGGTTCTCACCGCCAGCCAGAAGAACTGCACAGTTCGACCCTCCCAGCCACCGATCGACCTTCCCAGGCGTCGATCGACCTTCCTAGGCGCCGATCGATTAGGCTATCCACCTGCTCGTGCTCGTCTCCTCCGTTCACATCCTTATCCTCAAAATGGGTCATTGATCCAGGTAAACCCAATGCGTGTCTTCTTTCCTCATCCTCAAAATGGGTCATTGATTCTGGTGCCACAGATCATATGACAGGTAATTCTAGTCTCTTTTCTTCTTTTTAGTCCTATGCTTCTACTTCTACCGTTACTTTAGCCGATGGGTCACCATCTTGTGTTCGTGGGTCTGGCACCATCAACCCTACCCCTCCGCTTTCTCTGTCGTCTGTCTTACATTTACCTAATTTATCCTTTAATTTGCTCTCTGTAAGCCAGCTCACTCGTAATCTTAACTGTTGTCTCATTTTTCCCTGATTATTGTTTATTTCAGGATCTTATGACGAAGAAGATTATTGGTAAAGGACATGAGTCTGGAGGCCTCTACATTCTTGATACATCGCTACCGAGTTCTATTGCTTGCTCCAGTGTCACGTCTCCTTTCGAGGCTCATTGTAGGTTGGGTCATCCATCTCTCCCTCTACTCAAAAAGCTTTGTCCTCAATATAATAAGGTGTCTTCATTAAATTGTGAGTCGTGTCAGTTTGCAAAACATCATCGTCTTAGTTCGAGTCCTAGAGTCAATAAACGTGCTACTGTTCCTTTTTAATTTGTTCATTCTGATGTTTGGGGTCCTTGTCCTATTTTGTCTAAACCTGGATTTAGGTATTTTGTTACATTTGTGGATGATTATTCTCGTGTAACTTGATTATATTTAATGAAAAGTCGTTCTAAGTTGTTTTATCTGTTTTGTGCTGAAATTAAAACTCAATTTAATGTTTCCATTCGTACTTTGCGAAGTGATAACGCCAAAGAATATACACCACCTTTATTTCAGTCTTATATGACTCAGAATGGCATACTTCATGAAACTTCTTGTGTTGATACCCCATCCCAAAATGGTGTGGCAGAACGTAAAAACAGACATCTTCTTGAAACTGCACGAGCTCTCTTATTTCAAATGCATGTTCCTAAACCTTTTTGGGCCGATGCAGTGTCTACAACATGTTTTCTCATTAATCGCATGCCATCCTATATTCTTCATGGTGAGATCCCTTACAAAATCCTTTTTCCCAATAAGTCATTGTTTCCTGTTGACCCGAAGATATTTGGTAGCACTTGTTTAGTTCGGGATGTTCATCCGCATGTCACTAAATTAGATCCCAAGTCTTTGAAATGTGTCTTCCTTGGTTATTCTCGTCTTCAGAAAGGTTATCGGTGTTATTGTCCCAATCTTAACAAATATCTGGTCTCAATTGATGTTACCTTCCTGGAAGACACCTTATTTTCCGTCTTCGCCCATTCCCACTCGTCAGGGGGAGGATGATGATTTGTTGGTCTATTCTATCACATCCTCTGCACTTGTCTCGGCACCAGTACCTGTCTCGGAACCAACTCCTGTCAAGCCTCCTATTATTCAGGTTTACTCCAGGCGTCAACCTCTTGATTCATGTCCTGCACTTGCTCCTTCGTCATCAGATCCAGTCCCGAGCAATGATTTTCCTATTGCATTACGCAAAGGTAAACGCCAGTGCACTTATCCTATTTCGTCTTTTGTTTCTTATAATAACTTTTCGTCTTCCTCTAGTTCTTTTATTGCTTCCCTTGATTCTATCTCTATTCCTAAAACTGTTCGTGAAGCCATATCTCATCCTGGTTGGCATAATGCAATGATAGAGGAGATGAATGCTTTAGATGACAATGGTACTTGGGACTTGGTCGATTTACCTTCAGGGAAAAGGGCTATAGGTTGCAAATGGGTTTTCGCAGTTAAGGTCAATCCGGATGGGTCAGTTGCCCGATTGAAAGCCCGTCTTGTCGCTAAGGGCTATGCTCAAACCTATGGGGTGGATTACTCTGACACTTTCTCTCCTGTTGCAAAGTTGACATTTGTTCGGTTATTTATTTCCATGGCGGCTTCCCATCATTGGCCTTTACATCAACTTGATATCAAGAATGCTTTTCTTCATGGCGATCTTCAAGAGGAGGTGTATATGGAGCAACCTCCTGATTTTGTTGCTCAGGGGGAGTCAGGGCGAGTTTGTCGTCTTCGAAAATCTTTATATGGTTTGAAACAGAGTCCCCGTGCTTGGTTTGGAAAGTTTAGTCATGCTGTTGAGAAATTTGGTATGATGAAAAGCAAGTCTGACCATTCTGTATTCTACAAACAATCCGCTGGTATCATTCTGTTAGTTGTGTATGTGGATGACATTGTAATTACTGGAAATGATACTAGAGGAATGTCATCTCTTAAATCTTTCATTCATACTCAGTTTCACACGAAGGATTTGGGGGTGTTAAAGTATTTCTTGGGAATTGAGGTCACTCGGAGTAAACAAGGTATCTTTCTATCTCAGAGAAAATATGTTCTTGACTTATTAACTGAGACAGGTAAATTGGGAGCAAAGACTTGTAGTGCTCCAATGACTCCAAATGAGCACCTTACAGGAGATGGGGAACCATTTGAAGATCCTGAAAAATATCGAAGGTTGGTTGGGAAGTTGAATTATCTTACCGTGACTCGTCCAGATATTGCATACTCAGTCAGTGTTGTCAGTCAGTTTATGTCATCCCCAACAATTCATCATTGGGCAGCATTAAAGCAAATTTTGTGTTACTTGAAAGGAGCACCAGGACGAGGTATCGTGTACGAAAATCATGGGCACACTCATATTGAATGTTTCTCAGATGCAGATTGGACAGATTCCAAAATGGATAGAAGATCCACTTCAGGTTATTGTATCTTTGTTGGAGGGAATTTGGTCTCATGGAAAAGTAAGAGCAAAATGTTGTGTCACGATCCAGTGTAAAGTCTGAATATAGGGCTATAGCATAGTTTGTGTGTGAGATAATGTGGATATATAAGCTCTTGACTGAAGTAGGACTTAAAACTACAGTACCAGCGAAATTGTGGTGTGATAACCAAGTTGTTCTTCATATTGCATCTAATCTTGTGTTTCATGAACGGACTAAGCACAATGAAATTGATTGTCATTTTATTCGTGAGAAAATTCAACAAGGCTCGATTTCTACAGGATATGTGAAAACTGGAGAACTAGGGGACATCTTCACGAAAGCTTTAAATGGGGTTCGGGTTGACTATCTTTGTAACAAGCTGGGCATGATTAACATTTATGCTCCAGCTTGAGGGGGAGTGTTACAGTGTGTGTGTATATAGCTGTCAATTAGGTTAATTGTAGAGATTCTAAATTGATATAGTTTCCTAGAATAGCTTCAATAGTTTGTATATAAATACATGCTATATTTTCAATGTAACATAAGAAAATACAATTCTCTTCACCTCTTGTAACATGGTATCAGAGCATTGGTCCTTGGAGGTCATGGGTTCGAGTCTCGTCCAGCGCAATCACTGCGAGAATTTTCAGTATTTTCCTCGCGCTTGCGCAGAGGGGAGTGTTAGAATATTAAACCCACTCCAATTATCCATAGGCCTAAAATTGCCCATGTACTTATCAACGGTAGTACCGTGTGAATTTACGGTGTAGTTGTACGATTGGTACCCACCGATATAGTTATAATCCCACGACTCCGCTCTCGCTTCCGCTTGATATATGATTGGATTCACCTTCTCTACAAGTTCGAGCTTTTAGAGAGTTAGCAATTTATCAGTAATGTTGTATTTTTTTTAATTGTCACAATTATTAAATATGAAATAAATGTTTTAATAATATTTTATCCACTTAATTTCACTTACATGGTTGTTGTTTTATACTTCACGTAAGTATATAAATATACCCCAAAAAAATTGCAACAAAAAATAGTTGACTATGAGAAATATTGGATAATTTCTAAGAAACCAAATTTAAAATAGAAAAAAAGCGTAGAAGAAAATAACTACCGTTAGTTAAAATGACTAAACCACCCAATTTTCATTTTCTTTTACACATTTTCTTTTAAAGACTTTTTATGAAACAATGACAATTGTTTGGACCATGAATCTATACCTGGAAGCTTGTAGCCAAGTTAGAAGTAGGGATTTTTACATTATCAAAGTGCCCTCATTTGCCTCATAAACTTAATTCATTGTCACCCCTGTCCCAAGAAACATGTCCAAATCTCGAAAATAAAATCTCGAGATCATGATATGTATTCTAAGGGAAGCATAATGACGGAAGTTATAATAAGTCCATCTTCCCCAACTTCATCTTCTCCCCTCTCCATAGAATTACCAGCCGTCACCCATACGTTCGCTCACCACAGACAACAACATCATTCTCCTCTTCATCAACTACCACTGCTATCTCAATCCATTGCCACCATCTAAACATGAAAGGTTTTTAATTTGTGAAGAATGTCCACTACAATGAGTTGAATCACCCAAAACACAACGTATGGTTCAAATCCTTCCATGAGTTCCGGTTATATATGGTTAAATGTGAATCCCTTCCATGAAATTTGATCAATTGGAGATTTTATGGAAACAAAACTAGAAAAACCACGAGGCATTTTCCTGAAAAACCAAATTCTTCAACACCCAACAACCTAAAATGCCATTAAGCCTCTTTAATACCCAACATGTCCTTATCTTGTAGAAACATAACATCAACAAGACAATGACATTAAAGAGATTACACAAATATGGACTATGGTGGCGGTGAGCTTTAGAGATGGGATGGCATCAAGATTAACCATTGGAGAGATGGAATAGATTAGGGGTGTAATTGAGTTTGCAAGGGTAGATTAAAGAAAAAAAAGATGATTTACTAATCGTGGTGGTGTGGTTGTTGTTGGTAGTGGGGTGAAAGAGGCGGAGGTGTTCATGATGAATGGAGAAGATGAAGGATTATTTTTTCTTCATGAAATCTGCACTTGTTTCTAGAGATATGTGTGACTACGAAAATAGGCGTACAAGCCACGTGAGAGCACTTTGGACATGTAAAAATAGCCCTAGGTGCCTAGGAATCGTCAATCTAAGGGATACGTCCAACTTGAATTAATTTAGAGGGTATATCTAATTCTGAATTAATAGAGGGATTATGTCTAAAATCCACCCTGAGGAGAAAGGAAAGAAAATCATCTGTAAACACCTAACACCTCCGTCAGGCCTTCCTCACTGCTCATCCTTCAATTCTCAGATATTTTGGCTTGAAATACTTTCAAAATGCATACCTAATTGACTACAGCAAAGCCCAACAGCCAACCAAAAGTTGATCCAAATGATGGCTGATTAAAATATATCATGGGTTTCCTATACTTGCTTCACCTCCTTACCAATCTAAATATGTTCTCCCAAACACAGAATATCATATTTGGGACATGAAAAGACAGCCTAGATACAATGTATAGAGCTTTCCTTTTCTTCTTTGGTTTTAAAAAACTAGTGGTTTGCACCTGCTTTCCACGTGTTCCTTACACATGATTGATGCCTATGAGAGATTTTTTATCAATTTATGAGCAAATCAGCATATCGACTTAAATCACGAAATAAATTTGTATATATAGGTATTTTCTACTTTTATTTTTTTACTATGATGTTCAAGGGAAGAAGGTTTTGTATTTCTCTATTTTTATGTATCTATTAATTTCCCCTTTACATGAAATTAGTAAGAATGTTAAAATAATTTGGATGGAATGTATCTAAAGGGAAGCTAACTGTGTGATTAAATCAAAAGCTTGGAGTTTCTAGAAAGTGTTTGAAATTTGAAGAGTGTAGGAAGACATGAGAAAGAAAATTAGGAGAAACTTTTCAATTGTAGACAACTTTAAAAAGACTTTATATTGTGGATATTCTTGAAAATCAAAACTTTTCAGGGAAATCAAAGCCTTAGATCTTGGAATCAATAGTATATCTCCTATTGTATGCACTAACTTACCCACTCAACCATTTATATCCTAGTAAAAAAATCTAAAGTTTTAAAACAAACCTACCGACAGTTGAAAATGGTGAGTTGCATAGTAAATTTACACATTAAAAAGCGAACCAAATTGGTCAATTTGATCAATTTTATGCAATCACGGGCTTAGAAATTATTTAAATATTTAATAACAGTTTGTGGGTCGGGCCAGTTAGGCCTTATAGTATTGGCGCACTACTAGGAAATTTGAGATTCATAATCCAGTACAAGAGCGTAATCCAAACGAGTCGTATGTCTCTAACAACAAAAAGTACGAAATGTGCATAAGAGAAGGCAACAAAGATGACCGAAAAAAGAGAAAACCAAAGCATTGAAGCCATGGAAGGCAAGAAGTTGCTAGAGAAAACGAATAAGTTGATTTGAAGGTGAAGATTTAAGAGTAGCTGCGGAAGAGCAACATGGAACAAGAAAAGGAGCAGCGTGCAAGAGACGAACAATGGGCCAGGTACAAGGAAGAGATGCAGCAATGGATGCAGAAGGAGTTCAAGCAGTTAGTTCAAGAAGAGTTGAAACAAAGCCAACTGTCCCGCCAACCACGACATTGTAGGAAGCAACCACCAGACCACCGGCGCCAACACACAGTGTAGATAAAATGCGCTTAGGCGTACGAGTTAGGCGCAAAAAAGGACAAAGGTGTGCCCCATTATAGTCTAGGCGGCGGCGCACCTGTCTTTAATAGGCGCTAAAAAGGCACGATTTTGCACAAAACGCGCATGGGCACTGTTTGGGTATTATTTGGGGGCATTATTTAGCATTATATGTAATTGTGAATTCTCACTGTTTTTATCTATGTAAGATATGAGTATCGGTATTCAACACAGATACAAAATATCAGACACATTGGCCATAAAAATAAAAGGACAATACGAGATATGCTAGGGAACACGCTTGTACATTTTAGTATTATTTAGTAATAAGTTTTGAACTATTAGTCATATTCATACACTTGTAGCTCAATATTACAACTCGTGTACTACTACTTGCCATAATATGCATGTGACATTAGTACATAATTAAATTTTTCAAAAATATGTGAATAAGCTTATGATTTAAGCATGGAGTGTCGAGTGGTAGTATTCGTAGTGTCGACACGCTTTCTTTTGGTATAAATAAAGTGTCGTTACATAGGTTTTGCCTGTTCATACACCTACTCCTAGCATTTAGGATAACATAGCTCCATAGATTATAAAATTGTTATTTATGGAGTATAGACTGATTTTTTAACTTTTTTTTAATGATGTAATTGACTGTTTGAAATTTAAGTTTGGAATCTTAGATGCAAGTTTTATGGTTGATAATGCTAATTTTTATATCTTGAAAAAATTGTTGTTTTCACTTATATAAAGTTGCATATTATATGTAAACTTTAAGAGTGAATGTGTCATTTATATTATTTTTAAGTGTTCTAATTGACATGTGACTAAAGTGTGTTATGCAACCAGTAGCAACTAACAGCAAGTCGCAACCAGTCGTCCACACCAACGCCTCCCCGAACATCCCTCCTCCAGCGCAGGTCACCTGCACCCTTCCCTCCCTACCTCCAATGACCACCTTTGTTGTGACGACCCCCCTCCCGCACTGTATCGATACTGTCCGCTTTGGGCTACCATCCGGCCCTCACGGCTTTAAAAGGCCTCGATACAATGGGGAGCTGACCCCGCACATATAAGGATCATCCTCCTCCCCTACCCAGGCGATATGGGACTATGATTCCCCTTGTAGCTCGTCCAACCTCTCTCGGCTTATTGGGCCTGTTGGGCTCCAACCCTCACCCTCACCTCAGGTCCGCCCACTTAGGGTCTCACAATCCACCCCCCTTAAGGCCCAGCGTCCTCGTTGGCCACACAGGCACAACGTCCACGTTGCCCGAGGGCCCACCTCCACGTGGCACACTTTCGGCTGGGTCAGGCTCTGATACCAAACTGTGACGACCCCCCTCCCGCACTGTACCGATATTGTCCGCTTCGGGCTACCATCCGGCCCTCACGTCTTTAAAAAGCCTCGATACGATGGGGAGCTGACCCCGCACATATAAGGATCATCCTCCTCCCCTACCCAGGCGATATGGGACTATGATTCCCATTGTAGCTCGTCCAACCTCTCTCGGCCTGTTGGGCTGCAACCCTCACCCTCACCTCAGGTCCGCCCACTTAGGGTCTCACATTTGTCCACATCAACCAATCTACCTACTTCAATAAGGGCAATACTTCCTTCCAATCACAGTGACGGGTGGGTTGGGAGGGTTTCTTCCCAATGGTGACTCGTCGTCAAACAACAACGTATCAACCCCCACCATCTCCACGTATCCACCGTAAGTCACTTTCCCTTAACACATATGCCATCACTTTGCCATTTCATCCAACAAGCCACAGGTGAAGCCATCCTTCGACTCCACACCAGGCACTTGGTTTAATCCTAACTTTCTACCCCCTACTAACTTCCTCATCCAATACGTCAACCAACTTTGCACCCCTCTCATCTACGACCTCTGCACATCCATACTTTTGACTCTCAGGAAGAGGGAAGTGGGTGTTTCGCGATGTTTCCAAAGCTCTTGTTGCAGATCCGACTGAGTATCCACAGGAACAGGTCAGACAATGGATAATCCATATCCACGGTGGCCTCCTCAGCAGGATCGGACGCCTCATTGGTCTCTATTGAGTTGAGGAAGGGGGACAACAAGGGGTGCACCGCTTCCATTTCGTCAACCTCCGTTAGGTGAATAGGGTGGCCCCTTTGAAGAGAATGAACAGTTAGGTATTACTTGCATTGATGGAAATCGCTATATACGATGGTTCAGAATTAAGGGATGTTTTTGTGGATATGTTCGTAGTAATCGATCGTATCCTTGAGTTTAAAAACACGAGGGGATCAAAAGCGGTCAAACTGGTGGTTATTAAGTTAAAAGGGTATGTTAATCTCAAGTGGCAAGAGTGTGAATCGCGCACTACCATTGGGTCTTACTCTCATCACGACATGGGAGAATTTGCGAGTTGATGCATGTTGGATTGTACCGTTGGACTATGAGCACGACCTATTTCGCAGATTTATGGTGATTGAACAAATGGACGAAACAGTTAATGAGTATGGTACCTAATCTCGCATATTGAATATGCGTGCAAAGCCACAAGAGTCAAAACATCATATTGTCTTCGTTTCTAACATGGTTTGGACCTTAGTCACATGAACCTCCTATCAGGGGTGACGCACCTCGCCCTGATACCTTGTTGTAACGGGTCAGGTGTGGATCCTTTCGCAATCCCCGCTCCTATTTATGGAATCTTGCTTCCAAAATTTTGGATCCCAGTTTTGATAATTTGGGATCAAATCCTTCACATATCTTCAATTGATGATTAGAACCTCGCGTCTAAAATTTTCCATCTCTTTTAACACTTTCTTTCATCACAATTTTAGATGGGTTTTTTTTTAACAATTAATACAATTTGAAACATTTTCATTTGATTTTTTTTATGTATTATTTCCATCTTATCCACATGTTATAAAAATACATACTTCCACAATCTTAGGTTTACAAACTTAATTATTTGTCTTAGGAATCTCTTATGCAAAAATAATTTAGTTGGTTTGAATTTGATGTTAAATCAATCTGAAATGAGAAACTCAAGTCAATATTTGAGTAAAGAGAAAATAATAAACGTAAATTGTAATATATTTATGCTTCAGGGGCACTAAAAATACTAAAACAAATATATGTTGGTATACACAGTATAGATGCTCCCAAACGTTTCGGATACTAACGAATTTCTAAGTTAAGCACTTCATCGCTCCTGCTCTCACTCTCATTCTCGTTCCCGCTCCATGCTTCGATGACTAAGGTTTAGACTCTCGCATCAAGTCTGTGTTGGCTTTAGAGGAGTTTGATACGCAGAAAATATGGCTAAGAGAGTGATCGGGACTGGCTGAAAAATCCTATAATTTGGACTGCATTGCCGCACCGCATTGTTTCAATTTCAATTTTTAGTTTAAGATTCATAATTTTTGGACAACCTTATGGCATGTGCTGCAAAATCCTATAATTTGGACTGGATTATTGCAACTTCTAACCATATACTCGATATTGACTCGTGAATATTCAACATAGGAACTATTTTTCGTTATCTATGAATGTGCAGCACGTGTAGTGATAATAATCTACCACCACTATAGTCAAAGCAATCGCGACTCACGGCATTTTTACATGAATTTGCCTCAAAGTGAGGCAATACGGTGTGGTGAATAAGACGTCCGCCTCACCGCCTCGGGCATATTTACATGGAAAAAGGGAATATTATTTATTTTCTTATATATTATACTTATATTTCAATTATTTTACATAACATTCTGATCCATACAAAAAATAGGTATAGATTGGAGCAAAATTTGGTTTTCATTAAGTACAATCAAAAGCTTAAGAATTGTTATGTCCATCATGATATGACTGATCATATTTCCTTGTTGATGAAAGCAATGAGTGGTTAATTGGGAAGATGCATGAGGAAATAAATGCAGATAATAAATTGGTATTTCCTGATGATACCTTGACTGGGTCAATATGCACAAGTTGTTGGAGTTCGTGAAGGATCATCACAACCATGTAGAAATTCTAAAAATAGTACAACTCTAGCAACTTACTCAAGAAGAGGCTCTATTGCACCTGCATCTACATCTACGCCATTTGATTGTTGGATTTAGAGGAAGACATTACTGATTTTGTAGATGATCAAAATTTTGAGGTGGATGCTGAAGGAATTGCATAAAATGATGATCAAGAATTGGGTTATGAAGAAGAGGATGAGTGAAATAATGAGAAATAAGAAGTTGGTGAACTAGTTACATTATGTTTGATGTTTTTGTTGTTGATTTCACCTTTTTAATGATTTAGTGGATGTTTGCACTTACTTGACACTTATGTGGTGCATCTTTTTGATACGTTGTGCAACTTTATTATGTTTCCATTTTGATTCTAGGTAGTTGCATGACTTTTTGTACATATTTGTCAAAATGATGTATGCTACTATGTTGACATGCTTCAAATTTTTTTAAATCTAAAAATTGTTAAGACCGCCTCGCGTCACTGAGGTGTGCACCTTAGGCGTTTTCTAGCCTGTCCGCCTCGCCTCCATCTCAATGCCTTAACTAAGATGTCTACAACTAGTAAGTATTAATAGAGAACTGAATATTCACATTACCTTCAAACTAATCCGCACAAGCCCTGTTAGGCCATAAGAACGAGCACATATGAACATAATATTGGCCTGTCTACATATTCTATCCAGCTTCAACACCGATGACTCCACAAGCTGGTAATGCAAAACGAGAAATCGTATCAGATTTTCCTTCATATGTTTCACAGGCAAAGAAAAGAATATAACTAACAAACTGTTGGGATATTATATTCTACAATTAGACAGCAAAGCTTTGAAGATACAAAAGAGACCTGCAAGATCCATTTTGAGACATAGTAGTGGTTCTTTTTTTTAGAAGACGAAATTTGGACAACAAGATTGTCTTGAAAAGCAAACACCTGCAACAACATGCAATTTCCTAACCTCCAATGAAATAAAACGGAAATCGATCAGTTGAAGTTTCACCAAGACCTGAACTGCAAAGTTGTCAACCTTGGTTCACTTCTTTAACAGTTTCCGTAGTTACACTTACACATAAGACACTTTAACTCGTCTTGCCTTCTACAACGATCATCACAGGACTTTCATAGGATGCTATCACAAACTTGGCCAAATTTATTCAGCATAAATTCTATTTAGCAAAGAATTTTTACCATAGAAATCAAACCTCTGAGAGGAAGCGTGCATAATGCAACAAAAAACAAGTGAAGGAACATAAATATCAAATTTTAGTCTGAAGTAAAATCATGTACCTGAGTCGCTATGACTAAATTGAACTGAGAAAAAAATGATGGATTTGTCTCAATTAATGCTTCGGGTGATTCCTCCACGAACTTGGCTTTAACAGCATCATTTAGCTCTTGCAAGAAGGCACACACACTTTTTGCCTTTGATTGCCCCATACTGGATTCATCCACTGTCAAGACCATAGTAAGTTTATGTAAACAGATGCTAAAGAATAATGATGAGCAACATATAAAGACACTAGACAGGTACGAGAAACATACACATAAAATTGTTCCCTAGGTCTCCCACTTGGACTTTAGATTCGTCAATGACCGTTATACTTCCAACTCCACCAAGAACTAGATTTTTCAATGTTTCAGAACCCGTCGGACCACAATTAAGTAAGCAAATGCTAGCATTTTCGAGAGCTGCCTGCCCTTGCTCTCCCCAAATCCTGCAATTGGAAAAAATAAAAAACAAATAAATAATAGTAATAACAATAACATTATTTATAATTATAATAACAATAATTATAAGGGTCATTTAGACTTTAGATCCCAAGGTTTGTACTAGCTTTGAGTTTAGGTCCTACATTTGTCCAGCTTTAAGTCTAGGCCCCAAGACCATATTGAATCTGTTGACCATCAACTCTAGTTTTATGCAATTCCTAAAGATCATGTTGTTCTTTCTCTACAAATCATCCAAAACTAGAGAGTCGAGGAGTCTATCCTAGTCCCATCTTCCAAGGGGGGAGAGGTTGTACAATGACCAAATCCAACTGAGGAAAGAGGTTGTGGAAAGGTAGTTAATCTGGAATTCAAACAAAGCTTTCTCCCATAGAGATCTGGAGAGGCAGGTGTGATTCACTTAATAAAAAAGACAGTGGTTTGGGATTACTAAACCTTTCTTAAGAATGTTTGTCCATTGTCAAGTCATTGAGAACTATCCAAAGAATAAAAAGGAGGCTCTGGAGGGACTTCCTTGCTCCAAACGATAATTGTGCAGTTTAGTTGAAGAAAGGATATCAACAAGGGTCTTCATATAATCATATCATTCCTTGACTTAATATTTGGACACCTATCCACCCCAAAGACATTTGTCTTGATCCTCATCAAGCCGGGCATTTTAGTTCGCTAGTCAAAAGAAGGTTTGACATCTGCTCCATCTCCCAAACATTTAGTTTCCTTCTAAGTTGGAAATCCATCCCTAATTTCCATTGTTGTTGGACCTTGTAGGAAGGAAAATAGGCATGAGAATTGAACTGTTTCCGCGGATTCTGTTTTCTAGGAAGGGTCAAAGATTTGGATTCCCATTAGAGATTAGAAAACTAGATACATGCAAAAGACTTTTCATGTCATTAGATACACAACCAAACCACTTTAATGAGAATGGGATTCCATTTACTATGGAAAATGGCCAACCAACAGACCCTTTACCATGCTTGTTGTTAGAGATGTTTGTTTATACTGGGAAAGAATTTTTTTTGTGTTTTCTCCAATCCATTTATGGTCCCAAAACTGAACCCTGGCTCCATTGTGAACTTCAAGGAGATGGAGTTGAACACATAGTTAAAGTTCATAATGCTCTTCCAGATAGGCCAGCCATAATTGGAGAACAGCTCTTTGGTGAACCAATCTTAAGGAGAGCTTCCATGACAATTGGAGGATAGCTCTTTGGTGCACCAATCCTAAGGAGAGTTCCATACTTGGTTGCAATACTTTTCTCCATAAGGCATAGTTTTTACCAAACATCAATAATATAGCTTTGTTAAATTCTCTAATACCAAGTCCATATTTGTTATTTGGCTAGCACATTTTCTTCCAATTAAGGAGGTGGTATTTCTTTGATAAGAGAGGGGTGCCATATAGAAATTTCATACACTTTTCAATACAAGTAGTCATTGAAATCGGGAAAATGCACAGAGACACATATGGATAGGGACGTTGGTTATAGTACTCTTGATTAGACTAGCCCTTCCAGCCTTAGCAATATACTTCTTCTAAGTGCTCAACCTACTCTCAATCCTTCTACAGTGTGGCGTCTCACATTTTTGTGTTCTTGAATTTATCCCCGAGACATCATATGAATAGGGATGTTAGTTATAGTACTCTTGATTACAGTAGCCCTTCCTTGGCAATGTATTTCTTCCAAGTACTGAACCTACTCTCAATCATTTCCAAAGTGTCAACCCACACTTTCGTGTTCTTGAACTTAGCCCCAAGGGGCGAGCCCACAATATAAACATAGAAACACTTACAGGAAAATGAACTTAATCCCAATCCAACAACAAACATAAAAGACAACCATACACAGAGTCTTAAGTTTTTAACCATTCAAAAGCACCACACCCCCTCAAAAACAAAAACTTAACATAAAATAAAATGTTCATAAATCCCCATCCTCCCATAATTGAACCCATCATCTTTTTCATTATCACGATGAAAGTGTTTTGTTTCATCATCAACTTCATGATTTGTTTTACTCTGAGAGGATTCATCCACAAGGGCTGGCATCATTGATTAAGTCGGCAAGGATATGCCTCTTCTCGCGTGATGACCTTGAAATTCACTCCAACTAACCAAGTCAATTCCTGCAATGCTTTGAAGCTCTTCTCATCCGTACACATTAGAGATCAAGCTAAAATCATCCTTTTATTTTTTTTATTTTTTTGATAGATAAACAAAATGCTTATCTAAAACCTCTATCCTTTCCCATTTTTCTGTCCCAAATAGAAAGGATGTCACCAGATCTACCTTCTATTTAAAACATACACCCAATGTCCCTACCCCAAACCTCTTTGATTATGTGGTCCTTAGTGGTCTCTTAGACCCAGTGACCCTTTCAAAAAATCCCAAGACTCTACAATTCCATGAAAGTATATTATGAAGTTCTGGAAGATATTATAGAAAGAACTTCATTGTTCCTTAACAATTTTTCATTGCCTTTCACCCCCATACAAATGAACAGAACGAGGTTGTGAATAGAGGTTTGGGGAATTTTTTTTTTGTTGAGTGAGCATAGTAAGTCCTGGCCATCAATAATTCCAGGTGTGGGATTAGTGCATAACAACAAAGTTAACAAGGGTCTAAATTTTTCTCCTTTCTAGATGGTGCAAAGTTTCTCTCCGGCTGTTCCAGTCAATTTGGCTCATGTTTCAGAAATTAGATGCTCTCCGACATAGTCGCTCATGGACTCGTTGCAACTAAATAAAGAGTTTCTCAACAAAATTGGCTCCTACTGTCTCGTTTGAATGTGAGGTGGCAACAACAAGTTCGCTACGCGTGACACGCCGCTCACCAAAACAAGGAGTAACTACCAGACTCGTTACTACTTTTTCTCTATATTTATCCCACTTCCAATTCGAAACAAGTGTTTGTCGCCTTTTAATCTCTTTGGGCCCACTTTTAAAAAGATTGAAATAGTACATAAAATGAATCTAAAGAAAAACTTCACCGAGTTTGGTGGAGAAGGGATTAATTTGTTTTTTCAGTTTCTTATTTAAGAGCTCGTTAAAGTACACTTTTTAATGAAATAAGAAATTTCAACAAACACTTGCTTTCGTGTATGAGTATAAGGCAACCGTAAATGGATATCGCGGATCTGTCTCATTCAACCCGGATGATCTCCTTATGGTTTTTCAGAAATATCAATGTTGCACAGGGAAAGTTTCTAAACTTATGATGTGTGGGATTGGTCATTTTATGCTTGTGTGAAAGGCTAATGACAAGGCTTATGAGATATACTTGCCAGATAACTTTCGAATACACAAGGCGATGAATGTCTCATAATTGACACCTTTCCATGGGGATTGATTCATCTCTACAGGTGGATACCACTTTTCCATCGTCTCATGTCTCATGTTTCGGTTGTTGTCATCATTGGATCTAGATCTCAACTGCCTTTATGTGTACAAACTCGAGGCTTACTCTCATTTTTCTGTTTAAAGAACTTCACAAAATTTGGAATTCCAGTTGCACAAATTTCAAGAACCTGATAGAAATTATGAGACGAGTTTCCTCCTCAAACATCCTCAAAAAATACAAGGTTTGAAATCTCGACTCACAAATAGGACAATATTTCAAACTCCGTCCCTTCAAGGGACAAATTTGGAACTTCGTCTCATGTACTATATTGCAATGGTCCAAGTTGGAAGAAATCTCTTGAAATAATACAAAATTCTTAAGGGTTATCAATTTTGAATTCCATCAATTTCCAAAACACCAATTGTATGAGTGTACCATTGTGGATGCTCCTACTTAACATAAATGAAGCTAGGTTAGAAAAAATATGCATTTTTCTTCTTAATTTATGTCTTTTCCGACACGAAAGCAGCAAGAGTCTCTGCTTTTGCAGAGTAATCCAGTTTATAAGAAGGTGCATGTTATAACTATGGAGAAAAAATGATTAATGAAGCGCTCGTTATTATTACATATAATAACTGTTATAATTCGATTGAAATGTAAAATTTTATAAGTTAATCAAATTGATTTTATTAATTAATTAAAACCAAATTTATAATCATCATTAACTATATTATGAAAAGTTTACCACACGATAATTTGATTAACTTGTCAGACAATGAAAAATTATAAAATATTATAATTTGTTGTTCATAATTAGAATAATTAATATCGATACCTACCAGCAACATGGGGTGTGAGGGGTTAAGGGTTAAAAAAATAAAAAATAAAAAATAAAATCATTAATAAAAGAATCATGGTTGGTCATAAAAGTATAAAATTAGGTTTTTTATTTGTTTAGAAATGTTAAATGTCTTATAACGTTATGAGTTAACCTAAGTTAATAAAATAATCCTTGTCGATCATAAAAGTATAAAAATAAGCACAAATTAGCCATTACATCAACTACGATATCTAAATAGTCTATTTTGTGAAAAAAGTAGACCTTAAAAGTCATTTTTCCCGATAATTAATAAAGTTATATAATTAAAAATTTACACCATTTTGATTAATTACTTATTTTTGTAATCTATGACTATGATTAAATTTTAAATATATATGCTTTGAAAAAATTGACCAATTAATCCCGCTTAATCGTAATTCGGTTCTAAACCGCGTTGTGACCGCTTTCTGATTTAACTGCATTGGCATACAATGGTTAAGAAGGAGAATGCATTTTCTATTGATATTGTCTGTAGTGAGGATTCTTCCATGGAGAACAATCCAAAATAAAAATGTAGCCCTAGGAGGGACTTCTTTTATCCAAATGATATCCAAATGAAGGACTAGAGCTTGCTGATTCTACTGAGGAGGTTAAAGGAAGGCATGGAGGGGGACAAATGCTTGTACCATTCTTTCACTGAAAAATCAGAATCCTTACCATTGCATAACCACTTGTCAGTTTCCAGGTCAAGGGAAACATTTTCAGTAAGTTCAAGAAGATTAATCATTTGAGGAATCTCCCAATCATTGACATTCCTTCTGAACTTAAAGTTATAGCTACTCTTCCAAAAATCTTTGATTTTCCCTTGCTTATTAAGGATTGAATTAAAGTGGCCAAAAAGGAGGACTCAAGAGATTGTTCTCCAATCCACATTTGGTCCAAGAAGTTAATCCTTTCACCATTATGAGCTTGAAAGGCAATGTTTGGTTACACCAAGTGTTTCAATTTCATAATCCATTTCCAGAGAGAACAACCATAGGAGGATGACTCCTTATGAGCCAATAAAGTTGGGGAGGCTTCATTTTTATCTACAATGATCTGCCTCCAAATATATTTATGGGAATTTTCGCATCAAAGGTTTGTCCTTCCCATTTATGATCTTCTCTCCTATTTATTGTTTCTCAATATGGGCCATCAGGCGAAAAAAGTAATGAAAAATAAATGGAGAAAAATATGGGGAAAATGAGTTTGACTAAGTAACTCAGAAAATAACTGCAATTACTTGGATCACGCGGCCGAATCCAAATGAGTAAATCACACCTTAACGGTTTTAATTCCACGGTCTTCTAGCGAGTATTCATCAATTACTGTGTAAACTACTTAGTAGAGCAGTTAAACCCGGCTCAGTATTTCGAAATCCCAACTAAACATTGTAAAGGTTTTGAGGGCAGGTGGGCCAAGTACTTTAAAGCCAAAACCATAAATGAAGACCTATTAAACCGAAAACCCCTCAAAACTTTAAATGAATTTTCATGTTTGTGTGAAACAGAGTGTTGCCACACACAATAAAATTTGAATCAGGTATGTAACTCCTTTTGTCCATTCTCTCTTTCTTTCTTCTTCCCTTTGTTTTTTCCTTCTTCTTCCTCGTTTGCTACTATCCCATTAGTGAGTGCTTTTTCGACAACCGCACGATTTGTGATCTATCACTAATGTGCAAACTGATTAAATCAAATCAAATCACGCACTGTTTAACAATTTAATGAATTGATTCAACGTGCAATTTTTATGATTCTGAAAACAGACCGCATTGGATGACCTTTGTGCTCATCATATATGTTAGTAACCCTAAAAGTGTTGATTTATAAGCACGTCTAGCTGCCTTGGAGTAGACTAGTGTGCTCGTCAATTTTCATTTTATTCTGAAACTCTTGAAATCCAAACTTTATTATTCTCTGGTTCTCTTAAAGTATCTTAACCCATTGGTCTCAAGCAAACAAAAAGTTGAAACAACTCTTTTCCTTGTATTTATTTTTTCTATTTCAAGTCACATTTTCTCAAGCACTGCTGATGATGATGGAGAATTGTAGTGAGTTAGTGTGCTCCATTGGTTGTCCAAATACGTTGAACCAGGCACGAACAATTAGCTAGAATATGCACATGTACAAGAACCAAAAGTCATGCCCACTCTTTTATAGACTGTAAACTCAATCTCTCGCAAATTTTCAAGATTATAGACAGAATTGAACTAATATTGTTAAGTGTTTCAAATAAGAAACTCCATCAACAAGGAAAACTAAAGTGATTCACACAAGCAAGGAACTCAATCTGACCACTTAATCAGTCTACACATTGCGTAGACAAGCTTCTTGTACACACAAACAAGCTTCTAATTGTCCTTTCAAGGAACCCTAGAAAGTAATAACTGATGAAAATCAAGTGAAGAAACTAGTGTAAGTTAGGGAGATTAACGAAAATACTACTGAAACTTTCAGGAGAGTCTGAATTGATTGTTCAACGAAGAAGAGAGAAGTGGAATTTTTAAGTACCTAAGTTGTCGATCGTATTTGGTCTTGGGTTCCGCCATTGTTGCCTCGGAAGGAAGCGCTGAAGAGAGAGAGAGAGGGGGAAAGCTTCAAACAAGTTGGAAATCAAAAGAGGGATTTGTTTTTTCAGGGAAATTTTGGAAAGTCGAGAGAGACTGAAAGATTGCTTGCTTACCACGCACGGGAACGATAAATATACGAGGAAACTTGGACTGCTGATGGACAAATTGACAATTGATATGTATAATCCTTACCATATTAACCATGCGGTTATCACTCTAATATATTTATTTATTTTTTCTGTTAATTATCAATCACTTAACACTTACATCACCATTCCCGTCATTGCCCTAGTGAACACTTACATCACCATTCCCGTCATTGCCCTCAATCAGTTTCATAAAAATATTATATTTTAGAATGTTAATTCTTTTAGAGTCAAAATCAGTTAAAATTACAATCGATTGAATGTTCGGAGTCGTTTTTTTTATGTTCAAGAAAATGTTCGTTCGTTTTTTTGAAAAATATTATACTTGGGTATGAAAATCTTTAAAATACTTACATGTATTAAAAATAAAATACATATTTTGAAATTTTAAGTGTTCGTATGGATCACTGGTTTTGTTGGAAAGATCTTTAAAATTGTATTTCAGTGATACCAAGTTTATCAAGATCCGACAACTACTTAAATAGTTATGAAGTGAAGCTAGGGAACCATGTTTTGCAACCAGGATGATGTAGCATCGTCAGATGAAGTTTTTACAACCTCGAGATACACAAACTTTTTGGGGATTTCATCATTCTTTCGAGATTACGCCACATCACCCTGGTTGCAAAACATGGTTGAAAAAGACCTGGTTTCGTGACATTTTTCTTTTTTTTCAAAATGAAAACTATCATAACTATGAAAAATGCTAAGAAACCAGGTTTTTGCAACCATATTTTGTAACCAGTGTGACGTGGCGTAATTTCGAAAGAATGATAAAATTCCCAAAATGTTTATGTGTATCTCGAGGTTGTAAAAAACTTCATTTGACAATGCCACATCATCCTGGTTGCGAAATCTGGTTCCCTAGCCTCACTCAAGAAAAACACAATACTTTATCTCTCTGCCACATGTACATTCCACTAAATTTTTCACAATGTTTTCATTTTTTTTCCCTTTTACATGTTTTATATTTACAAACATGTCATTGTAGATGATAATGAATCTCAACCCTCAACATCTTCTCAACTTTCAATCATAGCCTTCTTTTATCTCTAATTCTCATTTGATGTTTGTCCCAGTCAGCAATGAATAGTAAAATACTTATGTGAATTGTAAGATAGATTTACAAACATGTCATTATAGAGGATAATGAATCCCAACCCTCAACATCTTCCCAACTTTCAATCCTAGCCTTCTTTTATCTTCAATTATCATTTGATATTTGTCCCAGTCAGCAATGAATAGTAAAACACATATGCGAATTGTAAGATATATTACAAATTTTCAAATGTTTGTTATATTACATTAATTGGTGATTGTTGGCTTTCGCAAAAGGTATTTAGTTTTAGACTCCACTCGATTTATTTGGCCAGAATTAGGTTCATGTATACCTTGCTAAAATCAGACAGGTAATATGACACGATACCTCAAAGAGGACTCAGCGTTGGGTATGGTATGGCATACCCTACTTGTCGCCATTCTTAAATTGGAGCATCTCCAATAGTAGTGTTAATGTATATTGTAGATGTATAGTACTATACATCCTACCAAATGATTGTTGTACCATCCTCAAGAACAAAACTATAAAATATGTTAATCTAAAGTCAACAATATTATTAAGGTCGTTTGACCCCTTAAACCTCTAATTTCAACATTTCATTCTCCATCTCTTATTCTTCTCCAATAAACCATCACAAAAGTCTAGGATTTAATAATTTTTCTTTCATTACCATAGAATTTCCTTTCACCATCATAGAAGCCATTTTTTTTCTTCCTTACTTAACTCATCTTTCCCACATAACATTCACCTTCCAATATCTTTTTCCTTTTAAAAATTTGAAACACATTAGCTTGTTCATATTTGGTAGAACTTTGATATATCCTCCAATAACATATTTGAATGCACGTTAAAGTTTAAAATTCTTCACTTCTTGTTATATTTGGCAAAAAAAAAAAAAACAAACAAGTAAGTTGAAGATGATATGAAGTCGATTGAATATATTTAACTACCAATAATGTTTAACCCTAGACAACGCTTTCATAAATAACAATAGGGGGAAGAGAGAATTTGAACGAATTTGATGTGGGAAAGAAATATTTTCCTTGCTTGAAAACGAATATGAAATTAGTCAAGGTCGATTAAAAATTATTACCAGATAATTCAATTATTCATTAATCCCACCATTAGATATAAACTTGATGAGTTTGTTATAAATGAGTTGGTGGTGGTGTTTATAACGGTGGTTGTGGTTGTGGGAGAGATTTATTTTTGTGAGGACTCCAAATTTTGTAACTAAGCAAGCCATATACCTATCGCATTGAAATTTGTTTACAATTTCTTAACATAATTTGCATATACATCTGACTTTCCATGAACCAAGCAGGACCTAATTCGAATAAATACATTTTATAGTATTGGTCATTTGAACAAATGGAGAGTGTTATTAATTATGTTATACTGAAACCTAATCATGCAATGATACAAAATCCTACAATGATATAAACCATCAAGCAAGCCATATACTTTATCATGCAGTGATACAAACCATGATATGTTGATGCCACAATAGAGAAAAAAAGTATCATCGTATAGCCAACAATATCTACATGTGCAGGCAGCAGAAATGTATTGAAGTAAAATCAATTATTACATCTTTTAAGAATTATGAACCGGCTAGGTTAGCTTAATTTGAGTATAGTGGGGCATTCCTAGCACCAGATTTTGTCACCACATGGTAAAAATAGGTATCAACCAAGTTGCAAATGTTCATTTCTAACTACCACCATAGACGACATAAGAAATTTCATAACCAGGAAAATTGCTAAATGTTAAGTAATCTTTATCTGTAATTTTTTTTAAAATATGGGTAAAATATTAAATGACGAATATACACTTGATTATCACATGTATTTAGGGGAATTGGCCAAATCAGGTGCATCCACTACTCGGTTTTCCCAAATTATTTTTTAAGGATTATTTCTAAAATTAAATAAGACTTTTTAGCATTTTTTTTTATTTCCCCACATTTTTAAGAGGTCTCAAACTGATGTTTCTTGGATTATTGTTTTATGCCCCCTTCTTGATTTTTGTTTTATTAACCAATTTATTTTATTGAAGTTATGAATAATTTTTATTGTAATATTTGCATGATTTAAAAGAGGGATATTCATAGAGCCTATTCCTTGGGTACAAGTATACTCCTATTGTATGCATATAAAAATGTAATCTTGTATAGACCCCAATCTTTTGATTTTAGAACAAACAAAAAAAAATTCAATTTCCCACGTGGGTCAATTGATATCTTGTTATTTAAACCCCATGTCATTCCCCCATTTTTACTAATTAGACCCAATGCCAACACCTCCTAAAAAACCCCAAATGAGCAAAGTGTAATGGATAAAAAGCTCATCTCACTCTAATGGTGAAAGCTCATCTACTTTAAGCATGAAAATCTCTTCTCTAGGTGATGGATGATAAAACTGAAGCTTTTGAAATTGAAAATTTCATGAAAGATGTGGAAAAAGACAAGCTTTCAGAGATTTTTTAGTGATTGTGAAATTGCAACCCTTGAAGTTCCAATAGATGGTGGTGTTGTCGAAGATGGTCCACTTTCAACTCAAAATGAAGATGCACACAGTGCCAAATAAATAGGTGAGATGCTACATTTTGAATATATTTGACAGCAAAACCTAATTAATTTTAAAATTTCGACATTGGAGTGGTTAAATCGTACATATCAACAATCATGAAAATTGTGGTAGGTTTTCTTACTAGTATGTAAATCCTATCACGATCTTTTTGATGAAAATGGCTACGTAGAGCACCACAATGCAAATTGAATTAAATGGTGATGCACCAATACCTTCTGTAGCTTCTTGGCGGAAATCCTATGCACCCAAGTTTAGCTGGTGATTGGTTGACATCCTAAAAAGGATTTATAAGCAATAAAAGTTCCAAGAAAGATCACTCCAATGCATGACTGGTCAGCGACAACAAAGATTCAAGAGAAAATGACTCCAATGGCATTTGTGGTGGAATAATAAATTGATGGTTGTTATTCCTCTTTTTTAAAAAAAATTGTTTATGTAATTTTGGTATATATGACATGGGTAGTATGTTATATTTTGTACTTATGGAACTATATGGATGGGTATACTTATGGTCTAACTTAATGGCTATATTTTTTCAATGTCTCGATAATGTTTGTGATTGCACAAAATGATATAAAGATTTATATGTTTGTCAGACATTGTGAACCTGTGATCATCGTATTGTTGTAATGAAGAAAACAATGTTTTGGTAATCTAACAAACTCTCAGACACAGAACTGTATCACTGACATCCTCGCAATGTTTCAAGTATTATGCTTAACAATAATCAAAAGCTCTTGATCTTAAAGTTGTGGTAGTCACAACTTTGTGATGAACAAATCTTTTGCTTGGAATGCTCTCTGTCACACAGTTATGACAATCATAACTTTGTGATGAACAAAATACTGCAGTTGGAAAGCTATCGGTCACAAGGTTGTAACAATAATAACTTTGTGATGAACAAAATCTTATACTTGGAAAGCTCTTCACAAAGTTGTGACAGTCACAACATTGTAAAATTGCAAATTAACATGTGACTTCAATCATTCAAAATACTAAAATAGTGATCTCATTTAAAAAATTATCATGAGCAAGGATTGTGATTCATTTTTCGAGGTAATTTCAGTAAGTTGATTTAAAAAAATATTTCGTTGTATATAGAAAAACGTAAAAAATTTGGTTGTAATTGTGAAGTTATCAATATAATTTAAGCACTTTAAGATCTTACATATTACATAAAGATTACCACAAAACTCATAACGTCAAACAAAGTTACAAACTACATATTGCACAAGAATCACTTTTGTAACAAAATTTTAATATTAAACTAAGGTTATGACAGGTTAAAATGTACGAAAATTGGGATTAGCCTAACGAAACGGATTCCGAAAGAATTTCAATAACTAAAAAATAAAAAGAAATATTTTGTGAAATTTCAAAATTTTTCTAAAAATCACATTCCTTGATCATGAAGTATACCATCAGAATTATTTAGAGCATATTACTGAAATAAGTCAACTAACTGACAATATAAAAACCTAATTAGGCACAAAGCCTTTTCTTTGCCTTTCATTGGTTTTGTAGATGTCCCATAAACAAAAAATTCAGAAGGTATATTCTTTGATCACTTACCTATGTAGTAAAGGCAGATAATGTACCCTTCGCAGTCCATGACTAATTTAAGATTAAGCGGATTAATCGGATATAATCGATCACCTTTTTCAAAGTATACATTATTATACCCTTACTAATGTAAATTTAAAAAAAAAAATTGGGTTGTTGAGGCTTTTTATTTATTTAAAAATCCATGCCCAAAGGCTACATGATTGACCCTATAGGACTAACCAAACTAGGCCCGAATGCTACCATATTATTGTCACTTAATATCATGGTCGTCTCCATCTCGCATACTAATGTAAATTAAAAAAAAAAATTTGCGTTGTTGACGCTTTTTATTTATTTAAAAACTCATGCCCAAAGGCTATATGATTGACCCTATAGGAGTAACCAAACTAGGCCCGAATGCTACCATATTATTGTCACTTAATATCATGGTCGCCTCCATTTCGCATGGAGACTTGCTTTCGCTCCGGTCCATCGCCTCCACCTCGTATAAAGACTTGTTTTTGCTTATCTCCGATCCAGTCCATCTAAGCAAGTACATTCAATACCCGAAATCTTATCAACGACGAAGCACATGTGCTCTAAATAATCAGGCGAAAACTCACAAATCCTAACTGGTTCTCGAACCCGTAACCTTTCACAATGAGAGTGAATGTCCGACCAACTGAGTTACAATTAGTGGACAACTAATGTAAATTATAATAAATAACATATCTCGACAATAAAAATTAATAAAAAAAAATATTATAAAGCAACAAAAGTCATATTATAGAGCAAATTATGTAATCATGTCCAAAACATCACATAGTATAGAGCAACAACCACCACCACCTAATAGGATGACAACCACTATCCAACAAAACAATCTCGATTTATCAACGATTTTTTAGTGACTCGTCTATTTCTCACTAACAAATCGGTGACTCATTGATTTTTCACTGATTAATCGGTGATCGCTAAACCCAACCACTAAATACATAGTTCGGATCATTCTACCCCCAATTTACACTAAATTGGTGATTAATCACCGCACAAATAACCCAGTCGCTTACGTGTCTCCACTTCATCTATAATACGTTCGATTGCCACCATATTTGACTCTGCCAATGGTACATAGCTAGGCGTACTTAAGAGAATTTGTCGTGTCTCATGAATGGTGTCAATCTATCGCCTTTTTTTCTCGCTAAGCACCTTCCATCAAGATAAATAATTCCTTTGTCCAACCTCTTCACGACATGTTGTACGAAGTCTAGATGCATGACATCATAATTAAAGTACTCAAAAACATTTATGTTTACAAAGTCAAAGTATTCAATAATAAATCGTTCAAACTTACCAATTATCCGAAGTAACGGGATGCAAAATGTGATGTTCATATAATCATCACTTGTTTTGTCGGTGCATAGGCTCTCTTTTGTTCTTTTGTCATTCACCATTTCATTTCAAAACAACGTTATTTATCATCTGAGGTCCACAAAAAAAAAGCCATTCACCTTTAATCTAATTAAGTGCTCAAATCAATGAAAAACTGGAAGGAACTGAAGTGGCCCCCAAAGACACGCGGAGACCCCGCCAAGCGCGACAACAGCAAGTACTGTGCGTACCACAAAGAAAATGGCCACAACACCAATGACTTTAAGAGTCTGAGGTACGAGGTTGAGTATTGGATTCGCAAGGGAAAACTGAAAGAGTTCTTGCAGTCTGAGAAGCCAACGAAGCAAACAAAGGACAGGGGGGTCAGTTAAAGAAATAAAAAATGAGACTTCAGGAATAATATACGTCTTTCATGGAGTCGGACCAAATGAAGACCAGTCACACAGGTCCTGCAAGCGTACACTACTGGATATGCGGACACAATCAGCAAATGAGGACAGACACATTTGCTAGTCAAGGGTTCAAAGCCCTATTCCCATTTTGACTTTTACGGACAAAGACCTCAAAGTAGTTCGAGCGCCACATAACGACGCCTTAGTCATCTCGGTTTCCATAGCAAGGTGGGAAGTAAAGAGAGTTCTGATTGACATAGGAAGTTCACTTAATGTTCTGTTTTACAACGCGTTCCGCAACATGAACCTCAAGGAGGAAAACCCGACGTCCTCTATACACTCGCTGATCGAATTCAGCGGGGAGAAGTGCTTCTCCATCAGAAAGATAAGGTTGGTTGCGGTAGCAGGAGAGACGCAGCTCAGGAAAGTCCTATTTCTGGACTTCATGGTGATAGACGCACCATCATCCTACAATCTCATCCTAGGAAGACCATGGCTCCACCAAATGGAAGCAGTGGTCTCCACCCTTCACCAGTATGTTAAGTATGCTGCTAACCACTCCGAATGAACCATACGTGGAGACCAACCTGCGGCACGAGGCTACCACTACGACGTACTAAAACAGATAGAGTGCTCCCAAATTCAACTACATCATGCAGATCAGCTTGACCTAGTGCAAGGCCAAAAGACGGAGGAAACATCATTTTCAAGTGGTACAAGAACAATCAGTTCTTCCGCCCAGCGAGTCGTAAAGGCCATGGCAAGCGAGAACACATCCCCTCGACATTCCGTCGGTACGGAGATCCACCCATCTGCAAGGTTTACTCTTCAGTGACCATGTAACGCCTCGACAGTTCGCTAAATGATCTGCGAGAGCAACCCGAATTCACTTCAAGGCCATAATCGAATTCTCTCCGTCAACAGTTAGTTTGTTTTAAGTTGTTTGTTTCCCTTTCCATAGTCAATATTGTCTTAAAAAGCTTAGGTTATTCGCAATCATTTAAGAAATTAATGAAAAATTACAAAAAACAAACTCTATTGATTATTGGAAAGATGTAACAATAAACACCTTGAGGCAGATACAAAAGGCTACATATTGTGAACACATTGAGGTGGATACAAAAGACTGAACACTACAAGCATCTGAATACAGTGCAAATTGAAGTAAAAGACTCGCTTAGACAATTCAGCTACATACAGCGTCCGACGGAAAATTGCAAACACTCTGATACAAGTAATCTGCAAGTGAAATCAAAGATAAGAGAATGGGAGACCTCGAAACCTTCCCAAGATAAAAACGAAGTGCCAAAAAAGATTGCAAGACTGAACAGTTAGATTGCTCCGTCAAATCACTTCGAAAAAGTCTCGCACTACAGCATTGTGGACCTCACAATGAGTTGTTGATTTCCTCAAGAAACATCCTGCTGCCTATCCAACCTCTTCAAAAGGCTTAGAAGAAGGCAAATGAAGATGGCCACAAGCAACGACGCAGTTACGGTCTCATAATGCTATCAAGAGAGACCACTTTTCCCATATGCGATGGCAGGTGTGACTGAGAGCTACCACACCGGAGACATCGCACATCGACTAGCACTTCGATCGGTCATCGGTTAGCAAGGGGATTCGAGCTCACAACGGCAAAAGTGGTACGGTGTAACACCAAGGCATCTCCTTTGGTAGGAAATCCGTACTACTTCTCCATGAAATGAGAAGAAATTATGAGATTTCAGCATATCAACTACATGCTCACCTAAAGCAGGTGACCACGCATAACGACAATTATTAATGTGCCCGACCTTTGCAAATGTCAGAACATTCGGAGAGTCCAGAGACAAAGATCCACCTTCAGCCTTTGGAAAACCCAAATTATTCAACCTTTGGAAAACCCAAAGCACTATCTTTAAGCGAGAACATTACAAAAGATAAGCTATGCGAAAAATAGTGCCTACAACGATTGAAAAACACTATTATATAGACATAATGGCTCACCAAGTGGGCACTCAAAAATTAACTGTCAAACATTGAATACGGTATGGGAAACGAGGAGAAAACGGTTCCCAAGGAAATTGCGCAGACCATGTCATTCAAATTAGTGGCGCTGCACGCAACCCATCAATTAAGGGGGGTAACCAATACTCAACCGTCACACAGCCCATGTTGTACACATGTTGCCACGCGATTTATGTCATACACGCACTGCGCCCTAGCCCTTCCTCTGTGGGCCCATGGGCTCAACCCATTATTCAAACAACATTTTGTCGCATGTTTGGCACGAGCATTAAGAGTTCATAGCCAATCCTAACATACGTATTGTACCTACAGATCACCTGCTGATTCGAGGTAACTTATTTTCAAACCATGCAAGCTTAGTCAACCAAAGTTTATGACGACAGCTTCTGGTTCAACCCGACACCTAGTCCGCTCAGTGTGGGCATCGACCGTTTAGGAAGTGGGAGTCTAATCAACGCTATCACGCCTGGCAATGACGATTCGCCAGGGATCATTGACCCTCATCTTGTGGCCAATAATCGTCGAACCCAATCAGGTAAGCCTAGCTGGTGACAACTAGCAACGAAAACTTATAATCAAAACTTGGGCTTGCAGCCCCCACTGCAATGGTGTAGATAGTCTGAAAGGTGGGAGTCTAGTCAGTCCCGAACTAATTTCGATGACTTGCCACGGGACCACTGTTTTTCAGCGTGGCCACCAAATCACCAAACTTGGACTTGTAGCCCGCACTGCGAGGGTGTAGATAGTCTAGAAAGTGGGAACCCAGTCAGCCACGACCTGATTTCGACAGTTTGCCAAGGGACCACTGCTCTTCAACGTGGCTGCCGAACCCTCCCAAATTTATAGCTTGATGCACTCAAGTGTAGATAATTTAGATGGTGGGAGCTTAATCAGTCTCGAACTGATTTCGATGGCTTGCCACGGGACCACTGCTCTTCAGCCTAGTCGCCAAACCTCTCTCGAATTCGTAGCCCCCACTGCGCAGGGAGGGTGTAGATGGTTTGAAAAGTGGGAGCCTAGTCAGCCCTAAACTGATTTCGACGGCTTGCCACGAGACCACTGCTTTTCAGCCTGGTCACCAAACTTTTACTCCCCGAATCCGTAGACCACTTTGCTTGGTCATACACGATTCAGAACGTGGAGCCTAGTCAGTCCAGCACTAATCCCAACGGCTTGCCACGAGACCACTGCTCTTCAGCCTGGTCGCCAAACTTTTACTCCCCGAATTCGTAAACTACTTTGCTTGGTCAGACACGATTTGGAAAGTGGAGCCTAGTTAGTCCCGTACTGATCCCAACGGCTTGCCACGAGACCACTGTTCTTCAGCCTATTCGTCAAACATGAATCTAGCCGAATCAGCGTCTTCACACTCAAACGGACTGACATCCTAATATTCGCGAAGGTCATTCGCGCCGATACAGAAATCGTACGGCCAATGCCCAAATAAAAGCTATTTGGGATGTCAACACGAGCTTACTGCGCCTGACTCGGCACGAACGCTTTGACACATTCGCTCAACCATTGCAACTTGCTCTTAACAGCAACTACGACTGGTCGGTCGAACAAACAGGATAAGCCTCAAGCAGCTTACCTCGGGAACAAGACACAGCATGGGCAACCCCCAGCTAAACTATGCACAACATGCCCACTATCGAACATGGCTACGCAACAACGACCCCGAGTCGTTCACAATAAAAAGCGGTCAAACTCTCTATCACAAACAGACCAGTCAAGGGTCCTATTGACTCAACCAGCCTAAGCATAACGACAAGGCAAAAGGAAAAAAACATACAATAGAAACAAAAAACACATTACTGATAAATCTGTTTTCATTAACGGTCAAAACTAAAAGGCATATAATCGCACCAAGGTTACTCCCTATCGAAAAAAGGTACAAAAACATAAGAACTAAGCCTAGTGGAAGATGGAGGAGGGATAAAGTCCACACGCGCCGCGGCCTATGTATCAAAGCCCACATTGTCTTCCACATCCGACGATGCAAAGGCAACAGACAAATCAATATATGACATCTTATACCGGCCAATATCCCACTCCGGATGCCCCTCCTTCATCAGTGCCAATAGCTCCAGCCGGCCATGTAAAACCCAACAGAACACACACTTGCCTTACTCCTGAAAAAACTCTTCCTCATGCACCTTCGCGTCAACAAGTTCTTAGTCCAGTAGCTCCAACTTGCCAGTTAGCGTGTCAACCTAAGACTGCTATGTGGCCAGACTGTTATTCACAACACTAAACTCATGCCACCCCACTTCGAGCTAGTCCTCAGCCTTTCTCACATCATGGGCGTAAAACTCCACATCGCATCCCAACCGTAGCTTCTCAGTAGCCCATTCAGCTCCCTTCGAAGCATTGTCTTCAGCAAAAAACTGCAGCTCAGAACATGCCTTAGCTGCAGCATCCTGCGCAACTTCGACTTCTCGGTGGACTCGACTCAACTCCTGCCCGAGTCCGTCCTTTTTGAACACCGCCTAGGTTAGACTACGTTTGAGGTTCTCCAGACAAGCCCTCTAAGCCTCAGCAGCCATGGTCGACTTATCCAACCGTTTTTCCTAAGCTTGCTTCTTAAGCCGTTCGATTTCACGGAGCGCATCAGAATACAACAACTGCATGTGAGAAAAGACACGCTCCAAGGTATATACTCTCTTACAAGCCGCCTCGACTTTCGTTCCAGCAACTACCGCGTGGCTCATATGAGACATACCTAGCATAAGGTACTTTAGACCCTTATCCATACATCATTCCAACGTATCCTCTTTGGGTTTCGAAACATGATCTATCAACCAACGGTGGCGCCTACTTATGTGCTTCCTCGAAACATACTCTACATCCACCTCTTGATGCCAGACTTGTGAGCTCATTTTTACCAAGTCAGGTGAAAACAGGCTTATTCGTGCGTCTGGGTGAAGCCTTCCCTGATCAGGAACTACGCCAGCGCTGCCCTTCACCGTTGCCACCGTCCTCAGACTCTCCTCCGTGACCTTTCCTTTGTCAAGAACAACCGACCCTTTATTGTGAGACGGCTCAATGGGATTCGGAGGGAAAGGATGGAGCGAAATATCCAAAGGACCCTCCAACACTTCCAATTGTGGCCTAGAACGAGACGGAGAGCTATGCGAACTACAAGAGACACAGCCGGTACCGCGGGCACCTTCAGGCGAATCAACAGTAGGGCGATCAAATTTTACCACCTCAGGCAAATTTTCACAGGAACCTCCAACATCAATGGTCCCACGCGAATCAACACCAACGAAAGTTGCCATTACGACCCGCACCAGATGGTCATTCAGATCCTCGACTTGCGAGTCACTAAGGTTTGACCTATCCATAACTTTTGCCAACCGCAGGTAATCTTTCTACAATACGAAAACTTCAGTCTTCGCCTCAACAGACCCAGCAGGCTCACGTTCCTTTCTCACTGGAGCGGCTCGTGCTGAAGATAGCAACTCTAATGCGAGCCCTCTTCCTCACGAAGGAAGCAAGCGTCTTAGACGACTCCTCCACATCGAATAGAACGTGAACTTTGGCCCCAACAGTCTTCCTCTTCCTAGAAAGGGCCCCATCTTCCAACTTAATGCGCGACTCACAATACAGAGTTGGGGCAACATGCCAGTTGTCCCACAGCACACTATGGATGAAGTTGGAAACTCTTATGACATCGACCGCCTTTCTTTGCGGCACGACACAAAATGTCTCCATGGTGTTTTGTTCTTTTAAGGTGAGAGGAGCGATATGAAACCTTCATGCAAGGGAACACAAGTAATGAGCAGTTGACTTGCCACCAAGCATATCAAAATCTCGAGAAAGGGATTGAATTTACGAAGCGGTCTAAACTGTCGCTCGAGCGGACGACCCCTGCACCGAAAATACTTCGAATCCACAAGAGCCAAAAATCAGTACTACTGCCAAAACTTGAAATCATCAAGCAGTTTACCGAAGCACTTCGGCGACTTCATCTTACAGACAATATTGCTCTTCAGCCGAGGAGAGGTCAACAACTGAATCACCCGCGGAGTCACGCTAACACCAACCTCCTTGGCATTGAGCAGAATCATGAGGATGATCCTATATCCATTAGGCCCCAACTGAGTCGAAGGAATCCCTAAGAGATCCAAGAACTCCCAAATCACGTCCAGTACTGAAAAGCGCACTCCAGTTTGGAGCATCCCACGATGTAAACAAATGAAACCGACAGGAAGTGACACAGGCGTTTGGTCGCCCATTAGGAGATACAATGGCAGGTCCTCAGGAACCCCAAACTTCATACAAATTTTGACAATACCAGACTTGAACAACAGCCTGTCTTCAAAATTTTCCAAAACCTCAGCCAAAACAGCATCATCAAGAAAATTTTCTTGAGCCATGAAAAAGGCGAACGATCTTTTCAGAATAATATATTCGGAAGCGAGCAAAGTAGAAGAATCAAACTTTGCACTGCAGATGACCTAAATAGATGATGGTTTGCCGCCACTTTTTCGCTGAACCGACGCACATGCCATTAATGCGACTTGCGGCTCAAGCAACGACGCGAATCCCTTCAAGAAATGATTTAGCGAATCGATTTAACGATCCACTAACTCGAGAGGAGTAGCTGATGATACATAAAAACGGTCACATCCATGAGCCATACACGTGTCGTGATAAGTAAATTGGTGAAAAAAGTTTGGTTTTTTTTTGGGGAGGGGGTGTCTAAAATCAAAAGATTGGATTTTATGTAAGATTATCCTAAAATAACAAACAAACATAGCACGTCTCATGAATAAATTTCTACTTTCACATTTTCATAATTGCAACATAGCTAACACCAATATATTGTTGAACATAGACTAGAATTCAAGCAACATTGAAGTGTGATTAACTAAATCTAATTCATCAAACTTGTCTTTGGAAATGAAATTAAATAATCAATAATGCAATACTATACTTGGGTAGACTCGCTTAGCATGAAAGAACAATAAATTGTATTCTCACCCTGATAAAGAGTCAATAGAATTCATAAATGCCTAGGAGAAGTCCATGAATCAACTACATCAACACAAGTTTCTTCACAGTTTCTGAATGAAACACAAATCCAAATCAGGGAATGAATTATTAACATGAACAAACTTCTCATAATCTATATTTGCACTAAGCATGATGTTAGCACATATTACCACAACATAACTCTATATGAATATAGAAAAGGTTGCAATAAGTTTGATATCCACAACAGCATGTGAATTAAAATGCATTGAAAGGGATATTTCTGTTTTAAGCCCTAAAACTGGATGAGAAACCAAAATAGCATATGACACTGCCACCCAAAAACAAAGGCATCAAAGGAAATGTATAAAAGACTAATTAAAGAGGATGCATAATATGTTTTTCCCCGAATCTAAAAAGTGGTGAACAGAAAAATCATAAACCTACTGCATCAAGGGGGAGAAACAAGAACATCAGATAGCGAAATGCTGAGTAACTTAGCAAGATGGTAGATCTGCATGGAAAGCTGTTGTAATCAAGTATGAATCACATAAGCATACTCGCAATTTTAAGTTTCAAATGGTTTTGGCAGCAAGTAAACGATCAGTCTAGGATTTACTTGTGGTTTTTACCCAATGAAATTATCTTATAAAATGTCATAGAGTTGCAACAAGTAATACATACGTAGCATACACAGTGTTCATAAATAAAGTTCATAACCAATAATCTCAATCAAACACTCCAATCTCTAGATTTTCACAAACTAACTTCAGCAATAATAAGCATGACAATACTTATACCTTGCCTAATCATTGAAGCAGACCGAATCAGTCAGCAGCATTGAGTTAGTTCAACAATCCAAGTTTTCATGCATAAAAGATTTTAAACAGTTATCGCCAGGATCAAGGGGTAACTAGCACTTGTTATAAGAGATACAATGCAACAATCATGAGTAGCCGAAAGACAAACAGATAGAATGAACTCAACTGGATTCACCTATCATCAAAGAACATTGTTTCCTGCATAATAACATGGAAAGCCACCACCAAATTTGTGAAACCTCGAGTGGGCGAATCTGAGGTAAGGGTGAGGGTTAGAGCCCAACAGGCCCAATAAGCCGAGAGATGTTGGACGAGCTACAAGGGAAATCATAGTCCCATATCGCCTGGGTAGGAGAGGAGGATGATCCTTATATGTGCGGAGTCAGCTTCCCATTGTATCGACACATTTTAAAGCCGTGAAGGCCGAATGGTAGCCCAAAGCGGACAATATTGATACAGTGCGGGAGGGAGTCATCACAATATTACAAACTTCAAACCTACGGATTTAGCAACATTAACTGGTTGGCTCATCAAATTCTGAATGAAAATCAGCAAGACAAAGATATATACTGATAAATGGTTGGTTCTAATCAATTGATAACTGCTCGACAATATAGATAGCATTGGATCACATATGAGACTAACAATCAAACTATCACTTCTACAACAACTAAGATCATCTGACCAGAAGATTGAAATAAAATTAACTCTATAAAAAAGCAAAGAAAGTTAATCAGATTGGGAAAGGGGGTTGAATTAAAAAAGAAAATGAAAGGGGGCGAGTGAAATATACCCTAATTATGCAGATTGATTGAAATGCAAGGATTTAATTGGGTAATCAGCCACAAAATTCATTTAAAATTGGTGAATTAACCAGATTGCTAAAAGGGGATGAAAATTAAGCGAAGAAAACAGCATGAATGTATTCCCTAAAAAAAGAAACCAACTGAATCAGAACAGAAGGATCTAATATGCAAATCTCGTCCATCTGATTACAAATTCGAGATCAATCTACCATTTATCCGCATATACTCTATTCAAGAGAGCAACAAAACTATATTAACAAAGAAAAAAAAAATTAACAGTTTTTACCCCCAAGAGGAGGAGCGTCATCTAATGTGCAACAAGAAGGTCGGTGTTCAAGAGATCCATGAGCGAATCGGGCGAATCAGAGACTGGACTGGAAGGAGAGGAATTGATGAAGTAAAAGGATTTGGCGGCGACAAGCTTCTTCCTTTGAGGGAAACGAGGGGTGAAGATTCTCCCAGTGAAGCAAGGGAAGCCATTGACGTTGGCGATCTGCGAGTTAGCGGTTCCATTGGTAGGTGAGGCAGGTGAGTCGAATCGGTAGAGAGAGATCTGAGTGGGTCGATGGGATTTGGCGTTGATTCTGGAGTCTCTAAGTTGAGCGAGTGCCCCGGGTTTTAGATATTTGTTGAAACCCTCGTCTCTCTTTGGAATGGAAGATCTGGTTTGGGTTCGAAGTCTGCGATTCATGGCGGCCGATGGAACGAGTGAGAGAGAGAGAGAGATAATGTGGGTGGATGGGGTTTATAAGGAGAGGAGAGAAGGTAGAAGAAGCGGGAAAGTAAAAGAGGAAAATTGGGGGAAAAGAGTAAATTGAGTTTCAAAATTCGGAGAGTTGGGCCTAAGCGCGCGGGATATTTTAGAGATTAGAGACTAGGGTTTTGAATTTTGAGACGTGCCAGCGTCATAATTGTGGCCGCGCTTTTTTCTCTTTTCTTATAAACAAAACGTGAATTTGAAGATTAGGAGGATCACGGGCCACAATCTACATGCCCATGTGCTATTTTTTCAGTGCTGGTGCTATTCGCACCTCCATGAGTACTCTTAGAACACCACAAAAAAAAACTAATCAAAATTGATACATTTTCTTATGATTTTTCTTCTAGACTAAACACAGCCAAAGATGTTTAATTCGACCTTATGTTATTTTTAGGTGTGAATTTAGAGGCCTTAGAGTGTTAAGACTTTCGCCTTTCCTTTTGACATTTTGGGAGGAGATTTTTACAAATTCACCTTTATTGAATTGCCATTTTTCCTTGTTTGTTGATGAACTTAAATTAACATTCACTTCTTTTTAAAATTTTGGGGAGAAGATTTTAACAAATTCACCTTTGTTGAATTACCAATTTTATCCAATTTAATGCTAGTTGGCTTCAAAATTCAGCCGTTAATTGTTTGTGTCCTTCATTACTATCTATATAAAGCAACAATCAACGAATGTGTCTCCAATCATGCAACTCACATCTCATAAAAAAATGCAAGAGTATATGGATCTTCGTAACAACTAATGGCGCCATGAATCCTCAAGACTCATTTAATCTAAATTAATTTTTAACTTAATTTCTTAAGTTAGCTTCTAATTTGATTTTTAATTTCTTAAGTTAGCTTCTAATTTGATTTTACTTTGGGTGAATTTTATGGTGCATTTAACTCCTAGGTTCTTTGAATTTTAAATAAGTTACGAGTTTGTTTGGAGAAATTAAATTTTAAGTTTCATTTAAGTGTAATGTGTTACTTGGGTTCCTATATATAGGTACATTTGTTGTAATTGAAGAGGGTCAATGTATTTAAATGTTGAGTTTAAACTAGTTAAGTTCTTTTTTGTTTTTGTTTTTTTTTTTTTTGTTTTTTTTTTTGTATTGATATTGTTTAAGAGATCGATTTTTCATGTTCTTAGTAAGGTTTTACCAGGGACAAAGTACTTGGGTTTCAGGTTTTCATTGTACTGGGCGATAGTCGCACTCTACCTGTCTATTCTCACATATTTTCTTTGTAGGAATACCACGCACCCTACATTACAACGACATAAAATAAATGATTCACAGTTGTTAAAGACTTATAAGTGCAAAAAAAAAAAAAAACAATCGCATTTTTCATTTTTTTGGTCTACCATTCATAAGTAGTTTAGACAAACAAATGAAGATATATCACCTTCTTCCGGGTGTAGGATTTCCAACTGTTACACCCTAAAGAAATTAGTTTCATAATCATCCATGGATTTTATGTATTACCAAATTAGTCCATAAAAAAAGTTGTGTCATGTTCTTCTTATGGTGTAGAATCCAAATCTCTACACTCGGGTGTAGACGATCTACACTCCAAACAAACACCATCTGATAGTCCATAATGTCGATGTTGTTAGAGATCTCCAATATTTTCCTCATCTGGATCATGTCGCAATATTGCCATTGGGAGCTCGTGCAATGACTTTCTAGACATTTTGCTAGCTAGTATATCTCATTGTTCCCCTCCAAAGTCCTCGTACATTTCCCTCCTTAGTAAAGATCTAATCCTAAGACGTAAAATATAGCCATGGCTGTAACGACCCTAATTATAGCACATTATAATTTTTTAGGGCTTTATTAAATTTGAACTTGAGTCATATAATAACTAAATAAATAAATAAATAAGGGGGTGTCAATATAATCTTGTGCAAACCATAATCTTGTAGGGTTTTGCCTTTAGGTTGGTTAAATAGAGATTTGATTCTTCCCAGCCGCAAAGAAAGTCTGTAAAAAAAAAAACGGAATAAGCAGAAAAGAAAAAAGGGAAAGGAAGAGAAAAGTAAAAGGTGAGTTTCTCGGTTCCCTAGATCAGCCTTTCTATTTTATTTCTATTTCTTTCTGGATGACTCTTTTGTAATATGGGTTTGAGATATCATGATTTTGAGATGGGTAATTGGGTGATTCATAGTGTTACTAGGATGCAAAATTTGTCCTGTTATAGATAGAGTTGTTTATGTATTCACGCTTTTGGGTGTTTGTGTCAATAATCCTGAAATTTTGTAGAAAAGAAGTGTATGTGTGCTTGTGTCAGAAATATTGTTTGTGTCAGTAATCCTGCAATTTTGTAGAAAACTAGTGTATGTGTGCTTGTGTCAGAAATCCTACAACTCTGTAGAGAAGAAGTGTGTGTGTGTGTGTGTGTGTGTTTGTGTCTCGACTTCTATTTTTTTTTTTTTCATCTAGTCATGGCTATCACTATCTATTCATGGCTTTCCCTATCACTATCTATTCATGGCTATCACTATCAATGTGTATCAACATTTATTCATGGCTACCACTATAAGCATCTATTCATGGCTATATATATAAGCTTCTATTCATGGCTATCACTATCTATGTATGATTTTTATCTCGGTTCCCTAGATAAGCAGATACAAGCCTGAAGCCTGATATGATTTTTATACAAGCCTGACACGGATAATCCCATGCCTGATATGATTTTTATATAAGCCTGATATGATTTTTATCTTGGCTCCCTAGATAAGCAGATACAAGCCTGAAGTCTAAAGCCTGATATGATGTATGCTTTTTTTTTTATAAGCAATGGATATGGTTACCTGACATTTGCATGACTGATCACTCACTATGAGTTTGAGCGCCACTTGGTGTAAAGAATTTGTCCTTGCCAATGCTTATTTTTCCTAAAATAATGGATTGACATTGTGAAGATTTATTTATGAATGACAAAATGTCATTGTGAAGGAAATTCTGAAATACCAAAAATAAATTATATTGATAAACTTTGGAATTGTATCACTTAAAACTACCACACCTTTTTTTGTTTATTATTTTCCTTATCTTATAGAGAAACTAAATAACCTGCGGGTTGTTTTGCGGATGTGAGACACCCATTTCTTATAGAGAAACTAAAATAACTTTCGGGTTAGTCTTGTGAAAATGTGGTGATTTTGGAATGCTTAAAATAGGCTTGATATTTATTCGTAAAAAATGTGACGTGACTTTATGCGCATTGATAGCCCAAGAATGGCTTTTGTTACTCATATAGTTAGGAGTATCCGGTGATACATGTCTTTATGTGATGTGTCCCTACTTGGGCATGGATGATGAAGAAGTCCTCATTTATATGAGAGTGGCATACAAACATGTATGTTCGGCATGGAGGTGGTGCGAATGTGGTATCGTCTAAGTGACAATCCGTTAAAAATGAATAATATGCTTAAGTCAAATAATGCGCGAAGATAACTGTGTTAATAAATAAATTACATTTGTATTGTTTATAGCCCCTTTCATGCAGGATGACAAGTCAACTAATATTTTTGCAGGTCAAACTTGTCATAGTCAACATGTACAGAGTAAGTACAATTAAATACGTATTTACTTATAAGGACGACATGATTGCCTCGTTGAGAAACTAAATTATTTAAATTGTAATTAGCCTTATACATTCGGCTCGTGGAGGAACTACCTGTTTTGCTATTTTGTCGTACTATATTTCCATGTCATGCCATGTTATTTTCTCTTATTGATTTAGTTTGGAACGAAAAATTTCACACCAGCTTAATTGCTGACCCAAGTGGGCTTTGGCTTCTTGGGTACATTCCTTTGGGAATGTAGCCGACTAGTTTGTTTTAGGATTTAGTAGTTTCGGGCGAGCTTAGAGAAGTTCATTTTTTACGTGACGAACATTGCTGGGGAGTTACGCGTTGTTCTAGAGTCTATGTCATTTTGTTTATTAGGTGACAGTTTAATCTTTTGTAATAGAACTTGGAATTTTTATTTATTATTTATTGGGAGAGATACATTTGTGATTAGTTGAACATGTTAGAGTTGGTTCTACGATATTTAATATATTTTCCTTCCTTTTGTTGGGCTTTTTAGATCAGTTGTTTTATTTCCCTCTAATCTGGTAAATTGTGCATTTGACTATTTCTCGTAGATGCCAACTGTTACTTTTAGTGAATGACATTCATATCCCGAATTTTGGGGAAAACGGATAATCCCATGCAGATATTAGGATTTCGTTTTTCTTGAAAATCGAGGCGTGACAGTTTGGCTTCAGAGCACAGTTTACCCTAGGCTAGGGAGAGTCTAGGGGATCCTCGGAATGTGGTTATGGGTAAGCTGTAGAGTATTTTGTGGATCTTATGGAGTGTCTAATCATTGTCATTTTTATTTGAAGGATATGGCTGGAAGACATACTCATCAGAATCCAAATGGGAACGGTAGCGGTAGCAGTGAAAATGTTTTCCCAAATGGAGATGGCAATGGAAGTGGAAATGGTCATAATGAGAATACGATTTAGTTGAGTCAGATTATGATGATGTAGTTGCTACAAGGATTTCAACTGAATAGTAATCAGGGTGACCCTTTTGCTAGAAGGGTTAAGGAGCTTGGGACATTGGGTGGTAAGAGGTTCTCCGGAGATAATCCGAGAGATGCAGATGCCTGGGTCCAAAGCTGTGAGACTGTTTTCAGGAGGATGCAACTTTTTGAAGTTCAAAAATAGGAGTTAGTTGTACATCGTCTGGATGGTGTTGCCAGCTATTGGTGGGAGGCTTTACTACCCTCCATTGATATTGCTGATGTGACATGGGACGACTTCAAGGATCGATTTGAGAGTAGATTTGTGCCTAATGCAGTTAAGGCGCAATGGGCTGCGGAGTTTAATATGTTGAAGTAGACTGAGAATATGACTGTGGAGCAGTATGTCACAAAGTTTAACGAGTTGTCGCGTTATGCTCCGTATTTGGTAGACACACCAGAAAAAAATGTCAAATGTATTGGGGGTTTGCATCACTACATATCGAGGGCTCTTCTCACCGCTGACAGGGAGAGTTTTGACAAAGTTTTGGTTTTGGCATTGAAGTACGAGGAACAAAACAAGTTGTATCATGAGAGTAGGGAGAAAGGCAAGACGAAGTTGGGCGAGGCGTCAGGAAACACTCGTCACTAGGGTGCGTCGCGTGATTATCGTAGTGACCGTAGTCGTTTTCGTTCTTATGATCAAGGGCAAAGGGGTCAACAATTTCAGAACTAGAGATCTCAAGGTGGTTACCAGAACCAACAACAGGGAGGAAACCAGTTCCACCGCCAGGGTGGAAATCAGTTCAGCAGGTGGTAATCAACATTAGAGGCAGAATGAGAACCAATTCCATCGTTAGGGTAACCATAGACAAAGTTATCAGGGTCAGCGGAACCAGACTACCCAAGCAACATCAGGGAGACATGCAGTGACTTGCTTCACTTGTGGGCAGTCAAGCCATCAGATGCGAGATTGCCTTAATGATAGGAACACACCACAGAATAGGCAAGGTCAACCCACCCAAGGGCGTGTGTTTGCCGCCATACCTGATCAGGAAAACTTACAAGGTACTCCTAATTTTCCTGTTTCTAATATGAAGGTTTTATTTGATACTAGTGCATCATATTCTTTCATATCTCGACATTTGGTTAATCGAAAAATGTTGAACACTTTGCCACTTGCTATACCATTATGTGTTACCACCCCTTTAGAAGGCTCGGCGACATTATATGAATTATGTAAAATTTTTAATATTTCCTTCCTCGACAAAGTGTTTCTTGTCGACTTGATTGTGCTTGACTTTGAGGGCTTTGATATGACTTTGGGAATGGATTGGTTGTGTAAGAACCTAGTCACGCTGGATTGTGCAAAGAAGATAGTTTCCATTCATGCTCCAGGCATGCCCCCTGTTTCTCACACTTGTGGAAATTGTGAAGAGTTTGTGATGTCTAGTTTCCTTTACTCGGTGGGGACGTCAGAGAGAAAAATCCGAGATGTAGAAGTGGTAAGAGATTATGAGGATGTATTTCAGGAAATTTCTGGCTTGCCACCTAGGCTAAAAGTTGAGTTCCGAATCGATTTAGTACCTGGAACCGTTCTTATCTCTAAGGCGGCGTACCGGATGGCACCGAAGGAGTTGAACGAGATGAAAATCTAGTTGGATGAGATGTTGCAAAAAGGGTAATTTTAATGTTTTTGCTTTGTTTTATTCGAATATACTTATTGACATGTTTACTTATGTTAATGTATATATGTGTAATCCTTTTGAGCTGTGTATGAACCAGGTTCATACGTCCTAGTAATTCTCCATGGGGAGCACCCGCAATTTTCGTTTCGAAGAAGGATGGTACCTTGAGGATGTGTATTGACTATAGGGAGCTGAACAAGAGGACTATAAAAAACAAGTACATGTTGCCTCGAATTGATGATCTTCTTGACCAGTTGAGGGGAGCAGTGGTATTTTCTCAATTTGACTTGAGAACTGGATATCATCAGATGGGTGTTGAAGAAGATAGTATTCCTCTCACGGCTTTTCGTACGAGATATGGATTGTATGAGTTCCCCGTTATGCCTTTTGGATTGACAAATGCCCCAGCCTTTTTCATGGACCTGATGAACCGAATCTTTCGACCATACTTGGCCAAATTCGTCATTATTTTTATCGATGACATTTTGGTTTACTCCCGTAGTGAAGCAGAGCACAGAGAACATCTCATGACAGTATTGTAGACCTTGAGATATCAGAAATTGTATGCGAAATTTAGCAAGTGCCAATTTTGGGAGATAGAGGTAAAAATTTTAGGGCATGTTGTTTCTAGTCAGGGTATAACAGTTGATCCTGATAAGGTGAAAACAGTGAGATATTGAAAACAACTACTAGCACAACAGAGGTAAGAAGCTTCTTAGGGTTAGCTGGTTACTATAGAAGATTTATTGAAAAGTTTTCTCTTATTGCTGCCCCTTTGACTAAGTTGACTCGCAAGAATGTTTAGTTTATTTGGACCAATGAGTGTGAAAAGGCTTTTCAAGAGTTGAAGCATCGATTAACCACTGCACCCATTCTAACTATTCCAGTGCAAGGTGGGAAGTTGGTGGTCTTCACTGATGCTAGTGGCACAGGTCTAGGTTGTGTATTGCTGCATAATCAGAAGGTTGTGTCGTACTTCTCAAGACAATTGAAGCCTCATGAGAGTGCGATATCCTACCCATGATTTGGAATTAGTGGCAGTTGTGTTTGCTTTGAAGATGTGGCGACATTACCTTTATGGGGAGCATTTTGAGTTGTTCACGGATCACAGGAATCTCAAGTATTTGTTTTCGCAGAAGGAGTTGAATATGAGACAACAAAGGTGGGTGAAGTTCATTAGTAGTTATGATTTTCAGATCCTTTACCACCCAGGTAAGGGAAATGTGGTAGCCGATGCTCTTAGTCGGCAACACACTATTATGGCTGCACTTACGGTGGAGGAATGGAAGTCTCTTGAGGCTATTTCTTCTTGTGATGTTCAGCTTGTCCAGGGAGCAAACACGGCTTATGTTGGTAGTTTATATGTTCGACCTTCTTTGATCAGCAGGGTTTTAGAGGAGCAACATAAGGATTCTCGTTTGATGAGCATATTAGAAGACTTAGTGCTTGATAATCTAGATGATTGTCCCTTAGAGTGGTCAGTTGAGTCCGATGGTATTTTGAGATTTCACGGGAAACTTTGTGTCCCCGAGATTGAGGGATTGAGGAAATAAATTATGGATGAGGCTCATAAGTCACGTTTTACCATTCACCCGGGAGGCACAAAAATGTATCATGATCTGAAGCGAACTTTCTGGTGGGACGGTATGAAGAAGGATGTGAGAGATTATGTATCACGGTGTTTCACTTGTCAACAAGTGAAGGCCGAACATTAGCGGCCCTCAGGTTTGTTGCAACCATTAGAAATTCCTATCTGGAAATGGGAAAATATTTCTATGGAATTTGTAGATGGCTTACCGAAGACCTGACGAGGTAACGAATCAATTTGGGTTATAGTTGACCGTTTGACTAAGTTCGCGCATTTTGTTTCGGTTGGTGTGCATCGTACTACCAAACAGTTAGCCAGACGATACATTCGTGAGTTAGTTAGGCTTCATGGGGTACCAGTGTCCATTGTGTCGGACAGAGATCCCTTGTTTGCATCTGAGTTCTAGGAAAGTTTCTAGCAAGCCATGGGGACGAGACTAGATTTGAGTACAGCTTATCATCCTCAGACTGATGGTCAGACGGAGCGGGTGAATCATGTTCTAGAAGATATGTTTCGGGCACGTGTGCTCGATTTTGGTGGTGGTTGGGAGGATTATTTACCTCTCATAGAGTTTGTTTATAACAATAGTTATCATTCTAATATTGGCATGGCCCCGTTTGAGGCCTTATATGGGAGACCTTGTCAATCACCATCCTGTTGGGCGGAGGTTGGTGACATAGTCTTGTTGGGGCCAGAGATGGTCCGTGAGACATCGGAGAAGGTGCAGATTATTAGAGAGCGAATCAGAACTGCTCAAAGCCGACAAAAGAGTTATGCTGACCGGAAGCGCGCAAGGGGGTAGAATTTCAGGTTGGGGACCTTGTCTTTCTCAAGGTTTCACCTATGAGCGGCGTATTGAGGTTCGGTAAGAAAGGGAAGTTAAGTCCTACATTTGTGGGACCATTTGAGATCATTGCTCGAGTAGGGAGTTTAGTCTATAGACTCGCCTTGCCACCGAGCTTGTTAGTTGTTCATGATGTGTTTCACATTTCCATGTTGAGGAAGTGTGTGAAGGATCCTGCTCATATCGCCCAACCCACAGAAATCGAGATTAATGACGACTTCACCCAAGTAGTACGACCGATCAAGATTGTGGAACGTGATGTGAAACAACACCGTAGAAGGATAGTGAATTTGGTGAAAGTTCAGTGGAGTGAGAATGAGAACGGTTTAACTTGGGAGCTAGAGGACAAGGCGATACAGATGCACCCGAAACTGTTCCTCCAGTGAATCTCGGGACGAGATTCCTTTTGAGGTGTGTATAATATAACGACCCTAATTATAACACATTATAAATTTAGAGGGCTTTATTAAATTTGAAGTTGAGTCATATAATAACTAACTAAATAAATAAATAAGGGGGTGTCAATATAATCTTGTGCAAACCCTAATCTTGTAGGGTTTTGCCTTTAGGTTGGTTAAATAGAGATTTGATTCTTCCCAGCCGCTTAGAAAGTCTGTAAAAAAAAGAGGAGAAAGAACGAAAGAAGCAGAAAAGAAAAAAGGGAAAGGAAGAGAAAAGTAAAAGGTGAGTTTCTCGGTTCCCTAGATCAACCTTTCTATTTTATTTCTATTTCTTTCTGGATGACTCTTTTGTAATATGAGTTTGAGATATCATGATTTTGAGATGGGTAATTGGGTGATTCATAGTGTTACTGGGATGCAAAATTTTTCCTATTATAGATAGAGTTGTTTATGTATTCACGCTTTTGGGTGTTTGTGTCAGTAATTCTGAAATTTTGTAGAGAAGAAGTGTATTTGTGTTTGTGTCAGAAATATTGTTTGTGTCAGTAATCCTGCAATTTTGTAGATAATAAGTGTATGTGTGCTTGTGTCAGAAATATTGTTTGTGTCAGAAATCCCGCAACTCTGTAGAGAAGAAGTGTATGTGTTTTGTTTTTTTTTGTGTCAGTAATCCTGGTTTTTTTTTTCATCTAGTCATGGCTATCACTATCACTATCTATCCATGGCTATCCCTATCACTATCTATTCATGGCTATCACTATCTATGTGTATCAGCATTTATTCATGGCTACCACTATAAGCATCTATTCATGGCTATATAAGCTTCTATTCATGGCTATCACTATCTATGTATGATTTTTATCTCGATTCCCTAGATAAGTAGATACAAGCCTGAATTCTGATATGATTTTTATACAAGACTGATACGGATAATCCCATGCCTAATATGATTTTTATACAAGCCTGATATGATTTTTATCTCGGCTCCCTAGATAAGTAGATACAAGCCTGAAGTCTGAAGCCTGATATGATGTATGATTTTTTTTATAAGCAATGGATATGGTTACCTGACATTTGCATGTTTGATCACTCACTATGAGTTTGAGCGCCACTTGGTGTAAAGAATTTGTCCTTGCTAATGCTTATTTTTCCTAAAATAATGGATTGACATTGTGAAGATTTATTTATGAATGACAAAATGTCATTATGAAGGAAATTCTGAAATACCAAAAATAAATTATATTGATAAACTTTGGAATTGTATCACTTAGAACTACCACACCTCTTTTTGTTTATTATTTCCTCTATCTTATAGAGAAACTAAATAACCTGCGGGTTGTCTTGCGGATGTGGAGCACCCATTTCTTATAGATAAACTAAAATAACTTTCGGGTTAGTCTTGCGGAAAGGTGGTGATTTTGGAATGCCTAAAATAGGCTTGATATTTATCCGTAAAAAATGTGACGTGACTTTATGCGCATTGATAGCCCAATAGTGGCTTTTGTTACTCATATAGTTAGGAGTATCCGGTGATGCATGCATGTATGTGATGTGTCCCCACTTGGGCATGGATGACAGAGAAGTCCTTCTTTATATGAGAGAAACATACGGGCATGTATGTTCGGCACGGAGGTGGTGCGAATGTGGTATCGTCTAAGTGATCAATCGTTAAAAATGAATAATATGCTTAAGTCAAATAATGTGCGAAGATAACTGTGTTAATAAGTAAATTACATTTATATTGTTTATAACCCTTTTCATGCAGAATGTCAAGTCCACTAATATTTTTGCAGGTCAGACTTGTCATAGTCAACATCTACAGAGTAAGTACAATTAAATACGTATTTATTTATTAGGATGACATGATTGTCTCGTTGAGGAACTAAATTATTTAAATTGTAATTAGCCTTATACATTCGCCTCGTGGAGGAACTACCTGTTTTGCTATTTTGTCGTATTGTATTTCCATGTCATGCCCTGTTATCTTCTCTTATTGATTTTTTTTGGGAACGAAAAATTTCACACCAGTGGGCTTTGGCTTCTTGGGTACATTCCTTTGGGAATGTAGCCGACTAGCTTGTTTCGGGATTTAATAGTTTTGGGCGAGCTTAGAGAAGTTTGTTTCGTACGTGACGAGCATTGATGGGGAGTTACACGTTGTTCAAGAGTCTATGTCATTTTGTTTATTAGGTGACAATTTAATATTTTGTAATAGAACTTGAAATTTTTATTTATTATTTATTGGGAGAGATACATTCGTGATTAGTTGAACTTGTTAGAGTTGGTTCTACGAGATTTAATATATTTTCCTTCCTTTTGTTGGGCTTTTTAGATCAGTTGTTTTATTTCTCTCTAATCTGGTAAATTGTGCATTTGATTATTTCTCGTAGATGCCAACTGTTACTTTTAGTGAATGACATTCATGTCCCGAATTTTGGGAAAAACGGATAATCCCATGCGGATATTAGGATTTCGTTTTTCTTGAAAATCGGGCGTGATAATGACATCTACATCTTGCTTCATGTAATAATAACAATAATGTCCAAGAGAATATCCGAATAGCTAGATTTATTGAAGGTCTAAGCTTCATTGAAAAATTGAAGAGCAGGAAACACTCATCGCTCGTCAAAAAATTATTATCTTCAAAGTTGATAAATGTGCCTATAATAAATCAAAACTACATTGTAGCTTACTTAAAAATCAATTGTTCTTTGTTTGTGTCATCAATCACCTCCAACTATGTATATTCCAATTATGCAAATCACATCTCATACAAAGATGGAAGAAGAGTATATGGAGCTTCATAACAACTGAGGACGCCATGAATACCGTGATTCATTTAATCTAAACTAAATTTTAGCCTAATTTTGACCTAATTTTATTTTTGGATGAATTTTATGGTGCATTTAACTCCTAGGATCACTTAATTTTAAATAAGTTACAGTTTGTTTGGAGTCATTAATTTCTAGTTTCATTTATGTAACACCCGTAATTTTTCAATGATCTTAATAAATATTTTTGTACATAAAAATTTAAATTTATTGTGTTTATGTTATTATCAAAATAATATAGATATATGTATGTATAATAGCCTTGTGTCTATGCGTGTTTAGTGTGTTGATCTATATGATGCAAATTCTCTGTAAATATAAAACCTGAATAATTTCTCACTTGAAATTGTATAAAATAACAATAACAATAATAATGAAAATAATAATAATAATAATAATAATAATAATAATAATAATAATAATAATAATAATAATAATAATAATAATAATAATAATAATAATAATAATGAAACTTATTTCGTTTGCCAAATTACTTTTTTTTTTTCAAAATCTTAACGCTTTTACTTTTCGAACTTGGGACGAGATTTCTTTGAATGTGTATATAATGTAACGACCCATAATATTACAATTATGGTGTGTTATGTTATTATTGAGTTCGTGATTAGATTAAAAAAATAGGGGTGCCTATATAATTTTATTTAAAACTCTAATCTTGTAGGGTTTTGTAATCTTATCATGAGCTTTCTGTAGGTATATATAACATAAAATTTTGATGAGAATTGACGTAGTTATGATCAATTGAATCGAAGTTAGCCTAGTTTTAGCTGGTGTATTGGGGAAGACGATGACGTCAGCATGACATTATTTGTTGATCAAGACTTTGATATGTTTGACCGAACTTTGACATGTTTAACCAAACTTTGACTAGGTCTAAAAAATAGCCCGTACCTTATTTTTTACACCGTTAGAATCATTGTCTTGAGATCTATTTAACGAAAGTATAATTTTTTGAATTTAGAAAATTATATTTTACCCCTTAATTCATTTATGCCTCGATATGCGTGTTGTTGGATCTATGGTTGTGTTTTGAAATATGTAGGTTGTGGTTTCATATTGATTCTTGAGATGTTAATGATTGGGGAATGTATGCTAATGCATTATGATTATTTAGATATTCGTATTGTTATGCATATTGACTTGTTAATGCAATATGAAGAATTTGGATATTTGAATTGTTATACAAATTATCTTGTCAATGAGTGGTTTGATTGTCATTTTGTTATAGAGCATTTGTTTATGAAAATGATATGTTTTTCCAAAAGTATCAGTGGATATTGTGGTTGAATCATTTATAAATGAGTCATTGTGAAAGAGTTTTGAGATATCAAAAAAATAAATGGTACTGATAAATTTTAAACTTTAATCATCTGGAATTGTATCACTTAGAACTACGACACCTCTTATTGTTTGTGATTTCCCTCTTCTATAGAAAAACCAAGTAACCTTCGGGTTGGTCTTGCGGAGTAGGGCATCATTTTTCTTATAGACAAACTAAAGTAACTTTCGGTTAGTCTTTCGAAAATGAGGTGGTTTTTATGCCTAAGATAGACTATATTTATTCGAAAAATGTGACGTGAGTTATACGCATTGATAGCCCAATAGTGGCTTTTATGTTACTCATATAATTAGGAGTATCCGCTGATGCATCAGTATGTGACGTGTCCCCACTTAGACATGGATGACGGAGTAATTCTCCTTTAGATGGGAGCGGCATACGAGCATGTATGTTTGGCACAGAGGTGGTGCTAATAAAATGGATAATATGTTAAGACCATTAATATATTAACACAACTCTATTAACTATAAGTGATGAATACTTTTTTTTTTTGAAAGGCAAGCAGAGTTTTTATAGGATCCCAGAACCCATAAAGATGTCGCAAGCTGGGTTTGAACCCATGACGTAGTGGTACATCCACCAAGCTCTAACCGTTGAGTTGTCATGTCATTGGCAATAAGTGATGAATACTGATTGTTAGTGAAATTATAAACCTTTTTTCTAATCATTTATTGCAGAATGACAAATCCACTAATATTTCTTCATGTATGACTTGTCATGGTCAACCTCTACAACGTAAGTATAAGTAAATATTTTATTTACTTTCGAATTATTAGAATGACACAATTGCCTCATTGAGGAAATAAAAGTCTTTGAGTTGTTATTTAACATTTTTGCCTCGTTGAGTAACTAAATCTGTTGGAGGTGTTATTTTATTGTGTATGCAATTTCATGTTATAACATGTATTTCTTTTATTTATTAGAGTTGGAGATTACTTATACCAACTACCTCACTAACCCAAGTAAGTTTATGCTTCATGGATACATTTTTAACAAAACGTAGCCAATTAGCCTTTCAGGTTAAAGTAGTTTGTAAGCAGCCATTAGAGTTTTCTATAGTTGGGGCGAATGTCAAAGAGTTCCTGGGTTTTTTTTTTTTTTTTCCAATGATTAAATTATGTCTTATTTGTTATTGCTAAATGTTCTTCTGTTATTTAATGAATTTCACGTCCTAAATTTGGGGGAAACGGATAATTCTACATGAATATAAGGATTTCGTTTTCTCAAAAATCGAGGCGTGACAATTTAAGTGCAGTGAATTACTTGTGTGCCTATAGATAGGCCTATTTGTTGTAATGGATGCAGGGTAATATTGAGATTAAATGAGTTAAATTCCCTTTTGTGCATAGTCACGTTGTTTAAGTGACTGATTTTCATGTTTTGTTGTAGGGTTGTATGCACTTTGCGAAAAAATATTCGAGTGGAAAAGGATCTCACCGACTATTTGTAGACTTAGCTACTTTCGAGTTTGTTCGAGAAAAACTCAAACTCATTCTCAAACACCAATAAAAAAACATTTCAAAGTTAGGATGACTTAGGGTGGATAATTAAACAATCACTTTAAAACATGCAAGTAGAAGATAGATAACTATACTCATGCAATAAATTATGCAAGAATCAACAAGTGAAAATAAACAATAAAGAGCAAAGACAATACTATAACAAACAAATATAACGAGGTTCACCTAAATCGAAGTTTCATCGACTTCAACTAGTTACTTCATTGGTAAAAGGGCTTGCACTCCACAAGCTTCTCTTATTGTATTGATCACAAACAAAAATACAAAGTTGCTCTAATGAGAACTTCAGTCTCAAAACTACTCTCCACAACCTAGCAAGGTCTTTCAAGTTCACACAAGAACTTAAAATTGCAAGCGACTAAAATACTTGACTTGATTATCTAGTAATGTCTCTAAATAGATGGAATATTAAAGAAATGTTTGAGCTTGAAATATCACTTTTTTATTGATCGTAGAAGAGAGATATTTACCCTTACTATTATATATTTGCATTCATCATGCCAATAAAATAAGACTATATATTAAAATTTACAAATTATAGCTATATATTTGTATTTATCATCACAAGAATAAAATTTGATCACACATAATCATTTGCAAGTTGTAGGTAAGTATTTTTTTTCCTACTTTGGCCTCCATTAGCTAATGCTCAATAGCGTTTGACTTTAACCCTTAGCTATTTCAAATTTTAATTGAATCTAACCCACATTTTCTAAAAATTCAATTCCAAAAAGTGAAATTCCGAAGTTCTCTAGATTTTTCGAAAAAATAAAAATTTTCCAATTCCGAAATTTTCGGAACGAAAATCGAAACACCTATTTCTGATCCATCCCGTCTTTAAATAGCCCTATTCACAATACAATCCCTATGAAATCTCTTTCTTTTCCTTGATGCACACCACAATAGATAGAGAGTTGGAGAAATTAATAAGATTTTCTTGCTTGAACTTGGATAGAAAGCTTAGCTTCTTCTTCTTTGAAATCTCTCTCAAAGTCTTTTTTTTTTTTTCCCTATTTTTGAAGCTTATCAAATTTAGTCTTCTTGGAACTTGATTGTGCTTTTTTTTTTTTTTTTTTTTTTTAAATTAAACCTCCAGTGGGGAGGGGCAGCTATGGGATGCCAGACCTTTATTACTTATCAAAAAAAAGATTGATTTACAATCAAGACGGGGGTACATTACGACTTTACCCGTATAAAAACCAAAACAAAATTAAGGACCTTGTCCAATCTAAATGACCGCAACTCCGCTGGCTAACAAGACTTGAAGACTAAAATGCCACTAACAAACACTTAAAACAAACCAAAAACAAAACACTATTGCATAAGAACCAGAATTAAAACTAGATCAAGCAACGCTGTGACGGAGTTAGCAACACTGCACCCCTGCCCAATTTGCAACCTTGCTCCTGCAGCACCTCCCACACCAAGCAGCCCACCACCCCCTGCCGTATCCAGACAACAAGGACGCGTCTGGCTGCACTTGCCTCGCAGCCGATCCGCTAGCAAAACCCAGCCCATTCGTAGTACATGGCTCTGCCTCGCATCCCCTGTTTTACAGAAAAAATAGGGAGCACAAAGAATGCTCCTGCAGATAGCACCCGGTCCCAGACAACGCGAGTCTTGGCCGCAAAACAGGCCAGCCTCCAGGGAGACTGCCCCAGCTGAAATACTGCACCTGCTTCGCGCAACTGTTCCATACCTGCTTTGGCCCGCAGACTCAGCCAGTGCAAGGCTTTCTCTACACTTCCCCGTGGCGGATGTACACCGTATGCCATTGGTCCAACACCAACAAACCTGCCACTCTCCTAGGAAGTTCATTCGCACCGAAAGAAATAGTCCTATAGTCTCGTTGCACTCAGTCCGCTAACGCATCCGCCACCGCGTTCGCCTCTCTAGGCAATCTAACGTCATTGTTGCCGCCAACAACTGAATTTCCTTCAAAATATTCTCAAAGTGCCAAGGAATTTTCAAAGTGTCCTTAAACCATCCACAAACCATCCAAGTGCCGAGGTCTCACAGTAACGTTTCAAGAAATCCATGCATTCCCTAATTGGGGACTTTCTTCCATTTAAAAAAATAAGGGTGTCATCTGCATAAAGAATGTGTGAAATCGGACTGCAGGCCCTGGGTGTATAATAATACCCAATTTTTCCTGTAGCGAAGGCCTCTGTCAATCCCCTACCTAACACTTCAGACGTAATAATAAATAGAAACGGAGAAAGACGATCACCTTGCCTTAAACCCCTGGTGGATCTGAAAAAACCTTTGTAGACTCCCTGAAGCAAAACGGAAAAGCCACAGGACGCGATACAGTTGAAGATGAGATGATAAAATCTACCAGTAAAGCCAAATTTTTTAAGCACCGCGAATAAAAAATTCCATTCCATTCTATCATACGCTTTCTCCATATCAATTTTCATCACCACATTGCCTCCAAAAACCTTCATGTTAATGTCCTTAATCAATTCCTGCGCCAGACCAATATTTTCACCAATGAATCTGCCTTTAACAAAAGCCCCCTGCTCCTGAGAAATCAGCACTAGCAAGAGATCTACCAGTCTATTGCAAAGGATTTTGACTGGACTTCTGTCATTGATTTTAGTCTTCAATTGTTTACCAAGGGTCTTTTTGTTAATGTTAACTTTGACTTGACATTTTGATATGATTATTTGAGTTAATGCCTTCGGTTGAGTCAGTTCTCTGCTTGTTTTCCCTTTTTGTTTTCTTGTAGCATTTTAGTGCGGCAAGTTGAGCTGATTGCTCCTACAGTGATAGAGATGGTAACTGAAATTACAAAATATATCAGATACACATGAATTTGTCAGTCGCAAGCAGTGTTGAAATACATGCACTGATCAAAACTTGGTGAAAATTTTCACACCCCAAAGCATGGAGATCACTAAGGACGAGATTAGAGAAACACAATTATGAGGGATGTTGATAAGTTCCTCTCTGTATATTATTAACATAACCCGGCATCACTGGTGCAAAAGCATAATTGTCGGAGGCTACCATTGAAGTGAAGAAAAGCTGAAACATATGCACAACCACTAAGCACCATAACAGTGTAAAAACTAATCAAATTATACTAGCAAGTAGAGAACAAGACACTTAAAATAGAATATGGATGAACAATGCATAAAATATGTCATTAATATTAATATTTTCTTAAATGCAATTCCTCTAAAGAAGAATATAAAGCAGAACAATACAAGACAGAACAAATAGATTACAAAAGACATGGGAGGAAATTGGAGTAGCCCAAAACATAGTCCCTTGTCAAATAAGATGCCTTCTTGTTGTGTTCTTCTGACCTATGCTGATGCAACCCCAACGATTTGAAATAGGGGATTCCTGGATCCTCTCCAAGCAAAGTATATCTAGTTTGCATGAATCAAGCACCTAGGTCAAAACTCCTTTCCAAGTCATAATATATGCAAACCAACAAGTTGCTCTAAAAGCTTGAAATGTTAGAGAAGGTATCACCAATGTGCCCAACACACAACATAGCACAAGGGTTACAAGAAATGAGGGTTTATACAAAATCCAGAAAATTTAAAGGTGTACAAGTATCGTTACATTATCTAGTTTATGAGGCATAATATATCTCACCTGGATTTCAAAAATACTTGTCTTGTCTCATGATACAATGATAATTTATGTATCTTTTATCAGCGACAGAAGAGTTTTATTGAAGTAAATGTCAAAGTGTGTGATAAGCATCTAGTGAATGTGTCTTTTCATGTCAGCAAGACAACAAATACAAGTTAGAGATACTGAAGTTTTCAGGTTCCAGATAATTCAATGTTTTTTAGGTGCAAATCAAAATTTATGTTAATTTTCAAAATAAGACGAAGTTTACCTGTGGCCACATTGAAATACAGTACTGCAAACCCATCTGATATTTGAGGACTGTCCTGGGGGAACCAAGAAACGCGTCTCAAATGTGCGACAGTTCAAAACACAAGTTTATCCTTTTCTTAGTCTTCTTTTATCTATTTTAATTTTTCTTTTGTTGGTTATGATCTAATTTTTTGGCATTTGCATGCAGTTCAATACACAAGGCTAGATAGTAATGGACTTATAGATGCCTTTATCACTGTGGATGGTACAGATGTATAAAGGATCAATGTAGAAGAAAGAGTATAAAAATTTCTACTGTCGAGGTCTAAAATTCCTCAGGAAAAAAAATGACCTAGAATTTCCATGCTCCACCTCCTTACAGAGTCACAGATCTGGCCAAGGAAATGAATTTAGACAAATGCCTAGGACAAAAACTTTAAACCAAAAAACTCCGACTTAGTCATAACCACTGAATTTAGGATCTTATATCTGTTCAGCAGGGAAATGGAAAGGTTTTTGACAAGAGCAACAAAACAGTTTGAAGAGCTACTATAGTACCGTCTAGGGACTAAATCTTAAAATTTGAAGCCTACAATTCTAGAAAATTCTTACATGCATATCAACATTTACTGAAACTGTATCAGGCATTGAAATTTGAAAATTCTCTTAGTTAAACTAGTTGTGCTCTGCCAATGGTAGCCTGGTTGGATGGTTAAGGCTGTGGTGGTTTAACTCCCACGTCTTGGGTTCTATACCTTCCGGCGGCATGCTAGCCTTTCAAAAAAAAAAACTAGTTGTGCTCGATGAAAAGTCCTAGCATTTGTCTTAAATTTGGTTTATGAAAAGGGCAATTTCTTAGTGTTGTCACAAAGAATACACAGCTTAATTGCTATAGACTTGAAGCTGGAGCACCTAGGTTGTTGAGAAAATAATACAATATATAAGGAAAGGTCAGGTTGCAGAAACTGAACACCTACCACTGGTTAGATAAAATAACCAAGACAAAAATCTTGAGATCATCAGTACCACATTTTTTTTTTAATGTTTGATTAATGGAATAGTTGCGATACACAATTACCTAACTACCTAAGTAATAAAGTCAAAACACCCAATTGCAATATAAGTATTGTATAAGACAAAAAAAAAATTTCAACGAAACATCTTTATTCCAAAATCACATTGCTCATTGTAGGGAGTAGTCGAATGCAGCTGTAAATTACAATTATAAAGCTGTCTATTCTACATAAAAGCTTATCTGAATGAATTAGAAAACACCCAACAAAATAATAACAAGAGTGGACATGTAGAACAACAGAAGGGTGAGCAAAATAAGTACCGAATGAAAACTTTCAAACAAGAGCCTCAGCCCCAGCAACAATCTCCAATATTTCACCCGTGATTTTTGCTTGGCGCTGCCTATTGAACTTCATAGAAAGATCTTTCTTCAGCTCATTGGCATTATCAGAAGCACTGCTCATTGCACTCATCCTAGCAGCAAGCTCACTTGCAAGTGATTCTTGCAAAGCCCTCAATATCTGACTGTTCAAATAGAGAGGTAGCAAAGCATCAAGAATCTGAACTGGGTCTTGTTCAAATTGCAATATAGGTGAGAAGTCCTCAGTCTTGGCCATAACTATCTCTCTCTCCACAGTCAATTTCCCTTCCTTGGTTGTCAATCTAAACAACTCATCCTCAGCAGCATCAACACAAACACCATTCACATCACAAATCTCTCCTTTTGGAGACAGAGGAAGCAAAGTGTGAATTACAGGATCAGACTTGACCAAAGACACGAACTTGGTGTACAAAAGCTCGACCTTATCGACTTCTTCAGTAACAAAGAGTGAAAACACATCATCCGCAATTGCTTGAGCTTCCTTAGTAGTTGGGAGACTCCCACCTTCAAGAAACTTATCAACTGGGATATAAGGCCTACGTATGAAATAGGAATTACCCTTCTTCCCAACACTTATAATAGTGAAAGCAATCCCTAGTTGCTTCAATTCGGCCATCCTAGCTTCGGCTTTTTTAATAATCTGATTGTTAAAACCACCACAAAGACCACGATCTCCAGTAACAACAACAAGACCTACTTTCTTAACAGGGCGAGCAGCAGTTAAAGGGATATCAACATCTTCAGATTGTACCTGTTCATTGATGCTATAAAGAACCTCAACAAGGGTTTCTGAAAAGGGTCTACCATTGACGACAGCTTCTTGAGCTCTTCTGACCTTAGCAGCAGCAACAAGCTTCATAGCTTCAGTGATCTTCTGGGTATTCTTGACTGAATCAATTCGGTCACGAAGTTCACGAAGACTGCAGCTGATTGAAGTGGAAGAACGAGAAGGGGCATTAGTGGGTGAGTTGGTTGAAGGAAGACGAAATGAAGAGATGGCAGATCGGAAGGAGAGTGAAGAAGGGTCTGAAAGAGAAGGTTTGGAGGATACCCACATTGTTAGATTTGAGCAAGACATGGTTTTGATGGGGGATTAGGTGACGACTCTACAGGAGGAGGAGCATTAGAGAGAGATCTACTGCAAAGATGAAGAGAAGAGAAGAGGGTTTGTGTGTGTTGGATGGATGTTTTGGTTTTCACACTTATTTTTTTTCTGGTTGGTTTGGAACGGAGGGAAATGAGAGGTGGAGCGATTGGGGATTTGGATTGGGTTTTGGGATAAGGATTTTGACCGTTAAAGATTGTGGGTGAATGATTTTGTTACCGAAAATTCTAGGGGTCGAGGGAGGGAGTGAGGCGTAACCACCCATCCTCCTCAAGATGAGCAACAGTGAGCATCTCCAAAACAATGCGCTCATCTCGAGGAAGATGGGTGGTTACACCCATCCCTCGCTCCTTCCCTAGCAAAGCTCGTTTGTTACACAGAGAGGATTTTAATTCATTTTATCAACTATTTGTTTCATAAAATGTTTGTGGTGAGGTGTGGTTCATACTTCTTCGAACAAATAAATAGGTATAAGGTTAAATGTAATGTTCAATGGCTAATTTGCCCTCCCGATTTCATTTATGAAAGATCACAATAAAACCTTTCGGACATGATTTGTTCTGAGGCGTTTCTTAGGGTTTGAGCATTTTCGCCTCCCACTCTACATGTCACACTCACACCTTAATATTTAGGGTACCCAAACCATGGATGGAAATATGTTTTTTGGTATTGCTATTGTTTTTCAACTTAATTTGTATTTAAAGATTTTTTATTTGGAGATTGTGAAGCACAGAAGATCCATTACAAAAATTCCAAATCCAACATACCAACCACTATATTTTAAAAAAAGTAGAAAAATCATGTCAATTTTACATATAAAGTGGTACATTTATTTATTGTTATTGGGTCACACCATTGACATCGTTCGATAGATTGGTATTGTTTTGAATCATTATTTGACATGTATTTAGTTGTTGATACCTTCTTTTTTAACTTAAAAAGGTTGTCAACTTGGCATGACATATCAATCACGTGCAAACATCTTAGAATCTCACACCATGTTTGACACATTTAAAAAAATGTATCATCAACTAAATACACGTCAAACCAATATGATTAAAAAAACGAAAAAATTGTTATTATCATATTGACCTATCCAATAGTCCAATAACAAATAAATGACATCATTTAGCTAGGTTGGGAATAAGAACTTTTGAGTGATGAGCTGGCGAGCTTGGTTTTGTCGAGGGAAATGGCGAGGAAAACAGCGAGGGGGGAGTCCATCCCCCCGGGATGCGCACAAGAAAAGTCAATGCACGCATCCCGGGGGGATGGACGCCCCCCTCGCTGTTTTCCTCGCCATTTCCCTCGACAGTTAGATGGGTTGGTTGGACTTTTGGTGTTTATTTTTTCTTAGCTTATTACACCTATTTAGAATATCCACTCACAACTCTTATCTTGTTAGCAGATAATTGCTTTCGTGAATAACTAATAAAAAATAACCAGCCAGACTCAACTATTTAAATCATACTGTTGTATAGCTCATGAATATAAAGTTAGCATTTTCTAATATCAGACAAGTCACCTTTGATGTATTCATTATCATCAAAGGCCATTTCCGATACTTTTTTGGGTCGACTACACAAATTTTTCTTCTTCAAGCAATGCGATCTTCCCACATAATCCTCCATCATCCAAGCTCAAGGATGTCTTCCTTCACCGCTTTCGTCTAAGTTTTCAATAGTCATCCCTCCGTCTACACCTTTGATTATTAAAAAAAATAAATCTAAATTTGATTTTTTATGAGGTATATCATATGTCAAGCGTCCAACATGAATTTGCTTCTTTGGGTTTTAACATGGTTTTGGTTCTAATTGTTTAGTCTCCAATCTCCATTTATTCCCTTGATTATTCACTCGCGCTTGAACCGCCATGCCTTTCAATACCTTAAACTTAAAGTGTATCAAATTCAGAATTTTTCTTCCAATCAATAATCAATTCATATAAAAACACGAAAAAATGAGGTAACTAGTAAATCTAATTAACATAAAAGAATGACTAACAAAGATAGATTAAACAAGTATTCATGAATATCAACATGCAAGTTCAATGAGGTTCGCCTAAACGACTAAATCAGAGTTTCAATCTTCAATTGGTTAAAACAAAACATATTCTTGACTTTGGAAATGCATTACATCCAAACAAATATCGAAATTCAATATCCATATAAACATTCCAATGTGAATCATAAAACAAGTCGTGCAAAGTTCAGAGAACTAAAATTTAAAGCCTTTGTGGAAAAAATTTCACTTTGTTTTCCTTGTGTAGAGATTACAATTAGTAAAAGGAGATTTCACAAAATCCAGATTAAATTGAAGAGAAACTCCATTGAGTACATACCCAAATCCCCGAAAACCAGTTTGCACCCATGTTAGAGACCAGGATGAAGTGGTTTTATTTGGGGAAGTTGATTCTTTTACAGTGCAAAATCATTTCTCACTCCACCCATCTGAAAATGAATATAATAAACATACAAGCACAAGTATGACGTTTGAGAAATATTTTGATCCTTCGCATTGCTCATTGTTTCATTGTGTAATGACACAATTGTGCGGAATGAAAAATATTACAAATCTCCTCACTGTCACGGCCGGCAACTCCCTACAATTATTAAATACTTCTAACAAAATTCAATTTTGAAGTAAAGGGGTTAACTGTTGGCCAAAATTATGTCACTGGAAAAAATAAGTTAAAAAGCAAAAATAACTACATTCGGCCTATATGTTAGCAAATGAAAGATCTTTCAACTGTTGAGGATCAACCTCTGACGGTGAGCGGGTAAGGGCACATTGTGCAGTTGTGGTCTTTGGAAAAGCTATTACATCTCTGATGGAACTGGCACCGGCCAACATCATCACCAATCGATCCAACCCATAAGCAATTCCACCTGAAACGAAATACAGTAAGCATCACCCTTCCAAAGGATTTCAAGGTTAAGTATATGTTAAGTATACTACAGGCCCTATAAATCTTCTCAGAGATATTTTCCTTCCCATGGATGCAAAGTTGCATCCTTCTCACTAGTTAATAACATGACAAGAACACGTGATCTTCTTAACCCATCACATACAGAAAGGGTATCAAGAAAACAAACATGTTCAAATAAGAGAATCATAACCATTCAATTGTTGAGACAAATAATGATATATCTATGATATGACTGGGGTCTGTCTTACCATGTGGAGGAGCCCCCATGTCTAGAGCTTCAAGTAGATAGCCAAATTTTTCTTCGGCCTGCACATGCAACACAAATCCATATTACAGGATGTACCCAATTGATACACAACTTCAAGAGATAATATTGCTCATGAAAGGATTTGCCGCAGTTCTTTGAAGAGATCAATATCAAGAATTAGCAAACACAACTCAAATGAAATTCGAAATTAGATTAGGGTGTAATAGAGAGATACCGTGTCGATGCTTATCGGTGCTGGTTAATTATTACATTAACTCTGGTACTGAGAAATAGTTAGCACAACTTCCCCTAGCAAAAATTGCACGTACATTTAAATGCAAGGCAACATGTTCTTCAAAAATTTCATAGGAATTTGATATAAAGGGTACATCAACAACCTTTCAGGGAGTAGAAACACCCGAGAATAACATATATGCAGGTGGTTCTATTGACGCAGGGTCATAGGGATAAGGTGGCACTTAACTAAACTAAAGGAGACAAGATTTCAGCATTAATAAAGCTAACGGAAATCAGGTTCAGAAGGGAGTAAAGTAGCTCTGTCTGTTCTGCTATGGGAAACTAAGCACAGCTATTATTTATGGATGGTAGTATCATCTCTTATGCACCCGCATATGAGAGTATTACTTCGAAGCAAAGATAGAAAATCATTTTCGTGTGATATATTAAGCCAGGATTTTAGGATAAAAAACACAATGTTGTAGGATCTTTAAACGTATCATAATATATTAATATGTGCAGATATATTGCAGATAATCCTGACATCTTCACTTGTTTCTGAGATGCACAACGTGATAGTTTTAACAGTGTCTTGACACTAACGGATGCCTTTGCACACTAAATGATTCTGTTAAAGAGAATTTAACACTCCCCCCCACCCCCCACCAAAAAAAAAAAAAACGTAAACTGATTGACTCTATAAAGTGAAATTTCAGCTTCTCAATCCCACCACCCAGGTAATTTGTGAGATGTTTCGTATATGAGCGATTATTGTTTTTTATTCGATAAAAGTACAAAGGCAAAGTTTCAGGTCAGTGAATAAATTGAAAAGAAAAGATGTTTCTTGCTCAGTGCCTAAAGAAGCATAATTAAGATATTAAAGCCATTCAGAATATGCAAAATCCATATCGGCTGTTGCGAGTAACATAAAATAATGAGTACAAGATAACCACCATCTAAGCACACAGAACTCCAAGTTGCAGATGATGCACACTAAAACCACCGTGAAATGCATTTTTGGCATGTTTACCACAACAGCCATTTGAACCCTAGAGCATTCAAATCCGCATGTCAATGCAAGCACAACAAAGGATCACCCATTCATATCAGAATGAATCCATGACTTTGTATCATGATATGTTTGAGAAACTAGGGCAACTCAACTGTTGAAATTGTTAAACAGAAGGAACTATGTACGATGGATGCACAAAAAGTGGAAGGACTCACCTGTTTAGGTGTGATACCAATGATTTCCAAAACCTTTTCTTGTACCTCACGCTTGTAGATTCTAAGACTCCCTCCACCAATCTGATAGTCAAGGGAACACCATGGCTTAAAAAATTCCGACTGGATCATGATCCTTAAACAGGAACTTGCAAATTGAGGCCTAAACAAAGCAGGAAATGGGAACTGAGGATATCAATGGCATACCTCAACTCCATTATAAACCATGTCATAAGCTAAAGCTCGAGCAGTGGAAAGGTTATTCATGTCATCTCCGTTGGGTGCAGTGAAAGGATGATGCAAGGCCTGCATAGAAACACCAATATGTGCAAAAAAAACACATGCATGAGAAGAATCAGACTAAAGCAGAGTTTTCCTGACTTAAAACTCATTAATTTGATTGACAAACTATTCAAAAGTATGTTTAGCTGCACTGTGAATAAAAAATAAGAGTGTATGTTAAAATAAATAGTTTAAATCTTTGGGGTTGGAAAAGCTTTATTAATTAGAAGAGATTGAATTTGGGTACATTTCTTGACAAGTAGACAGATCAAAATTTAGGCAGCTAAATTTGCCTGAAACAGAATGGAGAACCATCAAACATACCTCAAACCTCTGTTCTGAACTATTCCATTCAAACAATGGAAAATCAGTCACCCACAAAATTGAATTTGCTGACTGGAGAACACAGAATCTGTTACTCATTGAAATAAACATAGAGAAAGTGATAGTATACAAAAAAAAAAAATATATATATATATATATTCCAAGGAAACTTAGAACTTACACTGTCCACCAAACCAAGTTCGTGGGCTACAAAAACTCTAAGACGATCTAGAGTCTTATTAACTGAAGTATGATCACCAATAGCAAACAAAATAAGGTCTCCTGATTTTGCATCACATTGACTCAGCAACTGATCTTTAATTTTGGGTTTTAGACTTGAAACCAGAGCAGGAACTCCTTCAATCATCCCTAATTAACATATTAAAACCCATGAGAAGCGAAAATGACAGCATCTCCTTATAATAGTAAATTATGTCTACCCTTACCATCATCCAAGATCTTAAGGAAAGGCAAACCCTTGGCTCCAGATTTGGTTGCTTCACTGTAAATGTCACCCTTCTTAAGAGCAGTGTTTGAATATCTTTTTGCGCCACTAGGCACACATAATGCTTTTATGATTCCTCCAGTTGCCAAGGTATCCAAGAAAACCTTAAACGTGGATTCTGAGAGAACATTGGAGACCTGCATTCCATTTCAAGACGCTAAATGAAAAAAAACATCGCCGGCAGATATTTACACCAGTGTATTAAATATTTGAGTCACCCACTTTTTTACTGGGCTTACATAGTCATATATGGAAGTTAGAACTTGACAAATATGTTATTCTCCTTCACATCTGAACAAATTTGAAATTAAGGATTGACAAATTCAGATCTCTGTAGCAAATTATTATACATTTAACTTTTTCTCAAAGTTTCTTGTTTCTTTTAATAAATCAGCCAGAATTTTTCTTGAATAAAACAATAGATAATGAGAGAATACGATCACTGATGACAGGAAATCACTTGAGAAGAAGACCAGCAATGGAAACTGGAAGAAATAGCAAAAACAATGACAAAGACGTTAAGATCGCAAATGCACTAAATTTCACCCCATTCTCCGTTATTATCAGTAAAACATACATGTTTTCAAAAACAACAACTTTATTCTTATTTATTTGTTTCTCTATTATTTTTATGAAAAAGCAGAATATTCATTGATGAAGACCACGAGAATTACAATTGAGATAAAAGAGTCCCTAACTAAGGATAACTTCAAAGGTCACTGAACTAAGAGAAAGCAATATAATATCTAATAATATAAATTGGGAGCTTAGTAAGTCATGTAACCGATTGTTTGTAGCAGTAAAATATATATCTAGTTTATGAAAATCCTTAACATGGAAATTCACAAAAAGAACTATACTATAAAGGAATTCATTGATTTTGGATTGTGAGATGTGTTTCACCCGAATCAGCTCTTTTGACAAATACATCTGATCCCAAGAGGATCTGTCATTCTTTAAGTATAACTTTCTCATAAAACCATATCCAACTCTTTTAACCTAACGCGTATCTACTCATCTCTGTTATGATTGGCATCTTTGATCCAGGTATGAACATACATCTCATATCTCTTCCTTAATAATGAGGGTTTCAATGGTATCTTCAATACTCATTCGAGACTTTAGATTGGGAAGAAATTGGATTAAACCATTGATTTGGCAGTTGAATGTATGTGGTGTATTTGGTAGGAGATTCTCACTCTATGTGGGACATCCAGGTTTCAGTTTTTCAAAACTCAGAAACATTGAATTTCTCTTTAAGAGGTTCACGATTGCTGCATTTAATGGACTGCAATTGTTGGGTTTTGCAGGTTCAAGTTTCTCTATACTCTCCTCCCGCCCTCTCTAAATTCATTCCTAATTCTCTCATTTTGTATCACATTGATTCAATTTTTTTTTTCTTCTTTCCTTTTTTTTGGCTTTTTCAAACCGCTTTCCTATCTTTGATAAAATCATATTTGTATTTTTACCACAATCAATGGTTTAATCCATATCTCCATTAGTTTTGATTTTCACTAACTATTGGGAAATAGAACTTCAACCATTTTCAGACTACCAAATGGTATAATCCTTTAATGCAAAAATAGCAATCACCTTCTATTCACGTTTTACTGTTGTGGCTGTGGAGTTAAGTTTCTCTGGTTCTGGGTAGCAAGAGAAGACTACAAACTGGGATTTCTGATTTGTGGACTGCGAATAGATTATCATGCTTATAAATGCAGGTTTGTTAGTTTTCTTTGCTTATTTTTGTTGATGCGGGTCTAATTTGAAGTGGGGGGATATTGTATAGATCTTATCGTAGTGGTCATTCCCATTGAGGACATCAGCCTAAGACAAGGTCTCATCTAAATGGGTCACCTATATGTAGATCCGTTAACTACTAAGGAAAATTATATATGCTAGATTCAAAGCATATGAAATTAGACTTTTTTTTTCTCATGCAGCAAAGATCAACTTTGCACGGATATCAAATCATCAAAGATGTAATCAATGTATCATTGTGACTTTTGTAGATCCATGTAGATGAATTTTACGAAATGACATGTTTAGCATTCTAGCATTAGATGGTTGTTTGGTTGGTTGATAGACTCCTCCATAAAAAAATTTGGTGATGATGATGATAATGGTCAAAATAATTCGATGCCAAGCAATTTGATGGTAAGATGCCACCTTTTGGCATTCCAAGATGAAACGGTGAAAATTATTTTATGTCTGTTTTAATCCTCTCAAGCCCCAAAATGAAGATAATGGTGGGGTTCTTTTGTGTCTAGACATGATTACTTTCATGTCTATTGAACTAATAAACATGAGGAAAATTGGGGTTTCGAAAGAACTAGAAAGCGGCCTTTGGCATTTTATTCTTATATACTTGCAGTTAAATGGAGAACATGAAATAAGGGATGGCCAAAATATTACGTCTGTCGAGGGACTAGATTGTGATGTCCGCAAGAATTCATATCAAAGTGGATCTATATATCTCTGAAAATTATTGTTGTAAATGAACAAATGTCATTTGCATGTTTTTTTCAATAAAGATTAAAGCAACAAGTGCATGCAACGCCGCATCTGAAAGCTAGTAAAAATAAGAACCAATAAATAAATACCAATTTCCCCTCCTCGACATTAATAATATAATATATAAATGAAAATCTCTAAATTAAGCATTAGTTCAATTTACAACTGATAAATATTGGTGGTCATTCTCAGCATATATATATAATTACCCAAAAGCCCCTAATTTCATGTCAACTTAAGCGAAAAAGGTTGATTGTAATTACCCATTCTAGAAGCCCATCAACATCATCCCTATTTACTGAAAAATGACAATTTTTAATTTTTTGTTTTAAAAAATGCCTTAATTGAGTCAAATCATATGGGATTTTCTCTTTATTTTTCTGAAGATCTGGCGACGATTCCAACTCAGCGAATGAGACGAACATATCAAATCAGCGATCCGAGCAACAAAATCAATAAAAAACGAAGAATCTCTCGACTTCGCAAAGACCGAAATGAGATTGATCGTCTGGCAAATTTACTGAAGATATCATCGATCCGGCGAGGACCCACAGGAAATTTTATCAAGGAGAGTAGCAAAAGTCGTCTTGGCTTCGAGGGTTGATATGGGTAGAAATAATCGCCCACTGGTACCCTCCCACAGTGAAATTCTCACTCGCGGTGTGCATCCGATCCTCATCCCCTTGGTGAGCGAGTAGCCTTGAATCACGAACGTGCAACCTATTCTCCATCACCGACCGCAAGCTCGTCGGTCTCCAGAGTTGAGCTCTGAAGCATTGTTCAGAGCTCGCAATCCGAAAGTTTCATGAAAATTTTGATTGAATAGGGTCGAAATGAAACCCTAAGAAAGCAATTTAAGGGTCAAATTGGGGAGAAATGAGAGGACTTTATGGATTAATTATGACGTTTCGGTGGATTCTCTGACCAGTTGTGCAGATGTGAGAATTTTCTCATTGGTGTTGCTCTTTTTGTTTTGTTTGTGTTTGAGAGAGTTCTTTGTGAGTTCTTTCAATCTAGTCAAACTCAAGGAGTTTCTAGATAATGAAAATATAATTGTTCTTTTTTAGAAATTCATTCTCATATGAGGACTTTTGGAAAATTTTCCTTATAAAATAAGCTCAGTTTTAAGCAACTTTATGCGTATGTATCACTTGAAATGTGTACTATTTTTTTACTTTTAACTTCTAATTTTGATAAATTAGGTTTCTATTTAAAGCTTGCCATCGATATTTACTCTCTCATAAAGTTTGAGGATTGAAAGACGCCCTCCATCAGATGCAAAGTCTGTAAATAAAAAGTATGTCGATCTAAAAGTAAAATTTGCTAAAATTAACATGAGCATGTATAGGAAAGAGAAGGTGCAGATGTGGTAGAGAAATTGTTTACTTCTAGGGCTTCAAAATTTCATAATTTTAATCTAAATATATTTTTTAAGGGGTTTAAGTTTTTTTTAACATATTAAACATTCTATAGCATGTTCAATCCTTAGCTCGCTAAGATGTGCAAGTGTATGGGGCGCCTCCATACACGAGACCTACATTACCAAAGGCATACTACAATACATTTAAATTTGATAGCAGAAATGAACTAAAAAGAGTATCGTCGGAAGGATAAATATATATAAATAAGCATGTCAATCATAAATGATACCATGAGTCTACCTCAAACCTAAATGCAGCAATGAAAGTACATACATCTTTTAGTTCAAGATCAAAGCGAAGGTCTGGCCTATCTGATCCATATCGACTCATTGCTTCAGCATATGTAAGTCTTGGAATAGGATTTGGCAGTTTGATGCCTTTTATCTCTTCAAACACCTGAGAGAAAATATATTATCTACATCATGCTTCACAAATATGTCGAACAAACACGAACATCCTAAAAATCGATAAGTCAATTTAACTGATCACAATTTTGAGATCCCCAAAAACATTACGGACATGTCTTATCAAATCCTCATTAAGCTTCAGCATGTCTTCCAAAGGTGTGAAAGCTAATTCCATATCTAGCTGTGTGAATTCAGGTTGTCTATCTGCTCTCAAGTCTTCATCTCGAAAACATCTGCAAAAAGATTATATTCAAATCAAATCGGAGTGACTGGGTGAGTACAGTTAAAGGACGGAGATATCTCCATTCCTTTATACATCTAAAAAAGGTTCCCCCTTCCTTTCAAAGGTATAGCATTTTTCTTCAATTCTCACACGGACATTAAAACTTGCATTGTAGCCAACGGCAAGAATATATAGAACTCAAATCATGAGCAAATACCTTGATGTCTTAAAATTTAGATAAAAGAACTTGTAGCCAAAAAGTTTACCTAGCTATTTGATAGTATTTGTCAAATCCAGATACCATGAGCATTTGCTTGAAGAGTTGTGGACTTTGAGGTAAAGCATAAAACGTTCCAGGCTTCAAAAAAGACACTAAAGTTACACAACAAAAATAACAATAACAATAGCACCCATTAAAGCATTTTTATTTTTTTCAATTATATAGTAATATGTACCAAATGGACCAGACAGCCACTTGAGAATAAAATTATAGCAACCCATCCTTCCAGGTGAAGAAAACCATTCATTTTCTTGGGATGATGGGCATGGTATGATTATGAAAGGAATAAAATAGTAACAAGTGAATTTACAGGATAGATAAGAACAACAAATTTAGACGGGTCTAGATTGCAAATGAACTCATTGACTCAAGAACGTCTGAACGTGGAATGGAAACCAAATATGCTAGGTCAGATTTGGGGAGGAAAAATAAATAAATAAACTATCTTGCATGTCAAATGGGCTTTTCTTGTTTTCTTGCCTTAACAGGATGGGGTTTGGGAGAGATGGTGCACATGGATCAACACTTGCATTCAACCACTCCCTTCTTAGTATTGATCAAAGGAATTTTGTAGGTTCCTACATGATTTCAGAGGGTATAAAGAAAGAAGATCTCCTCTCCTTATACACTATTATGGTCAAAATGTTGGGTAGGTTGACGCAAGGTGAGGGGAGTCAGTCTCATCCGAATTCTGTGTTACAGAAGGTTCCCATACCTCATTTGCAATTTGCGAAAGGACATAATGTTTGATGTAGATGATGGCTTAATTCAAGTGGAAATTTTTGCATAAATTTTGAAGTGTGACCTGGCAGCCAACTGGAAATATCAGTTTCAACAAAAGCATGGTGTATGTAGAGGGTGGAGCTGTTTCTCTCGTTAAGTAATCATGCTTGAGGTTGGCTGGTTCATCTCCTTGGGCTTCTTTTCCTTGTGGCTTCTGTTGAGGGCTAATTATTGGGGGGGCAGAGTTATGAATCGATTGTAATCATGCTTGCTACTTCGAAAGGAAAAAATTACTAATGGTGGAAGACTCACTTTGGTCAACAGAGCCTTAAGTAATGTCCCCTGTTTACTACATTCCCCTCTTTCAAATTTCCGCCGCAGTGGCAAATCAGATATAAGTACAATTAGAAAAATCTATAACACAAATGAAGCCATGTAGACCGCATGATTGTGTATGCAGCAAGTAGGAGCAGCCAGTAAACCATGTAGTGACAAACTAACTATCAATTAAGAATCGATTGTTCCAAGGTTTTAAACGCAGAGGCATGACGCGAGGCGTATTTCTAAATAAACGTGAAGGCCTAAGTTTCAATGCGTGAAGCGTAAGACTCGTGAAAATGTGTGTTTAAAATATAATAAAATTGCAACTCAAAACTAACTTATAATTCGACAAAAATTTTTTTTGCTTAAATCAAGCATCAAACTTGCGAGTGTCCATCAAATTTAAGAAAAATAACCAAATAATAATTAGAATACACTCATTTAGAACTCAAATTGCAAACCCATAACATCGTTAACGTGTATTTGTGGCCAAAATATAACTAAAAAAAGCTAAGCATCTAATCAACTTGGCGAATAGCAGCTTGATAACTATCAACTTGGAGAAGAGAAGGAGAAGAACATGTTAAAGGCTTGATCGATTTGGCCAGATTTGGAGGCTTGATCCAATTTGGACTTTGGAGAGATTTGGAGAAAAACAGACAGAGATATCAATTGCACGAAGAACAATGTGGATTTTAACAAAGTTTGGGTGTTTTTAGGGTTATTTTTTACATTTCAAAAAAAAAATAACAAAAATTTGTTGAAATGTTTTGACACGCAAAAAACGTACGTTTCAACGCTTCGAGGCATTAAAATGTACGCTTTGAGGCGTTAAAATGTACGCCTCACACAAAAAAACTCCTCAAAAGGACTTTTTGACACTAAATCCTAGAGTTAGGCGTCGAGATCGAGATGTACGCTTCAAACGTTTTTTAAAACACTGGAGTGTGCAACTAAAGCCACGAACCAATCTATGGCAACTCTGTATGCTAAGAAACGGTAGGAGCAAAAATGAAGTCCACATATATTCATCAATAAGTATACTATATAAACTGTACAATTTATAGTACGTGGAAATTGATACAACAGTCTACACTGTAGTGAGAATGTTAAAAGATCAATTACCTGAACACGTGAGGGCACAAGATAATCCCGTGCACCTTCAGGTGTTGATCTCGAGAGTATAGGAGTCTCAATCTTCCTTACAAGTCATAAATATGAAAAAGAATCAGGATCTTAGATGCTTGTAAGACATTTCTCGGTAAGAAACAGGAAAGGAACAAACCAATCAGCTGCTAAGTAAGAGTTTCGGCTGATCTAGCAAAGAGAAAAGTTGATCAGATAATACCTCCACAAAATCATGTCTATCCTCCAGGTATCGTCGGATGAGCTTGACCACTCTATGACGCAACATTAAATTGGAATTCATCTGGGCCCGTCGCAAATCAAGGCAGCGGTATCTAGAACCAAATACCAGAAACTTCTTAGTTTCATAAAATAAATTTAGTAGAAAGTGACTACGAGATTTTGATAATAAATTTTTTAATTCACTGGACTAACAACAGTTCAACAAGTTTGAGATTGTTTTCAAGATCAATATAATAAATGGATTTGAAGAGAACCAAGGATACCATGCACATCAACTTCAAAATGAAACACTGAAGTTTCTTTTTATTTCTTTTCCTGTGACAAGTAAATATGGTTATGCTCATTTCTCTTCATCTATTTGTTTACCAGACTCTGTGGATCAATGTGAACCTCATACAATTATGTCTAAAGAGAAGTGTGGTTGCATGGTGAGAAGAGCACACAAGGATCTGAGAGTCCCGATGACCATGCCAAAATTATAAGAAAAGAAAGACATAACTTATGAGATACTAAACCAGCAACCTCAAACGAATCTCTTCTTTGGCAACCTCCTTTGAATCGTCCCCAGTTGTAACCAAGAAAGGCAGTTTAGCTTTGACGGAGTTTAACACTTGGACATGTTCTGCAGCAACCTGACATGTAAGAATCCATGTTTTAAGAACGTAACTACCAGGTATCATGTACATTAAATGAAAAACTAAAATTTCTGGAAAAATGGAGAAATTTCACACATCTGATTCCAAGTCAGATAAAACAGCTCAATGAGTTCACATGTATATATTTCATTTTATTTTTTATCAGGGAGGGAGATACATGCATGCTTGTGGTACATCAAAGCAATGTCTAATTTGGATGGTTGGCAATGGTTGAAAACTTGCTTGCATGCCATTAAACCCATTTGAAATACTTTGAAACAATGTCTACCATGAATTTGAATGGTACTTGCATGCTATGACACCCATTCGAAATGCTTTTAAACAATGTCTACCATGAATTTGGATGGTAAGCACTGGTTTTGAGCTCACTTGCATGCGATGACACCAATTCGAAAACTTTGAAAAAGCAATGTCTACCATGAATTTGGATGGTAGGTACTACATTTAATTTACATCATATGATAACCAAATTGAACAGTTTGAATAATGTTTAAGCACTTAATTACAAGTGCATTCAGTGAGTGCCTACCATAATTCAGAGTGCATTCACTGATTGCCAACCATACTTGCAATATGGTAGGGCACAGGGTTGAAATAACCTGGAACATGAAATAGATGGTAGACATTGATTTATATGCATCTGAAAGTGCATATCTATGGTAGGCAATGAACTAAAAGTGCATTCATCGATTGCTTATCATATTACCATGCTACCAAGATGGTAAATGATACATCAAATGAGACTATCATCACGGCCATACACGTGGCAGATATCACCCATCACAAGGACTAAGTATCTCAAGACTGGACCACCTCGCAAAGCCCAAAAAGGCGGATCCAGTCATTAAAGCCCAAAAAAGGCTCATTAGAGGTCCAAATCTAGGCCCAACAAGGTCCTCCCTTAAAGGGGAAGAACGTTACAGAGAAAAAGAGTCGAGGAGCGAGTTACTCGACGCATCTTTATAAAAGAGTAGACTGTTACAGAGAAACGTCTCCCTTCGTTGAGCCTCACATGCTTAAGTCACACTGAGAATTAATAGCGACCATTATATAAGGTAAAAGGAACATTCGACAAAGGCATGCAATTAAAATTGAGTTATATTCAGATTAATCTCTATCTTCAACAGAGTTACTGACTTAAACATCGGAGTGTCTTCGGTCACCAAATAGGTGGTATTTGGTAATCTAACTTTTGTTTTGCAGGTCAGATCTACAAGAGACCGAATTGGACGCATCAGATTGGCGTCATCTGTGTGAAATGACACAGTTTCCTTTCAAAAAAGAGTTTGTAGTTGGAAACTTCCTTTGTTCTAACTCGTGATAAAAAGATAGAACATATGGAACACTGCAGCAATCAAGGCAACCCTTCAAATGGTGAAGCCGATCTACCAGCGGTGCATGCTCCAAACCTAGAGACACCCGGGTCAATAGCGCCAGATAACACGGTGTTGCAACATGGAACGGCAGCCCAATCATCTCAGACTTTTGGCGATACAGTTGCAGATCCTTGCGTGGATCAACTCGTGGCTCAGATGGATCATCTGACCAAAGTGATCGAGAAACTCACTCGAGAGCGTGCTCAATCTGCCGACCATGTCCAAACACCACTGCAATAGAACTCTGCCAATCGTGTCCAAGAAGACAACATGCAGAACTTCAACGAGTGAATCTCGAAAGTAATGAACCACAAGAAGATGGCCTCCTCAATGATGGGATTCCTGCACAAGTTCCATTTAGAATCGGAGTCACATATCCCAACGTGTTGTACGAATTGGCCGGACTGTTATTCTCTAACACACTCATGAGGACTCATCTACCAAAGAAGTCCACTCCTCCAAAGTTCGAAACGTAAGATGACACTACCGACCCCACGGACCATCTACGTCACTTCCACCACATGATGGACTTGAAAGAAAGCACAAAATTTATTCTGTGTCGGACCTTTCCAACCAATCTCACATCCACGACAATGAGTTGGTTCAACAGCCTACCGCCCAAGTCGATAGATTCCTTCCAAGAGTTGGCCACTGCGTTCATTATGAAATTCATTGTCAGTCAGCGAATGAGAAAGGGTCTACATTACTTGCTGCACATCAAGCAAAAACCTGAGGAAAACCATTAGGGAATACGTTAATCATTTCACTAACGAGTTAATTATGATTGACGAATGTAGCGACGACACAGCCATAGCCACTTGCACCTCCGAATTAAAAATGGGACCATTCTACGATTCTTTGAACCTAGACCTTCCAAAAAACATGGCGATTCTATTGAAAGACCGCCCAAAAACACATCACTCTCGTGGAGATGGTGGCCGCTAGGAAGAAGAATGAATCTGAAAATGGACATGATTCAACTAGTCAGCAGAGGAGGGAAGAAAGATGAAGGAACGATAGGCCTCGAGAGGAAAATGGCCAGTTGAAAAGATATCGAACCAGTGGCAGGTCCGATTTTAAAAAAAACATGAAGGCTGCAGCCCGAAAGATCTAGATATGAACGATCGACAAACAAACCGTTCACGACTTTGAAAACAAGTCGAGCTGAGGTCCTGAAGACCATGGCGAAGTGGGAGGATGTTAAATGGCCACCTCAAATGAGAGGAGATCCAGATGGCGAAATAAGGGCAAATATTGTTTTTTCCACGACGACTACGAGCATGACACCGATGATTGCTACAACTTGAAGAACGAAATCGAGCATCATATCCAAAAAGGACGACTTGGAGAGTTCATTAAGCAAAAGAGTCCAAAGGGAGAAGGGCGGACGCTACTACCAAATCAAAGTAGCAAACAAGGGAGCTGATATATGTCTTGCATGGCGTAACTGGAGAAAACGAGTTATCAAATCGATCTCGAAAGCGATCAATCTGGGGTTTACGAACAAGGATCCGATATCCAAAGCCTCCATACAACGCGCCAAAATAACACAGCGAACTCTGACCTTCTCCAACGAGGCACCGAAGGGAAACCATTTCCCTCATAATGACGCTCTGGTAATTTCAGTACTGATAGCCAAGTGGGAGATCAAAAGGGTACTGGTTGATACGGGCAGCTCGACCAACCTTCTGTACCTAACATTGTTCCGGAAGATGTGATTCACTGAAGAAATGTTCTCGCCCAATGATCAACCAATGATGAGTTTCAGCGGAGAACAATGTCGTCTACTCAAAATGACCCAACTGTCAGTCAAAGCGGGATAACCAGGAAGACGAGTTTTTTTTAAAGATTTCCTTGTCATCGACGCCCTATCCGCGTACAACATGCTTCTCATAAAGCCTTGGATACACGAGATGGATGCAGTGTCCTCCACCATGCATCAATGCCTAAAGTACCACACCAACGATGATGTCGGGATAATTAAAAGAGACCAGTCAACTGCACGCGAATGCCACTATGCAGTAATGAAAGCTCCGCACAGATAGCAATTACTGTAACGACCAAAGGAGCCACTACAGTAACCTGGTCAAACAAACACCGACCTCCCGGATGACAATACGGCTCCAACCAGTCCAAGAGATCAACCAAAAACTGGACAACCAGAAGAAGAAATGACAGTAGTCTACTTGGACGATAGAGAAGGAGAGAAAGAAGTTCGAATTGGCACGAAAATCCACCCAGAATTCGCCATGAAGTTGATCCAACTACTGAAGGATAACCAGGACGTTTTTGCCTAGACAATGAAATATATAGTGGGAATAGACTCGTATATCATACTCACAGACTGCAAGTTCATTCGGACAGGAAGCCAGTCGACATAAAAGAAGTCGGTTGCCCCAGAACGCAACCAAGCAATAAACGAGGAAGTGCATCGTCTGATAACTATAGAAATGATCAGGGAATCTCACTACCAGACTGGTTAGCTAACACAGTGTTGGTAAAAAAGAATGGCAAGTGGAGAGTATGTGTAGATTACACTTATCAGAACAAAACCTGTCTGAAAGACATTTTTTCATTCCCTCGTATAGACCAAATAGTAGATGCCACTGCCGAACACGAACTCTTCAGCTTCATGGATGCGTACTATGGTTACAACTAGATACAGATGCACCCTCCCGACTAAGAAAAGACATCTTTCATAACAGAAAGAGGTACGTACTGTTACCAAGTGATGTCGTTCAGACTAAAGAATGCAGGAGTCACGTACCAACATCTGATCAACAGAATGTTCAAAGACCAGATAGGCAAGACAATTGAGGTATACATTGATGACATGTTGGTCAAAAGCTTGCGCAAAATTGACCATATCAAAAACCTTGAAAAAGCCATCTCCCAGCTCCGAATATACAAAATGAAACTGAATCCGGAGAAATGTACATTTGGAGTAGAATCATGGAAATTCTTTGATACATAGTCAATCAATGCTGATCAGAAATAGATACAAACACTTCTCAACATGAAGTCATCGACGAGCATAAATGGCGTGCAATGCCTCGATGGCAGCAGCTTTGAACAGATTCATTTCCAAGTCATCAGACAAATGTCTACCTTTCTTCAAAATCTTGAAGGGAAATAAGACGTTCAAGTGGAATGAAAGCCTGAAGGCATACATGGGGAGCACAGTGTCCGACCATGCAGTAAGCTCAGCACTAATACGAGAGGAGAAGGGCGCACAAAAGCCAGTATACTACATAAGCAAAACACTTGCAGATGCCGAGATCAACTACCCAACTTTGGTGAAACTAGCACACGCCCTGATCGTATCTTCGAGAAAGCTGCAACCATATTTTCAAGCTCACCAACCTTCATCGTCATGACCGAACAGCCACTTCGGTTAGTATTGCACAAACCAGAGCTATCTGGAAGAATGGTGAAATGGGCAATAGAACAACTCAGGCAGTTTGACATTAGCTACGTTCCTAAAACTGCAATAAAAGCTCAAGCATTGGCGAATTTCAACGTTGAATTCACAGGCAGCAACGACCGCCAACCAGATAGCGATCACGACGAGGAACAAACCAAACAAACTGTTCATGAATGGATCCTTCGCTGTGACGGAGCATCCAACGAGTCGGGAAGCGGAGCTGGGATAATTTTGTACAACTCGGAAGGCGTAACGTTAGAAAAGACGATAAAATTCAGTTTCAAAGCCTCAAACAACAAAGCCGAGTACGAAGCAATGATAGCTGGGTTGCAGTTGGCTAAACACTTGGAAATAAAAAAAATCAGTGTCTTCACTGACTCCAAATTGGTGGTCACTCAACTGAATGGCGAATTTCAAGTCAAAGATGCTCGAATGAAGGCCTACCACCAAAAAACTACCGAGTTAATGAAAAGTTTCCAGGTTGCAACCATTCAGCGATGTGGAAGGGCAGAGAGTGAAAGAGTCGACGAACTAGCTAAGGAAGCATCACGGGCTGAAGAAAATGACAATCCGCTCGTCACAATACAGGAAAATTTCATGCTGGAAAAACAAGTGCAGGAAACATGTGCAATGGGCCAGGAAAAAATTTGGACGATTTCAATCCTCGCATATATAATGAACGAAAAACTTCCAATGGATAAGATGGAGTCCCGAAAATTGCGAAATCGAGCAGCAAGGTACAGACAATTAACAACAGACTCTACAGGAGATCTGCCATTGGGCCGCTACTAAGATGTCTCTCACTGACTATATTCTGCGAGAGATTCATCATGGTATATGCAAAAACCATCAAGGAGGAAGAACATTAGCCCACAAAGCTCTAACACTGGGATACTATTGGCCGACAATGCAAGCGGATGCAAATAAAGTCGTTCGTGCTTGTGACAAATGCCAACGATTTACCCCGTATACTCACATGTCAGGCCAAAATCTAATCTTGATGAGCAGTCCATGGCCACTCGCACAATGGGAGATGGACATCATAGGGTCGCACTCAATGTTTGACGGAAAGAAATTCTTCCTTGTAGCGATAGACTACTTCACTAAGTTTGTAGAAGTGGAGCCGTTAGCAAAGATAGGAGAGGCTCAAGTCAAAAAGTTTATCTGGAAAGACATGCAGATAGGGAGTTCCAAGAGTAATTGTCACAGACAACAGGAAGCAATTCGAAGGCAAGAAGGTTAAGTTGTGTGAAAATTTGAGCATCCAACAACACTTCTCAGCACCCACCCATCCACAGGCAAATGGACAAGCCAAGGTCACCAACAGAACAATTATAAAGGCAATCAAAAAGAAGCTCGAAGCATCGAAAGGATTGTGAGTGTCCGAACTGCCGGCATCCTTTGGGCCAGCAGAACAACGAAAAGAACTCTAAAAGGGAAACCCCGTTCACCCTTGCATACGGATCTGAAGCAATGATACCAGTAGAAATTGGTATGCCAACATTCAGAATCAAAGAGTTTCGAACAGAGGATAACAATGAAGCAATGAGAGTGGATTGGATCTCCTCGAAGAAAAACGAGAAAAGACTTCTATCAAAACAACATCCTACGAACAACGGTTGGCTAGCTAATATAACAATAACGTAAAGCCTCGCACATTTAATGTCAGCGATTGGGTACTTCGAAAAATTCAACTCAACACAATGGAACCGGGCGCAAGCAAATTGAATCTGAATTGGAAAGAACCATACAAAGTGGTAAAAATCAACAAACCAAGGACATACTGGTTGGAAAATAAAATGGGCGAACAACTACCACGACCGTGAAATGTAGAGCATTTGAAAAAATATTATCAATAAAACTTCAACGTTTACACCTGTCATCTCGCGTTCAAGCAATAAAGTTCAGTCGGGACAACAAAGTCGGACTTAAGATTTTACTCGACAAAAACACATAGCACGACCAAAGCATCGCGCAACGAGTAAAAATAAAATATAAGTATAGGACAAATAAGTCAAACATAAACATAAAACTTCTAGTCTGATCAACCATGAAGTAATAAGTACCTGGACATATGAGCCTGACTTTTTCCTCATAAACATAAAACTTCTAGTCTGATCAACCATGAAGTAATAAGTACCTGGACATATGAGCCAAACTTTTTCTTTTGTCGACTAAAATGTAAGACATCAAAATCATTTGAAAATCTAGACATATGAAGTCGGATTTGATAAAAAGCTTTTACACGACTAATATGTCGAACCATGAAGCAAACTTGTGAAAATTTGGATGAAAATTCGGACAAATAAGTCAAAATTCAGTCAGGAATGTCAAAGGCAAAAATAGTTAAGTCTAACAAGTTAGACAAAAAGACATGCTGAATAGAACAGTAATGATAAATAAAACAAGATTTTCATTGATTCTCTACTTCATTACATCAGGGGAAGTTACATAGGTTGGAACGTTCAAAAAGAGTCATGCTGAGGAGGATCGACAACAATGTCACTTAATGGCACGGATTCGGATGGACGAAGAGATGATTGTTCCCTGTCCGGAACGGATTCCTCTTCATCCTCGAAAACCTGATCAACAAAATAGCGATACATTGACAAATCCAAACCTTGAGACTCCATAAAATCAAGAAAGTCATGAAGACCATCGACAACTCTCTTCTAGTCTGCTGCCTCTGTAGTCTTCAATTTATCAGTGACTATTGCAAGTTCATCCTTAGTCGACTTATTCAACTCCAACCGAACACGAAGTTTATTCAACTCCGTCTCTGAAGCCTCAAGTTTAGAAGCAAATTTATTCCGAACAGCCTCAACTTCCTTTAGCGAAACCCGAGCAGCTTCAGCAGCCTTCGCATGCTCAATACAAAGCTCTTAGCAGATCAAATTTATGGAGAACATGAGAACGAACCAAAGCCTGTCCCGCCATCTTCCACTCGACAAATGCCACCTGAACGCACGGTTTGATAATTTGACCCCATTACACTAGCGTAAACGAGGTGATTCATCCCCTCCATAATCTGTTTTAGACCATCAAGGTGACTACCGGGCGAATACACGAACATCGAAGCTCTCTCGACTAACCACCTATGCCCTTCAACAATGAGATTACATGCATTGTCCTACACGTCAATTTCGAAAAACCAGCTAAACTTTCCGTCGGATTTGATACGAATCTCCTCGGAGTTAGGCTCCCTCCAACCAACTCGTGGATGAATAATTGAGGGATCAGGAAGAACCGAAACATCGCCACCAAAAGTCTAGTGCCCAGTAGGGACAACCTTCTTAGCAACAGTAATAGGAAGAGCAGAGGAAGTAGGAGCATGCAACTCCAGAGTACCAGCGACAGTGGAGGAAACATGAGACTTAGCACTCCAACCACGAGTAATGACCTGGTCATCCAACGAGGAATCAAGCTTGAAATCGGTCAAGGTCTTCGTACTGCTCGGATTATTAGACAACTCAACACCATGCTGAAACATCTTGTTGTCGAGAACGCGAGGATCGTCAACAGACAATATGGCGAAATCAGGTACACCATACGAAGAAACGTCTATTCTCGAGATTATCCAAAGGACGAAACACCTCCTTTTTGCTCCTTTCAAGAGTTTGATTTATTTCCTCCATCTCTCGAGCAATAGGGCCAATGACTTCACCACCACCTTTTCCGGAGGATATAAGTTGGGAGGGAGCCCTCGTAGTACCATGAACCGAACTAATAAGTTTTTTCTTTTTCGGGACATGACCAAGACTAATCGCCAATAGCTTAGATGGACTAGCAGGCCTAGTAACCTTCCTCTTTCTAATGCCCTCGAGCCAGCATTAACATCTCTAGCAATAATAGGAGCATCGCATTCCGTAGGTTTCTTAACGGGACTTCCCAGTCAAAGCTCACATCACCAATGCCTGCCGAAGGATTACGCTCCCGCACCTCGTCAGAAAAAACGAAATTACGAACCTGTGCAACGATAACTCGAGTCGTCGTAAGCGCTGTACGATCCGCCTCGCTCATAGTATACAAACCACTGCGATTGATGACATCCGTAGTAAAGAAATCTTCTACTGTGGCCCGGGACAGCTTATTAAATCAATCATGGAACTCTTGCTTCTCAGACAACGACAGTTCGTTCCTCTTGGGTTTCCGAAATGACCACACAATATGTAGATTGTGTAATTTGAAATAATTAGAAGTGATGGACGCGTAAAACCAGGGCATTGACCAACCCCTATACTCGACCTTAAGATTCTTAAAAATAGGATGGACGAGTAAGATGGCAAGTGCGATTAGTATTTACACTAAACCCCAACACGGAATGCAAAACCATGATATTCGTAGGAATCCCAAATAGAGCGGCCCTCGCTAAAGACGCGCTCATCACCTTCCAGCCATTAGGAACCATTTGAGCGGGAGCAATGCCTAAGAAATCTAGATACTTTCGGAAGATTTCTGGAGCCGAAAGCCTAAGACCTGCTTGAAACGTGCTAGGATACAGTGCAATGTAGTCAGACCTTGGAAGACAAGGACGTCATCGTCTTCAGCCAGGATGGTCTCGAGGTCATTTGGCAATGAATAATCGTAGCGAACACTATCCGGAGTCGTTTGCGTCGCCCACTTAGGCGAAAAGAAAGCTTCACAATTAGCAAGCACATCACCACCTAGCATCCTGAAGCCGGACATCATTATGAAACGAAAACGAAATAAAAAAAAAATCAAAACCTGAAAATGAAGAAAACGAAAACAAAATAAAAAAAAAATCAAAGCCTGAAAATGAAGAAAACGTAAAGAATGAAATACAGTATTCACCTCCCCCTTTTTATAAGGTTGAGCAACGAAATGACTGCTCATGAGAAAATGTGTGAGATATGATGGTTACATGAAATCCCAAAAATCACGCCAAAACGAACAAGCAGATGAGACATCGGAGAAACAAATGTAGAAACGGCTATTAACAACATTAAACGCGCCGTAATAACGAAATCGAAAAACCGCCGTATAGTTAGTGGTCACGGCAACGTACCCACTAACTAAAGGGGAGTAGGTGATGATACATCAAATGAGACTATCATCACAACCATACACGTGACAAAGATTGCCCATCACAAGGACTAAGTATCTCAAGACCGGACCAACTCGCAAAACCCAAAAAGGGCGGATCTAGTCATTAAAGCCCAAAAAGGGTTTGTCATAACACACCATAATTAAATACTCAAATCCAGGCCCAACAAGGTTTTCCCTTAAAGAGAAAGAACATTATAGAGAAAAAGAGTTGTAGAGGGAGTTACTCCCCTAAGAACGCATCTTCATAAAGGAGACTATTACAGAGAAATGTCTCCTCTCGTTGAGCCTCACATGTTTAAGTCACGCAGAGAATTAATAGCGACCATTATAAGGTAAAGGGAACATTTGACAAAAGTATGTAATTTTAATTGAGTTATGTCCAGATTAATTTCCATCTTCAACAAAATTACTGACTTAAGCATCGGAGTGCCTTCGGCCACCAAATAAGTGGTCTTTGGCAATCTAACATTTGTTTTCCAGGTCAGATTCACAGTATATTGGTTTGGACACATCAGTAGGCACGTGTTTTAAACTCGCATGCTATCATAACCAATTTTGAAGTAATTTAAAGCAGTACCTACCAAAAATTGGTACGCACATGTTTTAAACAATTTTCAGGCTATGAGAACCCATTTGACATATTTTGAATCTATTTGTATTATTCAAGTTTATGTTAGGCATTGACTATACCCACCTTTGAAATTGAGAGAAACATAGAGTGAAGGAGAGAAGAGGTGTGGCTTTGTGTTGGAGAGTAAGAGTGTACACAAGAGACAAGGAAGGAAGACGTGGTGGTGGGTGCATTGGAGTTGTTTGGATTGCAGAACAGACAACCCGAGATAGAAAGGGGGTGGATAAGGAGGCGAGAGAGAGTGTTGACTGATGAGGAGCAAGACAGGGTCCTTATTTGTAAAACAAAACCTAGTGGGTCCCACCCCAACAGTAAAAATGGTTTTTTGTCCCTGATATGCCAATGTGCCTTTTTTAATTATTATTGTTTGGAAAAGGTTTGGGGTACATATCATGATGTGCAATTGCCTTGAGTATGTTGCACTGAGCTCTTTTATTCATTTATTTATTTATTATTTTATTTAAATGGACAAAAAAAGATTTATGGATCCATAACTAAAAGCGAGAAGTGTCTATAATAGAGCAAATGAGAAGGACAAAAGGTACACACTATAATGCATATACGAAATTGAAACCATCCCACCCATCAATGGAAATATTTTGAAACACTAACCAACCAAAATAAACCCCAAGCCCAAATAATTGTCGCATGCAGTTTAAGACTAAATCAGGATTCCATACGTTGGGGATTTCAAAACAAGGTGTAGCCTCGAGGAGTAACCAGCCGTAAGCCTATTTTTCCAAGAGAAACACAATTTGACGTAATAAATCAAGGAAAACAAATAGTGACAAATGTAGTTAAACATAAAAGTGAGGCATTGTCACTGACGTTGTGGGATTTAAGAATTAAAAGTCTTTTCATTTCCCTCAAACTTTAACAAAATCCATTGTTTTATTTCTATAACATCATTGGATTCTGGTTATGTTTTTCATTGAAAAATCATAAAAACATGGAAATAATTTTATTATTTCTAATCAAAATTATTATCCATTTAACAAATGAAGTCTTCTTTCAAAGTACTCCTTACAATTTATTGTTCTATTTTACTTTCTAAATGAAATACAATCTAACTATCATTTTATCTTCATTATATCTTCATGGGGCTCAATCTCTTCCCCTTGAGAGAGGAGATTAGCTCTCCATGAATATGAAAGTAAACTAAAAATTAAAAGAGAGTTGAGAAAGAAAAACAATTGCTAAAAATGAAAGACAATAAATGCTTGAATAAAATAGAAACTTACTACTACTTTAATAGAAAATTAAAATGTTGAAAACTACTTGATACATGCACTTCTCTATACTTTCTTCTCTATCAAGCAAAAATCTAAAGCCAAAAATATCTTCAAGACAAAAACACTCCAAACAAAAAATTACTTAAAAACTCCCTAAAACAAAAACTACTTCCTTATGAACTCCAATTATGGGGTATTTATAGCTAAGAAGGGTGAGCATATTCAATGCTAATAGGGAAGAGTAAAATAGGGATAAATGAGGAAAACGTATTTGACTAAAATAAAGATACGTGTTGAAGTGAAATGAGGAAACATGTTTGAGTGGAATAAGGAAATGTGTTTTAGTGAAATAAGAAAATGTGTTGGAGGGAAATAAGGAAACATGTTATAGTGAAATAAGGAAGTGTTTAGTGAATTAAAGAAATGTGTTGGAGTGAAATAAGGAAACATGTCTTTTAGAGATTTTTTGCGATGATAAAGTTGGCCATGTGAATGTCCAAAATCCAAATTTTCATGTTGATTCCCGATATCCATAGTTTTTTTATGTTTTGTGGGTTTGACTTCATGGGTCTTGGGCATGATGCCCAAAATCTTTGGTCTTTATCAATGCATGTGAACTCCCAATGGGCCTTCTAGTTGTGAATTTAGCCTTATCGTGTCACTTTGTGTATCATTTGAAACTAGTGCTTGAATTTCTACAAAATTCATGTAATGATATATTTTATTGGATAATTGAAATTAGCAATTGTATATTTAGGGGTGAAAAAATCGATATTTTGGGTGCTTATCAAACCACCCCCAAACAACCTTTTGCTAGCCTTCTAGCAAAGAGCAACGAAAAGAAAGATAAAATCTCATTAAAATGTTGGTTGCTTAGATTTGGCATTTGTATGGTTCAAAAGTAATCGTTGTTTGTGTATGTCTTCTTAGCAATCGTCTAGGGATCTTTGTATTTTGTCACAATCATCCTTCCATTTCACTTTTCTCATTTTATAAAAGTTTGGGAACCTCCTAGCAGATGCTTGGTTCATACCCAAAAAATTTCCACCCTAGCAATCGTTTGATTCGCTCCTTAGGTTTTTTTTCCCACTCTAATCCACTCTTGACCTCTTCACCACACTCTTCTCTACACTCCTCTACATCTATCTCCCTTCACTCTACATCTATCTCCCTTCACTGTCAAAACAACATTGAGATGACAGAACGTCCAATTTGGGAATACAATGTTCCCCTTGTTGCTAATGTGCATAGATGCATTGAGTTGCCCCTATCACAATAGCTCAATTTGAGATCCGACCAGCTATTATCAATATTATCAATATGTTGCCAAAGTTTCATGGGCTTGATCGAGAAAGCCCATATGTCCATCTTGGAAAATTTCTTAAAGTTTGTAGTACTTTTAGGAACCAAAACATAGATGAGGAAAATGTTAAAGACTTTGCTTGTTTCCATTCTCTCTTGAGGATTGGGCCACCTCATGGTTAAATTCCCTCCCTGCCAATTCTACCAAATCATGGGAAGATTTAGTTAGAAAGTTTCTAGAGAAATACTTCCCCATGAGCAGGATGGGACCACTAGAAATTAAAAGAGAAATTATAAGAGAAATTGAGGAGTTTACTCAAACACATGATGAACTTTTTTATGAAGCATGGGACCACTTTCAAGATTTACTCATCAAGTGCCCCCATCATGGCTTTGAAAAACGAGTGTTAGTGCAGAGTTTCTATAATGGATTGACTGTTGAATCTGGAAATATGATCGAATCCATGCACCAAGGGAAATCCATGCGTAAAACTGGTACTGATGCTTATGTGATTCTCGACAATGGACTGCCCATAGAGACTTGAACCTAGTTCTTCTAGAAAATCACGTGAAGATTCCGAACCAGACATCAAAACTTTCCTGAAGGACTTTGCTAAGGAAATTAAATCTATTGTAACGAAGTCCGCCTCCCAAGCCAAATAGCAGACTTCCAAGCCTTGTACATTTTGCTTCAAAGGAGATCATATAGATTTTGATTGTTCTTTTAACTTCAGGTGGCAATGAACCTTTAGAGGTGTGTGTGTTTAACAGTGAACATAAATCAAACACATTCATTCAAACATACACATATACAAATCGACATCACTCTCACCTTTCCTATGGTGGTGACTTTTATGAACAACCACTCAGAAGTTCAAGGAATCCTCTTTGGTTTCAACACCCTAGGCAACCTAGTGGACAAGCCCACAACTCACGCACCTATCCCAGACTGGTTCAATATGGACCTCAATCTAACGAGTGGCAACAAAATCAATATCCACCATATTAACAAAACCAGCTTGTGAACCTTTCTATGATCAACCTCATCTTAGCAACTCCCGGAACTTGGTACTTAAACTCAATATACTGCTCCTTTACCACCTCCAAAACCATCATTGGAGATATTATGGACCAAAGTAATGGCAACCAATGCTACTAATTCCCAAGCCATCCAACAGCTTCATCAACAATTTGAATGTGGGAAGGGAAAAAAGAACATTCCCCACTCAACTCATCCCTAATCGAAAAGGTGCTCCCCAAGCCCATTCAATGAAATTGGAAGTAGTGTTGATTCAAATGGAGAAGTTAAAGTGGTCACCACCCTTCATTCTAGCCGAGCAATTGATAATGGCATAGAACAACCCAAGACAACTGATGTGATTTCCAAAGAGAGCATTCCTAAACCAATTAAGAATGCTAAAGATTCTTCTCAAACCAGCTTAGACTCACCCTCTTCAGCTTCCTGTAGAGCCAAAAAAGTATATACCTAAGGCACATTTTCCCAAAACCTCTTCAAGTAAAAAAAAAGATAAGCAATTTCAAGAAATACTAGAGGTTTTTAAAGGACTACACATCAACATCTCTTTTGTCAGTTATACTTATCCAACAAGTACCAATCTATGCAAAAGTTTTCAAGGACGTGTACTAAAAAGAAAAAAACGAAAATACCTTAAATCGCATGCCTTGCAAGCGATGCTACATCGCTTATTCAAAAAATTGGAGCAGTTAAGTACAAGGATCCAGGAACCCCTACTGTACAATGTTTCATTTGGAAAGACATTAAAAGTCGTGCCTTGATCAACTTAGGAGCTAGTGTGAATTTCTTACCTTATCAGATATATTTAAAACTTTGGTTGAAGGAGATGCAACCAACAAAGATAGTTCTTAAGTTAGCAGATGAGTCAAAACAGTACCCTAGAAGAATAGTTCTGAATGTGATCGTCCAAGTTGCAGATTTCTATTATCCAATTGATTTCATCATCCTAGACACTAGCCCGAGCCCAAATAATCAAATTCTTGTCATTTTAGGGCGACTTTCTTAACAACTGCGAAGGCCAACATCAACTTTGGGAACTTTAAAGCTGAATTGAATATTTTTAAGGCCTTGCAAATGAGAGATGATCTCGATATGATTGAGGAAGAAAAAAAAGGAGTGTGTATGATTCGATCTTTTGAGTCTATAACTCAATCATCATCAGATGTCGTATTGCTTCGTTGTCTTTCACACTTTAGTATGGACCTAGATATGGACGAGGCTATTGAGGTCAACAGTATGTTGGATAGTATGCCCATAATGGATATACTTGAATCTGAGCCATTATCACTCTATCTCATCTTCCTTCATAGAAGAGACACAAGATAATGACTCATCCACAAGCTCTCAGAAATCACTAGAACTTAAGCCTTTGCCGAAATCACTAGAACTTAAGCCTTTGTCAAATGAAATGAGATATGCATTTCTCGGTCCTGAGGAGAGTTATCCAATGATTATTGCCTCGGATCTCACTGAGGAACATAGTGAAAAGTTGTTGGGAGTCCTTAAAGCTAACAAGTCAGTCGTTGCTTGGAGTATTCATGACATTAAGGGTGTTGACCCTATTGTCTGTGAGCATCATATTTATTGTGAATATGAAACCAAAACCTTCAGAGAGCCCCATCGATGTCTAAATTCCACTTTGAAAAATGTCGTAAAAGAAGAAATGTTGAAACTCTTGGATGCAAACATCATTTATGCTATCTCTGACAGCCAATGGATTAGCCCAGTCCATGTGGTCCATAAAAAGTCGGGAATTACAGTAGTCGAAAATGAGAACAATGAACATGTGCCACAAAGAGTAAAAAAGAGATGGAGAGTATGCATTGATTATCGTAAGTTAAACTCTAATACTCAAAATGATCACTTTCCCTTTCCCTTTATTGATCAGATGCTTGAGAGGTTAGCATGTCATCCTTACTATTGTTTCTTGGATGGATATTCTGGATACAATCAAATCCCTATTGCACAGGAGGATCAAGGGAAAACCACATTCACTTGTCCTTTTAGTACCTACGCTTATTATCGCATGCCTTTTGGGCTATGCAACGCATCCGCGACATTTCAAAGGTGCATGTTTAGCATACTTAGCTCCTATCATTCGAGCTCCTGATTGGACGCTACCTTTTGAGATTGTGTGTGATGCTTCTGACTACTCTATAAGTGCAGTTTCAGGTCATAAAGTTAACAAACTTCCTCATGTCATCTACTATGCTAGCAAGACTCTGAATGAGGCTCAACTCAATTACTCGACCTCGGAGAAAGAGATGTTAGCCACTGTTTATGCATTAGATAAATTTTGTTCCTATTTCATTAGAGCTAAAGTCATTGTGTACACTGACCATGCAACCCTTAGATACCTTCTCAATAAGGACACCAAACCTCGTTTGATCCAATGGGTCCTTTTGCTTCAAAAAATTTATCTTGAAATACGAGATATGTAAAGTACAGAAAATGTGGCCATCGATCACTTGTCTAGGCTAATATCACAGTCATCTACTAGTATCTTGCACATTCAAGAGGACTTCCCCGATGAACTTCTCTAGGTAGAGCAAGAGCTTCTTTGGTATGCTGACATTGTCAATTTTTTTGCAATTGAAGACTCCCTTCACACTGGTCTAAGCCAGATCGTGACAAGTTTTTGTCTAGGGGCAAGTATTATTCTTGGGATGAGCCATATTTTTACAAATATTGCCCAGACCAACTTATTAGAAGATGTGTTCCAAAAGTTGAACAATTGAGCATCATCTCCTTTTGCCATGATCAAGCTTGTGGTCAGCATTTCAATTCTAAGAAAACCGCCGAAAAGGTTCTCCAATCAAGTTTATATTGGCTTACACTTTTTCGAGATGCCCATGATTATTGTAAAGCATGTCACCAGTGTCAAAAACTTGGGCGAATATCTCATCGACACAGAATGCCTTTGAATCCTATTCTAGTAGTTGAAGTCTTTGATGTTTGGGGCATTGATTTTATGGGACTATTTCCATTCTCCCATGGGTATGACCACATCCTTTTTGCTGTGAATTACGTCTCTAAATGGATAGAGGCTATTGCCAATAAGACCAATAATCACAAAGTTGTTTTCATTCACAAGGGAGTTTATTTTTAGTAGATTTGGCATGCCCAATGGTATCATTAGTGATGGGGGTAAACATTTTTGTAACCGCGTCTTTGAGCATTTTGTAAAAAGTATGGGGTTACTCACAAAATTTCCCTTTGCTTACCATCCTCAAACAAGCGGTCAAGTTGAAGTCTCAAATCGTCAAATCAAAAACATCCTCGAAAATACTATCAATCCTAATAAGAAAGATTGGTCTTTGCACCTTTTGGATGCCTTATGGGCATACCGAACTGCATAGAAAACCCCTTTAGGGATGTCTCCCTATAGATTGGTCTTTGGTAAACCTGTCACCTTCCTGTCGAACTCCAACATAAAGCTTATTGGGCTACAAAGAGTCTAAAATTCGACCTCGATATAGTTGGTCAACAACGAAAGCTTCAGATTGATGAGTTAGAAGAATTGAGGTATGATGCTTATGACTTATCCAAGAACTACAAAGATAAAATGAAGTGGATACATGATAAAAGCATCATGAGAAAACATTTCATCTTGGTCAAAAAGTCCTACTCTACAATTTTCGTCTTCACATCTTTCCCAAGTTAAAAATTTGTTGGTCTGGTCCATTCATTGTTCGTGATGTTAAAGACAACGGTGCCATCATCATAGACAACCGCACTAATGGTAAATGGACAGCGACTGGAGCCATACCATGAACTTCCCAAATGTCAATGGAAAACATTCAGTTGATTGATTCTAACTATAAGGATTAATCACGCCCGCAAATTCCTACTCCACTAAGCCTGTTTGGGCACCCCCATTGCGTCCGGCCAATGACATTAAACTTATTGCTACTGGGAGGCAGCCCAATCAATTTATGCATTCATTCATAAAAAAAAATAAAAAGAGAGATTAACAATACGCCAATGCTTGTTTGGGATGGTCTTTTCATTGCAGGGACGGTACAAATGTTCAATAAATCACCTGAGGTAATAAGTTCCAATTTTTATTTATCACTTTCCATTTCATTTGTTTAACACTAGGGACAGTGTTTTATTTATTTGAGGGTGGGGAGATTTATCAAAATTCATACCTCATTTGAAAATCTTTTTTCTAAAAAAAAAGTGGTGTGGTATCCTAACTATGATGAAATTAGATTACTTGATTCAATACATTTAGGCAAATGTTGAAAGTTTATTATTGGAATAAACATTGCATTTGAGCATTCAGGAACAAACCAATTTTTGCACAATGACCACATGTAGTTTGGAATAGAGAAATAAGTAACTTCCTGATAATCTAGAGGAATAGTAGTGGAGACTTTAACCTTATGAGCTATCAGACCTTTCATTTATTCTGAGTTTTTACACAACTCCGAGTCATATGATGACTTCAAATTTTATTGGATCCCACATTAACTTGTTGTGAAGTCTCACTATTCTTCTTTTTGGTTGATCACTGAGGATGACATCTTTTTCGAGTTAAGAGAAATATAAGTCTTGTAGTCTATTTGAGGCTTATAACCATTATCAAACCTTAGAAAGCAAATTAGACATCTCTTGTCCATCTAAACCTTCTCAAAACCATCTTGCTAACCATTCCATATAATATCAATGTGAGCCTTTGTCTTGGGTTATTACACATATAAAAAATAAATAAATAAACCATTTTCTCATTTATGTTTTTGGAAAGTGTTAGGAAGTTTTATGAAGAAAAAGGGACGAGTACAAAGTGAAAATAAAAAATCCAAGGTGCTTCAGATACAAAAATAAAAAATGAAAAAAATGGATGTGAATAAGGAAAGAAACTAAAAGGAAGTGATTGATGAGTTCCCTATTAAGCTACTAGAAGACCTACCTTTTAAGTAACATTTCTTTACTTACCATTCTATCAAAAAAATAATAAATAAAAATTCAAATTAGGTTTATTTTCCCCAAAGAAATCCTAATTAACCCTATGATAAGGTATGGTAAGAAGTGGTGGGTAACTCGACACTCTTGCAAGTGATCAACATTCCTTCCATGAGACTATTATTCTTTTTCATGTCCGTTTATTTTTATGAGCGTGTGAGAAGTTTGAATTTTCGCATTTACTCTTTTCCTCACATGCAAAGGAGAATATTTTACCTAAACTCAGAGTGATCATTTCAGAGAGATTAACTAGTGAGTTGTGAAGTCAAAACGGCTATTCCAGACTTTGACATGAAAAGTAGCATTTGTGGTTATTCACACATTTTATTCCAAAATTGCTCACTTATAACGTGCATTTTAGTAATTATTACATGTCTCTTGTCTTTCTATGTGGTTGAATACAAGGATATTTTCTGAGAAAAATAAGGGACACACCAATTTTGTTTCTCGAAAAAAAAAAATATGTTTGTGGGTGTCATCCTGGATTAACCCTAAGGAGACTAAACTCGTCATACCAGCGAAAGTGGCATTGATTTCCTTGAGAAGTTTAGGAAGAATAACAATATTTTGTTTTGTGTTCTTATCTTTCTTTTCGTTGTTATTTGTCAGAGGACTGGCAAAATGTTGTTTAGGGTGGTGTGATAAGTACCTAAAACATCGATTTTTACACCATTAAATATACAATTGTTAAGTCCAATTATCTAAGAAAAATATCTAATTACGTATATTTTGTGTATTTTGTATAAATTCAAGCACTAATCTCAAATCATAAACAAAGTGGCACAATAAGGCTAAATTCAATAACTAGAACGCCCATTGGGAATTCACATGCATTGATAGTATAAAAGATTTTCAAGCGCAATGCCCATGAAGTAAAGCCCACAAAGCATCAACTACGAAAATCAACATGAAGATTTGGAAATCCACATGACCAACTTTATCATAGCAAAAAAATCTCTACAATACATGTTTCCATATCTCCCTCCAACACATTTCCTCATTCCACTCCAACACAATTCCTTATTTCACTCCAACACAATTTCTTATTTCACTCAAACACGTTTCCTTATTTCCCTCCAACACATTTCCTTATTCCACCCCAACATAATTTCTTATTTCACTCAAACACATTTCCTAATTTAATTACCACACGTTTCCTCATTTCACTCCAACACAATTCCTTATTTCACTCCAACACAAATTCTTATTTCACTCGAACACGTTTCCTTATTTCCCTCCAACACATTTCCTTATTCCACTCCAACATAATTTCTTATTTCACTCAAACGCATTTCCTCATTTCACTCAAACATGTTTCCTTATTTCACTCAAATACATTTCCTTATTTCACACAAACATGTTTCTTCATTTCATTCCAGCACATTTCTTTGTTTCACTCAAACAAGTTTTCCTCATTTCACTCCAACATCTTTCCCTATTTTACTCCACCCCATTAGCATTGAAAATTCTCACCCTTCTTAGCTATAAATAACCCATATAGCTCATAAGAAATTAGTTGTTTTAGAGAGTTTTTAATTAGTTTTTTGTTTGGAGAGTTTTTGTCCTAAAGATATTTTTGGTTTTAGATTTTTGGTTAATAGAGAAAAAAGTTTGGCTTGAGTTTTTGGTTTTATATTTTTGCTTAATAGAGAAGAAAATATATAGAGAAGTGCATGTATTACTTTGTTTCCAACATTTTAATTTTCTATTGAAGTAGAAGTAAGTTCCCTTTTTATTCAAGCATTTCTCATTTTCATTTTATCCATTTTTAGCAATTGTTTGTCTTTCTCAAGTATCTCTTTTAATTTTTAGTTTACTTTCATCATTCATGGAGAGCTAATATCCCCTTTCAAGGGGAAGAGATTGAGTCTGATGAAGATATAATGAAAATTAGATTGTATTTCATTTAGAAGTAAAGTAGAACAATAAATTGTAAAAAGGCTTCATTTATTAAATGGATCATAATTTTGATTCGTAAGAATAAATTTATTTCTATGTCTTTTAGGATTTTTCCAGTGAAAAACATAACTAAAATCCAATGATATTTTAGAAATAAAACAATGGATTTTATTAAAATTTGAGGAAAATGAAAACATTTTTACTTCTTAAATCTCACAACTCAAGTCATGTAGGTTGAAAAATCATGCGATTTGAGTATTTTGGAATAAATTGAAATTACATTCTACAATATCATTATGTTGGAATGGGATGATTCTCATACTCTTGAGATTTCTCTACATTTCATTTTTATTATAAGTTAATTATTTTGTTTTCAAATCATATCATCTATCCACATTTCATCATCTATTATTTTGTTCTTCTCTCTATTCTTTAATTTGAAATTCAAATATTGTCCTCTAAACCAAGTGAAATAGTCGATAACCCCTACTTCCACAATGCATTGTTAAAGTGTATTGTGGTTGAAGAAAATTTTAAAAATAATACAAAAAAATATTTCTTTGATTGATGTCGAAAATCATGCAACGACATTAATGTCAGTTTTTTGCATCAATCAGCAAAGACGCAGCAAAATGTGCTCCTAATAACCAGGTTAAAGCTCACTAAATTCCACTAGTAAGTTTCAGGCCTCAAACCTCTCACCTAAAAAGATAACCAGGTTAAAGCTCACTAAATTCCACTAGTAAGTTTCAAGCCTCAAACCTCTCACCTAAAAGGAGGGGATGTCACAACAACTAAAAAATATGACTAACAAAATCAATTATAACTAGGATAAATGAATGTTATTCCTATATATGAGCAAGTTACCATATTTGGTGGGTTTTGGGGTCCACGTATGTGACGCCCTATACTCAGTGTCATATACTAACACATACCCATGATGTTTTACATAGACAAAAATGAACTAATGTATCAATATTTCTGAACCTAAATGAATATATTTGGTAATTCAATGCAATGGGGACAAATCCTCACAAAGTAGTCAACTTTTGACAGCAAACAAAAATTCAGTATTGGTGTAATGGAGATAGAACTCAACATTGGGGGTAAAAGTAATATCATGGAAGAAGAAAAAACATTAATATTTTAGACTTTAGAAAGGACATTTTTAACATTTTGTGATCCATCCGGGCTCCTTGCTCTATCATAAGGGGGTTGATCATTATGTAGGTGTATCATTACACTTGAGCTTATAATTTGACAATTTCATTGATAAAAATAATTATCTGATGGATGACCACCCTAAATATGGCATGTGCAATTAAGCGAGAAAATGTGGTTTTTTTGGAGTATACAGTGGCCTAATATCATGCTAAATTTAATTTGATACTGGGTGTGACAATCTCCTGACTTGTTTTCCGAGTCAATATCAATGCTTGTTTCTAATATAACTCCAGTAAAACACTGATACAAATCAATCTCAGTAGTAGAAACTTACCTCTATAGTGCCAGTTTTCATCTTCTGGTTCAGAGACTCAATGGGACGAGATCGAACAACACCCTCCACATAAATCACATACTCGAGTCTCAGCTCATTCACAGTCTGGTGTGTATCAGGGAACTGCTCGGGAAGCGTCGTAATCTGAACACCCCATCATGAAAAATTCATAAAGTTTCATTAATCGAATCTTTAGCTAACAAATTGGGTAAATTCACTTACTGACTCACCTGAACAGTTCCAGTGTGATCTCTAAGATTAACAAATGTAACTCCCCCATGAATCCTATGAAGAGCAACCCATCCACAAAGCTTAACCCGTTTGTCAATGTCTTCAACAGATAATTTCCCACATAAAGCACTTCTGTTAACCCATTGGAGAGAATCCTTCAAGGGAATCACTGGCTTCACTGTGTGTTCTACGGTTTCAGATGAAGAAGAAGACAGTGCGCGAACCCCTCGTCTCTGCAAAGTAGGTTTGGGTTTGAATTTGATTGAGTGTGTGAAGATAGGGATGCAAGAAAAGGGGGAGGGTTTGAAACAATGGGCAATGGTGGGTAGAAATCTTTTTGTGAGGGTTAGAGACATGGTTGGTTGGGAAAACTAATTTGAGGAATCTTGAATTGTAAGTTTCAAAAGAGAAGGGAATCCAATCGAAGGGAAGATGGTTCAAGAAAGCAGTTTTTCTAGGTATGTTTCCTGAGAGAGAGAGTGATGAGTTTCAAAAGGTAGGATTTTTAGGGCTTGTGGAGGAGAGATTAGGGATTGGGAACCATTTTTGGTTCCTCTTTTGAGAGGAGGTGGGAGAAGCCGTGCGGAGTGCGGAGATGGAGAGGGAGATAAAAAGGTTCAAGGTAGTTGAGATGTCGAAAGTGCCATTCGATTTTGTTCAAATATACCAATTTACCAAAAAGGTGGTGCAGATAGTATCAAGGACGAGCGCACTGAAAGATTGTAGAACGCTCGCTGAGCATACATACATACACTCGTTACGGCTCCGCTTGGTAGATGCATCAATTTGCGTTGTATTAGTTTGTAATGTTTTACTATAAGGATGTTTGGTAGTATTTAAAAAATATCAATGCAAATCAGACAAATGATTGTGGATAGTATTGATGATGGTAGTAGTTGTAATTGTGAAATAGTCATGGTGGCAATGATTGTGATTATGATAATGGTGATTGCGAATGTGGACAATGATGGTGTTGGTGAATGGTGGTGGTTGTGCGGCGATCATGGTGGTGTGGGTTGCAGTTGCTATGGTGGTTGTGGCAGTGGTAGTAGTAAAAGTGATGGTAGTTGTGGTGATTATGTTATGGTAGTTGTGGTTGTGACGGCGCCAACAGTTACGGTGGTACTAGTGAAGTTGGTAGTAGTAGTAGTAGTGGTGGTGGTGGTGGTTGTGATGGTTTTATTATAATAGTAGCGACAATGGTGGTGGTGGTAATAGTAATGGTGGTTGTGGTTGTGGTTGTGGTAGTGGCAATGTTGGTAGTAATTGTTATGCTATGGTGATTGTGGTGGTGGCATGCGATGGTGGCAGTTATGGTGGTAATAGTGAGGTAGTGTTGATTGTGTTGATTATGCTATTTCAGTGGTAGTGGCGGCGGCGGTTGTAGTGGCACGGTAGTGGTTGTGATGGTTATGGTATAGTGGTTGTAGTAGTAGCGTCGATGGCAATTGTAGAAGTAATGGTGGTTGGGGTGTTTATGAATGAGTTGAGAGTACTCGAGGAGATGATGAGAGTTTTGCAAGGTAATGCGGGAGATTTTGTCCCGTAAAGTTTTTTAGAACTTTATAACTAGGAGATGCGGAGATATTGAATTCAAATTCCAATAACCGTTTTTCGTAAAGCCAATCAAGTACCCAATTTATATAACCGTCGTAAACTTTTGCATTATGCACTCTTTTACCATGTACCAAGCGGAGACTTGATAGACCAAAACATGTTTTTGCCAAATTAAGGCCAACACATTTTTGTTGTTGTGGGTGCTCCCTAAACTGGTTTTTGCGATATGAAGGCCTATCAAGCCATACTTTTGTAGTTTGAGCGTCTTGCATTATATTGGCTTGCTTCATTAAACAACTTGATCCCCGTCCCTATTTTGGAGTTGGGATCGGATTTCAAATAATTTCATCTCACTCATGTAATCATTGTGCATGTTTTCATATTTGTTCATATATTTCATCTTACAAATTTGACAATTCTAACTTGTAAATTAGAAGTCTTATGGATTAAAAGTGAAAATCAAATATAAATATATAAGGTTTGTTTGCACTTTGCCCCAACTTTTCTTTGGCCCTTTCAAATTTAATAAATAAATGGCCCTTTCAATTTTGAATCTTTTTCCTCATACATTTAAATGAAATTTAATAAATAAATGGTATAGGCCAACTAAATTAAATAAAATATATATCTCAGTGATTCATACTTAAAAATAAAATAAATAATATTTCAAAATATTATGAATAGTGGAGGTTAAATTAAATAAAAATAAATATTATAAACTCAAGCCCACTTTTATCTCATCCTACCTTGCCCTCTCTGGAATGACCCAAACCACGGTTACTAACTAAAATTAGAGAAGGTATAGGGTAGTGTAGCAGTGGTTTTAAGGAAAGGATAGGGTAGATAATATGAAGGTGGGTTTGAGATTTTTACTTTTATGTATGAACCATCAAATTACATCAACATACATTTGGAAAAGGTTATATTCTCACGTGACATGCACCGCTTAATTTATCGTGGGCAATTTAGTATTCTAATTTTTTGTTAATTGAAAGTGTTAAATGTAAGGGGAAAATGAGTAAAGTTTGAAAAGTGTGGGGGTAAATGCAATAAAACAAAGAAAATATGTGCAAAGTACAAAAAAGCCCAAACATTTATATAAATTTTGTCAAAAATATTTCTCAAAAAAGTTTTTTGTCGTTATTAGTTGTAAAATAAAAGTTCAACTAATAATATAGTATAATACCTGGAATTTTGAAGTAAATATGAAAACTAAGATGAAAAATAAAAGTTATCGGAGATAACTTATTTGAGGCTCCAAGTTAAGATTGTTTCTTTGTCGGTTCAAGTTTTTCATGTTTTACCTTCTCAGTTGTTTTGTGGTCTTGTGCAAACTGCAAAGACTGCTTCTTAGCCCTCACAATTACTGCCAAAAAAAAAAAAGTCATTATCTTATGTAAACACCCCTTTTCTCCTGGAATTGAAAGCAATCTCCTAAATCAAAAAATGCACTACATAATAAAGGGATTCATAGCAGATAATTTGTAGCAGGCATGAGAACTCTTAACTTATGATAAACGCGGAAGGTTTAGTTCCAATCAAGGTTGATGAGTTTTGTTCTAATTTCTAAAATCGCTAAACACTCTTAATCTTGACATTAACGATATTCAATGGCAAATATACGATAATGGTGATAACATGAAAAGGAAACACAAAGGTGTGCAACAAAAATTACTTGAAATAAATCCAAAAACATTATATACTCCATGTGGTTGTTATAGCTTTAAGCTTGTTTTTCTGTGATATGACCAATTTTGTACTAAATAGTAATTAAATATGTATCATTTTTCTAAATAGTGCAATGCTTGTACACCTTATTTTCACTACCAAAACTATGAAAGATTTTCAAAGATAAATGTGTTTGAGTATACACTTGAGCCATTATCGAATGCACATTGGAAAAGTTATTTGCAGTTTTACGACAATAGCACACACATGTGAAATAAGATAAGTTTTGCTACATGAAAAAAAAAAAAAGTAGCCAGCGAGGCTAGACCATTAGCAGAACACGAGTTTAAGGATTTAGAGTTTTGTTAAGTTGATCATTGGTAAGACATATTGCATATTGTAAACATTATTAGTGAAAAACTTCAAACTAAGATATGCTTATTGATATTGCAAGAGTTTATTTGAAGGGAATCATTGTCGTTTTGAACAATATAAAGAAACGTGATTTTAATATTCCATCACTAAGGCAAAAAAAGTTGTGTGTATGATGAAATTGAATTTTTTTGCGTGAAATGTATAATTCGTAGAAACAGACAGTTTTAATAAGAATGTCGATGATGAAACACCATAGTTCAGTGAAATAATCATTCATAGTCAATTACTTTATATTCATAGTTGATTAAGTTTTTTTTTCATTCAAGATCAGATCTTAACAGTTTAGAATGATGCAAATATATTTAGGTTTTTGTTTGATGCAAAGACATTAAGATGTGATCACCTCGAATTTGTTGTAAGACATAATGGAGTTTCTGACATCAATGAGAATTATTTATTTTCAAAATTAAAAATCTTGAAAGAGGTTTTGACAAATGATACAAAAATGTGGTGCAAATGTTAGATCATTTAAAGTTAAGAAGGGTTGTGTTCTGTCACACCCCAGTTTTTAAACCATTTACATTAGTAGATTATCCAAAAGTTTAGGCATGACAGAAACAATTTAATTAGTACATAAATAAATCAAGTAATAAATAAAAACTAACTTCCAAAATAAATCCTAAGCCATGCATGCCTAAATGTAGCACATCAATCAACCCAAAACTTTTGACTTCAAATACGGAAAGTAATAATTGAGTCTTACATCTTTTTACATACGTAATAGATAAAACAAACAAAAGGTGATCCGACCACAACTTTTGCCTCCACGTTCCAGATTAACCTAAAGAGTCTCTTGGGCTATGCTCGTTATGAACGCACCCAAATTTGTAAAACAAATACAATTTTGGTCACTATATCAATACTGGTGTGAGAAAACTTACTTTCAATAAAATACACATCTTGGTAACATTACACGATTATTCAAAAAAAAATACCAACAATAAATGCTTTACCTTAAGAAAAACGGGTACTTTTCATTCAATGATCTAAAAAGCATTTAATTTCTTTACTCGAAGCAATGATACATACTGACAGATTAATTAGTACATATTTTCGTGTTATGATAAGATCAACGTTTTCGTTATTGCCCTAGTTTTTAGCTTATTTTCTATAATCGCATTCTCCTCCTGTGCCAAACACACTTCACCTAAATATGTCTTCATTGCTTTCAAAGCAACTCGGAGCGTGCATGTCCCAAGCGAGATGTCACATCAAAGGTTATGTCATCTCACCCGAAGTTCGATCCATGACAAGTATATCATTATACATACATCCAGACTCACATGGAACAGTGTACCCATTTTGCAAGCAAGTCTCCGTATTATTTGAACATATAATAGTATATATATAGTTAATGAAAAATTTTCAATTGAAAGTCTAACTTTTAGACAATGAATAACACGAGAGAGTTTACAAAATTGCAAGCATTAAAGAAGTTTTTAGCTCAATATCATCCTGGAAAATGTTTTATGTCCATCATTATGCAATGAATACTAAACACAAATGCCTCAAATGGGTGAGTATTGTCTCATCACGAACTTGCCCAAGATTGTTTATCTCATTAAGATAACAAATATTGAATAATATCAATAGGAACAGAAGTTTAAGGCGGTCCCTACTCAGAAATGAACAAAAGATTAATCACTTTCATTGATACTTGTACTGATTTTTTTTTCAAAAGCTATAAGCTCAACGTCTATTTATAACCCATCATGCATTTTTTTTTCTTCAGAATTTAGATCAGACACATAACTACCTCAATTTCAATGGTCACTTCATAAACGAAGCTTATTGTCAGTGATTTGGTCTTACAAAACTCTTAGTGTTTTGGTTCAAAGGTTTGATTTGTTGTAATGCAATAAATAACTCCCAATGATTTCAAATGGCAACATGAGCTTGAGATAAATTTTGCAGTTCTTGAGGTTTGTTCTTCTATTCTATTTATTGTTCATTCTCAATGTTGAAATGAGGCTTCTTAAAGTTTGGTAATTGATGTAGATTTAACCAACCTAAATAAATAAGTTAATTAAACATAGTTTTAATAATCCTGAGTGCATTATTATCTCACTAATAGATATAACAAATAGAGGTCGAATCCTTAGGAACTGAGGTGGCAAAACAAATTTTAGAGTCTACTTTAATTAATTTAGAAGGGGGTTACAACCATCTAAATCATATACTACTGTGAAATAAATTACAAGGATAAAATTGATTGAGAAGTGGACCAAGGCATCGAATCCACCATTGGTTTATTCGAGAATTATTTCAATCTAAATTACTATTTTCATAAAATGATAAGCATTAGGGATGAATAAGGTCACAGTCTATTTTAGTAAAGATAACTCATGCATTGCGTGTCTTACAACAGTACAAACAATCACAAGTTAAATTTAAACAATTAAACATCACGCTTTGAATATGAGTAAAGAATAATCGAACCACCGATTAGTCTAGATATAAATAAGTTATAATCGATGAAAACAATTTATCAATATTTCAAAAGAGATTGTTTTTACAATTAAGCACAAGAAAATAGTAAAATAAATTTAAAACAAACTCTAGAAAATCAATGGTTTCATCTTCTTATCGGCACAGAGTTTATAAGTTCATGGTGCTGGTGATGGTAGCGGCAAGTGCGTGGTAATCTTGATCTTCTTCATCCTCTGATCTTCAATTCAACTCATATATGGCAAGCAAAGAAAACTCCAAACTCCCAAAACAACCCGTGAAAAATAGAGCTTCCAAAAACTGGGCGTGAAAGAGATTGTATCCCTTCTCAAATCATATTCCCCTTTTTTATTTTCTTTCCAATTTTGCGAACTAAGTATCCTAATTCCATAGGAAATCAAATTCAGCCTAGAAATAGTAGGTGGTGGGCTACAAATTGGGGATTGTTGCTTGATTTGGACACATGAAAATTGAAATAAAGTGTAAATGTCTCAAATTGAAATAAAGAAATGGGAGTGTTGTGGTCAATGATGGGCTAGTGATACGTGGTGGAGGAATCAAGAGAGGAATACGGAGAGAGCGCATGGCGTGAATGATGGTGGTGACGACCTAAATCAATAAAGGAAAAAGTTGTGTGATGGCTAAATCATAGGGATGGCAATGGGGGGATTTGGACTAATCCATCCCCGCCCCGCTACGGATAGCAGATCCCCAAATCCTCCTCGAATATTCGTTTATCATATTTTTTTAAAAACCATCCCCGCACCAAGCAGATTGGCGAATATTTGCCTCGGTCCGTTTAACAGAGAAATTTTTTTTCTTAATTAACCCCTACACTTCAACATCGACCAGAAGAAAGAAAATTTTACATGAGATCAACTCTCAGCTTCATATCAGATCAACTATTTCTCCCACTCTCTCTGTTAGATCAGATCAGATCTTCTTTAGGGTTTCCTCAAATCAGATGATATTGAAATTGCTTTTGTCTTCTTGTCAGGGACACTAGGGTTGCGTCATTGCAGTGACTTGGAACTCGAAAGATTCCTTCTTGATATCTGGCTTAGATGATACAAAGGTATGGTGCCTTCAATGCATGCATTTATGTTCATCATCCGTTTGATTCGATGAGCCAGTAGTCGGCTCTGGGCCTGCCCCCTGTCTCCCCCCACTTGCATGAGCATTGAAGCCGAAAATTTGAAGAAAATGAAGAGGAAAAGGACTTGAAGAGAAGAACAGAACAAAAGAAGTAGATGAAAGCTAAAGAATAAGGTCTGAATAGGATTTTTTTTTTTTTTTTGGTTAAAGTCTGAAGAGGAAGAGGAAGTTGATGTTTGACATTGTGACTTCTCATTAAACAATAGGGTTTGCAATCTCTCTATGAGAGTTAGGATAGTAAAAAATTAAACTCATTAAACAATAGGATTTGCAATCTCTCTTTTTATGTTTATTCATATCTTTATTAGTTTATTTGTCTGAAGTGAAAAATATAAGTCACGTGTGTTAGTGAAGCTCGTGTGCTTGGAAAAGAAAATAAAAGTTGGAGGAGACCCACGTGAGCGAGCAGTTGTCCGTTCTGACACTTTAAAAATCTAACACATCATCAGTGTGTGTCAGGTACTTGGTTTTCTTGCGCGCATCATCGGTACGTGACATGGAAAAAATGTTAATATTATATTGTTAACTTTTTTTAGATGTTATTTAAATTAGTTGGGTGGGCGGATATGGTTAAATTCGTATCCGCCCCGAATTTTTTACGGATTCATATTGGATCCCAGAATCAGCCCCTAAATCCATTAAAGTAAATCCAAATCCGTTCCAAACAGTTTGGGTGGAATGGATATCCATGAAAATCTGCCTCACTGACATCCCTACAAAATCAAGGAAGAATGGCGTGAAAGAGAGGGGCTGCGAGCAAAATGATGGAGTGATGATGGTAAATCAAGGAAGAAAAAGCTTTCCCTCATTCTCTTTTGTGTTTTGTAGTTGCCCATAAAATGAAAAATGAGTAATAGAAATGAAATGCCTATCTTGAGTTCTCTTTTCACTTGTTCAAGTTAGGTTCCGGGTATTTTTGGGCTTGGGCCTAGTTTGATTTATATGGGTTTGAAATTGGTTGGATTTTGGCATGGGTTATCATGGGCATCTCAATTGCGACTTTCAAATCTTCTTCATTGCCAAAGTAAAATAGTTGAAATCTTAATCATCGACTCATGCCACTTTATACTATTCGTTGAATGTATCAAATTGATTGCTCTCCCGAAGCACAATTTGCATGTTTTCATCGTCGAAACTCCAATTCTACAAAACATAAAAACAAAATAATTAAAATAAAATACTTAAGCAACTAATAAACACAATAAGAAGGTAATTTATGTAATATTCACATAAATATCAGGAATTTCACTTCATAATAAAATAGATTTTGTATTTGGAGTCGAATTCATAATTACATAGACTTTGTATGGTAAAATTTGATTAAAAGAAAAATCAAATATTTACCCTATGACAAACGTTGGGCCTAGGAACAATGTTTTGTCCGCGTATGTTCGTCACAAACAAAAATTGTCTTTAGCCAACATTTCTAATTTCTCTTGTCATGTATAAAGTTAGGTAAAAAAATGTAATTAGGTAGGGTTGTTTTTGTCACGTCAGTATATGATATCGCTTGACAACACAATAACCATGTTGCTATGACTTTCCATTTGGGACACACCTTCCAATAAATTTGTTTTTCAACCTTTTCCTTAGCTTATTATTATTATTATTATTATTATTATTATTATTATTATTATTATTATTATTATTATTATTATTATTATTATTATAGATGACACATCAAATCAGACTACCATCGCGACCATACACTGGCATAGATCGCCCATCACAATGACCAAATATATCAAGATCAGGACAACTTACAAAGCCCAAAAAGGGCGGATTCGGTCATAGAAGCCCAAACATGGCCCATCAGAATAAATCATAATCAAATGTCCAAATCCAGGCCCAACAAAATTCTTCCTTAATGAGGAAGAATGTTACAGAGAAAAAAGTTGTGGAGAATGTTACAGAGAAAAAAGTTGTGGAGAAAGTTACTCCCCCAGAGACGCGTATTCATAAAAGAGGAGACTGTTACAAAAAATGTCTCCCCCCCCCCCCCCCCCCGATGAACCTCACATGCTCAAGTCACGTAGAGAATTGATAACTGATGCGGGCTTTATTAACCTAAATAAATAGGCTAATTTGGCCCACTTGTAATAATTGCAAGTGCATGGTGTCTAACTGGTAGACAACGACAAGTACGGGTCGATCCCACGAGGAAAGTGGATGCAATTGAATTTAATAATTTAATTAAACTAATTTGGAGGAAAATGGGGTTACAATATTTTTAAAACTAAACTAAAAATAAATTAAAAATAAGAAAAATAAAAGGAAAGGAAAAAAAATGGATGAGATGGATTTTGTGGGCTTGGACTCACTAATGAGTTAGCAAAAATATTTAAATCTAAATTACTTAAATTATAAACGAGAAGCTTTAGGGATGAGGATCCATTGCTTACACCGAAGATGTGATCATTAAAATCCAATCATAATCATATTAAGTTCCTGACAAACATTAACAATTTATTTCAAGCAAATAAACTCTTACCAAGCATTAAGTGTCTTTTTAGGGCTCACTTAATCAAAGTTTAAGCTTAATAATTTTTAGAACATGCTTTGAATATTGATAAAATTTTAATCTAACTACCAAACATATCAATTTTTAATCGAACGTGAAAGGTGAAAGCAAATTATCAATTTTCAGAAATAAATTGTTTATCAACAATTAAGCATTTAAATCAGTAAAATAAATTAAAATGAATTATGCAACCCCTTTGATTTGTCGCAAACTCGATGTGGTGGTACTCAGCAGATCAACAGGCGGTCAGAACACAAATCCCGAGAAAATGTTCCCAAAACGCTCTGTGGCTGCTAAAAGAGAATTCGGGGGTGTGAATAGCCAAAAATCAGTTTGACTCAGTCACCCGCCACTTGAACAGTGCCCTTCGTCTCCAGCGAGCAGTGCCACTCGCAGGGCTGCGTTTCTGCTCCTCCCGAGCTTCCTCGTCCTCCAACCTGCTCCGGAACCTGCAAAAAAGAAAGAGGACATAAAGGAGAGGAGCGACAGTAAGGAGAGACAGTAAGGAGGCCGAGACGAAAAGAGGACAGAGAGGATAGGAGCAGGGTCTGTCTGGCTCTGTGGCAAGGCGGAACAAAGTCGCGGTGATGATCGTGAGGTCTGTTTCGCGGCGGCGGTGGTTGTGTTGCTTGTGACGATGAGAACAGGGGTTGATGGCGGTGGAGTGGTGTGCGAAGCTCAGTGGCGAGGTGAAGGTCTGATGCGAAACAGGGTTGTCACGCCCCTGTTTTGTGTTGGTGGTGGTGTTCGCACGATGGTGGTGGCGGTTGTGTTGTCCGTAGGTGGTGGTGGCTCTGGTGGCGGAGATGGCGGAGTGATCTGGACAGAGAGGGAGTGAGAGATGGATAAGTGGTGATGGGTGTGATGAAAATCACTTTGTGAAGGAAGAGGGTTTTTATTTTGGCTATTGATGCTTGATTCTCTTCTCCTCCTCCCCTTTTCTCACCCTTTTCTCTTGTATTTATAGAGAATGAGCACAATGAATAGAGATGAGATAAAAAGATGATTCATGGAGTGAATCAATGTATAATTGAGAGAATATTCTTTGGGTAGGATTGGGTTTGGCATTGGTTTTGGGTTTATGGGTTTAAGTTATGGGCTTGTTTTGGGTTTAAGGGTGTAGATATGTGACCATCTACTTTGTACTACCACTAGAATTGACCAATTGTCATTCCTTAAATTGTCGCCTTAATACGATTTCATCATTCACGCTCAAATTCCTACAAAGACATGAAAACGAAATAATTACTATAAAATATAATAATCGAAACACTAACATATAGAAATTAAATGATATATTATGTAATAATTATGTGAATATCAAATACCCCCAAACCTATATTTTGCTAGTCCTCGAGCAAAACAATAAAAATAAAATTCTAATTCACTTTCGCAGGTATCATCGGTTGCACTTACCTTAAACGCGCAACAAGGCTTTAAACCACTAGATTACCTCTAGTGGACGAGTTATAGTCTCGTGAAGGTTTCCAAAAATGTTACCCACAAACATTACTGACTCAACAAAACTTGGTCAAACAATGTTCATTTTAAAACTTCAAGAAATGCAAGAAACCAACAGTGTCATTTTAGTGTATCAACAAATTTCCAATTAATTTAATATTCTACAAAGATTAGAAAAAATTCACAATCATCCTCAACTCAATGTGTGTGTGGATAGTACTATCAACATAACTTTTCATTTCAGAGTAAAATAATGACTAAATTTCCTGTAGAAAGTTTGTTTTGACTTCAAACCCCTCATGTCACTCACAATAAAACACTCAGAGATTTGGTATTTCACTCAGTTTATTTGTGATGAAAAGAGTAAATAATGGAAAACAATCGTCTCACATGTAGTAATATGAAGAACGGACTTTTCAAGAATGGAATGAACATGATCTCATGGACAGGAATATCAATTACTTTTGGGAATGTTGAATCAAACACCATAGGTCGTGGTTATTAAATCTCCACATATACGGAACCAACATTTACCTAAGATCAACTAAGACTTTGTTGAGTTGTAACGGGGCTTGGGTAATGGTTAATAAGGAATGTCAAAGAATTCTAACAAAAATTTCTAGGAATGTATACACCCATTATACGAACAATTAGGACTGTCAAGAATAAACCAATGTTGCGCACCATCAATTTTTTCTTCATTCTCACATCTTTATCCTCATTAAAGAATCATTTTTTTTTTTTACTATTTTTCTTTTCTTCAACCTTTTTTTTTTCATAGAGGATTTATGAAATATTTCATATTTTGCTCTTTAATGCCCTTTTGACACCAAGTATATCCGTCCATACACATTCCCAGAAAAGTTGGGTAGAGGTTAATTGGTTAACAAATAAAAGTTATTCTAAGGCTCAAAAGGTTACAAAAAGGTTAATGTTATGGGTAAGTTAAAAGGCTAGTTAATGGTCTAAAGAAAAAAATGCATAGATCATTTCCTAAGTTCGAGTCAGTATTATGACATCTCAATTGAATAAGCCAAGAAGTTCTAGTGTTACAATTCAATTTTGATGTCATTCCCAAAGCAATTGATCAGAAAAATGAGATTAATGAGATAATCAACGAGATAAAACGGACTCTAGAAAAATCAGAGTTTATGTATAACCCTCGAAAAAATAGAAAGGTTCAAACCTTTCAGGGTTAAGTCTCCACTATTATTCTAAGGTTTTCTAGTATGTACTTCACTCATCAACTTCAAGTTATGCTAACATGGCTCATAGTGCAAAGATAATCGAGTTGAAAAATCTTATGAACTAGATCTAACTTAAGGATCATACTAAACTTTCAGTCTTTATCAATATACCAATATGTCAAGTTGGCTTGCATTTTCTTGAGCATAAAACATTTAAAATCCATTTTCATAATCGCAAAAGACCAAGTTTTCTTGATAGAAAAGCACAAATTTTTTTATTTTTTTTTTTGAATAAAAAAAGAAGAAAACACTACGAAAAATTCACCAACTCATGAACCCTACCCCCAAACCTAATCCAAACATTGTCCTCAATGTTTAACAAAATAATTCTGACAAATGAATGAAATAAGTACATGAGATGAGGTTAGAACAGTATTACCGCGGTGAAGATTTTACCAATTTTCAAGAAGTCATCCATCAATGAGGCTCACAAACATAAGAATCATGGAGTTTTCATTAGAAATCGATAAAATGTAGACTCGACACTATCAAAGAAATAAAAAAAAGGCAAGTTGTAAGTCAAAATTGTTATGGAGCTAACGAGTATGAGTGAAACACAACTAAATAGGGTACTCGAAAATCAATCCAGACTAACAACAAAGACACACAACTAAAGCTAGGCTGCCTCCTAGGAGCGCTTGGTTTACCGTCATCAGCTCGACAAATATTCTTCCTAAAAAATGGTGTATCGAAAAGTGGAGAGGAAGAACATGACAAACACTTAGTCCATGGTCGTATATCAACAACCTGAACAGTTGAGGATCAGTAGTCATACACAACAGAGGATTCTTGCGTGCTCCAAAAAGGGAACATCCTATGTCTGGTTCCAAATAAGAAGATTGAATAATTTTTACAATAGGATGGTGAAAACTGAAATCCTCACTACAGAACAAGGGATCGGTGAAAGTAGCCTCAGTAAATGGGAATGTGATGCAAGTAGATGAGACGATGGATATATCAGGTGGTACAGGCTCATCACATGAATCACACAAAGATGTTGGGCTGGATAGCTTAACAACACCCCCAACCCTAGAGTTGACACTGCTTATGGATTGCACTCTTTTACTAGATATATCTCCCGACTTCTTTGGGGCAACCTATTTTGAATTCAATATAGATGAAATAATAACAGGCAAAATATCATCAATACCTGAAAACGCGTACCTGAGGGTATCAGGTAATTGTTTAAGGTCAAGCTCATGTGGCTCAACTGATGAGACTAGTTTTGACTCACTCAGTGGAAGAGGCTCCACTTTAGACTTCCATTTATAACTAGGATCCACAATGGGGACTGAGTCAAGCAAATCATTGACTTCCCTAATGGAATCATCAACATCAAAGTCTAAACGAAAATGAGTCAAACAAACCTCTAAATGGTCATGTGTATCATGAAAACAATCAAGTGGAGACTCTAAAGAATGTTCACAGTTTGATTCTATGCACGAGTCACTAGAAAGGCATATGTATAATGAGTCAACATGGGAAGGAGATGCCTGTAGTGTCTCAGAATCTACAGGTTCATCAATAAATGAGGCTTTATCAGCCTTCTTATGAGAGGAGGATGCAACCTGTATAAAATTGGGTGTGGATATAATAACACTTATGTCAGGCATTCCTACCTGATTGTCAACCTGTTTTCCACTCCTAAGGGTAGTAATGGATTGGACATCTTCACTGTCTGGCTCAGATGTGCCACTAATTTCAAATTGACCATTTGGGTTGGAAATAGGTTGGCTAGGGACTTCCTCTGACTCTATCTCAAGACGTGACTCAGCTATTTGACTCAAAGTCATCTCAAGTTTCTTGATAGCTTGAGAGTTTTGTTGATAAATAACAGTCAATTCTGTGATATCCTGAGAATTTTGCTCAAGCATTTCTCCTGTTCGTTCTATAAAAAGGTTCAAGATATCCTCTAACCTTGATGTGTTGGATGGAGGAACAACTTGATGAAATTGAGACTCATTATTAAGAATGAAAGCTTGAGGAGTTTGAGGAGTGTCTAGAGGGCCTTCATGGTACTGACCATGAACCCATGAGAAGTCAGGATGATAGGCTAAACCTGGGTTGTATAATCTAAATATGGATCATAATCAGGTCGTCGCATGGCATTAAATGCATTGACTTGCTCAGGAAACCAAGATGGATAATCCCTTGTGTTCATTTTTTTTTTAAATCACTAACTCTAAAAATATACACAGACTCACACACAATCATCAACCAATAAATGCACAAGAAACATGCCTCCCTAAGCAATCCACGTTTTTTAGATCAATTATCTTTTTGTCTTTGGGGGACAATTATTTCAATTATCTTTTTGTCTTTGGGGGACAATTATTTCTTATGTAATCTTTATGACAGAGCAATTGGTGCTACAAATTGATCCTAAGAGTGTACACTTTACACCACAAAGTTCAAAATCATTAGGCTAGAGTTTTGTTTCAAACAAACCGGATTATCGCACAAGATAAAGAGGTCACAATGGTCCAATTAAGTATTTCCTTGTGCTACCGCTCTGTAAGCCAATAGATGTGAGAACGATGTGATGTTAAATGTACACTTGAGGCTTGTGTTCCTAACCCAAAACTGTTAGTTACACCAATCCTTCTTATGGATCGTAGCTTACTTATGACTCGGCGTACCGGGTAAATTACCCTTGTGGCAGTGGTCTCTCGGAGTTCATTGAATGATTAAACCCATTGTCACTTTTAGCAGCGGTCAACACAAAAATTATTGGATTCACCTTGGTCTTGGTTGTCCTATGAACACCGTACCTAAAAGATGGCTCTATCTAACTTGCTAATTGATTTTAATTATGTTTGGCTATTGGTTGCACACAGCTGGAGTGATGAGGTGGGGATATCAAGTCCCACCAGTTTCTATTTAGAAGTTGAGTCTGCTTATTATGAATTACTAAAGTTTAGCATCCACAATTACATAATTTAAACAACCAACACACAATTGCAAACAATTACATAAAGCACCCGGGTTGCGAATACGTTGCGTGTGATAGAAATACTTACAGTGTGCGTATTTCGTTCTGCACAAAAAGTTAGCACAATTCAAAAAAAATGTCCGACTTCTTTTTATCCATTTCACTCAACACACAAGCACATGCAAATAAATTTACTGGTCTTGGTCGTAGAAGTCGGATTTCTAAATCATAAAAAAAAATTATTGGGTAACAATTAAAATTGTTTCCCTGTAATTTCTTTTGACTTAGAAAATTTGAGGTTTTTTTTTTTTTGGTAATTAAACAAAATGAAAAACAGTAGAGTTTAAAAATTATTACACCACACACTCGTAAAACGAGGTGAAAATAAAATTAAAACTCTCCTCACAAAATAAAAAAATAAATAAAAAAACTTTGCTTGATGTTTGTAGGATCGTCCAATTTTCTCGAGAAGCGTGTATTCTGCAAAAATCAAACACAAAATGAGTGTAAAAAGAACTAAATAAAGTTAAAATATAAATTTTTTTCTTAAATTTTTTTTTTGAAATTAGTGAAAATAAATCTTAAATTCAATTACACCGCTACCTTCCCTGGCAACGGCGCCAAAAACTGGATGCGGACTTTATTAACCTAAATAAATAGGTTAATTTGGCCCACTTGTAATAACCGCAAGTGCACGGTGTCTAACTGGTAGACAACGACAAGTACAGGTCGATCCCATGAGGAAAGTGGATGCAATTGAATTTAATAAAACTAATTTGGAGGAAAATGGGGTTACAGTATGTTTAAAACTAAACTAAAAATAAATTAAAAATAAGAAAAATAAAATAAAAGGAAAAAAAAATTGATGAGATGGATTTTGTGGGTTTGGACTCACCAATGAGTTAGCAAAAATATTTAAATCTAAATTACTGAAATTATAAACGAGAAGCTTTAGGGTTGAGGATCCCTTGCTTACACCGAAGATGTGATCATTAAAATCCAATTATAATCATATTAAGTTTTTGACAAACATTAACAATTTATTTCAAGCAAATAAACTTTTACCAAGCATTAAGTGTCTTTTTATGGCACACTTAATCAAAGTTTAAGCTTAATAATTTTTAGCACATGCTTTGAATATTGATAAAATGTTAATCTAACTACCAAACATATCAATTTTTAATCGAACATGAAAGGTGAAAGAAAATTATCAATTTTCAGAAATAAATTGTTTATCAACAATTAAGCATTTAAATCAATAAAATAAATTAAAATGAATTATGCAACCCTTTTGATTTGTCGCAAACTCGATGTGGTGGTACTCAGCAGTTCAACCGGTGGTCCGAACACAAATCCCGAGAAAATGTTCCCAAAACGCTCTGTGGCTGCTCAAAGAGAATCCGGGGGTGTGAATAGCCAAAAATCAGTTTGACTCAATCACCCACCACTTGAACAGTGCCCTTCGTCTCCAGCAAGCAGCGCCGCTCGCAGGGTTGCGTTTCTGCTCCTCGCGAGCTTCCTCGTCCTCCAACCTGCTACGGAACCTGCAAAAGAGAGAGGGATGGAAAATCAGTGAGAAATGTGTAATGAAAACAAAAAAAACAGAGAGCAGGGTGGAGCAACTGCCCTGTTTCAGTGGCAGTCGCAGCGGTGGTTGTGCTTCGCTGACGCGCCGCTGTGTTGGTTGGACGGTGGCGGAGAGATAGTAAGGAGGCCGAGACGAAGAGAGGACAGAGAGGAGATGAGCATGTTCTGTCTGGCTCTGTGGCGAGGCGGAACAGAGTCGCGATGATGATCGCGAGGTTTGTTTCGCGACGGCGGTGGTTGTGTTGCTTGTGACGATGAGAACAGGGGCTGATGGCGGTGGAGTGGTGTGTGAAGCTCGTGGCGAGGTGAAGGTCTGACGCGAAACAGGGTTGTCACGCCCTTGTTTCGTGGTGGTGGCGGTGCTCGCACGATGGTGGTGGCGGTTGTGCTGTCCGGAGGTGGTGGTGGCTCTGGTGGCGGAGATGGCCGAGTGATCTGGACAGAGAGGGAGTGAGAGATGGATAGGTGGTGATGGGTGTGATGAAAATCACTTTGTGAAGGAAGAGAGTTTGATTTTGGCTATTGATGCTTGATTCCCTTCTCCTCCTCCCATTTTCTCACCATTTTCTCTTGTATTTATAGAGAATGGGCACAATGAATAGAAATGAGATAAAAGGATGATTCATGGAGTGAATCAATGTATAATTGAGAGAATATTCTTTGGGTAGGATTGGGCTTGGCATTGGGTTTGGGTTTATGGGTTAGGTTTTTGGGTTTAAGTTATGGGCTTGGTTTTGGTTTGAAGGGTTTAGGTATGTGACCATCTACTTTGTACCACCGCTAGAATTGACCAATTGTCATTCCTTAAATTGTCGCCTTAATACGATTTCACCGTTCACGCTCAAATTCCTACAAAGACATGAAAACGAAATAATTACTATAAAATATAATAATCGAAATACTAACATATAAAAATTAAAGGATATATTATGTAATAATTATGTGAATATCAAATACCCCCAAACCTATATTTTGCTAGTCCTCGAGCAAAACAATAAAAATAAAATTCTAACTCACTTTCGCAAGAATCATCGGTTGCACTTACCTTAAACGTGCAACAAAGCTTTAAACCCCTAGATTACCTCTAGTGGACGAGTTATAGTCTCGTGAGGGTTTCCAGAAATGTTACCTACAAACATTACTGACTCAACAAAACTTGGTCAAACAATGTTCATTTTAAAACTTCAATAAATGCAAGAAACTAACAGTGTCATTTTAGTGTATCAACAAATTTCCAATTAATTTAATATTCTCCAAAGATTAGAAAAAATTCACAATCATCCTCAACTCAATGTGTGTGTGGATAGCACTATCAACATAACTTTTCATTTCAGAGTAAAATAATGACTAAATTTCCTGTAGAAAGTTTGTTTTGACTTCAAACCTCTCATGTCACTTACAATAAAACACTCAGAGATTTGGTATTTCACTCAGTTTATATGTGAGTAAAAGAGTAAATAATGAAAAACATCCATCTCACATATAGTAATATGAATAACGGACTTTTCAAGAATGGAATGAACATGATCTCATGGACAGGAATATCAATTACTTTTGGGAATGTTGAATCAAACACCATAGGTCTTGATTATTAAATCTCCACATCTACGGAACCAACATTTACCTAAGATCAGCTAGGACTTTGTTGGGTTGTAACGGGGTTTGGGTAATGGTTAATAAGGAATGTCAAAGGATTCTAACAAAAATTTCTAGGAATGTATACACCCACTATACGAATAATTAGGGCTGTCAAGAATAAACCAATGTTGCACACCATCAATTTTTTCTTCATTCTCACATCTTTATCCTCATTGAAGAATCTTTTTTTTTTTTTACTATTTTTCTTTTCTTCAACCTTTTTTTTTTTTTTTTCATAGAGGATTTATGAAATATCTCATATTTTGTTCTTTAATGCCCTTTTGACACCAAGTATATCCGTCCATACACATTCCCATAAAAGTTGGGTAGAGGTTAATTGGTTAACAAATAAAAGTTATTGTAAGGCTCAAAAGGTTACAAAAAGGTTAATGTTATGGGTAAGTTAAAAAGCTAGTTAATGGTCTAAAGAAATAAAATGCATAGATCATTTCCTAAGTTCGGGTCAGTATTATGACATCTCAATTGAATAAGCCAAGAAGTTCTAGTGTAATAATTCAATTTTGATGTCATTCCCAAAGCAATTGATCAGAAAAATGAGACTAATGAGATCATCAACGAGATAATACGGACTCTAGAAAAATCAGAGTTTATGTATAACCCTCGAAAAAATAGAAAGGCTAACCGGACCCGCCCAGCCCTAGTTTGTAGTCAGAAACTTCCTTAGTTCTAACTCGCGATAAGAATATAGAACTGATGGAACACTCTGCAGACCTTCAACCTAGCAATAATCAAGGCAATCCCTTAGCTAGCGAAGTAAAATTACAAATAGCGCATGCTCCAAACTCAGAAACACTCGGGACAACCATACCAGATAACACATTATTGTAACTTGGAGTGACAACCCAATCATCTCAGACATTTGGCGTTGCTGTCGCAGATCCCCGCGTGGATCAACTCGTGGTTCAGAAGGATCATCCGACCAAAGTGATAAAAAAATCACTCAAGAGCATGCTCAATCTGCCAACCACATTCAAACACCATTGCAATAAAACTCTACAAATTGAACTCGAGAGGACAACAGAGTTCTTATCGAACCCCAATGAGTGAATCTCGAAAGTAACGAACCATAAGAAGATGACCTTCAGAACTATGGGGTCCCTGCACAAGTTCCATTCAGAATTGAAGTCACAGATCCCAACGTGCTGTACGAATTAGTCAGACCGTCGTTCTCTAATGCATTCACAATGAATCCTTTACCAAAGAAATTCACTCCTCCAAAGTTTGAAGTGTACGATGGCTACCGACCCAACATACCATCTGCGACACTTCCACTACATGATGACCTTGAAAGAAAGCACAGAGTCTATTTTGTGTTGGACCTTTTCAACCAGCCTCATGTGTACGACAATGAGCTAGTTCAACAATCTATTGACGAGGTCGATAGACTATTTCCAAGCGTTAGCCATTGCGTTCGTTACAAGATTCATTGGCAGCCAACGAATGAGAAAGGGTCCACATTACTTCCTGCACATCAGGCAAAAAACTTAGGAAACCATCAGGGAAACGTTGCTCATTTCACTAACGAGTTAACTATGATTGACAGGTGCAGTGATGACACGGTTGTAGCCACCTTCACATCCGGATTAAAAAAGGGACCATTATACAATTCTCTGAACCTAGACCCCCAAAGAACATGGCGACTCTATTGAAGACCGCCCAAAAACACATCACTCTTGAGGAGATGGTGGTTGCCAGGAAGAAGAATGAATCCGAAAAGATACATGTTTCGGCCATTCGGGAGAGGAGAGAAGGACGAAGGAACAACATACCTCGGAGGAAGATGGTCAGTCGAAAAAACATCGAACTAGTAGCAGGACCAAGTTCAACAAACAAGAATCTGGAAGGCTGCAGCCCGAAAGATCCATATATGAAAAGCCGACAAACAAATCGTTTACGACTTTGAAAACAAGTCGAGCTGAGTTCCTGAATACCATGGCAAAATGAGAGGACATTAAATGGCCACCCAAAATGAGAAGAGATCCAGATGGGCGAAATAAAGGCAAATATTGCTATTTCCACGAAGACTACGTATGGGCAAGACACCGAGGATTGCTACCACTTAAAAGACGAAATCGAACACCACATCCAAAAAGGATGACTCAGAGAGTTCATTAGGCAGAAAGAGTCCAAAGGGAGAGAGATGGTAGACGATATTACCAGATCAAATGAGCGAACAAGGGAGCTGATATACGTCTTGCATGGCGCAACTAGAAAAAAAGAGTTATCCAATCGATCTCGAAGCGATTAATCAGGGATTTACGAACAAGGATCAGATATCTATAGCCTTTTGCACAACGCACCAGAATGACGCAGCGGACTCTGACCTTCTCCAACGAGGACACAAAGGGAGTCCATTTCCCTTATAATGACGATTTGGTAATTTCAGTATTGATAACCAAATGGGAGATCACAAGGGTACTGGTGGGCAGCTCGACCATCCTTCTGTACTTAACAATGTTCCGGAAAATGCAATTCACTGAAGAAATGTTCTCGCCCAATGATCAACCAATAGTGGGTTTCAGTGGAAAACAATGTCATCCCCTCGAAATGATCCAATTACCGGTTGAAGTAGGCGAACCAGGAAGACAACGAGTCTTGTTGACGGATTTTCTTGTTATCGACGCTCCATCCTCGTACAACATGCTTCTTGGAAGGCCTTGGATACACGAGATGGATGCAGTGTGCTCCACCATGCATCAATGCCTGAAGTACCATATAGACGACAATGGGATAATCAAAGGAGATCAGCTAGTTGCACGCGAATGCCACTATGCAGCAATGAAAGCTCTGCACAGTTAGCAATTATTGCAACGACTAGAGGAGCTGTCGCAACAACCTGGTCAAACAGACCACGACTTCCCGGATGACAATACGACTCCAACCAATCCAAGAGACCGAAAAAACACTGGACAACCAGAAGAATAAAAAGCATGAGTCAATTTGGATGATGGAGAGGGTGACAAAGCAGTTTAGATTGGCACGAAAATGCACCCGAAGTTCGCCATGAAATTGATCCAACTGTTGAAGGATAACCAGAACGTTTTTTCCTTGACAATGAAAGATATGGTTGGAATAAACTCGTCTATCATTCCTCATAGATAGCAGGTCAATCCGGACAAGAAACCAGTCCGACAGAAAAGAAGGTTGGTTGCCCCATAACGCAATCAAACAATAAACGAGGAGGTGCACCATCTAATAGCTGCAAGAATGATCAGAGAAGCTCACTACACAGGTCGGTTAGCTAACACGGTGTTGGTTTAAAAGAAGAATGACAAGTGGAGAGTATGTGTAGAGTAAAATGATCTGAACAATGTCTGCTCGAAAGACAGTTTTTTTACTTTCGCGTATAGACCAATTAGTGAATGCCACTGTTGGACACGAACTCCTGAGCTTCATGGATGTGTACTCTAGTTACAACCAGATACAGATGTACCCTCCCAACCAAGAGAAGATGTATTTCATAACAAAAAGAGGTACATACTGTTCACTCAGACTGAAAAATGCAGGAGCCACGTACCAACGACTAGTCAACATAATGTTCAAAGATCAAATTAAATAGACAATGGAGGTGTACATCGATGACATGTTGGTCAAAAGCTTACTCCTAACAAACCATATCAAATACCTCGAACGTGCCTTTTCCCAGCTCCGAAAATACAAAATGAGCTAAATCAAAATAAATGTACATTTTGAATAAAATCGAAGAAATTCCTTGGATACATGGTCAATCAAAGAGGAATCGAAGCTAATCCGAAACAGATACAAACATTCCTCAACATGCAATCACAAACGAACATAAAGTGCTTATAGAGCCTCAATGGCAGGATAACAACTTTGAACAGATTCATTTCTAAGTCGTCAGACAAATGTCTACCTTTATTTTAGATTAAGAACATGCACAAGATAAACAGTTAGATTTATGAATAATCATAATATATATATTGAAACTTGAAAACTATTATGTGTACAAAATATCTTTAGTAATATATAAGAAAATATAACAGTCACTAAAACTAATCAAATGGTTGATGAAATCGTGACGATCAAAATATGAAAATGAAAATTTCGAAAACAATCTATTTCAAATTGTTAGAGCAGAGATCTAAATTTCGAGAGCGAAATTCGGTAAACTATAAAGCAAGGATTTGAGAAGAATCCATCCAAAAGCGCTAGAACGAGGCTTGATAGTGTGTGTGTCATCCTTGACAAAAGATTTATGAGACTAAGGTTCACTCACACATTTTTTATGCAAAAACCCAAAGTTTACAAAGTTGAAATCTATCTCCAACATGCCAAATTATTATTGTTATTTTTTATTTTTAAAATACTTTAACAACATTTTTTCGAGTGTAGCAACTTGGGTAAAGCTTCAATTAGCACATAACTGTGAAAAAATAGTAATAAAAAACAAATTTAGACACACTTAGTGCGTGTGCTAGTTTAATTGTAAAAGTTTGTCACCTTCCTATAAAATATTTGTTGATGTTTAATAACTCATTTATCTAAGGCAACGACTACCTCGCACCACCATATCCTCTTTCTAACACCACCATTGAGTTTTTTGTTTTGTTTTTACTTTCTCACACAACCTATATAAACAAAAACCATTAATTTTTTCCCTCACCGTTCAAATCGATAATGGTTCCTCCCCCCCATTCGAAATCTCCTATTCCAAATTTCTTCAAAATCTCTCCCCACACTCAAATCGCTTGAAAATCTCCTCCCTCTCCCTCGAAAACTCTCAAAATCCCTTCAAAGGCAAAACCCTTAAATCCAAACTCAATAAATATGCATAACTTAACATAACAGAGAAACTCAAACTCAAAAAAAATATTTACAAAATAGGGTAACTTTCAATTAATTTAAACTCTCAATTGAGATCGATTCTCAAGTTCATCAAAACACGAAAATTGTAGTACTATGAGTTATCTAATAAACACAACTTGAATCACTTATAAATGTTTTGAAATGAGCAAGTTATGGTCATTTTACTAAAGTCACGCAAATTTGTACGAAAAATGAAAACGAGATAGTGTTCCTGACTTTCGGCCAACTCATGTGCTTGATCAAGACCGAATCTCAAGTTGATCAAAACACAAAGTTTTAGTACTCTCAGGGTGTAACACCCCTAAATTTCACAAAGATAATTTATTTTATTTTTAATTAAATAAAATATGGTTATATTTAATTGATGTGAATTTCGAAATTAGGGTTTTATTTGGTGAGTTTAGAAGGGCAGGTGTTCTCAGAATTTTAGTGGGGGCAAATAGTCACCCACACTACATAAAGAGAAAACCCTATTTTTCTTTTCTTTCTCCTTCTTCTTTCCCCCTTTACGTTTTCTTCTTCAATGGCAATGGGTTTGGGCAAGGAATGGCGCCTAACCCACAGATGATGCATCCGCAGTCAATGATGGGACAAGGATTCGATCCCTCTTATGGAGCACCTATGGGGAGACCAAGACATTGACAGATTATGCAACAACAAACAAGGGAAGGTTAGTAGCTTCTATTGCTTCCAAGATCAAGTTCAAAGTTGGAACCTTAACATTAGTCTAGCTAAATGACTAGGAACTGAACACGACTCCCAATCTGCTGAGTTTGCTCGAGGCCTTAATCTCATCGAAGGAGTGGATCAAATAGTGTGGAAAGATAAATCACATCTAGCCATTGCTACAGTCTTGTCGTGGAGTTGTATATGTTGTGCAGGAGTGTCATTATTGCTTTATATGACCAAGATTTTGTTCGATTGTTGGCTGTTGAGGGTTGTGAAGCGCTAGGCAAACTGTTGGAACCACAGGACTGTATAGCTCGACCACGAATCAGCAGCAGAATTCCACCACGAATCAGCAATTTCTTCACGGCTTCTCTGCTTCAGTCTCGAATAGATTCGCCCCCAATTTGTAGCAGATTCAGTTTCAGATTCGTCCCCAAATTTCTCTCATCTATGTCTCTGATTCAGCAATAAAATTTGCAGCCAAAGAGAGCTTTGTTTCAAGAGAGTTCTGTTGAAAGCTTGTGCTGGTTTGGGGCTGCGAATTGGACGATTGTGGATTGCAAAACAGGGTTGCGATGTGGTTGTTTTAGTGGTTAAAACAGGGTGTTTGTTGGCTGTGGGGTGATGATTTGGTGGCTGCAAAGTGTTGTTTTGTTGGCTGCGATAGGTGGCGGTTTATGGGCATGGTGGTTCTAAAGCTTCGCGTTATGTTTGCGATCACTTGTTTCTCCATCTTATGAGTGAGTTCTTTAAATCTTTCTTGATAATTTGTTTAGATAATTGAATGTGTTTTTGGTTGATAATCTTACTTATGTTTATGATAAGTTTTACCACGGTGATTTTTGTGTAGATTATGATATGTATTGGTATGTCGATTGTTAATAGGAATGGATAAAAAAAAAGAGTAAAAATTCATGTTTCATGAATCGCCCAATTAATTCTATCTACTGGATGGAGTATTGAATGAGTAGAGGAGGTTCAAGTGAAGGGAATCTGAAGTGGGGTTTTGGAGAAGTTGCTGTATCAGTGAAATTTTCATGTAAGTTTGGATTTTGGGTTTGTGTTCTATTGTAAAATTTAATAGATTGGGAAATTGTTTGATTAACTGAGATTTGGGTAATGCAAGGTTGGATGTCTGACATCATCAATTGATGAATATAGCTTTGCTATGCAAGTGGTTGTTGAGGTATGGAACAGAGAGTATGGAAAGATGCGAGATAAAAGCAAAATTATGATTCTGTGGGGTCTATTTGGGTTATAAGGTTTGTGTTGGCATATGATATATGCGGGTGGGAATTGAAAGCTTTATGGACAGATTTCCTAGGCTCTTTGCTATGTACTGTATGAAAGGAGTATGTTGTCATAATTTGGTGTTAACATTAATGGGCAGCAAATGGGGTTATCTGCGAATGATCAAATAAGGCGACATGATGGTACTAGTGGGAGTGGTGTTGGTCCTACTGATTTGTTATACCAAATGCAGAACTCCGATGCAAAGTTGCTGGGAAGCTTGCAACATATGGAGGAGGTGTTGAGTGGGGTGGACGCTATAAGATTTAAATTCTGTGAGTTTTCTTCATTCTTTCTCTTTTACTGTGAGTTTTTCTTATTCCCTATATTTTGCAAATCCTTATTTCTTGACTGAAGTAGTGATTGTATTTGTGAGGATTTGATGATGGGGTTTGTGAGTTTTGTTGCGAGGATGTGTGGTTATGACTTGGATTTTGATTTGGTGGTGTGAGGACCTGTATTTGTGTGCCCTTGATGATTTTGGATTGAATTCTTAGGCTTGTTATGTTGCTTGATTTAAATTCCATTTCAAAGGTTTTGGGTGTAAGGTGTAAGTGAAACTTTTAGCCCTTTATCTCTTTGGATGAGCAATTCAGTATACTGTATGTATATTGCTTGTAGGGAAATGACGAGTTTCATTTCAGGAAATCCAATTGTTAGATTTTAGACATTGTTGAGAATGAGGTTGCCTTATTTGTGGTGTTTTGTATTGCAAACGCTTGATCTCCAATATTTTTGATCTGTTTGATGTGTGAGATTTTCCTAGCTTGTTGAGTTCATGTTTGGGGTCACCCATGTTTACCATTTTATTGATTGGGTGTGACTTTGTTTGGTTGGTATTTGAATGGTTGATGAATATTACTGCATTGTGATAAATTTGGAGATTTATTTGCATATTGACTTGTTTATGCATTATGAAGAATTGAGATATTTGAATAAATGAGTGACTTGATTGTCATATTGTTACATAGCATGATTAATGAATATGCTATGTTTTCCCCAAAAATGTGGGTGGATAGATTGTGAATCAATTTACGAATGACAAAATGTCATTGTGGAGGAATATTGAATTATCAAAAATAAATGATATTGGTAAACCTTGTTTTCTGAAAATATAAAACACTTGGGCTTGTATCACTTAGAACTACCACATCTCTGTTGTTTATTATTTTCCCCTCTCCTACTAGAGAAACTAAATAACCTGCGGGTCGTCTTGCGGAGTTGGGGCACCCATTTCTTACTAGAGAAACTAAAATAACCTTCGGGTTAGTCTTGCGGAAATGTGGTGAGTTTGTATGCCTAAAATAGGCTTTGATATTTATCCGTAAAAAATGTGACGTGAGTTATGCGCATTGATAGCCCAATGGTGGCTTTTGGTACTCATATAGTTAGGGATATCCGCGATGCATGCCTGTATGTGATGTCCCCACTTAGGCATGGATGACGGAGTAGTCCTCCTTTATATGAGAGAGGCATACGGGCATGTATGTTCGGCACGGAGGTGGTGCGAATGTGGTATCGTCTAAGTGATCAATCCGTTAAAAAGATGAACCTAATTCAAATAAAAAGAATAAATGACGTTTCATTGTTTCTAATTCTTTTTATGCAGGATGGCAAGTCCACTAATATTTCTGCAGGTTAGACTTGCCATAGTCAACTCCTATAGGGTAAGTACAGGTAAATGCATATTTACATATTAGAATGATGATATGTTTGCCTCGTTGAGGAACTAAATTCTTTGGACTGTGTTTTCTTGCATCACACCTTTGCCTCGTTGAGGAACTACCTATTGGTGTGATGGTTTGTTGTTTGTGTTTTGCTTGATGTTTATCACGTGCGATTTTATTGTTTTTGGGATGAAGATTTCTCACACCAGCTTTATTGCTGACCCAAGTGAGCTTTTGCTTCTTGGGTACATTCCTTTGGGAATGTAGCCAATTAGCTTTTCAGGTTTAGAGACTTTTGAGCAGCGTTACGGGAGTTCCGCTAGTGGGGCTAGCGACGTCAGTTTTTCATGGTTAGAGCTTTATTATAAATTTTAGTTTGTTCATATTTCTAAATTATATTTTGTCATTGCTGCTAAATGTTTCTGTCATTATTGAATTTCACGTCCCGAGTTTTGGGGAAACGGATAATCCTACGTGGATTTTAGGATTTTCGTTTTTCTCGAAAATCGGGGCGTGACACAGGGTGTGTATGGTTGCATGGAATCCTAGGCCATGAGAATTTATGAGGGGACCCCTATATTTTAGGCTAGATTAAGGTATCACTCCACATCCACCATTTGATTTTGTGATCAATGGTGGAAATGAAAGTCTTCCATGCAACTAAACACCTCCTCAGTTATCTAATAAACACAACTTGAATCACTTGAAAATGTTTTGAAATGAGCAAATTATGGTCATTTTACTAAAGTCCAAAATATGAAAAACAATTTATGTTCGCAGAGTGCAATGCGAGGTATCTGATTCAAGTTGTGTTTATTAGATAACTGAGAGTTTTACAACTTTTGTGTTTTGATCAACTTGAGAATCGGTCTCGATCGAGCATATAAGTTGGCCAAAAGTCAAGAACATTATCTCGTTTTCATTTTTCGGACAGATTTGCACGATTTTAGTAAAATGACCATAACTTGCTCATTTCAAAACACTTTCAAGTGATTCAAGTTGTGTTTACTAGATAACTCGGAGTACTACAATGTTCGTGTTTTGATGAGCTTGAGAACCAGTCTCAATTGAGGGTTTAAATTGGTTTTTAAGTTACCCTATTTTTCATTTTTTCGTTTTGAGTTTGGGTTTGTCTGTTATGTTAAATTATGCATATTTATTGAGTTTGAGTTTAAGAGTTTCAACTTTAAGAGAATTTTGAGAGTTTTTTAGGGAGAGGGAGGAGATTTGCAAGAAATTTAAGTGTGGAGAGAGATTTAAAATGGGGGAGGGAGGAACCATTGTCGATTTGAATGGTGAGGGAGAAAAAATGAATGGTTTTTATTTATATAAGTGGTGTGAGAAAGAAAGTAGGTGGTGTGAGAGAGAGCAAATGGTGGTACGCGATAGTGATTGCTTTTATGTAATCATGTTAGGCGATAAAGTCCGAGTCCGAGTCCGAGTCCCACCTGAATATTTCTTATCCGCCACCTTCGCTACAGCTCGCGAAACGTGACCCGTGATTCAACCACACGGTGGGTCCATTCCAAAATGGGCGTGATTAGCCGTTTCATCCCATTTGATACAAGCCGCCACATAAAAGCTGAGTCACATCGAAACCGTCTGTACGTCAATACCCATCGTAATAGTCAATGTCATCGCCACGTGTACCTTCACCCAAGCAAAACCGTACCTACGCGTCACCATAAAGACATCCTCTTCGATACAACCCAACCCCTCTCAGCACCGCTGCAGTAAAAAAAACGAGTCGTTCTAGGCGGCGAGGAAACGAGCGAGGAAAAGGGCGAGCCCTCCATCCCCCTCGAGATTCATACGGGCGCGCGGATGGGGATGGAGGGTCACACCCCCCCTCCCTCGCCCATTTCCTCGCTCAAGGGAGCGCCAGTGGCCACCACGCGCCCCTCTCTCTCTCCTCTGTTTGTTGTTTTTCTTTAGGGTTTGTTTGGTTTGCTGTTTTGAAATCCTTGAATCATTAACAATTTCAACAAAACCACCTAATCCATCATCTCATCTCCCATATCATGAATCGATCACTCTCTCTCTCGTCATGTATATAACCACTTCAACATCATCATCATCATCATCTTCTATACTATCAAGAACCTCTCGAGTTGCTGCTAGGTTTTCCTCTTCATCTTCATCTACTACTACACTCTCTTCCATCTACCGAAGAATCCTACCTCGCCCTCCTCCTTCTCTTTCGTCAGTCAACCACCGCTATCTAAGCTCTTCTTCTTTCACCTTTCGGTCTCTGCCAACTTCTTCTTCGAGTCACGATTGGAGCAAGTCTCCAATCAGTCTCAGAGCTCAGATCAGAACTTCTACATCTGTCATCGAACGATTTCACCGAAACTTCGCCACTATGGGTACACTTTACCAACTTTCATCACAAATGATCACTTGATTTTCATCACAAATGATCAGTTGATTCATCTGTTTATCTGTGATATACTGCTTGTAGCCATACGAGATGAGTTTCTAGTTCGATCCAAGTGTCTTCGCTTTACTAGAACATTTGAAGATTAGATGAAAGATTAATTTATCTATTTAGTTCATCATTAACTCAATTATTTATGTAATTATGTAAAGGAGTTTGTATATCTTTCAATTCAATTTAATGAAACTATGATTTTTCCATTGGCTTATATGCGGTTTGACTTTGATTCAGCTTCTGAAAACCCTTTCAAGGAAATTTTGACCACTCTCCCCAAACCTGGAGGTTGTGAATATGGAAAGTACTACAGTCTAACGGCCCTCAATGATCCAAGGATCGGTAAGACTATCACATTTTCTTATGTATTCATGCTCATCATACATTACATTAACCAATTCATACATTAACCAATTCATACATTGTGTGTGTATTGAGTGTTTGGGATTAGGAGGTACGAAATGTGTAAGAAGTAAAAATGTGATGCATTTGCAGGATTCAAACCTCTAATTAGATCACGAGACGGAAACAAAGAGTCCCATTAATTCATTGAAATAAATGCAGTTCTTTTAATTGTTCCATTTGTTCAGATAAAGATTGTTGATCCATCAGGGAGTTCCTACCATTATTTCATTTTCATTTCCTATATTTGCATTCATGTGGATCAGATAAATTGCCATACTCCATTAAGATCCTTCTCGAGTCAGCACTCCGTAATTGTGATAACTTCCAAGTCACCAAAGCGGATGTTGAAAAGATTATTGATTGGGAGAATTCTGCTCCAAAGCAAGTGGAAATTCCCTTCAAACCTGCCCGTGTTCTGTTACAGGTAAGAAGTCTATTTTTTGGTACTGTTGATGTATCAAGGTTTCACTAATCACTATGACTTCGTTTTATTTTTCAGGATTTCACGGGTGTGCCAGCTGTTGTTGATTTGGCCGTCATGCGTGATGCCATGAACAAGCTTGGGGGTGATTCTAACAAGATCAACCCCTTGGTGCGTGTTTTACCCCCTTCCTACCCTGTGTGTTTGTCAAACACAATCACAAATTAAAATTTCTTCAAACATGATCTTTAGTGGTTTTTATTTTTATTTTTTGGGTTCTGTGGTCACAAGAAGTACCCTAAGTCAATCGCATTTTACCCATGACTGCCAGTTTTAAGGTTTTCTTTCTCTTTTCCCTACTTGCATTGTAATTCTCCTTTGTGAGATTGGTTTTTTTTTTTTTTTTGGTATTTCGAATCTGCTGTCAGAAATATGACTTTTAATGTTAATAGTCTAAAAACTTTGTAATCCAATTTTTTTAATTACACGCTGTTGCTAAATGTAAACAATATCAGCAAGATGTTGGCATGCATCCCTAGGTTTAATTAGTTGATTTACATATTGGGTAGTCAACTTATAGTATGTGCATTTATTTACTAGATATTCATGTTAGAGCATCTCACATGGGGATCCAAAACCCTATAAAATAGGGTGACAACTATAAGTGGTTTGGGTAATCACCGCCTTCAGTGTTGAACCCCGAATCACATAAAAAAGAGGGTCTTAACATGCTTTGTATCTTTTCCTGCCACGTTTGAGAGTCTGCGTTTTTTGTTATTTAACTTTTAGCTCTGGGTTTTATACAAAATCATATCGTGAGTCACAGATTGGGAGACATTTTAGAGAATGCATCTGAGACCTTATGGTTCTCCTGTTTCTAATCTCTCTTTTCTGTGTTTTTAGTGTTCTAATACAATTTTATTGCTTCCAGGTTCCAGTGGATCTTGTGATTGATCACTCAGTACAGGTTGATGTAGCAAGATCTGAAAATTCAGTAAAGTTAAATATGGAGCTTGAGTTCCAAAGGAACAAAGAGAGATTCGCTTTTCTTAAGTGGGGATCTACTGCTTTTAACAACATGCTTGTTGTTCCTCCAGGTTCTGGTATTGTGCACCAGGTAAGCGTATTTAGCATTTCTGTTTCTCACCTAACTGATTGCTTCGGTCTCTGACTGTCAGTAGCTGTTTTCACGCTTTAACCTATCCGCGATTGAAAAAAAAACTTAAGTATTTTTTTAGATCAGTGGTATACCACTGTTATCTTTGGGTTGTTTTGATTACCATTTGTTTTCTTGCTAGATTTTCTAACATTCGATGTTTAATATTCAGGTCAATCTGGAATATCTTGGCCGTGTAGTGTTTAACACTAATGGAACACTCTACCCTGATAGTGTGGTTGGAACTGATTCCCATACAACTATGATTGATGGGCTAGGAGTAGCTGGTTGGGGTGTTGGAGGTATTGAAGCGGAGGCAACAATGCTTGGCCAGGTAAATTATTTATTTATTTATAGTGCTATTGTTCCTTGAAGCTCTTGCAGTTCACCCAATTTTACTCAGCGTTCGGGTCTTTAGGACAGTAACCTGACAGCTTTAACACTGTTCAGCCCACTGGAACCCTGCTTATTCTTATTGAGTGTTTCAAATGAGCACTAAGTTGTGTGTGAAATTGTTGTTGCATATGGGACTTCACAAGTGATAAGTACATTTGTGATTTTCCTCTCATGTTTACTTTTGACGAATTGCAGCCTATGAGCATGGTGTTGCCTGGTGTTGTTGGGTTCAAGTTGTCTGGCAAACTGCCTAATGGTGTCACAGCTACTGATTTGGTTTTGACTGTGACCCAAATGTTGAGGAAGCATGGTGTTGTTGGCAAGTTTGTCGAGTTTTATGGTAATCAATAATCATGAAGTTGAATGATTTTAACTTTAATTTTCAGCTATGAAGCCCCTGTAATTAAAGTCCTAAATTCACTGTTGGCTTCTAGGTGAGGGAATGGGTGAGCTTTCTTTGGCTGATCGGGCAACTATTGCCAATATGTCACCGGAGTATGGAGCCACCATGGGCTTCTTTCCAGTAGACCATGTCACTCTGCAATATCTGAAGTTAACTGGAAGAAGTGATGAAACTGTGAGTATTACGTCATCCTCCATAATGTTTTGTGTGCATATTAGTTCCTGTAACAGGAACTGACTCGATATTGCTCGATACAGGTGGCTATGATTGAAGCATACTTGCGTGCAAACAACATGTTTGTAGACTATAATGAGGTAGTGCATTTTCCCTTTCTAATTTTAATTAGAGTATATGACTTAAAATACTAATTTGAAATGGAAATAATAATATAAATTGACTTAAAATTTTTATTGTGCAATACAGCCACAACTGGAAAGAGTATACTCATCTTATCTGCAATTGGAGCTTTCTGAAGTTGAGCCATGTATTTCAGGGCCTAAGCGGTATGCTTCTACTTTCCCACCTGTTAACGTTGTTCATGAATGTTTTTTCATGTGCTTAAGTTATAATTTCAATCTCTCTTCACGACAGACCTCATGATCGCGTTCCTTTGAAAGAAATGAAGGCTGATTGGCATTCTTGTTTGGATAGTAGAGTTGGTTTCAAGGTGAGCCGATGAGTAACTCTGGTTGCATATCCATATATTATTATTTCTTCTTTCGCTTTATTAATATTTTTTTTCGTTTTGTATTACTAAAGGTATTTATTGCTTTGGGTTTCGTTCTTTCATCAACCTTTTGTACTATTCTTGGTGAATATGATATAACCATGTCTAAATTTTTTACCTTACATTTTGCAGGGTTTTGCCGTACCAAAAGAGTCGCAGGACAAAGTTGCAAAGTTTGATTTTCATGGGCAGCCTGCTGAACTCAAGCATGGAAGTGTTGTTATAGCAGCAATAACCAGCTGCACTAATACATCAAACCCCAGTGTGATGCTTGGGGCTGGTCTTGTAGCAAAGAAGGCCTGTGAATTAGGCCTTGAGGTCAGTAGTTAATACTTATATTTCTGCACCTTCTTTTCTGGTTCTTTTGCGACTGGAAAGTGTAAATTTGAAGCTTGTACTCATCTCAGTTTACATGATTAGTTTGTCTCAGTCACGCATTCAAAGTAAGACCACAGTTCAATAGCTTTTACTAATATTGTTTTGAGCAATTTTTTATCAGGTAAAGCCATGGATAAAAACAAGCCTTGCACCAGGTTCTGGAGTTGTTACAAAATATCTACTAGAAAGGTGCCATGTTGTTATGCTTTTTCATGTGAACTTGATTATCTGCTATTGGTGGATCTGAGGTTTAATTTGATATTTTCAGTGGCCTGCAAAAGTATTTATCCCAGCAGGGCTTCCACATTGTTGGATATGGGTGCACAACGTGTATTGGAAATTCTGGTGACCTTGATGAATCCGTTGCTGCTGCAGTTACGGAAAATGGTACCAGCAACTGCCTCTTATGATTTTGGTTTAATATTCAAAATTTCAGTATCCATTCATAGTTCTTTTAATTAGTGGTTTTGAGTCCATATTTTAACCCTAATTCTGTAATTGCTTGCAGACATCATTGCTTCGGCTGTACTTTCTGGGAACCGAAACTTCGAGGGCCGTGTGCATCCCTTGACACGAGCTAACTATCTTGCTTCACCACCTTTAGTCGTTGCGTATGCCCTTGCTGGCACGGTATGTAGATAAATCTCATTGTTTTGACACTTCATGCCACATATATATGCCTAATGTACAAAAGAAAAGGATTAAGTGAGCAAAAGAAAAGGATTAACACTCCGTTTGGTACACAGTAAAATAATACATAATGCAATAGTGGTTACATAAACTTGGGGGCTTAGTTGACTTTATGGAATATACGGTTATTGGAATTTGAATTCAAGACCTCCACATCTAGTTATAAAATTCTGCAAAACTTTGCGGGACAAAATCTCCCGCATTATTTTGCAAAACTCTCATCATCTCCTCGATTACTCTCAATTCCTTTATAAACACCAACCACCACCACTTTCACAACTACCGTCATCGGCGCCACCACGAACATCATACTGAAACCATCACACCACCACCGCTGCCACCTCCATAACCACTGTCGCCGCCACCACCACCACTATCATAGTAGAATCACCACAACCAACACCACGTCACTATTGCCACCATAACCGCCGCATTTACGCACCACCACCACCACAACCACTATAACATGACAACCACCACCACCACCACCACCACCATTGCCCACCACCGCTACTGTCACCACCACTACCGCTGTAATTGTCACCACCACTACCTCCGTGGTCATCACTACCATAGCATACCACAACCACCACCAACTTAACTAGTACCACTATAACCATCATCGCCGCCACCTCCACAACTACCATAGCATAACCACCACCAGCACTATAGCATAATAACTACAACCACCATCACCTTCACTACTACCACCGCCACAATCAACATAACCACCACAACCATCATCACCACCACAATCAGAGCTCGGCGGACGCCATCGAAGAGCTCGGCTGAGAGAGAGTACAACCTTGGTGTTGCCGCAGGCTTCGCGGACGCCATCGAAAAGCTCGGCTGAGAGGTCGAGATGGCAGGTTTTGAAGTCGATCGACTTTGTTGGATTTGGGAAGATGAGATGGTGAGGTTGGTTGAGAATGAAAAACCTGGACTTGTCGCTTGAAGAAACAATACAAACATCTCTTTCTGACGGTTTATTGCTTTCTTATCTTTTCTTCAAAGAAGTTGGTCGAAGTCATAGACACTTAGCAAGTAGATAGGCCACCACCGCATCTCATTGTCACTTTTCTACTACTATTCCTTGTATTTTAGTGGTGAAAGTTCATGAGTAAGAAATGTTGTATGCTAATTAGTATACTATATAGCAAGTATGCTAATACTTTCAAAATAACTATTAAAATATAAAAAATAACTAAAAGACAATGAAGACCTTTGTGTGGCTTTAGAGTATTTGAAAATTGGAATCAGTCTCTATTGTAAAAATATGTAATCTTAATATATCCCATTACCAAAATTTCTATTGTAAAAATAAATTAAAACAAAGAAATAAAATAAAAATTCAAAAATCTCGATTTTCTTCACTTTGGCTAAGGGTGTTATCATCGCTTCGCTTCTTGCTTTAAGCGCTCGCTTTTTCTTGTTTTGGCTCGGTTTGTATACTGGTTAAACCAACAATAATTTCTATTGAATTAGAAAACCTCTAATTTGCAAGACATTTAACTCATCTTTGTTAAATCACTAAATGAAAACACAAATTGCATTTTCTGTTGTAAGGCTTACTTTTAGAAGGAATATTGATCTAGGTTTTTTAATGGACATTATCTTGCGTCTCTACAATTTCTCTGTGTTTCAGTCTTGGTCTCGACTATGTTGACCGCCTTTGAATTACACATAAATAAATAAAAAATGAAGAAAAATAGCTCTGGTTGATGGCAACCACATGGGTCATGGAGACGTTCACATCTTGAAACCCTTTTAATGGTTAAGTAGTAAATACATAAATGATAAATAATTGTATAAAACAAACACTTTATTTATAAAAATTTGTGTAACAATGACACAAAAACAAGTATCGGTATTCGGCATGGATACGAGGTGACGTGTTGGCAAAAAAACAACATATATGGGATTTGTTGGGACATGCCTCTATATTTAGTATTATTTACTTTTCCAACAATAAAAATTTATTAATCAAGTATAGAGTGTACGATGAGAGTATTCGTGTCGACAAATTTTGTCTTTTTTTTTTCCTATACAAATAGTGTCCTTGTTACGTAAATTAAAAAAAAAATAGTTAACTCCCCTAAAGTCAAATGCCAAACACCATCAATTGTTCCCCCTTTTTTTTTTGCCAAGAACCTGTTCAAATCCCTCATTTATATCTGCTTTACCCTATCCTAACACATGCCACACCTCCGTCATGGCTCAAGCAACTCCATTTTTTTTTTCTTCAAAGTGCCTCTCCTCAACCTTAAAGCGGCTGCAAGTCCATACATTAGTTGAGGTGGGGGCGACAATACGAAAGTTTATAGCCTTTAAACAAAGCCCCGTTGCGGCTACGCCTTTTCTCGTCAAGGCTATAGTAGCAGAGCTTGGCGCCTCACACGTCGTCTTACCCCACACAACATAGCCCCAACCTCTCATTTTTCTAAGTTTTCGCAATTTATTCTCACCCAAGGATTGTGATTTCGTTTTTCGAGTTAATTTCGGTCTCTTGATTTTAAGAAATATTTCGGTGTGAAGAAAAAAGAAAAAAATGTAAATATTTCGAGGATGTATTAAATATATATAATGCATTTCGAGGTTATAAGAAATATGTGAAAAAAATGTAAGTAAATAAATCTATTAAACACATTAAATGAAGCCTAAATACCAAGAAATAAAACAAACATGAAATCTATATATAATTAGAAAATCGGGGGTTTGTTTCAAAAATCAATAAATAATTAGAAGAAATGATAATTAGAAAAAACTTGAAATTTACTAAAAAAAACTCCGAAATTTGTCGAAAAAATGAAAATTTGGTCACTGAGTTTTGTGTTTTTGGCGAAAAAACCAAATTTTACCAAGAAAAAACTCGAAAAAATGTAAATTTATATTTAGCCTTTTTTCTTTTCGTAATTCCAAAAAAACAAAAATTTCGGTGAGATTTCGCGAAAACTCGTTCCATGCTCTCACCATCCCTTATTTTATTCCATCAAGGGAAGCATGACCTTGGTGATTGTTTCCATTAAGATAGGTGCGACCAAATATTCTCGGCTTTCAAAAAACTTAGTACAACCGAAATACATCTTCCTATCTCCCACAAGATGAGGGTATTAATCCAGTCTGGACTTTTTTTCTATCAGAGTGAAAGGATTTCTTATTTCTTTTCTTGATTTTAGATAGAAAATAGAAATTGAATGGAGAGGTTAGGGTTCACTAACAGAGAGCAAGCCTAAATGCAAAGAAATAGTTGTGATCCTCTTAGATTAACTCTTGGACATTATAGCACGATTGATGAAAAAAAACCCTTTGTAGCTCAGATTTTTGAATAATTTTATGGGTTTGTGTGGTGGTGATAGGTTCGACGACAGTGGTTCATCTGAAAGAGATGGTCATTCGAGTCACTCTTATGCTTAGCTTCAGGGGTGGCTTCATGATTGTCGGAGTCCAAGGCTGATGGGTTTCATGGTTGAGGTTTATTGTCATAGCGTGATGGGTTTATGGCTTGGGTTCATTTTCAAAGCTTCATCTGTCGGGTTTAATGGTGGTTCATCATAGCCGGGTTTAATGGTGGTTCATCATAGCTAGAGCTGGATGGAGAAGTAAAACATACAACAAATAAAAATAAAAACAAAACATAAATAGAATAATCAATAGGACCAATCTTACCCATGAGTGTTTGTGGGCCATCCAATCGTCTTGTGATGTGTGTTGTTAACTTGTAATAATCTAAACTCATGGACCAAGACTTGTTTTTCTTGTTATTTGGTGAAGTTGATGTATTCGAGGGGCTCAAACTACATTTGAAATGATGGAGGATGGATGGATGTCAAGATCAAGTGTAACATTGATCAAGGATCTAAACACTCAACCCCTGGGCGGGATCTAAAGTTTGAATGACCGTTTTAGAATAAACATAAAATCCTAATTAGGAACTAATGCCTAATATATCCTTCAAGCCGCGGATACTTTTCTTGAATTTTTGTGAAAGAAGAATGTTTTTACCAAGAGAATGACTGGTTTTCTTTGAAATAGTTGTTTTTTTGGGGGCGCGGTGGGGGTTGGGTCCTACCTTGGTTCTAGGTTGGGTACTAATTATTGAAGACTAGGGAGCCATATGTGGAATACATGTCGCATTATAGGTGGCATAAAAATGAGATTACTCGTTCCATTCAGTTATATGAGTATATGATTCTTGGTGAGTTGCCCCAAAACGCTTATAAACAACCACGTGTTTGGTTTTTATGATTTTTAACTACACAAACTGTGAGATGTACATGGGTGAATTGAAAATTGAAAATTGAAAAACAATCAGAGTATGTGGGAAATTGTGAAAATTAGAGTAAAAAGGAAATTTGTGAAAATTGTTTTTTTTTGTATTTTTATTTTTATTATTTAGAGCGTTTCCTATTTTTTAGCACTGTAAGGTTGTGGGTGGATGGAGTTGTTTGAGAAGGAAATGGTCATTGGTCAATAACCAACACCCAGCGTGGTTTTATATAATGTTGTTAGAATTTTGGCCGTCTTTCTAATTGCTGGGTTTTGTTTGCAATTCTGAGCATTCTACAAGAAACTTTGACTGTCTGTGGTACACTGATTTTCCAAATATCTGAAATCTAAATTGGATGTAATTAATGCACATATGTCAATCACGTTTCTGATGTATGCTATTTGACGAGTGCTTTGCTTCTCTCTTAACTATTTTCAGGTGGATATTGATTTTGAGAAGGAACCGATTGGAACCAGTAAAGATGGTAAAAGTGTTTTCTTCCGCGATATCTGGCCAACCAGTGAAGAAATAGCCGAGGTAGGTGTTGCTAATCTGGTGGACATGTATACACATCTATAGAAAAATAATAACCAATAACTACACTTTTTAGCGAGAGTGAATTTATGCTTCATTAACTTGGGATGTTTTGTTCTTCAGGCTGTTCAGTCGAGCGTTTTGCCTGAAATGTTCAATAGCACCTACCAAGCAATTACAAAGGGTAATCCCATGTGGAATCAGCTATCAGTCCCAGAAAACGCTTTGTACTCGTGGGATCCCAACTCAACCTACATTCACGAGCCTCCATATTTCAAGGGCATGACCATGGATCCACCTGGCCCCCATGGCGTAAAGGATGCCTACTGCTTGCTGAATTTCGGTGACAGCATTACCACAGATCACATCTCACCAGCAGGGAGTATCCACAAGGACAGCCCAGCTGCGAGATATCTACTTGAACGTGGGGTAGATAGGAGGGATTTCAATTCTTATGGCAGTCGCCGGGGGAATGATGAAGTGATGGCACGAGGCACCTTTGCTAATATCCGTATTGTCAACAAACTTCTGGAAGGTGAAGTGGGCCCAAAAACCATTCACATTCCAACAGGAGAAAAACTGCATGTCTTTGATGTGGCAATGGTAAGTTTCTTCTTATCAAGTTAGTTGGCACATTCTATATTTATTTGAATTTCCATGTTGGGTGGTTTATCACTTATTCTGGGTTTTTTGTTAAATTATTTTTTTCTTCTGTTCATAGCTTTTACCAGTCTTGAAAACTTGCAAAGAGCTGCACTTATTTGAATGGCACGTGAAGTGTCTTTTGTCAGTGTGCTTAGCTACAATTGACAGTAATTTTTTGTCTTTAAATAACTCTCATTTATAGTTTGTTTCATTATGAGGTCATCATAAGAGGCTCTAATTATAGGTTGGAAAGTGTTTGGTAGGAGAGTTGTAGCCGCAGCTAAATGTATTTCACCATTTTTCCATTACTATTTTTTTGGGTTAGAAATTCATATGAAATTCATTTTATTATATTTAAAACCAGAAGCATGAGAAAAGTTTAGTTGTTAATTAAACCATGTTGGCTGTATTGTATTTGAATTATAGCATATATAATTCTATAGTTATGGGTTTTGACCAACTTGTGTAAGCCCAATTCCCAATGCCCAAGTCAAATTGTGGCCTAATAGGCGTGATCAGAAGTCTTAGCTAACATCAGTTGCATGGGAGTTTATTCTCTAATTGACTCTGAAATCCAATAAAAGGGAGCAAGAACTGTGAATTCGTTTTTCAAAGTAATCGTGGTGATTTGATTTTAAGAAAAATTTTGCGAAATAATACAATGTGTAAAGAAAAAAGTCAAAATTCCGAGCATATATGAAACATATATAATAAGTTGAGGGTCTCTGAAATATGTGGGAAAATAAGGTGCAGGTAAATGAACCTATTAAACACATTTAGTGAAGCCTAAATATCTTTAAATTCATGACATAATTAACAATATAGTAAAAAAAAATCACAAATTTCACAAACACAACTATAAGTTTCAAGTTAATAATCACTTAAATTCTTACATATACTACATCAATTCCCCAATCCTCTTCCCATTGTCTTTCTTTCTGGAATTCCCAATTCCCCAATCCCCTAATTCTCTTCCCCTTGTCTTTCTTTCTGTAATCCCCACATCCTCTCTTTCCCTTGTTTATCTCTTTCTGTAATCATGAAATTGAATAAACTTTTTCCAACTTCTAAACAACAGATACCCAACATGCAATCAAATTGAAACAACCCCACTGAAAATCAAATCAAACAAATCCGACCTCGAGTCGAAGAAGTAGCACCCAACAGGTCGAGTCAAAGGAGAAGCAAAAGAAGCAGCAACCAGCAGGTTTAGTTGAAGGATAAGCAGCAGTGAGGAGTTGAAGATTTGGCTGGTTGAAGGAGGAGCAACAATGAGGAGCTGAAGTTGAAAATATGAGTTGCAGAGGGACTGAGCAGCAGTGTGAGTTGAAGATCTGAGAGGAGTTGAATCACACGAACAAAGAAGAAGCGTCATGTGTGACAGGAAAAAGAAGACGCTCTGCGATTGCGAGTCTGCATCGCATCGAAATTTTTGGATAAAAAAGGGTAATTTGTTCGGTGCGTTGTTGGGTTTGGGCGAAATTATCGAACTTACCGAAGGACGGAAAATTGTGAAATAAACCCTCGAAAAACTGGGATTTTACCTTTTGCACCTTTTCGTAAACCCAAAAAAAAGAGTTTTTTAGCCAAATTTCACGAAATTTCGCACAAACTCATTCCTTAGTTTCTAGTGTGGTTGTATTCCCTTGCGTAAAAGAAATCATAGTTTATGGAGCGTTGAGATCTTTCGAGAATTTGGATTTGTTACAACTATTTATAAGGTCATGTTCTGTCATTGCCTCTAAACCAATTTTGTCTATTCTCATTATTACAATATTTTTGTCACTAAAACAATCTTATATATATATTTCATCTTTCGATTGTTGAGCTATTTCATTGTCATCAAACTGCTTTCAGAGATACAAAGAAGCTGGGCATGACACAATTGTCATAGCCGGGGCAGAATATGGAAGCGGAAGCTCTCGGGATTGGGCGGCAAAGGGGCCAATGTTGCTGGTCAGTTAACATAAAATTATATTTTACTTCTGTGGTTAAGGTTGATTCTATTGTGTTTCATTTGGTTGCTTATTAGGGAGTGAAAGCAGTTATTGCCAAGAGCTTTGAAAGGATCCACAGGAGTAATTTGGTGGGAATGGGAATCATTCCTCTCTGTTTCAAGTCTGGTGAGGATGCAGATACGATAGGTCTTACTGGACGTGAGCGGTACACTATTCACCTCCCGACTAAAGTTAGTGAAATCAAACCTGGTCAAGATGTTACTGTTGTGACTGATACTGGCAAATCTTTCACCTGTGTTGCTCGGTTTGATACAGAGGTATTTCTTTTCTTCTTCCTCAAGGGAAAATTTTCTTGGATGATTTTGGTAGATAATTATTAGGAACATCTTATATACATAGTCATTCCTCAAAGCAAACTTTGTCTGTTTGTGAATACTGTCTTGTGATGCTGATGAACTTATGTGAGCTTGTTCTGGTTGCAGGTGGAGTTGGCATATTTTGACCATGGAGGCATACTTCCTTATGTCATTAGAAATTTGATCAAGCATTGAGCTGATGGTGATCTTTAACATGTCTCTCTTTCTTCTAAACCCACAGGTTTCTTTGTGGGGAATTCTGAGAGGCAATTGTGCTTCTGATACATTACAAATGGGCTAGGGGACTATTGTAATATGAATATCCATGGTGAACTGGTGAGGAGCCTTTTCTCTGTATTTGTCAAAATAAATGTCCCAAATAAATGAATAGGAAGAATAGCTGGTTGCAGGTTAAAATCACTGTGAATGGGGATAGGTTTTGTATTACATTGGGTCTAAGATCATTTGGAAAACACGGGAAACTTTTTGAGAAATTGAAGTAATATTTCAGATTTGATCATGTTACTCATAGATGTGGTTTTTTTAGAATGCTAAATGTGATTTATTTTAGTATCATGGGGTTAATTAATCCATTGTGCACCATTTCTCTGTAAATAAGTACTGTGACTAATCAATGCCTGATGAAAATATTTTATTAGGGTGTCTATGGGTAAGACTTCTCTCAGGTTTAGTCCAATCTTACTGTTAATCTTCAAATAATAAATTATGTCTTGGAGATAAAAAATAATCTTACTGATAATTCCTTCTATAACAAATCAGATTGGTGTTTTAGGCTGGAGATAAAAGATGTTTTAGGTTGGAGATAAAAGATGACAGATTTACTCAAATATAAGAATCTAACGGCTCATAAAGAGGGAGGTCGGAGAAATAAGTTTTATATTTTAATTTTTTGTTTTTATTTATTTATTTTTAACTTTTATGCTTCAACCAACTCTAACCATTACACATTTAAATGCTTTGAGTGTCGAAGGTACGGGGAAAACCCTATCTATATTACAATTTAGACTGATGTTTTATTGTTCGTTGTTGACTGGGACAAACATTAAATATAAGGAACTAGAGATAAAAAATGATCAGGATTAAAAGTTGAAAAATGTGTTAAGGGTTGAGATTAATTTTCTGTGATGACATGTTTGTAAATATAAACATGTAGAAAAGCAAAAAAATGAAAAATTGTGAAAATAGTTGATGGAATATACATGTGGTGGGAGAGAGAAAATTGCCTCTTTTTTTTTCTTCTCAAAATTAATTAGCATAACTATCTACTTAGTTGTCGGATTTTAATAAACTTGGTATCATCGAAATGCATTTTTGAAGATCTTTCCAACAAAAATCAATAATTAATATAAACACTGAAAATTTAGCCAATTGCATGACAGCTCAACGGTTAGAGTTTGGCGGATGGTACCACTAAGTTATGAGTTCAAACCCAGCTTGCAGCATCTTTATGGGTTCTGGGATCCTATAAAAACTCTCTTGCCTTTAAAAAAAAACACAGAAAATTTAAAAATAGGCATTTTATACCGTATGCATTTAAAAAAAAAATCTAATACATTCACGCCGTGAGTATTTTCAACTTTTTTCAAATGAATAAAAATGGCTTCTCAAAGCATATTCGAACAAAGAACTCGAATTCCATTTTCACTGCTTGACCAATTTTTACCCTAATATCATGACACATTTTCTATTGTGCTAACAGCACTGGTAATACACCAGTTTTTCAACAAATTAGGAAAATACACTTGATTTTCTATCAAATTAGGAAAAAAAAGTAATCATAAGTTTAAGGATCTAATTGTTTAGGATTTCGGGTTTATGCAAGGATTTGATAGTTTGGGCTTCAGCTTCGATTCCTTGTTAATAATTAGGGTTTAAGGATTTAATAGTTTGTTCTTAAGTTAATGATTTAATAATTTAGGGTTGAGGTTTAGGATTTGAATTTAGGCTAGCTTAGGGGTTATGGTTTGGTAATCCACTCCATGAGAAATGGATTTCTATAGTTTGGCTATCTATTTAATGATATGAAATCGATTACGCACTAGACTGATGTTCACATTACCTACGAGAATTCATTACGCACTAGACTGATGTTCACATTGCCCACGAGAATTCAAGTTTGAGTGTGTGTGTGTTGGCGGGGGGGGGTTTGGAATTGGAATCCATGAAATTGTCGGTTTTTATTCTCAGGTTTGTTTTCCATTTTAGCAAACATGCCCTATGAGTAAAAAAGAAATCAAGCCCGACTTTTGAACATTACAAAGTTTGGTAAATGTTGGTAGACTAGACGATCTACTAGATGTATGTTAGTATAGGAATAAAAGGCACCCCTCTTCATTTCTAAGCATAAGAAAATTGCCAAACCATCCCTCGGACTTTCTAAAAGCCATTTTTACTCTCTAAGACGTTTCCACCAAATACATCAATCCATTAGTATGTTTCCACTTCAAATGACTCACTCTTCATCTACATTTCATTTCCCATCTCAAAAGACATCATTTATATATTTTCTATTGTATCTCTCAAATCCTAGACTCTAATAAGTTTCCCGTTTCTCCCAAAATTTAGGAATCATGCCTCTTAGAACCAAGAATTCAAATGTTGGGAAGGATGTTGGAAGAAAAAATCTTCTAAGTATTCCTCATCTCAAGTAAATGAATCAACTAAAAAAAGATGAAAGGAGGGACACAACATGCAATAAGGGAGTTACTTGATGAGATTTCGCAGGAGTAAGAAGTTGAAGAAGAAGGAAGTATCTCACGAGTTGCTAGAATAATTGATCAAGAACACTCTAGTCAACCAACCCTTGGTTGATAAAAGGACAATCAACTGCTAGAAAAATGATTGTTTAAAAGTATTGGTATAGCTGAGGACTTTTCGAAGAATATCTCGATTTGGGCAGTGGTTTGTGAGAGGCCCGTTGGTTTGACATGTGCTAAAGACCAAGAGGTAACACCACTTCTTCAATGATCAAATGTAGCCTCTTCATTTTATAGATGCAAAGGTTGTAATAAGTTCTTTGTTCAACAATTATATTCCGATGTGCATGTGTTAGATTGTGAAGCCAAAAACTTCAAGACCATGGTTGATAGGAAAATGTTCAAAGTGACATATTTTAGGATTGCATTTGCTTGTAGAATGAAATATTTTCTAAAGCGGTGATTTTCGTCTTTCAATTCAATACTCAAGCTTACAATTTCTTGAAAGAGTCAACAATTACGTTGGTAATGAAATGAAATACGTGAAGAGGACTAAGCTTTTATCTCGGTATCGAGTTATGAAAATGATTTTGGCTAGTAGCTATTATGTCGGGGTTGTTTATTGACTAATCTGACTTCCACCCCATGTCACACCATGTGGAGAGTTACAAAAGGACATGTATTGAATACTACGGTGATAATCTCGTACATGATGGTAGCAACTAAAGCTCAGTCTGCCACACATAAGCTTCCTTTTGGTGCTACAATTGTGAGGCTTATGCCTAAATCAAATACGAGTGGTGTATAGTTTGATACTACTGGTTTTTCAACATTTGATGATGAGATCATTAGTAGTACGAAGCTACCAAGATCCAGGAAAAAGTGAGCCCAAATCTTGATTTTCCAAGATAATAGTCTCCAATCGTGGATAATAAGGTGAGGAAAACGCAAAAGGATATCCCTTCAACGCATGGATAGTCTCTTAGATCTATTCATTACATAGATAAAGGATCTTAAGAACTACGTTGTTGAGACCTTTGAAAAAAATGTGAATCATTGGGATAAACATATACTTAAAAGGATAATGCCTCATACCAACTCCATTTGAGACTCCAATGAGAATGATGCAAAAAGGAGTTTGATGAAGATGATGATGCTGAGATGTGGATGCAATTATAGAGGAAGATGAGCTTGATGGCGACGACCAACTTCCTCGCGATCACTAAAATGTTGTGAAATCAAAACCTGTTAAGAATTTGTGCTTCTGATTAGAAGTAAAGAGAAAAAAATACACAGTCAAAGTGGTCGTGGTCAACCTCTTATTCAAAGCCCAAGTTATGATAAAAATAAAAAGAAACACCACCCAGTACAATGACTTTATATTTCAATCTAGGATTTGACTAATTCTATTGCTCATGGAACCTAATGCGTCCAACAACTGTGGATTGTTATGGGGTTTTCCATATGTTGTTTGTGCCATTGTAAAAAAAAAAATTAAATAAATAAAGAATGATAACATGTCCCTATCAATTTTTAGTTTCCACACGTTTACATAGGGTGTATAGGTTCACGCGTCCAACCCTTATCTCCTTCCACTTTGATTGCCGGCCCCCATTCAAAATCAAGGGAGACAAGGTGAACCCCCACTTAAATGGTATATTTTCAACGACTTTTCTCAACTCTTTTTCTAAGTGTTGTTCCACACTTTATCTCCATAAAGTTTTACTCCCTTGTCTGCAGCGTGGGAGTGGGTAGAGAAACAAAGATTGAGAATGAAAAAAACTCTCTTATTGCTTTTGTTTTCCATTCGTAGGTGAATATACTCTTAAGACTAGCTTAAAACGGGGGCAAAAATCCAAAAATATGGATCCCTTTTTTGAAAAAAATTATTTTGACATTGTGGTCCATTTTGAAAACTAGTTAGGGTCCAAAATGGCATGTCAACCTAGTTGACTTGTCTTGCCCAATCCATGAACAAAATTACCCTTAGAAAACTGGCCCAATGCCAATTATGATGGTCGAAATGGACCCTAAAATCAAAATAACACTAAGTTTTTTTTAGCATGGGTTATTTAGACTTAACCTCATGATAACTAAAAATTTAGAGAATACCCCCAAATAAGACCAACATTGATTTTGTCGTGAATTCGTCCCGTTTAGCCATTAGAATAGTTGAAACGTCTATTATACGCCTGAGCTAGTCAATGCAAAAAAAAAAAAAAAAAAAACATTATGAGAGCAAAGTCTAAATAACAGAAATGCCTCAATCTGATCCAAAACTCCACCTACTTGACCCAACACCACCCCTCCTCTCCTCTCGACCTAACACCATACCATCACTCCCTTCTACCCTTTATAATCCACCCTCACCCAATCACCACCAACACCCCTTCACCCTTCCCCTTACTAAAACACCCCCTTCTACCCTCCTTGCTCCAATGTTGTTGGTGAACAGAAGACGAATTGAAGTGGTGGTGAATGATATCCTAAAAGGCTCCAATATTGTTGTTGATTCAATCTGAGGTTTCTTTCATCTTTATTATTTCTTTCCATCATCCCTTCCTTCATCCTTGCTTCGATCTAAAACGAACACCTTTCTTCTTCTTCTTCTTTCTCCTCGTTATCCCTCCCTCCATCTCTTCATACTTGCTTCGATTTAAGATGAAGGCCATCTGAGTGGCATTTAAGAGGCACAAAATGTTGTTGTTGTTGCTTCAATTTGTGTTTCCAATGGGATCATGTGATTCAAGTCGCTCTAATGTTGTTGCTTGGAATAAAGTCACCATTAGAAGATTCTTGAAGAAGAAGAAAAAAAATTTCAAATAAGATTTAGAATTTGCCCCCAAAGGAAATGAAGGCCAAAATAGTCATTTAGAAAAAAAAATATTAAGTATTCCAATGGCCGAACGGGTTGAATTAGGGGTAAAACCAATGTTGTCTTATTTGGGGTATTCTTTAAATTGGTACTTATCATGGAGGCAAAGTCTAAGTAACCCTTGTAACATTTATCCTCTCGTGTGAAAATATATTTTTGTCTAAAAGTTGGTCAATCTATGCCATCTTGAACATGGACACCAAACTCGATTAATAGGTAGACAAACCAAATAAATCAAATATACCCCAAAATCAAAATAACCATTGAAATAGTTCAATCAACAAAATCATAATAAGGATTGGACAAAAGTGATAAACAATCGGGAGTTTACAACCAGGGTGATTTCTCCATCCACGTCAATAAACTAGGCATGTGCAGGTCATGTGACATTTAAATAAATTTATTAATTAAAATGAAGGCCAAAACTGAGTCAACTCCAAACACTGAATGACTCAAATCCAAAATCGTGCAAAAGGGTGAGAGGCTGCCAGACCTCCTGACCGTTCTTCGCAATCGTTCCTCATCTTTTCCATTCCCCGTTCTTAAATTTTCTCTATTTTTTTATTTTCATAAAAAGTATCTGACTCCAAAAATCTATGGAGTTTCCGAAGTAGCGGACTTATTTTATTATTAATCAACGATTTCTTATATCTCTAGAACGACACTCACAAATTGCATATACAAATTTATTAACAATGAATCGGATTGAATCTATAGCAACATCGTTGGCTCAATCAAAATATCTGTGAGATCCGGATCACAATTTGTATCGATTAAACAAATTGTTGGAATTCCTAATGTGACATATTCTCAAGAACCATATGTGAAGGGCGTTGCAAAATTTATTGGGGAAAATAGTTAGAGTCATTGGACAAGTGACTTTTTTTTTAAGATTGGTTGTTTGTGTAGCTCTTGATTGAAGATATGGAGAGGTGTTGCGAGTGCATTTTTGAAGTTTGACTTATTTTGTCCAATTGATAAACTGAAGGTTGTTGCTAAATATTACCACCATTTCTGCTAAAGGACACCACCAATCCCCTATTTTCTGAAGGACACCACTACCTGCTAAAAGACACCACAAATATATATAAAAACCCTAGGTTTCTTCTCCTCTCTCATTCTCTTATCCTCTCTCCCTTTATTCTCTATCAACCCCACCACCGCTCATCCCTTTCTTCCTTCTCCTCCTCCCCTTTACCACCACCACCACCCCACCACCGCCACTTCTCCTATTCCTCCCCCTTTTTCTTTTTCTTCTTCTTTTTCTTTTTCTTATTTTCTTATTTTTTTTTTTTTCTTCTTCTTCTTCTCTTCCTCATCCATCAATCACGACCGCCACCCTGCCACCCCGCCACCGTCACTGTCACCGCCACCTCTCATCCTCCTCCTCCCATCTTCTTCTTCTTCTTCTTTTTCTTTTTATTCTTCTCCTCCCCTCTCCTCGCCTCTTCTTCTTCTTCTTCTTCATCTTTTCTTCTTCTTCCTTTTATTCTCTCTCTTCTCCCAAGCACACCACCATCACAACCACTATCAGACAGTGGTGGTAGGGCGAGGTGGTGGTGGGGCTTGCTTGGGTGTTGCTCCGGTGAAGAGAGAAGAAAATTTAAGGGTGGGTGGAGGTTTTCTTCAGTAGACAAAAAAATGGTGATGATATCCTTCAGCAGAAGTAATGGTGTTATTTAATAATGGCCTACACTGAATTAGTTTTCTTGAATTAACGTTTGAATTCAACTCAAATTTGAGGTCCCCCACTTTCTGATAACCATAGTGAAATATTAATAGCTTAATAAGAGTTATTTTTCTTTAATAACCCACACACGATTTGGAGTTGACTCTGTTTTGGGTAGGGGTGGGCATCCCATCCCGCAATCCCGTTCCCGTCCCGATCCCGTCCCGTCCCGATTTTTTCGGGTCTTAATGGGATTGAATAATTTCATCCCGATCCCGTCCCGTCCCGATCTAGAATGGGATGGGATGGGATGAAGATTTTCAATCCCGCCAATCCCGTCCCGTCCCGAACTAATTAATTAATATTAATTATTAATATTTTTATTTAATTATTTATTTTAGAATTGTGGATGCCCATATTTTTGTGTATGTAGAACATATAAGTTCAGTTTCGGATCCAAAGGGAAGGAAGAAGTGAGGTATATGTCTATATTGCATTGTGAATTTTAATCCATATAGCTGATTTTAGCATAAACCTGCTGAAATTTTCTGTCTAGTAAAATATCTCATATCCTAATGCAGCTAGTTTCCTTGAAACTCAGTGCTTTGAATAGATATCATCAGTAATTGTGGAATGCATTCTTTCCCCCAATATCATGCAATATATGAACAATTTTTTTTTTCTTTGCTTTTCGGTTATGATGATAAATAAGTAAATCATAGTTAGGTTAGTTTTGTAAGTGACAATTAATCTCATCATATTCTGCAGAGAAAATATGAAAATTTTAATTGGTGATAGTAGCATGTATGGAGTGTCTAAGAAATAATGTTTTCTAACATGGATTCTCGGGGCGACGCACTTCGATGCCTAAAGTGCAATAAGAGCTGAGGCATAAATGTAACTTGCACAGCTTGTGGTTATTCACTTGTTCCTATGAAAGTAGATGATTTGAAATATATGGTATAAATAAATCGTTTAAATAAATTTATGATACAAGGTATAAGATCATAGGAAAGAAAGACATGTTTCCTCTTTGGGATTTGATCTTTATGTTGATCATCGTTAATCTGGAATAGCTTAAAAAGAACAAAGATTTTAGTTGAACTTTGAGAATTTGCACCCTTCCTCTACGCGGTCCATGATTAGCACGCTGATCCCGTCCCGTCCCGTCCCGAACCCGTTTGGGATGGGACGAGGTCGGGATGGGGTTTTTCTCATCCCGTCCCGTCCCGATCCCGTATGAACGGGATGGGATAGGGATGGGTATATCTCGTCCCATCCCGTCCCGTGCCCACCCCTAGTTTTGGGTGTCTTTTTATTTTTCTCCACTCAAGGTCTACCAACACCCAAAGTAGATGTTCATTTCGAAAACTCGAATCTCTTTGGCGGAGGATCAAAGTAATCATCATCAAACTCACCGAATCTTAAGATGAAATGTCTATCCCTCGGACCCTCTCTCCACCAAGCCAAGCCCTAACACATCTGACATCGATTAGATTAGATTGGATTAGATTAGATTACTGCTCTAATTCGTCTGAATCACTAATCCATCTTCCTCACCCGAGCCAAACCTTACTCTACTCGAATCGAATCATCTCCCTCGTACTTGTTTGGTTTCAGTCGGAACGAAACCACAAGATTCCATTAAGTGAGTTTGCCGCTGCATTCATCATTTTCAATACTTGTGCAAATCACGGAAGGTATGCAATAGATCTCACAAGTCTCCATGTTCTTTAGATTTTTCGATTTTGGGTTATGGTATAAATGGGTTTTGATTGATTTTATGAAATAATCAATTTAGTATGTTTCTTTTTGTTAACTCAAATTAGTTTGCTGGATAGAGTGATTCTATGAAAGTATAATTCATTATGTTCATACAAATGGGTATTCTTTTTAAATATCTAACAAGAAACTGTGACACATATGAATAGTTTACATGATTTGGATAAAACAGGGGGTATGCATTTTTATTTGTAAAGTTATGCTTTTTAAGTTTTGAAACAAGAAGCAAAATTTGATTTGGATGAAACAATTAAAATGTTGTATGTTTGTTTCTGAAAAATTAAATGGGTCGATTCAATTTTCTTTTGTGTTGAGAAAAGTCATGGTTCAAAAATCATTGTTTTACATCTATCTCAGTTCCCCACGGAATTCTATTTCAAGCCATCTGTTGTCAATTTAGGAGCTTGACTCTTGGTTACACTATATTAGTGTACATTCATTTGGTTAATCTATCCGGTAATACATTTAATTACATGACTTAACATCTCAACTAACTTAATTCATCACCTATTGGGGCAAGCACTACAGTTTTAAAACTGTCCGATTTATCTTTGCAGGTTCTAATTCGTTGCTCATAACTTCCTCATCTACCTCATGGTTTTCTATGAAAATTTAATGGGATGCCCAACACTCAACTCCATGAAGTTAGCCTATCTTACTACAACTTTAGAAATTTCTTTTTGTTTTGGAAATTTTAAGCACCAAATTTCCATTTCAATCATTTTCTCTACCTCAAAAGTCATATGCATCCCTAAATATTATAGAACCAACTTAAATAAAGGAAAAAAGGGGCTTTAGCAGTTTAGGGACAAAAAATAGTTTTTACTTAGCTATGAAGAAATAGTTTTTACTTAGCTATGATGATGACCCTCATAGTTTTCATTGTAAACTAATGACATTATTAAATTTAAAAATTACTTTTTAATTTGTTTGAACTAAATTTTCAAGAGAAATTAGAGACAACATGCCAAAGTTTTAGCCCTTTTTGACACCGATTTTTTGAGATACATGTTTGGCAACGACTACTCCACACCACTAAAAGCGCGTTCTCACACCATAATGTATTTTTTTTCTTCTTTTTTTTTACTAACCCACACCACCCAAATAATTGTTTTTGAGAAAATAGTAACATAAAAACAGCGTAAATTTCGACCAAATTAAACTCTTAATTGAGATTGATTCTCAAGTTCATCAAAACACGAAAATTAGTACTCTAAGTTATCTAATAAACACAATTTGAATCACTTGAAAATGTTTTGAAATGAGCAAGTTATGGTCATTTTACTAAAGTCGCGTAAATCTGTCTGAAAAAAAAGGTATGTTTGCCCCAACCAATGCGAGATTTTTGCAAAACCAAAAAAAAAAAAAAACCTAGGACAATGCAAGATTTTGCAAAAATCTCGCATTGGTTGGGGCAAACAGATTTTTTTTTCTGGACATATTTGCGCGACTTTAGTAAAATGATCATAACGTTCTCATTTCAAAACATTTTCAAGTGATTCAAATTATATTTGTTAGATAACTCATAGTAATACAATTTTTATGTTTTGATGAGCTTGATAATTGGTCTCTATCGAGCATATAAGTTGGCCGAAAATCAGGGACACTACCCCATTTTTATTGCGAGACAAATTTGCACGACTTTAGTAAATTGACCATAACTTGCTCATTTTAAAATATTTGCAAGTGATTAAAATTGTTTTTATTAGATAACTCATAGTACTACAATTTTTGTGTTTTGATGAGCTTGAGAATCAGTTTCGATCTAGCATATAAGTTGGCCGAAAGTCAGGGACACTACTTCGTTTTCATTGCAAGACAGATTTGCGCGACTTTAGTAAAATGATCATAACTTGCTCACTTCAAAACATTTTGAAGTGATTCAAATTGTGTTTATTAGATAATTTAGAGTACTACAATTTTCGTTTTTTGATGAGTTTGAGAATCAGTCTCAATCAAGTATATATGTTGAACCAAAGTAAGGGATAATACCCTATTTTCAGAGACAGAGAGGGTGAGAAAGGTGACGGGGTGGTAGTGGTGCTTGATGGAGAAAAAAGGAGAGAAGTGGCGGTGGTGGGAGGGAGAGAAGTGGTGGTGGTGGTGATGATGGTGGTGTATGGTGGAGAATAGAGGGAGGGTGGAGAAGAAGGGAAGAAAAGAAGATGAAGAGAGGGGAGGAGAGGAGATGATATATATATATATATATATATTTTTAATTTTGAGTTTTTATTGGTGGTGTGAAAGAGAAGTGGTGGTGTGGGAAATAAAGTAGGTGGTGTGGGAGAGAAAAAATTGCTTTGGTGGTGTGAGATAGCACTTTTGGTGGTGTGGAGTCGTCGTTGCTTACATGTTTAGGTTCCCGCCAATATTTTCTTGATAAGCGGTCATTGTGGGTATTAAGGACCACACTTTTGGGTGGTGTTGGACAATGGGCGCTAACTGGCTTACTGACTGACATGTGTCATACCCAAGGTGGGGCCTTTGCTTCGTGATTATGATAGATGATGATACATCAAAATAGATCGATCATCACGACCTTACACGTGGCATAAAGACTCATCACGAGGATATAACGTCCAGCTTATTGGGCCAATTTATAAAGCTCAAGAAGAATAAAGCCAATTAGAGAAGCCCATACAAGACCCGCCAAGGAGAGGGCCCGAATCCAAGCTCGAACGAATCAGAGTCTGAATCCAGGCCCGACACGAGTTTTCTCATAATGAAGAGGAACGTTGCACCAAAAAAGTCTTGGAGGGAGTTACGCCTCCACGAACGCATCTCCGTTAAAAAGGAGACTGTTACAAGAAACATCTCCTTCTATTGCGCCTCCAGGCTTATGTCACCCAGAGAATTAACCGCGACCATTATAAAAGGTAAAGGGAACATTTGACACAGATATGCAATTTAACTGAGTTTTGTCCATATTTACTTCCTTATTCAAATAGAGTTGCTGACTTAAAGCATCGAAGTGCCTTTGGCTACCAAAAAGGTGGTCTTTGGCAGTCTAACAATTGTTTTGCAGATCAAACTCATAGGAGGACAATTTCAGGACGCATCAGCTTAGCGCAGTTTGGCGTTGTCCGTGGGGAACGACGAGTTTCCTTTTCAAACAATAAGATTCACAGTAACAAAGCTCACACAATCTGATAGAAGATTAATGGAACACTCCATGAATTCTCAATCTGGCGATGAACAATACGACATGCTGTCTAATATCGATCCAGCGACGACCGTCGAGTCAACCATACCTGCTAGAAAAGAGCTCCAACAAGGAACGGTTCAAACATCTTTGACATCTTGGGGAATCCCCTCGGATCCCCGAATAGAGATGTTTATGGCTCAGATGAACCACGTAATTGAGATGGTAGATAGAATCATTGGAGACCTGAAGGGCGGCAAATTTTGAGAAGAAATCGCCCAGCTTAAGAGACACCAGACTAATAATAGCTTCAAATGTAATCAAGGGAAGTTTGAAAATCTATAACCGAAAAATCCCAAATACGAGAAATCGTTCTCGATCTTAATAGCGAGTCGAGCGAAATTCTTGAAGGTATGGTAGGAAGGGAAAGATGTCAAATGGCCACCAAGGATGAGAGGAGATCCGGAGAAGCGGAGCAAGAACAAATACTGTCTCTTCCACAACAACTATGGTCACGATGTCGAAGATTGTCACAATCTAAAGAACGAAATTGAAAGTCATATCATAGAGGGAAGACTTAGAGAATTCATCGAACTCGAGGACGAAACAATCATCTCAAAGGAGCGGCTAAAGGAAACAATCTATGTCTTGCACGATGCAGCCAGGGAAAATGACCAATCCAATCGATCATGAAAGCGTATAGTTAGATACTTACGTACAAAGATCATATTCCAAGAACTGTCCGCACAACGTGCAAAAATGATGCAGAGGACTAACTTTCTCGAACGAAGATGTTGATGGGGTTAATTTCCCACACAATGATGCTTTAGTGATCTCAGTCATGATAGCTAAGTGGGAAATCAAAAGGGTATTCGTCGATACTGCCAGCTCGACCAACCTCTTATTCCTGACATCATTCCGAAGGATGTGGTTCACCAATGAGATGCTTTCACCTAGCGATCAATCTATGTTGTGTTTTAGTGGGGAACAATGTCATCCGTTGGGAATGATTCAATTACCAGTCAAAGCAGGAGAGCCAGGAAAACAACGAGTATTGTTGACAGACTTTCTCGTCATCGACACTTCTTCTGCATACATGCTACTCGAGAGACCATGGATACACAAGATGGGCGCAATCTCCTCTACTATGCACCAATGCTTAAAATACCATACCGACAATGGTATCGAAAGGATTAAAGAAGATCGAGCAACGGCCCGTGAGTGTCATTTTGCAACAATAAAGACTCACCATAAATATCAATTATTGCAACGACTGGAAGGGCCTTCACAATAGCTTGATGAAAAGGGTTCGAACTCTCCGGACGATAATACAGTTCCAACCAGTCCGCGAGATCAACCTAACACCGGACAATTGGAAGAAGAAACGATCGAGGTCTGCTTAGACAACGAAGCGAAGAAGGCAGTCCAAATCGGCACAAAGATTCGTCCTAAACTCACCAATGAACTGATCCAGCTACTGACAGATAACCAAGATGTTTTTGCATGGACTATGAATGATATGGTGGGGATAGACCCATCCATCATCTCTCACAAATTACAAGTGAATCTAGATAAGAAATCAGTTTTACAGAAAAGAAGACCGGTGGCCCTAGAGCGTAATCAGGCAATAAACGAAGTACACCGACTACTCAGTGCATGAATGATAAGATAAGCTCATTATCCGGATTGGTTGGCAAACACGGTACTGGGAAAGAAGAAAAACGACAAATGGAGGGTGAGCATGGACTACACCAACCTGAATAAAGTCTGCCCAAAGACAAATTTCCACTTCCACGAATAGATCAGATAGTGGATGCAACTGTCGAGCACGAAATGTTAAGCTTTATGGATGCATACTCCGGGTATAATCAAATACATATGTACCATCCTAACCAAGAAAAAACTTTTTCATAACGGAAAAATGTACATATTGTTATCGAGTAATGTCATTCAGATTAAAGAACATGGGAGCAACGTATCAACGACTAGTGAACAAGATGATTAAAGATCAGATCGGCAAAATGATGGAAGTTTACATCGACGATATGCTTGTTAAAAGCTCATGCAGAGCATACCACGTCGCAAATTTTTAACAGACTTTCTTCAACTGCAAAAGTATAAGATGAAGCTGAACCCGAAGAAATGCACATTTGGAGTGGAGTCAGGGAAGTTCCTCGGGTACATGGTAAACCAACAAGGAATTGAAGCCAATCCAAAGCAGATACAAACGCTTCTCAACATGTAGTCGTCGACAAACATAAAAGGTGTTCAAAGTCTTAACAGAAGGATAACAACTCTTAACAGATTTATTTCTAGATCATTAGACAAATGTCTGCCTTTCTTCAAAATCTTGAATGGGAACAAGACATTCAAGTGGAATGATGAATGCGAAGAAGCCTTTCAAAGCCTTAAGACATACATGGGAAGTACAAAGCTACTAACAAAATCGAACACCGGAGAAGCACTGTACCTATATCTATTTGTGTCCAATCATGCGGTGAGTTCGACATTGATATGGGAAGAAAAAGGGCGTGCAAGAACCAGTGTACTACATTAGCAAAGCACTCACAGATGCAGAAATCAAGTATCCGATCCTAGAGAAATTGGTGCTCACTCTAATCGTGTTGTCAAGAAAATTGCGACCATACTTTCAAGCACATCCAATCACGATATGATCGAAGAGCCGTTTCGATCGGTGTTACACAAACCAGATCTGTCGGGAAGAATGGTAAAATGGGCAATAGAACTTGGACAATTTGACATCAGCTATGCCCCTAGAACTGCTATCAAGGCTAAGATATTAGCAGATTTCATCGCCGAGGTCACAGGAAGCAACAACCAACAGGGGAAAACAAAAGCTGAAAAGAACAACCCAAACCAATCACCGACGGATGGATCCTTCGCTGTGATAGAGCGTCTAATGAGACAGAAAGCGGAGCTGGACTAATCTTGTACAACTCGGAAGGCATCACATTAGAAAATGCAATAAAATTTTGTTTTAGAGCCTCCAATAATGAAGCCGAATACTAAGATGTGATAGCAAAGCTACAGTTAGTAAAACACTAGGGAATAAAAGACATTAGTGTGTTTACTGATTTCAAGCTAGTGGTCAATCAACTAAACAACGAATTTCAAGTCAAAGATACCCAAATGAAAGCTTACCACCAGAAAACCACAGAGCTAGTAGAAGGCTTCTGAAACGCTACCATTCAACGGTGTGTATGGGAAGAAAACAAAAGAGCCGACAAACTAGCAAGTGAAGCTTCGACAACAAAGGATAATGACAACCCACTCGTCATGACACAAAGAAGCTCCATACTTGAAAACCAATCGAAAAAAACATGCGTTGTAAATCAAGAAACCAACTAGAAAACTTAAATCCTGGCATATATATCAAATGGAGAACTCTCAACCGATAAGATGGAAGCCGAAAAGCTATGAAATCGGGCTGCAAGATACACAATGATCAATCGATCACGAAAGCGTATAGTCAAAGAATTACGTACAAAGATCAGATTCCAATAACCGTTTGCACAACGTGCAAAAACGATGCAGAGGACTCTTACTTTATCGAATGAAGATGCTGATGAGGTTAATTTCCCACATAATGATGCTCTAGTGATCTCAGTTATGATAGCTAAGTGGGAAATCAAAAGGGTGTTGGTTGACATCGGCAGCTCGGTCAACCTCTTACACATGACAGCTTTCCGAAGGATGCGATTTACCAATGAGATGCTTTCACCTAGCGATCAATCTATGGTGGGTTTCAATGGAAAACAATGTCACCCGTTGGGAATGATTCAACTACCGGTCGAAGTAGGAGAGTTAGGAAAACAACGAATATTGTTGACAAACTTTCTAATTGTCGTCGCTCCTGTTGCATACAACATGCTACTCGGGAGACCATGGATACACAAGATGGGCACAATCTCATCCACTATACACTAATGCTTAAAGTACCATACCGACAGTGATATCGAAAAGATCAAAGAAGATCTGTCACGAGCCCTTTGCAGAGGTGCCTTGCACCAGGAGATGTTGAATACGTTCTACAGGAAATCCACCACGGCACATGCGAAAATCATCCAGGGGAAAACATTGGCTCATAAAGCTCTCACATTGGGTTATTATTAGCCGACGATGTAAGCGGACGCTCAAAAGCTAGTTCGCAAATGCGATTAATGTCAAAGATTCGCCCCATACACTCACATGCAAGGACAAAACCTGAACCCAATGAGCAGCCTCTGGCTATTCGCACAATGGGGAATGGACATCGTAGGACCACTCCCAGTAGATTACTTTACCAAATGGGTAGAAGTGGAGCCCCTCACAAAGATGGGAGAAGCCCAAGTCGAGAAATTTCTATGGAGAAACACTATATGCATATTCGGGATCCCAAGGGTAATCGTCACGGACAATGGGAAGCAATTTGAAGGCAAGAAGTTTAAGGAGTTATGCGAAAATCTGAATATCCAACAACATTTCTCCGCTCTAGTTCATCCACAAGCAAATGGACAAGCCGAGGTCACCAACAGGACAATCTTAGAAGCGATCAAAAGAAGACTCGAGACAACAAAAAAGCTATGGACATTCGAGTTACTCAGAGTCCTTTTGGCGTACAGAACAACAAAACGAACTCCGATAGGAGAAACACCTTTCGCCCCCGCGTAGGGTCAGAAGCAATGATACATGTGGAGATCGGAATGCAAACATTTCGAACCGAAGAATTACAGGCTGAGGACAACATTGAGGCACTAAGAGTCAGACAGCATCTCGTCGAAAACAAGTGAGAAGCAACTTCCATCAAAACAGTATCCTACCAACAACGTATGGCAGGATATTACAACAAGAAGGTGTGAATCCGAACTTTTAATGTCGAAGACTGGGTACTACGAAAAGTCCTACTCAACACGAAATAGCCTGGCGCGGGCAAGCTAAACCCAAACTGGGAAGGATCGTACCGAGTGACAAAAATCAACAGACTAGAAACATACTGGCTGGAGAACAAAGAGGGCGAAATACTACCTCGACCATGGAATATAGAACACTTGAAAAGATATTAACAATAAAAAATTTTGCTTTCAAATTCGAAACAACAAGAATTTAATCAGAACAAAGAAGTCAGATTAAAAAACCAACTCGAGAAAATACTCAGCACGGCTAGAGTATCGAGCAAAAACAAATACATGTACTGGACGAATGAGTCAAACATAAAACAATAACTTCTGGCCTGATCAATCACGAAGTAATAAAGTACCAGGACATAAGAGTTGGAATTTTGCGTCAATTGTAATGTACATCGTAATCCGAATGTATAACCAGATTCCGTAAACCAGAGCTTCCACACGACTAGAATGTCGAACATCGAAGCCATTCATAACAATCTGGACGAACAAGTCAGAAATCTCCCAAAAATGTCGTAAATAAAAGCTGACAAGCTAGACATACTGGACACAACAAATGCAAAATAAAATTTTTCCTTTGATCTTCTACAATAGAAAGGCCAGTAAAAGCCGACAAACCATTAGAGGCAACAAAATTTTTCTCGCGGTCGTCTAAAGGGCGGGATACTTCTTTCTTACTCCTTTCGAGAACTTGGTTTACCACATCTTCCTCCGGAATAGAAGAATAGTCCTCCGAACCACGACCTCCCTTTTGGAGGGAAGCAAGGCGAGAGGGAGCCCTAACTGCGTCAAGAATCGAGGAAACAAGTTTCTTCCTCTTCGACACACGGCCAGAACTGATAGCCAACATCTTTGAATGGTTGGAAGGCCTAGGAACTTTTCGTTTCCTCACAATTGAACCAACACCCCCAGAACCTTGGGTAGCGGCTGCAACAACTCGACCTACACGCTCGTCGGCAGAACCCTCTTGATGGCTGACGTCTGCATCACCAATGCGCACAACAGTCACTTCTGAAACACGACCAACTTCACCCGATGAATATAAGCCACTACGGATAATGACATCCGTAGTGAGAAAATCTTCCGACGAGACCCGGGGAAGATCGCAAAAACGTCTGCAGAACTCCTGCTCTTCCAAAGACACAACGCAACTCGATTTTCTTAGGCTCCCAGAACGATTGCAAAATCTAATTCCCGCGAAGCCTAAAATGATTGGAAGAAAGGGATGCGTAGAACCAAGACCTCGACCAACCCTCATATTCCTCTCGCAGGTCCTTGAAACAAGAAGGAGAACGCAAATAGCAAGTGCGATTGGGGTTTATGCTAAACCCCACCTAAGAATGCAGAACCCTGACATTCATAAGGATACAAGCCGATGCAGCACTTGCTAAAGTCGAATTCATTACTTTCCAACCATTAGGGACCAGTTGGGCCGGAACGATACCAACCAGATCCAAGTACTCCCAGATGATCGTAGGAGCCGGAAGTCTGAGATTAGAGTGGAACATACTAGGGTACAAAACACTATACCCATGTTTTGGACGACAAAGACTGTCGCCTTCACCAGAAAGAATGATTTCCAGATCAGTTGGCAACGAAAATAATCGTGACGAATGTTGTCCAAAGTTGTGTGCGTTGTCTGCTTGGGCAAAAAGAAAGCTTCACAGGCATAAAAAACATCGCTACTTAAAACCCTAAAGTTAGACATGATTACAGAATGAACTCAAGGAATCAAAAAATTAAACAACCAAAAAATGAGGAGGTGCATAAGGAAGTAAGACACACTCAAACTCGTCTTTTTATAGGGACGAGCAACAAAATGGCCGCTCTTGGAAGAACATGCAAGACATGATAGTCGCACGAAATCCCAAAAATCGCGCCAAAATGAACAGGCGAATGGAACATCGGAGAGACAACAACAACAACAACAACAGATAGCTAAAACACTATATGTGTCGTAATGTTGAAATCGAAAAATAAAACCGCCACATAGTTAGTGGATACATGAACATACCCACTAACTAAGGGGAGGAGTAACTGATGATACATCAAAATAAATCGATCATCACGGTCGTACACGTGGCATAGAAACTCATCGTGAGGACATATCGTCCAACCTATTGGGCTGGCTCATAAAGTCCAAGAAGAATAAAACTAATTACAGAAGCCCAGACAAGGCCCGCCAATGAGAGGGCCCGAATCTAGGCCTGAACGAATTAGAGTATGAATCCAAGTTCGACACGAGTTCTCTCATAAAGAAGAGGAACGTTGAACCAAAAGCGAGTCGTGGAGGGAGTTATGCATCCACGAACGGATCTCCATTAAGGAGGAGACTGTTACAAGAAACACCTCATTCCGTTGCGCTTCACATGCTTAAGTCACGCAGATAGTTAACCGCGACCATTATAAAAGGTAAATGGAACGTTTGACACAGGTATGCAACTCTAACTGAGTTTTGTCCAGATTTACTTCCTTCTTCCAACAGAGTTACTGACTTAAGCATCAGAATGCCTTTGACCACAAAAAATGTGGTTTTTGACAGTCTAATAATTGTTTTGCAGGTCAAACTTACAAGAGGACGATTTTTTGACGCATCAATAGAGATATCCACTTTGTCATAGTTTAACATGTATCTTTAGGCATGCATGTCGAAACAATATGAAATTTGAACACATTGTTTCTAATGCTAGTCTTTAATTTTTCTCAAAATTGCACCTCAAATGAAACTCAAATGATATAGTTTTTATTTAGTTATGTGTATGTAGTATTCTTAATGAGAACTAAGAGGTCCTTTAGGGTCGAGGGACAATAACTATAAATAAAAAGTAGCGTTGGGGCAGTATCCTGCCAAGTGCTAACTTGTGTTACTATATTCTTCCATTCTGTCATGCTTAATTTCTTTTTGTTTAGCCATTTGACTTTATTCCAAACTCTACAACATAAGAGTTGTAGTTGCATTATTTGTCTCTGTAGTCTTACTATAACATTATCCCCCTAGTATAAACTAACATACCCATAAGAATGTGAAAAAAATTATTTTATAGAAGTGAAAACAATACAAAATTAGTATGTGTTGGTTCTAAAGAAAAGTTTTCCAAGAAATTTTCCGACAAGAACAATGTGGAGATGAGGGAGAGGAGAGAAAGAGGGAAAAAAAATGGATAACATGAGGTTAATGATGATTTACACCCTCGTTTTTTTGAATTTTGTTTGGTTCTGAGCATAGAATATTTTTCTTAAAATATATCGTCATTTTTCAACTTCAAGTGAAAATTTTCTCCTCTTTATCACGAAAATACCGTAGGTTAACATTTGTTCTAAAATGCATTGGTCAGAGAGAAAATAATCTAGACAATTTAATTATTAATGGGGTTTATTTGGATGTGGGATACTTTGATTTTGGGGTTGAAGCTCAATATATATTAATGCTAATTTAGGGGTAAATGATATGTTAGTTTTATTACATTTTTCATTAATAATAATTTATTGGTTTACAAAATGATGGAGAAGAGAGTTATTTATTTATTATTATTATTTTTTTAATGAATGAATTGTGTTTGGTTAAGGTAGGTATGTTAATAATAACATCTTCTCAACATTATGGATTTGTGTATTCATCTTGTCTTGGATTTGTTTGAAATTAGTAAGAGAAAAGAACTATAAGTGTTTAAACACTTACGGACCTGTGTATTCAGTAAGAGCATCTCCGATGGATCCCCTAAAATAGCCAAAAAACTATTTTAGGGGGCTAATGTGAGAAAATGCATGCTCTAATTGATCTTCATTCTCTCACCTTCAATCAAATAAATTTAAATATCAAAATTTCAAAAACTAGGAAAAAATATATCTAAATAATGATGAAAAAGTTAAAATGGGATGTGAGTAGAGTGATGAAGAAATAGGGGACAACTAAATTTAGCTTTTGGTTAAGACAATGACTACCTCATACCACCATATCCTCTTTATCACACCACCATTGAGTTTTTATTTTATTTTTTTAAAACTTTTTCACACAACCTATATAAATAAAAACCATCCATTTTCCCCTCACCATTCAAATCGACAATGGTTCCTCCCTCCCCCATTTGAAATCTCCTATTCCAAATCTCTCCCCACACTCAAATCGCTTGCAAATCTCCTCCATCTTTCTCGAAAATTCTCAAAATCTCTTCAAATTCGAAACCCTTAAACCCAAACTCAATAAATATGCATAACTTAACATAACAAAGAAAGTCGAACTCAAAATGAAAAAAAATGCAAAATAGGGTAACTTTCGACTAATTTAAAGCCTAAATTGTGATCGATTTTCAAGCTCATCAAAACAAGAAAATTGTAGTACTATGAGTTATCTAATAAATACAACTTGAATCACTTGAAAATGTTTTGAAATGAGCAAGTTATGGTCATTTACTAAAGTTGCGCAAATCTATCCAAAAAATGAAAACGGGATAGTGTTTCTGACTTTCGGCCAACTTATGTGCTCGATTGAGACAGATTCTTAAGTTGATAAAAAGACAAAAGTTTTAGTACTCTTAGTTATCTTAATAAAAACAACTTGAATCACTTGAAAATGTTTTGAAATGAGCAAGTTATGATCATTTTACTAAAGTCGCGTAGAACATAATTTTTTTTCCTGTTTGCAGAGTGCACTGCGAGGTATCTGGGATAACTCTTATTGCACAATGTGAACAAGAAATGTTTTTTTACTATTCGCATTGTGCAATGTGAGGTATAATTTTTTTCCTATTCTGCGCGGCTTTAGTAAAATGACCATAACTTGCTCATTTCAAAATATTTTCAAGTGATTTAAGTTGTGTTTATTAGATAACGGAGAGTACTACATCTTTTGTGTTTTGATCAACTTGAGAATCGGTCTCGATCGAGCACATAAGTTGCCCGAAAGTCAAGAACGTTATCCCGTTCTCTTTTTTCAGACAGATTTGCGCGACTTTAGTAAAATGACCATAACTTGCTAATTTCAAACCATTTTCAATTGATTCAAGTTGTGTTTATTAGATAACTCAGAGTACTACAACCTTTGTGTTTTGATGAGCTTGAGAATCAACGTCAATTGATGGTTTAAATTGGTTTGAAAGTTACCCTATTTTTCATTTTTTCGTTTTGGGTTTGTCTGTTATGTTAAGTTATGCATATTTATTGAGTTTGAGTTTAAGGGTTTCAACTTTAAGGGGATTTTGAGAGTTTTCGAGGGAGATGAAAGAGATTTGCAAAATATTTGAGTGTGGGGAGAGATTTGTAATAGATTTGCAAGAGATTTTGAATGGGGGAGGGAGAAACTATTGTCGATTTGAATGATGATGAGGAAAAATGAATGATTTTTGTTTATATAGGTGGTGTGAGAAAGAAAGTAGGTGGTTTGAGAGAGTAGAATGATGTGAGAGAGAAGAAATGGTGGTGCGAGGTAGTCGTTGCTTTAGTTAAAAGAGGGATAATTGATTGCTCATTTTAACTTTTACCATCGAGATGTTCGAAGATAAAATAAATAAAAGTGTTCAAAGAGTTAATAAAGAGTGGTTGATGAAGTACTTAAAAAGGGAGAAGGGAGAAAGAAGGGAAGCAAAGAGGAGATTGGAAAAAAAGGTATTGGAGAATAGGAAGAACAAATAAATATTTAATTTAGAAACCAAATCCACCCTTGTCATGCCAAACAATAGTGGGTTCTAAAATCCCCATTTAGTTGTGGTGAATTGCTTTTCGTGCCCCTTGACCCCGGGCCGGCACTGGAACAACTATCTGATGTTAAGCGTTTCAAACTGCTATTATCTATTTTTTTTTTAAGATATTGACCTGGATTTTTTTCAGTGTTCTCTTTTGCAGCTTTATAAATCTTTTGGCGGTCTTTACCGTCATTCAGTGTACTAGTTGGAAATCGAGATATGGCGAAGGTTGTTGGATCGTCGCAAGGGCAAACCCTAGCACCAGATGTTACTCAATTGATTGAACAGCTAGATCGCCATTGTCTCGCTCCTGATGGATCTCTTATCTCCAAATCAGCCTATATCGATCTTCAACTTGTACCATTTCTCTCTCACTCTCCGGTTCTCTTTTCATTTGAGTTTTTCTCCATTTTCTCATTCGATTTGATACTATTGTAGGCTAGGGAAGAAATGTTGAGAGAAAGACTGCGTTATTTGGAAGCAATGGTAAGCAACTGAGCTCCTTTTACTACATTATGTGTGAGAAATCCAATCTAGGGTTTCGAATTCTGTTTTGTTTGGAGACTTAGTTAGGGTTTATTCTTCTCTTGATAGGCTATTTACAGTGAAGCAACTGCCATGGTGGAAGAGTATCAACAAGCTGTTTCTGTCGCAAATCTCGGAGGAATTCGAGATGTTCAGAGTCTCTATCCTCAGCTAGGTCTAAAGAGTTCTCCTCAGGTTCTAATTTACAGAATTCTTCACTTTTTTATTTTGTTGCTAACTGCTTTACATTGAATTGACATTTAGAACGTGTTTAAGAAAATTTGCCAAAAAGGAGAAGGGGCGAGGAAGGAAAGATGAAGTACATAAATGATGATAATTATCGTTTTGGTTTGTTAAAAAATTGAGGAAAATGTTTTCTTATTTGGTGGGGGGGGGGGGGGGGGGGGTCATCTTCAACCTCAAAATGAGATTTTTTTCCCCAACTTCCTCTCCTATTTCTTCGTTCTTTTTGTAATTTTCCTATGGAAACTTTTCATTGGAATCATTCCCTTAGAACTAATGTCAATTACTTGATTTTAATTCTATATTTTTTTTTGGGAGCAATACTCGTGGTATTACAACACAGTGACTTTAAAGAATTAAGGTCTAGAAACTGCACAGGGAAGTATACTCCAAATCTCTTTCCCTTTCGGAGAACAATCGCTCGACATCTTCCGACTTGTTAATAATATCTCCTCCCCTAGGCAACACCTGGCTAACAACAAACATATCACAAATTGTATCCATACATTGTAGACCCTCCCAAATGTGAATTGCATTCTCTGATCAACAAGACAAAAACTACATTTCATTGTCCATACATTATGGGCCAACTCTACCTTGGATGGTAGCTTGTTCCACACAGACGTCAACATAAAAAGGATTTACCTTCGAAGTAATCCATTTTTCCACACCAGCTGATTTGAATTTTTTTCAAAGGCATCTGAATGCAAGTTATCCATAGTCAATGCACCAGCTGAAAAACCTTTGTCTCCATCTTTCTTCCACACCCATCTGTCATTATCCTGATCCAAAGTAACATTCTCCAATACCTTAGATAAACTAGAAAACTCCTCCACCTCACCCACTGAGAGAGTACTCTTACATAGATGAAAGTCCCAGATCCGAGTGTAAGGTGCCATTAATCTGCCTAATAAAATCGGTCACTTGACCTGCTTCATCTCACACAAGGTATAAAGTCTTGTGTGAGTTTAGAAATACTTAAAAAGTTGTGCTTTAAATGGCCACTATCTACCTTGGTGCTGATATTTGTATATTTTGTAATGTGTGAGTGGGGCAACCAGTGATTTTTATATGAGGATGTAAGAAGTTGTGCGTCTATTTCAGGTCTACGAATCACTAGAGCACCGTCTTGTAATTGCAGAGGCTGCTCAAAGATTGAGACTTCCTCTTATTTCAAAAGATGGGGATATTCACGAGGAAGAAATTGAGAAATGGAGTATGTCAAGAAGTTCTTTTGATAGTACGAGTACCAGCATTACGATCAGTTCAAGTTCTAATTCAACGAATTATACGAATGCCTTGGGAAATAATGTGACGAGTAATGCTCTTTCTTTTAGTGCTCCGGAATCTACGGAACCTGAAATTGGTGGGGTTCCAAATCGATTTCTTGGAATTACACCTGGTTATTTGTGGCAAACTCAGCTACAACAATCCCCTTCCAATGTGGTATGTCAAACTGAGCGAAGAATGTGATATTCCCTTTTAATTATTTGTAATGTTCCTAAGGCAGGAGCTTGTTCTTGTAGGACATGACAGAATATCAAATGTCACTTGCCCGAGAAATTGAAGCTCGGCTGAAAGCCAAATGTGATAAGCTAACTGATGCCATTGTCATGGACAACATCGGTATGTCTAGCTGACTGAGTGTTCCACAAGTAAAATTTAGTATACACATATGACTAACTGATAGTGTTGATTTTTCAATTGTGCAGATGCATCTCCCAGTAATCAAATTTCTATTGCTAGGCTTCCAGAAAGGTTCATTTATTTGCTTGTTGATTTTATATTTTTCATATTGTTATTTTGAGTTTCGCATATTCTGTCAAACCAAGTCTAATAAAGTTGTTAGGCTCGAATTTTATAATCGGCACAACTTCCCTTTGCTAGTAATAATGAAGTGTCGATTCTCCTTCTTTATTGTGCATTCTGTGTGGATGTCTGCTGTTTTATTTACCTCTGGTTATTGTCATTGTGTCTTGTTCATAGATGAGTCTTATATATGGATTTTCACCATGTACATAAAAATGAAGTGTTTACCAATTCTCATAATTTTCAAAATAATGCTAGGAATCTATTTAATTCCAATAAAGTGATCGGGAGGTGAACTTGTATGTCACTCATTTGCTGATTTTTGTTGCCACATAGGTATTCATCATTATCTTTCATGTCCTTGTACAAAACAGAACTGTCTATCTAACCGCAAAGATCTTGACATAATTGATATGGCTCACACTGTTATATGGTGCGGAACCCTGAGTTTCATGCCCACACCAACCATATTGAGCTTATTATCACTTTCTGAACAAATGGGTTGTTTTGGGCGCACGTGTGGTTCATTTCATTCCCTTTGTATATCAAAACTAACTGTTGAATGTTTCAATAAGTTTTTACAAGCTTCGTCCAACTTATATGTTCCAAACTCGTCCATCCATGTTTGCTGAGTTTCCGAGTAGAGTGTTAAACTATCCAATAGTGCTATTGTACTTATCATACTTATTTACTTATTGTAAAGTCACATGTTTGGCACATGCCAACTTTATTTTGTAACCTCACCGTATCTTCCAACTCTAAGAGAGAAAAGACTACCTTACTGTTTCTATTCTAAAAAGTTAAACATTTATGAGATGCCATTTGTTCGTTAAATTATTCTGAATCCAAACAACTCACATGGTACCTTTGGAGCTGTGTATTCAAACTTAAAGAAGCACAAACTGATAATTTATTCGTGCTCCTTCACATGTTTGGATGGTAAGGTTTTCTTTGTGTAACCTGCTTTGTTAAACACTTATACGTGAAAGAATTGTGAATTTGTGAATGTTTTGGTTACTTTACTCCTTTTACCAGAGTAAAGTTAATTATTGAGGAGATTGAAAGAGAAGAAGCTGCCCTGCGAGAGGATCTATATTCAGCAGACAGGAAGTGTGCAGAATATAATAATGTATGTGAAAGGTGACAGTTTCTGTAATTGAGTAATGTGTGGAATATCCATATGTGGTGTTAATGATTCTAATTCATTTTATCCATATCAGGTCCTCGAGCAGATTCTTGGGATACTTATTAAACTTGTCAAGGATTTGAAGCTGCAACATCAACATCAATATGTAAGCTTGCTAATCCTTCTCGATCCAGATGATGTGAAGAACAAAACTAAGTGCTAACATAAATTCACAGGAATTTGTTTTGCTTTAATCTTTCTTTTTATTTTAATTTTGACATAGGACGAGTTAAGGAAAACTTGGTTGTGCAAAAGATGTGAGACAATGAATGCTAAATTGAGGTATGCTTCTGATTTTGAAATTTTGACTTGTTATGTTCCATCAATGCCATTTATTCTTTCTAATATTTGAATATTTCCTTCTGATGTATATGATTCCATCATAGTCTTGTAGGTATAAGTAAAAGCTAGGGAGTTCGTCTTTCTGAAGTAATTTGTCTTTCTCATTTGTGAATTTGTCTTTCATTCACCAAAGCTGTAACTGGAATTAGTATGTCCTGCTTATTATCTTTTAAAAATTTGATTATCTTGGCTTTGGATGGAAGCCAACCTGAATATTTTAGGGAAAATAAAGATAAAGAAGATATCTTTATTTTTGGAGGACAGATGTCTCCTACAAGACATGTGATACCGAAATTGTACTTTATTTTGAGATATCTGGTAAGAGCAGAATAAGAAGATTCTTTTTTGAGATTAGGATTTGTAAATAAGGTAGTTTAGGGTTTTCAGTTGCTGCCCAAGCCCACTGAGATTATAAATAATGACATTAACTATTGTGTTCTCAAAGTTGAGTTGGAGTAAAAGTTTTCAGTTAGTTTTTCTCATTATATTAAAGGTTTATTGATTACAAACCCTAATTCTTCTATTAGTTTTTCTGATCTCACTAGCTTCAATGTTTATCAATATCCATAATTACCAACCGTAGGCAATTCTCAATTGTTTCTTTTGTTCCATATCCTCTAAATTATGGCATCAAAATTATTCATCACAATATTCTCTCCATGAGTTAAATAAAAACCATGCAGTGCCAACCCATTATTAATCTCATACAGACTTTAGGAAATCCTCATTTCATTTAAAATATCCTAAGAATTGTTACAGGAATGTCAAATCAATGTTGGACTATTAATGAATTTGTACTTTCTATGTCCTTGTCATTAAGTGGGCACTTATGGTTAACTTGTCCCTACCCAACAGTTGTTCTCTGAATGGTATAACCTTCTGCAATACCAATCTTGTGAAAAACTTCTCAAAATCTTTCTATGGTTCACGTCTTAATATATTTACTTTGATAAATTGCTCAAAGAAAACTGATACCCTGAAAGCTGAATAAGAGGGCCAAGCGCTAATCTCCCCTTGGTAGTTTGCATTCTAGGGTATTACAGAGCTTTTGGCACTTCACATATAATTTTGCAAGTTCGTACCATTCTTTTGGAAAACTATACGGCTATGAAAATGCATTACACATTCTTCTAATGAAAAAATACATATTTTGACATTTGTATTGGTCCCCTTGATTTCGTTTGAAAGATCATAAAAAAAGGCATTCCAACGTTACCGAATTTACCAAAATCCGATACTTGAATAAATTCATTAGAACCTTGATAGTTTAATACCTGATAAATTAATGACCTCGATAAAATAATATTTTTTGCCTATCCCGACTTGGGGATAACGTGCTAAGTTAATAATTCATTAAATTTATTAAATTTATAAGATAATACATTACAAGAAATTCGCATAGGTCCCTCTTAATATATAAATTAATAATTTTCTGATACATAGTGTTCATGATTCGATTGTTTTCATTCGTCATTGTTGATTTCTTCACACCTTTGGGAAAAATAAGTAGATTCTTGAATTTTACTTGGTTAAACAAATACAATAATTGTTAGTTCATAAAATGAGAACTAAATACAATGTACAATATTTAAGAAAATAAGGAATACCTTGACAAATTAATAAGTTATTTATTTATCGATTATTTAATATTCGCTAAATTAATAGATTTTCCTTGGTCCCAAGGCTATTAATTTATAGAGGTTTAACTTGTAGTTATAAAAATTTTAAGTTTTTGAAAGAAAAAAAAAACACAAAAAAATTTCTCTTTCTGCAATATGTATACATTCCATTCCACACACTCATTTTGAGTAATTTATTTTTTGCCCTTTTAGAGGAATTTTATTTAAAACCATGCCATATTCTTTAGGAATAGTAAAACCCCATACTATTCTTGTGTTGTTGGCATGATAAGAAGTGGGTCGTGACATTAAGGTCAAACTAGTCAAATATTTAATGAGTTAGAAAAAACATTTTACTATCGCGGGAATGAGTTCTCCCCAAACTTTGACTTTGTTCTAGGTTTTTTTTGAATGTATCTTAAGATGCCTGCCTTGTTTCTTTGAAAAATGTTAAAAATACTTATGGTGTAAAATGAATTAGATGTTTCTCTAATAATAAAATAGATATTTTAAAATAAAATTTTAGTCGTTTGTATGAATCATTGGATCTTCAAAAGTGCATTTCAACGGTACAAGTTTACCGGAATTCGACAGCTAAGTATATAGGTATGGCAATTTTCATTTTGAGACCAAAAAAACAAATTCTCTTTTCGCTACATGTACATAACACGTTTTTGCAGACTTAATTAAATTAATTAAAATATTTTTAAATATTTTTATTTATTTTCTATTGCCCTACATGCATCTTATTTACAATCATGCCATTATTAAGAGCGAATCTTAATGGCATGGAACAGTAAAATCCCTAGCTGATTTGTTATAGTCATGGTCTCCAATTTCCTTTGGAACTATGAATCTCTAGCTGATTTGCTACATAGATATAAGAGCCCAACTGTCCACTAGAGACAAATGGTTAACTAGTTAACTGGTGGTTCCAGTCAAGCACCTCTTTTCATGGATTTTTTGTATTGACTCCTTTATGGCTTGGATTCTTAATAGGAGGCTATTTTCTGATGCCTCTGTTTTCAAGTTTGGAGATTTTTTATTTGGACTTATTATCATATTTTTCTGTCATAATCAAATATTTTACATCACACCGACTAGTATTCATATTGTTTGGTTAAGAACAAAGTGATTCCTGTCGAAAACACAGAGGCACATCCATGGATATATTTTCCTAATATGTTCATTATATGTTATTTAATTGGAGCATTTATATCTTTTGGAACATAGATAAAATGCATAAAGAGTTAAAATTAGTTTGTGCAGCTCAGTGAAAATAAATTTTCTGTATGGAATCATGATTATGTAGCATTCACTGAATGAGCAATGGATAATCTATTATACAAATATCCTAGAATAATTCAACACCTTGAATTCTAGACATCTATTAGGGATGGTCGAGGTGGCTTATGCATCTATGTATGTTTAACACAACCACGCCCTGTAAATGGAGTAGAAATAACACACAAAGTTATCAATGCATGTAGAATTATCTATTGCAATACTAACTCTAATGTGGCAACAAGTCCCTGTATTTGGAGTTCCCATCTGTTGATGGAGTTCAACTGTAGTGGCTTTATCTGTACCATTCTGCTGATGTTCTGATATTGGGACCAGGGTTCTGGAGAATCTTCTCCTCCGTGACACTTACACTCAAGATTCAATACCAGCCCTTCATAAAATTAGGTATTCAATGTCAGACTAGCTATAGTATGTTATTTCCATTTTTGATGACTGATGAAAGAAATGGTAAAAGAAGAGGTTTTACTGATCAACGCACAACTCTTTTTTACAGGAAGTATCTTGTAGAGGCTACAGAAGAAGCTTCAATTGCTTACAACAAAGCGGTATAATTCCTTAAACCATTCACTTTTTAGCAATTTAGATTGCTCATTGAAATTGTGGGGCTCATGGTTTAAGTTCGGTTTTGAAGAATAGTAACTTGTGATGTTTATATTTCTTATTTAGGAAGCAAGTCTTAGTTTTTGTTTACATTTACGTAATTTGTTCTGAATGCATGGCTATCCATCTTACCTGCATGACTCAGTTTTGGTATGGGATCTGGAAGGATTCTAACGATGAGTTTGTAAATTCAGTCACTACCATTGTTTTAAAAAGGATTGTTTGCATTTTGGGTACCAAATGTGTAAGCGTATATCACATCGGGTGACATGGTTTAGGGTAATTACAATTTGGGTTACTTTACAGTTGTTGAACACTGGGGCCATCTCAAAACAGACGTCTCAAGATTAATATAGACATAACTATCATTCCATTAAGCTGCACATGATGGGTATCTCCAATCACACACATCTCGAGACTTGAGTCTAAGTTAATACAGATCTAAATGTGTATCCTGAGAAAGATGTAAAGAACTGGAAAAAAAAAAACCTATCTTCCACACTCCAACACTCGCCATCGCCACCAAAACACAACCACCTCGTCAACTTTGTTTTCAACTCATTCACACCTGAATGTTCCACTAAACAGCTTCCCCAATTGAGAAAATCTATTGAAGACCACTACTGCTTCCATCTAAAATAAAACCTGCTCTTGATATGATCATATAGAACATAGCGGCGTCGAGATGGTAAGATGAATTGTGTGATCCGCCTAGCTGACTCGTATAATTGAGAAACCCTTGCAAGAGACCGATCTCGTTTGAATCGGTCCAAATTGAAAGAGTCACCGCGAGTCACCAATTGCTGAGGGATTCTTATCGTCCCGTTTGACTACTCTTGCTACTGCTACCGCTTTTGCCAGTGATTTCAGAATTAGGGTTTGGGCTACTACCCATGTTGTTATAGCCGAAGTGGTGAATCATAGAAACCCCAAGAAGCAGAGACCCTTCTAGAAGAACCAAAGTGAAGTTTTGTGTAGAAATGGAGATGAGATTGTGGGATGAATAGAAGAATGAGAAGAATGGTTTGGTTGTGCAACATGGTGGTTGGTAAAGGAAGAATAGGAGGAGAGGTTGAGTTGTTGGTGGGTTTGAAGAGCTAGAAGGATGAGAGAGTGAACAAGAGTTTCAGGGCCAAATGCAAGACAAGGTTTGGGATGGTTGTGGAGGTGGTGAGGATGTTGGAGAATTTGTTGGGGGAGGATGAGGTGGAACTGTGGAAGATGTTTTTTCCCCAGTTCTTGAGATTTTTTCAAGATACACTAAGATTTCTATATAGATTTGTGTGATTGGTGTCCGAATCACGTGCAACTTAATAGAGAGGTGGTTGTGTCATATGAATTTTGAGATGTCTGACCTAGTCAGTGTCGTTGAACAAACGATCAAGGGATGAATTGTAAGCCAAATTATAATTTGATAGATTCTACGCTAACTCAAATGTCATTATTCAATCAATCAACCAACTACAATCTAATTCTCAAGCCTTATTTATAAGCTCAATGGTTTCCTTGGCAAGTAACTAACCCTAACTAATACAAGCTTTACTATACTAAGCCCATTTACAATTAGTACTACCTAATTAATCCTAATTATCCTGCTTACATCATCCTTCTTGGGTTGATGAAGCTTGTCCTCGAGCTTGAAGTCGAAGATGTGTGATGAACACAAACAACCGATTACAAAACACAATGCGAAGTGCACTCGAAGTAGACAACGTTAAAACTTTTCACTATACACACTTGTTAAAAACTACTGAACTAACTCGTAAATGGAGCAAGGTGACTCAAAGAACCATAATTTGCAATAAACTTGTTGAGAAGACTCCTAGCATAAGCTCATGCCACAAAGAATTTTCAGTATGGATCAACATAGTCATCATCACTCACTGCCTTTGCTTCCATGGGAACCTCATCATCCTTTTGACAAAAAATAGGGAAGAAATCACATAAGTCAAATGGCTCACATGTCGGAAATCGAGTATGTGTGATGGGACCCTTAACTTCCATCCTAGCAACTTCCAGTCTTCCTAAAACATCTTAAGCTATGTATAATACAACTTTGGTTGTGAATCACGAGGGAAGAGTAATGCAATTGAGATCGAAGGTTTGGAGGTCCCAGAGTGTGAGGCTTTGTGATATTTAGGATTCATAATTCGAAAGAATGGGGCTATTGGAGAAGATGTAGACCATGGGATTAAAGTTTGTTGGACGAAATGGAGAATGACGTCAGGAGAATTATGCGATAGAAGGATGCCTGCAAGGTTAAAAGGGAAATGCTATAACACAATTGTTCGACCGACCATGCTATACGGTTTAGAATGTTGGACTACCACGAAACAACTTACGCACAGGATGGCGGTAGCAGAAATGTGTATGTTAAGATGGATGTGTGATAAAACCCGTAAGGATAAAATTATGAATGAAAGAATTAGGAGATGCTTAGGTGTAGCACTCATAGAGGACAAAATTAGAGAATGACGTTTAACGTGGTTTGACCACGTGCGGAGGAGACTAAGCACGGTGCCAATTAGAAAATGTCTAGATTGACAAGTTAATGGAAGGTGTAAATGAAGGGGATGACCGTTGAAAACTTGGATGAAAGCGGTGAAGGAAGACAACCTTGAGCTTGAATTAGCCGAGGATATGTGGGAAAGACTGCATTGCTTGGAGAACCAAAATCCATGTAGCCGACTCCGAAATATCGAGAATGGGCTTTGATGATGATGATGATGATGTATAATACAAAAGCAACTTCCTAAACCCATTATAACTCAAGTTGGACACTTTTTGGCACTTCTAAAAGTGTATCAAATAAGATAAATTGGAAACTGATTTACTTTAACTCTAAAATAAACAACCAAATAGATCCTAATTTAAAGAAGAAATCAAATAAAAGTTGGATTTTTTGGAAATAGTAAAAATATTGATATTTTAGATCTTCATTACTTTGTAACCCATAGGCATGGCAACGGGGCAGGTTTGGTTAGAGTTTGTCAGATCCATAACCGAATCGAACAAAATTTGAAGGAACCAGACCCGAGCTGAGATTCGGTTATGGTTCCTTAGGTCCGGGTAGATTCGAATGGTGGGTCTACCCTCGAACCTCCCCGCAGAATGCCTAGCAAGGATTGTGATTTCGTTTTTCGAGTTGATTTCGGTCTACCGATTTTAAGAAATATTTTGTTGTGTAGAAAAAACGTAAAAATTTCGGTTGTAATTTTGAATTTAACAATATAAGTTATGCATTGTTAACTCTTAAATACTACATAAAAATTAAAAAATCTCACATGACTCGTATTGTGATACAAACCACATATTACCTAAGAATTACTCACATAACAAACTATTGATACTAAAATAACATTATAGCATGTTAAAATATACGGAGAGGGAAATTTTCGGATTTTGAAAGAGATTTTGGTAACTTCAAAATAAGAAATATTCCGAGAAATCACATTCCTTGACACGCCTAGTCACAACAAATTTTTTTTTTTTGTTGTTGTTGCAATTTTCAACAGATTTTTGCAAGTCCATTACTTATTATGCCAAGTCCAAACCCAGCTGAAAAATTGTTTATGAATAACCATAACCATGTTTTCTTCTTTGGTCAACATTTCTCTCCATTACAACCTTACAACTCATCTAATTAAGGTTGTAATTTGTGCAAGTTAAGCTTGAAATATGGGGCTTGATTGTGCTGGCCTGCTGGGTTCGAGTAATGGATTCCAAATAATTTATTTCCCATTCCTCACTTTCTAACTAAATTATCCTAGCTTTCCATCTTAAAGAATTAGGAAACCATACTGATTGGAAAAATTAAATTTCTAGAAAGCAATGATTAGAACTCATTGGCCATTGCATATGAGTTGGATTTCATTTGGAAAGAACAATCTGAATCGCATGACATCCAATCACACTAGAGAACGGAACAGAACGAACAAGCCAAACCCACTTAACAAGATTCGATAGAGAAAATGGGGCCTGCAAATTTTGATTGTTTAGTTTGCCAACAAGTACTAGATCTAGGTTAGAACAATATCAGATCTAATTGTTCATTGTATCTAGATCTTATTGTTCATCTCTCATTCGTTTTCTATTAAAAGAGAAAGTAGATCAAACATTACAGAATGAACAAATGAAGAATGGAAGAAGAAGAAAGGAGAAGATTACCCTTGAGTTTGAGTAGAGGAGGGAAGAGGATGGCTGATGGGTGGTTAGGGTTGGCAGTGGGGCGGATTCTCACGGATATCCGCCCCACTCGTCTCGTTTCTGGCGGATTTGGTAAAGGGTCTGTGGAGGTTGAGACGGATACGGATTTTCAATCTGTATCCGTTTATTAATCGGGGCGGATACGGATTTGGCCATATCCACCCCACGTATATCCGTTTAACTGGTAAAATTACAAAAATACCCTTCAATTATATAAAGGGATTAAACCCTCATCTCACTCTCTCATACTCTCTTTCAGTCTCTCACACAATCTCTCACATTCTCGAAGCCTTCGAAGCCTCTCACAGTCACAGCGAAGGCCGAAGGGTGGTCGAAGGACGAAGGCTCGAAGCCTCTCACAGTCGGTGGTCGAAGCCTCTCACAGCGAAGGGTGGTCGAAGCCTCCCACAGCAACAGACACGACACTCGAAGCTCTCCCCTCCCTTCCCCGCCTTGCTCTCCTTCCTCTCCCCGATTTGAGACTTTAGATCGATTTTTTTTTTTTTTTTTTTGGTAATTTGTTGTATGGTTTTTTTTTTAATTTTTTGTATGTATGAATGAAGTATCTTTTACTGTAGAAGTACTGTATGTATGTATGTATGAATGAAGAATTTTTTTTAATGAATATTTGTGCGGGGCGAATATCCGCCAATCCGTGCGGGGCGGAGGTGATTTTTAAATAAATTTATAAACGGATTGGAGGGGCGGATTTGGGGATCCGTTAATCCTGACGGGGCGGGGATGGATTTGCTCAAATCCGCCCCGTTGCCATCCCTATGGGTGGTGGGGTGCAGTCGTGCAAGTACTAGCCGTTCTTCTCTTCTTTAGCTGTTATTGAGAAGTGAAGTTGAAAAGAGATGGACATTAAGGGTTTAGAATTTATACTTTTCTCTTAACATTCTAAATTAAAAATTTATATTTTTCTCTTAACATTCTAAATTAAGTAGTTAATAAAATTATTCAATGATTATAATTTAAGTTATAATCATTTAATTTAAGTGAGATAAGATAAAGGCACAAGATACGGAGAATATATTATCTAACATGTACATATATCTAGTTCTAGTCTAGATCTGATAAGTAGGAACTAGAATTGAAATGGGTCCTTCCTGCCAGCCCCGGAACTCAATAGCCGTTTATTCGGTTCTAGACCTTAACCGTTAGGGTCGGTGCAGTTCGGGTATCTGGTTCGGACTAAATTGCCAATGCCTAGTAACCCAATGTGATATACGATGCCCAAAGTGCAAATAACTCTTTTAAAAAACGTGAGAGACTTACACCTCAAGGCAAGAGTCAATCGCAAACGTCAAAGGCTTTATCGCAATGTGTGCAATTTGTTGGGTTATATTTTAAAATATGTAATTGTTTCAACTTTTAATAATGTGCTAACTTACTATATTAAGTTAATAATAAACTTTATATCCCTTTTATTTTACGTGTTATCTATCATATTTCTTAATGATAAATAGTATTTGTATATTTTTACTCAAATATTGAAGGTAATTGCAGCAGAATATTCAAACACAAATCTCACTCAATCGATGTTCTTTAGCAAAACCCTAATTACACAGAGAAATTAAAGAACTACATCTTGTATTCAACTCCAGTGCAACCTTAAAACCGGCCTTTACTTGCTAAGAAACAAACTAATTTCAAATTCAAAATGGAAACGCCAATTCTAGTTGAAATAGAAATCACTAGTTCTAATTGGAAAAAATAAAAAAATTATTTGTTGAGTCCAATACCAAAATAAAATACTACTATAGTCCCGTATTCATCAAATATACTCTTCTATTGGGCTTGATGGTCGATTTTCGATAAATATCAGTGTCAGATTTCAAAACCATGTTAATCATACCAAATGTAGGATGAAGATGAAAATGTAACTAGATTAATGAAGGAAAGAAGCATTATGGTTTAAGTCAAGTTGCTGCAATTAATCACTCGATAATGTAAAACTGTGGCAACTTAACCTGCAAAGAAAACAACACAAAGCAAAACAAAATATAAAAAATGAAACTCCCTAGCTTTTTCCCCTGTAGTATATTCTTCAGAAAGATATTATGTTCACCATGTAGCTTATTTAATTTAAAGAAGTTTTATTGCTTTTGCTGAAATTTATGTACTGTGTATTGATGTGTTTACTCATACCCATGTACGAGTTATCTTCATTTACTATATTGAGCATTCTCTGTGAACTGGGCATATTTATCAAAGTCATTTCTGTTTCATTTATATCAAGATCCTTTAAATTTTGCACCAGGTAACTAGGCTGCGTGAGTATCAAGGTGTTGATCCTCACTTTGATGCAATTGCCAGACAGTACCATGATATTGTAAAGGTATATTCTCTTACTCTGTTGGTTCTGATATTCATCTTGTGTACAGCATTGACTGATACCAAAAATGCCTTGCAGAAATTAGAAGGCATGCAATGGACAATTCACCAAGTTGAAATGGACCTCAAACGCAAATAAGTTGCCCAGGCTACTTAAGAACCATATTTCATCTGATGCTTTTGTCTGAAGTAAGTGCATTTTCCATTTTCTTAAATTTTTTTTTGGTTGTTGTTTAGAAGCTCTGCTGTCTTCTTTATTATTATATTTTTTATTATTGAATCACAATGTATAAATATGAAGAAGCAATTAAGCTACAGTTCTCCACGGCATAATTGCACAATATCTTTGTAATTTTGTTATTATTTTCGAATTTTAGATTTTCATGGAACTAAATAATTGAGATTCCAATCAAAATAAGTGCTGAAGACTTTATGATATAAATTAAATCTCTCAAAACCAAACTCTAACCCTGATAAAATTCAGTACCCTTCAAGAAGTATGGCTGATGTTCTTGGACAACTCAAGACTCCTACATATATAACCATGTCTTGAATACATCTAATATGGTCATTTGAGTGATTTGGATCTAATATTTAGAAAAATATGCATGATTTTGAGTGGATGAGTATGATATTATAGGACTTATTTTCTTGAGTGAAGTACGCGTCTATGTCAATCTAGTCTATTATGGTCAGTAGCCAACGTTGCTTTTGTGATCTGTGGCTATAGATAATTTTTATTCCATTCACAGGTACTATTGTGAAGTCTGTGAATATTACACAAAGAATGGACCAGTATGATTTCTTTAGACAGGCCCTGCTGCTTAATGTGTAAGATCATAACTTCTAATGCAAATAGTTCAGCCACTGTACTGCAAAAAATGGAAGTTGGAAATTTCCAGCTACCGGCTTGATTGTTGATCGTCTGACTAGTGCTCCATTCCAAAACTGCCATGTTAAGATGATAATTTTTTTTTACCATAATTGAAATAAATACATAAAGTCAGTTGATGAATCATTAAGATAATGCCCATTATGCTGTTGGTTTGAAGCAATAGGTATTTTAACTGAGATTCAATAGCAGATGAAGATTCAATGTCAGTGTTTAGTTTTTTGTTCAGTAACCTATATGTTTGCTTAACATGATGACAAGATCTGTTGAAATTTACTATTTTTGTTGTCAAGGACTGTCATTGCAGAGTTTCCAGATCATGTTCACACAATAGTTTTGTTTGACAGGAACTCCCATCTACCACCTTCAGTATCAGCTAATATTCAAAAACTTGGTGCATATAGTTGGGATTGATAATGTGACAACAGATAGGAGCATGGAGAGCAGATGATGGGAATAGCAAAAATTGATTAGCAGGTTGTGTGTGTGTGTGTGTGTTTATATATATATATATATATATGTATATATATATATTTTTTTTTCTGGTTTCTGAACGATTCTAAGGATATTAAGAGTTGGGTTAAGGAGGGAGATGGTCTAATTGTAGCAGCAGTTGGGGTTGATGGGTTAAGAATCACAAATTGAGTGCTCTCTTCTTTTGTCTTTTCTTTCCCTAATGGATGGTGTGGTTAATATTATATTAATCATCATGAATGGAGTGCCTTTCTCTTTTCTTATTCTTTTTTGGAACCTTTTGATTATTCTATTTACGTTCTGCTTGATAACCGGAAAATATCATTGGAAAATTCCCAAGTAATTAGATTATACAAGTGATGTTCATGAGTTAGCATATGGAACGAGTGAAAGCTTCATTAGGATTTGTATGCGCAGTCTACTTAAACATTAGTGTAATAAAAGTTTATTTCCTATGGAAAAAAAATGTTGTTATTTCATACATCAAATGCTAAGTGATCGTTATTAGTAAGGGCATTTCATTATATCAAATTAGAATAAGAAATTGCTTCTAAGAAGCAAACTTCTAGGGAATTAGAAGTTTGATCAATATGTAGACCATTTTTATTTTATATTTTTGCTGGACTGGTTCTTAATTAGGAGCAAAAGTTTTGATTCAGTAAGCAAAATGAAAGTGCTTATGTAACCTTCTGAATGAAAACAAACTCAATCTAAAACCTTGCTTAATAAATGGTAATAGATGAAAAGTGATGAAATGTTGTATGATAAGTGATGACATTTTAAATAAGAAATGTGATTGTAAAAATATGATTACTTCGTGGAACTAGTATTGTGCTTTCTCAGCAATGACTATGAACCACCCTAGTAGGTATGCTTGTAAGCAAACCCATAGTTTCTGTGATCCCTATCCTAAAATCTTCCTCCCTCAACAACAAAAATACTTCATTTTGCCTCATTCAACATTGCCATGGGCTCCAAAACAGGTTATGATTATAATATGTGGCTAATATTTTATATATCTTTCATTTGATGATCTCTCCATCCAGTGGCGAACACCCTCTTATACTGATTGGAATTCCGGAGGATTTATCCTTTTTACACCCCTCAATGGAAGAAAATGTAGAGCCATGTCCATATAACTCTCAACTAGAATTGGTTTGTCAGTGTACCCAAATGTGTCACACAAACAAACTTCCCTTTTTGCCCCCCGCCAATCCTTCATAAACCCCTGCGTATAGGTGTTCAAATTAGGTGGAAGGTGGGTTAAATGGTGGTTGTGGGAGGGGTTGGTTTGCGATACGCAATCAGAGAAAATGGGAAAGGGGAGGTCGGTGGTGGTTGGCGAACTGAGCTGAGAAGGGGTAGCTGGCTAAACAAATATGGAGGGAGAGAGGGGGACATCGTGGTTATTAAACTGAGGGGTGGCCAGTGGCCGTTGGGACTAAGCAGAGAAGGAAGAAGAAGGAGGAGGCTGGCTGGTGGTTGTACTGAACAAACAAACAAACAGAGGGAGGGAAAAAGGCGGTTGCCCGACCAATGGTTGTTGGTTGGTGATCTGAACAAATAAAGGGAGAGAGGGAGAGGAAGGGGGAGGGTGGCTGGTGATGGTGTTGCTTTAAGAGAAAGGGGGTTTTGAGGGTCAACGGAGAAGAAAAGGGCAAGAAGTAATTCACCCAGGGGTAATTTTGTATTTTTCTCCAACATTACGTAAATATTTTTTTTTCAAAAGAAAAATGTTATCATTGAGTGCCGAAAGCACGTGCACACTCTAGTGACTCTTAATAGATGTGGCCCGATGGATGATAGTTGGCATGCAATAAATTCTCTTAAAAATAAAACTTTTACTAACCCATAAATTCTAGCAGGCCCGTCTCTCGCCTGGGAGGTGAAAATACATTTTTGCCTCTCCTCCAAAAAGGTGTTTTGAAACTGTGTGTTTAAAGAGGAGGGTCAAAAATGTATTTTCGCCCCCCAAACCAGGCCGGCTAAAAAAACTATAACGCATCCACGGAAAAATTCTAATTGTCGAGGGAAGCAGCGAGGAAAACAGCGAGGGACCCCACAGGGGGAGGAGAGAGCCGTCCATCTCCCTCGGGATGCGCGCATGAATTTTCAATGCACGCATGTCGAGAATTCATACGCGCATCCCGGAGGAGATGGACGGCTCTCTCCCCCCTGTGGGGTCCCTCGCTGTTTTCCTCGCTGCGTCCCTCGAGAATTAGACGGACTCCACATCCACGTAATAACGATGCATTTAGGTTGAGTAACCACATCCACATGATAATGATGCATTTAGGCTTTGGGGCCAAGGAACGTACTTTTTCTCAGATTATGTTAAAATATTTCGACAGATCCTACAATTTCATGGTCTAATAATGTCATCAAATAAATTGTAATTAAAATAGAAATAATCGAAAAAGGGATATGAGTTAATTTATAGTAAATAAATTTTTTTTTTAAAGTTTTCAATTTCATGATTTTTTTTTTTTTTTTTTATATTTTAGTTACTGCAATTTTTTTTTTCATCAAGTGGCTTTGGATCCCTTATATTTTAACCAAATTTTGATTTTTATGCGATATCTAAGAGGTTAAAGTGCATAACCTGTATTATGAACTTTAAAATTAATACATACAACCAAAATATTTTTTATAATAAAATCGGGGGACCAAAATTACCTCAAAAATTGAAATCACTATCCTACCTATGGGCAATCTGTTATCAAGCACAAATTTACAACCTAGATTAAAACTCAATTTTAATTTTTCAGCTTTGCCCATTAAGATGCTTTTAGTATCCCTCATGAAACAGGTAAAAACATTCCCAATGACACCATTTAAGCTAGGTAAAACAGCTAAACTATTTTTCAAATTAAAACACAATTTCACTGTAGTAAACCCCCAATTAACAACATCCCGACCAAGGATAATAGACTTTGATACACCGGTAAACTAAGAAATATGTAAAATAATATAATTTTTGTCTCTCATCATTCATCATTACATCAAAAGTATTATCAGATATGATCAAGAGCATTAGTGAGATCTATAACACTTCTCACATCGAGTTCAAAGTTCCTGTCAAGTTTGGGGTGCAGTCAAAACACTATCGTCATTTGGGTTTAACTTCAATCTGTTCTCAAAGTTTGAAAGGTTTCATCACCATTGCTAATATCTGAAAAGAGTCTCTCAATATCTCCATTTGTTTCTCCTTTTGTGAAGCAACTTGTTGTGTTTGTATTATAGGTAGGCGTGGGATAAGATGGACCTTATCCCGATCCCATTTCATTGCTTTATTTTTGAGATGGTCTCGTCCCATCCCAGACAGGTTCGGGACGGGAAGGGATGCGCATGATTGAATTTTTGTGAATTTTTTTTTTTTTGTTAAAAGCCTTAGGCAATATATTAATAACTAAAAGCTATTACAACCAATTCTGCCGGCTATCGATGCCAAGTGATGAGCCTTACTATTAAGGTCTCTAGATATATATTTACATTGCTAAAAAGGAAGCATAAAAAATATGCGTTTAATATTACAAATGAGAGGGCGCCAGACCCAATGCATAGTAGAGAGCTGTTGAGATGCACCATCCTGGATGAGGTCAATAATGGTAGCAGAGTTTTCAAGTAGAAGTCTAGTCCTCCATCTTTGAACCTGAATGAGTAGCAATGTCGCTTCAGTAGCGTATCCTTCCGCCATCGTGCTGTCAGAAAATTTGTCACCTATCTGACAGACAACAGAAGCCAGGACATTCCAAGCCAAATCAGTAGCTGAAACTCCCAAACCCCCTGCTTAGTAGCCTCAAAGAAGCAAGCATCAAAAGTGACAATAACTGTATCTCTACCAAGGCATAGTAGAAGTGGTTGAATGCGATTTGCTTTAATATTAAGCCTTTGAGTGTGGGCTAAGTGGATCTGGTCCTGGAAAAGATGTGAAAGTGAAGACACAGTAACAGGAATAGGGACATCTGAGGCCAGGGTCAGATTTATAGAGGAGCGGGAGGCAATATGTTTGTCTGTGATGACTGTGTTTAGGATTTGGGGGATCGATGGAAAATGGAGCGTGGTTGAGTCGGATCTGGTAAGGAACCATTGCTTGTACCAAGACTCCCAAAGATTATGACAATGGGATACAAAGGTCATTGGGGAGACTTTGGTATTGTTGAAAATAATTTGATTACACAAATACCAGGTAGTCATCAGAATGGCTGTAAACTGGAAAAACATCTCATCATAATTCATTGCATAGGCTTTAGCAGAATCCCACATGAATTCAAAGACTCTCAGAACATAGTGAAGGTTGAGGTTTGGGGCATCCCAAATAATAGGGATAGGAGAGAGAAGTCAGAATCGAGAGATGACAGGGCAAAGGAAGAAAAAATGGAGCATATCTTCTTTTTGGGCATGACAAAAGGTGCAGCTGTCCTCGATGGAGATACAAATCCTAACTAGATTGGCTCTCGTGGGAAGTAAATTTTGGCTAATCTTCCAGAGGAGAAACAGAGCACTGGGAGAGGCTTTGATTCTCCTGATAGATCTCAAAAGCTTAGAGCCAAAAGTGGGCTGGGGGAGAAGGGAAATGACCCTTGGTGAAAGCCCGCGTTGCATTTTTTATCGAAAAAATACATCTTTTGTCAAAAGTAAAAGTTTATCAAGATTGGTAGTGGGTCTGATTAAAATATCTTGACTATCCCTGGCCACCGGACTCGAAAAAAAAGAATTGATAAGTTTCGAATTTCAGTTAAGGGAACCTCCGGGAGAAGAGATCCAAAGGGTCCCAGATAGAACGAGGAAGATTGGGATCAGTAGGGTCATGGACACAATCCGCAAGAACAATATCTGTTTGACCCAGCAATCCAGCCAAAGGTTGGTTTCATACCCAGACATGATTAGTCATGTAAGAAAGCGCTTCATTTTGAGAAGGGCCGTTAGGTTCCCCCTCCAAGCGAAGGAGGCAAAGGAGGGGGGTTATCTAATTGAAGGATACTCTTGTATCAGAAATAAAGCGAGTTCAATTGGCGGGTTTTGTTGTCACGCCTCGATTTTTTGAAGAAAACGAAAATCCCAAAATCCACGCAGGATTATCCGTTTCCCCAAAACTCGAGACATGAATTGTCATTAACTAAAAGTAACAGTTGACATCTACAAGAAATAATCAATTGCACAATTTACCAAATTAGAGAAAAATAAAACAACTGATCTAAAAGCCCATAAAAGGAAAAAGAAAATTTTAAGCTCGTAGAGCCAACGCTAACAAGTTCAACAAATCACGAATGTATCTCTCACAGGAAATAATAAATAAATTCCAAGTTCTATTACAAAGAATTAAACTGTCACCTACAAATATAAATGACCTAATCTTTCGAACAACGCGCAACTCCCAGCAATGCTCGTCACGTACGAACGAACTGCTCTAAGCTCGCCCGAGATTACTAAATCCTGAAAATAAGCTATTCGGCTACATTCCCGAAGGAATGTACCCAAGAAGCCAAAGCCCACTTGGGTCAGCAATAAAACTGGTGTGAAATTCTTTGATCCCCAAAAAATCAATAAAAGAAATAACATGACATGACAGAACAATAAAATGCGACAATATAACCAATACAAATAGGTAATTCCTCCATGAGCCCATTATGTAAACCTAATAAGTAAAAATGCATTTACTTACACTTACACTGTAGGAGTTGACTATGGCAAGTCTGTCCTGCAGAACTATTAGTTGACTTGCCATCCTGCATGAAAATGGTTAGAAACAATATAAACCTAATTTTACTCATTTTTATTAATTTTGATTCATCTTTTAACGAATTGATCACTTAGACAATACCACATTCGCACCACCTCCGTGCCGAACATACATGCCTGTATGTCTCTCTCATATAAAGGAGGACTTCTTCGTCATCCATGCCCAAGTGGGGACACATCACATACAGGCATGCATCACCGGATACTCCTAACTATATGAGTAACAAAAAGCCACTCTTGGGCTATCAATTCGCATAAACTCACGTCACATTTTTTACGGATAAATATCAAATCCTATTTTAGGCATAAAAATTCACTTCATTTCCGCAAGACTAACCCGAAGGTTATTTTAGTTTCTCTATAAGAAATAGGCGCCCCACCTCCGCAAGACAACCCGCAGGTTATTTAGTTTCTCTATAAGAGAGGAGAAATAATAGACAAAAAGAGGTGTGGTAGTTCTAAGTGATACAATTCCAGGTGATTTAAATTTTCGGGAACCAAAGTCTATCAATATCCTTTATTGTGACATCTCACTTTTCTTACACAATGACATTTTGTCATTTATCAACCCATTCTTTCGGGGAAACATAACATATTCATAGACCATACTTTATGACAACCATGGTGATCAAACCCATAAATATTTATGGTACTATGCACATGGGAAAATCATACTTTCAATAGTAGCTCATTTTTTAGCCTAAAAAATTCATCAGGAAATATGTCTTTACTTTAAATATTGTTAACGTATAAAAGCCCACATATACTGTTACTTTTCTAGATACATCATGTGGCAACAAAGTTTCTAACAGTCTGATTCCTAGTGTATGCAAGGCATTTAACATATGCATATTAGCCATATAACAGTATCCTCAAATAATATTTCTAGTGTATTCACAAGGCATTTAACATATAACATACACATATTTAACATATAACAGTAGTATTTCTAGTCTATTCTCGAGTAATATTTCTAGACATATAACAGTATCCTCAAGTAATATCTTAATCAAGTAAATGTCATTATAGGAAGGTTAAAGTAAATGGCAAATGAATTCTGACATGTGATCATTCACAGGTGATATCATATGACAAAGTATTGGAATTCTGACACATGACAAAGGAATGTCACTATCAAGTTGAAGTCCTCAAGTGGGCGTCATTATCAAGGTGGAAACAGAGATTGAAACAATATCCTCATTGAAACAGTATTGAATGTCCTTATCAAGGTATGTCACTATCAAGGTTGAGGAATATCCTCATTGAAACAGTATTGAATGTCATTACCAAGATATGTTACTATCAAGGTTGAAATCCTCAAGTGGATGTCATTATCAAAGTTGAACACAAATGGCATGAAGCTCAAATCCGAGCTGGATTTTTCAACAAGAAAAGGGTAAAGAGATGTGATTACTGACGCAAAAGAAAATCACACTCCGACTGACATAAACAGACACAACATAGCCATTTCAACCCTTATTCCCAAAAAGCATCCAAACAAAAATAAAACAGTAAGATGAATCTAGGGAAACGAGGAAACTCACCTTTATGCTTTAATCTTCCTTTTCTTTTCTTTTGTTCTTTCTCCCTTCTTGCTCCTTCTCTTATTCTTCCTTTTTTTTTTTTTTTTTTTTGTGCGGCTGAAAAACAAAAAAGAAAAACAAACGAATTCCAATACTTTGCCATATGATATCACCTGTGAATGATCACATGTCAGAATTCATTTGCCATTTACTTTAACCTTCCTATAATGACATTCACTTGATTAAGATATTACTTGAGGATACTGTTATATGTCTAGAAATATTACTCGAGAATAGACTAGAAATACGACTGTTATATGTTAAATATGTGTATGTTATATGTTAAATGCGTATGTTAAATGCCTTGTAAATACACTAGAAATATTATTTGAGGATACTGTTATATGGCTAATATGCGTATGTTAAATGCCTTGCATACACTAGGAATCAGACTGTTAGGAACTCTGTTGCCACATGATGTATCTGGAAAAGTAACAGTATATGTGGGCTTTTATACGTTAACAATATTTAAAGTAAAAACATATTTCCTGATGGATTTTATTAGGCTAAAAAAGGAGCTACTATTGAAAGTATGATTTCCCCATGTGCATAGTACCATAAATATTTATGGGTTTGATCACCATGGTTGTCATAAAGTATGGTTTATGAATATGCTATGTTTCCCCGAAAGAATGGGTTGATAAATGACAAAATGTCATTGTGTAAGAAAAGTGAGATCTCACAATAAAGGATATTGCTAGTTACTGATGGGAGGCTTTACTACCCTCCGTTGATGTTGCGGTTATGACATGGGATGACTTTAAGGATCGGTTTGAGAATAGATTTGTGCCTAATGCAGTTAAGGCGCAATGGGCTACGGAGTTTAATATGTTGAAGCAGACTGGGAATATGAATGTGGAGCAGTATGTCACGAAGTTTAACGAGTTGTCGCGATATGCTCCGTATTTAGTGGACACACCAGAAAAGAAAAATGTCAAATTTATTGGGGGTTTGCATCACTATCTGTCGAGGGCTCTTCTCACCGCTGACAGGGAGAGTTTTGACAGAGTTTTGGATTTGGCATTGAAGTACGAGGAACAGAACAAGATGTATCATGAAGTAGGGAGAAAGGCAAGCAGAAGTTGGGCGAGGTGTCAGGAAACACTCGTCACCAGGGTGCGTCGCGTGATTATCGTAGTGACCGTAGCCGTTTCCGTCCTTATGATCAAGGGCAAAGGGGTCAATAGTTTCAGAACCAAATATCTCAAGGTGGTTACCAGAACCAACAGCAGGGAGGAAACCAGTTCCACCGCTAGGGTGGAAATCAATTCCAGAGACAGGGGTATAATCATTCCCAGAAACAGGATGGTAATCAGCGTCAAAGACAAAATGAGAACCAATTCCATCGTCAGGGTAACCAGAGACAAGGTTATCAGGGTCAGCGAAATCAGACTACCCAAGCAGCATCGGAGGGGTATGCAGTGACCTGCTACACTTGTGGGAAACCAGGTCATCTAATGCGAGATTTCCCTAATGGTAGGAACGCGCCCCAGAATAGGCAAGGTCAACCCACCCAAGGGCGTGTATTTGCCGCCCTACCAGATCGGGAAAACTTTCAAGGTACTCATGATTTTCCTATCTCTAATATGAAGGTTTTACTTGATACTGGTGCATCATACTCTTTCATATCTCGACGCTTGGTTAATCGAAAAATGTTCAAAACTTTGCCTCTTGCTATACCCTTATGTGTTACCACCCCTTTAGGAGGCTCAGCGACATTAAACGAATTATGTAAAAATTTTAAGATTTCTCTTCTCGGCAAAGTATTCCTTGTCGACTTGATTGTGCTTGACTTTGAGGGTTTTGATGTGATTTTGGGAATGGATTGGTTGTGTAAGAACCTAGTTAGGCTAGATTGTGCAAAGAAGATAGTTTACATTCATGCTCCAGGCATGCCCCCTGTTTCTCACACTTGTGGAAATTGTGAAGAGTCAGTGATGTCTAGTTTTCTGTATTCGCTGGAGACGTCAGAGAGAGAAATTCGAGATATAGAAGTGGTAAGAGATTATGAGGATGTATTTCAGGAAATTCCTGGCTTGCCACCTAGGCGAGAAGTTGAGTTCTGAATCGATTTAATACCTGGAACCGCTCCTATCTCTAAGGCGGCGTACCGGATGACACCGAAGGAGTTGAACGAGATGAAAGTCCAGTTGGACGAGATGTTGCAAAAAGGGTAATTTTTAGTGTTTTTTTTTGTTTTATTCGACTATACTTATTGACATGTTTATTCATGTTAATGTATATATGTGTAATACTTTTGAGGTGTGTATGAACCAGGTTCATACGTCCTAGTAATTCTCCGTGGGGAGCACCCGCAATCTTCGTTTCGAAGAAGGATGATACCTTGAGGATGTGTATTGACTATAGAGAGTTGAACAAAAAGACTATCAAGAACAAGTGCCCGTTGCCTCGAATTGATGATCTTCTTGATTAGTTGAGGGGAGCAGTGGTGTTTTCTCAGTTTGACTTGAGAACTGGATATCATCAGATGGGTGTAGAAGAAGATAGTATTCCTCTCACGACTTTTCGTACGAGATATGGGTTGTATGAGTTTCCAGTCATGCCTTTTGGTTTGACAAATGCCCCGGCCTTTTTCATGGACCTGATGAACATGATCTTTCGACCATACTTGGACAAATTCGTCATTATTTTTATCGATGACATTTTGGTTTACTCCTGTAGTGAAGCAGAACACAAAGAACATCTCAAAATAGTGTTGCAGACATTGAGAGATCAAAAATTGTATGCGAAATTTAGCAAGTGGCATTTTTGGGAGAAAGAAGTAAAATTCTTAAGGCATGTTGTTTCTAATCAGGGTATAGCAGTTGATCCTGATAAGGTGAAAGCAGTGAAAGATTGGAAACAACCTACTAATGCAACGGATGTGAGAAGCTTTTTAGGGTTAGCTGGTTACTATAGACGATTTATCGAGAAGTTTTCTCTTATTGCTGCCCCTTTGACTAAGTTGACCTGCAAGAATGTTCAGTTTATTTGGACCAATGAGTGCGAAAAGGCTTTTCAAGAGTTGAAGCACCGATTAACCACTGCGCCCATCCTGACTATTCCAATGCAAGGTGGGAAGTTGGTGGTCTTCACTGATGCTAGTGGCACAGGTCTGGGGTGTGCACTGATGCAGAATCAGAAGGTTGTGTCGTACGCCTCATGACAATTGAAGCCTCATGAGAGACGATATCCTACCCATGACTTGGAATTAGCGGCAGTTGTGTTTGCTTTGAAGTTGTGGCGACACTACCTTTATGGGGAGCATTTTGAGTTGTTCACGGATCACAAAAGTCTCAAGTATTTGTTTTTGCAGAAGGAGCTGAATATGAGACAACAAAGGTGGGTGGAGTTCATTAGTAGTTATTATTTTGAGATCCTTTACCACCCAGGTAAGGGAAATGTAGTAGCCGATGCTCTTAGTCGGCAACACACTATTATGACTTCACTCATGATAGAGGAATGAAAGTCTCTTGAGGCTATTTCTTCTTGTGATGTTCAATTTGTCCAGTGAGCAAACATGGCTTATGTTGGTAGTTTATCTGTTCGACCTTCTTTGATCAGCAGGGTTTTAGAGGAGCAACATAAGGATTCTCGTTTGCTAAGAAAATTGGAAGACTTAGTGCTTGATAATCTAGATGATTGTCCCTCAGAGTTGTCAGTTGAGTCCGATGGTGGTTTGAGATTCCATGGGAGACTTTGTGTGCCTGAGATTGAGGGATTGAAGAAAGAAATTATGGATGAGGCTCATAAGTCACGTTTTACCATTCACCCGGGAGGCACAAAAATGTATCATGACCTGAAGCGAACTTTCTGGTGGGACGACATGAAGAATGATGTGGGAGATTATGTATCACGGTGTTTCACTTGTCAACAAGTGAAAACCGAGCATCAACGGCCCTCAAGTTTAATGCAACCATTAGAGATTCCTATCTGGAAATGGGAAAATATTTCTATGGACTCTATAGATGGTTTATCGAAGACCCGACGGGGTAACGAGTCAATTTGGGTTATAGTTGACCGTTTGACTAAGTTCGCGCATTTTGTTCCAGTTGGTGTGCACCGTACTACCGAACAACAAGCCAGACGATACATCCGTGAGGTAGTTAGGCTTCACGGAGTACCAATATCCATTGTGTCTGACAGTGATCCCTTGTTTGCAGTTGAGTTTTGGGAGAGCTTTCAGCGATCCATGGAGACGAGACTAGATTTGAGTACGGATTATCATCCTCAGATTGATGGTCAGACGGAGCGGGTAAATCAGGTTCTAGAGGATATGCTTCGGGCATGTGTGCTCGATTTTGGTGGTAGTTGGGAGGATTACTTACCTCTCATAGAGTTTGCTTATAACAACAGTTACCATTCTAGTATTGGCATGGCCCCGTTTGAGGCTTTATATGGGAGACCTTGTCGATCACCATCCTGTTGGGCGGAGGTTGACGACTGATATTCACATAATTATTACATAATATATCCCTCAATTTATATATGTTAGTGTTTCGATTATTATATTTTATAGTAATTATTTCGTTTTCATGTCTTTGTAGGAATTTGAGCGTAAACAATGAAATCATATTAAGGCGACAAGTTAAAGAACGACAATTGGTCGATTCTAGCGGTGGTACAAAGTAGAGGGTCACACATCTAAACCCAAAACCTAACCCATAAACCCAAAACCAAGCCCATAACTTAAATCCAAATCCAATGCTAAGCCCAATCAAACCCTAGACACATTCCCTCAATTATTCAAGATTCTGATTTATTTTTGCCTTAAATCACTCATTGAACCCTCCCCTGAACTTGTCCATATTCATTTTCTCCTAATTCTCTATAAATACAAAAATTAAATGGATGAGAAAGGGGAGGAAGAGAAGGGAAAAGAAAAATTACAGAAAATTAAACCCTTTTTCACAAAGTGATTTTCATCACACCAGAGCCACCACCTCACCCCGCCACCACCGTGCGAGCACCGTCACCACCACGAAACAGGGGAGTGACAACCCTGTTTCGCATCAGACATCTCCCTGTCCCTGCTCCTCTCCCCTGTCCACACAGCCACCACTACCATCTCGTTCTCCCACCATCAGCCACCCCGCACACCACGAAACAGACCACCACCGCCACTAATCACCGTGAAACAGGGGCGTGACAACCCTGTTTCACGTTAAAAACATCACCTCGCCACTGAGCCTTGCCATCACCACCATTACCCTTCATCTCGTCGTCTCTCTCTCTCTCAACCACCATCACCCGAGCACCACCACCACCACGAAACAGGGGAGTGACAACCCTGTTTCGCGTCAGATCTCCGCCTCGCCACAAACCCTGCTCCCTTTTTTCCTCTCTTCTCCACGATCTCTCCCATCTCCACCTCGCCCTCTCTGTTTCTGCATCAAAACAGACCGAGAACCACCACCACGCTGCGAAACAGAGCCTCACCGCGGCTCTGTTCCGCCTTGCCGCCGCCACTGTTCCTCCTCTTCTCTCGGCCTCTCTTCGTCTCGAGCTATTTTCTGCCTCCCTCTCTCACGACCACCATCGCAAGCGGCGTTTCAGCAGGCGGCACAAATCACCGTGACAGGAGAAACAGGGCTCCGCAAGCTCTCTGTTATTGTTTTTTTTCTGTCTGTTTCCTTTCCTTATTTCACTGTTTCCTCACCCTCAGTCTTCCTGCAGGTACCGGAGCCAGGTTGGAGCAGGAGGACGCTCGCGAGGAGCGAAGGAGACGAAAGGCACTGTAGCTGAGGCGCGGGAACGATTTAAACTCTAATTTTTGTTATTTGCACCCCCGGTTCCCGCTCTGTACCACCACAGAGCTTTTGTACTTCATTTTCTCGGGATTCATGTTCGGACCAACTGCTGAGTACCACCACATCTAGTTTGCGACAAACTAAATGGGTTGTATAAGTTATTTTGATTGATTTTACTGAATTGTTTGCTTAATTGTTAATTACAATTTATTTCTAAAAGTTTTTGATAAATTGCTTTTGCTTGAAATAATTTGTTAATGTTTGATAGAAACATGATATAATTTAATTTGATTTTAACGATCATATATTCGGTGTAAGCAAGGGATTCTCATCCCTAAAGCTTCTCGTTTTTAAATTCAGTAATTTAGATTTAAATAATTTTTGCTAACTCATTGGTGAATCCAAGTCCACAAAATCCACATTTTTCTTTTATTTTACTTTTCTTATTTTTAAATTTATTTGTAGTTTAGTTTTAAAATGCTGTAACCCCATTTTCCATTTAAATTAGTTTAAATTAAATTATAAATTTCAATTGCATCCACCTTCCTCGTGGGATCGACCTGTACTTGCCGTTGTCTACCAGTTAGGCACCGTGCACTTGCGGTTATTACAAGTGGGTTAAATTAACCTATTTATTTAGGTTAGTTAAATCCGCATCAAAGTTTGCTTATAACAACAGTTACCATTCTAGTATTGGCATGGCCCCGTTTGAGGCTTTATATGGGAGACCTTGTCGATCACCATCCTGTTGGGCGGAGGTTGACGACATAGTCTTGTTAGGGCCAGAGATGGTTCGGGAGACATCGGAGAAGGTGCAGATTATTATAGAACGGATCAAAACTGCCCAAAGCCGACAAAAGAGTTATGCTAATCGGAAGCGTAAGGCGATAGAATTTCAGGTTGGGGACCTTGTTTTTCTCATGGTTTCACCTATGCGCGGTGTATTGAGGTTCGGTAAGAAAGGGAAGCTAAGTCCTAGATTTGTGGGACCATTTGAGATCATCGCTCGGGTAGGGAGTTTAGCCTATAGACTCACCCTGCCACCGAGCTTATCAACTGTTCATGAGGTATTTCACATTTCCATGCTGAGGAAGTGTGTGAAGGATCCTGCTCACATCGTCCAACCCACAGAAATTGAGATTTATGACGACTTCACCCAAATAGTACGACCGATCAAGATTGTGGATCGTGATGTAAAACAACTCCGTAGAAGGATGGTGAATTTGGTGAAAGTCCAGTGGAGTGAAAAGGAGAATGATGTAACTTGGGAGCTAGAGGACAAAGTGAGACAGTTGCACCCGGAGCTATTCATCCAGTGAATCTCGGTACGAGATTCCTTTTGAGGCGTGTATAATGTAACGACCCTAATTTAACACATTATAATTTTTATTTATTTTTTTATGCTTTATTAAACTTTGAGGTTAAGTCAAGTTATAACTAAAAAAAAAAAAGGGTGTCATTAACCTTGAGCAAAACCCTAACCTTGTAGAGTTTGTTTCTAGTTGGATTAAATAGAGATTTGGGTTTTTTTTTATAACTTGACTTAACCTCAAATTTTAATAAAGCCTAAAAAAATAAATAAAAATTATAATGTGTTAAATAAGGGTCGTTACATTTGTGGTGTTGAGGAAAGGACATTCCAGATGTTTTTGGCCAATAAGTAAAGATTTTTGTTCCTACAAGAAAAAATATTGAAACCCCCGAGAATTCGAGGCAAACAAATCTGCTCCAAAGTATAAAGATGTTTCTCCTTACTGTCTGTCGCCCCACTCCACCAGAAATCCTAGTCAGGTGGTCCAATTTTGTTGAGACGGCACAAGGCAACAAAAAAGTTTTCATAATGTAAATGGGGACCGAGTTAAGAACCGATTTGATCATCACAGTGCGACCCACTTGAAGGAGGATTTTGGCTTTCCAAAAAGAAGGTGTAACATTAACTTTGTCAATAAGGAATTAGAAGTCCTTAGCTTTCTTCTTGGAAAACAGAAAGGGGGAGCCAAAATATTTATCTTTAGGATTATAACTTCTAGTACCCAAGATCCTATTAATCATTTTAGCATGTCTAGGATGCACATTGGAACTGTAATAGATAGAAGATTTGTCATAATTGACACTTTGACCCGAATCCAGACAATATTGCTGTAGAATATCTTTAACTAAATGGGTTTCAGCCAAAGAGGCTCTGCAGAAAAACATCAGATCGTCTGCGTAGAGTAGATGGTTGATCGAAAGGGAATGTCTGCGGAGTTTGATACCTTGAATTTTGCCTTCTGTTTCAGCCTTATGGAGAAGGTGTGAGAGCGTTTCTACTACCAACAAGAAAAGGTAAGGAGATAGGGAATCGCCTTGGCGGATGCCTCTAAATGGATTAATGGGATGAAGGGGGAACCATTTAGGACTTGGAAAGAGGTCACATAAACACCTTGATTGATCATATCAATCCATCCTTCTGTAAAACCTAGTTGTTTAAACACTTGAGCCAGAAAAGACCATTCGACCCAATCATAGGCTTTGGCCATATCAATTTTGATTGTTATCCAACCTTGCTTTTTCTTTCGAAAATACTTCATCTGATTAAAAGTTTCATGCATAAGGCTAACATTATCCGCTATCGAGCGACCTTGGAGAAAGACCCACTGGTTATGAGAAATAATGTTATCAAGTAAAGGTTTGAGACGGTTGACAAGAATTTTGGATATGATTTTATAAATAACATTGCATAGGCCTATAGGGCAAAATTTATCCGTTTTCATAATATCCCAGTAATATTGAAAGAAGAAAGCATAAAAACCATCAGGCCCAAAAGCTTTGTGGCTGCCCATATCGAACACAACCTTCTGGACATTTGCAGCAGAGCTGCATTATCTGCCTCCGAAATGATCGGACTAAATAAGGCGTGAATCCCCGGATCAGAAGTAGTATTGGAGGATTGGAAAATATTAGAGAATTAGTCATTAATAGTTGCTCCAACAGTTTTTTTTTGTGGAATGCCACACATTATTGGCATCTTTAAGGCGAATGATCATGGTTCAATTCCTCCGAAGCAAAGAAGTAAGGTGAAAAAATTTGGTGTTCTTGTCACCGTCCCTGAGTTAGAAAGAACCAGACTTGTTACGCCAAAACATCTCATCTCGAAGCTGAAGTTCAGATAGACGTTCTTCCAGCAAGGAGATGGTCGTGGCATTATCCTTCGAGGGAGAATCATTTTGGAGTTTATCCAAGGCAAAGAGAGTGTCAGAGATGCATAGTTGAATATTCTTAAAGTCTCTCTTATTCCATCTAGTAATACTGTAATTAAGCTTCTTGGTTTTGAGATGGATATTGTGGGTCAGAGAAGGGTGTTGTCTAGGGGCCCAATTAGCTTGAATCACCCGTCAGCAAGAAGGATCTCTAGTCCACTACACATGGAAGAATTTAAAAAGTTTTGAATTTGGATTGAAGTTAGAGACTAACTGAATGGAAATAGCCTATGGTTCGAAGATGAGGTGTGAATTGTACGAGCAGATGTAGACGAGAACATGTACAACCACTCAGTCGGGACAATGATATGGTCTAGTTTAGCTTTAACCCCATTTTTGTCTTTTCTTCTTTTATTCCAAGAGAATTGAGAACTGTTAAGGCGGAAATCCAACATTTGATGACTGTAAAAAAAAAATTCCTAAGGTGAATGAGACTAGAACCTATGCAGTTAAAACAGATAACGAACCCATAACGGTCCAAGAGCGTTACAAGTTATAACGGGATATATAGGGATATAACGATATATAATGAAATATTTTTTAAATATATTTTTAATACCCCCACAAAGTAGTAATGTATTATAGAGTCAAAAAAGTAAATCATGTTCATAACATTAAATTAATAATAATAATAATAATAATAATAAACATCTTCCCTTAGTATGAGTGAGATCGCAACAGAGAGTGCGACCGACTATTTGTCATTTTCCCTTCTTCTTATCTCGTTCTCTGTCAAACAATGAGGTATGGTTCTTTGTCGATTGGTGACGGCGAGCTCTGGTTCTTATTTCCTATGAATCTAGGGTTCTAGTTCGATCGAGAATGAAATGAATTTTTTTTTATATATTAGAACAAAATGTTAAAACGGCGTTATGGAAAAAATGTTATCTCAATAATGCCGTTATATCAGAGCTGTGATACCATTACGTGATAATGTCATAACGTAATGGCTCACCCTCGTTAAGCGTTATATCTGCGTTATAACTGCACAGACTAGAACAAGATGGTCGGTTATCACCTATTTTTTCCCAGGTTGACTAATAGCATTCAAATCTCCAATAATAACCCTTGGTAAAGGTTGTATAGAGTACATGTTGGACATGGAATGCCAAAAATGTTCCTGAGTAGTGGGATTCAGTTCACCATAAAAGGTAACAGACCATGCAAAGGAAGTAAATAGTCATCGAGAATACAATTAAAGTAATTTTTACATGATGAAATAATGGTAAGGTTAATACCTGTTTTCCAAAAAAGTGCAAGTCCTCCAGCTAGTCTTTGTGTTGGTATTGATTCTCCATGTGTGAAGCCCGATTTTCGGCATAAGCGGTCCATCCTGGAAGAGCTAGATTTGATTTCTGACAAAAAAAATTATATCAACATTGGACTTTTGGGAGAGGGCCTTCAGGTTTTGGAACGCTTTGGCAGACCCCATGCCTCGAACGTTCCATGAAAACATCATGGACGAGGAGGCGACCCTTTAACGGCGGTCGCCACAACCTCGTAATACTGGAGAACAATAGAGCGGGAAAGGCTGCTGGGGATAAGCGTAGCCAGCGCGCGTGTAAGCAGAGTGGCAAATAGAATGTTGGGCTTGGTGGCTGTTGAAACTGCTATTTGAAAAGAGTGAAAGGTGTGGGTGCTAACAATCCAAGAAGGGAACCAATTGTAGCCGTCAAAGGATATTGTAGATTAACTGCCCTTAGAATTGATCGAGAATTTAACAGAATAAACTTGGACGAATTGAATGCAACTGGTTCTATAACGGCCATCCACACTTCCTTCATAACGGTTGTCCACACTTCATTCATAACGCCCCAATTCTTAATGGCCTGGGTTTTGCTGCCCGGTTGACTGCCTAGGGGGGCGAAAATACACTTTTGCCCCCCCCTTTTTAAACACCTTGGGGGGCAAAAGTGTATTTTCGCCCCCTCAGGCAGTCAACCAGGCTGGGAGACCCAGGCCAGTAAGAATTACTCTTCATAACGGCCTTCCCAACTGATTTCATAACGGCCGTTAACACTACCTTCATAACGACCGTTAACACTACCTTCTTAACGGGCGTTAAATCCACTGTCAAACAGTTTATTTGCAGTTGAAATCATAACCGTTAATTTAATTGATTTAATAGGTTGCATAACAGTCGTTACCATGGTCGTTGAATCTGCCTTAAATGCTCGCTCACCAGTCCCAACAACCACCAGAGAGAGGTCGGACGGTGATGATTTTGGCAGTGGTGAGTCTCTGAAGATTCGGTCAGAGATCTCCACTGATCCAGGTACCGAGTTAGTTAGATCTCCGAGAAGAGCTGAGTTACTAAGTTTACTTTGCTTATGCTGTTGTAGACCATGTCTAGTTAGGAGGAGAGGAGTGTTAATAGCACCGTTACCGGTACCTTTGTTGCCGACATAGTTGATATGTGGGAACAACCAAGACATCTGACTGAGATCGTTAACAACTATCTCCTCCGACCAGGTAGTGGACTGCTTGAATCTCAAAGGGGAAGCAGAACCAGCCAGAAGAGCAGAACCTGCGTCGATGACGAACAAATCCGATGTCCAGCCACCAAAAAAAGTGAGAGGCTCTATGTGATGATCAATTGTTGGGCATTGCTGCAGCCGATACTTATGAACGGAATATTTGTTTTTTCCCCAAGAGATCTTCTTTTGGTTGAGGCTTGTGATATAACAGTAAAGGGGCGTTTCAATCAATTTGATTTTTCATGAGATGGTGGTGATCCAGAATGAAAGAGTAAAGGAATCAGTGCTGAAGAGTTTCCTGAAACATCCATGAGGATTGTGTGGAAGCAGAAGTGAGTTTGGATGTGAGAGACATATGGGGGTGATGGTGAAGAATTTAGGTGAAGTTGATATTTGATTGGAGATATTGATGGATTAGAAGGATTTTGCATAATAAGTTCTAGTGTACTGGATGTATTATTTGTAGGTGAATAAAGGAACTGGGGGTTTTATGGTTGTAAGTAGGTATGGTTTGATGTGATGAATCGAGAAGATGGATACTGCATCATGCCCAAGACCTGCAACACAAACACATAGAAAACAAAAAATTAGTTACAAGAAACAAGGCAGGAGAATCATAAAGGAAAGAGGAAGAGCAGGGCAAAATTGATGAAGAGAAATGGTTGGATAGATAGATAAATGAAGAGTGTGATGAACCGATTGCAAAAGGATTGAAAGCTGATAAAGAGAAAGAAAGATAGAGTTCGGTTTGAAATTGAAATTCAGACAACTGAAAAACTCTTAACTTCTAGATGAGAAAATGGGGTTGATTAACTTCGCTTCTATTACTATGTGCATATTTATACATATATTCCATTCCATTCCATTCCATTTGTGAGATCAGATATATACTTGCATATCCAAAGAAAATTGGATCAGATAATGAAGTATATTAATGAATTTCTTGGTCCGGACTACACGTCTTTACATATTTATGTGCCTTGGTTGACTTCATTTAATTGTGGAGCCTTCTAGGGAGCAAGGGTATGGGCCTATGGGGCGAGCCCATCCCCCTCAAGATAAGTGATGCTGCACATCTCGAGGCGATCTTGCTTATCTCGAGGGGTCCCTCGCTCCCTAGAATTTCTGTTAATTGTGTCTCCCAATCAAATCTATCTTAATCCCTCTGAAATCTAAAGAGCCCTTATAGGGAGCGAGGGATGGGTGTAACCACCCATTTCCCTCGAGATAAGCCATGTTTCGGCCGAGTGATTAATATAGTTTGGGTTCATATTGGTTTAGTATGTATTTGTATTTTTGGGTTTTAAGTGATTGAGAAATTAATTTTGCTAGCTTAATGTCAGCCACATCATTCATTGGGATCACGCCGATCTCTTTTGAGGATTTTTTAAAAAAAATATGATGATGTAACTGGAAAAATATTTGAAAGATGTAACTGATCTCAGCTATTTATGAAAAGAGTTGTAGGGTCGCGTCCATCATTTAAAGAAGAAAAAGAAGATTAATTTTGAATTTGCAATTAAATTCATTTTATGATGCTTATAATGGAGCTCATGATTTATACAATGAGAAATTGTTTTTTTCTTTAAGCATATAGCATATATTACTAATAAGAATTACAGTACTATTGGTCTACTACAACAACAAGGTTATGAGCTTCATATTGAAGTCTCTACAAATAAAATTACAAAACCAAAGGTTGTGAATAGAAAACAACATCTTTATACTGCTAATGAATGGTCGCCACGCCCAGTCAATGGCTGCTCTATGCTGCCTCTGATCATCTTGCAAAATAGAGTGTAGCGTCTCTGAGTCTCCCAACAAAAAAATGTTCGCCACTGCTTAGCTTGGATAAGAAGAAGAACCGCCTCAGCTGCATGGCACTCCGCCATGGTACTATCCATCACCTTCCCTGTGATTGGATAAGCAACCCGTGTGAGCACCTCTCCGTGCATATTGACAATAAAAACTCCGATCACTCCCTATTTAGATGGGGCAAAAAAACTAACATCATATGTGACCACTATCATGTCCGGATCCAGTGAAAGTGGAATGAGATTGAACTGTAAGGATCTAAGGTTTTGTCTGTGACATCTTGCTGAATGAATTTGGACATGTATTATTGTTATCCAGGTAGTGGTTATCTCAGGTAGTGGATATGAATAATGACCAGATCGTCAGCGTCTACAGTAGTAAGTGTACCTCAATGACTCGTGGGTTCGAAAATTGTAGTAAACTAGTGGTGTTTCCAAGCAGACTAGGTACTATGAAAACATAACCGAAACTTTTGGGCGTTGAATTTGGTTTTATGGAAAATACAGTTATTACATGTCTATCATATGGTCTAAATGAAAGCTGCAAACTGAGAGAGCAATTCCTCATTTATCTCTGAGCGGGTGTTCGCAGTGTTCCACGTGAACTTTAGGATGAGTAGCGTCTTCTGTGTGGTTATGACAAAAAAATACAACAATCCTCTAAAAGTGTGTGGAGTCGAGAGAGATTGGTCATGGTGGGGAAGATATTGACTGAGCTTCCAGAGTAGAAAAAAAAAAAAAAACAGGAGGTACCTTGATTCTCCACAAATCTCTTAACATCAATGATGAGAGTGGGAGGGCTTGAGGTGGAGAATTCAGATTGCTCTAAAGTGAACACCTTGGTAGCGTTCTTGACAGTGAAACAACATTTTTTATCCGAGAGCCAGATCAGTATGTCAGGACAATTTGAGCGCATGGTCAGTATATCTTGAATGTCACTAACCACAGAGGCAGGGAAGAGGGAACTGATTAAGCTATCATTCCATTGGGGTTGTTGACCAGCAAGAATGGTCCACAATTTCGAGATTCTGTTGGGCAAATTTGGGGCCTGGGGATTGAGAATACACTCGATCAGAAGCAATCTTGGCTTAATTCAACAATCCTTCCAAATGTCGATATTGTCTCCCAATAACACTTGTCATTTGATATAGCGCTTCATTCTGGCCAACGTAGTAACATTTTCTCTCCAAGCAAATGAGGCCAAGGACGAAGATTTGAAATAGGCCTTTTAGTGTGAAAATAAAACGCTTTAAGTTGGATAACCCGAGTGCTGTGAGGGGGAAAAATGACTTGCCATATGCCTTTTGGCATTAATGCAAGGTTTTTATTCTTCATTGAGGGGATATTAAGGCTGCCCAGGTGGTGAGGTTGAGTGATGTGATCCTAGGTACACATGTACTTAGCTTTGCTATCTAAAATCCCCTTCCGCCAGAAATTGTGGGCGAAAACATCAATTTCGATAGTGATTGAGGGGGGAAGGAGGAAAGTTTGCATGTTGTAAACCGAAATCGAGTTAAGGAAAACTTTGATCATAACAGTTATGCTCGCTTGAGAAAGCACTTTGGATTTCCAACTTGAGAGTTTGACATTGATTTTATCAATAATGAACTGGAAATCATTGGCATTTTTGTTTGACATGATCAATAGCTCGCCAATATATTTGTTCTTAAGGTTGTAGAACTTTGATCCCAGGATTCTATTAATAATTTTTTCATGCTTCAGGTGAACATTAAAGCTGTAGTACTCTGAGGATTTGTCAATGTTAACCCCTTGACCCGAAGCTAGAAAATATTGTTGAAGAATATCTTTAACCGAGTGGGCTTCAACAAGGGATGCTCGACAAAAAAACATGAGATCTTCTGCATAAAGTAGGTGACTAAGAGAAGGGGAATGGCGTTTTATCTTGATGCCTTTGATGAGCCCTATAGCTTCAGGTCGGGCTAGAAGACGGGATAAAGCTTCAGCAACTAGAATGAAAAGATATAGAGACAGGGGATCCCCTTCCTGAATGCCCTTATAGTGCTTGATGGAAGAAAGGGGAACCGTTGAGAATGACTCGAAGGGAAGTGGTGAAGAAGCATTGCTCTATAAGTTGAATTTGTTATTTAGCTGTCTAAGAATTTGAGTCAAGAATGACCATTCCATTCTATCATAGGCCTTGGCCATATCAATCTTGATGGTCATCCAATATTTTATTTCCTATGGAAGTGCTTCATTTGAAAGGAAGTCTCATGAGCGAGTTTGACATTATCCGCAATAGACCGCCCTGGAAGAAATGCTTATTGGTTTGGGGAGATGATGTTATCTAATAGGGGTTTCATGCGATTTGCCATTATTTTGGTTTCACCTTATAGATAACATTACAAAGGCCAATAGGGCGGAATTTGTCCGCAATAACTTGGTTTCCAACCTTTGGGATAAGAACGATGAATGTTTTATTGAGCTTGGGATCCATCTGTCGAGTAGTAAAAAGTGCTTAACTACCTCGCAAACATCCAACTTCACAATATCCCAATAATATTGAAAAAAATAGGAATGAAAATCATAAGGACTTGACGCTAAATGACTGCCCATATAAAAAACGTTTTGAATCTCAGAGCCAGTGGGAACGAAGAGAAGTGCCTCATTGTCAGCCCTAGAGGTGACCGTGGAGAACAAATAGAAAATTTCGGGATTGGGAGATGGACCCGAGGATTGAAAAATGTTTTCGAAGTAGTTGTTAAGAAATTGACCAACATTATCATGGTTTGATTTCAAGACATTGGATTCATCTTTCAGGCGAAGAATGAGGATGCTTTTTCGACGTAGCAACGTAGAGAGATGAAAGTACTTAGTATTCTTATCTCCCTCCCTGAGCTAGGAACGACCAGACTTGTTTTTCCAAAAAAGTTTCACTATAATCAGGAGTTTCGAAAGCCGATCCTCTAGAGAGATGATAGCCAAGGCATTTTGTGTGGAGGAATGTTCATTCTGTACAACATCGATGGCCTTTTATGTGTCTCTTGAATGCACAGTTGAATATTTTTGAACTCATTGTGGTTCCATCGAGACAGACAATATCTCAGTTTTTTGGTTTTGATATAGAAGTTTTGATCAGGTTGGGGGTGGCGCCCTGGAGCCCAAAACGAATCGACTAGTTTCCGATACTAGGGGTCTCTAGTCCAGATTTGAAAAAATTTGAAAGGTTTTGGACCATTAGACATATTGAAAACGAGTTGCAAAGAAAGAGCTTGATGATCGAGGTGGAGGTATGTATAGTACGGGTCGTGGCTAAAGGAAGCAAATTCATCCAGTCAGTAGTCACCAAGATGCGATCTAGCTTAGCCTTAATCTCATTTATGTCTTTTCGTTTATTATTCCAAGTGAATTGTGAGCCAATGAGAGGAAAATCAAGAAGATTGTGTCTATGAAAGAGCGAAGGTGGCTAAGGGAAGAAATAGTACGTCGATTACCCTCCATTTTCAATCCGGATTTAGAATGACATTAAGGTCCCCAATAATGATATTAGGAAGGTTTTGGAAATTGTAAAGTGTAGACATATTATCCTAAAAAGGAACCCTAAGAGATGGATTAGGTTCACGTAACTATTTATTATCATAAAACACAATATAACCTGTCAAATGGATCCCAAAAACTAGAACGAAAACTTTTACTATGTCTAGATCGAAACTGGCAACCAAAACCAAATTAGCACCACCAGATTTGGCCACATACGACTCCTCACTCAAATAAAAATTGGATTACTATCCGGGTTCAATGACTAACTGGATCGATCGAACGCCATAATAATCTGCATGTACAACACGCATGCAAGTCCAAGTTACTACACAGCCCAGGTGTCCTTCATAACTTGTATAATTTCCTTCCACCAAATGACTTGAACACTAAACAAATATCTGATTCAATCACCCAATATTCTTTTTCAATGGTTGTTGATGCAGTCATTTTTCGCTCCTTGCTTTGACCTGGTTCCTGCTGACCTGCAAAAGTATAGCACGCTAGCCACGGACCACCATTGTGGTGGTCGATGGCACTCCGATGCTAAAGTTAGACAGGGATCTGAGGAAGGTGTAATGTTGTAACAAGGAATTTGTAGTGTACCTTAGCTTACCAACCTCATGTCTTATTTATATTGCAAGGAGTCCTGGTTCTAGGCGTAGTTTAGGAAGGAGATATTCGTGGAGATCCTTCTATAATTAGGAGTTATGTTGTAGGAGGGAAGTTCCATGTTAGCTTTGTGCTCCTAGATACGCGGGAGATAGTTCCCAATGCGAAAACAATCTGTATAAGGAAGATTCCATGTGTGGAATGTACTCTGGCATTTGCTTCCTAATTGGAAGCAGATAGCAGCTGTAGTTGCCAGTCCGAAGCTGATCCTCGAGATACTTGCCTTATTAGGACTTATGGGTATCGATAATAGCTGTGAGACGTGTGGGCCTAGCAGGCTGTGAGAGTTCGGGTCTGTCTGATGGACTGAAGTGGCAAGCTTAGAATCGCTTGGGCCGGATCAGTGTTGGGCTGACGTTGGGGCCTGTAATTCCTCGAGATCATCATGAGACGTGTATGGCTTAGAGGGGTGACCGTTTTTATGTATCATCATCTACTCCCCCCGAGTTAGTGAGCCGTCACATCGGTTCGCTAAGTCATCTCTTGAAGGGATGCGCCTCTCATGATGATTGAGCTTGAATCGTTGCTTGAGCCGCACGCCGCATTAGTGGAACGTGCGTTGGTTCTGCGAAAAAAAAAGCGGAGACCCAACCTCTATTTAGGTCATCCGTAGTGTAGAGTCTGACTCTTCTACTCTCTTTGCTTTCGAAGATATCACTCTGATTATAAAAAGGTTTTCCAGCTTCTTCATGGCCCAACAAAACCTTCTTGGCGACGCAATCTTGGCCAAGGGCCTGGAGTTTTTCAAAGACAGGTTGTTGTCCGAGCTTGGCCTTTCTGAAATTCGTATGAAGTTTGGAGTTTTTGAGGACCTGCCGTTATACATCCTGATGGGTGATCAAACGCCAATGTCTCCTCCGACTGGTTTCATCTGCTTGCATCGTGGGACGCTTCAGACCGGAGTATGCTTTCCAGTTCTGGACCTGATTTAGGAGTTCCTGGATCTTTTAGAGATTCCTTCGGTCCAGTTGGGGACTAATGGAAATAGGATCATCCTCATGATTCTGATCAGTGCCAAGGAGGCCGGTGTCGACGTGACTCCATGGGTAATTCAGTTGCTGACTTCTCATCGGTTGAAGAGTAGTGTTGTCTGCAAGATGATGTCACCGACTTACTTTGTTAATCTGCCTGATGACTTCAAGTTCTAGCAGAAGTACTATTTCTTGCTTCCTGCAGTTTCAAAGTATTTTCGATGCAAGGTTTGTCCGCTCAATCGACAGTTCAGGCCGCTTCGTAAGTTCAACCCTTTTCTTGTGACTTTGATATACTCGAAAGCGGGCTTACTGATTATTGCTCGTGTTTCTTTGCAGGAAGGTTTCCTACTACTCTTCTTACCTTAGCAGAGCAGAACATCATGGAGACGTTTCGCGTCTTGCCGAAAAGGAATGCAATCGATGTAATAAGAGTTTCCAACTTCATCCGTAGTAGGTTGTGGGACAATTGGCGCATTGCCCTCACTCTGTACCTAACATCGCAAATTAAGGTGGAAAATGGGGCTCCTTCGAGGAAAAGGAAGGCTGCTGGGGCCCAAAATCTCGTTCTATTTGACGTGAAGGAGCCGTTTGAAACGCTTGCCTCCTTCATGAGAAAAAAGGTCTCGTGTTAGAACTAGGTCGTCTTCGGCACGACACGTTCTAGTAATAGAAGGGCGCGAGTCTGCTAGGCCTATTGGGGCGGAGACCGACGTTTCTGGCTTGGAGAAAGATTACTTGAGGTTTGTAGGAGTTGTAGACAGGTCAAACCTTAGTGACGCTCAGGTCGAAGCTCTTAATGACCGTCTAGTGAGGGTTGCAATGGTTGCTTCGGCTGGTGCTGATTCGCATGGGATCATTCCTGTAGAAGGCTCCCGTGAAGATTGCCTAAGGTTGTAGAGTCTGATCACCCCATTGTTGTTTTGTCTGAGAGTGGTCGCGACACTGGCCATGTCTCATGTAGTCCGAATTGCTCACTGTCTCACTCTAGGCCATATCTATAAGTGTTGGAGGGTCCTTTGGATAATTCGCTTCATCCTCTCCCTCCGTATCCCATTAAGTCGTCTCGTACAAAAGGGTCAGCTGTTAGTGACAAGGGGAAAGCCATGGAGGAGAGCTTGAGAACGGTGGAAATCGTGAAGGGTGGTGCTGGCGTAATCCCTTATCCGGAAAGCTTCATCCGGGTGCACAGATAAGCCGATTTCCACCGGAATTGATGAAGATGAGTTCACAGGTCTGGCACCAAGAGGTGGTCGTAGAGTATGATTCGAGGAAGCATATAAGCAGGCATCACAGCTGGCTGATGAATCACGATTCGAAACCCGAGGAGGATACATTGGAAGGATGTATGGATAAGGGCTTGAAGTACCTTATGCTGAGTATGTCTCATTTGAGCCACGTCGTCGTTGTTGGAACGGAAGTCGTGGCGGCTCTCGAGAGGGTATACACCTTGGAGCGTGTCTTCTCGCACATGCAAGCGCTATATTCTAACGTGCTCTAAGAAATTGAGCAGTTGAAGAAGCAGGCCGATGAGAATAGGCTGGATCAGTCAATCGTGGCCGATGAGACTCAGAGGGCTTGTTTGGAGGACCTTGAGCGTAATCTGTCAGAGGTGGCATCCGAGAGGGACGAACTTAAGCAAGAGTTGAACCGGATTTACCGAGAAGTCGACGTTGCGTGGGAATCTGCGGCTAAGGCGTGTTCTGAATTGCGGTCTTTTGTTGAAGAGAGTGTTTCGAAGGAATCCGACTGGGCTGCTGAGAAGCAACAGTTGGAATCCGATGTGGAGTTCTATGCTCGAGAGGCGAGAAAGGCTGAAGACTAGCTCGAATTGGAGTGGCATAAACTTAGTGATGTGAAGAGCAGTCTGGCCACAGAGCTACTGGAGCGTGAACTTGTTGACGTGACGGTGCAAGAGGAAGAGCTTCTTCCAGAGCAAGGCAAGTGTGAGTTCCGATGGGTTGTACATGGCTGGCTGGAGCTGCTGGCGCTAATGAAGGAGAAACATCCGGAGTAGGATCTCGGCCGCTATAAGAAAATCTCATATGTAGACTTGTTTGTTACTTCTGCGTCATCGGGCGAGGAAAACAGTTTGGGCCATGATGTCTAGATCGTGGTGCATGTGGACGCTACTCCTACTCCATCTTCGGCTAGGCTTAGCTCTTCTGTTTCTGTACCTTCTCCTGATAAGGAGTAAACTTGGTGTGATTGTACCCCTTTTTGTTTTGACCATTAATGAAAATAGTTTTATTCGTTTCGTGTTTGTTGTCTCGATTGCATGTTTTTCATTTCGCCTTGTTTTCTTGCTTTGGCATAGGCTGGTTGAATAAATAGGACGTTGACTGGTCTGTCTGCAATAGAGAGCTTGACTGCTTTGTATTGTGAACGACTCAGGGTCATTGTTGTGTAGTCATGTCTAATAGTGGTCATGTTGCGGACAGTTTAGCTGGGGGTTGATTCGCTCGAGCTGTGTCTTGTCCCCAAGGTAAGTTGTTTGAGGCTTACCTTGTTGGTCTAATCGGTCGGCTGCAGCTGCTGCCATGGGTGAGTTGCGATGGCCGAGTGTATGTCAGATTGTTCATGCCGAGTCAGGCGTCGTAAGCTCGAGTTGGCATCCTAAGTAGCTCTTATCTGGCCACTGGCCGTACAATCTCAATATCGGCGCGAATGACCTTCGCTAAATATTATAATGTCAATCCGTTTGAGTGTGAAGACATTGACTCAGCTAGATTCATATTTGTGACCGCTATTTCGAAAGAGAGCGAAGGTCGCGTGGCAAGCCGTTAGAATCAGTTCAGGACTGACTAGGCTCCCACCTTTCGAATCGTTTATGACCGAGTAAAGTGAACTACGGATTCAGGGAGTAAAAGTTTGGCGACCAGTCTGAAAAGCAGTGGTCTCGTGGCAAGCTATCGGAACCAGTTCAAGACTGACTAGGCTCCCACTTTTCGAACCATCTACACCCTCCCTGCATGGTGGGGGCTACGAATTTGAGAGAGGAGTTTGGCGACCAGGCTGAAAAGCAGTGATCTCGTGGCAAGCCATCGAAATCAGTTCGGGACTGACTAAGCTCCCCCTTCCAAATCATCTACACCCGTACGCATCAAGCTACATATTTGGGAGTTTTCAGTGGCCACTCTGAAAAGCAGTGGTCTCGTGGCAAGCCGTTAGAATCAGGTCGTGGCTGACTAGGCTCCCACATTCTAGACTATCTACACCCTCGCAGTGAGGGCTACAAGTCCAGGTTTGGCGATTTGGCGGTCACGCAGAAAAACAGTGGTCTCGTGGCGAGCCATCGGAGTCAATTCGGGACTGACTAGGCTCCCACCTTCTAGACTATCTACACCCATGCAGTGGGGGCGACAAGTCCATGTTTTGATTAGAAGCTTTCGTTGCTAGTCGTCACCAGCTAGGCTTACCTGATTAGGTTCGGTGTTCATTGACCACGAAGGGGGTAATGATCCCTGGCAAGTCAGTGTCACCAGGCGTGATAGCGCTGATTAGACTCCCACTTTCTAAACTGTTGGAGCCTGCGCTAAGCAGATTAGGTGTCAGGTTGAACCGGAAGCCATTGTCATCGGTTTTGGCCGACCAAGCTTGCCTGGTTTGAAAAGAGGTTCCACCTGCGAGGGGGCGTGCAAACCTAGTCCATCTACCAGGTGCATGGGGTGGACAAAGTTACCTTAACTCAACAAGTGATCTGTAGGTAAGATCCGTATGTCAGAGTTGACTAGGATTTCTCGTGCTCACGCTATGCATTCGATAGAATATTGTTTGAGTAATAGGGCGAGCCCATGGGCCCGCAAAGGCAGTGTTAAGGCACGGTGCGCTGTGTGTACGGCGTAGATCACATGGTAACACATGTACGACGTAGGTTGTGTGATGTGTTCTGCGCAGTTTTCTTGGGAACCGTTATCTCCTTGTTTCCACTACTGTAATCAATGCTTGGCAGTTAATGCTGGAGTGCCCATTTGGTGAACCATTATGTCTATATAATGGTGTTTTCCAATCGTTGTAGGCACCATCTTTCGCAGAACTTATCTCCTGTAATGTTCTTGCTCGAAGAGAACGCTTTGGGTTTTTCAAAGGCTGAAGAAAATGCTTTGGGTTTTCCAAAGGCTGAAGGTGGATCTCCATCTTTGGAGTCTCCAAATGTTCTGACATTTGCATTGGTCAGGCACAGAGATAGTTGTTGTTATGCGTTGTCACCTATTATGGGTGAGCACGTAGTTGATCTATTGAGGTCTCATAATTTCTTCTCATATTGCGGAGAAGTAGTACGGGTTTCCTACCAAGGGATATGCCTTGGTGTTAACCGTACCACTTTTGCCTTTGTGTGCTTGAATCCCGCTGCTAACCAATGGATGATCGAAGTGTTAGTCGATGTGCGATGTTTCCGGGTGTGGTAGCTCTCAGTCACACCTAGTATCGCACATGTGAAAAGTGGCCTCACTAGATAGCACTGGGAGATCGTGACTGCGTCGCTGCTTATGGCTATCCTCATTTGCCTTCTTCTAAGCTCTTTGAGGAAGTTAGAAGGGGGTGGAATGTCTCTTGAGGAAATTAGCAGCCCGTTGCAAGGTCTACATTGCTGTAGGACGAACACTTTTTTGGAGTGATTTGATGGAGCAATTTGACCTTTCAATCCCCTCTTACACCTCGTCTTTATCTTGGGAAGGGGTCGAGCGTTTCGTTTTCTTATCTCTCCTGTCACTTGTAAACTGCTCGAATCAAAGGGTCTACAAATTTTCTTTGGATGCTTGTAGTATGCAGTCTTTTGTATCTGCCTCAGGGCATCTGTAATACGTAGCCTTTTGTATCTGCTACAAAGTGTTTGTTGTTACATCATTCGAATAATTAATAGAATTTTTTTTCATAATTCTTCCTTTATCTCTTAAATGATTGCAAATCATATAAGTCTTTTAAGAACTAAAACTCAATATTGATTATAGAAAGGGAAACAAATAACTTAAAGCAAACTAACTGTCGACGGAGAGAAGTTGATCATGGCCTTGAAGTGAATTCGGGTTGCTCTCGCGGATTATTTAGCAGAATTTCGAGGCGTTACTTGAGCGTGAACTTGTTGACGTGAAGGTGCGAGAGAAAGAGCTTCTTCAGGAGCAAAGCAAGTGTGAGTTCCGAGGGGTTGTATATGGCCTGCTGGAGCTGCTGGCATTGATGAAGGTGGAACATCCGGAGTGGGATCTCGGCCACTATAAGAAGATGTCATATGTAGACTTGTCTGTTACCTCTGCGTCATCGGGCGAGGAAGACAGTTTTGGCCCTGATGTCCAGGCCGTGGTGCATGTGGATGCTACTTCTGCTCCATCTTTCGCTAGGCTTAGCTCTTTCATTTTTGTACTTTCTCCTGATAAGGAGTAAACTTGGTTTGATTGTACCCTTTTTTGTTTTGACCATTAATGAAAACAATTTTATTCGTTTCGTGCTTGTTGTCTCTATTGCATGTTTTTCATTTCACCTTGTCGTCTTGCTTTGGCATAGGCTGGTTGAATCAATAGGACGTTGACTGGTCTGTCTGCAATAGAGAGCTTGATTGCTTTGTATTGTGAATGACTCAGGGTCATTGCTGTGTTGTCATGTCCGATAGTGGTAATGTTGTGGACAATTTAGCTGGGGTTGATTTGCCCGAGTTGTGTCTTGTACCCAAGGTAAGTTGTTTGAGGCTCACCTTGTTGGTCTAACCGGTCGGCTGCATCTGCTGCCATGGGTGAGTTATGATGGCCGAGTTTATGTGTCAGAGGGTTCGTGTCGAGTTAGACGCTGTAAGCTCGGGTTGGCATCCTAAGTAGCTCTTATCTGGGCACTGGTCGTACAATCTTTGTATCGGCACGAATGGCCTTCGCTAAATATTATAATGTCAATCCCTTTGAACGTGAAGACATTGACTCAGCTAGATTCATGTTTGCGACCGCTGTTTCAAAGGAGAGCGAATGTCGCGTGATAAGCTGCTTTAGACTCTCACCTTCCGAATCATTTACAGTCGAGCAAGAGGGGCTACAGATTTGTGGAGTGAAAGTTTGGCGACCAGACTGAAAAACAGTGATCTCGTGGCAAGCCATAGGAATCAGTTCAGGACTGACTAGGCTCCCACCTTTCGAATCGTTTATGACCGAGTAAAGTGGACTACGGATTCGGGGAGTAAAAGTTTTGCGACCAGGCTAAAAAGCAGTGGTCCCGTGGCAAGTCGTCATAATCAATTCAGGACTGATTAGGCTCCCACTTTTCAAACCATCTACACCCTCCTTGCGTGGTGGGGGCTACGAATTCGAGAGAGGAGTTTGGCGACCAGGCTGAAAAGCAGTGGTCTCGTGGCAAGCCATCAGAATCAGTTCGGGACTGGCTAGGCTCCCACCTTCCAAATCATCTACACCCGTGCGCATCAAGCTACAAATTTGAGAGTTTTCGGCGACCACGCTGAAAAGTAGTAGTTCTGTGGCTCCCACCTTCTAGACTATCTACACCCTTACAGTGGGGGCTACAAGTCCAGGTTTGGTGTTTTGGTGGCCACGTTGAAAAGCAGTGGTCCTGTGGCGAGCCATCGAAGTCAGTTCGAGACTGACTAGGCTCCCACCTTCAGACTATCTACACTCGCGCAGTGGTGGCTACAAGTCCATGTTTTGATTAGAAACTTTCGTTGCTAGTCGTCACCAGGTAAGCTTGCCTGATTAGGTTCGACGATCATTGACTGCGAAGGGGGAAATGATCACTGGAAATTCGGCGTCACCAAGCGTGATAGCGCTGATTAGACTCCCACTTCCTAAACCGTCGATGCATGTGCGAAGCAGATTAGGTGTCAGTTTGAACCATAAGCCATTGTCATCGGCATTGGCCGACTAAGCTTGCCTGGCTTGAAAAGAGGTTTCGCTTGCTAGGGGGCGTGCGAACCTGATACATCTACCTGGTGCATGGGGTGGACGAAGTTACCTTAAATCAACTAGTGATCTGTAGGTACAATCCGTATGTCAGAGTTGACTAGGATTTTTCGTGCTCGTGCCAAGCATGTGACAAAATACCGTTTGAGATATAGGCCGAGCCCATGGACCCGCAGAGGAAGGGCTAGGGCACGGTGCACTGTGTACGATATAGATCGCACGGTAACACATGTGTGGCGTAGGCTGTGTGACGTGTTTTGCGCAGTTTCCTTGGGATCCGTTGTCTCCTCGTTTCCCATACTATATTCAATGCTTGGCAGTTAATGCTAGAGTGCCCTCTTGGTGAACCATCATGTCTATATAATGATGTTTTCCAATCGTTGTAGGCACCATCTTTTGCAGAGCTTATCTCTTGCAATGTTCTTGCTTGAAGAGAACGTTTTAGGTTTTCCAAAGGCTGAAGAAAATGCTTTGGGTTTTCCAAAGGCTGTAGGTGGATCTCCGTCTTTGGAGTCTCCAAATGTTCTGACAGTTGCACTGGTCAGGCACATAGATAGTTGTTGTTATGTGTGGTCACCTATTATGGGTGAACACGTAGTTGATCTACTGAGGTCTTGTAATTTCTTCTCATATTGCGGAGAAGTAGTACGGATTTCCTACCAAGGGATATGCCTCGGTGTTACACCATATCACTTTTGCCTTCGTGTGCTTGAATCTCGCTGCTAACCAATGGTTGATCAAAGTGTTAGTCGATGTGCGATGTTGCCGTGTGTGGTAGCTCTCATTCACACCTAGTATCGCACATGTGAAAAGTGGCCTTGCTCAATAGCACTGGGAGACCGTGACTGTGTCGCTGCTTATGGCCATCCTCATCTGCATTCTTCTAAGCTATTTGAGGAAGTTAGAAAGGGGTAGAATGTCTCTTGAGGAAATCAGCAGCCCATTGCAAGGTCTACAACGTTGTAGGATGAGCACTTTTTCGGAGTGATTTGACGGAGCAATCTGACATTTCAGTCCTTTCAATCCCTTTTTACACGCCGTCTTTATCTTAGGAAGGGGTCGAGCGCATTACGTTCTTTTATTTTTGTTGTCACTTGTAGATTGCTCGCATCGGAAGGTCTGCAAGTTTTCTTCGTATGCTTGTAGTATGCAGTCTTTTGTATATGCCTCAGGGCGTTCGTAATATGTAGCCTTTTGTATCTGCCTCAAGGTGTTTGTTGTTACATCTTTCCAATAATCAATAGAGTTTGTTTTCGTAATTATTCCTTTATTTCTTAAATGATTGCAAATCACTTAAGTATTTTAAGAACTAAAACTCAATATTGACTATGGAAAGGGAAACAAATTACTTAAAGCAAACTAATTGTCGACGGAGAGAAATTGATCCTGGCCTTGAAGTGAGTTCGGGTTGCTCTCGCGGATCATTTAACGGACTATCGAGGCATAACATAGGTTAGTGAAGAGTAAACCTTGTAGAGGGACGGATCTCCGTGCCGACGGAAGGTCCGGGGGATGTGTTCCCGCTTGCCGTGGCCTTTTCGACTCGCTGGGCGAGAAAGCTTATTGCTCTTGTACCACTTGAAAATGATGTTTCTGCCTTCGTTTGGCTTGGCACTGGGTTAGGCTGCTCTACAGGATATAGCTGAATCTGGAAGCATTCTATTTGTTTCAGTACGGCGTAGTGGCAAGCTCATGCCGTACGTTAGTTTCCACGTATTGTTCATTCGGAGTGGTTAGCAGCATACTTAACACACCGGTGAAGGGTGGAGACCACTGCTTCCATCTGGTGGAGCCATGGTCTTCCCAGGATGAGATTATAGGATGACGGTGCGTCTACCACCATGAAGTCCAGAAATAGAACCTTCTTCAACTGCGGTTCTCCTGGCACCGTAGCTAACCTTATCTTTCCGATGAGGAAACATTTCTCCCCACTGAATCTGATCAGCAGGTGTTCTAAAGATGTCAGGTTTTCCTACTTGAGGTCCATGCTGCAGAACGCGTTGTAGAACAGAACGTTGAGCGAACTTCCCGTGTCAACCAGAGTTCTCTTTACTTCCCACCTTGCTATGGAGACTGGGATGACTAAGGCGTCATTATGTGGCCCTTGGACTCCTTCGAGGTCCTTCTCCATAAAGGTTAAGGTGGGAATGGGGCTCTGAATCCTTGAGTGGCAGATGTGTTTGTCCTCATCCGCATGTTGTGTCCGCATATCCAATAGAGTCCGCTTGCGAGACCTGTATGATTGACTTTCATTTGGTCTGATTCCAAGAAGGACGTATATTATCCCTGGAGTCTCCTTATATATTTCTTTAACTGACTCCCACTGTCCTTTGTTTATTCCGCTCGCTTCTCTGACTTTAAAAACTCTTTCAGTTTGCCTCTGCGAATCCAGTATTCAACCTCATACCTTAGACTCTTGCAGTCATTGGTGTCGTGGCCGCCGTCCTTGTGGTACGCGCAGTACTTGTCATTGTCGCGCTTGAAGGGGTCTTCGCGTGTCTTTGGGGGCCACTTGAGTTCTTCCCAGTTTTTCATTGAGTTTAGTACGTCTGACAGGTTAGCATTTAGGGGTGTCATTGCTCTGGATCCAACATAGTTGGACGATTTCTCCTGCCTAAACCAACCAGGGTCTGGCCTGTTGTCGCTGCGCTTCCTTTTGCTCCGTTCCTCATCCTCGCGTCTTTTTCCTCCTTCTTGTCCCTAGGAGCGAAAGGTTTCTTCTCGCCATCGGTTTCCCTTTTAACGGTCATCGACTCTTCCAGGGTGATGTGTCTCTGGATGCTCTTGAGGAGCTCCATCATGTTGAGAGGGGGCTCCAAGTGAGGTCCTCCTAGTGCTTCCCCTTTTTGAGGCCCGCAGTGAAGGCCGTCACGGCTGTATCGTCATTGCACCCGTCGATGAATGTCAGCTTGTTGTTGAAGCGCGTGACATACTCTCGGAGTGTTTTGCCTGACCTCTACTTCAGAGAGAGTGTGTAGTGCGTGCCTTTTCGGAAACTTTGGCTCCTGACGAAACGTGTCAGGAATTCCTTTGCCCACATTTTGAAGGAGTCGATTGACTTCGGTGGAAGGCTGTGGAACCACGTTAGTGTTAAGCTTTTCAGACTAGTGAGAAAGGTTCTGCACATGACGGACTCAGATCCTTCTTTAAGGGTCATCACGTGCTGGTAATGACGCAAGTGGTTGAAATGATCGGTGGTTATGTCGTAGGAGTAGAGTTTCGGGGGAGTGAACTTCCTTGGAAGGGCCTCATTTATGATTCGGTCCACAAATGGTGGGACGGAGAGGCGGTACAACACGTACGGATCGTGCGCCCCTCTGCGGAGGGGGTTCCCAAGGCCGAGCCTCTCTATCCTAGTGGCGAGCTCAGCGTTAGCTGTGCAGCCTCCCCTAGTCCAATGAGAACTAGAGAGGGCTTGGCTCTCTTGCGTTTGCTCCCTATTATCTTCTAGAGGCGGTAGTCCATGCTCCTCCTTGTCACGCCCCGATTTTCGAAAAAACGTAATCTTAATATCTATATAGGATTATCCATTTCCCCAAAACTCGAGACGTGAAAATTCAATAACAACATAAACATTTAGCATCATCAACAACTAAAATATAATTTAGAAAATTGAAAGACTAAAAATAATAAAACTCGAACCAGGAAACTCTGACGTTGCTAGCCCCACTAACAGAACTCCAGTAACGCTGCTAAAAAATCTCTAAACTTAAAAGGCTAATCGGTTACATTTCCAAAGGAATGTACCCAAGAAGCAAAAGCTCACTTGGATCAGCAATTAAGCTGGTATGAGTAATCTTCATCCCAAAATCAACACATCAGCAAGTGATAACATAAAATTAAACACAAACAGGTAGTTCCTCAATGAGACAAATGTGTCATGCAAGAAAATCACAGTTCAAAGAATTTAGTTCCTCAACGAGGCAATCATGTCATCTTAATAAGTAAATATGTATTTACTTGTACTTATATTGTTGATGTTGACTATGACAAGTTGACCTGTAGAAATATTATGGACTGCCCATCCTGCGTGAAAAGTGGTTAGAAACAATATGAATGTAATTTATTAATTAAAACAGTTGTCTTCGTACATTATTTGACTTAAGCATATTATTCATTTTTATTGAATTGATTCATTTTTAATGGAATGATCACTTAGACAATACCACATTTGCACCACCTCTGTGCCGAACATACATGCTCATATGTTTCTCTCATATAAATGAGGACTTCTCCGTCATCCATGCCTAAGTGGGGACACATCACATACAAACATGCATCACTGGATACTCCTAACTATATGAGTAACAAAAAGCCACTATTGGGCTATCAATGCGCATAAGTCACGTCACATTTTTTAAGGATAAATATCTAGCCTATTTTAGGCATTTCAAAATCACACCCTTTCCGCAAGACCTAACCCGAAGGTAATTTAGTTTCTCTATAAGAAAGGGGGCCCTCCTCCGCAAGACCCAACCCGAAGATTACTTAGTTTCTTTATAGGAGAAGGAAAAACATAAACACAAGAGATGTGGTAGTTCTAAGTGATACAATTCATTGTAATTAAAGTTTATTTTATGAACTCGAATTTTCCATATCGCCTATTATGATATCTCAAAATTCTTATATGATGACATCTTCTCACTCATAAATAAATTCACCACATTATCAACTCATTCTTTTGGGGAACCACAACCATTTTCATGGACAAATTCTCTATATAGAGTAGCGATCAAACTCATTCGCATAACAATGTAGTAACTACTAATGTAAAGTCATAATATAGTATACAAATAGCAAATTCACATATCTCATTTCTTCGCTTTGCATAAAAATCAATTCACATAACAATACAAATACCAATCTTCTAACAGAGTTGACCAAAATTGGTGTAGTAGTATATATCTGGAATAATTCAAGAGAAGCTGGTAAAAATCATATTCAGATAGCTCAAAGTCATGCCTTTTAAATTGATAAAAATTATCAAATAAAGACTGAAAAAAGAATTTCAAACTCAAGTCTATCGTTATAAAATAATCTTACAAGTCTCAAACCCTTTGTGATACATACAAACCCAATAAATTGAGAATTAACAAACCCCATTTAGCAATTTCATACTCTTTTAAAATATTGGTTTATAACACTTTCACTATGTATATTAAAGCTTAAAGCCAACAAATAATTCAATTCCAATAATGTGCCTTATGTTTTTCTTAAAGGTAAAATCAAATAAAGGCTCCTGGTCTAATTTTTTTAATTAGTCTAGCATGGCTCTAATCACATAACACATTAAATGAGGTATACTCTCATTTGTTTAGGAAATTGCAAATGAATACCAAATTGTCAATGAATAAGTACATAGAAAGAAGTTTGACCTTTGCATTATTGGTGGACGTTTTTGCCACCTGTGATAACTGATTCTTCTACCATTACAAAATCGACATTTCAGACATCTACTTTTTTTTTTTTTTGGTTATCTTATATTGTTATTGGTTTGTTATTGGGGGGGGGGGGGGGGCATATTCAAACTAAAGAAGCTAAAGAAGCTTTCCTGCAATGTCTGCATGCTCCCAAAACTCATAAAAAACTGTAAGGATCGGGTGGATACTACGAGATAGAGAAAAATAAACAAGAAGTAAAAAGGAGGAAATTAGACACCAAAGATTTAACATGGTTCGGCAATTCATGCATACGTCCACGGAGCAAAGATCATTCTTCCACTATAACTGAGTAATGGGTATTACAATATCAATCTTACCAAGCCACGGACAAGGTTTGACGAATACTAAAGAAACACTCACTCACACTCTTCAATTGAGTCACACTTGAGTGTGGAACACTCTTCTTCTCACTCTCTAGAGTGGGATGTTTGGGTTCTCAACATAATAGGTCGTCCTTACTGCTTCACCCCATAATTGCTTGGGTAGCTTTGCAGTCCTCAGCATGCACCTTATTTTCTCCAAGATGGTTCCGTTCATTCTTTCAGCTATATTGTTATGTTGGGGAGTGCCAGGAACCGTCTTCTCATGTCGTATGCCATGTTTTACACAATATTCTTTGGACTGATGAGATGTGTACTCACCACCATTGTCGCTACAGAGACACTTGAGATGTTTCCCAGTCTCCCTCTCTACCATGGCATGAAATTCATGAAATGTCTGTAACCCCCGGTCTTTGGATTTTAATAAAAACACCCAAACCTTTTGTGAAGCATCATCAATATAAGTAACAAAATATTTATTTCTTCCCAACGACTCAACTTCTATGGGACCACATACATCTGAATAAACACGATCCAACAAATTTTCTTTTTTTATAGAGGGAACAAAAAAACTGACTCTCTTTTGTTTGCAGAATAAACCTAAATTCACAAGAGTTTAGTGTGGTACCTTTGGCAAAGGGAATGTGAGACTTCTTTGCCAGAACTTGCAGGCCTTTCTAACTCATGTGACCCAGCCTCTTGTGACATAAATCCTGGGATGAGTCCTCTACAGCATTCAACTCATTCTTCAAGACCTTGATATTGATCGGTATAAGGTGCAACAAAGTTGTGTTCTAGCAACCACCATTGAACCTTTGGTAAGATTCAATTTTTTTTGCCAATATGGTGATCAAAGCCTTGTCGGTCAAGGGTACCGATGGATATTAGATTGAGACGTAAATCAACAACATGTCTCACATCTTTCAGCAGCAACTGGCAGCCAAGGTTAGTCTCAAGACAAATATCACCAACTTCCAAAATTTTGGAGTGACTTTCATTTTCCATTTTTATTATGCCAAAGTCGCCTTCTTTGTATGTACTGAAGAACTTCTGCTTGGAAGTAGCATGAAAGGAAGATCCATTTAGTGTCTTTGACAGAACTACCCATATGTGGATACCCACCAACAGACAGTATCTCAGGTACACCGCCACATTAAACTGCAGTGGTATTGTTGGTATCATCTTTCTTCTGGTTGTTGCCTTCCTTTTGCTCTTTCCTCCAAGCTCGACAGCTCCTCTTTTTATGTCATTCTTTGCCACAATGGTGGCAAGTACCTTTGAACCTTGACTTGGATCGGCTAGGACTCCTGCCATAACCTCTAGGCCCTCTGCTCTTAGTCCTCCCTCTGTTTTCTGTGACAAATACTTGGCTACTATCTGTGCCTGAAACTTTTCTCCTTGTTTCTTCATTAAGCACACTACTTTTAACATTATCAAAAGTAAGAACGCCATTAGGAGCAGAGTTACATACACTCATCACGAAGGTCTCTCAACTATCTGGCAAGGATCCTAGCAACAAAAGCACTTATAGTTCGTCCTCAATCACCATGTTCATTGTGGCTAGTTGGTTGATCATAATCTGGAAATTGTTCAAGTGTTCTGCTACACTCAAACTTTCTTTGTATTTCACGTTGATGAGCTCCTTGATCAAGAAGACTCTCTTGGCAGGGGTCTTCTTCTCGAACAATTACTCAAGCTTCGCTCAAAACTTGTAGGCATTCGTTTCATTAGACACATGGTGAAAAACTCTATCATCCACCAATTGTCTAATTGTGTCGATGGACTTGTGATTCATCTTCTTCTAATCGTCATCGGACATGTTCTCCATCTTTGTGCCATCACCTTCAATTGCCTTACGCAGATCTTTGCAATAGAAAATATCCTCCATCCTTGGTTTCCATGTCACCCAGTTAGAGTTGGTGAGCTTGATCATAGTGCCAACTCCTTCCATCTCGTAGCACCAAAGTTATGTATGAACAGTAACGGATACAGTAATGTATTAGTGAACAATACTATACGAATTAATAGTTCCGTACGGGTGAATAGTATTATGCGGATGAATAGTTTAGTATGGATGAATAATATCGTTGTCTTCCTGTGAACAGTACCTTCGCCTTGCTGTGAACAGTAATTTGCAGATAACCTGGCTCTGATACCACTTGTAAGGATCGGGTGGTTTCTATGAGATAGAGAAAAATAAACAAGAAGTAAAGATGAGGAAATTAGACACTAAAGATTTAATGTGGTTCGGCAATTCGTGCCTACGTCCACGGAGCAAAGATCACTCTTCCACTATAACTGAATAATGGGTATTACAATATCAATCTTACCAAGCCACAGACAAGGCTTGACGAATACAAAAGAAACACTCACTCACACTCTTCAATTGAGTCACACTTGAGTGTTGAACACTCTTCTTTTCACTCTCTAGAGTGGGATGCTTGGGTTCTCTCTGGATTGAATGATCCCATCCTCTATTTATAGGCATGGAGGAACTCTCTTCATTAAGTGAACCATCCATCTGCCAACTACTTCATTAAGTGTTTCAGCCAACTGATTCATTAAATGTATCAGCCAACTTGCCAACTCCCATCAACCAACTACTTCCAACCAAGCTTCAAGCCATCTTCTAGAGAATTCTACACTCTTCACCATGGGTTGGATCATGGTAGTACACCATCATGGACTGGACATGGTATACCCAACAATAACAAAGCTACAATCTTTAAACTTGAACCCAAACTTTCAAGTACCAACAAGCAAGCACCAAATCACAGCTAAAAAAAATGAAGAAACCAACACATAATTTTGTAATTTCGAAGCAAACCCACCAAAGAAAACATCACATGTTTTCACCGACCATGGAGCAACAAAACACTAAAAATCAAATACAGATAGATAAAGATTGAAGAAAACTCACATTTGAACATAGAATTGAAACTCGATCGACATATATGCGGACAAACGAATGAACACGCGCTAACCATCACCACATCGACCGTTTTCTAACGCAACACCACACACCGCCAAATCCCTTGCCTGTGAACCTGTTTCTGGCACTGAAATCTAATAGGAAGGAGAGGGAAGTGAGATGAATGAGAAATGAAGAGAAGGGAGCGACTTGGCCAGTGGGGAGATGTTGCTACGCTCGGTCACAGCCGAGCTTGTGGTTGGAGAAGAATAGGAAGAGGCGCGGGAAGAAGATGAAGAAGAAAGAAAGGAAAGTAAGGGTTTTCTGTTAAAAGGTGGGTGGTTATTCGCCCCCACTAAAATTCTAAAAACACCCACCCTTAAACTCAAAAAAATCAAACCCTAAAATTTGAGTTTAAATTCAAATAAATTCAATTCTATTGTAATTAATTCAATACAAAATAAATTAGCTTTATGAAATTTAGGGATGTTACACTCCTGGTCTCTATTAGCAGGTGGTGGATTTTGTCACGTGAGAGCCTCCACTAACTTGGCAATCTGGTGTATTTGAGATGTCAGCCTATCGATTTGGGGGTCCGCTGTTGCTGTTGTCGACGTGGGGGCTTGAGTCTGTAGCCCGTGTATGGTCGGAGCATCTAAAAGAGGTGGTATAGGGACAGCTTGAGCGTTTGACGTGTCCTTTGGTTCTCCGTTGTTGCGTGACCTAGTGGTCACCATCTCTCTGTGTTTTGAAAGGAGACGACGTTTAGTGTAAATTTAAGAACTTTGTCGTTCTCACGTACGGCGCCAAACTGATATAGTTGTTTTTCGCTCCCTACTTTGACCTAGTTCCTGTGGACCTGCTAACCTGCACAAATAACACAAGTGAGCCATGGACCAAATTGGGCTAAGGTATTAAAATGTCATGGGCTTAATGTGTAGATATACTTAAGCAATTTCTAATTTGATGAAGGACCAAATTAGAAATTGGTAAGTTGGAATAACTGATAACCCATCAGTTATAACTTCTTGGTTATGGTCCCTAGTTGAGCGGGTGTTTTGTTTCTTCTGAAATTCCCTTCTACAGAGATATACAGAAAATCATACGTTATCAACTGAAAGATCAAGACTCATCCCTTCTTTGAAGTGCTATCATGGATCAAGGTACGCTTCCGTTTTGTTCTTGTTGTTCTCTTCTCATTGATTCAATATGGAGCATATAACTGTATCTGTAGAAAATTAATCTCATAGTTGATAACGACAATAGGGCATTTTAGGTTATTGTTGAGAACTGGTTTTTATTTGGATTTGAAAGACACTTTTGTTGTATCGTCCTTTAGATGGAATTTGGTTTCTATTTCTTTATTGGACAAATCTGGTTATAAATGTTCATTTGGAAACAATCAGTTTAGTCTTTCATTGAATTCAAATATTGGTGGTACTGGTTCATTAAGTATGTTTTATAACCTATATTTGCTTGATACTATTGCATCATATAATGAAACCTTGCATGTGGATTCACGGGGTACTAAACGCAAGCTAAACAAAGAAAATTCAGCAAAATTATGGCACAAGCGCTTGGGGCATATATCCAAATCTAGAATTGAACGACTTGTGTCAGAAGTCACTTGACTTTTCAGACTTAGATGTCTGTGTTGAGTGCATCAAGGGAAAACATACCAAACAAAAAATATTAGGTGCTAATAGATCTTCAGACGTCTTAGAATTGATACATACAGATATCTATGGACCATTCCCTACGGCTTCTTGGAATGGTCAACGATACTTTATATCATTCATAGACGATTACTCACGTTATGGGTACCTTTATCTTATTCATGAGAAATCAGAGTCACTGGGATGTATTCAAGTCTTTCAAAACTAAAGCTGAAAACCAACTCAGTAAGAAAATTAAGTGCGTTAGATCTGATCGTGGTGGAGAGTACTACGACAGATAAGACGGTTCAGGAGAACAACGTCCAGGGCCATTTGCTAAATTCCTAGTGGAATGTGGAATCATCCCACAGTACACCATGCCAGGTTCACCTAGCATGAATAATGTCGCTGAAAAATGAAATAGAACTCTTAAGGATATGGTAAGGTGTATGATTAGTTATTCTACTTTACCAGAATCACTCTGAGGAGAAGCAATAAAGACAATAGCTTATATCCTAAATAGAGTACCAACTAAAGCAGCTGCCAAGACTCCTTATGAACGGTCGAAAGCCTAGTTTAAAGCACTTTCACATTTGGGGATGTCCATCTGAGGCTAGGCCTTATAGGCCAAATGAAAACAAATTGGACTCCAAGACAGTAAACAACTACTTTATTTGTTATTCAGAGCGATCTAAGGGCTACAAATTTTATGATCCCACAATTAGGTCTATTTTTTAAACGGAAACTGCAACATTTTTTTAGGATGTTGAGTTTGGGGGGAGAAATAAGGTAAGAGACTTTGTCTTTGAGGAGGAATCAGTTTCGACTCCTACTACTGTTTTTGACAATGTACATGTTTTTGTACCTGTCATTGATCAAGAAGCAGATCTGGAACCTCAACAAGACAATGTTGAACAACTCCCTGTTCAAATTGAAGTAAATGTTCCAGAGGAACAAACTCAACAACCTCAAGGGCAAATGCCATTAAGGAGATCCACGAGAGAAAGGAGAAATGCTATTCCGAATGATTACATAGTTTTTTCTCCAAGAACATGAGGAAAATGATGGATTGGTGGAAAATGATCCAATCTACTTTCATCAAGCCATGCAGGATTCTAACTCTCAAAAGTGGATAGATGCTATGAATGAGGAGTACAAGTCTATGCAAGATAATCAAATTTGGGATCTTGTCCCATTACCTAAAAATACAAAGCCCATTGGTTGTAAATGGATATTCAAAACCAAAAGGGATTCAAAATGTAATATAGAGAGATATAAGGCTTGTCTTGTAGCTAAAGGCTTCACTCAAAAAGAAGGCCTCGACTATAAAAAGATTCTCTCTCCGGTTTCAAAGAAAGACTTGTTTAGGACAATCATGACACTTGTTCCGCACTTTGACCTTGAGCTACATTAGATGGATGTTAAGACAACATTTCTCAATGGCGACAGTGATGAAACAATTTATATGGTGTAACCAGAAAACTTTGTGTCTGGAGACCCGAAGAATATGGTTTGCAAACTAAAGAAATCCATTTATAGGCTCAAGCAAGCTTCCCGTCAATGGTACCACAAATTTCATCAAGTAATTGTCTCATTTGGTTTCGAGACAAATGCAGTTGATAATTGTGTGTATCATAAGCTCAGTGGGAGTAAGCATATCTTCTTGGTTTTGTATGTTGATGACATACTGCTTGCCACTAATAACAAAGACATGTTGCACGAAACTAAGAGATTTCTATCAAATAAATTTGAAATGAAAAACCTTAGTGAAACTTCTTTTGTTTTAGGGATTCAGATACACCGAGATCGCTCTCGGGGTATTATTGGATTATCGCAAAAGAACTATATAGAAAAGGGTGCTTAAAAGATTTGGCATGCAAAATTGTAAACCAAGAGACATCCCTGTAGCTAAAGGAGACAAATTCAGTCTTAAACAATGCCCTAGGAATAAACTTAAAGTTAAAGAAATGCAAGAGATTCCCTATGCATCAACTGTTGGGAGTCTAATGTACATTCTGGTTTGTACACGTTCAGATATAACATTCATTGTTGGGCTGCTAGGCAGATATTTAGACAACCCTGTGATGGATCACTGGAAAGTAGCCAAACGGGTTATGAGATATTTACAGAAAACTAAGGATTACATGCTCACATACAAGAAATCAGACCAGTTAGAGATTATAGGGTATTCTGATTCTGATTTTGCTGAATGCCAAGATAGTAGGAAATCCACATCAGACTACATTTATCTGTTAGCTGGAGAAGCTATTTACTGGAGGAGTGCCAAGCAGACACTCATAACTTCTTCCACTATGGATGCATAATATGTAGCATGTTTTGAGGCATCCAATCATGGATTATGGCTGCGAAATTTTGTCAGCGGGCTGCGCATTCTGAGTAGTATTGAAAGACCACTAAAGTTATATTGTGACAATATTTCAGCAGTTCTATATGCCAACAACAACAGAAGCTCATCTAGATCAGATCATATTGACATAAAGTTCCTAGTTGTGAAATAGAGAGTACAGAATAAACAGATTTTCATAGAACACATTGGGACAAACTCCATGATTGCGGATCCGCTTGCTAAGGGATTACCACCCAAGGTCTTTCATGAGCACACTGCTCATATGAGTGTTATATCATTTGAGGATATTTTGGTTTAGTGGGAGTTTGTATATTTGATTGCTCTATATTGGATTTTGGACACATTTTGTGTATTTGGGTATTTTCTGCAGAAATAAAGTATTAAGTTTATTCACACTCTTGTTTATTGTGTTAAAGTTCGATGAATTTCCCAAACAAATGATTCTCCCTGAATTTCATACCCACTCCCTCATTGAATTTTCCATGAATTTTGGACAAAATGTTATTAAAAATAATCATTTATAGCAAAAGATTGAGAGGTAATTGGTTGGAGTTTGGGCATTTGGACAGACGGACAAAACCTCTGTACTCATGGAAGCCATTGGATGCATCAAATTCCTTGGAGACCCAAGTTGAGTTATGTTGTGTATTCTGTGGGCTCAGCTTGGACTGTTTGGGTTTATTGGGTCGGAACATCTTGGCCCAAGTGTCCAAATCCACTTGACAAAGCTCTGTAACTAAAACCATATAGGAAAAGGGAGAGGGGCATTTTAGGAATTCCGTAAACACGGACAGATTAAGATATATACGTGGATGTAGAGCGGATCACATCCTCGCAAGTGGAAACTAGAACCGTCCTAAATAAATAGTTAAATTCGTGCCTTTATTGAAAGTGGAAGTGGAACCCACTAGATGATATTTACAGTATTTAATATCCAGATGCTTCTTACAACACGTTGAGCATGTCCGGATTAAGCTAATGGGGCCGACACACTAAAAAAATAAGGAAAAGAATATTCGTTCCAGACAAGTCAATAATATGTGGAAGAGGAGAAGAAGAAGAAGAATAGCGTAGAACCTACGCGTACCAGCTTCCCAAACACTTGCCCATACGAATCGAACACCCCACTTCCAAAAGAATAACTCTGGAATAGAGAAAGGTGGGTTCCTATATAAACAAACCACCCTTCAATCCTCCCAATCCCAAACCCAACTGTCAATAAATTTCCATACTCTCTCTCTCGTCTCTTTCTTCTCTTCTCTTCTCTTCAGCTAATTCTACAAGAAAGTTACATGGTTGAACTGGACATCCAGATCCCAACCGCCTTCGACCCATTTGCTGATGCAAAGGACTCGGCCGCCCCTGGAACCAAAGAGTATGTGCACATCCGCATACAGCAGAGGAATGGAAAGAAAAGCTTAACAACAGTGCAAGGCTTGAAGAAGGAATTCAGCTACGACAAGATCCTCAAAGACCTCAAGAAGGAGTTCTGTTGTAACGGTACTGTTGTCGATGACAAAGAGTTGGGCAAAGTTATTCAACTCCAAGGTGATCAGAGGAAGAACGTCTCCACCTTCCTTATTAAGGCTGGAATAGTTAAGAAGGATAGTATTAAGATTCATGGTTTCTAAGGTGGTGATTATTAAAGTTGGTAATAATTATTAAAGTTTGGTATTGTTTGATGTTTTGGGTTTGGATGACATTAAGAAATAATGGCATGTATGGAGTTTGTTCTTGTTATTAATAAAGTTAGATTTTTGTTTAATATACTGCTTGCTGTGGATTATTTATTGCTGTAGATTCTTTGTGCTTTTGCTCATTATTGCTGCGAAAAGTTCATAAAACCATTGTTGCCCATGACAGATATAAAGGAGGTTATTGTAAGAGGGCGAATATCAAGGATTCATGGACATGGATGTGTGTTGTGTTGGTAGACACAAATAAAATACACTGGCTCCACAATTTTTCAAAACTAAAGACTTGGGATAAGTCATATTATTTATTTAGTAAATAAAGTATCTTTTTAGAATGTCTTTGTTTTTGTTGCAAGTAGAAAAGAAAAAGCATAGTAGAAAAGAAAAAGCATAAAAAAATAGAGAAGAAGATGTGCAAAAACGGAGAAGAAAATGAAGAAACAATTGTGAGAAGAAGACGAAGAAGCGAATAAAGATTAAGAAAAAACATAAACTATTTTTATGTTTTCTTTCATGACTATTTACTCTATTTATCTTGAATCTCGATTGAAAGTATCATTCACTTCTGATAGATCAACAATAATTAATTAGGTGATTATTTGCACACATCTAAATGTAAAAAATAAAATGAAGTCTTTTGTCGAGTTTTGAATATGTCTTGATCAAGTTCTTGGTGTATCGGAGGCATGTCAAATGAGTGTAGGTCAAGAATACATGTCAGACACAGATATGACAAATTTTTCGAAGAGTCTCTACTTCCTTAGCAAATATATGAAGCCAAGTAGCATTAACCAAGTACCTATAAGTGATCAGCCTTAACCAAGTACCTGTAAGATAACGAACACGATCTTTTTAACATTTTAACCAAGTACCTGTAAGATAACGAACACGGTCTTTTTAACATTTTTCTTAACCAAGTACCTGTAAGATAACGAACACGGTCTTTTTAACATTTTTTCCTAATTGGATCAAGTAAAATTCTTGATAGCAAGTCACTATTTGCGTTGCAAACACGTAGTAGTTTATAGAAGATGCAAAATGCATTTGCATTGTGTTTACTTGGCGTGACCTTTTTGTTTTAGCCCAAGTTCAGATTCTAACTCCAGCTCTCGCATGATTTTGCACAATTTTTCACAGAATATTTTTTTTCATTAATAGCCCAGGGTATTAAAAATTTTGGCTCTGGGCTCCAGCAAAGTATAATCAGAATCACAGGCAATTGTGAACTCTAGAGGTTTCAAAGTCATTCTCAAATAGGGGTGTTCTTTCCGTGTCAAGAGCTTTGGATGTTCAAATTAGTAATGAGCTAAAAACTATTAACAAAGAAGTAGGAGTTCAAATGCAATAGCCAAGATAATAACTGAAATTATTGAATTCTCCCTCTATAGTCTCTGACCTGGTGTCTGAAAGTGACAAACCTGCAATTCAATTCAAGTCACTATTCGATTTACTTGATTCGGTTGAAATTTTTGTGTATTTCTTGGGTTGGTTGGCCTTGTTGCCATGCCGATCATTTTTATTCACTAATTGGTCTTACCTATGTTGTCCAACTCTTCCTTATCAAGCAACATTTGGGTTTTAGGCCGCCTTTCTTGGGTTGGTTGGCCTTGTTGCCATGCCGATCATTTTTATTCACTAATTGGTCTTACCTATGTTGTCCAACTCTTCCTTATCAAGCAACATTTGGGTTTTAGGCCGCCTATTTGTCTTTGTCCATCTTTGCATCCTCTTGGGGCCATGTGTCCTGCCATCAAGTGCCTTGCCCGTGGCCTTTAGTTGTGTGACTGCAATCTACAAACTTGAAATGATGCCTCATGCTCGTCACATGCTATCCAACTCACATGTCGTCCACGTGACTGAAATCTAAGTACACATGCTCAGCTTGGTCCCTTCCCGCACGTCGAACATGTTTTTTCCAATCATGCCTCATGCCTGTCACACGTTGTCTGGTTTGCGTTTTCCATGTAACCATGAAATCTTGGTAAACTCCCTCCCCCTTTAATATCAGTTATTTAAGAACCAACATTAATGTGGCTAAATATTTCTAAATCTTGCACCATATCCCAGCCACAACAATCCTGCCATTAACAACTGCTTGAAAATTATTCAAATTGTTTGTATTGACAGTTTTAGCTTTGGTTTTAAAAAGAAACTAAATTTCATATTAGCAAGAATAAAGAGATGATGATACACCAAAATGGTCACATCCCTGAGTCATACACGTGTCATGATGATCTCGAGGAACTACGGGCCCCAGCGTCAGCCCAACTATGATCCGGCTCAAGCAGTTCTAAGCCCGCCCAACACAGTCTTCCAAATATATCCGAACTCTTACAGCTTGTTAAGCCCACACGTCTCGCATCTATCCTCAATACTCGTAAGCCCTATTAAGGCAAGTATCTCGAGGACCAGCTTTGGACATGCAATTACAACAGCTCTCCGCTTCCGACTAGGAAGCAAATACTAGAGTACATATCACATGGGGAAACTTCCTCTTACGAATTACCCTCAGATAGGGAATTATCTCCCGCGTATCTAAGAACACAGGGCTAATAGGGAACTTCCCTTCTGCAGCACAACTCCTAATTAAAAAAGGATTTACACGAAGATCTCCTTCCTAAACTACGTCTTGACTTGGTAGAACCAAGACTCCTGCACTATAAATAAGACATGAGGTTGGTAAGCTAAGGTACGCTACGAATTCCCTATTTACAGCATTACACCTTCAAATCCTTGTCTGACTTTAGCATCGGAGTGTCATCGGTCACCACAACGGTGGTCCAAGGCTCACGTGTGTTACTTGTGCAGGTCAGCATGAATAGGTCAAAATAGGAAGCGGAAAATGACTGCATCAATTTAGCGCCGTCTGTGGGGACGACAAAGTTCCTAACCTTTCACTAACATCATCTCCCTTCGAAATACAGAGAGATGGTGACTACTAGATCACACAATGATGGAAACCAAGGGGAAACATTAACGCTCAGCCTAGCGCTGCTTCACTACCCCTGATGGAGCAAATAGCATGCAAGAGTCAAATTGATGTTCCTGGGAAAACGACAGCACCGACGGACCCCAAATCAGGTCTAAGATCACAGTTTATACGTTTAGCTCTGTCAACAATAAAGACGCTCAGATCGATGAAACAAAAGCCTAAAGAAACACTGAAGGCATACCTAACCCGTTTCAACAGTGAGCTAATCACCGTTAATGTATGCGACGACACAACGGTCGTGTCAACCTTCATTGACGGTCTGGGGAAAGGAAAGTTCTACAACTTACTGACTTTGGACCATTCGGGCAGTATGACAGACCTAGCGAGATAAGCGCAGAGCTACATCACCCTAGAAGAGGAATGAGCAGCCAGAATCGGGCCCAGGGAGAAATTGACCCACGGGATATGCGTACTTCATGGAGCCCACTCCGAGTTCGAACTGTCAAACAGATTCAGAAAGAAGGCTCTCTGAGGCATGAAGGTCCAAGCGATATGCAGCGAACAACTGGTGCCATATGCTCAGAAGCTTGACTGTTCCGTGCCGCTAGTATTTAGGGAGAAATACCTCCAGGGCATACAACTCCCGCACAATGACGCCCTGGTGGTGACCATCTCCCTGGCAAGCTGGGAAGTAAGGAGGTCATTGGTTGATACCAGGAGCTCACTGAACGTCCTGTTTCTCCGCACGTTCCATAGCATGCAATTAAAGGAGGGGGCTTTAACCCCTGATAATCGTCCAATGATCGACTTCAGTGGCAAAAAGCGATTCCTTGTGGGAAAGATACAACTGACGGCAACAGCGGGAAAAAACCAACTAAAAAACCCTGTTTCAAGAGTTCGTAGTGATCGATGCACCTTCAGCATATAATGTAGTCTTGGGGAGGCCCTGGATACATCAAATGGGAGCGGCGGTCTCCATCCTGCACCAGTGCATCAAGTATCCAGCAAACCAAGTGGTCGGCACTCTAAAGGGCGATCAAACAGTTGCTAGGGAATGCCGATAAATGACAACACTAACACCTGGTGATTCTCAATTGGCGGCTAGCCCCGCGACTAAAGTAACTCTCTGCTACACCCGAGACACAGGAGGAGAACAACCAATCCCAAATGACAAGACTCCAATAAGCCCTCGGAACAGGCCCAATGTCGATCAACTGGAGGAAGAAACTATCACGGTCTACCTCGACAGCTCTCTCAACAGCAAGGTTGTCCAGATCAGTTCCCACTTGAGCAAATAGTTGGTGAAGCAACTCACGGAGCTACTACAATGTAACCAGGACATATTCGCCTGGACCATGAGAGACATGGTGGGGATCGACCCATCTATAATCATCCATCGCCTAGAGGTGGATCCCACGAGGAAAACCGTTAGGCAGAAGAAGAGGCTCGTGGCGCCCGAGAGGAACGCAATCATAAACAAGAAGGTACATCATTTACTCAACACGGGAATGATTAAGGAAGCGCGATACCCTGACTGGCTGGCGAACACCGTTCTTGTAAAAAAGAAAAATGGTAAATGGAGAGTATGTGTGGTCTACACGGACCTGATCAAAGCCTGTCCGAAGGACAACTTTCCACTTCCCCGCAACGATCAGAACGTGGACGTCACATCTGGGCACAACTTACTCAACTTCATGGACGCCTATTCAAGCTACAATCAAATATTAATGCACCCCCCAGATCAAGAGAAAATCTCTTTCGTAATGGAAAGAGGGGTATACTGTTACAGGATAATGTCATTCGGCTTAAAAAATGCAGGCGCTACATACCAACGACTGGTCAACCTAATGTTCAAATAACAGATAGGCAGGAACATGGAGGTCTACATAGACGACATGCTGGTCAAGAGCTTTCGTATCCCTGACCACATACACGACCTCTCCGAAGCGTTCAACCAACTCAGGAAATACTAGATGAAGCTCAACCCACAAAAAATGCATGTTTGGAGTTGAGTCTGAAAAATTCCTAGGCTACATAGTGAACAAGAGGGGAATCGAAGCTGACACAAAACAGATTCAGGCCCTTCTCGACATGAAAGCCCCAACCAACATCAGATACGTTCAGAGTCTGACTGGGAGGGTAGCAGCACTCAACAAATTTATATCAAACTCGTCCAACAAATGCTTCCCTTTTCTTTAAGATACTAAGAGGGAGCAAAGGATTCTCATGGAACGAAGAGTGTGAACAAGCTTTTAAGAGCCTGAAAGCATACATGGGGAGTCCAGAACTACTCTCAAACCTGCGACAGGGGAAACATTTTACTTGTACTTGTTTGTTTTCAAGCACGCTGTCAGCTCAGCCCTCGTACGAGATGACCGAGGGACCTAAAGACCAGTGTATTACACCAGTAAAACCTTCGTGGAAGCGGAGACACATTAACTGGACCTGAAGAAGCTGGCTTTGGCATTGGTCATATCCTCTAGGAAATTGAGGCCCTATTTTCAAGCCCATTCTATAGCGATCCTGGCCAAGCATCCGCTCCGCTTGGTATTACATAAATCCGAGCTATCCGACAAGATGGTAAAATGGTCAGTGGAGCTTGGACAGTTTGACACAAACGTCGCTCCAAGCACCGCCATCAAAGCCCAGGCGTTGTCTGATTTCATTGTTGAGTTCACCAGTGGAGAGGAGCCGAAGACAGACCACTAGCCCTTGGACTCGAATGCCCAGACGTGGATCTTACGCTATGATGGGTCTTCCACCGGGAAGGCAAGTGGAGCCGGGATCACGCTCCGCTCCCCCAGCGGCTTCGCCCTTGAAAAAGCGGTCAGGTTCGGCTTCTCCACTTCATACAATGAGACCGAGTACGAAGCCCTTCCGTTTAGCCTAAAGCTAGCATTAGGGATCGGTATAGATCGCCTAACGGCATACAGTGACTCAAGGCTAGTAGTCAATCAGGTCAAAGGGGATCTCAACAGCAAAGACCCACGCATGATAGCCTACCGCGATAAGGTACTTGGCATAATGGGCAAGTTCAAAAGGTGTGGACTCATACAGTGCCCTCGAGACAACAACAAAAGAGCTGATGCGCTAGCCAGAGAAGCCTTAACCTCTGACGAAGTCTCAAGCGGCCTCATCGAATACCAAGAACAATCGAGCCTCGGCGAAGAAGAGCCTAGAAATATCTGCGTTGCAGACATGCAACCAAATTGGATGACTTCGATACTCAAATACACTGCAACCGAGAAGGTCGAATCCAAATGACTCAAAAACAAAGCAACAAGGTACACTTTCCTAAATGACAAATTATATAGGAGATCTGTGACAGGCCCTGTTATGATGTTTGTCACCTTCAAAGGCGAGTCAGGTCCTGGGAAGGATCCACAGCGGTATATGCGGGATTCATCCGGGTGGAAGAACCCTTGCCCACAAAGCTTTAACTCTAGGATACTATTGGCCGACCATGCAGCGAGAACCAAAGATATTGTCCGCAAGTGCCACAAATTTCAGAGGTTCGCGCCTTACACACATATGCCTGCCCAGCCGCTGACTCCAATGACTAGTTCGTGGCCATTCGCACAATAGGGAATGGACATCGTCGGACTGCTCCCGACATCAGCCGATAAAAGGTTCATTCTAGTGGCCGTCGACTACTTCACCAAGTGGTTTGAGGCCGAGCCCTTATCTAAAATAGGGCATGTTCAGATCGAAAAATTCATATGGGTCACCATCGTCTGTAGATTTGGCATCCCCAGAGTATTGGTTAGCGACAATGGAACTCAGTTTAAGGTATCAAGGTTAAAAAGTTGTGCAAAAATGTGAATATTGATCACCACTTCTCCTCGCCAGGGCACCCCAAGCCAACGACCAAGTAGAGGTTACCAACCAAACAATCCTCAAGGCGATCAAAAGGAAGTTTGATGCGGCCAAGGGAAAATGGGTTTCAGAGCTACCAGGAATACTCTGGGCGTATCGGACAACCAAGAGAATTCCTACCAGATAGACACCTTTTGCCCTGGCATATGGGTCAGAAGCTATGGTCCCGGAAGAACTCGAGGTGCCAACCTTCCTAGTGGAAGACTTCAGACCAGACGACATCGTCAAACCTTGCGCATTAGGCCAGACCTCTTCAAAGAGAAGCAAGATCTAGCTTCTGCCAAGATAGCCGCCTACCAACAATGAATGGCGCAATACTACAACAAGAAGGTCATGCCACGCGAATTCAAGGTGGGGGATTGGGTATTCAGAAAGACCTAGCAAAACACCAAAAAAGCCGACGCTGGATAGCTAAATCCAAACTAAGAAGGACCATACAAAGTTGCCAAGGTCAACAGGCCGGGAACGTACTGGCTAAAAGACGCAGACGACGATGAGCTTAAACAACCGTGGAATGTGGAGCATCTCAAAAAATATTATCAATAAAATATTTGCTTTTACTAAAACTTCCACTGCTATCCGTTACAACCCTCGACAAACCCGGCTCTGTCCAGACTCTAATATCTGCCCAACGCCTAGTCCGCTGCACGCGGACCATGATGACCGAGGAAGTGGTAATCTAGTTAGTGCTTGTCCGTTGATGACAACGACTCGCCAAGGGATCAATGTTTTCCAAGTGACAATGATCGCTGAACTTACCAGGCAAGCTTAGTCAGTTCGTGATTGATGGTGATGGCTTTGGTGCCCAACGCCTAGTCCGCTGCCACGGACCACGACGGCTAGGAAGTAGGAGTCTAGTCAGCGCTTGTCCGCTGATGACGACGACTCGCCAAGGGCTCATTGCTCTTCAATAGACAATGATCGTCGAACTTACCAGGCAAGCTTAGTCAATTCGCGACTGATGACGATGGCTTCTGGTGCCCAACACCTAGTCCGCTGCGTGCGGACCATGACGGCCGAGGAAGTGAGAGTCTATTCAGCGCTTGTCCGCTGATGACGTCGACTCGCCAAGGGATCATTGCTATCCACCAGGCAATGATTGCCGAACTTACCAGACAAGCTTAGTCAGTTCGCGACTGATGAAGATGGCTTCTGGTGCCCAACGCCTAGTCCGTTGCGCGCGGACTGCGACGGCCGTGGAAGTGGGAGTCTAGTCAGCGCTTTTTCGCTAATGATGATGACTCGCCAAGGGATCATTGCTCTCCAATAGACAATGATTGCCGAATTTACCAAGCAAGCTTAGTCAGTTCGCAACTGATGACGATGGCTTCTGATGTCCAACGCCTAGTCCGCTGCGTTCGGACCACGACGACCAATGAAGTTGGAGTCTAGTCAGCGGTTGTTTGTTGATGACGACGACTCGCCAAGGGATTATTGCTCTTCAACAGACAATGATCGCCGAACTTACCAGGCAAGCTTAGTCAGTTCGTGACTGATGACAATGGCTTCTGGTTCCCAACGCCTAGTCCGCTGCATGCGGACCTCGATGGTCGAGGAAGTGGGAGTCTAGTCAGCACTTGTCTGCTGATGACGACGACTCGCCAAGGGATCATTGCCTTCCAACAGACAATGATCGCCAAACTTACCAGGTAGGCTTAGTCAGTCTGCGACTGATGATGATGGCTTCTGGCACCCAGTGTCTAGTCCGTCGTGCGCAGGCTATAACGGCTGAGAAAACAAGAGTCTAGTCAGCGCTTGTCCGCTGATGACGATGACTCTTCAAATGATCAACGCTATCGAAAGATAATAGTCTTTAGGGCACCTCAACACAGCCGACTCGCATAGGCAACAACGGCTCATCAACGAACGACAGCAGTCGAAGGCAACCTATACACTTTGACTGACAAAAACAAGTGTTTTCCTCAGTCATACAAATTCTACGATCTACAAAGCATCTAAAGAAAACTTGACGTTACAGGACAAAACAATACTTTCATTAAAAAAGTAAAAAAAAAATTTCTATCCTGGGAAGGACGTTACGACTATGTTAAGGAGAGACAACCTCCTCTACAGCTAGTCCTGCAGAGCCAAAACCCTCCCCTCGAGAACATGGTCCGAAAATAGCCTCCTATAGCGAACAAAATCAAGGTAGACACCGGGATGCTCTCCTCTGATCAGTTCCAGAAGCTCCAACCTGCCCTGAATGACCTCTGACGAGATTAATGACCTTCTTCTTGATGTGTCAAAATCCACCGCACCTTCCAAAACAACATAATGCAAACGCTCATCTGACAACAAGTGTTCTGCCTCACGAACTGTCGCTCGACTGCCCATTCTATCCCCCTGCATTCTTTCGATTTCTTGGGCCTCCAGGTTGAACGACCATTTGTCCACGGCCGCATCTAGGCATTCCAGTTCAGCTCTAGTCTACCCTAGTCCTGCACGGGTCGACGCCAAATCAGACTTGGCTGCCCTCAGTTGAGATCTTACGCTTGAAAACTTCGCTTCAGTGGCAAAAATCACGGCCCTCACGGCCCCCAAGTTTGCGACAGTACCAAAAATCTACAGCTGACTAGTTAAGGAGTCCACCCGGTAGAGGGCATCTGAGTATGACATCCGCAGGTTCGCAAAAGCTTTCTCCAAAGCAAGAACTTGCTCACGGGCTTCGAGATGCAGAGCGAAAGGATTGTGCGGCTCAGGGGCATGAATGACCATCTCGGGACCATAGTGACACGAAACATCAACATGTGTCCAATGTTCTCCCCCTCTAAGTCAACAGCGGGAGTGGCAGCATCAAGAGGCGAGTGACGACCCCTCGAGGTCGCCGCCTGTGCAGAGCGCGACAACCCAAGGGGAGAAGCCGCACGGTTAGAGGGTTGCCTCCTTCTCGAGACAATGAAAATTTGCATGTTCGCCTCCAATTCGGCAAGCCTAGTCAGGTTAGGCAAGGCCAAACTTCACTTCCTCGAACGACAAAGAACAACCCCTTCAGCCGGTGAACCCGGCATGAAATGGGCGTTGTGAGAACACCGCAGCGACTCGCTGCACACAACTTTACCTGGCATTATGACCTCCTCAACGGACGTCAAAGGGAGCTTGAGGAATTTCCTTTCTATCAGTTTCTCCTCCTCAATAAGAGATGGAACAACAAACTTCCTCGAAATAGAGGAGTGACATCAAAACCAACGTCGCATCGGGAATGCAAAAATATATGAGCTACTGGCAAATTTTTTTTTTTTTACAGATATCAAACTGAAAGTATCAAGAAACTCTACGACTTCCAAGTTTGAAGTATGAATAATCCACCGAAACCAAGAACCAATGCTTCTCTTAAGGCTCGGTGCTATCTTCCTCCAAGCGTAGGCAAGCAGTGCAGTTCAATATGCAGCGACCCCTAGGGTCCAACCGAGCGGCAGTCATGTGATGAATCACCGTCGTGGTCAAACGAAGACCAACGCCATGTGCCCTAAGAAGAATCACGAGCATAATCTTGAACCCGCTCGAAACCATCTGGGTGGGAGGCATGCGGAAATAAAGAAACACCAGACGTCATCTGGCACTGGAAATTGGAGCCCTGGCTCAAACATACCTCGGTGCAAACTTATGTACCCCTGAGAGGGTGTAGTAGGAGCCAGATCTCCAAACGCGGGAACGATTTCCAAATCTTCTGGATACGATGTAAACTCCAAAGCTTGATTAACTTGGTTTCATCAATCAGGCTACCCTTGAAGATCTTGAGGCAAGTGAAGGACAACAAATCCTTGGAAGAAAGTTCCACATTATTTGCCATTGATAGAAAGAGTAAATCAAACTTTACAACAACACTATTACTTGGAAGAACAACGCAAATAAGAATGAGAAAATCCTCCTCGAAGTAGTAAATATTTATAAGGAAGACAAATAACACCTTCCCTCCTTAAGCAGTCACGTACCTATTAATATTATGCACCGCTCAAGACAAGCACTTCAAGTTCAATCATCACGACGGTACAGTTGCTTTTTCAAAGAGTCATTGGAGCGACTAAGCCCCCCACTTACTTTGGGGGAGTAGCTGATGATACACCAAAACGGTCACATCCTTGAGTCATACATGTGTCATGATGATCTCGAGGAACTACGGGCCCCAGCGTCAACCCAACTCTAATAAAGCCCAAGCGGTTCTAAGCCCGCCCAACGCAGTTCACCAAACAGATCCGAACTCTTACAGCTTGCTAAGCCCACACGTCTCACAACTATTCTCAATACCCGTAAGCCCTATTAAGGCAAGTATCTCGAGGATCAACTTCAGACAGGCAATTACAACAGCTCTCCACTTCCGACTAGGAAGCAAATACTAGAGTACATATCATACTGAGAAACTTCCTCTTACGGATTACCCTCAGATAGGGAACTATCTCCCGCATATCTAGGAGCACAGGGCTAACATGGAACTTCCCTTCTGCAGCACAACTCCTAATTAGAGAAGGATCTCCGCAAAGATCTCCTTCCTAAACTACGCCTTCGATGGCCTGGTAGAACCATGACTCCTGCACCATAAATAAGACATGAGGTTGGTAAGCTACAGTACGCTACAAATTTCCTGTTTAAAGCATTACATCTTTCTCAGATCCCTGTTTAACTTTAGCATCGGAATGCCATCAGCCACCACAACGGTGGTCCGTGGCTCACGTGCGTTACTTGTGCAAGTCAGCAAGAATAGGTCAAAGTAGGGAGCGAAAAATGACTGCATTAAGAGACATGTCATTAAAATTAAGAAGATTTTGTTCACCTCATAAAATATTTAAGATTTTTTTAATTGTTTCTAGTTTAGTTTTAGTGTTTCTTTTTGTTGGCATGTTCTTATTTTATATGATCTTCATTATTAGGTTTGAAAATCTTTTATGCCTTGGGAGATAATTGGTTTATGTCTCTTTATTTTATTAACAAGCTATTCCAACCACATAGTTGGAGTTTTCTGAATTCCAATTGTGTAGGAGAAGGGGGTGAGTTTGTTTCAAGAGTTTGAAATAACATTTGAAGTCGAGATGGTTCACATTGTGTATCACTAGCTTTGGAGCATGTGCTCAGTCCGTGTACTCCGTTTTAACCTCGCATGGAGTTGTATTTAAACCAGCTTGCAAACTGTTTGTTTCAATAAGTTAGAGATTCCATTACGAAAAGGGAGTAAGGTCAACAATATATTATGGATATTCTGTCTAGGTAGCTGCTTGCGAAGAAAAAAAAACGAATTTCATATACAATAACTATAGAAGAAAGACATAAAAATTCAGGAAGTGGAGTTTTATCTTTGGAAGGAAGTTCAAGGAATTGCAAGATGGTCACCATTTTCCCTTAGAAATGTGATATGGTAAATCCGTTATTTTATAGAAAGAAACTACATAGGTGTGAAACTGGTCAATTATGTATCAAAAATCTCCAAAGATCTAAAATGAAATTCACAAACACCATACATGGGGAAATTTCCTCTTTGGAAATATAGAGATAACTATCGAAATTCCATTTTTTTATAGAAGGCAGAGTTATCCATGTTGATTGTAACCAACACCCATGCACAGATCTACATGGGGGCACTTGCCCCCACTGACTTTTGAAAAAAGTTTGAGTAATTTGTGATTTGCCCACCCTGCGACATCGACGATGTCGTCCCTCCCCACCCTTCCTTTCCCTCTATTTTGTGTAGCATTCACAACCCTAACCTTTTCTGCTCCATCTCTTTGTTTATTGCAAGATCGATAACTGCCATCCTGCCCCATCCTTCCTTTCTCCCTCTATTCTCTGCGACATCGACGATCCTGCCCCTTTCTGTTCCATCTCTTTGTTTATTGCAAGACCAATAACCGCCCTGCCTCCTCCTCTTTTCTTCTCCCTCCCTCTTTGCTTGATATATTTATTTTTCCCAACATCGCCATCAGCCACTAGCAGTCCTAACCTCTCTTGTCTGCTTTGAGGAAATTTTTTTATTTTTTAAGTATTTTCTCGGGATGAATTCGTATATTGAGGTCTAGTTTTGTATTTTATTCATAGGATTTTTTTTATTTCAATGATCATCTATTTGTTATTGTTTGAACTTTGAATGGCAACGTGAGCATTTTGTGTTGTTCATCTTGTGCTAGTAGAACCTGGGTAACAATCTACAACAATAGAGGTACTGGGCTCTTGTTGGCTTGCCGCGGAGTTGCTTCTTAATATGATCTTTAAGAAGCTTTGCTTGAGAAGGAACCTGAGAAGGCTTTATGAGAGGAGCAGCCGAAATAGGTTGTCCAGAGAAGAACCTTGAGACTCCATCTTTGGTAGCATGGCTGTGGTCAAAAGTCGGCCACCATTTGATCTTGAAACGTCTGCAGAACCATAGAGGTGGTTGAGCTGACTGATTGATAGTTGTGAGAGCAGAGACAGAGAAATCCCAGCAGGAGATCCATGTCAGATTGAACTTGATGAAGAACCACAAGAACAGAACCTGTTGAGGTAATGGTGCAGGTGGTTGAAACTTGGATTTGAAAAGGGTCCATCCTTCATTGACAGGAGGAGGAAGGATTCCATCTTCGGCGCCGAAATGATTCCACCATTTATGTTGAAACCATAAAGGAATTGAAGGTTGCTTGAACTTTTTACAAAAGAAGAAAAACCATGAATGAGAACAATTCTGTGAAGGAACAAGAAAAGCTCGATTCCAGGCTTGCTTGTAATCTTGATAATTGTAAGATGCAAGAAGATAGTTGACATAAAACTTCTTGTGAGAGCTTGGATGTTGCTGCCCGTCAGTTTCTGTCATGATCTTCAATATCTGACACTTGGAGTGAGAAATCTTTTCGGAATTAGATTTCTCTTTGTTATGAGTGATTATCACAGAGTCGGTATCGACCAGGATAAACTCATAAAATCTTTGATTCTTGAGACCATCAGATTCTTCAAAGAGCTGTGAAGCAGAGAAGACATGACGGGTGATTGATTGAGGATCCTTGATGAGTGAGTAGAGACTTGGTTCGAGCAACAGGAGAGGCTCGAGACAGGTCTTAGTCACATATTGATTGGTATGAACTTGAGGCTTCGGGAAAGAGGCCATTGAGCTTGATTCATCAGCATCTTGAAGAGGCTGGAAAGGATTGGTGAGGGTCGTTGCATAAGATAAAGGGGGCTTGTGCTGTGTCGCAGAAGGCGGCATAGCATATTGAGACTTGAACTGGGGTCGTGCAGAGGGAACCTGCGAAGAAGATGAGCTCTGTGAACTCATTTTTGGATAAACTCTCTTGTGAGAAAGTCAGCAAGAGAATTGTCTGCTCCCTTAATATACTGGATATCAAAATCAAAAGCAGAAATCAAACCTTGCCATCTGGCGAAAATCTGTTTGGAAATGAGATTTAAAACATCTTTAGTTAAAATCTCTTTGGCAGATTTACAATCAACTCGTAAAAGAAATCTTTGATTTGTTAAATCATCTTGAAATTTCATGATGCATAAAACAATTGATAAAACTTCTTTTTTTACAGTTGAGTAATTGATTTGAGTAGAGCTCCAAAGACCAGAATGGTATCAGACTAATTGAATGGAAGTAGATTCAGGTAGACGCTGTTTAAGGATACCACCATACCCTTGCTTGGACACATCTGTTTCTACGATCTTGAAAGCTTTGGGATCTGAGATTCCTAAGCAAGGGAGACTCTTGACTTGGGCCTTGACCTGACGGACTATTTGGGAATGGATACTAGTCCATGGGCCTGGATTTTTCTTAAGTCTATTGTAAAGAGGCTTAAGTAAAGGACGGAGGCCTTTGTAGAAATCTGCAACATAATTGAGAGACCCAAGAAATCTTTGTAATTGATTTTTATCCCGAATTTCATCAGGAAATTTGTCTGCAAAATTAATTGCTCTTGAGAAAGGAGTAATCATTCCATGTGAAATTGTATGTCCTAGAAACCGAACACTTGTTTGGAAAAGGTTGATTTTGGTGGATGATAAAACCAAACCATTGTTTTGAATACATTTTTCAAATTGATACAAGTGTTTCCAATGGGCTGCAACAGACTCAGAGAAAACGAGTATATCATCGATATACATAATTGTGAAATGAGAAAATGGAGAAAGAATTTCATTCATGATATTTTGAAATTCACTTGGAGCATTTTTAAGACCAAAAGGCATTACATTCCATTCGTAATGACCAAAAGGAACATTGAAGGCAGTTTTATATCTATCCTTGGGATGGATTTGAATTTGCCTGAATCCAGATTTGAGATCAAATTTGGCAAAGACACAGGCAGAATGCAATATTTTCAAAAGAGTGCTTTGATGAGGAATGGGATATCGGTTCCAATGTAAGACCTGATTAAGAGGCTTATAATTGATAACTAGGCGAGGACTGCCTCTTTCGAGTTCAACAACTTTATGAACATAAAAGGCTGAACAACTCCAGGGAGATTTGGAGTGACGATGAGATTCTTGGTAAGTAATTGCTGGATTTCTTGTTTGCAATATTCCGTGAGCTCAGAATTCATTTGGATTGGTCTGGCTTTGGTTGGAATTTTGCGTTCATCGAAATCTGCTTCATAAGGAAGAAAAACACAATGTTGTTTTCGATGCCAGAACGCATTGGGAAGATCAGAACATAGGTTAGTTTTGATCTTTTCTTGAAATTGGACAATCTGAGATTGTAATTTAGGATCTTGAATTTGTTGTTCAATTCTTTTATACTCAATTTCCTTCTTAAGGGAATCTAAGTGTTGTTGTTTCTGAGATATAAGGTTAAGAGATTGAACCTTTTGATTCATCTGATTAACTTCAAATATTTCAGGTTTAAACAAGAACTTTAATTCGATATCAGTACCTAAATAGGTAGCCTTAATACCGTCTTTAGTGACTGTGAAGGGAGAAATTGCAGATATAAAAGGAGTTCCTAAAATCATTTTCTGTGCCATGTTTTGGACAAGTAGAAAATGTTGCTTGATTCAAACTTTATCTTTGCAAATATGTGCATTGGTAAGTTTGTATTGGATTTTTAATGGAGAGACATTAGCTGTGTAAAGCTTCTGATTAGTGATAGAAAAGTATTGATAATGGACAATTCCTTCCTGAATACAATTCATATCTGCACCTGAGTCAATCAGAGCTATTGTGGAAATCAAGATTTCTTTATTGATGAAGAGGTGAACAGAAACATACCATTTCTGGATTGAAATTTGATGGGGTATTGATTGATTGATAAGTTGAAGGAATTGAGGAGGTTCTTCTTGAGAAACAGGTTCAGAAGAAGAGGCTTCTTGAGGAACTGTTTGAAGATCTTGGATTTTAAGATCTAAAAGCAGTTGGGATTGTTTAAGTAAGGTAATATCTTTCTTGATATTATTTACTTCATGTTGAAGATCGGATATGCTGACGGAGGATGAAGTAGTAATAGATCCTTTGAATCTATCAATGACTTCTTTGTGACTATAAAACGGATTAACAACTTCAGGAATGTTCTGAGTTTTGGTTAACGAGATTTTGATGTGTTGAAGATATTCGGTCTTGAGACTAGAATCTTCGATTTTGTCAACAAAATCTAATAAGATACTGGATTGTTTCTTATTTGATAACATGTTAACAGTCTTGCAATGACAAGCTTCTGCACAAGCATCAGAGTTATCAGAGATATCTGAGTCTGAAGAGAAGCGATTGATATGGAAGAGCTGAAGTTCTTCATCAGAAGAATCAGCTTCAGAATTCATTAGAACATTAAGAAACATGGTCTTAATTTCTTCAGGAGCTTGTAAGGCTTGAATCTTTTGGGCCGTTCTGCAAATTTTTGCATAATGGCCAGGACGTCCACATTTAAAACAAACGGGCTTTGAATTAGTCTTGTATTGTTTCTTAAATTGTTCGGGCTTGGGTTTATGAGTCCCATGCCTTTTGGGCTTGCTATAATACTTGTCAAAGTCTTTGGGTTGTGTAGGCCCATAAGGCTTTTTGGATTTGTATTTACGGGCTGGATGGGATCTGTAGAGCTGTTTGGAATGAGAATTCGAACTAGGAATTCGAAAATCTTCAAATCCATACTGTTGACAGAAATCACCAAGTTCCCTAGGCCCATTAATATGTTGTTTCTTAAGCTGGTGTTTAAGCCTAAGATCATTGCATATTTGTTAGGCACATCCATTAATGAAGGCAATAAGATCTCCATAAGTAAGGCTATCATATGGAATATCGCCTTGATATTTTTCTTGTAGTTTATTCCTGACTGTTTCTGCAAAGATAGCAGGTAAACCTGAAAGAAACTTTCGTTTCCAAAAAGGGTTACTTGCCTCTGATTGCTGCATAACTTTTTTAAGGAAAATGTCATTGTACCATCTAAAATGGCTAAGGGTAGGACATTTGTGAACCATAAGTAAATCTTTAGACTTACCTTGATATTCACTGGGGTTTCCAATAAAATGTTTAAGTATGCAAGTAATTAAAGTAATTACAGCATCAGGAATAAATTGTCCTTGATCAGTTTTCATTGGCTGTCCATCATGGCCAATTTTAACTGCTTGTAATATAGTATGTTTTTCTTGTAAAGTGAGATAATTATCCCACCATCCTTTGATTAACCCACTGAAACCAGCGATGATAATTTGAGCAATGGACTTATCATCCTTGTTTTCACTGCGATGAGTGGAAGCAAGCATAACCATTTCTTGGGTTACTTCAATGAGACCGTCTTCAGATAATCCGTCTATATTCCAAATATAGAGATTACCTGTAGTGAAAGAACCAAATGTTTGCAGTGATCTTTCTTCATATTGCATATATGGTAAGGATGGTCTTGGATAAAAATTTATTGTTTTAGGAAGTGGATTTTGATAATTGCCATAAGACTTTGCTGTTTTAGCATGCTTAATGGGATTGACCTGGTAGTTGATAAAATTGAGATTATCAAGTTCGGCCATAGGATCAAAATCAACACTATTGTCAGATTCAATACCCATATCAGGATTTGACAGAGTTTGGATTCTGAGTTTGTTACCAAGTTGTAATGCTTCAAGTTTAGCATCAATTTATTTGATAGGTTGATTTGGGGTTGTGAAAACATTTTGAGAAACTGTTGTTGGTTGGAAGAAAGTTTGTTTATTAGTTTCTGTAATATGTTTTTCTTGGATTTTCTTGTCTTTAAGAGCATTTTGTAAAAGTTGATCTTGTTCTAATTTATCGCCAAGTTCATGGAGAAAAATATTAGTATAATTATTCTGCTGAATAATTTTGCTTAATCCTTTTGATTGATTCTCAGAATTGGAATCTTTCAAGGGAGAAGCAACAAGATCTTGCCCCATTGTATTGAATGTGAATTCACTTAATGGAGGCAAAATTGAATTGATATTTTGATTCTCAGTAGATGTCCATATTTTAGAAGAAACATTCAGGACATGAATATGTGGGAGATGAACATTAAAATACCAGTCTAAGAAAGGTAAATTCTCTTTCATTTCTTCACAGCATTCATAAAATTTCTTACCTAAATCTGTTCTCTGAGATTCATTGGTTTGAGCATAGAACGTTTGACGTCTTTTCTTATTAGATTCTGACATAAATTCTGTTTGAATTGCTTTTTTGTCTAAATTAAATGGTTTAGACAGACAACATAAAGAAGGTGGAAAGTTCATTTCTGATTGAGTAGGAGATTGATGTTCTTGTTCAGGAGGATTGTAAATTGGTTGGGGGATCTGCGGATATTGAGGGTTTGGTCTAATATTTGCGAGATCAAGATGAGGTAGAACATCAGGTGTAGTTGCTCTAGTGATATGAGTAGGGGCAGTTCTGAAGGATGCTTCAGATCTACGTCCTGATTGAAAATCTGAAGGATTGAGTCGTGTAACTCTTGCTTCAGAGAAACGAAGTTCGATAGATCCATCAGGAAGAGTGAACACATGATCGAGTTGACTAGGAGGAGGTTTTCTAGGAACAGTTGCTTCCTGGATCTTCCAAGATTCTGGAAGGGTAACCCGATTCCAATGAATTGTCTTTGGAACAATAACATTGGTTTTCTCCTTATTAGCTTGGAAAAGGATTGTGTATCCTTTATCAGATTCTTGTAAAGCTTTAGGGCTCAATTGAGTCTTCATAGCTTTAAAAGTGATCTTATAAATGAGAGCTAAAGGTTCAGAACCTTCAATCATATCAAAACCAGAGGTCTGAATATTGAGGGTTAGTGTTTCAAGGATGTTCGGATCCTTAAGAGACACTGAGAAATTGGGGTAGCAGTTAAAATAAACTGGACCCGATGACAGAGTTGATTATGCGATTCCAAGCAGGGAGTCGTGAAACCTATTGTGTCTACAATCGCGAAGTGCAATTAAGGCACATGTATCTAATCCTGTTCTTGTAAGGGGTTTGAGTCCGATCTGGATCAACCCAATATGGATGTACTTGTAATCTTGACTAAGTAAATAGTCACGTGTTTGAGCTGAAAACAAATGTTTTGAAGCTAAAGATCCATTAAGAGGCACAGTCTGTTCGACTATGTCAATTAAATCTTCAGTTTTTTGAGAGAAAAAGGATTGAGAAACTTCATAAATTTTCTTGTAAGGGACTGCTGGTATAGACCAGTTTTGTAAATCTTTTTCAACTTCTGGAATTATACACTCCATCTTGTTTTGTAAATTGGGGTTGCTTGTCCTAGAACTAGAAGAACGGGAAAGTCTTGAAAACAAAGACATTTTTTCTGTTTCTTGGGGTTGTAATGGGAACACTGTGCCTGGACCACCTACAGCTGGAACATCGGTATGGGACCACCTCACCCTCTCAACCTGCGCTCAACATGGCGACTTACATAGGGTTCAAAACGGCTGACCAACATACTGTAACTAGCATACCAACGCTATCAACGGCTGACCAACGACACCTAGGACTCACCAAGTATTCCCCCTGGAAAAAGATGAATGGCTCTGATACCAATTGGTATAATCTGATGATCCCCATCCAAAACAAATCCTATAGATATTTATACTAAATATCCAAAGTATTATTAGCTAACAAACAAAAACAAACTCATAGAAAGCATGAAATAGTTGTTGAAATGGCTTGAGTGGAGTTGTGGAAGTCGTGGGATGGTTATGGAAGGACTTGGACCACTTCTTTAGGGTATTGAACGTGTAGCCCCAACAACTGGCCACTGGACTTGGTCTATTAAAATCTTATCTCCATTTTCACCACGTTTTCTCCACTTTCTTCGTGAATAGGTAGGCAAGGGTGGTTTTGTATCACAACGCCTTTCACAACAAATAATCTAATGATTATCTTGTTTCCACTGACATTTCCATGTCTAAATCAACTCAAAATTCCACCTTCCTCTGATTACACTTTTAGAGTTAGATGCAGAGGAATGCACATCGTGAAATTAGGGTTGTTTCAATAGTTGAGGCTGTTGAAGCCTTACAAGTCTTTTAAACCCCTTTCTTGCCCCACTTTTGCTAAACTTATTGGGTTTTGATATATTTATGGAAGAACCAAAGAGTGGGTAAAAGGGATTCAACTAAACCTGAAAATTATTATTGAAAACACATAAAATTCAATTGACTTGCAATTAAGAAATGGGAAAATTCGAGATTAGCGAGAGTGAAACTGTAACGACTCGATCCACACAGTACGAAATTGTCCGCTCTGGGCCCAACCGGCCTGCACGGCTTTAAAACGCGTCGTACTATGGGGATCTGACCTCGCATATAAGTAGCATATCCCCATCCCGCATCCAGGTGATGTGTGACTATGTCCCCCTTTGTAGCTCGTCCAACCCCTCTTGGGCCTATTAGGCTCCAACCCTCACCCTCATGTCCGCCCACTCCAGGGTCTCACAGAAACCCTTCAATTTGAATGTGTTTTGGCAACCCGGGGGGGGGGGGGATTGTTATGTGGTCATGGTGAATTACATTATCAAAGAGAGAATTTGAATCAAACAAGGAAACAAATAAATCTTAGAGAAAAGAGAAGATGAAGAGAAACTTAGCAACAAAGTTCACGAAAATAGAAGATGGAGAAATACGCGTGAAGAGACAAGTGGAAGACGAAACCTATTATCGTGCGTGGTTTTGATTCTGAACGACCCCCAATCTCAACTTTTTTTTTTTTTTCTTTTTTTTTTTGTGAATTATAAAGATGTCCACCTCAACACAGAATGAATATGAGAAGTAGACATGAAATATTTGATTATTGAATATTACTTTCCAAAAAATAGCAGAAGACATGAAAACTCTTTAAGAAACTCTTAGATTTTATTTTTCAAAATTTTATTAGATTTTTATTTTTAGTGAAACAAACAGAGCCATAATTAAAAGTTGTACATTGGTATTTTTTATACTTTTATTTTCCCTTATTTTTTCACTTGAAAAATTATCCTTCTTCCTGGGTTCCTCCCCTTTTCTTGTTTAGTATATGGTCCTCGTAACTATTTTGTTTTTATCATTAGAAACATCTTTCGTCATTAGTCAGTGCCTTTGATTGTTCATGCTATCTCTTTTGGTATTAGAAAACTACATCTCATTCCCATAATACTCTCGGTTGTTTTTCTATTTCATTATTTCTCAGCACATTCAGTCACCACTTGTACACGATATATGTAAATGGAACTCCTTTCTCCACCAAGGTTTTGAATTAGGTTGTGACCGTTTGACACCACCACCCTCACCATTTTGTCTAATGCTACCACCTTTCTATCCCACCACTTTTTTTTTCATATATTTTCTTTACCCCAGAACAACAACAATAGTAGTAATAGAATCTATGCCGCCCCAACGCCACATTTTCTCTCCCACCCTGTTGTCGTTGCTTATCTCCCACCCCACCACACCACCATCGCTGCTTACCTGCATCTTATTTTTTTTTCTTTTCCTTTCATTTTCTCTTCCTCTCTTTTCTTCTCATCAACAACAACCTGCATTGTTGCACCACCTCGTTATCGCCATTCTCGCTGAGGTAGGAGTGACATCGAAAGAAAATTTACCAAATCTCCTGAAAACCCACCAAAATATCTCTTTTCTTCTCTCTTATCTTTTGCTCTGATTTCAACTTCAATAATTTCAAGAACCCCATTTTTGTATTTGAACTCTTCATCAACACTTACTGAACTTGTGTTTCTTAATAGTGGTTTGGCCAAGGTTGCATCGACGCTCGAATGTTGGTCAGGCCGAGCAAACACATAAGAAGACACGGTGGAACAAGTTTTGGTGAAAACCCAAGATATATTAGAGGGTCTTCACTCCAACAACCCCAATATCCTCAAAGACTCATCCACAAACTATTTCTCCATCTATAATGCAAAAAAAGTTCTAGAAGCTCACTAGAAATTTCTCTGAAGCCATTATGAATCAGGGGCTCAATGAATCTTGATTTGCAAGAGAACCATCTTCAGCAAAGATCGAAAGAGAATAGAAACCCCTTCCCGCTCTCAACACCAAATAAATATTTGGGGAGCCCATTTGTTTTGATGCAGAGAAATGAGAAAAACGATCAGAGGTGGGAGGGAGAATGAGAAAGGGAAATCAAATAAGAAGGGGGCGAATGTGAAGTGTTTATCGGAGGAGTAGGAGGAAAAATTGCAAGTTGTCGCTGTGGTTTTTATTTAATAGACTCTGACACAAAGAATAATAATTAAGAAGGAAAGCTGGAGAAAGAGAATGAGAAGGGGAAACTAGAGAACAAATGAGGCGGGCTGAAAGGATTTATCTGAGGAGGAAGAGTAGCTGCCCGACGCTGTGGTTGTTGATTGCATAAGCACGCAGGAGAATGATGTGAATTTTGTGGTTTGCAAAGAGAAGACAAAAAGAAGAAGGGGAGGGGAAAAAAAATCCATTTAATGATGGTGTTAGTCAGTAACTAGGGTATAAAAATGCAAATATTTTTAGTGTAGTGGTATGCAAAAGAGAAAAAATGGTGATGTCAAAAACAACAGCGACTGCCTTTTGAAATTATGTTTGAGCCTCGCTCTGAGAAAAACACGCAACACCCATATCGGGTTTACCCGATCCACCAACTCCAAAGTCGCAAGCACAAAAACCACAACAAAACCTCCTCTACCCAAAGAAGAAAAGTAGAAACAAAAGCATGGAGTTTGAGAAGAGAAAAGCGGCAACCCTAGTGTCGATTTCATCCACAGAGATGGACAAATCACCCAAAGGCACTTTAGACGAACCCATTCTCCCTCTCATCAAATCCCTCAATCTCCACCCTTCTTACTTCACCACCAGCTCTTGCTCTGGCCGTATCTCCATCCTCTGCCAACCAATCACCACCACCACTGTCAAGAAGAAAGCCAGAGGTGGTTCATGGCTCTACATTACTCACGAACCGGCCGATCCCGACTCAGTCGTTAACCTCCTCTTTTCCGACTCACCCACTCAGGAAGGCGAACTCGTTTTCCGATTCGAGCCCTTCATTCTCGCTGTAGAGTGCAAAGACCTGGCTTCGGCTCAGTCTCTGGTTTCGGAAGCGATCTCTTGTGGGTTTAGGGAATCAGGAATTACGAATGCCCATAAGCGGGTGATTATTGCGATTCGGTGTTCGATTCGTCTGGAGGTGCCATTGGGATTGTTTGGAGAAGTGAGGGTCTCGCCTGGGTATGTGAGGTATCTTGTTGGGGTTGCTAATGACAAATTGGAGCTTAACAGGAAGAGAACTGAGTGTTTTCTTCAACTATTGGAGAGTAAATTGTTGCCAAATGAAGTGAAAGAAAAAAATGATTCATTGGAAGAACAACAACAAGAAGAAGAATACGAAGAGGGGGTGGGCCGAGTTGTGAGTAATGGAGCTGTTGATTCGACTCAATTAGGAGTTGGAGATGCGGAGAGAATGGATTTAGATACACCTTTAGGTAATTTAGTAGTTTCCATCAAGTTATGAATCTAATTTTACTACATCAGTTGTGGAATTGTGACATCTTGAATTTTTGTAGTTTGTGCTAGCTATTAAGAAAAAGCAACTATGGTTTTGATATATGATTAAGTTGATTGGATTCATGTTATCAGAACATGGATTGTTTTAATACATTCATAACTATTATAACTTGTTTTTTAGACACAAAATATAAGCAAAAACTGAGATTGATTAGACGGAAATTTGGGTTGATTCAGAAAGAACTTGGAAAAGCTTGATAGAAGAAGAGAACATGAATCAGTATTTCAATATATATTCAAACCATGGGATATTCCAGTTATTCAGTGAATCATTCACCATATAGACGAGGGTTCAATTGATTTTTTGTTTTTCTCAATACATAAATCACATGCATTCTCACAATGATGTTTACACCTTTTTGTATATGTGCCATAGTTTACATCATTTTGTATTAAGGGGGGGACAAAAACTGGTTTTCGCTAACCTAGGAGGACTCCCTTAGTTTTCATTGTAAATTAAGCACTCTACATACCTATGTAGTTAAAACGGATAATGGACCCATAGCGGTCCAAAAGCGTTATAGGTTATAACGGGATATATCTTTATATAACGGTATATAACGAAATAGTTTTTGAATGTATTTTTAATACCCGCACAAAGTATCTATTAACGTATTATAGAGTCAAAAAAGTAATTCATGTTCATAATATTAAATTAAAAAAATAATAATAATAAAAAACATCTTCCCTTCGTATGAGAATGAGATCACAACGGAGAGTACGATCGACTCTTTGTCTTCTTCCTTTCTTCTCTCGTCAGTGTCAAACGGCGATGTCTGGTTTTCTGTCGATTGGCGACAACGAGCTCTAATCATTCTTTCCAATGAGTCCAGGGTTCTGGTTGAATCGAAAATGAAATGGTTGATTTTTTTTATGTAGTAGAACAAAATGTTAAAATGGTTTTATTGAAAAAAAACGTTATCTCAATAACAATCATATAACGTCGTTATATCGAAGTTGTAATACTATAACGTGATAATGTCTTAACGTAACGGCTCACCTCCATTAAACGTTATATCGAAGTTATATTGGCGTTATAACAACTGTTTTAATTGCACAGCCTAGGAGGACCCCTTAGTTTTCATTTTAAATTAAGGACCCTATTAAGTTTTAAAAATTATTATTTTTTAATTCATTTGAACTTTGGCTGAGCTAAAAATTTCAGAAAAATTATGGATTAACGCTAAAAACAATGCACTAAAGTTTCAGACAATTTCAACACTATTCCTTGAGATACGTGTTTAGGTCCCCGCTACAAAATATCTTGAATAAAATTCTTTGTAGTGTTTAAGGACTCTTAAGTTTTTTTTTAAAATTATTTCGTTGGAGTTGAAAATTTCAAAAAAATTACAGACTAACATTAGAAACAACACACCAAAGTTTCAAAACATTGTTCCTCGAGATACGTATTTAAGTCCCCGTCACTAAATATCTCGACTAACGGTCTTTGTGAGTGTTTAAGGACCACCCTTATGGTTGGCTTGTGTAGCGTCCAAGGTGGGCCCTTGCTCACTTCTTGATATTAATAGAGAAATTTCTTTTCTCACATAGCGTGAATCTCAAGGCACACATTCCAAAACGAACTAAAGCTTTGACATATTGTTTCTGTTGTTGGTCTTTAATTTTTCTCAAAATTTTAGCTTGAATGGAACTCAAGTAATATAGTTTTCATTTAGTCATGTGTATGTATAGTGGCCCACATAGGAGGATGTTCGTGGGGTACTAAGTTTTATTTCTGGAGCGATGTCAATGGGGAATGATATTAACCCGACAAAGGTGCTGATGATTGGAAGCTGGAAATACGGATTGAGTTTATTATTAGTTTGCATCCTCTAACTCTTGATCGCCAATTGGATAAGATCTGCACAAAAAATTATGGTTATATTTTTATTTGGAAATGTGTCAATGATTTTCATTCATAAAAATCGGGTGGGTAAGAGAGATTCTAGGCAAGAAACAAGAAATGAGAAAGTGAAACAATTTGAGGCTGAAAATTGAAGTTCTCATCATCAATGAAGCATGGGAGAAAAGATCATGAAGAATACTGGAGAAGCCAAGTTCAATTGGGTCTTGGGAGAAGATGATAAAATCGAAAAAATGTTTTGGAAGAGGGAAAGATGAAGGAGATGGTAACCAAGCCACCTCGAACACCAATAGAGGTAAAAAACAGCAACAACAACAACCAACAGATCAGCCACTGCATACCAGTGCCGGCACAACCATTGGGGGCCAACCAAACGCCACCATCGCCTTGCCAACTAGCCAGACCAACACTTTGATGCCATCATAGGGTTTGGTCAGCCTCCTGGAGCTCCTCCCCCTCCGTTTTTTCACCAAGCCTCAGTGGGTTGATTTGTTTGATACTTTCTTCAACGTTGGGAGGGAGTGATGAGTTACCAAGTTCCACGATATATCCCTATCCATCCTGCCGCCACCGCCAACACCAATCCCATTACCCCCCCACCCTGATCCCATTACCGCTCTGATACCTTGTGAGCTGGACATGACACAGTTTGTTCAAGATGTTGAAGAAAAGGCTAAGATGGAATCACAATTTAGGAAAATCGACTTAGGAGTTGAATGCAAAGATCACAATAATAAAATCAAAATTTGATAATGAAGCCCTTGCACCTTATTAGGGTTCTATTCTAGGACGCTTGTCTAACAAGCTTAGTCATGTTATAAATAAGGGCTTTGATATGAAAATTTTGAATTTTGATTGATTAAAAAAACTCTAAGAGAGTGTTTGTCTATCTTTTATTCATGGTTTAAAAAAATGTTATGATGCTACAATTTGAGGCTTGCCTTAGTGCGAGGCTTAACCTCATAGGTGTTTCAACAATTGAAAAACAATTGGTTAAATGAGTATAATGCTCAAAAAATTTAGAGCTCCTTAAATAAGTAGTTGAATATAAACTAAAAATTTTTATATCGAGATACGAATACATCAATGGTATATATATATAAGTTTGCTGAACAAACATGCATCCAAAGTTCCAAACTAAAATATCAAATATACCTTTACCTATTTTTTTTCGCTAGTTTCAATCTCTACATTTCAATTGTGAAACAAATTTCATTATCCCAAATTTACGCATCTTGAATTCTTATACACGTCAACAATAGTCTATCAACTTTCTACATCCCGTGATTATTCTTGTTGTTGCCTAGTATTTGGCTCAGTTTTTATTTCATCATCTTCCTCTTTTTGAGTTGGATCTTCCCCTTCTGGTAGATTGGGCTATTGGGCTGTGCCTTTATAGCTTGGATGACGATTATTGTGATCTTTTTACAACTGCAAGGTGTCACAAGCCACTTGTACTGCTCATTCCAAATTATCCTTTTTGTTCACTTATATCTTTTCCAACATCATTTTTCTGTTGGGTCAATAGCTCTTTAGGTACCAAAAGTTTAGGGTATATCAATTTGGGTTACAAAGTTTACCATAATTACAATTTGGGGTCCAATTTGATCATTGATTGGCAGTTCAATCATGTTAACCGAGGCAGACGTCAGTGCCCTCCGTCAAGAGGCCTGCGATTCACACAGACATCTTCTCTGGTCTTCTAGATTTGGGCGAAAGGGAGAAATATTGCTGCGAGAGAAGGAAAGGTGTTGCTAGTTGCTCCTTCGCTTTAATTCCTCCTTCAGTTCACTTAAATATCTCCACTGAACAAAGGTGCCACAAGTTGCTGAAAGGCAATGTTGACCAAGCTATTGGTCAAAATAGAGTTGTTGAAGATCTAAGGTAACCTTCTTCAACTATTCTAGGGTTTTTCTTTTAACCCTTTGTGGAATGGAGTTTTATAAGTTTTTCAACTTTTCTAGGGTTTGGCTACTGTTATGGGTTATGGGTAGGATGAAGGGCTGTGACATCCATGGTAGCACAATCTACTATAATTACAGTCGAAGTCTCATCATCCCAACCCAAACTTACTCATTGGTAGTAGCTAAGGGATGAAAGATGCGAATTTCAAAACAAACTAACTGCCTTGACAAGTTAAACTTATCCATCACCATTTTTTGTAGCTTAAAGATATGGTTTTTGTTGTTGTTGCTGCCATAAACAGCTCCATGGAAGTCAGGTTCTTATAGGAGATAGTAGCAGCAACTGATTTATTTCAGTTGTTGGCTGTATTTCCTCAAATCTCACATCTGCCAGTAACCGTTTTGGATTATGGAGGAGTGCATGTGGGAATCAGGTGCATACTAACGGAGGGCACTTGCGGCTATATTATATGACGTCAAAGGTCAAATGACCCCAAATTGTAATAATAGTAAACTTTGTAACCCAGTTAATATATGCCTAAACATTTGGTGCTCAAAGTGCAAATAACCCTTCTCTAACTCCCAGATAGCTACTCTAGGACTCTACAATAAACTGTTATGGTGAAATGTTATCAATCACATCCTATGATTACAAAGCTCCACCAAGGTTGGGTTCTACTTGACAAACACCAAATCACTCCAACCTAGTATTGATTCCAAAAAACAATCGAGTATGGCATATTTTTGTTTTTCCTCACTGTTTAAGTGTTTATTAATTTATTTATTATTTTAAAAATAAAAGTTAAAACAATATGCCCACCAAGTGAGTGAAAAAAATAGCCACAAACAATCGTTGTGCTCACCTGACCCACCTTGAGTCACACTTTTGCACCTTTCTGCGCCTTAGCAACACTGCTTGGGTTGCTCTCAAATGCACCCCATTCTGTATGGTTGGGGTGACATTATGAAAACAGTCGGATCATGCTTTTTATAATTGGCTGAGATAGGAATAGTGAATTATTCGACCACTCTCCTGTTTCTAATAACATACCCTGTTTTATGGATTAAAAAATAGAGCTGCTTATTTTGCCATGAAAACTGATCTAAGAGGTATATCATCATACACCAATATACGATTTGTATTGCAAGTCTTTCTTTTTATTTATTTAATATAAATTTAAATGTATCATTATTTATTATTTGTATATTTTTTGAAGTTAATTTATTTAGGCTAGAGGAAAAGCAGGTGTACATCTACACATGATTCTGATACGATTTTATATCTATCTGGAAGAGTTTCACTTGTACAAGGATAGCATCAGGGAACAATTACATGCTTGAGAAAATGATTTAAATTTACAAACCTCGAGGTTTCAACAGATGTTCACATTAATGATACCACCTTTAGTATGATCTTCGTTGATACAAACACTAGTATACTCTGTAAATTATTTGATAGCAGTGGATAACCATAATCAATTTCAAAGCTGTCATTTTGGATTTGACATCTCCTTTGGATGGTGAATCTTATCTATTATTTTTTTGGCAGGGCAGGGTCATTAGAAGCTCCTCAGTGCAGTATTTCTGTTGTCAAGATGGCCATTGTTGGTGAACCAGTTGACAAGCTCTTTCTATGGGGTCATTCATCCTGTACTTTGCATAACAGTCACCCTCCAAAGGTTCTTATTTTTGGTGGTTTTGGAGGCTTAGGAAGACATGCACGAAGAAATGATACTTTAATGCTTGACCCCCTTTCTGGTATTTTAGAAGCTATTACGGTTGAGGAGCCACCATCTCCACGCTTGGGTCACACATCTTCAATGATTGGAGAATCTCTTTTTGTTATTGGTGGTCGTTGTGATCCTACAAAGATTCTGAATGATGTTTGGGTCTTCAATACATGTAAGAAGAAGTGGGCGTTACTGAAGCGTGCTGGCGTTGTGTTCCATCCTAGGTGATCCCTTGAGCACAATTATTTTGTATGACTTCCAGTTACATGCTTTTCTGAGTTGGTCATTAATCTTCTGTCATTGTCTCCACTCTCTCATGTAAAATATTTACATGCTTTAATTTTAAGACAATTTTTATTCAGGAAGATAAAATTTTAGCTCCACTAAATTGTTTGCTTGCCCAAACTATTCTATTGATCACTTTTCAGCAATTTCTTATTCTAACTTGCAAGCTAATTGAACATTATGTGATTATTGATGGAACATAAATAATATATGTTTGCAGGCACCGGCATGCTGCAGCAGTTGTAGGGAGAAAGATATATGTGTTTGGTGGGCTTAGAGATGAGATTGCCTGTTCTTCCATGCATGTACTTGATACTGAGAATTCAGAGTGGAGTGAGATAAATGTCCATGGAGAATGGCCCTGTGCCCGTCATTCACATGCTATGGTTGCAAATGATTCTAAGTTATACATGTTTGGAGGGTATGATGGCGAGAAAGCACTCCAGGACCTTTATAGTTTTGATAGTATAGCATGTCTTTGGAAAAAGGAGAAGACTTCAGGTAGAGTTCCATTTGCAAGGTTCTCACATTCTATGTTTGTCTACAAAAATTATCTTGGCATTGTTGGTGGATGCCCTTTACAGCAACATTACCAAGAGTTAGCTTTACTTGATCTCCGATTTGGCTTGTGGAAGCATGTGATTCTCGACTCTGTTGACAAGAACTTATTTGTTCGTAGCACATCTGATGTTGTTGGTGATGATCTTGTAATCATCGGTGGTGGGGCATCGTGTTATGCATTTGGGACATACTTTAGCGAGCCAATGAAAATGAATTTGCTCCCATGCATATCCTTGAATGTCTCTACTGATTTGGAAGGAAAATGTATACATCAAGCTGAAGAAATAAGGGAAAATGTTAGATGTATTCAGCCCAAACATTCACAAACTCGGACTCAAACTTCTAGTGGAGGTCGTGAGTTTCTCATGGACGTTAAATATTGGGTTCTTGAGCTTAAAAGGAAGCATGCCAAACTTGGGAAGGACATTTTGAAGAAATTTGGTTGGCTAGATGTTGGAAGGAAGGCCTATTCCCGTGAAAACGGAACTCATATTTGTTTACCTGTTACCACAGAATTTTATAAGCTTTTTCATGAAAAGGAACATGGTCAGATTGTTTCATTTGATAGTATGGATAGCAGTCATTCACCAGGATCAGTTGCAATTGATAAGACTTTGGAGAATGACGAGGTTTCTTGTTCTATAGCACTAAAACATTTGTTATTATGTGGTGCTTCCTTACTTATAGATGAAGTTGTTTGTATCCGAAAGGCTCCAAAATCTCCCCAAAAGATTTTGATGGAGACTGTGGGATCTTTGCTAATAAAAAGGGACTTACCAATACATCTGTTGGAGCAAATACCCACAAGGTCTGAAATAGTTCTTTCCTCTCTTCTATAATATTCTCTGTAAACTCATTGATTATGAAATTATTTTGTATATCTATTTTTGTTGATGAAACTAATTTGGCTGCATGCGATTGGCTGGGGAAGGTAGAATTCTTTGTATTGATGCATTTTCCATGTGGATCACAAGTGGGGGTAACTATTTGACTTTTCAGGTGGGAGCGGCTTGGAGATATTTTTGTGCTTCCTGTGGCATCCTTTAAGGATCCGATGTGGGAATTACTTGGGGGGGAGCTTTGGAAGACTGTCGCCAAATCACTAGGTGCTTGTCGCTTAGCTCGCCAAGTAAGTTATAACTAACTTTGTATCTGACATTGCATTCTCTTAAGACAAATGCTTCTAAAGGTGTGTTTGCTTGCACAAAAAGCTGTCGCAAGGAATGAAACCAATTTTGCGAAGGTTGATTCTATAAAAAAATACAAAACAAAATGACATCAATTACAATTGTTTATTGTTGTTGCATGTAAAACAATGTGGGGATTCAAAGTTCAAAGTATTTTACTTTTCATCTTGTATATATCATCAATCTGAATCTAAAAAGTTTGAGCAATCGGAAACCTAAGTTGCCATTTTGGTGAGTAGAAAACTCACAGTAAGTATACTTATGGGGGATGAAACCTTGCATGAATAAACCATATGCTCTAGTGAGCAGAACTAGATGAAAGCTATCTAACATCGACATGGACACGGGTATTAGTGTTTGACACGGATATGCCGTGTTAGACACGTTGGCCAAAACACAATATGGGGCACGTTGTAGACAAACCTGTAAATGTGCGATCTACCTTTTAAAAAATAAGTTTAGGTCAATATTGCTACACATAATTTGTCATGCTAACCATTTGTAGTGAATTGAAACTTTTCAAAGATATGTGAAAATTGATGATCTATAGCATGAGTTTCTAATGAGAGTATCCGATGAGTGTCCGAGAATCCTATAGGATGATATGCGTCTGACATGGGAGATTTTTTGAAAATGACTTGTAGTTGTTACATGGGATGAAAGCAAAAAATAATGCATATATACATTTTATTTTGGAAGGCTAGCAACTTAGCAAGGCTTTGGTTAGAGGGCCCTTAACCTATTAAGTAACATAAATCAAAATGTATTATGAAAATCGTTTGAAGCCCAATACTTCCTAGAAGAACAAGTGACATGTAAGCATGTCAATCACAATTTCCCACCTCTTCTCCAATTTGCACAACCTCAACAAATGTGTCACTGAATTCTCCTTTCCAATGTTTTAAAAAGCATTTACCAGTATTGAGGCGAATAGGTTTTTCTCAATGCGAAGCGGCACATTAATGCGTAACGAGGCGTACGCCTCGACTTTTCAGGAAAAAGAAAAATGATAAAAAATATAAAAAGATTCATAAATAAAATTAAAAAAATATATGAAACAATTATTGATGTAAGAAAGAGATAAAATGAAACATCATAAAAGTAGTTGAGCTGTTAAAGAATAAGAACAATCATCGTGTGCATTATAGCCATCATTCAACTTGATGCACTAAAGCGATTTTTGGTCAATTTGCGTTAACCGCCTTTTAAAACAGTGCTCCTTTCCTTTAGGTTACCCAAATCTCAACACATAAACTCACATCTCACATATGAAATATACCTGAAGATATTCCCAACTTTGTAATCGACCAAATTTTAAATAACACAGGTCAAGTACTTTTTCTCTTCCCCAAATCAGAGAAATCTGGAGTGTAGATTGGACTCCCTCAATGTGAACTTGAAACTCAGTCTTCAAGAATTTGGAGAGAGCACGAGTTTAGCAATCGAATAAGTGATTCTATCTCTCTGTTGAATAGATCATGACGAAAAGCCAAGGCCCAATCTTGCTGCAGCAACATTACAAAGCTGGAAACCACCCTTGCTTTCTTTTGGATGAGTTTGAACTAGTCTTTGAGAGGCCTTGGAGCTAACCACTTGTATCCCCCAAAATGAACTGGCCGATCATTTTCCTATTTGAAAGCAGCATGCTTGTTTTTTTCATTTGTAGCCCAGTAGTGGCTATGAATGCCATATTTTTCAGCAATCAAAGTCTTTGAAAGAGCACTTTTTTCCCTGCCAAACCTCCAAAGCTACTTGGCAAGCAAGGCTTGATTGAAAGCTTTCAAGCACTGAATGAAATAATCGTCCTTCAGAATCTCAGATAAGACTGCATAAGATTTTCTTACTCTAATTTGAGGCATATGGCAGTTAGGTTCTAGTTTGATGCTAAAAAAAACATGGTCTAATTTTTACCAGATTGAAATTTTGAAAAAAAAAATACAGAACTTTGAGTCTGATCAGAGGCAAAAAAAAAAATCCTTTTATTAGTAACAAAGAACTTGCAAAGCCTCATTCTATGTATTTGATTTCCTTTATTAATTTCTTATTTAAATTATTCTGCAGTTATATCTTCTGCATTGACATGTATCATAGAATGAATAACTATCCAGATTAAGAATATTTCTTTATCCGTCTCAATGACGTAAAAGGTGAATGACTGTTATTATTTAGCAGGTATTCCAATAGAGCATGTATCCGTTGTGGAATCTCCACGTCAAACCATTTCTTTCAGGCTCAAATAAAGAAGCGCTGGAAAGGGAAAAATTGAAGAATTATAACTTATAAACCATCTCTTTTTCTTTTCTTTTTAATCTTTTTATCGTTTCAGATATAAAATAATCCATCTCCTTTTATCAATAGGTATGTGTTTTATTGATAAAAGAAAAATAAAGAAAGGATTGGAAAGGAAAAAAAACTTTAATGGGTATGCTTAATATCCGTCTTAAAAGAATTGGAGTTTCATATAATTAATCATTGCAACTTGATGATTGTGCTAGGGTCGAGTTGCAGCAACGGGAACAAGGGATAGTACTTTGGAGATGCTTGTGGGAGATAATGGTTGGGTTGACCATCGTGAAAATGGAATTTTCTATTCTTTTGATGCGACCAAGTGCATGTTTTCTTGGGGAAATCTTTCTGAGAAGCTTCGCATGGCCCATCTGGAGTGTAAGGGTGAAGTTGTGGTGGACTTGTTTGCTGGAATTGGATATTTCACACTGCCATTCCTTATTGGGTATGGATTACAGACTTTTTATATGAATTTCCCAAACCTGTGGAAGTATACTATAGAGGACACAATCACTGGTTTGTGCTTTTAAAACCCAGTAGTTTTCACCTCAATACAACGTCTGCCACTAGTTAACACATTCCGATAAAAAAAAAAAATTGGAAAAAAAATTCTTTTGTGAAAAAAGAAGAAGAAACGTTTTCCACAATTGAAACTCACTGGTTTCACCCCAGGATACTAAAATCTAAATAAACTACTATGAGAACTGGGTACTTAAGCCTGATTCTTCCTTCTTTTTTTAAGGGATAGAACTATTGTTCACGCTAGAATTTGAACTAAATAATACACAAAGGATCTCCAAATAGGAATTGGAGATTATTTAAAACTTTCACCCAGTTTTGACCTTCCTCACATTCTAGTTGTTCCTTTGCTTTATGTGTTTTGATACGAGTGAAAATTGTCAATCAGAGGCAAAGCAGAGTTAGTTTATTCATGTGAATGGAATCCCAATGCTTTAGAAGCTCTGAGGCGAAATATTCAAACCAATGCTGTGGCTGATCGTTGTGTCATACTTGAGGGAGATAACAGGTTAACAGCTCCTAAGGTATGTGTTCTATTTTGTTCTCCTTTATTTATTATTTTGTTTGTTTGTTATGATTCCATATCATACCTCAGCTATTTTATATGTTCGGTAATTAGCACTTTATTTTTTAGATGATATTTAATGTCAATGGGTTCTTCTTAAGGACCCACTTAAGGTATAACTTTGACCACAAAATGGTATAATTAGCCGTTTTAACCATTTTCTGGGGGACTTGTTCCTGTGCTCCTTGTTGCAATATTCCGTCGTCAAGGGTGAGGCAAGCGTGAGATGCTAAGGTCCGCTAATAGAGCCTTGGCGAAGCGTTGCTGCGACAAAACTTTTTTTGAAAGGGTAGAAATTTTAGTGTGGTAAATTGTATTGCCATGCAGCGCTCTAAGCTTCAGCCGAGGCACTTTAAAGAAAAAATAGAGCCTTTGGAGCCTTGGCAAAGGCCTGACAATATAGGCAAATTTACTTGTGGGTTTAGGAAACGTTATGCACTAGTCCAATTAGCTCTTTAGTGTCCTTGACTTTGTTGCATTTTGGTTTCCCTTCTCTTCTAACTTTTTGCTCATCATTTGAATTTTAACTCTTCCAAAAAAAAACTTGACCCATGGTAAACATGGCCATACCTTCATGCTATTTGTAATCTCATTATGGTTAGTAGTTACTTCTCTTAGTCTCTGGACCACAGATTACCTTTCCAGTCCGCTTCTCTCGTGAAGCGTATATGAGAGATGTGCCTGGAAATATAATATTATTTTATATTTGTTTGTATTTTTGTTCATCACATCTACCGATTGGTTGTTCTAGGGAGTTGCTGATCGTGTCTGCCTGGGTCTAATCCCTTCAAGTGAAGAGAGTTGGCCAACTGCTGTAAGGGCACTAAGGTAGTGTTGTTTATTATGGTATATTAATTAACTGTTTTTCTGTCCTTGTAGTTTTTGCCATTTTGCTTGCTCAAGCCATTAGTGAGTGATATTGTTTCTTTAGTTAAGGGCATCAATTTATAGAAATGTACTAATAAGGAATGAGAAATCCACCTATTGACAGACTTTTCTGTTGTCCAACACAGATACCAGGTGCATGAAACATGCTGACATTACACACATATGCCATCTTTATCTCAGGCTGTGTTTGTTTGCAATGGAGAAATTTTTGGTGGAAAATTCAGGATGTTATCACGAGATTGTACATGCTAATCCTAATGGAAGCAGTTGACATGAGAAATCCTTCTCTTATGGGGGAGTTGGGAAATCAATTTCTATGTCAAAAAGGTCAATTAGGATTTACATATGCAAATCTAGTGAGAACTTATGAAGTGGATTCATCTCATCAATGAAAATAAATAATGTAAAACACACGAGCTCTTCATGTCTTCTGAATGGCCTTATGGAATAGATGTTTTGAGGAAAAAAAAAAACTCGATACGACCCTAAGCAAGCACAAGACATAATCTAGATGGAAAATCTTTAGTTATGGGTATTGTAATAATAAACTAACTTCTGGATGCTCAAAGGACCAGTAACAAGAATTTAGCTTCATTGTACTTCAGGGAGTAGTGCTTTAGAGACTCGTGCAAATAGCATGCATAGTTTTGCTAAGGAACATGCTTCATACACTTGCTCTTACCCGTCTATCAATTAGAGTTTATTAGAATGTGTAATATCTTGTCCAAGGTAAGATGCCACTAGTGATGCTACATCAGAGATGTCATTGCTCTTCCTTTTCCATATGATTCTATGTTAAAGAACTCATTGCGCTTCCTTTTTTTATGATAAATAAGTGACATAAATGGGAGAGGGTTGTATATGATATATTCTGTCCATTTTTGTGCTGCCTTTGATTTTTATCTTTATAATTAATGAACCTACTGTTTGTGCTTACCATAGTTTAGATACAGCTTGTTGTGCAGATACAAAATGTAATAGTACTGAATTTGTCGTTGAAATGGTTATTCTGCAGAAATCAAGGTGGAATGCTGCATGTTCATGGGATCGCAAAGGACACCGAGGAAAATTCATGGTCAGATCATGTTGCTAGGTCAATGCTAGATATTGCCAAGTCTGAGGGTATCATCTCCTTGCTTCTTAGCTTTTTTTTTTTTTTGGATCAATCCAAGAATTTATGTGGCCACATGCTTAGAAAGATATTAGGCATCTAAGTTGTTTTCTATTTTAGGTTGTAGTTGGGATATTTCAGTCCAACACCTGGAGAGAGTAAAATGGTATGCTCCGCATATCCGCCATCTTGTTGCAGATGTAAGATGTCGACAGCTTGTGGGATAATGATTTTCTGAGGAGGTAAGCAATGGTATATATGCTTTTGTGAGCATTTTTCAGTTGATCTACTATTGAAAAACAAAGAAAGAAATGTGAGCAAATTATGCAGTTGCTCATCAAACAAGACACATTTCATTGCTCGTCGGTTAGACCCGGATATAAGCTGACACTGCTGCAGGTTTTACAGCCTTGCTTAGATGAAGCGCAACACCAATTCGCCAACCCTGCCGCAACATTGAACTTCATTCTATAAAGTGATGCCCTTGCCTGGTTTGGAGCTGAATCTTTGGTCTTAGCGAGAGGAACTGCAAATTTAGGGATGTACCGAAGCAGTTTGCTTACTATGAATTTATTTTAGTTAAAAAGTACAATGCTTTCTCCAAAGAGTTAGTAGAGGGAGGTTTTCCAGGTTGATCCCTTGAGAAATATAAATATTGCAGCTGTGGTAGTTAAACTTTGTTCTATACCAATGAGTGACTTACATGATTATTAGAGATATTTGCTATTAATTATAACTGGTATCAATTTGGCTCTGCCACTGGAATTGCAGCATTGGAAAGGGATATCATCAATCATACTTTTTGTTAAGCAAATGTGCATGTGTTGAGACTGCTAAGTAGTCTTGAATGTAATAACGAAAATGATAAATAAAAATAATAAAATCAACGTAACATTAAAAGTGATAAATAAAAATATTTGAACATGCAGCTTTATCTGTAATCAAGCACGCTGCAATTGATTCTATTTGAAGTATAATGGTATATACTGGGATACAATCATTACTTTTTAAGTATAAATGTATATATTGGGGGACAATCTGATCCTATTTGAAGTATAATGGGTATATATATATATATTGGGAGACGAGACAATGAGATCCTATTTGAAGTATAATGGTATATATTGGGAGACAAGCAGTATGTTTGCTTATGTTAGTGTAAGAGAATGGGAGAAAGGGGAAAACCATTATGATTCTGTTTGTGGAACTTATATACTCTCTTTTCGTCTATTATCAATGAACGTACCTTTGAAATGATAATCTGAAAATCACATAAAATAAATCAAGTAATAAGATTTTGGGTTATCTTGACTATATATGTTGTTTTGAAAAGAGATTGCACTCGGCATTGGCACAAACACAACAAAGTAAAAGCTCCTTGTTCCCCCCCTTACATATCGCTTTACCATGTCGGTTCCAAAGTATAGTTGTTTTCCTTTTTCATTTTTTTTTTCTACTGTTTCACAGTGCACTTCTTCCATTCTTCGATCTATTGCTGAAACTCTGAATTCCCTCACAAAGGTTACATTGCAATTTCATGGCTTTGAAAGAATTATTTTCTACCTACAGCCAATACGTTAAACTACCTCGGTTTACTAAAGAAATGATTAGTGTCTGATTACATTACTTCAGAAATGATTAGTATCTGATTACATTTTCGTGAATATATATATTTTGAGAAAATTAAAATATCATATCTTTCACCAAGTAAACATATATAAAATTCCTACCCATCAAAGGAAAGCTTCATAATATTCAAGTTATATCATGGGGTTGGAACTTTAAAAGAGTGATAAGTTGTTGATCATGAGAATGAATTATCCCAAAAGTCAAAAGCATTTGCGTGATGTTATGAACAGTTTTTATTTATTTTTTTAAAGATTAAACCACAGACTAAATCCTTGTGATAAACAATATCTATAACAAGTTTGAAAAGTAATCAAATTATTTCGAAAAAAGAATAAAAACAAAATTCTTTTAAATAAGGTGTTATGCTGGCTAAACTAATTAAATAAAGCACATAATGTACAAACACGTGGACCCGAGAGAATCTGTAACGATAATAATTGAAATTAAACAATTTGGGCACCTGCACTAGTTTATTAGCCGGTTCAGTTGATGGTACAAGCAATATCCGGCCCATACAACATTCATAGAAAAAGGAAAGAAGGAGAAGCAACTCAAATCCAAGGAATGTGATTTTTCAAAAAATGTCGAAATTTCTTGAACTATAATTTTTCGAGTCACCAAAAACTTCTTTCGAAATGTGAAATATTTATTTCTTTCATTAGGCCAATCTAAATTTCCTTAATTTAGTATTAAAGTTTTTGTTATATAAGTGATTCTTGTGCAGTACGTAATTTGTATGACATTAAGAATTTGGTAAGACTCTTTACAATCGTTTTTTTTTTTTTATTTACGTTTTTTATACACAATGAAATATTTTTTTAAATCAACTTACCGAAATCACTTTAAAAACGAAATCACATTCTTGCTCAATTTATCCTTAAATGTGGAGGTCCATTCATGGATTTCCATGAAATAAGATTCCATCCAACCAAACACACCCTTACAGAACAAACTCTCCCAATCAAACATTTTTAATGATCCCCCAACATTGTCCTAATGCCACAAGGCCTTCTCCAACACACATATCGTCTATCCATCTTACACCACTTGAAAAACGTTTGTCTTTCCATATGTGCGTGGGGAAAGATGAATAGAGTCCCAGCCATATGTCTTTCGAGTTTCATGTGGATCAACTATTTATCTTAAGAGAACACCGAGTGATTGATCCCCGAGGAGAGTCCTTTGGAACTTAACTTATAGAGTTCTATACCATCCTATCAAGAAAATAATCATCAACCTTCGCATTTCTCTGGTGAATAATCTCAGTCAAAGTCGCACTTCTCAAACTAGGTATACCATGGTCGGCCAACTGACTGACATAGGTAGCTTTTTTTTTTTAATACAAAATCTGTAAGTCATTTTCCTCCAAAAATAAAAATAAAAATTGGTAAATCCAATAACATTTTATTGTGAGCCGTCACAATCATCGACATAATCATCACATCCAAATCTTGACATTTGCCTGAGCAGAGTGATTCTAGGCAACCGGATTTTGGTAATCAAGTTGGAAACCAGGAGAGGTGGTGGTTCACTGTGGTCTATTAGACTTCAAAATTCACTTTGAGTGTATCGCAAGGAATCCACCTTTCCCAAGTCAAGCCACCTCACACTGGTTCTAACCTGGTTGCCAAAACTTAGCCACGTAGTATTCTTGGCCTGAGAAAACCTCGCTGTCAAACCAACTGAGCACCCACTAAATATTTTTCTCTACATTTCAATGGAAATTCAAAAGAGACGGCCTGGAGCAGAAGCTGATAACAAAGAGGATGGGTATGCATTGAAGCTAGAAAGCTAAGCAATGATTTTATCTCAAGTTGTTAAATTTTTTGTTTTTCAAATTCATGGATTATCATAACTTTTTAATTTCTAGGTCAGTTTCCTACAACCACAAGAACAAGCAACAAGCAACAAGCTCTTTCAAATATTAGATTTTGACCAATGGAGAACATGCGTGAGATTTCTGAGATCATAAAAACACCATTGGAAAAAACAAAGACAAAAATAAATAAATTCAGAGCTCCATCAGAAATTTAAGCCTCTTTTGATTCTTTCCTCAGTTCGCTTTACAAATCAAATCATGCAAAAGGCCCAAAGCACAATTGAAATAGGTGACTGCAAGGAAGTTGAGCACACAAGCAAAGCAAAGTGTTGGACGACATAGGGGCTACACTGGGTTGGCCCGAGGCTAGCTGAATCTACACGGGGATCTCCTAGAAACCCAGTTTAGGAATAGTTGTTTAACATAATGTAATGTCTGTCTCAGGAAGTCAAGTTTCTAACACTTTTGTGTTTTTATATTTATTGTTCACAAAATGTGTCACGTTAGGCAGAGCCTAAACTAATGATCAGATTTAGTTTACCAAAGATTTTTAACTGCTTAAGAATACAAGGATAGGAGCCATCAGTAACCATGTACTACATTTCACCACGGATAACTCTAAAACCACAGTTTTTGTAGAATGGCTGGAGTTTTTTGCCCTTACAATTGAATCCCTAATGAATGTTTCCAGATCTTCTACTCAGCACTTTCAATAAGAACTATTCTAAATCTGTTTAACTTTGAAACTAGTATTAGTTCAATCACTGAATATCTATTTACTCACTCTTCCTATGACCCATATGACTAATGGATTTAAGAGGTAGAGCAAGGTTCTGGCACCTGCATGCTTTTTTTTTTTTTTCAAGTGTTGGCCCATATTTAGAATACTTGTTCTTAGATTCACTTATTTTCAGTGGCAGTTTCCTTATTATTTTGCATATGTTACATTTTTACTTATAGATCAGGTTTGGAGCCATTATCACTTGGCTCAGCAGTTTATGGTAATTTTGAAGAACTAATTCAATGTTAAGAGTTGTTTAGCAGATAAATAATAATAAATCCTAGTTGCTATCCAGGTTTGTGTGATTTTATTTTGACTATCTGTTGTATGATTCAACAAACACTCTACTTCAAGGAGCAACTGAAACTAAGGGTGTGTTTGGTTGCATGGCATCCTATGCCATGGGAATCCATGAGGGACCACCCAAATCTAAGCTAATTTGAGGTTCACTCACCAATCAACCATTTGATTTGATCAATGATGAGAATGGAAGTCTCATGAACATTGGAATCACACTCCTTGATCCCCCAAAGCATGTAATTCTCATGTTCAAAATCAAATGGTGAATTGGTGAATGAACCTCAAATTAGCTTAGATTTAGGTGGTCCACTCATGGATTACCATGGCATAGGATTCCATGCAACCAAACACACCCTAAGAAGACAGTTGGCGATTACAATTTTTATAGAATAGTTACATATTTCTCCTTTAAATAATTCTAATGGCTACCGCTACATAGTTAGCCCAACAGAAAACACTGCAGCAAACTTGAAAATAAAATGAACTCAGAGATTAGATATGCACAAAATACTTATATTTCAACTTCAAATGATCCACGTGACACATCTCTGCCCTCATTTCCGTATCAAAATAGATTGAAAGATACAGAGCGGAAAAAAACAAAATACATGCCATGTCTCATACCTGCCTGCTCAGTTACTGAACTATTATCATTCGATCACGTAATTCGTCATGTTGAGCTCACCCAAATTGATACTCCTGATAAGATACTTGTGTTTGTAATAAAAAGAATAACCAATAGTTGAACTAGAAGAGCTTTCCTGGCTGTTGTCCACTTCTCATCATAGCACAAAACTCATCGTAGTTGATCCTCCCATCCTGTTGGTTCAATATGCTCAGTGAAATTTGCACAACTAAGAGAAAGCTTGTGAATTTTTTGAAATAGAAAGAACTTACATTATCAGTGTCCACCTCTGATATTATATCTTTAATAGTTTCTTCGTCACCTATTCCATGATCCCTCATGGCTGATTCCAGTTCATCTATAGTAATAAACCTGTGTAGGAGGAGGATAAAAGGGAATGAAATTCAAAGTCCAAATATACAACTAAACATATAAATAAATGATAATATTTGTCAAAGTCCTCATATATACTGATGTACATGTCACAGTAATAGTCTGTTGGCCAAAATGAACAATAACTGCACATAGTGATTCCCGACTTCCAAAAAATGTTAGAAGATGCTAACTGAAGCTGGCATCCCCAAATTATGATAACCTCGATCCTGAATGTAGTTTATGAGGGAGTAGCCATCACCGACTTTTCATTCAATATGTCACTATATTGGCCATCCCTCAAGTTGATGCCACTGAAAAAACAATGATGGGCATTCCATACCAAATTCAAGCTGTGCCTCATCCTATTCACCCTAGAATATAATGGATTTTTTTTTTTTGGAAGGCGAGCTGGGTTTTTAAGGATCCCATAACCTATCAACTGGGCGACCTATAGGTCAACACCCATTAGAAAGTAACCATGCCGCAGGTGGGATTCGAAGCTAGGACGTGGGGGACAAACCCACACAGCCCTAACCACTAGGCCATAATACCATTGGCAATATAATGGATGTTGGTATCTGTCATTACCACCCATTTTCTTATAATACATAAATTCTTGAGATTACCACTGATTCTTAAAGATCGTCTTATTAAGACCTGAATTGTTCTTCAGTAGCACACTCAGTCAAAACACTTGCTAAAAGAATATAATCGTCAATTTCTGTATCGGGTCTCTATCTCTATTTTTTCCTTTTTGTTTTCATAACCTTCAGTACATTATTCAAATATAATGTCAAATTTTCAAAAACCATACATGTTTGATTTTCCCAAATTCTCTTATATAAGTTAGCTTTATGATTCAGCAAGAGAATGCCCAAAAGTATTATTTTTGTAAGTTCACAACAAACAATCACAAGGGTCTATTTGGCCATTTACATTGTTACGATAATATATAAAATAGATTAACAAGAAGGCCATTGTTTCTTACCACAGCCATATGATTTGTTCACCATATTCAATTTTTTGGAAAAAAATATAATTACCTACCAGGTTTTATTTCCTAGACTGAAATTGGATCCATGCGTAAAAACAAAAAATAAAAGAAGTGGTTATGATAATGATGCAAACAACAACTTACCCGCTCTTATCTTTGTCAAAGTACTGAAAGGCGTTGAACAGGTGTTCATCTCTTTCTAGGCGATGTCTGTGCATGGTGGCAGTGATGAATTCAATGTAATCAATGGTCCCATTACCGTCAACATCAGCCTGAAATAAAACCCACATTGTTTAAAAGTAAGCAGAATGTGAAGTGCCAGACTTCAGGATAAGTACGTAATTAGAGTCCAGTTGAATCTTACGGCTTCCATAAGTTGCTTAACTTCAGCTTCTGACAGCTTAGACCCAAGTCGAGCCAAACCCGACTTCAGTTCTTCGTAGGTGATTGTGCCACTTTTGTCAGTATCCATGTTTGTAAACATTACCTTCAGCCCTTTAATTTCTTCTTCAGAAAGGTTTTCAGCAATGACCTAGGCAAGTTTCAACACCCCACCACCAAGACAACAGAAAATGAAATTAAAAGTCACATTTAACTGCGGTAGAAGGTTTGTTTTAGTACTCAAAGAAGTAACAGTCTACATATACTGAAACCCATATTTGTGAATAGAAATATTGGTAAAAAGAGGTACATCAATGATATGTTGCATGAGCTCAACAAATACGAAACTCCTTCTGAGAGGCTAAATATCCTACCTTAAGTGCAAGCTTCTTGAGCTTGTTCATTGCTCTGAATTGCTTCATCCTAGATAGAACAGCGCTGTCTATTGGCCTGTCTGATGCCTCCCCATCTTCTCTAATCCATGGGTGTTCTGAATCATTTACCAGAACACCAAAGTAACAGTCAGATGCGCAAAAGCACAACATACAACAGACTAATTAAATAGGTCCTATTTATATTTGATAATCAACTTGTTTGAATAGTTTTAACACGATTAGTTTGCCCATCAAGTTCACATTGTTACTAACTATAACAACTCCTTTAGTATCAAGACATTAAAGGGGGTGTATTCAAGTAAGAATTTTAATGGATTGTGTAGGATTTTAAAACTCATGGATTTTACGAAATCCACATGGATTTTTACATCAACCTCTACCCAACTACACCCAAGCTCTTTTTTATACCTTTACTAGACATTATTGCCCTGACCTTAGCAACATCTTCCCAAATCCCTTTGGCAGCATAAATATTGGATAACAATATATAAGTTGATTTCATTTGGGGTTCAAGCTCGAAGAGTTTCCTTGCAACCCTTTCTCCCATTTCCACATTTCCATGCTTGCAACTCATCCAACTTTGTCCCAATTTTGATTACAAGATAATGAATCTCCTTGTAATCTTTTTTCTTTCTAATAGGAAGGTTAGCATTCCGATGGATTTGGAGCAAAAAACGATACAAAAGTTTCTCGAAAAGCTTTAGTATTATTCTCATAATTCATTATTGCAGTAATGTTTAGGATGCTAGAGTATGAGAATTCCTTATTATCGAAACCAAAAACCTGAGAAGCTAATAGAAGACAACGACATTTACAGTAAGAATCAATCAAAGTGTTGTAAATGGCAAGTGTTGATCCATCACACAATTTAATAATACAGGTGACACTGAATCTAGTCCATCCATATGAACTTCCATTGATGAATGAGTTTGGGGTTTGATTCATCAAACTTGGTATATTCAACTTATTTAATTTATGGCTCTAAATTTGAATACATGTATTAGTATTAATTAGGGATGAACTTATTCATGGAGGGATGTTCCATGATTCCTATATAAGCTAGTCCCTATGAATGAAATGACAACTCAGATTGCAAATTCAGAATATATTGTTAGTGAAGAGTGTTCTTCCTAATTTCACCATCTCTTATCTTCTAGGTGGATTCCTTTGAGTGGCGAGATAAACATCATTTCATACTCTTATCTGTTGGTGGATTCCTTGAGTGGCGAGTATTCTTTATCATTTTCACATCTGCGAAATTACATCATAACATCCTTTCATTTGTCCGGTGTCAGTTTTTGGTATTAGAGCAGGCTCAAGTCATTCTCTCCAATGGTTGATCGTGGTGCTCTGTTAGGCCACCAGTGAAATACACTTATACAAGGCGTAGCAAGATATTGGAGGAGTCATCTAACAACCAAGGGAAGGCATAGCAAGCTAGTTGGTTATAAGTCAGTTAGAGGTAATTAGGAGTTTGTTCAAGTTGTTAATTTGTTGGTGTTGTAATGCTAGTTGATCTACAGTATAAGAGAGGAGACACAGTTGTATAAATAGAGCTAAAGAAGATCAATTGTATTTTTATTGAGATTTCTGTACAAGAGCTTCTGCTCTACATTTGGGAGAGACAAGCCTCTCGAAAGCTTGAACCATTGTTACATTCTTCTTTTTCTTCTTCAATAAAGAGGTCTTCATCTCTGTTTTCTCTTTTTTCTCTTTTACTTGCAGTCTGAAATTTCAATTCACATCAAATTTGGTATCAGAGCAATTATCTTGGGATGACAGGGAAGACGACGAGTCAAGGTCCTGTGTCTGCAAAGGTAGAGATTGTGGAAGAGCAAATTGGAGGTGTTTAAGAGGAGATAGGGACTTTGATAAGGGAAATTCATTCCATGGCTCAGAGATTAGAGCAATTGGTGAAACTTCAGAAGGAGGCTTCTCGAGTTGCTTCTGCATCCGAGCAATCGAGGGAGTTGGAAGGTCTAGGGTTAGAGCAAAGAGCCACCACCATGGAAGGAGGAACAATTCACTCAGGAAATCGATTCGACCTCAAGTACAGAAAGCTCGAAATGCCAAGTTTTGACGAATCTAACCTGGATGGTTGGATTATGAAGGCTGAACGTTTCTTTGCCCTTCATCGATAGACAAACGAAGAGAAATTGGAAGCATCTGTAATCAGGTTTGAGGGAGATGCATTGCTCTGGTTTCAGTGGGAACACAAGCGAAGACCTGTCGTTTTGTGGGAGGAGCTTAAGAGATTAGTGTTGAATCAATTCAGAACAGCGAGTGCTCTGTGCGAGCAGTTTTTAGCATTGAAACAAGAATCCACAGTTGCTGATTATAGAAGACGATTCGTCACCATGTTTGCACCGCTTGAAGCATTTCCAGATGATGTGTACTTAAGCAAGTTCATTAACGGGCTTAAACCGCCGATTAGAACGGAGCTTAGGGTTATGGAACCAAACAGTTTGGGTCGTGCCATGATATTGGCCCAAAGAATTGAGGAGAAACAAAACCTATTGTTTTTGTATAAAGGAGTGCAGCCCAATCTCGCCAAGGAGAAAACCTTAGAAATCAAGAAGCATTAGGGAAAACAAAGTTGGGAGGTTCTAGAGCTCTTGAGAAAGCTCCTTGGAGAGGAGAGTTCAAACGGCTCACTGATGAGAAGATTCAGAGCAAACGAGAACGGGGTTTATGCTATGATGCGATGATAAGTTTTCACCCGGCCACAGGTGTAAACAAAAGGAGCTTCAGGTGTTGGTCGTCCAAAAGGAAGAAGGTTTAGAGGAGGAAGAGGAAAAATTTCTTGAGGAAACGGGGGTCGATCTGGAGATGGTGGAAGTTGATCAAGGCGTCGAGGTTTCACTTCACTATGTGGCTGGACTCTCTTCACCCAAGACGATGAGATTGAGGGAGATGGTTCATGAAACGCAGGTGGTGGTGCTGGTGGATTGTGGGGCAACCCACAATTTTATTTCGACCAAATTGGTGTCGAATTTGGGGCTTCCGATCTCGACAACGGGGGTGTATGGGGTTGCTCTGGGATCTGGAGATACAGTGAAGGGGAAAGGAGTGTTGCTCAAGCTACTAGGGTTTGATGTGGTGGAGGACTTCTTGCCATTGAAGTTAGGCAGTTCTGATGTGATTCTCGGAATAAAGTGGTTGGCATCTTTGGGATCGACTCTCACAAATTGGCAGACGCAAGTAATGAAATTCAAGGTGGGAGATGAGACGGTGGTTTTGAAGGGAGATCCGACCTTGGGGAAATCCCTAATTTCTTTAAAAGCGATGCTTCGTGCACTCAAACAGGAACGCCAAGGTTTATGGATTGAGTTTGGGAGTTTGGCTACAACTAACGCGAAGCTGGAAGTGGTATCTAACGAGATTGAGCAAATCCTCAGTAAGTATCAAGAGGTTTTTCAAATGAAGTCTGGATTACCTCCGATTAGGAGTCATGAGCATGCAATCTGCTTAAAGGAGGGTACTTCACCTGTTAACGTGAGGCCATATAGGTATCCCCAAGGATGCACGGATACGGACACGCGCGTCGTGTCGGACACGGACACGACACGCCGACTCGGCAATTTTCTAAAAACTAGGACTCGGGGACACGTCGACACGTCATACTATTTTTTTTAATGTCATATAAATAATAATTTAATAAAATGCCTTCCTAGAGTGTCTTGAAGAATATGACATTTGACATTGTTGCAAGAAAATAATTAAAGTAGAGAAAAAATATAGGAGAGAAGAAGCAAATGAGAAAAAATAAGAAGCAAAGGTTAAGAAAAGACATAATCTACCTCTATGCTTTAGTGGCTTTTTTCCCTATATTTTAAATCACAATTGGAATAGTCATTTACTTCAGATGTATCAACAACCATTATATTAAGTGGTTATTTGCAAATATCTAAAAGTAAAAAATAAAAAAAAGTTGGTTTTCGAATCTTGACTATGTCCTGACCAAGTTTCGGGTATACTAGAGGTGTGTCTGACACGTAGACCACATTGACCATGTATCTGACACTTGCCGACACATTGACCAAGTGTCCGACATGTGTTGGAGGTGTGTCGAGCAAGTGTCACGTGTCGGATACGTGTCGGACACGGATACGGCAAGTTTTCGAAGAGTCTGTGCTTCCTTGGGTATCCCCAATGTCAGAAGGATGAAATTGAGAAATTGGTCAACGAAATGATGACAGCCCGAATCATACGACCCAGCAAGAGTCCGTTTTCAAGCCCGGTACTGTTGGTGTAAAAGGATGGAAGTTGGAGATTCTCTGTTGATTATAGAGCATTAAATAAAGAGACGATTCCAGATAGATTTCCTATACTCGTAATAGAAGAGTTGTTGGATGAGCTCCATGGTGCTAATATTTTTTCCAAGCTTGATCTCAAATAGGGATATCATCAGATTCGGATCAGAGAAGGGGATGAATCGAATACGGCTTTCCGAACGCACGAAGGACACTATGAGTTCTTAGTGATGCCGTTTAGGCTCAAAAATGCACTTGCAACCTTTCAAGCCTTAATGAACGAGATTTTCAGACCACATTTACGGAAGTTCGTGTTAGTATTTTTCGACGACATATTGGTCTACAGTTCGGGAATTGAGGCACACATTCAGCATTTAGACAAGGTGCTGGAATTGTTAAGGGAGCATGAATTGTGCGCTAATCGCAAGAAGTGTGAGTTTGGACGAAGGGAACTAGCATACTTGGGACATGTGATCTCTAGAGAGGGAGTTTCTGTAGACCCAGCAAAAGTTTCTGCAATGATGGAATGGCCGTCACCCAAAATCATCACTGAGCTTCGAGGATTTTTGGGTTTGACCGGTTACTATCGTAAGTTCGTCAAGGGTTATGGTACTATAGCTTGGCCGCTCACAGAACAATTGAGGAAGGATAATTTTGGCTGGAACCAGGAGGCGGAAACAACATTTCAAGCTCTCAAACAGTGCATGTCGCAAGTACCAGTATTGGCGATGCCAGATTTTTCAAGAAAATTTATTATTGAAACGGATGCTTCCGGTTATGGTTTGGGAGCAGTATTGATCAAAGATCATCATCCAACTGCGTATTTTAGTCAAGTTCTTGGTCCTCAAGCACGACAGAAACTGGTATATGAAAAGGAGCTTATGGCTATCGTATTTGCAATTGCCAAATGGAGACTCTATTTGTTGGGCAGAAGGTTTGTTGTGAAAACAAATCAGCAAAGTCTGAAGTATTTACTGGAACAACGCGTGATAGGGGGAAAATACCAAAAATGGGTGACTAAACTAATGAGCTACGACTTTGAGATTGAGTACAAGACTGGAAAATCAAACGTTGTAGCTGATGCTCTTTCCAGAATTGCACCTATTACTAAATGCAGTACATTGGTGGTGCCTCAGTGGATGGATTGGCAGCAAGTGCGCAATGAGGTGGCCGCAGATGAGACTTTCCAGCAGATTAGAATTGATATTGAAGAACGCAATATACCACATTTGGGGTTCACCATACATCAGGGACTGCTGTTATACAAAGATAGAGTAGTATTAACACGTAAATCCCCTCTCCTTTCTACCTTCTTTGCTGAATTCCATAGCACGCCAATGGGGGGTCACTCCGGAGAAACCAAAACCTATTAAAGAATGGCTAAGGAGTTTTATTGGGTTGGCATGAGATCAGATATTGTCAAATGAGTGGGGGAGTGCGAGATTTGTCAACGGAACAAGAGCATGGCAATGTCACCTGCTGGATTGTTACAACCAATCCCATTGCCAGCCCACGTTTGGGAAGAAATCACTACGGATTTCATCGAGGCACAAACATGGGTTAAGGGAATTGATATGGTGTTGGTTGTGGTGGAACGTTTGAGTAAGTATGCTCATTTTATAGGATTAAGTCATCCATTTACTGCTGCAACTGTGGCCAGGGCATTTATTCAAGAGGTGGTCCGACTTCATGGGTTTCCAATCTTCATAATTTCCGATAGGGATAAGATTTTTCTAAGTCACTTTTGGTGAGAGTTGTTTCGACTCCAGGGAACTTTTTTGAAGCGAAGTATGGCATATCATCCCAGACCGATGGTCAGTCCGAGGTGATTAACTGATGTCTGGAAACATACTTGAGATGTTTTGTGTCAAACAAACCGAAGTTGGCTTGGGCGGAATATTGGTACAATACCTCCTTCCATACTTCATTGGGATGTACTCCATTCAAAGCACTTTATGGGCAAGACCCTCCTCGTTTTTTGAAGGTTGACAAAGGTTGTACCACTGTATCTAATGCGGAAAAACTGATGCTGAAACGGGATGCAATTATCGATGATTTGCGCATACATCTCTTGCGTGCGCAGTAGCGGATGAAGAGACATGCTCTCTCCAGACGTGAGGATGAGTTCATGGTTGGGGACAAGGTATTTCTTAAGTTGAGATCTTATCGCCAACATTCTTTGGCTCGCAAGACTACACAGAAATTGGCAGCAAGGTATTACGACCCTTACACAGTCCTACACAAGATTGGCGCAGTTGCTTACAAATTGGACTTACCATCAACTGCTGCTATCCATCCTGTTTTCCATATTTCTCAATTGATAAGAGCCAAAGGCAACTGTGCCGATGCATCATTGCTTCCTCCACAACTGAATGAAGATATGGAATTAGTGGTTACCCCCGCAGCAGTTTTGGAAGTGCGGCCAAATTCTAAAGGGGGCAGTTTCAATGTCGAGTTTCTCATACACTGGAAAGGATTGCCCATTTTCAAAGCCACCTGGGAAGATTTTGCATTGATCAACACTCAATTTCCAAAATTCCACCTTGAGGACAAGGTGGTTGCTTTGGGGAAAGGAATTGTTAGGCCACCAGTGAAATACACTTATACAAGGCGTGGCAAGAGATTGGAGGTGTCATCTAACAACCAAGGGAAGGCATAGCAAGCTAGTTGGTTATAAGTCAGTTAGAGGCAGTTAGGAGTTTGTTCAAGTTGTTAATCTGTTGGTGTTGTAATGCTAGTTGATCTACAGTATGAGAGAGGACAGTTGTGTAAATAGAGCTAAAAAAGATCAGTTGTATTTTTATTGAGATTTTTGTACAAGAGTTTATGTTCTACATTTGGGAGAGACAAGCCTCTCGAAAGCTTGAACCATTGTTACATTCTTCTTCCTCTTCTTCAATAAAGAAGTCTTCATCTCTGTTTTCTCTTTTACTTGCAGCCTGAAATTTCAATTCAAATCATGCTCGTGGTGGCCGAGGTGGGCGTGGTGGTTGTGGTGAACACTACAATGAAGAACTTCCAGTACGCAAAAAGGATCTTCGTGATATTGAGGTAGAGGAATTAAGAAGGCAAGTGCAACAACTTCAAGAACGACTTGCTCGTGTTGAAACTCGGGAGCAGGAAGAGTCTCATCATGATTCTAAAGAAAAATCTTCGGAAGACGAAGATGCTAATCCTTTTTATTATGCACGTGACTGTGGATCCAGTGAAGATGAGCGTCTGAGGCATCAAGGAATAAATCATCATTATCAACATCGAATTCCAGACATGAAAGTGGACATTACAGAATTTGAAGGAAAGATGCAAGCCAAAGACTTTGTTGATTGGCTTCATACAGTGTGGCGAGTTTTTTACTACAAAGACATTGCGGAAAAACCTGGTGAAGATGAGTGTTTCCAAGAAGATGGAGATTCGAAGTATGATAAAGAGATTACATATGGTGACGAAGGAGCAAGTCTGGTCATTCGCCATAGTTTGAAGTCAACTCCAGTAGAGGAAGGTGATCCATAATGGAACAATATTTTTCATACAAGGTGTACCTCCCATGGAAAAGTTTGTGATATCATCATCGATGGGGGAAGCTGCGAAAACGTAGTTGTTACAACCATGGTGGAGAAATTGAAGACTGAAAAACACCCACAACCATACAAGCTTTCTTGGCTGCGAAGAGGCAATGAGGTACGAGTTGATAAAAGAAGTTTAGTTCAGTTTTCCATTGGAAAGACTTATAAAAATGAAGTGTGGTACGACGTTGTCCCTATGGACGCTTGTCATCTACTGCTTGGAAGACCGTGGCAATATGATCGAAGAGTCATCCATGATGGCTTCAACAATGCCTATTCTTTTGATAAGGATGGTGCGAAGATCATTCTAGGGCCTGTAGAAGCAAAGAAAAGTGAAAAGAAACTCAAGGAAAAGAAAAATACCTTATTAACTAAGTCTAAATTCCTTGGAGAGATGCAAGAGCAGATACGTGGTGATGTTGGAGTCAACTCAAAACACTAGCGAAGTCCCACCCATGCTGCGAAAGCTATTTGAAGAATTCCAAAATGTCGTTAGAGGATTGCCCCCAATGAGAGGTATTCAACATATATTGATTTTGTTCCTGGTGTTATTATTCCTAATAAGGCACCTTATCGAATGAATCCTAAGGAGTTTGAGGAGTTGCAGGGGCAAGTAGATAAATTGTTGGCAAGTATGAGTCCTTTTACCGTGCCCGCATTGCTTGTGCCTAAGAAAGATGGTTCGTGGAGAATGTGTGTAGATAGCAAGGCAGTGAACAAAATCACCATCAAGTACCGATTTCCCATTCCTCTACTTGATGATCTCCTTGATCAACTCCATGGAGCAACAATTTTTCAAAAATTGACTTGCGAAGTGGATATCATCAAATTCGCATGAGACCTGAAAATGAATGGTAAACTGCTTTCAAAACCAGAGATGGTTTATATGAATGGATGGTAATGCCCTTTGGGTTATCTAATGCTCCAAGTACTTTTATGTGGCTCATGAATCATATTTTCAAATTTTTTATTGGGAAGTTTGTGGTCGTGTACTTCGATGACATCCTCATCTTCAACAAGGATCAGAAGTCCCATTTGGAGCATTTACACCAAGTGTTTCAGGTGTTACATGAGCAGAAGTTATTTGCGAACCTGAAGAGGTGTGAATTTCTAACAAACAAGTTAACATTTTTGGGTTATGTTATGGAATTATGGTGGACCCTAATAAGGTTGAAGCTATTACAAGTTGGCCAATTCCCACAACATTTCATGACATTCGAAGTTTCCATGACTTGGCTTATTTCTACTGACATTTCATCAGAGGATTCGGTACTATTATCACTCTAATTGCAAAGTACTTAAAAAGGGGAGGTTTAAGTGGAATCCAGAAGCACAATTTTTTTTTGAATTGATAAAGAAGAAGATGACTGAAGCTTCTATTCTCATGCTTCCAGATTTCAACAAAGTGGATTGTGATGCATTGAATGTTAGGATAGGTGGTGCTGAGTCAAGAAGGTAAATCTATTGCCTTTTTCAGTGAAAAATTAAATCATGCTCGCTCAAGGTATTCTACCAATGACAAATAATTTTATACTATTGTTCGAGCCTTGAATGATTGGAGGTATTATTTCATTTATAAAAAGTTCATTCTCTTTTCAGATCATGAGGCGCCGCGATTTATTAATGGACACCACAAGTTGAACAAGCATGCGAAGTGGGTTGAGTTCTTGCAAGCCTATACTTTTCACATCAAGCACAAGTCAGGTAAACTGAATCAAGTAGCAGATGCTTTGAGCAAACGACATGTTTTCCTAAATACTATGCAAGTGAAAGTATTGGGGTTTGAAGTGTTGAAAGAATTGCATCAAGATGATCATTTCTTGAAAAAGATCGGGATTGACGACTCGAGTGGATCTTGTGACTCTTATGTTTTGCAAGAAGGATTTATATTCAAAGGAATACGACTTTGCGTTCCAGAATGTTCATTGAGGGAAGTTATCATTGTAGAGGCTCATGATGGTGGTTTAGCATGACACTTTGGCAAAGACAAAACTGGAACATTTTTATTGGCCGCGAATGTCTCGCGACGTTGCAAGACATATGGAAAGGTGTCGAGTTTGTCATATTGCCAAAACTCATGGTCAAAAACACCGGATCGTACACTCCACTTCTAGTGGCTCCCTGGGAAGATGTGAGCATTAACTTTGTGGTTGGACTACCGTGAACACAGAGACACAAAAACTCTGTTATGTTTGTTGTAGATAAATTTTCAAAGATGGCTCATTTTGTGCCATGCGAAAAGACTCTAAATACTACACACTGCTGATCTATACTTAAAGGAAATTGTAAAGCTGCATGGCATTCCTAAAACTATCACATCATATCGATACCCTAAATTTGTGGGACACTTTTATAGGACCCTATGGCGAAAGATGGGAACTAAGCTACAATTCAATTCCTCACATTATCCTCAGACTGATGAACAAATCGAAGCTGTGAACCGTAGCCTAGGAAATCTTTTATGAAGTTTGGTGGGCAAGAACATCCGTTAGTGGGATCTAACTCTGCCTCAAGTAGAATTTTCCTATAATCGATCTGCAAGCCAAACAACTGGGATGAGTCCTTTCCTAACAGTCCATGGTAGGAATCCTTTGAGTCCCCTCAACTTAGCTCCACTTGCTGCAAACTATCAATTCCATGGAGATGCAGCTGAACAAGCCAACCACATCAAGAAACTGCATGAGCAAGTGCGAGATCACATCATGAAGCAAAATGAGAAGTACCAAAGGCAAGCTAATAAGCACAAAAAACCGGCTACATGTAAAGAAGGAGATTTGGTGTGGATTCATCTTCAACGGAAATGATTTCCTCGAGGCAAGCAGAGAAGTTAAAACCACGAGCATACCGTCCTTTCAAGGTACTTAACCGAATAAGAGAAAAGGCTTATAAGATCGAGCTTCCAAGAGATTATGGTGTCTCGGCAACATTCAATGTAACAAATCTTTCTCCATTCTTCAATGATAAGTGCAACGAGAACTCAGAGAAGAGTTCACGCGAAGCAGAAGCATATGACACCGAATCTAGTCCATCCATATGAACTTCCATTGATGACTGAGTTTGGGGTTTGATTCATCGAATTTGGTACATTCAACTTATTTAATTTATGGCTCTAAATTTGAACACATGTATTAGTATTGATTAGGGATGCACCTATTCATGGAGGGATGTTCCATGATTCCTATATAAGCTAGTCCCTATGAATGAAATGGCAACTCAGATTGCAAATTCATAATATATTGTTAGTGAAGAGCGTTCTTCCTTATTTCACCATCTCTTACCTCCTAGGTGGATTCCTTTGAGTGGTGAGATAAACATCATTTTTCATACTCTTATTTCTTGGTGGATTCCTTGAGTAGTGAGTATTCCTTATCATTTTCGCATCTACAAAATTATATCGTAACATCCTTTCATTTGTCCGGTGTCAACGGGCATGAATCTGAATGAAAGTATTTTTCATAGTGGTATTTACATCATAACCAGAAATCAATATGTTGATAGAAACAATATTTTTATGAGGCATTTCATCAAACAAATGGCGTGCTTTAACTACACAATAGCAAAAGAACACGGACAAAAGATGAAAAGGGTACAAAAATCACAAATCTGAAAGCCTCATTGAAATGTTAAATGTTATGTGTTCTGCAGTAGTAGTTGTATGCCTGTAATGATGTTAATGAGTCCGACTGTGACGGCAGGCACGGAGCCACGTGGGGGCATTTGCCCCCACTAACTTTTGAAAAGTTATTTTTTTCACTCCTGGATGTTGACGATGTCGTCCCGCTATAGTCTCCTCTTCTCTTTTGTTCCCTCCCTCTCCCACTTTGCTCGATTTAGTTTTCTTTCCCACCATTGCCACCCACCACCAGCAACCCCAACCTCTTTTGCCTACTTAAAGGAAGAAGAAAGTTTTTTTAGTATTTTCTCTAGATGAATTTGTATCTCGAGGTCTAGTTTTGTAGTTTCGTATTATATTCATAAGATTTTTTTAGAGATATATTAAAATTCTAATCCATTAATTTTTCTTCAAGATGCATGTTTGTATATCGAGGTTCATGTGTGGGATATTGTTTGAAAAACATTTTGGTAATCAATATGAGCCTTTTAATAGTTAATGTACTGCTAGTCCTAGGGGAGATTGCAATAGTGATTAATGATAGAAATAATCTCTAATTAGTTATTTATGGTAGGTGGCAAATCACAAATAACCCAATTTTTTTGTCCATGTATAATTTTTCATTTGAAATTAAATTTTGCCCCGTTAACTTTAGATACCAATTTAATTTGTCCCCTATATATTTATCTTTTGTGCTCTTATAAAGTAGCTTATTGGATTAATTTTCTTTTAGTTTTGTTTAGCAACTGGTGTTTTGTATAGTTATTTATGTATTCATTGAATTAAAAAATATATATTAAAGTAATTAATTATCATATTATCACTAATTAACTACGACTCATCACCCCGCCGGCTCCGTCACTGTGTGACGGGGATGCATGGTGGAATTAGTGGGTGCTCTAGCTGTTTAGATATATTTGTTCATTTTTTCGCCTTTAATAGAAAAAATACATGTATGCAAAAAGAAACTTTTACTCCTTCCCTTCCTAGTCTTCTTCCTTGCTTGTGTACTTTTTGCTTGCAGTCAATTCAAAACTATTGGGCAATGACATTGGATTTGGTAGAAGGGGTAGATTCGTAAAAAGCGGATGATGGGTTCAATTGAGATTGAGATGGGGGAGTTTGTTAATCTTCGTCATAAAGAACATGAACCCTAGAATAAGATAGAGGAAGGAGAAAGTGAGGGAAGGGAAGGAGAGAGAGAATACAAATTCGTTGAAATATGAGGGGGGAAGGTTGGATTTGAAATGACTCTTGTTATTTATACTTTCCACTTACAAATCCTTCAAAATCCACAAATTTAACAAATCCATCAAAATCCACTATTTTTTTAATATCTCCTGATTTTGGCGGACTTTTGAAAAGCATGAAATGAATACCCCTGATTTTGATGATTTTAAAACAATTATTTTAAATCCATATGGAATACCACTGGATTTAGATGGATTCTTTCAAATACTAAATTGAATACCCCTGGATTTTAAAATCCTTCACAATTCTTAAATGGATACACCCCCTTAAATAATTTGACAGTGCTAATAAAAACTTAATAGTTTAACTTCTGGTCAATTTTTCCAAATGAAGTATGTCAACTTGACATACCTATTAGATGGACGAGACAACTCTTTCCTAGATGAGATTACTAAATAGGTTATGTTTGGCTTCGGAAATATGACATAACCAGACTCTGCTACGCCACAAACATGAGATGGTGACCTGCCACCCCCAAGTATAACCCGAATTCTTTACATAGCTAGTAAAAAATATTCAAAGTTTAATTCATCTATTTTATTTTAAATTATGACCACTATCAAATGGAAACTGGCGATGTTAAATTAAAAAAAAAAACGAAAGTCATTGACCTAAATCATTTAGCATTGATATCCTAGACCTGATTATGTGGGCAAGCTTACGTCCACGCCCCTTAATGAATAGAAAATGTGATATGATTTTGAACTTGCATATGGTTCCATATAATTTGGTTATGCATGATTTGCAACTAAGAAAGAGAATATGTATTTTCATGTAAGTGCACTTTTGATGCCGATACATCATTAATATCAAAATTCTAGTAAAACAAAAAGAAAAGGCCAGGGAAAAATATGAGAAAATGACATACCAAGAACCTGTACAGAAGTAATCCGTTTTTTCGGGTCTTGTGTCAGCATCTTTCTAACCAGGTCCTTGGCACTACTTGAAATTGATGGCCAGGGTGCACTATCAAAGTCAATTACTCCTTCCAGTATAGCATCGAAGATTCCCTTCTCCGTTTCTGCAATACCCAAAACTATCACAAAATTTCCCATTGAAACAAGGACCCGGTAGACAAGAGAATATATATTCATAATTTGAAAAAAAAAAGATTCTATAAAAGATTTGGTTGAATATATCTTTGTCATTACCAGCCCAAAAAGGAGGCACTCCACTAAGAAGGATATACAAGATCACTCCGGCACTCCAAATATCTATTTCTTTGCCATAACTACGCCGAAGCACTTCTGGCGCAACATAGTATGCACTCCCTACTATATCCTTGTACACTTTACCTAGCAAAAGTTCCATACTGAGTTAGATAATGTTCAATCAAAAATCAACAAAGGCTAATACGAACAATATCACACGCTTTTAAGAGAAATGAATAAGAAAATGAGGTAAAAAAGATGCAACAAGGAATGACAATCACTGGAATTTAAACTTTGCAATGACCAAAATCTACACTAAAAATCTAGAATTATGCTTAACAATAGTACCGTCAATAAGTTGCATCGATTAAATGCTAAGACAAAAGTGTGCCGATCACGAACAACATCACATGCTTTAAAGAGAAATGAATAAGAAACTGGGGTAGAAAAGATGCAACAAGGAATAACAATCACTGAAGTTTGAACCTTTGCTAACCAAAACAGACACTTAAAATCTAGAATTATGTTCTAACTAGGTCTGGTTAGGATTTGAACAAAACTGAGATAATTCATCCACCTCCTGCATGCTCAATCGTAAGATTTTGAAGTTTTACAAAAAGTTGCAACAAAGCCTAAATCTTAGTCTTATCTAATAAGCAGAAACTTAACCTTAATCACATCGACAGCTTCTCTCCAGTACTTCTAATTGCTGAAGTTTCACAATTACCAGCAGAAACTTGGGATCTGACCCCTCAACATCTGAAATACTATAAACCTTCCCTGTGGGTTCTCACCATGGTATATTACACAACTAAGGTAATACTAGATACCTCTCATTCTTCTAACTCCACATGAATCATGTCTATTGTATAACAATTCAAGGGATGAAACTATTCTTTCTATGTACAGTTCTTAACATTATATCTTGCAATCTGTGAATGCCAACAATTTATTCAGAAATTGGAGTAGAAAAACAGGTGCAAAGCTTCAGAAAAGGTTGAAAATACAAGTCATGAAATGCAACAGTGAGTTCAATGTTTCGCAGTGAAAATCATCAGGTCCCCAAAAAACAATGTTCTTATGATCATTGAAGTACAGAATATACAGAGTTCAGAAGAAAGTGTACTTGTAATCAACTAACTGGTCAGAATTGGAGTTGCTATCATCTGATTGAATGTTTCTTATGCCTAGAGGGAAAAAATACATCTATGCATGGTATACCTTCCTATGTTTTACAAGTCAAAATCAACCTTGATATGCCTATGTCTACAATTATTCATGAATTAAAATTAAAAGTTATATAACTTAATCAATCGACATCAAAGAGTTTTCAATGGATTAAAACATGAAATGAATGACAAGAATCTTACCCTCCTCGACGAAGACAGAGAGTCCAAAATCCGTAGCCTTCAACGAGGCTCCTTCATCTTTGCTTGAGAGCAAGAAATTTTCAGGCTTTAGATCCCGATGCATCACACCCATGAAATGGCAAACGTGAACAACATTCACAATTGCCCTGCACATGTTTGCAGCTGCCCTCTCAGAGTAATGCCCCTTTGCAATTATCCGGTCAAAAAGCTCCCCACCAGCACAAAGTTCCATCACCACATGAACTGATTGCTTATCCTCATAAGCTCCCTTAAATTCTACAATGTTGGGCTGACCAGATAAATGCTGCATGATATGAATTTCCCTCCTCATATCCTCCTTATCACTTTTACTAACAAGTTTTCGCTTCGATATCGATTTACAAGCATAAGTCTCACCAGTTGAATTCTCAGTACACAAGTAAGTCACACCAAACTGACCACTACCCAATTCTTTACCAAGAGTATAGAAAGACTTCACATTCTCTAATGGCTTACCAAGAATGGTATTAGGCACATGAACAGGCTTCTTGGGTGTCAATGGCGAAGTGGGGCGCTTTACGGGCACTTGGTGTGTCTGCTGTGGTGGAGGCTTGGAGTGATTGACAATATGTTCATGGGTTCTCTGTTGATGCCTAGCAACTACTGCTGGTTCAGCAATTCTACGCCCATATGGATTTGGGTGTGAAGCCTTTTCTCTACTACTGCAACAACCCATCTATTCTGCCTAAACCTTTCACTTTCAACAGAGAATAACAAGTACCCAGTTCAGGATTCTTCACAAAACAATAGAAATTTATCAACTTCGGATGTTTTAGAGAAACCCCAGATGCTGAATCAATGAGAGAACTCTGTTTCTGCTAAATCAGATAAAGTTTTCTAGAGGAAAGTTGTGATCTTTAGGATGATTAGAGAGAACCCAGGTCAGAGTTGCAGTGCTGAAGCTGACCAAAGGTGGAATCTGAGAGGAAGGTTGGATTGAAATTGAAATTTCCAAGAAATGTGAAATTGAAAATATATTAATATAATGTTTGATTGTTCATTCGTTAGGAAGAAATCAAGAAAAGCCAACAAAACCGGCCTAAGCACCCACCAACATTTTTATTGACACAAACAGAGCATGTGTTCTTATTCAATTTTATAATGTGATTAATTTCTTTGAAATTATGTTTATTTAAACAATATAATTTTTACTAATTTATTGAACAATATTGTTAGATATATTTTTTTGAAAATCCAAACCAGCAGTCCAATTTGTGGAAGACAATTATGATTTTATAGGATTGATTTGAATGGGAACATGTCGTTGATCACATCCCGTGAAGAGTGGGCATCAAGAGAAATAGAGAATGGCCGTAAACAACTCATCATGAACGACTAAATTAGCATTATTGTCATTTTTTTTTAATTTTATAGTAAGTTATATTCATGATGGGAGGCACATTGAAATTAAAAAGTGGAAAGTATTCAAATGGAGTATTTATGAAGTAGAGAATTGATAATTAAGATGTTGAATGATTATTGAGTTGGGGGATGGGAGCTTCAAATTCTCAACCAATTTATTGTACGTGATGTTAAAATAGAACTATGTTTAAAGCTATATATTAATATTAGGGTGTTGATGCGCTCTAGGTGTGTATATTCAATATTTTTTTTAATTTATTACAACATTTTTAATAATATGTAAAAATTATTATTGAAATTTTAAACTTAATAATTATTTATAATTTTAAGATCCTAGGTATAGTTTACAAATAATTAAGGGCTTCGAATAAATGATGTTAAGGGCTTATGTATAATTAACAATATTTGAGAATGAAGAGTTTTGATTGTAAATAATCTGAATTTGAGAAGGTAAAATGGTACATATGTTTAATTTAAAATGATAAAAATACTCATAACCATTATTTACATAACTATTGGTTTTTCTTGTAAATATGATAGAGTTGAGAGGACATTTTGGACATTCCAAAAATCAGAACAAAAACACACATTGTTATTGTTCATAAGGGGAACATCGTTATATAGTCCAAATTAGGTATAATTAACAATATTTGAGAATGACGAGTTTTGATCATAAATAATATGAATTTGAGAGGGTAAAATAGTATATATGTTTAATTTAAAATTACAAAAATATCCCTGACCACTATTTACATAACTATTTGTGTTTATTGTAGATATGATAGAGTTGAGAGGATATTTTGGACATTCCAAAAATCAAGACGAAAACGCACATTGTTACTGTTCATAAGGGGAACTATCGTTATATAGTCCAGATCAAGTATAATTAACAATATTTGATAATGGTGAGTTTTGATCATAAATAATTTAAATTTGAGAGGGTAAAATGGTACATATGTGTAATTTAAAATGACAAAAATATACTTGATTATTATTTACTTAAGTATTGATTTTTTTTTTAAATATTATAAAATTGAAAGAATATTTTGAATATTCCAAAAATCAGAACAATGACAAAGTTCATAAATAAGAACAACCATGGTTATAATATAGTCCAGATATTCTTTTGCATATTAAAAAAAAAAAATTGCTTGTTGTCAGGGGTAAGATAGTGATGTAATTCAAGTGCTCCACGTCAACAAAAAGTAATGTGAGAGATATCAAAGACCAGACCTAATGAGTGTTAGGTGAACGCTGATAAGCGATGAAATTACCATGGAATCACATTTCATTGCAATCAGTATAATCACAATGATTTATTTATTTAGGGCGTGTTTGGTTAGCCCATTGACCGTCGTAATGTAATGGTTTGACCATTACAATGTAATGGGTCAAAGGCATTCCTGCGTTTGGTATCACATAAAACCATCGTAATGGTCATTCCCATTACAGATTTGGTTGTAATGGCCATTCCTACCTCCCCCCCTATGAATGGCCATTACCATTCCCATTGTAATGGTCAAAGTTAAATAATGACCATTTTTATCCTCCTCACCCTCCCCCATTTTAACTAAGTGAGGGTATTTTTGAAAATAAATTTTACATTACCACCTTACCATTTTAAAAGTATATCAAACATACATATTTCCATTACCATTCCCATTACCATTCTCATTCCCATTACCATTACCATTCCTATTACCATTCTCATTCTCATTCCCATTCCATCGAGTAACCAAACGAGCCCTATTAGTGAATTATTTTAATTGAACAGTGAGCTAGTAATAATTTCTTAAACAATTTAAAAAATAATCAAAAGTTGTTCACCGGGAGTGCACCTCACCTGGATAGCGCTAATTTTAGGGGCCGAGGGAGGGTGCGAGGAAGACGGCCCTCGCGTCATCCCCCTCGCCCTTAGAAGAGCTCCCTGAACAGATGGACGAAAAAGAGAAAGAGGGTAAGTAGGACAAGTTAACCAAATGATAGCGAGTTTAATTATAAATAAATAATTACTTAATAATGCCCACAAGATGATGATGTTGACGTTCCAACTTTTTGTTTGAGACAATTGAAGTGGTTGGTGGGGGTGTGGTATGCTGATCAATCCATGCACTTACCCTGTCCTGATAATGCCCGAAAGAGTTCAAAGTTTCTTCTTATGCAACATTATTACATATTTGACATTTTGATTCACTACGCACATCTATCATTTGCATTTTTTGTTACCCTATTACTAGGGGTGTGGGTGTGGGTGTGGGTGTGGGTGTGGGTGTGGGTGCACTACGAGTTTGTTCAGTATAATTTATCTATTTTAAAAAATATTAGTGAATAAAATATCCAATTTTTAACAATTTAAACTTATATCGCAATCAAATAGAGCAAAAAGTTTGTTAAAGGCCCAATTTTTATGTTAGGTAATTTGGCTATTGGTTGAAGTGAATTATTTTAAAAAAAATAGATTCGAGTTTTACAAAAAAAAATATAAAAACAATTAGTGCACTATGAGATCCATGTATATATATTGACACACTATCATCTTTTGTATGGTTTCTCATTTCTCGAATGATATTTATAAGGCAGTGATTATTTCACACGACCATTCTACTATCTCATATCATCTACTTTCTTTCTCACACTATCATATTTTTTCACACCACCTATATAAATAAAAATCATTCATTTTTTCTCTCACCATTCAAATCGACAACGGTTTCTCCTTCTCCCATTCAAAATCTCTTCCAAATATCTCCTCACACTCAAATATCTTGTAAATCTCCTCAAGCTCCTTCGAAAACTCTTAAAATCCCCTCAAAATCGAAACCCTTAAATTCAAACACAATAAATATGCATAACTTAACATAACAAATAAACTCAAAACGAAAAAATGCAAAACAAGGTAACTTTCGACAAATTTAAACTCTCAATTGAGACCGATTTTCAACCTCATCAAAACATGAAAATTGTAGTACTTTGAGTTATCTAATAAATACAACTTAAATAATATTTTAAAATAAATAAGTTAAAATCATTTTACTAAAATCGTACAAATCTATACAAAAAATATTTGTTCCCGATGCTTACTAGGAGAGATAAATTGTTGGTAAGGGTTTGACTCGAGTGAAACTGGATTGACAGTGGGGTATTATTGAACTGAAGATGGAAGGGATGGAATGTTGTGATTTGGTACTAAGTGGTGGCGTGGTAATGAACTAATCAAGTTATTCAAAATCTACACTCTAAAAATTTGAGCAACAAATCCCTCCCCCGCATGGATTCTCGCCTCTAGGCTGCTTTGCTTTCCTTCTCTGCTTCTTCCCCACCACCACCAAACCACTTCCCATGGTCTTGCTAAAAAACAGCCCCAAAACAAACAGTTTCTCCAATAGCTGAAGAAGAAGGGATTTCTTATTCTTCTTTGATGTCTTTTTTCTTCTACTTGGCAACTGTTGTACATAATAATTAATTAGAGTTGATTAATTTGCTCTGAGAACAACAACAGCTATAATAAGCCTATATACAGTGGAAAACAAGTAGATTAGGTTGAGAGATGTTACTTAAAGGTGCTGTGATTTCTTGAAGATCATGAGATTCTTCGGCAGGAGATGGGGATTCCATCTCCTCCTTCCCCGGTCCCTTAACTTGAGAGAAAGAGAGGACTTTTTGGAAATTCGATTTTTACAGACAATAGCTATGGACTTGGAGTAGAATCTTTGCAGTCCATCGAATCAGCTTGTTTGTTTAACTACCAAAGTGTTATACACGTATTATTGCTGCTTAGGGCAGGTGCAAATAATAATGCCTTCTATTATTGATGAAAAGTTTTCGTTAATGAAGTCTGATGCTCTCGTTTTTCGCTCTCTGTTTTGATCTAGTCTTTTTGACCTGCTGACTTGCACAAGTAACACACGTGAGCCAAAGACTACCGTTATGGTGACCGATGACACTCCGATGCTAAAGTCAGACAAGGATCTGAGGAAGGCGTAATGTTGTAAACAGAGAATTTATAACTTACCAATCTCCTGTCTTATTTATAATGCAAGGAGTTCTAGTTCTACCAGGTCATCGAATGCGTAGTTTAGGAAAGAAATCTTTGTGAAGATCATTTTCTAATTAGGAGTTGTATTGTAGGAGGAAAATTCCATGTTAACCTTATGCTCCTAGATACACAGGAGATAATTCTCAATCCAAGAACAATATGTAGAAGAGAGTTTTCCTGTGTGAAATGTACTCTGGTATTTGCTTCCTACTTGGAAGCAGAGAGTTGTTGTAGTCGCCCGTCCGAAACTGATCCTCGAGATACTTGCCTTAGTAGGACTTATGAGTATTGATGATAGATGTGAGAAGTGTGGGCCTAGCATGCTGTGAGAGTTCGGGTTCGTCTGACGGATTGAATTGGGTGAGCTTAGAACCACTTGGGCCAGATCAGTGTTGGACTGATGCTGGAGCCTGTAGCTCATCGAGACCATCATGGCACGTGTAAGGCTATGAGGCGTGACCATTTTTATGTATCATTAACTACTCCCCTCGAATTAGTCGGTGTTAAGTCGGTCCACTAACTCTTTGGAAAGGGCAACTGTACCGTTGTGATGATTGGACTCGAAACGTTTATTTTGAGCGACGCATGACATTTAATAGATACGCGACTGCTCAAGCAAAGAAAGTGCGATTTGTCTTTCCTATAAATATTTACCGTTCTGAGGAGGGTTTCCTCATTATTATCTTGCATTATTTTTTCGAACCATGGTATTTGTTTTTTCTTTTGATGGCTAACAACGTTGAACTTTCTCCCAAGGATTTGTTATCCCTTACTTGCATCAATTTCTTCGAAAGTAGCTTGATTGACGAAACTGAGTTGGTTAGGCTCCGTAGTTTGTACCGTATCCCGAGAAATTTGCAAATTGTTCTTGCATCTGGAGTTTTAGGCACGATTGTACTTCCTCATGGGTTCATAGGCTTGCACCGAGGCATATTCGATTCTGGGCTTCGATTTCCAATGCTCGATGATGTATGTCACTTCTTTATCCATTTCATATGCCTCCCGCTCAAATGGTTCCGAGCGGGTTCAAGATTCTGCTTGCAATTCTTCTGAGGGCTCATGATGTTGGCCTCTATTTGACCCCACCGGTGATCCATCACATGACAAAGGCTTGATTGGACCCCAGGGGTATCTGCATGCTGAAATGTTATTCTTGTCTGCACTCGGTGGCGGACAGTGTTGAATCTTGAGGGAAGCATTGGTTCTTGGCTTCGACAGATTCCAATTACTTCAAGCTTGAGAGTCGTAGAGTGTCTCGATACTTTCAGTTCGATCTCGGTGAGTTTATTGGTTGTCGGTGTATGCATATTTTTGTATGTTCCTTCTGCGATGCTGGTTCTGACGTGTTTTTTTTAGTTTCAAGGTGGTTTGTTATTTCGTCTCTCCGCGAGGAAGAGAAGCGGATAGAGAGGGAGTTTTTCAAGCTCCCTTTGACATCCGTTGAGGAGGTCATAATGCCAGGCAATGTTGTACACAGCGGGCTGCTGCGGTGTTTTCATGGTGCTCGCCCTGCGTCAGGTTCACCGACTGAGGGGTGTGGTTGTTCGTCGCACAAGGAAGAGAAGTCTGGCTCTGCTCAGCCCTTCCATACTTTCTGACTTGGAGGCGAATGTACCTCCCGTCGTTGTTCCGAGGAAGAGGTAGACCTGTGTCAGGGCGACCTCTCCCCTTGGTAAGTTGCGATTTGCACAGGTGACACCCTCGGACTGTCGCGGCCTTCCTCTAGATGATTCTCCTTCCCTTGTTGACTTAGAGGGGGAGGAAGTTGGGCTGCGTGTTGATGTTCCGCATCATCACGGTCTCGAGATGGTTGCTCACGCCCTTGAGTCGTAGAGTTCTGTTTTGCTGTACCCCAAAGCCCGTGGGAGGGTTCTTGCATTGGAGAATGCCTTTTCAGATCTGTGGATGTCATACTCGGACGCTCTCTATCGGGTGGACTCCCTGGATGGTCGGTTGCAGAATCCTGACACTGTCGTGAACCGCGAGGGTGTGGAGGCTACGACCTTTGTCACTGAAGTGGAATGAGAGCTCAGCTGAGGTGTGCCGAGTCTGATTTGGCGTCAACTCATGCTGAACTGAGGCGGACCAAGGCCAAAATAAAACGCCTGGATGCGGTTGTGGATAGGTGGTCTTCTGACTGGGAAGCTCAGGAAGCTGAGAGGAAATGGGTGGACTAGGCTTTGGGCACCAGAAGCCGTCATCATCAGTCAAGAACTGATTAAGCTTACCTGGCATGTTCGACGATCTGTTTTGAGAGCAATGATCCCTTGGCGAGTCGTCGTCATCAGCGAACAAGCGCTGACTAGACTCCCACTTCCTCGGCCATCGTGGCCCACGCGCAGCGGAATATGCTTTGGGCACTAGAAGTCGTCGTCATCAGTCGTGAACTGACTAGGCTTACCTGGCAAGTTCAACGATCATTGTTTGATCCCTTGGCGAGTCGACGTCATCAACGGACAAACGCTTACTAGACTCCCACTTCCTCAGCCATCGCGGCTTGCGCGCAACGGACTAGGTTTTGGGCACAAGAAGTCGTCGTCATCAGTCGCGAACTGACTAGGCTTACTTGGCAAGTTCGGCGATCATTGTTTTTTTAAAGCAATGATCCCTTGGCGAGTCATCGTCATTAGCGAACAACTGCTAACTAGACTCCCACTTCCTCGGTCATCGTGGCCCGCATGCAACATACTAGGCTTTGGGCACCAGAAGCCGTCGTCATTAGTTGTGAACTGACTAAGCTTACTTGGCAAGTTCGACGATCATTGTCTGTTTTGAAAGCAATGATCTCTTGGCGAGTCATCGCCATCAGCAGACAAGCGCTGACTAGACTCCCACTTCCTTGCCCGTCGAGGCCTGTGCACAGCGGACTAGGCTTTGGGCACCAGAAACCGTCGTCATCAGTCGTGAACTGACTAGGCTTACCTGGCAAGTTCGACGATCATTGTCTGTTTTGAGAGCAATGATGACTCGCCATCAGGGGACAAACGGTGACTAGATTTCCACTTCCTCATTCCTCCTGGCCTGCGCGTAGTGGACTAGGCTTTGGGCTGGTCGAGGGTTGTAATGGACAACAATGAAATTTTTGGTAAAAGCAAATATTTTATTGATAATATGTTTTGAGATGCTCTACATTCCATGGTCGTGTAAACCCATCGTCGTCTGCATCTTCTAGCAAGTACGTTCCTGGCCTGTTGACCTTGGTAACTCTGTAAGGTCCTCAGTTTGGGTTTAGCTTTCCCGCACCGGATTCCTTGGTGTTCTGCTGGGTCTTCCTGAGTACCCAATCCCCCACTTTGAATTCACGTGGTTTGATCTTCTTGTTGTAATATTGCGCCATTCGCTATTGGTAGGTGACTATCTTGGCAGAGGCTAGATCCAATTTTTCTTCAAGGAGGTCTAGCCCTACACGAAAGGCTTCGTCGTTACCGTCTGGTCTGAACTCCTCCGTTCGGAAGGTTGGCACCTCGAGTTCTACCCGAACCATAGCTTTCAATCCGTATGCTAGGGCGAAAGGTGTCTCTTCGATAGGGACTCTTTTAGTTGTCTGATACGCCCAAAGTATCCCTGGTAGCTCTGGAACCCATTTTTCTTTGGCCGTGCCGAGCTTTCTTTTAATGGCCTCGATGATTGTTCGGTTGGTGACCTTTGCTTGGCTGTTGGCTTGGGGGTACCCTGGCGATGAGAAGTGGTGATCGATCTTCAAGTTTTTGCTTAGTTTCTTGACTTACTACCTTCGAACTGGGTTTCGTTGTCGCTGACCAATATTCTGGGGATGCCAAATCTACAGACGATGGAGGTCCATATGAATTTCTCGATCTGGACCTGCCCTATTTTAGATAGGGGCTCGACATCTACCCACTTGGTGAAGTAGTCGACGGCCAAAGGAAGGAACTTTTTACCGGTTGATGTCGGGAGTGGTTCGACGATGTCCATTCCCCATTGCGCAAATGGCCATGGACTACTCATCGGAGTTAGTGGTTGGGGCGGCATATGCGTGTATGGTGTGAACCTCTGACATTTGTCGCATTTGCGAACAATATTTTTGGCATCTCACTGCATGGCCGGGCAATAGTACCCTCGAGTTAAGGCTTTATGGGAGAGGGTTCTCCCGCCTGGGTAGTTCCCGCATATGTCACCATGGATCCTACCTAGGACTTGGTTTGCTTCCGAAGGTGCTAGACATCGGAGCAGGGGTCCTGTCATCGATCTCCTATATAATTTGTCATCTAGGAGAGTGTTCTTCGCTGCTCTAATTTTGAGTCTTCTTGCTTTGAACTTTTCAGTTGGTAGGACTTCAGTGGCTATGTATTCTAGTATTGGAGTCGTCCAATTTGGCTGTGTTTCAGCGGCGCAAATATCTTTACTTTCTTATTCATTGAGGCTCAATCGCTATTGATATTCAAAAAGGCCCTTGGAGACTTCGTCGGAGGCTGAGGCTTCTTTGGCTAGCTTGTCGACTCTTTTATTGTCGTCTCGGAGGCACTGTATGAGTTCGCAGCTTTTGAACCTGTCCATTATGCCAAGTACCTTGTCACGATAGGCTATCATGCGGGGTCTTTACTATTGAAATCCCCTTTGGCTTGGTTGACTACCAATTTTGAGTCGCTGTATGCCGTTAGGCGATCTATTTCGATCCCTAATGCTAGCTTTAGGCCGGACATGATGGCTTCGTATTTGGCTTCATTGTTTGAGGCGGGGAAGCCGAACCTGACTGCCTTCTCGAGGGTGAAGTCGCTGGGGGAACGTAGTGTGATCCCAGCTCTGTTTTCCCTCCCAATCGAGGACCCGTCGCAGCACAAGATCCACACTGGGACATCTAAATTCAGGGGCTGATGGTCTACCTTAGGCTCTTCTCCGCCTGTAAAATCGAAAATGAAATCTGCCAGTGCCTGGGCTTTGATGGCGATTCTTGGAGCGTAGTTTATGTCAAATTGCCCGAGCTCGTCTGACCATTTCACTATCCTTCCTGATAGCTCAGGTTTATGTAATACCGATCGGAGTAGATGCTTGGTCAGGACCTTTATGGAGTGGGCCTGAAAATACGACATTAGTTTTTTGGAGGATACGACCAGTGCCAAAGCCAACTTTTCTAGGCCCTGGTAGTGTGTGCCTATGCTTCAACGAATGTCTTGCTGGTGTAATATACATGTTTTTGGATCCCTTGGTCATCTCGTACAAGGGATGAGCTGACACCGTGTTTGGAAACAGACAAGTATAGAAAGAGTGTTTCCTCTTTCGCCGGCTTCGAGAGTAGCTTTGGACTCCTCAAGTATGCTTTCAAGCTTTGAAATGCTTGTTCGCACTATTCGTTCCAAGAGAATCATTTGTTCACTCTTAGTATCTAAAAGAAATGAAGGCATTTGTCGGACAATTTTGATATAAAATTGTTGAGGGCTGCTACCCTCCCAGTTAGGCTTTGAACGTCTCTGATGTTGGCCGGGGCTTTCATGTCGAGAAGGGCCTGAATTTGTTTTGGGTCGACTTCGATTCCTCTTTTGTTCACAATATAACCTAGGAATTTTCCAGAATCGATTCCGAATGTGCACTTATGTGGATTGAGATTCATCTGGTATTTCCTGAGTTGGTCGAATGCTTCAGCGAGGTCGCACAGGTGGTCAGGGCTGCGGAGGCTTTTGACCAACATGTCGTCTATGTAAACCTCCATGTTTCTGCTGATCGGTTTCTTGAACATTCGGTTGACCAGTCGTTGGTACGTAGCGCCTGCGTTCTTTAAGCCGAACAACATCACCCTATAGCAGTATATTCCCCTATCTGTTACGAAAGAAGTTTTCTCTTGATTTAGGGGTTGCATCAATATCTGATTGTAGCCTAAATAAGTATCTATGAAGTTGAGTAAACCGTGCTCGGAAGTGGCATCTACGATCTGATCGATGTGGGCGAGTGAGAAGCTATCCTTTGGGCAAACTTTGTTTAGGTCATTGTAGTCCACACATACTCTCCACTTTCCATTTTTTTCTTTACAAGAACGGTGTTCGCCAGCCAATCGGGATATTGTGTTTCCTTTATCATGCTCGCGTTGAGTAAGCATTGTACCTCTTCATTTATGATCGTGTTCCTTTCTGGCGCTACATGCCTTTTCTTTTGCCTAACGATTTTCCTCGAGGGGTCCACCTTTAGGCGATGAGTGATTATTGATGGGTCGATTCCTACCATGTCACACATGGTCCAAGCGAAGATGTCCTGGTTACGCTGTAACAGCTTCGTGAGCTGCTTTACCAATTCTTCGTTCAAGCGAGAACTGATATGGATAGCCTTGTTATAATGAGGGCTATCAAGATAGACGATAACTGTCTCTTCCTCTGGTTGTCCGACATTGGGCTTGCCTTGAGGGCTCACTGGTGCCTCGTTGTTAGGGGCCTGTTGTTCCCCTTCTATGCTTCGGGCAGAACGGAGGGTCATCTTAGCTGTTGGGCTAGCTGTTGATTGAGATTTGCCGAGTGGCAGGGTGGTCGTGTACTAGCATTCCCTGGCCGCTATTTGGTCCCCTTTCAATGTACTAATCTCTTGGTTCGTCGGATACTTGACACATTGATGTAGAGTAGAGACTGCCACTCTCAGCTGGTGTATCCCGGGTCTTCCCAGGACCGCATTATATGCCGAGGGCACGCCGATTACTACGGATTCTTGAAACAGGGTTTTCTAAGTCGGAACCCTTCCTGTTGCTATTGTCAGTTGTATCTTCCCCATATGGAACCATATTTCGCCGCTAAAGTCAACCACCGGGCGATTATCAGGGGTCAATGCCATCTCCTTTAGATGCATTTACAGAACGTATGGAGAAACAAAACGTTCATTGAGCTCTCTGTGTCTACTAGGGATCTTCTTACTTCCCAGCCCGCAGGGAGATCGTCACCACTAGGGCGTCATTATGCGAGAGTTGTAGACCCTAGAAGTCTTCTTCCGTAAATACCAGTGGCACGAGGGCGACTCACTGTGGATCATGCGGTAGTAAGCGCTCGCCGTGTGTTGCTTGGGTTTTGAGACCTCGAAGTGCCTTCTTTCTGGACCTGTTGGACAGTTCAAATTCGGAATAGGCTCCATGAAACACGCATATTCTGTTGATTGATTGCTCATTGGATTCAGTTTTCCTTTGGGTTGCCCATTCTTCCCCTAGGGCAATGAAGCTATGTGCTTCCTCTATAAGATCTACCATGTTCACCGGAGGGTCTAGAGTCAGAAAGTCGTAAAACTCTCCTTCCCGTAGTCCGTTAATGAAAGCTGAGACTGCTGTCGTGTCATTGCACGCGTCGATAGTGGTTAATTCGATGTTAAAGAGGGTTAAATACGCTTTCAGTGTCTCATCAGGCATTTGCTTCATTGATGTGAGCGTCTTAATCATTGACAAAGCCTGATGTATTGTTTTAGGAGCGCCAACTTGATGTTCGCGCATTACTCGCGTTATCGGGAGTGTTGAAGCAGTGCTAGACTGAGCGCTCAATGCTTCCCCTTGCTCTATCATATTGTGTGATCTAGTGGTCACCATTTCTATGTGTTTCGAAGGGAGATGATGCAAGTGGAACTTTGTCGTCCCCACGGACGGCGCCAAACTGATGCAGTCATTTTCCACTCCCTGCTTTGACCTAGTCCCGCTGACCTGCTGACCTGCACAAGTAACGCACGTGAGCCACAGACCACCGTTGTGGTGGCTGATGACACTTTGATGCTAAAGTCAGACAAAGATCTGAAAGAAGGCGCAATGCTGTAAAAAAGGAATTTGTAGCGTACCTCAGCTTACCAACCTCATGTCTTATTTATAATGCAAGGAGTCCTGGTTCTACTAGGCCATCGAGGGCGTAGTTTAGGAAGGAGATCTTTGTGAAAATCCTTATCTAATTAGGAGTCGTGTTGTAGGAGAGAAGTTCCATGTTAGCCTTGTGCTCCTAGATACGTGGGAGATATGTTCAAATTCAAGAGCAATCCGTAGAAGAGAGTTTTCCTGTGTGGAATGTACTATGGTATTTGCTTCCTACTTGGAAGCATAAAGCTGTTGTAGTAGCCCGTCCGAAGTTGATCCACGAGATACTTGCCTTAATAGGACTTATGGGTATTGAGGATAGCTGTGAGACGTGTGGGCCTAGCATGCTGTGAGAGTTCGGGTTCGTCTGGCAGACTGAATTGGGCGGGCTTAAAATCACTTGGGCATGATCAGTGTTGGGCTGATCGTGGAGCCCATAGTTCCTCGAGATCATCATGACACGTGTAAGGCTCTGAGGCGTGACCTTTTTATGTATCATCAAAACCTAAGAAAATTTTTCCCGCAATGAAGTGGGTAAACTTTTCATAGCAGACATTTTTTTACCTGATCCAAAAAATTCAAACACCTAAAAATTAGATTTTGAAGGAAAAGTTTTCCTTTTCCCTGAAAACAATCAAAAATCAAACACACCCTAAGTTTTGTTTTATTCTAGCTAGTTATCATCAAATTTATTAATGTATATGTTGTGGCATGCATGTAGCTTAGGTACTATTTTTGTTAGAAATATATTCAGTTCCTAATGAATGCTATGATGTATTTCATATTAGGAATATTGATTTAATAGGAATTACTTAAATAGTCAAGTTGTGGTTTTAAAATAAATTGGTTTCTTACTCAATCTCACATTGTGATGGATGGTTAAGATTGAGTAATCAGATTAGAAAGCTAGGTCTTTTCTCTACCATAACTAACGACGTTTGCTCAATCAAAGGATCATAACAATAAACACATAATTGAATTTATAAGCTAAGAGAGAGAAATCCTAGTTTATCTTTGACGACATTTCAGAAGAAGGTCTTGTTGAAAATCAATTTTCAGAAGAAGGCGATGGACTCAAGTAAGTATTGTTTAAATATTACGTAGTAGTTCATGCAGTTAAGATCTAGATTTTATATGTGGTATCAGAGCTTTGATTTACTAACTCATGGATTGTTCAATAAAGTTTTTAAACATATATGATGATGCAAACAACTTAGATAATTTATATAATTTTTTTTAACTTTGTTTAATTAGTGGGAGAGATATATTTTTTCGATATTGTCGCTTATTTTAAATTAATTTTTAGCTAAGTAATAAATTTTGATTTCGTTAGATTTGACAAAATTCAAGATGTTACTAAAAAACGGCCCAACAACCAAAACTCACAACATAGCTGTGAATCAGGTTGTTTTTCAGGCGTTGAGGTTGATTACGCCTAAAAAAAAAAGCATTTTTGCAGTTTTAGGAAATAATGTTATTGTTATAACTATCTATTTTTTTTTTTTAATTCCTCAAATTGAAATGACCTTAGAAAGTTCAATAGATTGCTTCAATGATATTTTTTTTTCTACAAATTTTCTGCTTTTGAAAATTTTAGTATTTCTTGCTATATGGCCTATTATGTTTATTATAGTGGTCATATCATGTGCACTAAATTACCTACATTGTTTGATAGTATTATTGTATGGTTTGAAATTTACCATAGTGATCCAAATCTTAGTTGTGAATAATCAATTAGGTATTATATGCTAATAAAGTTTATATTACTTTTTATATTACTTTTTGTGTTTTTTAATTAGAGTCCAATTAATGTAATGAGCATATATTTACTTTATTGTAGTTAATCTCTCTGTTCCTCATGGTCATGTACCAATTATTTATCTTTTGAATGAGATTAACTTCTCAGAATGGAAATAACAGATTGAATTCAGTTTGGGAGTTATGGACCTTGACATGACTTCTCTAAATGATGAACCCGTTGCTATTATTGATGAAAGCAGTGAGGATGAGAAGTATGCCTATGCATCATGGACTAGGTTGAACAGATTATGTATCATGTATATGCGGATGAGTATTGTAAACGACATTAAGTCATCCCTTCCAGTTACTGACAAAGCTAAAAATATATATGAAAAATTTAGAAGAACACTTTTGTACTGCTGACAAATCCCTGGTTGGCAAACTTATAGTTGAACTGACAATTATCTGCTTTGATGGTACTCGTACCATGTATGCACACATTATTGAGATGACTAATCTAGTTGCAAAATTAAAGAACTTGGGCATGACTGTGGATGCTTTTTTTCTTGTCCAATTTATCCTGAAGTCATTGCCTCTTGAATGTGGACCTTTTCAGATTCACTATAACACTATTAAGGAATAGTGAAATGTGAATGAATTGTCAAACATGTAGTTCAGGAAGAAACAAGACTTACGTAGCAAAGTAGTCATGTTGCTCATGCACATCTCACAGTTTAAGATGTTTGAAAAGAAGCATAATAAGAAGGTGAAAAGGGCATCAAGTGTAGACCCCCAAAAACTGCTGATTCTGATCAAAGCGCACCAAAGATAGAAAGATGACAAGTACCATTTTGTAAAAAGAGTTGACACTTTCAAAAAGATTGCTTGAAACTCGAGACATGGTTCGAAAAGAATAGTGGCCCGTTGATTTTTTGTATGTACTCTTTTCGAGACAAATGTAATTGAAGTTCCTTCTAACACTTGGTGGCTTGATTCTGGAGCTAATGTTCATGTTTCAAACTTGATGCATGGATTCCTTTCAGCCCAAACCACAAATCCACATAAATAATCCTTTTACATGGGGAATTGTGTCAAAGCACTAGTTGAAGCTATATTGACTTTTCGTTTGACACTTGCTTCCATATATCATTTAGATATACATAAAGATCTTTTTGTTCCTTCAGTTTCTCGTAATTTAATTTATGTGTTCAGACTAGATCATGATGAATTTTGTTTTAAATTAAGTAAGGAATTGTTGTTTTAGTTTATTTAAAATCTCAAAACTCGTTGGTTCTGAATTTGAACACATTCATTTATTGATTCTCCCTGCCCTTCATCTTAATGTTGAAACAAATCACACTTTAGCAAATGAAAATTTTGCATTCTTGTTGCATAAAAAGACTGAGTCATATATCTTGAGAAAGAGTAAAGAGATTAGTAAAATACTTAGTCATTCCGAACTAGTGGGGAACCAAACTGGCTATGAGTAAATAAAATGTAATATCTCATGAAAGTCATTAAATTCTATAAACATCTATGATCACGAGAATATTACCATGATATCAACTACGATTTGGATCACTGTGGTGAATTCAAACCATACAATAATGTTATCATACAATGTTGGTAATTTGACGAACATAATATGACCATTAAAATAAACATAATATATCATATAGCAAGAAATACTAAATTTCCAAAAATAGAAAAGTTTCAGAAAAAAAAAAATCATGCAAACAATCTATTGAACTTTCTAAGATCATGAAAATTTGCGGAATTAAAAAAGGAAATTTCAATAAATAGTTATAGCAATAAACATTTCTAAAACGACAAATTCTGACAAAATCAAAACTTATTGCTTAACTAAGAAAAAAATTTATAAGCCACAATATCGAAAAAAAATATATCTTTCCCACATTCAAACGAAGTTAAAAAAACAAACATGAGATGTATAAATTATATAAGTCGTATGTATCATCATATATGTGTAAAAAGTTTATGGAACATTCCATGAGTTAGTAACCATAGATATGATACCACATTAAAAATCTTTACTTAATATGATATAAACCCTAGATCTTAATGATGAACTATTATTAATATTCATACAATCTTAAAGAACTTACTTAACAAGACCTTCTGGAATGCTGTCAAAGAGAAACTAAAATTTCTCTCTCAGCCTATAAGCTCAATTATGTGTTTATTGTTGCATCATTATTTATAGGTAAAGAGATTACCTAGTTTCCTAATCCGATTACTCAATCTCAACTATCCATCACAATGTCAGATTGAGTAGGAAACCAATTTGTTCTAAAAAAACAACTTGACTATTTTTGAAATCCCTATTAAATCAATATTTCTAATATGAATCACATCCTAACATTAATTATTGATTGAATATATTTCTTACAGTTCTATGATTCAATCTTGTATGTGAAGCCTGAAACCAATCTATTTCTAAATTGTCAGACACATACACAACATTCTCGTGAAGAAACGAACAAAGGTGCTAATAGACTGAGACGTCTTTGTTTTGGTTCGTTTTGTTTTGTTTCAAATTTTTTTTTTTTTTTGAAATAACTCCCAAGCATCACCCAAACATTAACACAAGAAAATACCCCACTAGGAAAAAAACAAGAAAATGTGACCAACCAAAAAAACATGCATGGCATTTTGAATTTCAGCCTAAAAGCCTCATCAAGAACAAGTCGTAATTATCATAAAGAGGAAACACAACTCAGGCCTGTCACCATCTTCTTCCTCTATATTTCAGAGAAGGTCGCCCACTTTCATGTCTAGACCTTTGTAAGTGTATTTTGTGGTCTGACATATCGGTCGGGGCAGAAGGTTTTACGAGTAAGTAAACTTATATGTCCATAATTTTTTAAGTGTACTTCGTGGTTCGACATATTGGTCATGCCAGCTAGAAGTTTTTATGAGTAAGTTTGACTTATACGTTCAGACTTTTGTAAGTGTACTTCGTGGTCCGACATATTGGTCAGGCCAAAAGTTTTTACGAGTAAGTCTGACTTATTTGTCCAGACTTTTGTAAGTATACTTAACTTATACGTCCAAACTTTTGTAAGTATACTTCGTGGTTGATCAGACCAGAAGTTCTTTGGGTACATCTGACTTATTTGTCTGAATTCTTCCCTCATTTGCATATTCTTTCGTTACGATCCGATGTTACTTTCGGGTTAGCTGCTATTCGAGTAGGTTCATGGTCTGCCTTTAATGCCCTGACTGGATTAAATTATTTGAACACAAGTTGAAGGGTCTCTGAAATTTGAGAGTCTTATTGATAATATTTCTTCAGATGTGCGATATTTCATGATCATGGTAGCTGTTCTCCTTTTGAGTATTTCAACCAGTATGTTCTTGGTCTATTGATTTCGATTGGTATCATTGCTTCAGACCCCTATGCAAGGGCAAACGGTGTTTCTACTGTCGGAGTTCTCTTTGTCATTCCGTAGGCCCAAAGAACGCATGGCAGTTCAGACCCCCGCCATCCTTTTGATGCTTCAAGCTTCTTGTTGATTGTATCTAGTGTTGTTTTGTTTTGAATCCATCCCATTGGTCTCCTGATCTGTTGTATATGTTTTTTGAACTCAATCTTCCAACATCAAGCTTTCATGATACCTCTTTGGTTAATTTTTCAGCTCTATCATTCTCTGCTCTTGCGTGTCAACTATGTATTCTTTCGGTGGTAAGTTGTCCTCCAAGCATCCTCAACTTTGGAATTTGTCATTCAACTGGTTGTCCACCAGTTTGGAGTTGGTGAAAACGTTGATTTCTCTTAAATTGGAGGCTTCGATGCTGAAATTTATTACTTTTTCCAGTATTACGCCTTCCGAGTTGTATAGGACTATCCCTGTTCCACTTTCCTTCTCGTTGGGTGTTCCGTCATAGCGTAGTATCAATTTGTAAATAGTTCGTTTGTTGTGTCCTTCCATTTGATTGTTGTTTGGTTGATGTCATTCCTCTTGGTAGTTCTGGTTCATGCAGCAACGATCGAAGTGGATTTTTGGTCATGACTGCATGGAATGAGCTTGGAAGTATGATCGTAGTTTTCTTGAAGATATGACCAGAGCGAATATCAGTTTTTCGATAACCTGGTAGTTCAATTATGCGTCTGCAAATATTGTGTTGACATAATAGAGTGGCTCTTGCACACCCTTGATGTTTGAGGAGTACTTGTATTTGCTTTGGATCAACTTTGATTACAGATTTCTTGAAGTCTGCTTTGGTGTTGTTTTTTCTTCTAGTTGTCTAGTGTTTGGTCGATCTCCTGGACTGAATGCATTTGACTATGTGTATAACTTAAACTAGAATGGTGCAATGAAGGGGGACGTATATTATAACATTTTTCCCTTTCATTGAGGTGGGTCCTCGAGGGAGTGAGTCCCACCATGACTTATCTCCTTCTTAACGGTTCTCCCATAATTTTGACAATTTGCTTCACGTGTATGGCCACGATAGGGTAGCTAATGAACTCGAAATGCTTCTTAATCAAATTCTTGAGCCTGCGCTCTTCAAAATATTCCAACTGGTGACTTTCTCAGCAACAAGGTAAACTGAATAGAATCCAACACCGAATTATCCAATCCTGCTCACATCAATGCCAACTGCTAAAACTTCCATGAATTCCTAGGTTCCAGACCTTGAGATGGTATCAAGATTATTCACCAAATCAGATTTGTTCATGCCAATCCCACTGTCAATAATATAAAGGGTGTTGTTGGCCTCGTCGGGGACAATGTTGATAAAGAGCTCAGGTTGGGAATCAAGCTCGCTTTTGTCAGTGAGACCCTCAAACCTGATCAGCTAGTTGATTTCCACCTAAAATACAAACGTATTTGTATCCCCTACTGCTGAACGATAAATCAATTAACGAGCAAGGACGAAAGCCGAGTTCTAGCAATGGAGTTTTGTGTTATTTTTTGGAAGGTCAGATTTCTGACCAAGTTGATGCAGTAGTTCCTTTGGTCGTGACGGTGCTTGCTAGTCACTTGGGGCCTTCATGGTTGCGTAGTGGCATCCACGTGTAGTTGGTCGTTCTCCTTTGATGATCTGAGTGGACGGTACCGCTTTCCGCTGATCGCCTCGTTGATCGGTTATATCGCTTTTTCTTTCCAACTGTGTCGTGTAGGACATATATCAACTCTCTAGGTTGTTCTTTTGATCCTGTAGTTATGTCTACCTTTTTCATTTCCTTTAGACTGTTTGTCTAGCAACTCGACGAATTCCCCAAGTCGCGCTATCTGGATCCAGTGCTCAATTTCGTTCTTCAAATTGTAGTATTTTTTAGTGTCATGTCCACGATCCTTGTGGAAAGAGCAATGCTTGCTATTATCTCGTCCATCTGGGTCTCCTATCATCTTGAGTGGCCAATTGATATCTTCCCACTTCGTCATGGGCTTTAAGATGCTTGCTTGACTTGTTTTCAAAGTTGTGTACGATTTATATGTCTTTTTTACCACACTTGTTACCTGTTCGTATCTGGGTCTTCTAGATTGCAGTTCCCGGGTTCTTATTGGTTGAATTTGGACCTTTCGTTGGTCCTATGCCTTTTTGACTGACCATTCTCCTCCCGAGGTCTGTCGTCTTTTTTTTTCTTCTCTCCTCTTTCGGTTTGCTGGGAAAGGTTTCCTTTCAAATTCATTCTTCTTCTTGGCGGCCAACATCTCCTCGTCTTCAATAAGGTTGCCATGGTTTTTGGAGGGTTTAGGTTCAGAGAATTGTAAAACGGTCATCTCTTCAATCCGAAAGTGAAAGTGGCAATGGCCGTGTCGTCGCTGCAACCATCAATCATGGTTAACTCGTCAGTAAAACTAGTGACATACTCCCTTATGGCTTCTTCGGGCTTTTGCTTGGTGTGGAGTAAGTAATGTGGACCCTTTCTCATCCAATGGCTGCCAATGAATATCGTGATGAAGGCAGTGGCTAGTGCTTGGAAGAAGTCTATCGACCTGGGCGGTAAACTGCTGAACCAACTCATTACGGTGGATGTAAGACTGGTCGAAAATGTTTGACATATAATGGACTTTGTGTTATCTTTCAATGCCATCATGTGGTGGAAATGGCGCAGATGGCCTGTCAGATTGGTAGTGCCATCATACGCTTCAAACTTTAGGGTAGTGAACTTCTATGGTAGAAGAGTCTTAATGAGTGTGTTAGACAATAGCGGTATGGGCAATTCATACAACACATTAAGATCCGTGACTTCGATCCTGAATGAAACTTGTGTGGGGATTCCATCACTCTGGACGCCATCCTTTTGTGGTTCATTGCTTTCAAGATTCACTCATTGAAATTTGGCAGGGGTTTCTTGGTTTTCTCGGCCATGGTTGGCTGAATTCTGTTGCGGCAACGTTTGGACGTGGTCGGCAGGTTGAGCATGCTCCTAGGTGAGTTTGTCAACAACTTTAATTAGATGATCCATCTGGGCCAGGAGCTGATCCACGCGGGGATTTGTTACTGTATCGCCAGATGTGTTAGACGATTAGGCCACCACACCATGTTGTAATACTGCGTTACCTGCCATAGTTATCCCGATTTTTGTTTGGTTTGGAGCATGCATTATTGGTAACTCAGCTTCACCAGCGGAAGGGTTGCCTTGATTGTTGTTGGGTTGAGGATTTGTAGAGTGTTCCATTTGCCCTAACGTTTTTGTTACTGATTAGAACTACGGAAATTTTCAACTACAAACTCTCTTTTAGAAATAAAACTGTTGTTCCCCACGAATAGCGCCAAACTGATGCGACCAAATTTGGTCTCCTAGAAATTCGACCTGCAAAACAAGGGTTAGATTGCCAAAAACCACCTTTTTAGTGGCCGAAGGCACTCCGATGCTGAAGTCAGTAAATCTATAGGAGATAAACCTTAATATGGACAAAATTCAATTAACATTGCATACCTTAGTCAGATGTTCTTTTTACCTTATATAATGGTCGTTATTAATTCTCTGCGCGACTTAAGCATGTGAGGCTTGACGAGGGGAGACTTTATCTGTAACATTCTCATCTTTTACGAAGACACATCCTTAGAGGAGTAACTTTCGCCATGACTCGTTTCCTCTGTAACATTTCTCCTATTTAGGGGAGAGATTCGTTGGGCCTGGATTTGAGCCTTCAACTGAGGACCTTTTGGGCTTTAATGACTGGGTCTGCCTTTTTGGGCTTTGCGAGTCGGCCCTGACTTGAAATACTTGGTCCTCGTGATAAATGATTTATGCCACGTGTTCGGTTGTGATGATAAACTTATTTGATGTATCATCAAAAATCATATCTAGACTTACTAAACCATTGGCAATCAGGTTTTTGTCCCTGTAGATGTGAACAAAGTTCAAGCCAGAAACCACTGCAACTGGATGTTTCCAAAGTATAATTTGACTAGAGTCCAAAGTGATTTAGTTTTCTTCCAAAATCTTTAATTGCTAGTACGGAATAAGCTATTAGAACCAATTTGTTTAGGTTCTTGCTGGTAAAATTCATGAGACATCAATCAGTCATGCGATCGCAGTCCTATGCGTGGCATAGGTCAATCCTAACACGAGAAAGGCTTCAAAGTATTCCCAAATGGGTCCATGCTTAAATCACTATTCAGCCCGTAAGTCAAGTGTCCAAACCGAAATCATGCCGGCCTATGTGGCATGGATCTTGGAGCTTGGCTCAGGATAATAAGGCCAATACAAGTCTTTGAGTTGTCACAAGCTCGAGATCTATGCGCACAACTCAGCTCTCTAACCAATCAAGCATTAGGTCCCAAACAGAGCCAAGTGCCGAAGAGACTCAGTCATGTATTCTAGGGATGATCTCATCCCTCCATGGCGCCTTCGATAGCAGGGACAGTTAGGGAGAAAACACTCGCTATAAAAAGTAGGCAAAGGGAAGAAGAAATGTACACATACACATTGCTAATTTCATCTAGTTTACATTCTTTCTTGCATCGCCGCCTGACTTTTGCAGGGAATGCCTTCGGCCACCACAATGGTGGTCCCTGGCTCACCGTTGTTCATTTTGCAGGTTCGATATCACCAAGGACGGATTTGGACGCATCAGTCTTCCTTAAAACAAACATATAAGTTATTTCTAACTAGCAGAACATTGAGACATGGTCACCAACACCAGATCTCGAGCCCACAATAATATGTATTACTCATGTAAATGTAATAGTAGCACACTACATCTCCTATGACTTTAGTAGACAATGCCGAGCCAGAAAATGCTCTAGCCGAGAAAGCCCAGCCATAGAGCCAAATCGATCCTATCGAGGAAGCAGAACAGTCACACGACCCAGCCACTGGGGTAGTCACGACTAACCCCCGCATAGATCAGATCCTGCTCCACATGGATCATCTAGAGCGGGTGGTAGAAAGGCTTACTCAGGAGCGACAACAGCCATCCGAGAATGAAAAAAATTCGAGGAGGTCTCAGACCCAAGAAACACTCGAGAGCGTGGTCGGGAGGGGAGCCTAAGAGATGACGGGGATCATGGGGACCATGCCCCAAAGACAGACATGACCACTTTCAAGAACCCGCTCCAATTGGGGACTACTAATCCTGATGTCCAGTATGATCTCACTGTTCCACCATTCTCGGAAGAGATCATGAACACCCCTCTGCCAAAGAAATTCGTCCCCCCAAAGCTCGAGTTTTATGACAGAACATCAGATCGGTCAGATCACCTGCGTCATTACCACCATGTGATGGCACTAAAAGAAAGTTCAAAATCCATCCCGTGCTAAAATTTTCCCACCAGCCTCAAGAAGGCTGCGTTGACCTGGTTCCATAGCCTCCAGCCGAGATTTATTGAATCATTTCAGGTCTTGGTGAAGGCAATCATAACTAGGTTTGTCGGGAGCCAACGAATCAGGAATGACCCCACTATCTGCTGAGCCTCAAGCATAAGCAAGGCGAGACCCTCAGGAAATATGTCACTCGTTTTAACGAATAGCTGACTTTGATCGAAGGTTGCAGCGGTGTCATATCAGTCACCGCTTTCACTTCTAGCCTCCGATGAGGTCAATTTTGAAACTTCCTCACCCTGGGATATGACAGACTTGCTAAAAAGTGCGCAAAAGTATATCACTATAGAAAAAATGCTGGCAGCCATTAAAAAAGGCGAAAACAGAGCCAAACAAGCCTCTAAGGCATGGGACATGGGATAAGAGAAGAGGCGTGAAGAGGATGACAGGTCAAAGAGGAGGAAAAACGACAATAGGACCAAGTCTGACAAGGTAAACCCGATAGGGTTACTCACTATGCATATGTCAGCTCGAGGTACGCTAGACCCCCCAATTCCAACTTGCCCAAGATTATCTCTGCCATGAAGAGCTAGGAGGACATCAAGTGGCCCCCAAGCTCAAGAGCGACCCTTCAAGGGTGTGATAAGAACGAGTACTAATCCTATCACAAGGACTGCGGTCACACCACTTAGGACTATCAGAGTCTAAAGAATGAGATAGAGTACTGGGTTGGAAAATGACTCAGAGAATTTGTGAATTTTGGCGGGAAACAACCCCGAGAAAATGAAAAGGAAGAAACGGCACCAGAGGCCGAAGAAAAGATTGTAGACGTCATCTACGTCTTGCACAGTGCACACGTTGAACAAGAAAAATCCAACTGGTGAAGAAATGCAATATGGCATTGTGAAGTTGCACTCGAAGAAGTGATCACGAGCATGGATTCACAGTAGGTGTTAGCCTACCATGCTAAGGAATCTATCATAATTATCTTACCCTGCTCATGTCAATTTTGTTGTTTTTCAAACTCAATTAGCACCATAATTCATGTTATTGCCAACTAGAATAATTTTAAATTATTCACATATTTGATCATCAAATATATCAAATTTTTCTCAGTTTCAAAATCCTAATTTGTAAGCATTATTTATCAAAGAATTTAACCTAAGCTCATATAATTAAAGCAATTAGTGTTAGAAATGTGCATCCAAACCAACAGCTAATGCAATCACTTCCCTAATTATCAAACATTCATGATATAAAGATGAAAGATCATATGAATATAATAATTGTAAAGAGCAAAAGTTTGAAAATGTTATTTGTGAATTAGATAAAAAAAAAAATATTGGTCAAGCTTGTAAAATCAATATTGGTTGAGCAAAGTGTTATTGTAAAAACGTATCAACTAAATTATAATGTCGTGTATACTGGGTTGCGAGTTATCAATGAAATTAGGTCATTCAAATGCGACACAAAGACTTAACCGAATGCGTCAATGCAAGAAGATGAAATCAAGTCATGCGCCAATCAAAGTCAAAATCAAAGTCGACCATGGACGAAGTCAATTCAAGAGACCGAAGTCAAAGATATGAATCCCGGTCAAGCAATGTCAAAGTTTCAAGAAGACAAGTCCAAGATGTTTAAAGTCCAAAAAGGTAGAGCATGCCAAGTGACATTTGAAGACAAAGCAAAAAATAGCTTATGGATGGATAAATTTCAAAACGAAGTGTCAAAAGCTATTTAGAGGCGAAAATGGGTCATCATCTAAAATGAGATTGAATGAGAAGTCCATGTCAAGTACAATGACAAGTGACCAAGAGAAAACTTTTGTTTTAAACAAAAGTTGTCTTGGAAGAGAAAAATCGACTTCACCCTTGAAGTGTCACTATCAGTAAAATAACTATTTTGATAAAGCAGATAAACGTTATGAATCTAGCCGTACTAAAAAAAACAAATATGAAGATAGTGAAGTCGACTTCACCCCTCCAAGATCAGTTTTATAAATAGTTGCATCTTCATTTGCCTTTGTCAACATTGGGAGTTCAAGAGAAACTTGTTAGAGCTATTCAAGAGTAACAGATCCAATAAAATTCAACAAAAAGAAAAGTAAATTTCTCCCCATTGTTCAAAAGGAAATTTCTCCATTTATCCATATTATCTTTGAGTGAGATTCATAAGAAAACAAGAGATCTAGGGTTCAAGTTGAGAGCTTAACCTAGACCAAACAACTTCTTTGTTTGAGAGCTAAAGGCCATAGAGAGAAACTTTTTTTTGTCACCCCAAACCTTCATACTTGTAAGTGTAAACCTCACTTCTACTCTATAAATGAGTGAGGGATCCGAGCTTAAACTTTCTCTCATCCGTCTATTAGAGATACATTATTGGAGAAACATCTTTGAGTGTTAGCTTGACTAAACTCATCCAACCCCGTGTGGGTTCCTAATTTTGTGGAGTGGATTCGTCCAAGTGTCACAGATGATTCTAAGCAAGTGATAAGACTTAGTTGTGCTGCATTTCATGATGGTGTGATCCTTGGCTATTGATAAATCTCGCGGAGCATGAACATTACAACAAGTGGTATCTCTGGATCCCAAGCACATATTTGTAAAACTTGGTTGTGTTTGCATACCACGTGATAATTAAGGTGTTCGTAAGACTCGCGGAGCATATCACTTGCTTCGTGTCAGTAAGTCTCGTTGGAGCGTGGCGATTTGACCTTGAGGAGTTATAAATTATTTGATAGTTTAGTTCTCTTTTAATCAAGATAATAAAAGTTTGAGGCTTGTGAGCCCCTTTCCACAGAGGAAGTAACTGGCCAGGGCCAATAAAACCCAGCTTAAGTGAACCTCGTTATATTTGTATGTGGTATTGTCTCCTCTATGTTTTTACATATTTTGCATACTTGTTTATCTTACTGTCTTTGATATCTCATCTTGCATGTTTTAAGTTGTATTATTCCTACAAATCAATAGTTTAGTTCAATTGATTTGTGCATCAAGTCCTGGATCTACTTTGCAAAATTATTTCCTTAGAATCGTATTTTAGATTTCAAGACTTGTGACACCACAAACCTATATTTGAACGTTTTTATTGATACTAAGGTCTAGGAGATTATTGTGAGTACGAAGTATTTACGAAGTGCCAAATAAGCTACTAACCTTGCATTTTTTGGCAAAATTTTTTCAAAGAAAAATATTTTTCCAAAAGAAACTATACACCGCCTCTGGTCTTGTTCATCATATCTTAGGGAACCCAGTGGTACTTTAGAGTTTACCACTGCAGTTTCAAAGTTATGCAATTAAAATAGATCATGTGTCTACAAAATTGAAATATAATTGTGTTGTAAACTCAATTCTTCGATTGGATTATCACCCTAAACATGGAGTCTTATTTAAACACTAAAAAAAATAAAAAAAATTCCTAAACCGAATAGAAGTAGGCCAAAATCATCCTAAAACAATCAAAAATTCTAAACCATGAAAAAGATGAGCAAAATAGTTTTGAAAATAAAAATATGCTGAAAATCACGTTTTTTTACTATTGTAAACAGCTCTGCGATAGATACACTGTTTTAGAAATATAGTCAACATTATAACTCATAATTGAGAAATTCTTTTTCAGTGTGTAGCTTATCACGTTGCCGTCAATTTTGATGTTTAGCTTATTTTGGAATTCTGGTAAGCAAGATACGAATTTTTAGAAGTTGATTGCTCCATAAAAATCTTATTTCCATTCTAAAAAATATGCCGAATTATCTTCATCTTGCTTTGGAGATCCAAAATAACCTAAAAACACATAAATACTATGTATTAGTTGGCTTACATGAAAAATATAAAAATGCGTTAATCAAAATATATTAACTAATTAAATAGGCTAATTAAGTAAATAATATGCGAGAATAAAAGTGATATAAAATGTATTCATTACTATTACAAAGTCTTCTTTACTAGAACTTATCAAAACACCCAAAATCTAGGGTTATTTCTTGATGCAATCAATTTCGAGGCAACATAAGATATTTGATATATATATATATTTTCATTTAGTAATTAAAGGGTTATTTTGCACAAACAAAAGTTACCCTTACACCATACACAACCAAACCGTATTTAGACTTTAGAGGTATGTCAAGTATAAAAATAACTTACAAGGTATGTCTAACAGTGACTATCTTTATTGTAGGCTTTACTGGATGTATACATGAGAATGGCTACCTCCACCAATGACCTAAGGAAAGGTTATGAATGCTCAGGGGAGGATCTATCTTTATTGTAGCCCGGGGTAGGTTTTTCTTGTTATTTTAAAAACACTATGTATAAATAGTAAATACAACGTGTTTGTGTCAATTTCCCATATAGTTTTACTTGGTGTATATGTAAAGTTTCAAAATCTTTTTCGTTTAGCCTGTGTTTGAAACTCGTCCCATGCATAATTTTTTTGTAGTTAATTTGTTTGCATTAATTTTTTAATATTTATATCTTGAGGCAAAAAAATTTCCTAATTAACTCTGCCCCTGTGAATGTTGGTTCTACATCAAACTCTATTGAACTATATGAGAAAAAATAACGTCCAAGTTTTTGGTGAATTAGTAGCGAAGGGGCAAGTGGTCCAATACATGAGTTGCAGACTTTGTCATGGAGGAGAAGTTGAAGAGCCGTAAGAGAAGGTGTTATTGGATAAAATAGTGAATAACAATACCACTCTATACTTTGGAAAAACTTGGGAAATAAGGTGGTGCAACCTTTTTTCAAGACATTGGTGACGGTGGCTTTGTAGTGTGGCTAAAAGCACTAATCAAGTATCTGTAGGTTTGTAACTATGTTTATTTTACGGCTTTTGCTTTATGTATGAGGAAACATTCTAAATTGGTACATTCTCTGGAGTTGTTTTCTTTGTATACCAAACTTTAGACTATTCTTAAGATATAAGTAACATAAGAACTTGTAGCAATTAGTTGGTTTTAAAAGTCGTGTTTTCACTAATAACCAAAATACAAAGTGGTGCTCATCTACAAGTAGTTTATACAATCGTTACAGTGATTTGACTACTACACTCATGCCAGCATGATTTTTCTTCTTAGTTTGAAGCTAATAATCATTCAATGGCAAAATTATGAGTAGTAGTTATGCAATGTCTAGACTACTTGTATTAAGATTCACCTTACTGAGAAGAAGAACTAGAGACAGTGATCTGCACATGGTTCATGCATGTTTATGGTTGTAATCAAGAGTGTTATTGGTCTTTAACTAATCAATATATATGCGAACCAGGTACTAGCTCAGCTGGTAGAGTTGTGGCCAATGGTATTACAAGTTCATGTTTCGTATTCTATCAGAGGCGATGGTTTTGGAATCCAATAAAAACCTTGTTCTCCTTAAAGAAAAAACATGTACATATTTGAATAATAAAGAATATTTACTTTTTGGGTTTTTTTTTTCTTCATGTTGATGCTTTATTTTGTTTTTGTTGATCTTATTGGTGTGGTCTTCACATAAGCAGGGGCAGAGCTAATACTAGACTAAATCGGGCCTATATCTCGGTGTCAAATTCTGAAAAATAATTTCCCTAGGTAAATTTCAAGTATAAGACCAAAGTATCCATTGTGATGAACCACTGTATGGTCTCTAGGCAATCGTACAATCAAGTGATTTCCTTTTTTGAGTTAATTTTGATCCCCTGATTTTAAGAAATATTTCGTTCTGCATAAAAAAAAAGTGAAATTTCGGCTATGTTCAAAGTTAACAATATAAGTTGTGCATTTTAAACTCTTACATACCACACAAAAAAGTCTAACATAAAAATGTGAAAATTTAGGTTGTGATTTCAAATTTAACAATATAAGTTGTGCATTTTAAACTCTTACATACTGCACAAAAAGTCTGACATAACTTGTAGTGTCATACATGCTACATATTACATAAGAATCACTCATATAACAAACTTTTGATACTAAAATAACATTATAACATATTAAAATATATAGAGATTAAAATATTTATTTCTTATTTTTGAAAAATTTCAAGATATTTCAGATTTCAAAATAAGAAATATTTTGTTAAATTCTACAACATTTCGAGAAATCTCATTCCTCGAGTACGATATAGGTTTGTTGGCAACAAATATTGCCATCTTCTCACATTCTCATGTATCACATGTCCACTTTATCATAACTTGAGACTAACCCTCAAGTTCAAAGGAAGAATAGTTTAATTTATAGTAAATTTGATGTTGGTCACTTGGAGTGATAATGTGAATGAATTAGAGTTATATCTCTACTGCTATAATGCAAGTTCCCTTATGAACAATGAAAAGTGTTCATCTTTAACCTAATTTTGGATTGCCTAAAATACCTTTTCAATTTTATTATATTTACAAGAAAAACCAACAGGAAAGTGAATAGTGATAAAGGGTAATTTTGTAATTTTAAATAAAAATTATTACACATATTTACCATTTTACCCTTCCAAATTCAGATTATTTACGATCAAAACTCGCCTCTCCCAAATATTGTTAATTATATCTAAGGCCCTAACATAATTTATTTAAAACTCTTAGTTATTTGTGAACTATACATAGACCATAAAAATTTTAAATAATTATTTTGTTTAGAATTAAAAAAAAAATATATTAAATATTTGCGCACGTAGAGCGCGACAACACCCTAGTTTAGATAACGGTTGAGGATTGAGTATGTTGTTGACAAAATTAATTCAAGTGGTTAAAATGATACGAAATGTTTAGCATCTTCCATGGCAACTCGCCCAAACCTGAAGTGACATCCACGACTTTATTGGTAACTTAGTGTAATTTTCTATAGATAACAATAACATCTGTGGATAACGCAACAAACCTGCGAACCTTCTTGCAACAAGAGAAGGCGGAGTGGGGTTCAATGTCATCACCCCTCTGTTTGAAAAAAAAAGTTGACATGATACATCGAGGAGGAATTCAACTAAGGTTGGTCAAATTGATTGAGTTTAGTTGTTTCTGATCTTGAGAGTTCAGTTGTAAAGCTACTGAAGTTGAAGTGATTCCTCACTTCAACATAACAATGCAATACAAGTTCTGGGTGACAAATTACCATGAGACAATGATAAACCAACAAGACAATATAGTGAATGTTATTTATCAAACTGAAGAGAACTGATTCAGGCTCTACTTTGAGCGCTCTGTTTCTCAAACAAATTGCTCATCTTAAAAAGGATGGCTTCTGCTTTGAGTTTCGGACATGTGTAACAGATATCTGACATGTTTCGCATTGTCTTTTTTTTTATTTTTTTTTAATCCCTTAACTTTTTTCACCCAGATACCGTTGGCTGGGATCAATCCCGTGACCTAGTAATACCATCCGCCACTCAGCCATCACACCTTTGACATGTTCGCATTGTCAAGAACATCGGAAGATGATGTTGAGTGACTATGGTTGCATAATCACTATTTGCCTAACAACTATTGAAGAAGTTGATGAAAAAAAAAATTCATGCTCCATGGCCTGAACAATTGCTCAGATTTTTCTATAAGACTAGATGGGTGTTTTGAATTATTGTAGTTTCCTCATAAAAGTGATATTCTATTTTATTTTTAATTAATTAAGCACTCAAAATAATTATTTAGAAGGACAACGAACTATGGTTTAAAACCTAACGATTTTGAATTTTTTGTGAAGTTGTGGCGTGATTTCACTGTGACGAGCAGAAAAACATATCCCTGCTCCATGTAGACCATTTTTACTCTTTCGTACTGTGTTGTTGGCTGTGGCCATCTTGTTGTTGAGTTGATTTCTAATCAACGGAGTGACCCTACCCCCAGGTTATTCTAAAAAAAGAAAGGAATATCTACTGATGATACATTAAAACAACACAATATCTCTTCTACATAGAACACGTGTTATGACGATCTTGAGAAATAATAGGCCAAAGCGTCAGCCCAATACTAATTCGGTCCAAACGGTTCTAAGCCTGTATAATGCAGTCCGTTAGACGGACCCAAATCATTACAGTCTGCTAAGCCACGCGTCTCACATGTATCCTCAATACCCATAAACGCTGCTAAGGTAAATATCTCAAAGATCAGCTTCGGACAAATAAGACAACAACATTTTGCTTCCAACTAGGAAACAAATACCAGAGTATGCGTCGCACATGAAGACTTCTATCTATGAAGTACTCTCTGATTGAGAATTATCTCCCGCGTATTTAGGAGCACAAAGCTAACAGATAAACTTTCATTTACAACACAACTCCTAATTAGATAAGGATCTACACAAAGATCTTTTTCCCTAAACTACGCCACCGATGGCCTGGTTGAACCAGGACTCCAGCACGATAAATAAGACATGAGGTTGGTAAGCTAAGGTACGCTACATATTCTCTGTTTACAATATTACGCCTTCCTTAGACCCTGTCTCATCAGAGTGCCATCGACCACCACAACGGTGACATGTGGCTCACGTGCGTTCTTTGTGCAGGTCAACAGGTTTGCAGGTCAAGGTCAAAGCAGGGGGCGAAAATCGACTGCATCAGTTTGGCACCGTCCATGGAAAACGACAAAGTTCTTAACCAATCACTAGCATCAACTCTCTTCAGAATACGAGAAGATAGTGACCACCAGATCACGCAATAATGGAGAACAAGGGGACACGTCAAACGCTTAGGCTAGCTTTATACCATTGCTATCAGCGATACCATTGACACACGAGCAGCAGGTTCACACCCCTACTCCGGCAACAACAACGAAAGACGCCATGATAGATTTGTTGTCGACACAAATACAACAAATCGCGAAAGCAGTAGATGCTGTTATATAACAGAAGCCTCCACCTGCTAATGGAGATCAGGAGCGGCACATGCCCCCATCTCAGGAAGAAAATAGAGAGCGAGCACAGGAGAGTGAAGCCCCTACTAGCTCTCATTGGACTAGAGGAAGTGGCGCAGCTATCTCGGACTCGACTTTCAGTGTAACTAGGCTCGCCGAGGGGCTCATGACCAATACATGCTATATTGTCTTTCTGTTCCACCGTTCGTGGATCGTATCATGAACGAGGCTCTTCCAAATAAGTTCACGCCTCCAAAACTCGATTTCTATGATGGGACCACCGACCCATTTGATCACTTGCGCCATTACCAGCATGTAATGACACTCAAAGAAGGTTCCGAGTCGGTGATGTGCAGAACGTTCCCTACCAGTTTAAAGAAGTCAACACTGACATGGTTCCACAACCTCCCTCCAAAGTTGATTGACTCATTCAAGACGTTGGCCAAGGAACTTCTGACGCGCTTTGTCGAAAGTCAGCGTATTTAGAAAGGCCCACACTACATACTCTCTCTGAAGCAAAAATCTAACGAGATGCTAAAAGAGTATGTCACGTGCTTCAATGACGAGCTGACGTTCATTGATGGCTGTAGTGACGACACAACCGTGACGGCTTTTACTGCAAGCCTAAAAGATGGAAAACTTTACGACTTTCTCACCTTGAACCCCTTTTGGATATGGTGAAACTCCTGAAGGGCGCCCAGAAGTACATCACCTTGGAAGAGATGAGAACAACAAAGATGGAAACAAAAGTTGAGAAGAAGCCCCCCATTCCTAGGGAAAAGAAAGAGGGAAGAAGGTAAAAGGACGGAGAAATGAGCAAACGAAAGCGTAACGACAATTGGCCGGACCCTGGCTGGGCCATGCCAAATAAAGCTTCCAACTACGTTGGATCCAGATACATGACCCCCCTCAATTCCAGCTTATGGACATCCTGAATTCCATGAAAAATTGGAAAAATATAAAGTGGCACCCAAAGCAGCGCGGAGACCCCTCCAAACGTGACAACAAGTATTGCTCATACCATAAGGAGGGTGGCCATGACACCAACGATTACAAAAGTCTAAGGTATGAGATCGAATATTGGATCCGCAAGGGCAAGCTAAAGGAATTCCTAGGTTCAGAGAAGCGACAAGTTCGACCCAGATACAGGGGAGAAGCAGTTAAGGAGATTGAGAATGAGACTCCGTGCATAATCTATATCCTTCATGGAGTCAAATCAGATGAAGACCAGTTGAAAAGATTTCGCAAACGAACTCTACTAGAGATGCAGACACAACCCGTAGACAAGGATAGATGCGTATACTACTCGAGGGTGCAAAGCCCCATCCCGACTTTAACCTTCATAGACAAGGATCTCGAAGGCGTCTGTGCACTGCACAATGACGCCCTCATCATTTCGTTCTCTATCGCAAAGTGGGAAGTGAAGAGGGCCTTGGTGGATACGAGAAGCTCCCTCAATGTCATGTTCTACAATGAGTTCCGCAGTATGGACCTCAAGGAGGAGAACCTGACATCCTCAGATTACCCGCTGATTGGATTTAGCGTAGAGAAATGCTTTTCGATCGAAGATAAGGTTAGAAGTGGTGCCAGGAGAGCCACAACTTAGAAAAATCATGTTCTTGAACTTCATGGTGGTAGATGCACCTTCTACCTACAACCTTATCCTGGGAAGACCATGGCTTCACCAGATGGAAGTAGTAGTCTCCACCCTCCACCAGTGCGTCAAGTACACCGCTAACCACTCGGAGGAAACAATTCGTGGAGATCAAACAATGACACGAGGCTGGCATTACGCTGCACTGAAGCAAATAGAATGTTCCCAAATCCAAGTGGAGCCCACAGGGCAAGTTGAACAAAAGTTAGGCCCAGTAACTGCAGAAGGGTCATTCAATTCACACGCTCAATCCGCTCAACCAGACGAACTTAGGACAAATATCAGGTTGAAACAGATCGAGTGCACCCTCCCGCTGAAGGGATGAAAGGGGGATCTAGGAGTTAATGGCCCACTCTGATAGGCCATGTCGAGCTCCACCCCAACCCGCGATCCCGAATTCCATCACAGTGTGACATGACGGGGTTAACCGAGAGTCGAGGGAGGAAACCGCTCAAGGTTGGTTGCTGGTATTATCTCTAAAACTAGGCGTTTTGGAGTAGTGACAAGGTACCAACACATAAAAGACATACTCATCCCTTAGGAGGAAGTCTGTACTTCTTCTACCCAATACGAGAAGAAATTACAAGGTCTCAGTGAACCAATTGGGTGCTCAACCAGAGCAGGTGACCATGCATAACAAGTCTTATCATGACTCATCGGCGCAAATGTTAGAACATTCGAAGACTCTAGCATTGGAGATCTCCATTCATCCTTTGGAAAATCCAAAGCACGTTCTTTGAGTAAGAGCATCTGAGGAGGTGCGCTATGTGGAAGATAATGCCTACAACGATGAAGAAACACCATTATATAGACATAATGGTTCACCAAATAGGCGCTTCAGTATTGATTGTCATCATTGAATACGTATGAAAAATGAAGAGACGACGGTTCCCAAGGAAACTGCACAGGACCACGTTAATCCAATTAATGATGCTGCACACAACCCCATTAATTGGGGGGGAGTAACCGATACTCAATCGTCTTGCGATCTACGTCGTACGCGTGTCAACATGCAATCTATGCTGTACACGTAGCGTCTTGATCCTACGACAAACCCTACCTCTTCCTCTACAGGCTCATGGGATCACCCACTATAAAAGCGACATTCTACTACGTACATGACACGAGCATTAGAAACCTTAGTCACTTTTGACACACGGATCAGACATGCACATCACCAACTGATTTAAGGTATTCCTGTCTCTTCAAAAGGTAACTCGTCCACACGATGCACTCCGCCCGCGGATGTAGGCTCGCACACCCATAACAGGCGGAACCCCTACCTAACTAGGCAAGCTTAGTCAGTTTCAGTTGATGATGATGGCTTCTGGTTCATCCCGACTCCTAGTCCGCCCAGTACAGATGTCAATGGTTTAGGAAGTGAGAGTCTAATCAATGTTATTACGCTTGGTGACGATGAATCGCTAGGGACTGTTGCCTCCTTTGCGGACAACGATCGCTGAAACCGATTAGGTAAGCCTAGACAGTGATGACTGATAACGACAGCTTCTGATCAAAGCTCAGACCTGTAGCCCCCACTGTGTGGGTGTATATGGTTTGGAAGGTGGGAGCCTAGTCAGTTCTTACTGATATCGCCGGTTCGTCACAAGACCATTGCTATTCTACAGACCATGGTCGCTGAATTACCAACCACAGACTTGTAGCTCGCTCCGCACGGGTGTAGATGATTTGGAAGGTGGGAGCCCAGTCTGTCCCAAATTGATTATGATGGCATGGCACATTACCACTGCTTTTCTACAGACCATGGTCGCAGAAACTCCCAAATTTTTAGCTCGATGCGCTCGGGTGTAGATGATTTGGAATATGGGAGCTTAGTCAGTCCCGAACTGATTCCGATGGCTTGCCACGGGACCACTGCTTTTATACAGACCATGGTTGTCGAATCCCCTCGTCCCAAACTTGTAGCCTACTCCTTGCGAGTGTAGATGGTTTGGAAAGTGGTAGCCTAGTCAGTCCTGATTTGATATCGACGACTCGCCACGGGATTGTCGCTCTTCAACAAACCATGATCGCCGAATTCTCACATCCCTAACCTGTAATCCGCTCCGCGCGGATGTATATGGTTTGGAATGTGGGAGCCCAGTCAGCCCCGAATTGATTTCGACGACTCGCCACGCGACCATCTCTTCCTTTCAAAATAGCGGTCGCCGAAATAAATCACAGCCCAGGCAATGTCTTCACGCTCACACAGGCTGACATTCTATAATTAGCAATGGCCACTTGTGCCAACCTAAAAATCAACCCGCTGACATGCAGACAAACGCTACATGGAATGTTTGCCCGAGCTTACGAAATCTGACTTGGGACAAATGTTCTAGCTCAAAGACAACGCATGTGCTTGACTACCACAACTCACTCAGGCCAGCAGCCGTAATCGACAGTCAGATATACAACTTAAGTCTCCAAAGGCTTACCTAGAGGATGAGCTACGACCTGGGTAGTATAGCCCACTGCCAAACCATCCACAAAACACCCACTATTGGATGTAACCAAACAATAATGACTCTAAGACCTCACAGAAGAACATGTCAGAATCATTCGTGACACAAATGGTCAGACTCTCAATAGAAAACAGACCACTTGGCTTCCTTCTAACCCAACCAGACCCGTGACAAAGTAACAAGGAAAAATGGAAAGCGCGAGACTGAATACAATGCAGGTACAAGGCGTGCTAAAAATAAACATGTTTTCATTAACAGTTGAAACAAAAAATACAAGTGCACAAAATTTATTCCTCTCTAGGAGAGGGTACAGAAACATGGGAACTAAGCATAACAGAGGAAGGAGCGGGAGTTGCGTCCGTACGCGCCTTAGTCTGAGCATCATGATTCAGATCGCCTTCTTCTTCTAATGACGCAGAGACCACTACTAGGTTTGTGTATGACATCTTCTTATAATATGCGAGGTCCCATTTTGTATGCTCCTCCTTCATCAGCGCCAGCAGCTCCAATCACCCATGCACGATCCAATAGAATTCACACTTTCCCTGCGCCTTGAGATGATCTTCCTCACGTGCCTTCGCTTCAACAAGTTCATGTTCCAACATCTCCAGCTTGCCAGTCAGTGCATCAACCTGAGTCTGCTTCATAGCCAGACTACTCTTAACAGCGCTGAGTTCATGTTCCTCCAGTTGGAGATGGTCTTCAGCTTTCCTCGCTACCCGAGCAACCCATTCAGCCTCCTTCATGGCATTCTCCTCAACAAAAGATTGCAACTCAGAGCGCATCTTAGTCGCAGCTTCCTGCGCAGCCTCTAGATTAGGCGAATTAGATCCAATTCTTGCTTGAATTTGTCCCTTGCGGACACCGCTTCCGCCAAATCTGACTCAAGGGCTTCCAGACGAACCCTCTGAGTTTCAGCAACGACTAACAGCTCCAGCTTCCTCTCCTCAATTTGTTTCATCAACAACTCAATCTCAAAAAGTACATCAGAATACAACTTCATATTCGAAAAGACACGTTCCATGGTGTACACCCTCTCATGAGTTGCCTAGACTTCCGTCCTAGTGACGGCCACCAAACTCAAATGAGACATCCCCAGCATAAGATGCTTTAAACCCTTATCCATACGCCCTTTTAGAGTATCCTCCTTGGGTTTTGAAGCGTGGTTCATCAGCCAATTATAACGCCTGCTTATGTGCTACCTTGAAGCATAATCCGTGCATTTTCACTACGTCCGGAACAAACACTTATCCGCGCATCCGGATGGAGCTCTCCTAGACACGAAATTATGCAAGCACCGCCTTTTGTAGTCACCACTGCTCCAAGACCTTCATTTATGACCTTCTCTTTGTCACCAGCAGCCAACTCTTTACTACGCGATGACTCAGCGAAATCCAAATGAAAAGAAGGAAGCGAATTGTCCAACGGACCCTCCATTACCTTGATATACGACCTGGAACGAGTTGGGAAACAATGCGGACTACAAGAAGGATGACCCGCATTACCGCGACCACTATCAGATGACCCATCAATGGAACGATTGGACTTTGGGACCTCAGGCGAGCCCTCATTAGGAACCTCCAATAGAATGGTTATGGAGTCATCAACACCAGTAGAAGCCGCCACAACAACCAACATCAACTTCTCGCTCAAAGCTTCATCCTGCTCGATACTCAAATTCGACGCATCTTCAACCCTTTGCCAATTGCGGGTCGTCCCGCTTCCAGGCGGATACTTTAGCCTCCGCTCTGACTAGCTGACCAGGTTCACGCTTCTCCCTCACTGGAACAGACAGTTTGGGAGTGGCTCAGTCCTAGTACGAGACCTCTTCGAACTTGCAAAGGAGTCGAGTGTCTCAGAAAGCCCCTCTATGTTAGACAAAGTAAAAGCCTTAACTTTGGAAGCCTCTTTTTGGAAAGGGATCCACCTTCAGACTTAAACTTCGACGTTCGGTGAAGCGTGGAAACCACGTGTCAGTTGGCACACAAACCATTGCGACTAAAGTTAGTAGGACATATGACTTCCTCCACACTTATCTTCGACATGTTGTGGAATGTCTTCATAGTGTTTTACTCCTCCAGGGAAAGAGGAGTAGTAGGGACCTCCCTGCGATGATTAGCATACAATCAACGCAACGAGATCAAAAGATGAAGCTATACTTACGATGTGGCCTGAACTCCCGCTCAAGCGGACAACCCTAGAACTTTAAGTACTTCGAATCCGAGGGAACCAAGAAGCAGTATTTCTGCCAAAACTTGAAGTCGTGAGAACTTCCCGAAACAGGCCGGTGATGTCATCTTACAAACGGTGTGATCATTCAACCGAGGAGAAGTCAGCAACTAGTTCACCTGCGGAGTCATGCGGACGCCAACATCCTTCACTCGGATAAAAATAAGAAGGATGATCCTGTACTCATTGGGTACCAATTGGGCAGGAAAGATTCCAAGGAAATTCAAAAAGCCCCAAATCTCATCAATAATGGGAAAACGAACTTCAGTTTGAAGTATTCCGCGGTGCAAACAGATGACCCTTTCGGAGGAAACATCGGCATCTGATCATCCTTCAGAGCATAAAATGGCAGGTCCTCAGGGACCCCGAACGTCTTTCGAATTTCGTCAAGGCCCGACTCGAAAATCAACTTATCTTCGAAAAAATCGAGGCTCTTGGCCAAAGTCTCATCATCAAGATGGTTTTGGTGAGCCATGAAAAAGGTGAACAAGCTTTCAATCAAAAGACGAACATAGCAAAATCTCTAAAAGTAAAGAAATGGAAGAGTCAATCTCCGCATTAATGAAGATCTAAATAGGGATTGGTTTCCCGCCTCTTCTCCACTGAACCGAAACACACTTAATTAATGAAGCGTGCTGCTCAAGCAACGATTCAAACTCGATCATCATGAGCGACATATCTTTTCAAGAAGTGACTTAGTGAACCAATGCGATGACCCACTAACTCGGGAGAAGTGGCTGATGATACACCAAAATGATCTTTCTTCTACATCGTAAACGTGTCATGATGATCTCGAGAAATAATAGGCCCAAGTGTCAGACCAACACTGATCCGGCCCAAGCGGTTTTAGTCCGCACAATGCAGTCCGCCAGACGGACCAAAATCATTACAACCTGCTAAGCCCACGCATCTCACAACGATCCTCAATGCCCATAAGCCCTGATAAGGCAAGTATCTCGAAGATCAGCTTCGGAGTTGCTTCCAACTAGAAAGCAAATACCAGAATATACGTCGCACATGGAGACTTCTATCTATGGACTACTATCTGATTGTGAACTATCTCCCGCATATCTAGGAGCACAAGGCTAACATGAAAAATTCCCTTCACAGCACAACTCCTAATTAGATAAGGATCTCCACGAATATCTTCTTCCCAAAACTACGTCACCGATGGCCTGGTCGAACCAGGACTCCAACACTATAAATAAAACATGAGGTTCGTAAGCTAAGGTGCGCTACAAATTCCCTGTTTACAACATTACACCTTTTTCAGATCTCTGTCTGACTTTAGCATCGAAGTGTCACCGGCCACCACAACGGTGGTCTGCGGCTCACATGTGTTCCTTATGCAGGTCAGCAAGTTTGCAGGTCAAGGTCAAAGCAGGAAGTGAAAATCGACTACATCACCTATATTATTTTTCACACCTAAACTGCATAACAATAAAATAAAGAAAAAAAATTGATTTACAATTCGCGATTTTTAGAATATTTTTTTACAATTAATATATGTCTCAGCGTCTTGCTAGAAAGTTGGCTAATAATTTATCACTTTGTTTATATACAATTTAACGTATCTTGTGGCTGCAACCATTTTGTATACAATATAAAGAGACACTTTAGAAAGGTGCACGCTTTGGTTCTCATTCATCACGATTTTGAAAAGATTTTTATTTGCTTGTGTTAATGCTAGATTTAGAGAATGTTTATTAATGGTTATGAAGATTTTTGATGTGGACTACCCATCTTTTAACAATTTTTTTCTTCAGAAAATATTCTAAATTAGTATATGTCAAAGTTGTATCAGTTGAGTTGTTAGAGGTATGGCAGACGATATCACACATCACAGGTTCGAATCCGACCGACGACATGGAGTGAGTAGGGTTAAGAGTACAAAAAAATGTATGAATGTTTAGAATGATATAATGTACGTGGTATTTATGTTGGAAAATAATACCAAGAATGCTATTACTATTAACTTTTTAATGATATAATTGTTGGAGTTTGTATAGCAAATAACCAACATTTAAGAGAAAAGAGGTGTCTTTTGATTTTTTTTTAAAGGCAAACATGGTTTTTATAGGATCCCAGAACCCATAAAGATGTCGCAAGCTGGGTTTGAACTCATGACCTAGTGGTACCATTCGCCAAGCTCTAACCGTTGAGTTGTCATGCCATTGACAAATGTCTTTTGATTTAAGAAGGACAACACACATTTTTGTTATCTATATATTGAAGAGAAAAACAAGTTCTTCAAACACATTAATATTTTATAGAGTTATTCATTCTTCTTCAATTATGAGAGAGATCACATTCAGTAAATTTGCTAGAGCCAACATCTTTGTGCTACGGTATTGGTATTAGATAGTTGAATCCTGATAGTCAGGCGCCTAAAGAACTACAACACCGAGTAGGGGCGAATTCTGTCTATAGGATATAGCGTATCCGCTAGCCTCTATCTACAAATCAAGACATATCAACTCCGCCAATTCAAGATAGTGATTTTGCAAGCCTCTATTTGCAATACAAGTTAGTAAAATTATTTATTTTAGTTGATTTCGTTGTAATCAATTTATAATGCAAATAGTATTTGTATTGTTATATTGTTTATTTCAAATAAATTTATACATTCTTCTGATTGTTCTCCAACAATAATTATATCATTAATATGGTTTATGGGATCACCTTGTTTTATACCCAGTACTTTTCTTTGAAAGACGTTATAACAAGCTATAAGCTATTCCAAATGCAACCCGGCTGAAAGAAATCAAGCTACATCGATATTTAGTAGTGTGTGTGTTTTTAACAAGTTATATAGGAACCAATGGTGTGTTGGCCTAGTGGTTAGGGCTGTGTGGGTTTGACCCCCACGTCCTAGCTTCGAATCCTGTCGGCGGCATGGTTTGTTTCTAATGGGTGTTGACCTATAGGTCGCCCAGTTAATAGGTTATGGGATCCTTAAAAAACCCAACAAGTTATATAGGAAGCGATTCTTAATATGTAACTTAATTTTACTACCAACAGAAAACTCCTAAAGTAAGAAATATTAATGACAAAACAAACAAGTAATGGTCCTGATCATAAACAATATGCCACTTGTCAAACATGCATGCCAACCTCCACTCTCATACACCTCTGATACAGCACAGTCTTTGCAATCCAAACACATCTTCTTCAATCAGACTTCAATTATAGCTAAGGATATGAAATAGCAAGACCCCCTAATTGTGCAAATAACTCAGAGGGTGGATTAAATGGCATTGAAGAGCAACTTGTTTTTCTTTTGTTCAGGAAAATATCTCTCCAAGTTTTCAGCTAACTGCCCACAGAAGAGAGAAGCAGCAACAACTACTCAGCACCTGGTTTTGTGCTCTTTTTTAATGTTACATAAGCTTTTGTAGAAAAAAGCTGCCAATATATGCATCCTCCTCTTCTTTGCATTATTTGCATGTTGTGTGTATAATACATGTTGGTAGTTCTCTCCCTCTTAAATGCTCTTCTTGTGTCTTCTCCCCTTTAAATGCTCCCTTCTTTCACTCACATGCCTCTCCGCTTCTCCCTCTCCTCTTCTCTCGCACAAACTTTCTTTATTTAGGGTTTCTGGCTGTGTGCTGGGTAAAAAAAAAAAAAAAAAAAATTGTTTTCAAAAGTAGTCCTCAAAGTCTAGAAACCAAATTTGTTTGTTGGGGGGGGTTCTTGAGAGATGGACGATCTTGGAGTTGGGTTGTTGTTAAGAGTGCTCAAGAATTCTGTCTTTGCTGCACTTACATGCATTTTTGCACTAGGTACGTACGTAGGTTGGTTTGCATTATAGTTGATTACATTAACATGACCCGCTAAATTGTGGGACATTGTTATTTGCTCTGCATGCACGAACAGGTTTAGATTAATGGAAAAAGGTTGAAGATGACGAACATATGTTTTTATGGAAAACAGTGAATAAAAGGCACGGAGAGAAATATAAGATAGGGTACTGTACTTAGGGTTGAAGATCATGGTGATTTTTTCTTAGTTTTCTAAATTTTTACCCTCCTATCTAGAAAGATTATTTCAACATTTTTTATTTTTTATTTTTTATCAAAGGAAGTGCCTGGATATAGTACAATTTTCCAAATACAAAACTCTTCCTGCAAGAACAATGCCATAAGCCAATGCGATGATTTATAATTGATTCAAGGGAAAAAAGGACTTCATTATAATCGAATTAAATTAATGTTGGACTAGTTAAGTTGGTATTAGTTCAACATTACAATGCATGGATGACTGTAGAATTAAGATTCATCATTGTGATTTTGCAGTTGGGGCTATTGTGGGGATATTTACTGGTGCCATAACTGGTCAAACAACAGAGACTGGATTCGCCCGTGGGGCTGGGATAGGTGGTGTTGCTGGTGCAATTGTAGCCATTGAGTTGTTTGAATCATTCATCAATGGTGAATCCTTATCCAAGGTCAGTTAATATGGTAAAATTTTCAGTAAAACTCAATGTACTCTGTTATTATGATTGAAAAACTTGCAGCTCACACCACGGTAAATGTTGTTCTCCACAATGTACCGAATGCGAGTGATCTCAACAATGACGCCTTTTGCATTTTGTTCAACCAAGTATCGATATTCATCGATCAAGATTTCAAGGTGGAAGGATGACAAATTTCTTTGATTGAAATGCAGATTGGCATCTTAAGTAGCCTCGTAAATGGGAAGGTATTTAGGGAATGGGTGAGTCCTGCAATGTTGAAGGCATATCAATGGCAAGTAAGTTCCTCTTGATATTAACAAGTCACACTTATTTCCAAACCATATTCAATTGAGCCTTTTCTGATTTGAATTAATTTAACTCATGTTGATCAGATTGGTGGGGTGGAGACAAGTTACGGAGAAATCTCCGACATTTATGATGTTGATGGCACCAAAGGCTTATCACCTAACTATATAATGAAGCATCTCACTAATTTCTATGTTACAAGTTCCAAAACCATGGATCAATATGGTGACAACATATGCTGCTCAATTTGCTTACAGGTAAATATCAATCCTTTCTCTATCATGGTTGCTTCTTTACTCATCCAAGGTGAATAAACCAACACAATCCCATCAACATCACCCATTCAATTAGGGCACAATGACTTCCATGGATCATAATTCAATGTTTTACTTATGTTAGGACTTAATCGAAGGCGACAACGCAAGAAGCCTACCAAACTGCAGACACTTTTTTCATTTGTCTTGCATAGATGGATGGCTGTTGAGACAAGGATCTTGCCCTGTCTGTAGGGAGGGTGTTTAAATGTGAATGAATGAAGTACAGCCCACTGCCCTGTCGTAGCTTACACATAGCTCTGTGTTTGTTTGACCTACCAATGCAATGCTTGAGATTGGATGCAGAATGCATGTAAAAAAAAAAACACAGAAACTTGGGTTGCTTGGGCAAAGGAATTCAGGTCATGTAGTGAAACCTATGTAATACTAATTGAAATTAGAGAAAATTCAGCCAAACCCAGTGCCGAATACAATGTGTTCAATCTAGATAGCTCAAAATTTTATACTGTCAAAACAACGTTTGTTCATCACGTCTCATTCATTGTTCATGTTTTAAAAAGTTTTTGTGTGGACTCAATTTTCAAAATAGGTATTAAACAAGTTCTTTCGAGGACGATCTCCTTACAAAGAGTCCATATCTCTGCTCCATGGAGCCGAGAGATTCACTCCTATGCTCCATACAGGAGAACATGTGCCCCATCATAGGATTAACCAACTTTTTAACCAGAGTTTTAAATCTACTCGATTTTCCTTCTAAATAAATTTCTTCCTAAAAGGTTCAAAGTCATCATCTTTTTATTCCAGAATTATATAAAACTTCTTTATGAATCTTTTTGGTTACAAGACTGGGTTCTCTTCCGTTTTGCCTCTAGAGGTTGTCTGACTTTCTTTTGTAATCCACATTAGTCATTACAAGAAGTTCCTTCTTACTTGTACTTATCAAAACAACACGAATCATGAATGGAAATATTTGGGAGGGGAGTCACTTAGTAGTAGAAATGAAGGCAGAAAATTAGATGCAGTGGCCGGATGGCCAAACCTTACATGATTAAGAGCCTCGAATCCACTCCACTGCATCTAAATTTCCACACTAATCTTTTGCCCGTTGCTCCCTTCACTCCATGGAGCTGCATCATGATTTATTACTGTTTTCCTACTTCCAAATTTTATTAATTGGTAATCACAACATCATCAAATTCAACGTAACTTCTTGTCAAATCTATTCTAATATGTTTGAAAATGGGGCAAATGAGGTTATAGCAGATAATCTTTTTTCTATATACATAGAAGTTGTGCGTGAAGAAACAAATAACAGTTTTACTATTGCAGATCTTTAGGAAGACAGGGAGAGTGTACATTTGATTGTATTTCAATACTTTAGAAAGAATTCTAATTTATTTAGAAGGACAGTCTGGTAGAATAGAAACTCGGGATAAATAGTTTGGTTAATTGACAATGGGGCACATTTATTTGTCAGGAGCAGAGCATAGGAGTCATCTCTGCTCCTCCTGACAATCTGGACTTCCTTGAACCATAGGATTTGCCCAGTGTGCCCTTTTTACAATTTAATTAACAACACAACTACTTTTGAATTTAAATGGTGAGTGATGATACATCAAATTGTCACCGATCGTGACTATACACGTGACGCAAACCATCATAACTAGAGATGGTTGTTACGAAGAATATAAGTCATGACGATAATCACTCCCCCAAGGACATATCTCAATGAAGGAAGAGACCGTTATGATAAACGTCCTCATTCATTATGCCATTCGAGCTTAAATCATTGAATGCACTCATTAATGCGGTCATTATATAAGGTAAAGAAAAATGTATGTGAAATGACACATTCATGGTATGCAAACACAATACAACTATACTCGATCCAAGTTCATTCTCTCCTATAGTTAACTGACTTGAGCATCAAAATGCCTTCGGTCACTAAACAAATGGTCTTTAGCAATCTAATATTGTTTTGTAGATCGAATCTCGAGGATAACAGATTTGGACACATCAGTGAGTAAAACTGAAACAAATACATTTGAGATCGGAACAGTCAACACACCAATCCCTTGAGGGGTGATAGTTTTATATATGAATAGATACGATACAAACACAGCTAGGTGTTTTGAGGATACAGTGCTGATTCCTACATTTGATCTCTTAAAAACAACCATTAGAGCATACAAAGCACATCATAAAAGGAACAGACTGGTACCTGATTTTGAGTATGCATCAGTCCTCAAATTTGGTTCAATGGATTCTTATTGTCAATGAATCCAAGCGGTCAGTTCCATCTCTCTACTATCTGTACAGTTGTACATTTGGGCGCTTCATTCAGAACCCACAGAGGCAGGATGACTCTCAGCATCCGCCTTCACGTCCACAAAAAGGTTCACCATTCCTGGTCTCCTGAACACACTTTAGGTGAATCTCATAGCCACACTCAATACATTGGTAAGCCCACCCAGAACCTTGCTCATCACACTGACAACAGATGAAGGGGCCTCCGCCAGAGCTTGCTGAGACTAAATTCAGTAAATGTCGATGACCAATGTGATGCGCAGACATCGGATAGTTCTTAGCTTCTTCGTCTAGTCTTTCTTGAACCCATGAGAGCTGTGCTTCTGTAAAGGGGTAGGCCAACTCCAAATGCAAATTAACCAAATTCCTCCCTTCCTTTGTGACTGTCTTCCCATCAGGTCCAATTATTATGAGAGTGGGAATCCCTTGAACGTGAAAGTACCTCAGCAGGGCTTTTGAAGCCTCATCTCCATAAGGCAAAGCAAGCCATGGCATGGATTGGTAACATTCCAAGTATCCGGCTTCATCTCTATCGGTCGATACAAAAACAATCTCGAAGTCCTCCCGCCTTTCTTTAAGATTTTGATACACAGAGGCCAATCTTGGGGTGAACTTTTCGCACGGTGGGCATCGTAGAGCGGAGAAATACAACCCAACAGTTTTGCCTACTAATTGAGAAATGGGTACCTGCAACTTTGACCTGCAGTGAGTATCTTAACAAGTAGGGAATAAAAAATTCTTCCTACCATACTCAGGCTACAAACCTGCTCTTGTTTGCAAATCAGATAGTCCCTAGTTGCACTTGAGAGGAGACTCTGTAGCGTTTGAGATGCATGGTTTGCTTTTTCTTCAGCCTCCAACTCTGCTATTTTCTCGGAAGTGAAAGGGAAAGCCTGGACCCCGTAACGGTGAATAAGCTCGACACCCTCAGATTGGATTGGTTCTCCAAAGGGGTCAAGTATGACCAAGGATGGAATGCCTTCAATGTGAAATTTCTGAGTCAAGCTCTTCTTAGATTGTAGATCAGAGAACGGTATAGCGAGCCAAGGCATGGTCTGGTGGAACTCATCAAAGGAGTGTTGATCTTCATCAGAAGACACAAACACGACTTCAAAGTGAGCACCCTGTTCCTTCAGTTGGATGTACACATCAGATAAAATTGGGCTGAAGTTCTGACATTTGGAGTACCAATTCGCTGCGAAATATAATCCAATTGTTTTTCCTTCTAACTCATGGACTTTAACCTGCAAGATTTTTCATGTGTGCATTAAAAGTGCATTTGAGGAACTTATTAATGAAGAGGGGCGACATTAATACAAATATGAGAAACAACTTTGATAAATTTTGTCGTTCAGAAAACTCTATTCTGACTCTCAAATCTAACTCTCATTTTGATTTCAGTGTGGCATCATCTCATTGACTCTCAATTAGTGATTTGAAAAATGTGTATTTGACTTGTGAAAAAAAATAATTGAGAGCCAAAGGAATGACGCCACGTCCACATAAGAGAGTTAAAATGAGAGTCTGATTAGAGAGTTAGGGTGGGACTCTTTATTGTCCATTTCTAAAATTGATACAATGCATATTCATAATGCCTAACTCGTCAACTAATAAACTTGTTGATGAATTATGCTGCTTCTCACATTAAGGTTTTTAAAATTATATATATATATATATATATAACCTAAAATCTTCTGAATTGGAAAGTTCAATAAGAATATCTATTTCCAGTCATGAGATTTCGATATAATAACTGGGGAATATTCCAGTTCGCATCTAAAAAAATTGTAACAGTGTAAAATTATAGTAATTTTGGTCTACAATTAGCAAGTTATGCCCTTTTAAAGTAAAGCAGTATGCTTAGCCAAACTTGATTTTGGTATGCCACTCAGTCTACATCGTAATACCAGTTGAGCAACGTAAAGCACGCCAAAAGTACTAGAAAACCAAGTTTTTGCAATTAGAGTGATGTGGCGTGATCTTGAAATAATATGAAATTCCCAAAGTGTCGAGTGTATTTTGAGGTTGTAAAAAACCTCCTATTATGATGCTACTCATCTAGCCTCACTCAAAGCACGTAGCTTAAGTAATTGAATGGTGATATCAAAGAATTCACATAGAAGGCAGACAACATCTATAGTATTCATGCAACATGAGGGATACATTTATATCACCTCTTTGTTGTTAGGGACCTTTAGTAACAAATTATGTACCAAACTCTCGTCGATCCACTAGATGTAGGAAATGGAACAAAAAGTACACGGAGTATACTCCAAAACAAAGGAGGTAATTAACTTACCAATATTAGTGATTCATGAGATGAGTAAAACCTTGTAGTGGTGTTTCTCCCTCTGGAGAGGTGTTGTACTTGAATTCTTATTATTAAAATAAAGGTTAAGGGGTCCTTAAAACCCAACTTGCTTTTCCAAAAAAAGGGGACCTCTAGTAGCATAGAAGTTGGCTTAAAGAGTCATCGATTATAATTCTCAGTTTCATCTACTAGTAACATTGGAAATCCGCCTCGCCCAATCTTATCATTCTGAGCGAATCTTCAAAAATAAATAAACGGACATGGTAGTATAATAGATAGATGTTAATCAATCCAGCTAATAGTATTTAATTAAAATCATCCAATAGTTATTAAACCTGTTAAGTAGTCTAAAGAAGACTATCCACTCTTTTGTAAGACAGTCAAATCGCAAACATAACACAAATTTTCTAAATATAGAACCTCAGTATGCATCCACTGACTGAATATAGGCTCAAACAGAATAACTTGTATCACTAGTAAATATATAATCATTCAGAACCCATACAACTATAGAAGTAGTTATCAAATCCTGATTATAATTATGATTTCAATTGTGCCAATATTCCTTAAAGAAATTTTAAAATATGTAAATTATCACTCAATCATACAATCAGCCAACGCCATGGACCCACAACATTTGTAAATTAAAGAAAAGGAGATCCAAATTTAGAAAATTAGTACCTAACCTAAGAATCAGGAGCCTTTCCCTCTATACTATAGATCACCAAAAATAAATTTTTTTTGCCTTCCTTTCCCCGGAAACTAAACCCAGATTATGTCATCCTTCCAAAAATTACAAATACTACTATATTTCACAAAACACCCAAAGTTAGATAAATCATTGTGGAACAGATGCAACAAACAAAGAACCAAAGAAAAAACAGAAGAAAATGATAATCAGAGAGGTTTCAGACAGACACACACAAACACACCCTAGAACGAGATTTCAACAAGTACCCATTCATGATTTTCACCTAATCTGCTGATTTGAAGAGCTAAAATAGCATAAAATGCAGCAAACAAGCAACCCCATTAAGCCAAACACAACAAATTGCAAGGAAAACAAATATTAGAGTACATACCTGATCCCCAGAGGGAGAGATGAGGAAATCTCTTGTTTCAGATGTCAACAAGAGATGGGTTTGAGCTTTATTATTATTGTTGTTGTTAGTAGCAACTGTTGAAGCATCCATGGTTTTGTTAGAAAATTCTCTTCTCTTCTTCTCCTCAATTTGTGGTGGTGGTGGTGGTGTCTCAATCCAAAAGTTCCCTCTCTCATACACACTCTTTTTGTTGTATCCCTTCTATTATTGGAGATTAGAGAAGAGAGAGAGATGCCAATCTTTGTGTTGAAGATTGATTGATAATAGAGGTACGCATCTTTAAACGCTGTTGTTTACTACTTTGTACCAACCACCAAACACTCTTGTGCTGTTGCAGCAGAGAGAGAAAGAAAAGTTGTTTCAATTTTATACGGAAACTAGCATCAATAAATCATTAAGGACACGCGTCGCAGATGAAAGATTTGCAAGCTAGCAAAGCTAAAGAAATTAAGATTTGCAAGCTAAATGAAAATTGGTACCAAAAAGATCAAAGACTCCGTCCAGCACAACCAAGATGACTGTGACCCACCTCTTCCACTCCCCCACTTTTTGTGTATACTAAGTAAATACGAAAGATGCTTGTCTACATTGCAAAATAGAGGATGGGATTGTCTATTGATTCCATGTTCCGGAGGAATTACTGGTTCAGATTTCTCTTTGATCATGATTTTGTGTGTTTCTTCACGGATAAGTGTGATAAGGGGCTTTTTGGACTTCATGAAAGATATATATCACTGTCATGTTGTGGGCTCAATTATGTGTGGTGTTAAGTGTCAACTATTTGATCAAATATTTGTTTGAAAATGGAGACGCTTGAAGGCGCACTCAAGTTCTTTTGTTTTCCCTGTCAAACAAGACACGTTTTGAGCTTTATTTATTAATTTATTTATTTTTAAGGGGAATACTTAAGGATGTATTCAATTAAAGACTGTGATGAAGGATTTTAAAATTCATGAGTATTTAATTAAATATTTGAAAGAATTTATCTAAATTCAAATTTAGGAGTATTTAACATGGATTTAAAAAGATTGTTTTAAAATTCATCAAAATCAGGGGTATTCTCATGTTTTTCAAAAGTTCTCCAAAATCATGGGTATTAAAAAAATTGTGGATTTTAATGAATTTGTTAAAATAGTGAATTTTGAAGGATTTGTGATTGAAAAGTATAAATAACAAGAGTCATTCCAAATCCAATATTTCTCTATCATATTTCAACGGATTTATATTATCTCTCATTCCCTTATCTTTTTTTCCCCCTTCCTCATTATTTCTCTATTTTCTTCTAAGGTTTTGTATGACGAAGATCAACAAACTCCCTCATCTCAATCTCAATTGAATCCATAATACGCTTTTTACAAATCTGCCCCTCCAACCAAACCCAATCTCAACGCCCACTACAACAATTGAGACATTTTTCAAGAAAAAATTTCATTGAAAAAAATCAAAATTTTGTTGGAAAAAATTTTTAACAAAGAAAAAATTTGTTATTGGGTTCCTGGGAGCATCCCCATAGCTAAATGTTTTTACCAATGAATTAATTTTTTGTTGGTAAAACGAATGATAAGTCAAGGGAATATGGTGCTGGTAATACTGACAACTACCAAGGAAATTCGTTGGTAAAAATCAAATATCTTTACCTACAAATTTTTTTATTTTAAGAAAACTTTATTTACCTATGAATTCTTTTATCGAAAAAACTTAGAATCTTTAAGGAAAATTGTCGTGCGAAAAACTACCTTTATCATGGAACTTTTTCGTTGGTAAAATGAATTTATACCAACGAAAGTTGTCATAGGTACCGTTAACAATTACCTAGGAAAATATTTCAATGAAAATTTTTAATACCAAAACGATCATTCTCTGCTCTTATACGACTCAATCTACCTCTCAAACTCTCTTATGACACTAACCACAACCTCCCAAACTCTAAGGACATCACTCTTGGTGGTAAGGCCCCATTATAGAAATTCGTATATGATTTTATTTATGTTTAGGCTCAATGGAAATCAAACTCATGACTTATAGAAGAATTTATTGCAATCTTTACCAGTTGAGCTATTTGAATAATTGTGTTGTGTGAAGCAACTTTATAGCTTCTTAAATCAAAAGATTCTTATTTTGCAATAAAAAAATCATTGCTAAGTATATAATAGGGACCAATAAATAATATTTCGTCACTATAAATCATGACTAAATATTTTCACGACTATAAGTTTTATGTGAAATATTTACCAATTTTAGCAATGAAAATAATTCACAATAACACCATTATAATTAGCAACAAAATAGTAATAGCATTTCATTGCTAGATTTGTTATTGAAATTAGTTATATCACCAATGAAACAAAATTAAATTATTGTAAATAAGAAAACGAGCCTTAATAAGAAAAAAAAGTTTATGAAAATTTTATCAATCTTTAACAACGAAATAAATTTACCTATAATATTATAGTTAATAATAAAATGGTATTTTATTGTTAAAGAAATTTTATTCGATTTTTTAGATGACATAATATCAATTCTACTAATAAAAAATTTCAACAAACTAATATTTTTCCACTGTAAAGAAGTTAGGAGCTATAAACATAAAGAAATTTCATGAAATTTTTTTCATTGTAAGTAACGAAATAAATCATTGTAATAACATGATAATTAATTAGAGAAAATTTAGTTTCATTGTTGAAGAGACACGAACAAGTGTTATACATGTACCAAGAAAATGTTTGTTAATAATATTAATCTTTATTAGCAATGAAACAATTTATTGTAAATGACATCATAATTGCTAACAAACTAAAATTTCGTTGACATAGAATTATTTTGTTGCTAAATAATGTTGATGAAAAATTGGTTTTGGAAGGAATATTTTCCGCCAACTCTTTAACAAAGAAAAATTGCTAACAAAATAGATTTTACTACAAAAAGTGACAACTTTATGGCTTTTCCAATGGAAATTTTGTTTTGTTAGAAATACTAACATATTAACAAGGAAAATAAAATTTGTTAGTAAATAATACATTTCTTGTAGTGAGTATACCAATTTCCAACAAAATAATGATTTGTCGCTATAAAATAGTTAGTGAGCTTTAACGAAAACAAATTTTCATGAAAGTAATTATTACTTTTTACCTAGAAAACAATTTGCTACCAACAAGAAATCTTATTCCCTTGCTACAAAGATTTTATTAAAACGTTGCCAATAGTGTAACAATTTTCAACGAAATATTACTTTATTTCTATAAATTAATAAACGGGCTTTAACAAGAAAAAAACTAGTGGAAAAATTATTAATCATTATCAACGAACCGAATCATTACCAATAATGTAATTATTGTCTAGAAAAACATATTTCTTTATTAAAGAGAGATGAATAAATGTTAATATTCCGTTAACAAGAAAAGTAATTTGTTGTTAAAATTAGTCTTCTTTAGTAACAAAATATTTCATTCCAGATGATACCATAATTACTAAGGAACTAATATTTTGTGGTTATAAAAAATGTTTCGTTGTTAAATCAATTCGGTGGGAAATTTGGTTTGGAGGGAATGCTTCTCGCCACCTATTTAACAAGGACAATTTTTCAAAAAATATATTTTGTTGAAAAGAAGTAATAAGTTTATGGTTTTTCAATGAAATTTTTTTTCGTTGACAATGATACCCTATTAACAAGGAAATTGAAATTTGTAGAAAAATTTTAGTTGGTAAATGATAGATTTCTTGTAGTGGCCCAATAGTTTTAAATTGATTGCAAGGAAAATGTACGCAAGTAAGGAAGAAGACTAGGAAGGGAAGGAGTAAAAGTATCTTTTTGCATACATGTACTATTTCGTTTAAAGGCGAAAAGAGGAACACATACTACAGTTGAATATCTAAATAGCTAGTGCATCCACTATTTCCACCATGCATCCCCGTCACAGTCGAACTCATTAACATTCATACATGCATACAACTACTATTGCAGAATACGTAACATTTAACATTTCAATGAGGCTTTCAGATTTGTGATTTTTATGCCATTTCATATTTTGTCCGTGTTATTTTGCTATGGTGTAGTTAAAACACTCCATTTGTTTGATGAAATGAGTCATAAAAATAATTTTTTTATTAACACATTGATTTATGGTTATGATGTAAATACCACTATGTAAAAGACTGTCATTCAGATTCATGCCCATATTGTTAAATTGAGTGATGGATCAACACTTGCCATTTGCAACACTTTGTTTGATTCTTACTGTAAATGTCATTGTTTTCAATTAGCTTTTCAGGATTTTGGTTTCGATAATAAGAAATTCTCATACTCTAATATCCTAAGTGATGTAGTCGATTCCTGCTCACATTCCTTGCTGCTTATCTAGACCTGCACAAGTAGTACACGTGAGCCAAAGACCACCGTGTGGCGGCCGATGACACTTCGACGCTTAAGTTAGATAAGGCTTAGGAAAGTCTTAAAGTTGTAAATTGGGTTTCTATAGCGTACCTTAAGCTCATCGACCTTATTCCCTTTTATAGTGTGAAAGTCCTTGTTCGGCTAGGCCTTTGTTGGATATTGCTGGAGATCTTTTCATGTTGGGAGATGTCCATGTGGGATAGTTTCCCTATAAGACATGTGCTCCTAGATCTATGGGAGATGTTTCCTTTCTGAGTGTTGTCCATGCAAGGAAGTTTCCTTGCCCGACTTATATTCTATTATTTATTTCCTAGTCAAAACCGATGTACTGCTGGCCTGCCTATCTTGGGTTGATCCCCAGATATTTGCCTTATCAGGGCTTACTCTTGCCTTATCAGGGCTTACAAGTATTGGGCTTGACGTGTGGACTTAGTGGCACATTGCAATTTGGATCCAACATTCTAGAATATGCCAATAGTGGGCTTAATGTTGTCTGAGCCTCGATGAATTGAGCACGCAATCGTGCCTACTTTGTTCTGTTAACGAGATTATCATGACACGTGTACGGTGCTGATCCGATGATGATTTGATGTATCATCAGCTACTCCTCCTGAGTGGGTGGGCCATCTCATTGATCTACCAAGTCATTTTCATGAAACAATTGTGCAATCATGATGGTTGAGTCTGAGTTTTTCCTCGAGTGGCGAGTTTCATTAATTGGGCGTGCGTCAGCTCGAAAGAAATAAAGGTGGGAGTTCTGTTTTCTATATAAATCTCTTGAATGTATTGTGTGGCCTCTTTACTTTTTCGATCTTAGAGACTCTGCTTTGCCATATCGTCTTCTGTGTTTTTGACTTCGCTTAACCTTCATATTCGAAAGCTTGTACTATATTTCATGGCGGGCCAGAATCAACTTTTCGAATAATTGTTCACAAAAGGGCCGCAATTTTTTCGAGGAGAGGTTGCTCTCTGAATCGGATCTGGGAGTCCTTCTTAAAACATACGAGATTTCTGATGATCTGGTGCTCTACACTTTGGGCGTTGATCTGACGTTATTGTCCCCTCCTGAGGGGTTTATCTGTCTTCACCGAGGTATGCTTCAATCAGGTGTCCGCTTTCTTGTTATCAAGGAGATTTGGGAGTTCCTGGTGTACATCGGCATTGCACCCGCTCAACTGGTGCCAAACGGGTATAGGATTGTCATTGTCATTCTGATTAGGGCTAGGGACGTTGGTGTTCGAGTATCTTCGAGGGCGCTTCAACTACTTACTTCCCTTTGGATAAACGAGCACGTTGTGTGTGTGCTGACTTCACTGGACTACTTCGACAACTTGCCTGATGATTTTAAATCCTAGAAGAAGTTTTGTTTCATGGCTTTTGCGGACTTGACGTACTTTGAGCTTGCTGGTCGACTGAGCGAGCGTGAATTCAGACAACTGAGTAAGTTCGACTATTTTTTCTGGTATTTCTTGTATTAACTGCATATTAGATTGACCTGTGTGGTTTTCGTAGAAAAAATCCCAACTTCGTCACTTTCTGCCGAGGATAAAACAACTTTGGATGTGTTTTGCGACATGCCTCATCTGCCGATAGAGAATGTCATTGAGTCTTCTAATGTCAAGCGCAACGGACGGTGGGCTCATTGGCATGTGGCTCCTACTATTTTTCGAGTAAAGAATACAAAGCCCGAAATTGTGTCTGCTTCGAGGAAGAGGAAACTTTCCAAGATTAAGGTTCTCAGCCCTTGAAGGAGGGCAAAAATATATGAGGCGCTTCCTTCTCCTGTGCCTCTGAAGAGGTGTCGTGCTTAGTCTAGACCTGTCCGTAGGCGCTTGGCTTCGTCCGAAGGACATGATACAGTCAGGTAACTGCCTGATGAAACTGTTGTTTTCAAGGGGCGTGATGGTCAGGCCAAGGCCTCTATTTCCCTTCCTGACTTGGAGATGGAGTATCTGCAAATGATGGGCATGGAGGATGTAACCAAATTGAGTACCAAACAAGCAGAGTTTCTGAACAAAATGTTGCTGTAGGCGGGCATGGAAATTTCATCTGGTCGTCCTTTTTCAATAAAGGACTTTGAGCTCCGCCATTTTCTAGATCACGAGCTCGTTGAAGAGTCTTTCGATCTTCGAACGTTATGGTGAAGGGTCGCCTCCTTTTCGCCCGTACTGTGTTCCATATTGTTTTCGTTCTCATATTGAATTGACAACGGGTCCAAGGAATAACTTGCTTCCCTCTTCCCCGTTAACTGATTCTAGATCAGCGCGTGAAAGAGAGCCGATTTTTACGAGCAAAGGGAAAGCTGCTGATGAGGGCCCCGATGTAGTGAAGATGGTCAAGGGCAATGCTAGGGTGATTCCGGTCCCGAATGATCTCCATCCCGATGCGCGGATTAGTCTGTCTGTTCTAGACGTAGTAAGGATGAGCAACCAAGCTTGGCATCAAGAGGTTTACATTTCTTATGCTTCGAGGAAGCTTATTAGCAGGTGGAATGACTAGTTGGCGAACTGTGCTCAGGAGCCAGTGGAAGAGACGCTAGGAAAACTTATGGATAAAGTGCAGAAACATCTCGCTCTAGGGAAGTCATACCTGAATCAAGTGGTAGCTGGAACTGAAGTTGAGGCCGCTCGTGAGAGAGTGTATACTATGGAGCGAGTCCTTGCAAACTTGCAGAAGTCATACTCTGATGCTCTCTACGAGAGGTTCTACTAGGCCAGGAAGCTTTACAATTGATCTGTGAGAGTTCTGACTTCCTGTGCTGCAATAGTTTGTGCAATTCTGGTAAGAATCCTTTTAGAGATCAGGGAGTATAATACATCCTTTGTTTGGCGGCTTGCACTACAACATATATAGGATATCACGACGTGTTTTGCACGTTGTCTAATGCTTATGACGACGTCCATCGGCACGTCAAGGAATCAAGGATCGTTATAGATGTGGTACATTCTACGACATGCATTTTGCGTCGTCAAATCATGTCCTTATAGGTGTACAACGACTTAAATTGCATGTCGTAATTATCTTCAATGACGCCGCAAGCAAGTCGTTAAAAAGTGAAGCAACGACGTGCATTGAGTGTAGTTGGGTAAGACGTAGTTGATGAATAACGACGTGTTGATCAAGACTTAACTAATCATTGAGGGCGTGTAATGCACGACGTCATATTGCTAATGATGCCGCCGAATGCATGTCGTCAAATGATTTGCTCTCTTTCTCTCTATATATATATTTATATTTGCCCACTTCAGCCTTATCTCTGTACCCCATTAGTATACCCCCAATCTTTTCCCTAAACAACGATACACCATACACTTATCTCCACTTGGGTCTTTCTCTACAACACCTATACACACTATTTGAACCTGTACGCACGCTCACTTGCACTAAGCACAATTTATTACCCCATACAAACTATATACATGTACTTTGAAACTTCTACAAAATAAATAAACAAAGATTCAATATTGTGAAGGAGTTTCACCATTATAATTAGGCAAAGTATTCTACAATGATCATTCTATGCTTTAACTATGAAAAATAAAACGCTAAGTTATTAAACAAACTCGAACTAGAAGTTAACAAGAAGTAAATATCTGGTTGACAGTGTCTTCAATGTATTCCTTGTTCCAAGAAACAGGAAAATGATGAGGTCAATCACGCTTTATGATTCTGCAATAAGCAGATGACAATATTTATAAGTGTGGAAAGCGGGAAAAAAAGGTATACAAAATGAAACATCATTTATTAATTTTTGAAACAAATAAAGAACTCAGTTACCTTTTTGGCTAGTCATTAGGATACCTAATAAAAGAAGTATGATATAATGATGGATATGACTTGCCAATATCCTATAAAAATATTAAGATACCTAAATTCATCAACTTATGTTGCGTGCTACCATAATGAGCAATACCATAAAGAAATGGATAATGAAGTTGAGATCGAGAATTAGGGCACTAACTAGACTACCACTTTCCAACCCATCTTGATCCATTCGTAGCGGACTAAGAATTAGAGCAAGCCAAAAGTTAACATTGTCAGTCATTCTAACTAAACTTTGGCGGGGTTCAACGATCATTGTCTATAGTTGGCCAATGATTCCTGGCAAACCGTCTTCGCTAGGCTACATGAGCACTAACTAAACTCCCACTTTCTAGGCCGTCATAATCTGCGTGCAGCGAACTAGGCTTCGAGCAGACCAAAGCCATCGTCATCAGCGACCACTGACTAAGCTTTGGTCGTTTTTTGGCGATCACTATCTGCGTACGAGTAGTGATCCCTGGCAATCCATCTTAATCAGACGTCGAGAAAGCTTACTAGACTCCCACTTTCTATGTCGTCAGAATCCGTTATTGACAGACTAGGCTTCAAGCAGACCATAAGTCATCACTGTCGGTCTTCACCGACTAAGCTTTGGTCGGTTTCAGTCACTATTTCCCATGTTTTGACAATGATCCCAGGTAAGCCGTATCGATCAGGCATCATAGCACTTACTAAGTTGCCACTTTCTAACTCGTTGACACCCATTTAGTTTAACAGACTGGGCGTTAAAGCGTACCAAAAGCTATCGACATAGGTCAAAATCGACTAAGCTTTGGTTAGGTTTGGCGACCGTCATCTATAGTTGGACAATGGTCACTAGCAAGCCATCACGGTCAGGTATTAAAAACACTGACTAAACTCTCGCTTTCTAACCCATCGTCATCTGCTTTTAGTGGGCTAGGTATTAGAGCGGACCGGAAGCTATTGTAATCAATCGAAGCTTACTAAGCTTTGGTCCAGATAAGATTTTGCGTGTAAGTCTGACTTGGGTGTCTTGATTTACTTAGTTCGTCTGGTGGTATGATTCTAGAGTTGGATCGATTGATCGACTTTAATGATCAGCAACGGAATAATAATAGAGCTGATGCCTTGTGATGCAACCATTTTCCACTCCCTGCATTGACCTTGACCTGCAAACCGGCTGACTTGCACAAGGAACACACGTGAGCCACGAACCACCGTTGTGGTGGCCAATGACACTCCGATGCTAAAGTCAGACAGGAATCTGAGGAAGGTGTAATCCTATAAATAGGGAATTTGTAGCGTACCTTAGCTTACCAACCTCATGTCTTATTTATAGTGCAAGAGTCCTGGTTCGACCAGACCATCGATAGCGTAGTTTAGGGAAGAAGATCTGCGTGGAGATCCTTTTGTAATAGGAGTTGTGTTGTGGAGGGAAGTTTTCCTGTTAGCCATGTGCTCCTAGATATGCGGGAGGTAGTTCTCATTTTGAGAGTGGTCTATAGATAGAAGTCTCCTTATATGACATATACTCTGGAATCCGCTTCCTAGTTGGAAGCAAATAGCTACTTAAGTTGCTCGTCTGAAGCTAATCCTCGAGATACTTGCCTTTAGCAGGGCTTATGGGTATTGATGATAGTTGTGAGACACGTGGGCCTAGCAGGCTATAAGAATTAGGGTCCATTTGGCGGACTGCATTGGGCGGGTTTAGAACCGCTTGGGCCGGACAGTGTTGGGCTGGCGCTAGGGCCTATATTTTCCTTGAGATCATCATGACACATGTACGACATAGATTTGAAACCGTTTAGGTGTATCATTAGCTACTCCCCCCCGAGTGAGTGGGGTGTTTAGTCGGTTCACTGACTCTTTAAAAAGAAACTGTACTTTCGTGATGATTAAGCCCGAAACGTTGTCTTGAGTGGTGCAACATTTATTAGTACACGGCTGCTCAAGGAGAGAAAGTACAATTTGTCTTCTCTATAAATATTCGTTGCTTTAAGGAAGATTTCTTCAATTATCATCTGTGTAATTTCTTGAAACGATCGTGTTGTTGTGAAGTTCGATTTGTCCCTCTTAACAATGGCAGACAATGTTGAACTTTCTTCTAAGGATTTGTTGTCCTTCACTTGCCTCAAGCCCTTCGAGGATAGTCTGGTTGATGAAACAGAATTGACCAGGCTTCGAAGTCTGTACCGTATTCTTGGGGATCTGGAAATCGTTACTACGTTTGGAGACTTGGCTCCGACTGCACCCCCTCAGGAGTATATAAGTTTGCATCGGGAGATGTTCGAGTCAAGGCTCCGATTCTCAGTGCTAGATGACGTCTGACGATTCTTTCTGACTCTTCACATGCTTCCCGCTCAAATGGTTCTGAGCGGGTTCAAGGTTTTGATTGCGATTCTCCTGAGGGCGCATGACGCCAACCTATGTTTGACTCCAGCGGTAATCCATCACATGACCACCACTTGGTTGGATGCTAGGGGCATTTGCTTACTGACTTGCCCTGCTTGTTTGCATTTAGAGGCGGATGACACTGAGCCCTGGAAGACGTATTGGTTCCTGGCTTCGGTGAATTCTTCGTACTTCAAGCTTGGGAGTCGTTGGATCCCAAGATACTTCTAGTTTGACCTTCGTAAGTTTCTTAATCTTTGGCTTGTTTTTTCGATCCCAGATGTGATGCTAGTTTGATGTCATTTTCTTTTTTAGGGAAGTTCGCAGTTTCGACTCTCACTGAGGAGGAGAGATGGATAGAGAGGGAGTTCATCAACCTCCCGTTGACGTCCATTGAGGAGGTCATAATGTCAGGCAATGTTGTGCGTAACTGGCTGCTACGATGTTCTCACGACGTTTTCACTGCACCAAGTTCGCCAGTCAAAGGGGTTATCGGTCGTTGTTCAAGGAAGAGAAGCCTGGCTATGCCTAGCCCGACTAGGGTAGCAAAATTGGAGGTGAGAATGCCTCTTGTTGTTGTTTTGAGAAGGAGGCAAACTTCTTATCTTGCGGTCTCTGTCCTTGGACCTACGCGTTCTGTTTAGGCGGCAGCTTCAGAAGGTCGTCGTCTTCTCCTTGATGCTGTTATCCCCTCGTTGACTTAGAGGGAGAGAACATTAGTCCTTGCATTGACGTTTCACGTCGTCATGAGTTCGAGGTAGATGTTCGTGCCCTTGAGTCACATAGTCCTGTTACGCTGCATCCCAAAGCTCGCGGGCGAGTCCTTGCACTGGAGAAAGCCTTCGCGGACCTGCGGGGGTCGTATTCTGATGCTCTATATCGAGTGGACTCCCTTACTGATCAGCTGCAAAATTCTGGTACCACCACAAACTCGGGGGTTATGAAGGCCGCTGTTTCTGCCTCTGAAGTGGAGTTTTCTGGCATAAGATCCCAACTGAGGTTAGCCAAGTCGGATTCTGCATCCATCCGTGCTGAACTGGGACAGACTCGGGTCGAGATGGAGCGCTTGGATGTGGCTGTGGACAAGTGGTAGTCCGATTTGCAGGCCCAAGATGATGAGAGGAGGCGGGCGGAGACAAAATGGGTCGTTGAATGACAACAGCTGGAGTCTAAAGTCGACGAGGGGCATCCCCATTTTTACAAGGCGGAGAGCTTACTATAAAAGAAGCATTCACACTATTCCGCCTTGGTGAATGCTGTGGATTTTGATATGTCGGGACGAAGGTCGCTGATCTCGTCGGAGGTTATTCGAGGCATATTGCAGCTTTTGGAGCTTATAAAAAAAGAACACCCTGGTGTCAATCTTGATTTCGCCCGTTATAGGATGGCTGCTTTCAGACCCATCTCTCTAGAGGAAGGTTCTGGCTCTGCAGGACAAGCTGCTGAGGAGGTTGTTTCTCCTTAAAATAGTTGTAATGTCCTTCCCAGGACAGAAAACACTTTTTTTTTTTATGAAAATATTGTTTTTCCTTTACTATTGAGTTTTCTTTGGACGCTTTGTAGATCGTAGAATCTGTACCGCTGGGCAGAATGCATGTTTTTGTTAGTTGAGTTGTATCGTCGCTGACCTTTTTAGCTGCTATTGTTTACTAAAGAGCTATACTGGCCTGCAAATTGATCGCTTAGCGGGTCATCATTGTCGCGCGTAAAAATGTTGAGGAGACATTGGCTTCGTCGATCAATGCAATCCACGCGCGGTGGACTAGAAGTTGGGCACCTGAAACTGTCTTCATCAGTTGTGGGCTGATTGAGATCGTTCCATGATCATTGTCTGTTAAAGAGCAATGGTCCCTTGGCGAGTCATCGTCATCAGGCGGGCGAGCACTGACTAGACTTACCTGGTAAGTTCGGCGATCATTGTCTATTGGAGAGCAATGATCCCTTGGCGAGTCATCGTCATCAGACGTGTGAGCGCTGACTAGACTCTCACTTCCTCGGCCGTCGTTGCCTGCGTGCAGCGGACTAGGCTTTGGGCACCAAAAGCCGTCGTCATCAGTCGCGAACTGACTAGGCTTACATGGTAAGTTCGGCGATCATTGTCTGTTGGCGAGCAACAATCCTTTGGCGAGTCATCGTCTTAAGCGTGTGAGCGTTGACTAGACTCCCACTTCCTCGACCATCGTTGCCCGCGCGCAGTGGACTTGGCTTTGGGCATCAGAAGCCGTCATCATCAGTCGCAAATTGACTAGCCTTACCTGGTAAGTTTGGCGATCATTTTCTGTTGGAGAGCAATGATCCCTTGGCAAGTCGTCGTCATCAGACGTGTAAACATTGACTAGACTCCCAATTCCTCGGCGTCGTTGTCCGTGCGTAGCGGACTAAGCTTTGGGCACCAAAAGCCATCGTCATCAGTCGCGAACTGATTAGGCTTACCTGGTAAGTTTGGCAATCATTGTCTGTTGGAGAGCAATGATCCCTTGGTGAGTCACCGTCATCAGGCATGTGAGCGCTGACTAGACTCCCACTTCCTCAGCCGTCGTTGCTTGTGCGCAGCAGACTAGGCTTTGGGGCTGACATTTGAGTCTGGTCGCATCGGGGATGATTGGGGGTCATAACTGACAACAGTGGAAGTTCTAGTAAAATCAAATATTTTTATTGATAATATTTTTTGAGATGCTCTACATTCCATGGCCGTTTAAGCCCGTTGCCGTCTACGTCTTTCAGCCAGTATGTCCCCGGCCTGTTGACCTTAGTTACTTTGTAGGGTCCTTCGTAGTTCGGGTTTAGCTTTCCCGCGCCAGCTTCTTTGGTGTTTTGTTGGGTCTTGTTGAGTACCCAGTCTCCTACCTTGAACTCATGTGGCTTGATCTTCTTGTTGTAGTATTGTGTCATTCGTTGCTGGTAGGCGACTATCTTTGCGGAGGCTAGATCCCGTTTTTCATCGAAGAGGTCTAGCCCAACGCGCAAGGCTTCGTTGTTACCGTCTAGTCTAAACTCTTCCGTTCAGAAGGTTAGCCCCTCGAGTTCTAACAGAACCATAGCTTCTGACCCGTATGTCAGGGTAAAAGGCGTCTATCTGGTAGGGATTTTAGTTGTCCGATATGCCCAGAGTATCCATGGTAGCTCTAGAACCCATTTTCCTTTGGCCGCATCAAGCTTTTTTTTATCGCTTCTAGGATTGATCGGTTGGTAACCTCCGCTTGACCGTTGGCTTGGGGGTGCCCTGGCGTGGAGAAATGGTGATTAATATTCAAACTTTTGCACAGTTTTTTAAATTTGATACTTTCAAACTGAGTTCCTTTGTCACTGACCAATACTCTGGGTTTGAATTTTTTATAGGGGGCCGGCTTTGACCCATTTGGTAAAGTAGTCGACAGCTACAAGAAGGAATCTTTTACCAGCTGATGCTGGGAGCGCTCCAACGATGTCCATTCCCCATTGGGCGAATGGCTAGAGACTAATCATCGGTGTCAACGGCTGGGCTGGCATATGTGTGTTTGGTGTGAACCTCTAACACTTGTCGCATTTGCGGACATTATCTCTAGCGTCTCACTGCATGATCGACCAATAGTACCCTAGAGTCAAAGCTTTGTGGACGAGGGTTCTCTTGTCCGGATGATTTCTTCATATACCGTTGTGGATCCTTTCCAAGACCTGATTTGCTTCTGAAGGTGACAGACATCGGAGCAGGGGCCCTGTCACGGATCTCCTGTATAACTTGTCATTTATGATAGTGTACCTCGTCGTTCTGTTTTTTAGTCTCCTGGCTACGACCTCCTCGGTCGATAAGGCTTCAGTTGCAATGTATTCGAGTATCGAAGTCATCCAATTTGGTTGCGTGCTAGTCGCGTAGACATTTCTAGGCTCTTCTTCATCAAGGCGTGATTGTTCTTGATATTCGATGAGGTCGCTTGAGACTTCTTCAGAGGCTGAAGCCTCTCTAGCTAGTGCGTCAGCTCTTTTGTTGTCGTCTCGAAGGCACTATATGAGCTCGCACTTCTTGAACCCGTCCATTACGCCAAATACCTTTTCGCGATAGGCTATCATGCGGGGTCCTTACTGTTGAAATCTCCTTTGACCTTGTTGACTACCAGTCTTGAGTCGCTGTAAGCCATTAAGTGATCTATCCCGATCCCCAAAGCTAGCTTTAGGCTAGACAGGAGGGCTTCGTATTCGACCTCGTTGTTTGAAGTGGAGAAGTCGAACCAGACGACTTTTTTGAGGGTGAAGTCGTTGGGGGAGCGGAGTGTGATCCCGGCTCCGCTTGCTTTCACTGTTGATGATCGGACGTAGCACAAAACCCAATCTCGGGTGCTTGAGTCTGAGGTTTGGTGATCTGTCTTTGGCTCTTCTCTACCGGTGAACTCGACGATGAAGTCTGCCTGCGCCTGGGCTTTGATGGCGGTTCTTGGAGCATAGCTTATATCAAATTGTCTGAGCTCTACCGACCATTTCACAATTCTGTCGAAAAACTCTGGTTTATGCAATACCGAGTGAAGTGGATGCTTTGTCAGAAACGTTATAGAGTGGGCTTTAAAGTGGGGCCTCAGTTTCCTAGAGGAAACGACCAGTGCCAGAGCTAATTTTTCTAGGTCTGGGTAGTATGCTTCTATTTCCATGAAGGTTTTGCTTGCGTAATACACTGGTCTTTGGATCCCCCGATCATTTCGTACGAGGGCCGAGCTGACAGCGTGCTTGAAAATAGACAAGTATAAGTAGAGTGTTTCACTAGTTGCTGGTTTTGAGAGTAGTTTCAAACTTCCCATGTATGCTTTCAGGCTTATTTGCACTCCTCGTTCCACAAGAACCCTTTGCTTCCCCTCAAAATTTTGAAGAAAAGAAGGCACTTGTCAGACGATTTAGATATAAACCTGTTGAGTGTTGTTACCCTCCTAGTTAGGCTCTGAACATCCTTGATGCTGGTTGGGGCTTTCATGTTGAGAAGGGCTTGAATCTGCTTTGGGTCAGCCTCGATCCCTCTCTCGTTTACTATATAGCCTATGAATTTTCAAGACTCAACTCCGAATGTACCCTTATGTGGGTTGAGCTTCATTTGGTATTTCCTGAGCTAGTTGAACACTTCAGTGAGGTCTGTTATGTGGTCTGGGTTGCGGAGGCTCTTGACCAACATGTCATCAATGTAGACCTCCATGTTCTTTCTGATCTATTATTTAAACATCCGATTTACCAGTCGTTGATAGGGTGGCACCTGCGTTCTTTAAGCCGAACGACATCACCCTATAACAATATCCCTCTTTCAGTTACGGAGGATGTCTTTTATTGATCCGGTGGATGCATCAATATTTGATTGTAGCCCGAGTAGGTGTCCATGAAACTTAGTAAGTTATGTGCGGTCGTGGCGTCCACGATCTGATCAATGTGGGGGAGTGGAAAGTTGTCCTTCAGGCAGGCTTTGTTTAGGTCCGTGTAGTCTACACACACCTTCCACTTTCCGTTTTTCTTTCTTATAAGAATGATATTCGCTAGACAGTCTGGGTTTCATACTTCCTTAATCATGTCCTCGTTGAGTAAACGCTGCACCTCCTCGTTTATGATAGCGTTCCTCTCAGGTTCCACGGGCTTCTTCTTCCCGTCATGTTTCGCATGGTTCAAGCAAAAATCTATTGATTATGTTGTAGCAGCTTTGTGAGTTGCTCCGCCAAGTCTTTGCTTAGGCAAGAACCTATCTGGATAGCCTTGCTGTTGAGAGGACTGTGGAGATAAACCGTGACGGTTTCTTCCTCCGCTTGGGCGGCATTGGGCCTGCCTTGAAAGCTTAGTGGAGCCTCATCGTTTGGGATAGGTTGTTCTTCCCCCGCCGCTTGGGTTCGTTGAGCCAACCGACAGATAAGAATCACTTGGTGGCAGTGTCATAATGTACTGGCATTCCCTAGCTACTGCTTGGTTGCCTCTTAGTGTCCCGACCGCTTGGGTTCGGATACTTGATGCATTGGTGTAGAATGGAAACTGTTGCTCCCATTTGGTGTATCTAGGGTCTCCCCAAGACCGCATTATATGCCAAAGGTGCATTGATCACTATGAATTCTTCAAACAAGGTTTTTTGAGTTGGTTTTTCCCCGGCTACCACCGTCAGTCGTATCTTCCCCATAGGGAAGCAATTTTCGCCATTGAAATCGATCATCGGACGGTTATTGGGGTCAATGCTTTATCCTCTAGTTGCATGTTGTGGAACGCGTGTAGAAATAAGACGTTCAATGAACTCCCAGTGTTCACTAAGGATCTCCTTACTTCCCAGCTTGCCAGAGAGATCATTACTACCAGGGCATCATTATGTGGAAGTTGTATGCCCTGGAGGTCTTCTTTCGTAAATGCAAGAGGCACAAACTAGTCATATTTTTTAGCATGCGGTGCTAGCTGTTCGCCGCGTATTGCTTGGATCCTCATACCTCGGAGGGACTTTTTCCTAAACCTATTAGTTAGTTCAGACTCGGAATGGGCTCCGTGAAGCACGCATATCCTATCAACTGATTTATCTTTAGGCCAGACTTTGGTCTTGGTTGCACGCTCTTCTTTTAGGGCGATGTAGCTCTGTGCCTCACTTGCCAAGTCTGCCATATTGGCTGGTGGGTCCAGGGTTAGGAAGTCATAAAACTTACCCTTCCCCAAACCATTGATGAAAGCTGAGATGTTCGTCGTGTCGTTGCACACGTTAACAGAGGTTAGATCACCGCTGAAGCGGGTTAGATATGCCTTCAGTGTCTCGTCAGGCTTTTGTTTCATCGATCTGAGCATTTTCATTGTCAACAAAACTTGCCGTATAAAAGGTGATCTTGGATCCGATTCATGGATCGTCGGCGCTGCTGCTATTTTGGGAGCATCAACTTGATGTCTGCGCGTTATTCACACTGTCGAGAACGGTGAAGTAGCGCCAGGCTGAGCGTCCGACGTTTCTCTTTGTTCTCCGTTGTGTGATCGGGTGGTCACCGTCTCTTCGCAGCTTGAGGAGAGATGATGCTAGTAAAAGGTTAGGAACTTTGTCGTCCCACGGACGGCGCCAAACTGATGTAGTAAAAGGTTAGGAACTTTGACCTTGACCTGCAAACTTGCACAAGGAACGCACGTGAGCCACGAAGCACCGTTGTGGTGGCCGATGGCACTTCGATGCTAAAGTCATACAGGGATCTGAGGAAGGTGTAATGCTGTAAACAAGGAATTTGTAGCGTACCTTAGCTTACCAACCTCTTGTCTTATTTATAGTGAAGGAGTCCTGGTTCGACCAGGCCATCGATGGCGTAGTTTAGGAAAGAAGATCTGCATGGAAATCCTTCTGTAATTAGGAGATGTGTTGTGGAGGGAAGTTTCCCTGTTAGCCATGTGTATCTAGATACGCGGGAGATAGTTCCCATTCCGAGAGTGGTCTATAGGTAGAAGTCTCCTTATGTGACATATACTCTGGAATCCGCTTCCTAGTTGAAAGCAAATAGTTGCTATAGTTGCCCGTTTGAAGTTGATCCTCAGATACTTGCATTTAGCGGAGCTTACGAGTATTGATGATAGCTGTGAGACATGTGGGCCTAGGCTGTAAGAATTCGGGTTTGTTTGACGGACTGCATTGGGTGGGTTTAGAAACACTTGGGCCGAATCAGTGTCGGGCTGAAGCTAGGGCCTATTTTTTCCTTGAGAACATCATGACACGTGTACGACTTTGATTGGGAACCGTTTTTGTGTATCATCACCTTGGATTTAATGATGATATTTTGTATGCGCGCTATTTTTTCCTTGGGCGCTCAGGGCCTTTGCTGTTTGTTCCTTTGCATGTGCTGGGCCAAATATGGCAGGGCATAAGCTTGGGCCCATTAGTGGAGGGGCTCACGTAGAAAAAACATTTGTAGATCAACGTGTCAGGGATACAGCGCATATTGCGAGATGGTTCAGTATCGATTACTCCCCCCCCCCCAGTTAATGGGGCAGCTTGCAGGGTCATTAGTTCGAAATATGTGAACTTGTGCAATTGCAATTGGAACCGTCATTTTTCCCGATTTCCCGTACGACATTTAATGCTTAAGTAAATGTTGGCTAATGGTGCTTCGTAACCATTTTGCCTATATAGGCTCGCCATTATGTGTTCAAGCACTGTAATGATAATAGTAGAGCATGTTAATCAAATGCATTTTACTAGAGAGTATGTTTTGGGCTTTCCAAAGATTGAAAGATCTCCCTCATTGGAGTCTTTGAATGTTCTGACATTTGCGACCGTGAGTCTTGATAAGACTTGCTATTATGCGGTGCCACCTGATCTGGGTGGGCATCTGATTGATCCCATGAGATTTTGTAATATCTTCTTACACTGGGAAGAAAAGTTACAGACTTTCCCTTGGGGATCAGGTCTATTTTCCATCTTTCGGTGCTCAAGTACTCTCTCATCCGTTACTGTTGTCGGGGGATGGTCCTCGCAGCTAGTTTATGGTTGATGGGAGCGTTGGAGGCTGTGACTCTACTTTCGGAGGTGGTATATCCGCGTCACCCCAGGCATTACACATTTGAAAGTAGTCCCCATTTGGCAGCACTTTGAGACCTCGATGATCCGCTGCTCAGGGACATTTTCATCAGCTTCATGTGGCTTCCTTTTTTTTCACTTCACGAGGCAGATTGGTGGAGCAAAGAGTTGAGCCAGATGTCCGCATTTCGTTTCGAGGTTCATGTTGCTACTTTCAAGTCATTTTTGTAAGGTGATTCGATGGAGCAATGAATTGAGCGCGCTATTTCGTATTCTTTCTCAGACGCTTTACTTTCACCACATTTTCTTCTGGAGACAGATTAGTGGATCGGAACCTCTACCCTTGTTTCAGCGGATAGATACTTGCATCGGACTTAAATACTTGTAGTGTATAAATTGATGTACTAGTTGGTCTGCAAGCTTTATAATAACTCTAATTGGAATCAATAAAATATGTTTTATTTTTTGAATGTATCTGGTACGAACAATTCTTCTAAACTGAAATGAAAAACAAAAAACATAAAATGAAATCAAAGCAACAAATAGTTTAACTCCGATCGGGGACTAAACTATTTCGGCCCTGAAGGAGGCTCATATGGTCCTAGCTCGGATTGCATAGTCCGTCTAGCAAAGTGTTTTGCTTTGCCAAAGCTAGCATAGTTATTGAATACTGAACTTCGTGCTGGCGGACAGTTCCTTGTTGACGAACAACTCTAAAAATAGGTGCCCGTTTTCTAAAGTATCATTACTAAGCTCTTTATTAGTCTGGATTGCGCTGCTAGTTTTGAATTCTGGCTCTCCGCATAGCAGCACTTTGGTTATCGGGGGTACTTCACCCTCATAGAGTGATTCTCCTCTTTTGTCTAGGCATGGCGCCTGACATGTTGGTTCTGTGGGCCCAAGTTGTAATTGGAAACAATTCAACTGTTTTAGGGCTGCATAATGGCAATTTGTTGCTGTAAGTTGATCTCCTCGAATAGTTCCCTAGGTCTGGTTGACTATATATTTTATGCATTGGTGCAGAGTAGAAACCACTGTCTCCATATGATGTAGCCACGACCTTCTCTGAATAATGTTGTAGGTGGACGGAGCGTCGACCACAATAAATTATTGAATCTGATGGGGAAACACTTTTCTCCACTGAATCTGACCATGGGGTGGTTGGCGGGGGTCAAGTCTTTCTCCTGTAGTTGCATGTTGCGGAATGCGCTGAGAAACAAGACAATGAGTGACCTTGTATCCACTAAGACCCTCTTTACTTCCCACTTAGCGATGAGGATGGAGATGATCATGGCATTATTGTGAGAAGAATGTACCCAGTGGAGATCCCTTCTGTAAACGTCAGTTGTGGGATCGTGCTGCACTTGTTGATCCTCACACGGAGATGGCGTCCGCATCTCGGTCAATGTCCTTTCGCAAGACCCGTTAGATTGTTCCCCTTCGGGATCGACCCCATGGAGGACATAAATGATGACATGAGCTTCTTTTTCAATTTCCTTGATAGCGTTTGTTCTTTCCCTTGCTCGGTCCTGCCTCTTGTCCAAGCCTAGGAACTCCTTAAGTTTTCCTTTCCTGATCCAATACTCGACTTCTCATATGAGGTTTCTGGAATCCTCAGTATTGTGTCTGCCTTCCTTGTGGTAGGCACAATATTTGTTGTTGTCGCGCCGAGCGGGGTCTCCTCGCTGCTTAGGCGGCCATTTCAGTTCTTTCCAATCCTTGATAGAGTCAAGGATATTGGACAGACTGGTGTTGAGAGGGGTGACTGATTTGGACCCTACATAATTAAAGGCCTTGTCCTGCCTTGTGCGGCCCGAATCGGTCTTGTTGTCAGTGTACTTCATCTTGTTCCCGTCGTCGTCTTCTTTCTTGTCTCTGGGGACAGAGGGTTTCTTCTCTGATTCCGCTTTCCTCTTGGCGGCCACCATCTCGTCTAGAATTATATATATCTCGACATCCTCGAGCAAATCCGTCATATTGGTTGGGGGTCCGAGGTAAGGAAGTCATAAAACCTGCCTCTTCTTAGACCCGAAATGAAAGTCGTGACGATAGTGTCATCACTATAGCCATCGATGAGGGTCAACTCATCGTTGAAACGAGTGATGTACTCCCTCAATGTCTCGTCTGTTTTTTCTTTAGGGTCAGCAGATAATGCAGGCCCTTATTGAGTCGTTGGCTGCTCACAAAGCACGTGAGGAATGTCATCGCCAACGTCCGGAATGAATCGATAGATTTCAGAGGGAGGTTGTGAAACCAGGTCAGTATTGATGTCTTTAGGCTGGCAAGGAATGATCAGCACATTATTGCATCAGACACTTCCTTGAGTGCCATAACGTGCTGGAAGTGGCGCAAATGATCGGACGGATCTCCTTTCCCGTTGTAAAACTCCAGCTTCGGTGGTGTGTTTTTCTTTGGCAGCAGTTCGTCCATAATATGATCCATAAATGAGGGACTGTGAGGTTAAACAACATGTCTGGGTTTGTGGCCCCGTTCCGAATGGGGTTATACGAGACGCGTCTGTCGGCTCTGGATGTTGGGTCTCTGTTGGCCGCTCCTCCACCTCTGGTCCATTGAGAAGTTGCTGGGGTAGCGCAGCTCTCCCAAACGTGTTATCTGGAGCTCACTGGGGATTAGGCTTTTCGCTACTCGCGGTCTCCTTTTACAGGTGGAGGGTTCCGCTGTTTGAGTGCCTCTAGTGCTTCTGCGATTTGTTGCATCTGAGTTGACAATAGATCCACCATTGGGTCCGTCATTGCCGCCACCGGCGTGGGAGTCTGAAAGGGTTCCTCTCGCGGTGGCGGTGGCACCGGAGCGGGCGACGCTCTGCTAGTTCGAGCGTTCGAAGGTTTCGCAACATCTGCATAGTTGCGAGACCTTATTGTCACCATCTTTCTAGTTTTCTGGGAAAGGTGGTACTATTGCTTCTTCTGAGGAACTTGTCGTTCCCCACAGATGACGCCAAACTGATGTAGTCGATTCCTGATCTCCTTCCTTTTTTTTTTTTAAAAATTAACCTCCAGTGGGGAGGGGAAACTATGGAATGCCAGACCTTTATTACTTATCAAAAAATGACTTACAGACGCTACGGGGGTACATTACGACATTACTCGTATTAAAACTAAACAAAACCTGTCCTTAACACAGTTGCCAGAATACAAAACTAATACGAACAGGAAAAACCTAAAACACCAAAAAGAAATGAATCGAACCCTTTGCATCCTGAAAGGAAAATGCAAAATGACCCATCCGGTTTGAGCGCAAATCTGCCCAAGCAGCCAGCTCGCATACGCTGAAGAGCAGCAGCGCACGCTGAAGAACAAACTGAAAATCAGCAGAACACGCTGAGGAACCAGCCAGGACAGCACGCTGAAGAGCAGCAGCGCGCACTCTGTAATGACAGAGCGCACTCTGTTTTGCAACAGAGTGCAGAAACAACCTCGCGTAGCCTAGTTCGCTACCTGTTCCAGTGCCATCGTGCACCTCCTTGCCCAATCCGCAACACCAAGCAAGCATCCCCTGTTTTTCGGGAGCACTTCCTGCAGACAGCACCCGGTCCCAGACAGTATGAAGGACGTTGTCGCGACCACAGACTGTCCCTGCAACTCGACGCGTCTGACTGCATTATTTTTCGCGGTCGATCCGCCATCAAGTCCGGCCTCTACCCAGTGTCTAGCTCTGCCTAGCATCCCCTGTTTTACAGAAAACATGGAGCACCAAGAAACCGAATGTTCCTGGAGACAGGACCCGATCCCAGACAGCAGGAAGTGCGACGCTGTCTCGACCACAGACTGCCCCTGGAACGCGCTGCTATTCCAAACCCGCTTTGTTCTGCAAATCCAGCTAGTGCTCATAAAAAAGGCTGCCTCTATACTTCCCCGTGGCGGATGTACGCCGTATGCCATTGGTCCAGCACCAGCAAGCTTGCCACTCTCCTCGGAAGTTCATTCGCATCAAAAGAGATAGTCCTATAGTCTTGTTGTGTTCTGTCCGCTAACGCATCCGCCACCGCGTTGGCATCTCTATAGATATGATGACAATCTAACGTCATTGTTGCTGCCAACACCTTAATTTCCTTCAAAATATTCTCCAAGTGCCAAGGGATTGTCAAAGTATCCTTAAACCATCCACAAACCAATTCCGAGTCCGTTTGAACTACCACCTTGTTGAAACCCAAAGAGAGACAAAGGCGGAGACCCTCAGCTAGAGCCCAAGTTTCCGCTTTATTATTGGAGCCTGCACCGAAAAATACTTGTTTGCCCGCCACACAGTGGCCCCTAGAGTCTCTAATGATCACACCGCCAGATGCCTTGTTCTTACGGGAGGATCCATCAACATTAAGAGCAACAAAATCTAATGGAGGGGGTGCCAAAAAATAATTCTGACTAACTTCCTTCTAACTGGGAGCACCTGTAACCCCAAAGCCCTTAATGGGGCCTTGTTACAGCTAACTTGTGTTGGATTTATAAAATTGTTTGCCAAGCGCAGATTACGCCTAACGTTCAAAATCACAAAAGCAGGATTTGGGGGAGCATTTTCATATACACACTTGCACCGTTGCTTCCAAATTTCCCATAAAATAAACATAGGAGTAAGTAAGAATAACACACCTGTTTGCGAACTCCGTTTGACTCTCTTGAAACAAATTGCGAGAACCGTGGAAATTTCTGCTGGTTTCCTTATGTGCACATCAAATATCCGTTCAAAATGACGCCACACCTGCATCGCCAATTCCCCGTCCAGAAAGAGGTGATTCAAGGATTCGCGCTTTGGCGAGTTACAACAGCGGCATCTAGAGGCTAGACTCAAACCGCATCTGTACAATTCCCTATCCACTGGCTCCCCCCTGCGGAGTAACTTTCAGACAAAAATTGATATTCTGGAAGGAAGAATGTGGTGCCAAATTGTCTTACTTAGTGCAATAACCTTCACATGTCTCCGTAGCATTTCATAGGCCGATTGAAGGGAAAAGAGCCCATTCGGGTTTAGAACCCATACACACGTGTCATCACCATCGTCCTCACCACGTAATCTATCTACAAAAAGACTACGCGCCAAGCTTCTGAGATCTGGATGAACCAATTCAAAATTTGTTAAAATCACCTCGCTAACTGAAGGCCAAGAACCTTGACTAACCAGTGCCGCCGATCTCCTGAAAGAAACTACCGTGTTCCAATTTTCCTCAAAAAAATGATAGCTCCCATGCCAATACGCCAAAGTGAATTACTCAAAATAAAAGATTTTCCAAGCATGATCTCCTTAAAAAAAAGGTGAAGACCCACCTTTTACCAGTTGACTGTTCAACGCAACTCCATGCAACCAATATTTGCTCCTCATAAAAGTAGCCCATAAAGAGTCCGAATTAATTAGTCTCCAAAGAGTCTTGATTCGAAAGGCCTTCATCACAACCGTCAAATCTCTAACTCCCAAACCTTGTTCCTCCTGTGGGAAACAGATATCATCCCAAGACACCCATTTTTTCTTCAGTCTGCCTTCATAATCCCCCCAAAAGAAATCCGCCAACAAACTATTAATCCTTGATAAAATTGTCCTAGGAACACACATGGTACTAAGAATATAAACTGGGATAGAGCTAAGGACCTGTTTAATCAAGATTAGTCTTCCTCCCGGAGATATCAATTTGGCCTTCCATCCCTGAATACGAGATTGGATTTTAGCAATCAAATCTTCAAAATATGAAATTTTAACTCTCCCTTGGAATACTGGCTCGCCCAAATATTTCAAAGGACCATCTTGAAACTGGAAACCTGTGCAACTTTTTAACACCACAATTTTTTCCGTGACTGCCTTGTCGTCCAAAATAAAAGAACTTTTGCCTGCATTTATTTTCTGCCCCGAAGTCTGACAGTAACGTTTCAAGAAGTCCATGCATCCCCTAATTGAGGACTTTCGTCCATTTAAAAAAATGAGGGTGTCATCTGCATAAAGAAGGTGTGAAATAGGAGTGCAGGCCCGGGGTGTATAATAGTACCCAATTTTGCCTTTAGCGAAGGCCTCTGTCAATCCCTGACTCAACACTTCAGACACAATAATAAATAGAAACGGAGAAAGGGGGTCGCCTTGCCGTAAACCCCTAGTAGATTTGAAAAAACCTTTGTAGACACCCTGAAGCAAAATTGAAAAGCCACAAGATGCGATACAGTTGGAGATGAGGTGGCAAAATCTACCAGTAAAGCCAAAATTTTTAAGCACTGCGAACAAAAAAGTCCACTCCATTCTATCATACGCTTTCTCCATATCAATTTTCATCACCACATTACCTCCAAAAGCCTTCCTGTTAATGTCCCTAACCAATTCCTGCGCTAGGCCAATATTTTCACCAATGAACCTGCCTTTAACAAAAGCCCCCTGCTCCGGAGAAATCAACAACGGCAAGAGATCTACCAGTCTATTGCAAAGGATTTTACTGAAAATCTTGTAAATCACATTACATAGACTGATTGGTCAAAATTCAGAAAAAGAATCTGGAGTCTCAGTTTTAGGAATCAAAGCCATGAAATTAGCCGAGAAAGAAGCCGGCATCGCCTCCCCCTCAAAAAATTGTATAGTTGCCTCCCAAATATCCATACTCAAAACCTCCCAACAAGACTGAAAGAAATCAACAGTAAAACCATCCGGTCCTGGCGCACTATTTTTGGGAATGTCGAAAACAACATTTCTCACTTCCTCCAAAGAAGGTCATCGGACCAAAGTTTCACAATGACTGGGACTCACCAACTTCGGAAGACAATTTAACAACTCCGTATCCACCGAAAAATAACCTTGAGAAGACAATAGATTAGCAAAAAACTCGTTGGCGTTGTCGAGAATCTCACCAGGTTCCGAAATAGTCCTACCGCATGGTAAAGTAATCTGATTGATAACTCGCCACTTTTGTTTGGACTTGGTGGAAACAAAAAAGTATTTGGTGCAAGCATCTCCCTCCTTAAACTCTTTTTCTCCTGATTTTTGAATCCAGTAGAGCTCCTCCTGTTTGAGAGCTAGTCTGTACTCAGCCTGACAGTGATGTAAATTGCAACAAGCATCAACATCCCAGTTTGCCTGAACACCATTACTGCTGGTATTATCAAAACCTGCCAAGAGAGTAGTTTCCCACTGTTGCATTTCATCCTCTAAAGCTCGGAGTCTGCTAAACACGTTTCCAAAGACCGTCTTGTTCCACTGTATAAGAGCTTGGCGGGTCATTTTAAGTTTGGCATCCACTCTATCAATGGGTCTCATGGTAGCCATGTCTGTCATCCACGTGTCCTTGACCAGATCGAGAAAACCAGGATGGGTCGTCCACATGTTTAGGAACCGAAAAGGTGCAAAACCGCTTCTAGATTGAGTTGACATGGATGCCAGCAGCGGAGAATGATCTGAAAATGTTCTGCTGAGATGTTCCACTTGAGGACTAGCCAAAACTGTCAACCAAGTCGAATTAACAAAGATCCTATCAAGTTTGGCCCAAATACGCTCCCGGCCGCGCCTATTATTACACCAGGTGAGTCGAGGACCCGAAAACCCACAATCAATTAAGCCACTGTTTTCAATGCAATCCGAAAAATGTGTCATGCTTGCCAGAGACGGCGCAGAACCCCCGACTTTTTCGCCCAAATGTAAATATGCATTAAAATCACCTCTGACCATCCAAGGAATATCATTATTAGCAGCAAAGTTGACCATATTGAACCAGAGAACCCTTCTTTCATCCACAGAACATTTAGCATAAACAAAAGAAATTATAAAAATGTTTGAAGCAGAGTCCGTTACCTGCCAGTGAATGATCTGATCCGACATATCCACCACCGAAAGAACAAGAGAGGTATCCCACAGAATCCATATCTTGCCTCCAACTATGTCATTAGAGGCAAATCCTCCCAGGTTGAGTTTGGTACCAATCTCCATGTGTCTGCTAGCATCAATCATAGGTTCCGCAATCATAAGAATTCTGACTTTATGTTCGACAACCAGTTTTTTCAACCGCCTTTTCGTGGCCTTATTACCGACCCCACGAGCGTTCCAAAACATAAAATTTTCCATCATCTTAAACTCGGGAGGAAGAGATACCCTTCTTGGTCTTACGACGAATGCCCGGAGGTACCGCCAATTTGACTTTTTTCTTAAGTTCCGCATCGGACTGCGCCCCCAACGCTAAATCCTTGATAGCTTGTGGTCCCCGCTCTATCGCAGAATCTGAATCCGCCTCATCACTATCTTCAGTGGCACTATCAAGAGTATTGATTTTCTTTTTCTTTTTCTTTTTCCGCAAAGCACGGCTCTCCTTCACCAATTTGAGAGCATCATCAAGCGTAATAGGGACATCCGTCAACTGTTCCTGTGCTGGCAGCGATACATTACCATCCCCTAAAACTTGTGTCAAAGCAGGCGTCATGGTCTGCGTGGTAACAGGCAAAGATCGATGAACAACGACCTCATCTAGGACTGGAGAAAAAGCTGCAGATGCAAGCGAAACCTGGACTGTCTGAGGCAAGATCACGGCCCCTGGACTGGGGCAGGGCGCTGTCTTGTACGAACCAAAGTCCCCTGTTTGGCGGCAGGGTGTTGTCCGGGACGAGCCAACGTCCCCTGTTTGGATGCAGGGCGCTGTCTGGGACGAGACAACGTCCCCTGTTTTGCTGTTGGGTGCCGACTGGGGAGAGATCTCGGCCCCTGTTTGGGTGCATATTACTGTTCGGGGCGAGGCAAGGTCTGGCTGGATCAAGGCAGATCTTCGCAACTGCTCCACTACTGAATCAGCAAGCCCAACCTGCACCTGTTCCACTGCTGAAACAGCAAGTCCAACCGGCACCTCGCCAATTGTTCCGCTTGCCGCACCACGCGGCGCTGCCGCATGAATACCCTTAGAATGACTGTTCTTATTTCTGTTATCCCCTGAATCAAAAACATCCTCCTGTGGTAACGGTTGAGATGTGTGTCCAATAACTTTCTCAATCTCCGAAATTGAATATCCCGCCTCCAGGAGGCAATCCTCCGTTGATTCTGGCACAACCTCGGTCCTGTCATGAGCCATTGTGTTACCCCCTAGCTTCTTATCCACTTGATCATCCGCATCATCCTCAATATTCACTGTAAGTGACCCAAATTTATTTGAAAGCACCACCTTTATCGGATCAATGGCCACTGGCCTCCTATTCCCAGCTTCCTCGGTAATCTCCGCACCCTTGTCAGTTTTAGCACCACTCGTACCCACATTTGGGATGGGCATTTTGTTTTTTTTGGTTACCGATACATATTGTTGCTTGACAGTATTGGGTTCGGCTTTTGGTTTGATCGCCTTGTCTGCTTTACCTAGATCAGAAACTCTCCCTCGGCCTTTAAGACCTAGCTTTTTCCGACAATGGTCCTCCTGATGTCCTATCAAGGAACAAAAATCACAGTATTTGAAGCCTGGATATTCGATCTTCTGCCAGAAACCCCTATTATTAGCCCTGTCAATCCAAACTCTAGTTGGTAGTTTTTCTGCCAAAGTCATCTCCACGCAAACACTGGCAAATCCCGGGCGTGATAGGCATCTAGTATGATCATCCATCCGCAGAAATCCACCAAAAGAATTCACAATTGCTTTTAAAATAGGGGGATGGAATAAATGCAAAGGTAAGTTAGGCAACTCTACCCACAATGGTACCGAGATCGGGTCCTTCTTCAAACTGAAGCCATCATGCCAGCGGAAAGCTTTGAACCGAACTCCGCGAATCAGAAAGGAATCCCGCGACAGGACTTTCTTTGCTTCCACCTCAGATTGGAGACGGACTAACACATGCCGTTGATTAAGTAAACCAAGCGACAAATCGCCGAGAATTCCCCAAGTTCTGTGAATCGAATCACGGATATCTTCCAAAGTTGGGCGGTAACTAGAGAATTTTAAGACGATAACATGTTTTTCCATGAACTCCTCTCCCCGGACTTCATCCGTTGCCGTAACTCCGATTGCTGGTGCTCCCTTCTTACGGAAACGAGTTCCTTCTACCTGAGTCTCCGCAACTTCGTTCACCAAAATTTTACCCAAAATCTGTGCGAAAGAGGGCTTAGCCGATCCATTACCAGGTCCTCCCGGCGTGGGGGGAGGGATGGCGGTTGGAGGTTCCAACATCACATCTAGGGAACAGTTTGTTATTTTGTCAGCAGCAATAAAATCAACACAAAGCGACACACTGCAACAGTAGCGTGTCGGCTTGGTTCGTATCGGCGGCTGTGGCAGTTCGGTTTCTGTAACAGGTAACAAATCAATGCCTCATGTCGCAGTCGCATACCTTGGCAGAGCCTTCTCACAGCCAAACGGGATCAACCCACCACACAAACAGCAGCAGCAACACAACTGTAACGGCAGCGATTTGTCCGACGGTGGCTGTATCGTATCGCTTGGTGACGGCTGATTCGTGTCGGCGTGTCGGAGACCAGGGCCTCTAGGCGGCGCAAGATCCTTGTCAACCTAGCAAAACGCTGGCCAAGAGCGGCTGAGAAAAACTAGGTTAATCCCTAGCCGCCACTGTTCAAAGGCTCAGATTCACTCCAACAATCTAGGGACGGCCAGGATCGTAAGATCAGGAACTATAATTTTATACCCTAAGTGCCCCTCTAAATCGCCTCAGAGCTCTTCGCTTTGTACCCTAAGTGCCCCTCTAGCTAGTTTTCAATTAGTTGTTGTTACCCTGATCTCCTTCCTTGCTGCTTACCTAGACCTGCACAAGTAACACAGTGAACCAAGGACCACCGTGTAGCGACTGATGGCACTCCGATTATATAAGGCTTAGGCTTAAAACTGTAAATTGGGTTTCTATAGCGTACCTTAAGCTTATTGACCATATCTCCCTTTTATAGTATGAGAGTTCTTGTTCGGCTAGGCATTTGGTGGCGTAGTTTTAGGGAAGTAGATCTTGCTAGAGATCCTTTCCTGTTGGGAGCTGTCCCTAAATCCACGGGAGAGGTTTCCATTTCTCAGTGTTGTCCATGCAAGAAAGTTTCTTTGCCCGACTTATACTTTAGTATTTGTTTCCTAGTAGTAACCCATGTACTGCTGGCCTGTCTGTCTTCAGTCGATCCCCTAGATACTTGCCTTATTAGGGCTTACGAGTATTGAGCTTGACCGCGTGACGTATGGGCTTAGTGACACATTGCAATTCGTATCCAACATTTTGGAATCTGCCAATAGTGGGCTTAATGTTGTCTAGGCCTCATTGAATTGAGCATGCAATTGGGTCTGTTCTGTTGACGAAATTATCATGACACATGTACGGTGCTAATTCGAGGACGGTTTGATATATCTTTACAAAGCATTACTGCAATAATGAAGTATGAAAGCTTTTCGAGAAAAATTCATATCGTTTTTTGCTCCAAATCCATCGGATTGCTAACATTCCTATTAGATAGAAAAAAAGAATACAAGGAGATTCATTGTCTTGTAATCTAAATTGGGATAGAGCTGAATGAGTTGCAAGCATGAAAATGTGGAAATGGGAGAAAGGACTGCAGTGGAACTCTTCGAGCTTGAACCCCAAATGGAATTGACTTATATATTGCTATCCAATATTTACGCTGCTAAAGGAATATGAGATGACATTGCTAAGGTCAGGCTATGATGTCTAGTAAAGGTATAAAAAATAGCTTGGGTCGTGTAGTTGGGTAGAGGTTAATGCAAAAGTCCATTTTTTTTGTCTAGAGATGAATCTCATCCAAAGGCCGTGGAGATCTATTAAAAATTGAATGAATTGAGTGAGGAACTGATTTCAGCATGGCATATCCCAAGCAATGATTTCAGTAGGTGGTGTTCTTTCATGGTTTCCTATGACTAATAACAAATTCATAAGAATCCATAAAAATCCATAAAAAATCTTTAACATCCATCAAAATCCAATCCTTTAAAATCCATGTGGATTTCGTAAAATCCTTTGAAATCTTTTAAAAATCCATAGGTTTTAAATTTTGCATATGAATTATGTCCATTAATTCATTTGAGCTAAAATTTTAAGAAATCGTAAGGAGTAATATAAAAATATTGTGCTTAATTTCAACTTGATGTGACATGTGCTTCTCAATATCAAGGACTGTGATTTCGTTAAATTTCGTACTTCATTTTTAAAATCTCTAAATCTGAAGTACCGAAATAGAAAAGTACATTACTTCGACGAGTTATTTCAAATATTTCATGTTTATCGTAAATTTCGGCATTTTCGTGTAAAACTCAAAAAGTTATGAAGCAAATTACATTTTTTCGGCTGAAATATTTCGTCATTTTTTGTAGATACTACACCAAATTGACATATTTGTAACAATCCAAAAAAAAATATCACTCTTGTGCTGTAACAGTTCTCCAAACAGTTTCACAAATGAAGTGTCACCATGAATAGTATGGTGCTAAGTGATACTATTCATCGTGGTACAATTTATTTTATTACTTTATTTGTGAAACTATTTTTCAAATTTTTGCTTGAATTTAGTTTTGACTTAAAATTGTTTGGTGGACTGTTACATCACAAAGTGATATTGTTTTGGGGTTGTTATAAAACTGTCTATTTGGTGTAGTGAGATTTCGATATTTTTGTGTAAAATCCAAAAAATTATGAAGAAATTACATTTACAGTGATACTTATGTACTTAGGCTTCATTTAATATATTTAATATATTAATATGTTTATTAGGTTAATCTACTCGTATCTTACCTTCCCGTATATTCATTTATGTTTTGACATATTCTCGAAAATTTACATTTTTCTACATACAACGAAATATTTGCCAAAATATTTCTTAAAATCAAAGACCGAAATTACTTCGAAAGACGAAATATACATCAAAATGTATGGCAATTAAATCAACTAAAATAGAGCACATCTAATTGTTCTGAATTAGCACACACAAAAAACAAAAAAAAAAAAAAAAACAAAAAACAAAAAACAAAAACAAAAACAAAAACAAAAACAAAAACAAAAACAAAAACAAAAACAAAAACAAAAACAAAAACAAAAACAAAAAAACAAAAACAAAAACAAAAAAGAGAGATGTTTTTTTAACTGGCGCAAGAGATTGTGCAAAAGACTCAACCCTAAACCAATGATATCAAATTATTCTTTGAAAACGAAATGACTTTAAGGGAAATTCATTTTGGGCCATGTTGTGGTCTTCCAAATATAACTAGAAGAAAGTCATGAGCACCCACTTCTTATTCAAACTTTCGAGTCTTCTTAGACTAACGAAATTTTATTATGATATTTTTAAGGCAACGCTTATTAGGCATCACAACTTACACTCACCTACACCACCCATCTAATTTTTACTTTTCCACAACATGCACTTTCTATTCCACACAACCGTTCTCTTTCACACCACCTATAACAAGAAATACCTAAGTCTTTTTCCCTCCCAAATTCAAAACGATGGAGAGCTTCCTCTCCCTTCCCAACTTCATCTCTTCTCACCACCACCCTTATTCTTCTCTGATCTTCTTTTTCTTCTTCTCTGCATCTTTTTCTCTTCCCTCCCCATCCAGGAGCACCCCTAAAACACCACTCGAAGTCGAAGAAGCATTTGATTGTGTCGGTGCCCTTCTCCTTTTTCTCCTTCCGCATCGAACTATTTTTTTTGCCCTCGCGGCGGATTCCGTGACTTTTGGTTTCCACTCGCAGGTACCTCTGCGAGGGTCAAAGTTTTTTGCCCTCATAGCGGTTCGTGCGAGTGGGGAACCCATCCTCGCACGGACTGCAGCGAGAGCGAAAAAAAAGTTCATCGGGGAAGGAAAAGAAGAAGAGGGGCGACGGTCTGTGCGAGAAGAAGAGAGAGTGGGAGATTTGGGAGAGGGGAACGAGGAGAAGAAGATGGGGAGGGGAAGGAGAAGAAAAAGATGGAGAAGGGGTGATAGTGGTTATCGCTCCATTTCCTCTATCTCTCGCCGGTCGTCTATCACCATCCATCGCAATCGATTGCCCCCTTCCTCGCTACCCACTTCCATGCTGTTTCTTTTGTTATTGTTCTTGAGAAGAGGGGATGAGAGAGAAAAAGAAGAAGATGAATAGTGATTTTTATGGGTGGTGTTGGAGAGAAGGTAAATTTTTTTTTAAAGATGGGTGGCGTGAGTGAGTGTAACCCTTGGTGCCAAATAGGCGCTGCCTATTTTTAAAGGGTAAAACCGTTAGAATAACAAAATTCAAAGGCGAACAATACTTAAAACACTGCTTAATCATTGATATGGTTTAAAAAATTGGTGGCGACTACACCACACCACCATTTCCTCTCTCTCACACTATTCTACTCTCTCACGCCACCTACTTTGTTTTTCACAACACCATACTTTCTCACACCACCTATATAAACAAAAATCATCCATTTTTTCCCTCACCATTCAAATCGACAATGGTTCCTCCCTCCCCATTCGAAATCTTCTGCAAATCTCTCTCCACACTCAAATCTCTTGCGAATCTCTTCTCTCTTCCTGGAAAACTCTCAAAATTCCCTCAAAGTTGAAACCCTCCCAAAACTCAAAACAAAAAAAATGCAAAATAGGGTAACTTTCGACCAATTTAAACCCTCAATTGAGACCGATTCTCAACCTCATCAAAACACAAATATTGTATTACTCTTATTTATCTAATAAACACAACTTGAATCACTTGAAAATATTTTGAAATGAGCAAGTTATGGTCATTTTACTAAAGTCGCGCAAATCTGTTCGAAAAATGAAAACGGGATAGTGTTCCTGATTTTCGGCCAACTTATGTGCTCGATCGAGACCGATTCTCAAGTTGATCAAAACTAAACAGTTCTAGTACTATGAGTTATCTAATAAACACAACTTGATTCACTTGAAAATATTTTGAAATGAGAAAGTTATGGTCATTTTAATAAAGTTGCACAATCTGAGATACCCCGCATTGCACAATGCGAAAATGACCATAAATTGCTTATTTCAAAACATTTTCAAGTGATTCAAGTTGTGTTTATTAGATAACTCAGAGTACTACAACTTTTGTGTGTTCAATCAACTTGAGAATCGGTCTTGATCGAGCACATAAGTTGGCTGAAAGTCAAGAACACTATCCCGTTTTCATTGCAAGACAGATTTGCGCGACTTTAGTAAAATGATCATAACTTGCTCATTTCAAAACATTTTAAAGTGATTCAAGTTGAGTTGATTAGATAACACATGGTACTACATTTTTTGTGGTTTGATGAATGTGAGGATCAGTCTCAATTGAGGGTTTAAATTGTTCGAAAGTTACCCTGTTTTGCATTTTTTTCGTTTTGAGTTTGAATTTCTTTGTTATGCATATTTATTTGTGGTGTAAGAAAGTTAAAAAAAAAAAAAAAAAAACCCTCAATGGTGGTGTGGTGTACCCGTTACCTAAAAAAATTTCAAAATTTTATGTTACACTCATTTTAGAGCTTGTTTGTTAAATCATTGAGTTTTTAAGACTTAAAGCAGTAAAATAAATGTTTAACAACACACGCTCTAAAGTCTTCAGTACCATATTTCATTATAGTGTAATTCTAGGGAGGCGAGGGAAAAAAAGGGAGCGAATGCATGTATCTCGAGGAGGATGGGCGGAGAGAGACAATCCCTCTCTCCCTAGCAAGGCTGTTCATTATAAGACTTCAGTACCACATTTCTTTAGAAAAGTTGTTTCAGTTTTTCAGTGTTTTTAGCAAACGGGCCTCTTTATTACAAAAATAAAAAAATTTGGCATAATTCGAAACTCAAAGTACCCCACCCCTGCAAAAAATAAAAAAAATTAAGAAAAAAAATTAAAATTTAGGGGAACCTCCCAAAACTCACAGTCAAGGGCAGTCCTCCCTTTTCAATTTAGTGTTCTTGCCACGTTTCATGTCAACTTGATGATGAGAACACCCACGCAGCAGAGAAATGTACACCAAATGCCTAATTGTGATTACATTTGCAGGATTTGAATTGCCAACACTCGAATAATACTCTGGGGGTACATGGAGGTTCAAGCTCAAGGGGTGAATGTTTCAAGTTCAATGACCCCCACCACAAGATGAATGATTGTCCGTAGATAGGAACTAAGAACTCCATGTCCAATGATAGGGTGTGATGGCATAAGAATGTTATGATTTCCAAATAAGAAAATACTAAAGGGAATAAGTATTTGATATGCAACAAATTCATAAATGTTTTAAATGGATTGAATAAGAAGAAGATAATAAGTTGACATTTGAGATCAAACTATCTGACTTTGTGATTACTTGGGAAATCTGTTATAAAAAGTAGGATGTTCATTTCCATGTGTTTGATATATGCAATGGGTACCATATGTGATCAATCTATTGATGTTTAATGGATACTGATTATGTTTGGTTTTGTTCATAGCGAAGTTACAAATATAACACTTGTAACAATTACATGGCAACTACCATGCATGCACAAGTAATAACAAGTATAACACTTCCTTACAACTACATAACTATCCCTCAACTACCAAATCACCATTGAAAAAAAAACATTTCCTTAACACGTTAGTGAGTACTATAGGTTGAAAATACACAATTACAACAAATAGGATCCCTTTCACAAGACGAAACTAATAAGTACGACAATACATAGGGGTGGGCATCCTATCCCACGATCATGTCCCGATCTCGATCTCGTTCCAATCCTTTCGAGTCATTTTGGGATTGATCTAGAATGGGATGAGATCGAGATGAAGTTTTCAGTCCTGCCCATCTCATCCCGAACTTATTCGTTCAATATTTATTATTATTTATTTATTTTAATATTTGTAAATTTTAATTATGTTTCACTTAGGTTAGAACTTAGTCAAGTTACTGTCTTACTGTGACAATGGATACGTTGCAACCATAACCACACTACAAGTTAATTCGTCACGTTTCAGCAACGAAATTTCGGTCGTCACAAGGTTCCTCACATAAGGGGCATTAAGGAAAGTATTATGTGACGAATTCTTTAATCGTCACAGAAAGTCAGCTTACGTGGTGAGTGACTCCTCACATAAACTTAGCGCGTGGGTATACAATTACAACATGGGTGATAAAAATTTCATCACTCTACAGTGTCAAGTGTGATAAAAAGCTGGAGTCATATGTAGTGACTTTTGTGATGAATCGTTCATCACTTATGTGATTTATGTGAGGAACAATTTGTCACGATAGTGATTTCATACATAAAATATCTATATGTGAACTTTCTATTAGGAATCTTTCCTCACTTATGTAATTTATACGTCAGGAACAGATTATCACCGTAGTGATTTCGTACATTAAAAATATCTATTGTGACAAATTTTTCCTCACACTTTCATTATATTTGTGACGATTCATTCTTCACCCATTTATTGTAATTGTTTACTAGCACATATTCTTAAATAGGACCACCTAAATTTTTTGTATAATGCACAATCTAAAATTAAAATAGTAAAATTTTCATTCATCACAAAATATTGCATTTTTCATTTCATATGCGAAGTCACAAAACCGAATACAATATATATATATATCATCCTCAAATAAGTACATCAAAGTTTATAATGATATCAAGAGACACCATGTTGATGTCCAAAAAATAAAGAAGTCTACTATAATAACACTAAGCTCCTCAACTCATCAACATCTATTCATACCCACAACCTCGAATCATTCATCATCATTACCATCATAGTCACCAAACTCATCAAAATAAAAACTTTTTGGATTACACCACTACCATTAGAACTATTTAGATCGCGGTGGGAGAAACCGTTGTTGGTATAACCTTGCATTGTAGTTGCCAAAAGAGCCTACATTCAAGTAATAAGTTTCAATAAAATTTATTTTTCTAAGAATAAGGTAAAGATGTAAAAGGAGACTATAAATGTTATTTCGCTAATAACGAAATTAGAATGTAAACTATATTTCTCTCTTCTCCCATTCAACTGTTCATTTCTGCTCAAGGGGAAAAGAAAAATAATTTGAGAATAGAAATACTATTAACTGGTAGACTGACCCATATAGCACTATAATATATAATCTACAACAAGGTTTTAGTGTTAAGATGTCCTTCAAATGAAATATTGCATCTCATCTCAACTAGGTAACGTCTTAGATGCATTTGCTTATTATATGGCCAATATATGAGTCGAACTGTGCAAGAGTATTTGGACTGAACAATTGAACAATGGTGCAGGGAGTATGTATATTAATTCACTTTTAATATATATCTTGTAAGATGAATGAACTCAGGTAGCAAAATTATCAGCACAAAAAACAGACACATGGTTTAGTTAGGGTTGCATCATTTATGGAATTTTCTCTCAATTTCTTTCACATGAATATTCTAGAAAGTGGAGTTAGTGGCATAAGAAAGAAGTATACTTAAAATGACCAATGGAGTTGAAGATAATGTGCCTAAACTAATACAACTTTAATAGTACTTTTGGAGATCTAAACAGAAATGTAAAAAAATCAGCAATTGCAAAAATGAAAGAGCATATGGATTACCAAAAACAATCTAATATTGATAACTGGATCTATAGATCATTCATTTACTCAAGTTTATCTAGACAAAAGTTATCAACCTTAGCTAGATGAAAAATGATATTAATGTATAGAAAAGAAAAACCTTAGGAATAGATATAACTCTTGAATCTTGAATAAACAAAGGAAATGTTAGTGCATTTTCCAGAATTATTTTAGAAGAAATGATACTGAAGAAAAATGGTGATCAATTTATTGATTACTGCTCTCATTGGTAATTAGCAAAATGAATGAATAATGTCGTTGATCTTGTTTGTAAGTTGTATGGTAATTCTTGTTGTTGAGAGACTGTAGCACGTGTGCTTGATCTATTTGGTACTGATCAGTTTCTCTGCTACATCAAATGGTACAGGTTTTGAATCAGGGTGTTTTTGGTTGTGCTGGCTGGTGAAGAAGGACATAGGTAATGGTTCTCTTTCGGGTCCAAGAAGATGAACAAAAACTTTCGTGGCAGGGAAGTTTATTTCTGTAATTACATGGCAGGGAATTTATTTGTTTCACTTGCTGTTTCGTTGCAATAGAACAAAGTATTTTCCTGCCCTGCTTTGCAGCAGCACACTGGGCAGAATTGTGCGAAACACCATGCTAGGGAAAAGCATAATAATACTCTCTCCTTTAAGTGAAACGTATTAGAAAAATATATCTTATTGTTAGGAAAATATATTTCATTGTTAGGAAAATATATTCCATTCTATTTTAGCATATTTGTTAGAGTTGTATGGGGTAAGAAGTTGTATGGGGTTAGGAGACTTTCCTATGGCTGATGATTTGTTTCCTTTGTTTGGTAGGTCTCCTATTGTATGGTGGTTTCCTATTGTATTTTGACTACAATATTTATATTGCTGGAGGATGAATGAAAGAGAGACAACTTGGCCTTAATCTTGTCATGGTATCAGAGCCTACCTAAAACTTTCTTCTCTCTTGATTGCTTGCTATGGCTGGTGGAGAAACTTCTCCATCACCGCCTCCAAAGATCAAGGCTAATTCACCATTCTTTCTAGGGCCGCAAGATAGGCCTGGGGATTTTATCACTCCGATTCGCCTCAAACTCGACAACTTTGATGATTGGTCTCACGCAATTCGTGTTGCCCTTACTTCCCGCAGAAAATTTAGTTTTCTTGATGGCTCCATTAAAGACCTGGCTCCCCCTTGCACGAAGGATGATTGGATTATGATTCACTTCATGCTTGTTTCTTGGCTCATGAACACGATAGACTCTGAGGTAAAATCTATGTTATCAAACTATGATGATGCAAAACGATTGTGGGATGATTTGCATGAAAGATTTTGTCTTGTCAATGGTACAAGAATACAACAACTAAAATCTGACATAAATCGCTGTGAGCAGTCCAAGACTATGCCCGTCGCGGTTTATTTCAGCAAATTGACTATGTTGTGGGATGAACTTGATAATCACGAACCCTTAATCTCTTGCAAGTGTGGCAGGTGTACTTGTGGTGTAGGTAAACAACATGCGAAAAGGCGTGAGGGAGATCGATTACATCAATTTCTGCTTGGTTTGGTTTCTGAATATTATGCCTCCCTGCGCTCTACTCTTTTGTCTCAAGACCCCCTGCCATCACTAAATAGAGCTTTCCAAACAATAGCTCAAGAGGAAAGAGTTAGGGGGATAACACGTATAAAGACGAGGCATTTGAAGTTGCGGACTTTGCGGTACGTATGGACAATCGTTCCAAACCACGCCTTACTCGAGTCGAGAAGGCTGCCCTGGTCTGCTCACACTGCCACAAGACGGGTCATAACGACACCACCTGCTTTGAGCTGCACGGCACTCCAGACTGGTTCATTGAGAAGTATGGGTCTAAAGGTGCGACGAAGGGGGCTGCTGTGGGTGACAGACAGGCCACTGCTGCACCACTTGCTGCTGGACGTGGCCGCGGAAACGTCAAGGCCAACAAGGCCACGTCTGACCAGGCCGTGAACGCACCGCCAGCGCCAGGTTCTTCGTTGGCTGCACCTCTTCCAGGTTTTTCTGCCGAACAATGGCAGGCTCTCATGGCTGCTTTCGACACTCCTCACCCTCCCCCTAATCGGTTGAATGGTAAGTGGATTATTGACATTGGGTGCTCCAATCATGTTACGGTAGATTTGTCGTATTTGTCGGATCTAAGAAATGTGACTCCCTGTTCTGTTGGCCTCCCGGATGGTCAGAACGTTGTTGCCTTGAAGGAAGGACTTGTCAAGCTTACTGACAAAATTATTCCTAACCATGTTCTTTATGTTCCAAAATTAAATTGTAATTTAATTTCGGCTTCACAATTGAGTGATGATATAAACTGTGAATTCATAACTAACTCCGACTTGTGTGCTATCCAGGACCGTCACATGAGGGAGGTGATTGGAACGGGTGACAGAAGGGATGGACTATACTACTTACGAGAGGAGACAAAGGTGAAAGCAGTTTCAGTTGATCCTTCAACTTCTTTGGAGCTATGACATCGCAGATTGGGGCATCCTTCCGAGAAAGTGGTGAAGTTGCTTCCTTTTTTTTAGCAATTCTAGTGGTAACTTGAATAAAGCATGTGAAGTTTGTCATCGTGCTAAGCATTCTAGGGATAGTTTTCAGTTAAGTGACAATAAATCTACTCGCATTTTCGAGTTAGTCCATTGTGATTTATGGGGGCCATATGATACACCCTCGTCTTGTGGGACTCGCTGTTTTTTGACACTAGTGTTGACTTCTCCCGCGCTGTGTGGATCTATCTGTTAGTTGATAAAACGGAAGTTTTTAAAATATTTGTCCTTTATAGCTATGATTGATAGACAATTTTCTCAGAAATTGAAGATTGTTCGTAGTGATAATGGTACTGAATTTAATTGCCTAAAGGATTATTTTTTGGTCAATGGAATTCTGTTTCAAACTTCTTGTGTGGGGATTCCTCAACAAAATGGCCGGGCAGAAAGGAAACATAAACACATTTTGAATGTTGCTCGTTCACTACGATTTCAGGGTGGTGTACCGATTTATTTTTGGGGGGAATGTGCCCTTGTCGCTGCTCATATAATCAATCGGACACCTTCTAGTATTCTTGGCAATAAAACTCCATATGAAGTCTTGTTTGGTAGTCCGCCTTCCTTTAGTGAATTGCGTGTTTTCGGTTCTCTGTGCTTCGCTCATAATCAGAAGGCGAAGGGTGATAAGTGTGTCAGTAGGAGTCGTAAATGTGTCTTTGTGGGATATCCGTTTGGCAAGAAGGGTTGGTATTTGTTTGATTTGGACAAGCAAGATTTTTTTGTGTCAAGGGATATAAAGTTTTATGAGAATGTGTTCCCATATCTTGATGTTGAGGTTACTAATTTTGCTCCTCGCAATGCCATTCATGGTGATCTGGATGAAGGGGTGGCTGTGGATTTTACGGAGTTTTTAGAACAGGGTGAGGAGGTGCAGCAGGTACGACCTACCACGCCCAGGTGTGCTCCAGACCAGCAGCCGCAGGCCACCACACAGTCCACACCCAGAACTGCGTCTGGCCAGCAGCCGCGAGCCACACCACAGCCCTCCGCCACGCCGTTGCAGCCCGTGCTCACTACACCGCTGCCAACGGCTTTGCCTACGCCTTCTCATACGGATGATTCCGGGGAGGCAGTGTCGGGAGATGCTCCGCCAAGCGAGCATTTAGGTCGTGGTTTTCGGGAAAAGTATTCTTCGGTTAAGCTACGTGACTTTGTTACACACACTACAGTGAAGAAAAATAGTCCATCCTCCGCTTCACCTGCTTTTAAATCTTCACCTCCCTCAGGTACGCCTTATCCTATAGCACATTATGTTAGTTGTGACAGTTTTTCTGTGAAACACCGAAATTTTATTGCAGCTATTACAGCTGGAAAAGAGCCACAATCTTTTAAGGAGGCTGTAAAAGATGCAGGGTGGCGCGCCGCTATGCAAGAAGAGATGCGGGCCTTGGAAGACAATGGGACATGGACTATGGAACCGTTACCTTCAGGGAAGAAGGCTCTTGGTAGTCAATGGTTGTATAAGATAAAGTACAAATCTGATGCTAGTATTGAGCGATTGAAGGCTCGTTTAGTTGTTTTCGGTAATCATCAAACCAAAGGGATAGATTATGACGAGACATTTGCTCCGGTGGCAAAGATGACGACTGTTCGTGCATTCCTTGCGATTGCGGCTTCTAAAAATTGGGAGTTGCATCAGATGGATGAGGAGGTCAATATGAAACTCCCTCCTGGCTTTACATCTGATGAACCTGGTTTGGTATGTCGGTTGCGTAAATCTCTATATGGATTGAAACAGGCTCCTAGATGTTGGTTTGCTAAGCTCGTGTCAGCTTTAAAGGGGTATGGTTTTTTACAGTTCTATTCTGATTATTCCCTTTTTACTTAGAAGAAGGGGTCTGTTCAAATTAATGTGCTCGTGTATGTTGATGATTTAATACTCTCTTGGAATGATTCTGCTGCTTTGACTCTGTTTAAAGACTACCTTGGCTCCTGTTTTCATATGAAGGACCTAGGGGTTCTTAAATACTTCCTTGGTATTGAGGTTGCCCGCAGCTCTGCAGGGTTGTTTCTTTGTCAACATAAATATGCACTTGATATTATTTCAGAGGTGGGTCTCTTGGGTTGGAAGCCTACTCTGTCTCCGATCGAACAAAACCATCAACTGGTGCGTGCCACGAGCTCTATTCTCTCGGATCCTGAGTCTTATCGACGTCTGGTGGGGCGTTTGGTCTATTTGGCGGTCACACGTCCTAATTTGACGTACTCGGTTCATGTGCTATCTCAGTTTATGCAGCAACTGCAACAGGAGCATTGGGATGCGGCATTGCGCGTTGTCCGCTATTTGAAAGGTGCTCCGGGTTACGGTATTCTACTGCGCTTGGATAGTGACTTGTCTTTGCAAGGTTGGTGTGATTCTGATTGGGCTTCTTGCCCTATTACTCGGCGGTCCCTGTCGGGGTGGTTGGTGTTTTTGGGCCATTCTCCGATTGCTTGAAAAACTAAGAAGCAACATACGGTTTCGCGTTCTTCGGCTGAGGCGGAATATCGTTCTATGGCAGCAATAACTTGTGAGTTGAAATGGTTGAAAGGTTTATTATTGAGTTTGGGGGTACTTCATCCCAAGGCCGTTCCCCTCTTTTGTGATAGTCAGTTTGCCATACACATTGCGTAGAATCCTGCATTTCATGAACGTACGAAGCATATTGAGGTTGATTGTCACTTCGTTCGTGATGCCATTCAGGATGGTCTTATTGCTCCTTATGTGCCGACAACTGATCAGTTGGCCGACATATTCACAAAGGCTTTGGGCAAATCGCAGTTCGATTATCTCCTTGGCAAGTTGGGCATTTTTAACCCTCATGCTCCAACTTGAGGGGGGGGGGGGGTATTAGGAAAATATATCCTATTGTTAGGAAAATATATCCTATTGTTAGGAAAATATATTTCATTCTATTTTAGCATATTTGTTAGAGTTGTATGGGGTAAGAAGTCGTATGGGGTTAGGAGACTTTCCTATGGCTGGGGATTTGTTTCCTTTGTTTGGTAGGTCTCCTATTGTATGGTGGTTTCCTATTGTATTTTGACTACAGTATTTATATTGCTGGAGGATGAATGAAAGAGAGACAATTTGGCCTTAATCTTGTCAAGTCAGGAGATTTACCTACCCAAAGCTATGATAACTAGTTATATCGCCATTTACTCTATAACTTAAAGCTATTAGAGAATGCGTAACTATGAATATCGAAAGACTACGCAGTGGTATTTGAACAAGGCAGGGAAAATGTGCAAAACAACACCTAGGGCAGGATATAAATTTCCAAATAAACATACATTAATGATTTGTCTCACTACAATCTAATTAATAATTGTCCGATAAGGCGTATATAGCAACAATTATTCTCTTTTTAAGATTATGCACTTTTAAAAATTTGTCCATATTTTATATTTCATATTTCTCATTCGTTCCTTTTTTTCTCTCTACTCTCTCTTCCTTTTTGTTCCACGATTCATTTCCTATCTAAGCAACATACTATAAAAGATATTAGATGGAAACAAACCTAATTCCCCCACAATTGGTACTCACCTCTCCAAATATAAGGTTTAGAATACAGTTCTGATGCGATTGTTTAATAGAAATGATAGATCGACAGTGATGTCAAATGCATAAAGTCTTTGTTCATAATGTCCATGGTATATATTTTCACTAGAACCGTTTTTCACCAATAACATTTAGAATAGAGGGGCAACATAACTTTAATGAGGTAACATAGCAGTCTGTGTAACCATGTAGAGTGTTATTCAATTTCTTCATAGTAAACTAAGCACATGATAATACAATAGATAGAAACTCAAAATGAACTATAAGATGTGAATACGTGTTGCAGTGCACATTGTGTAAATGCTGACATATCATCAAAAGTTTGAGGCAAAGATGGGATAATACCACTCATCGATGAGGTGCACACAGTTGTTGGAAGCAATGCAGTTGATGCTGCAAATGTGAAACAAACACTTGCTAGCTAGGCTATTTCCAGCTATAAATTGTGGGACTCCTATTGAGAAAATGCTTCAGGTAGACTCTGAACAACTACATAAGATGGTGGAAGTACTTCATGACATGAGCATATCATAGGGAAGAAAAAGGGAAAAAAAAAAAGTTCAGAAATGTAAACTTGAGTCTAGCGCCTTTGTAGGTGAACAAGTATTCAAGGCTACTTCTACAAAGTTAGCTAAGAAGCCTAATCATGCAAAAAACAGAGCCTGATCATCTGATAACAGTTGAGTGCCAAACTATGTTGAGCAGTAGTTTCCCCAATAGAAACAACATAACTGCATCAAAACCTTCCCCTTGAAAATTTTGCAAAACATCCTTGCAAAACCTGACATAACACAATGTAATCTCATTCTTGTGTGATATCAAGTTTGAGAATTGTTTCTTTTGTTCTCAGTAGTATCATTGTCATCCTTGAAAGCTTCCAGTAGGATTTGGATTTTCTGCAGAGTTTTGAATGACTAAGAGGTGGACAGCGTAATGGCAATGGTGGACTTGCTGCACTGTTTCGAATAGTGAACGCAAAAGGACGAGTAGATTTGGGGCGTGATGTTCACATAATTATAACAAAATATACCTCCTAATATATATTTGTTAGTGTTTCAAATAGTGTATTTTAGTTTAATTATTTTATTTTTGTATTTTTGTAGGATTTGAAGTTTAAATGACAAAAGTGCATTAGCGTGGCGAATAATGGTGATTCATAGACAAATTGACGAAGTGGAGCGGGAGACACTCAAGCCAAAGATTAAGAGAACCAAAGAAATAAAATAAATAAATTTAGTTTTGAATTTTGGTGGAACAAAGAAGTCATATGGATGAACATAGCCAAACCCATTATTGATATAGAATTTAAAACAAAGAAATCCACCAACAGGGAGGATCCCTTTTGTTTACAATTAGGTATTGGATTTTCAATTGGGCCCAATAAGGAGTTTTAGTTTAACAAAAGGAGTTTCAATTGGACCCAATAAGAGTTTCAATTGGACCTAATAAGAGTGTTTCTCTTCACCATAAACACAACCACAAGAGAGTTTTGGGGGGCTGCTTGACAAGAAAAAGAAGGCAGCAGCAGCAGCAACAGCAGCAGCAACAGAACACAGCAGCCGACAGAGCAGGGGGAGAGCTGTCCAGGACAGCAAGGAGTGCGCATAACAGTAGGCGACGCAACAACGCTGTCCAGAACGCAGCAGCAGCGACGACGCAGCAACGCTGTCCAGAACGCAGCAGCGTAGCAGGGAACACATCAGTAGGGAGTGCGCAGGAGTAGGGAATGCGTCGCTAATCCACCACGCGCCGCCATGTCGATGAAGCTCCACACCGCTGTTGTTGTCCTCACATTTTCCATGTGTCACTAAACTCCACGCAAGGTGAAGAGACGAACTCCTAGATGTAACGCACTTAATTAGTATTTGATTCGTTTTATGCTTTCACGATGAATAATGGTGTTTATGATTTTCACTTTTATTTAATATAGGAATTTATGTTATTTTAGTGACAAAGATTTCATCAATTTCTTCGTAGATTATTATTACGGTGGTCAGGGGCGGATTTAGGATTACAGACAAAAGGGGGCAAACAATACACAACTATTTTACTATACAACTAGACAAATATACATGGCATGATTAATTCAACTATAGCTAGAAAATGGAGAGCTTACATTTTTGAATTGGAGAAAACAGAATTAAGCATGGTGGTATAAGATGAGAGTTGGCGAGAAACATACCTCTGCTTTCTTTCTAACTTTTTGGCGTTGAGGCAAACATAACAGTACAATCTAAGTCCAAGTAGTAGTAGCAGCAGTAGCCTAGGTAGTGTCTATTCTCTGGACTAGACTGGATGAAGAGCTTTCTCCTTTTAGGCTAGCTCAGACGAAGCAGACAAACAACAACTTTTGAAATCTTAAATTTATAATTGTTTAATCTAAATTGAAATCTTAAATTTATAATTGTTTAATCTAAAATAAAGAGATTAAATAGATAGAAATTAAAAAAAAATCTTTGAAATGTATAATTTCCCTTTCCCCGATCCCCAACTCAATTAATGGTGGGAATTAAAATAGAGAGAAATTAAAAAAAAAAGAAAAAAAAAAGAGAGAGAGAGAGATGGTGGGTGAATAGATGGGAATTAAAAAAGGAGAGAGAGAGATTAAATAAAAGAGAAAGAGATTGAGTAGGATTGGGATTGGTGAATGTGGAGTTTAAAAAATAGAAAACAAAACCCTTTATTTTAAAATGATCTGGAGGTAATAGTCAAGATTGTATATAAAGAGGGGCAAGATAAAACATGTACAAGTGACTTAATGAGATTTTTTCAAAAATATAAGGGGGTCAATTGACCCCCTTATCCAACACATACATCCGCCCCTGCCGGTGGTTGTCTTTTTCTTCTCCATATAAGCTTAGTCATGTTTTTCTTATGTGTGGAATGTTTAAGGATCAATTAATTCCGGTAGGTTAGTTATATATGATCGTCATTTATTACGTTATTGTCTCCGGATATATCATAAATTTAGGATATCACATATGACCAACCTTTGTGCTTTCTAGAAAAAGTAAAATCTAAAATCCATTTACATTAGGATATATTAATGCATTAAAGACTATTTTTTCGATTATATTGTTTGGGATGTGAAACACGTAATCGAGTCATCATAACGAATCAATACTAGTTGGCGCGTGAAATCTAGGAGGGATTCTTGGAACCTTGTGATTTCTCTAAGCTTGATTTCTATTTAATTAAATTTAATTTCATATTTTAAAATTGCTAAAATTTCTTACATTTAGTTTCGCGTAGTTTTTCTTCCTTGACCTTGTTTTGTAGATCATTTTTCCTCGTGGGATCGACACCCCAATCTTTACTGCAATTGACCGTGTGTACTATTTGGGCGTAATCAGGGTGCCAAGAAGAATGTTACAGTAGATGATTGCTTAAAAAAACTAGTCTTTAAAGTCAAAATCAAATTAAGACAGCACATCTTCTTTTGTTGAAACTGCTGTAAAAGAATACCGTAATAGTTCAAATTAAAAGATAAAGAACGAATGTACCAATTGTTCTTGGGTTGAGTCGCGGACTAGGTCGCTCTCTTTAAGACGTTTCGCGGCTCTGCCCAAAATTGTGCAAACAGTGTAAAAGCCCCGCCGTCCCCAGGATAAAACAGCCCAGAATCTTCTCTGTCTCGTTCAAGCAATTGCACAGTTGATGAACGATATACTATTCACCCTCAATCTCTTGATTTGCTCGGAATCACCAATACATTATGAATTGCAAGAATCACTTTTTGCAAAACTAAAATCACTTGCAAGAATCACTTTTGCAAAAACTAAAATCACTTCATTACAAAAACGAAAAATCTCTTTCTTTTCAACACGAAATACTTTTGTTTGCTGTTTTTCTACTGATATTGAACTGTGAGTTTTTGTGTTGTATTTATAGTGAAAAATCACATTCGTTGTAAAACAAAAACGCAGCTAAATACATAATAATTAAAACAGCAATTAATAATTAAAAACGTGGAAACCGTTTGCTTTAAGAAAGCGTCCAGATACAATGAGAACCCGTCTGGATACGTAGCGTGGAAAACGTGGGAGAAAGAATCCCGCCGCAAGATATGCCAAACGTGTGTATTTTAGAAGGATGTCCAGATACATTCCCTCTTCAGAAAATCAAAAGTTTATTTTCGTTTAAATAAATTTTCAGCAAAAAAATGGGTTGCTCTCTAAATGACCCGACTCGACGCGACGGCGGGCCCGAGAGACTATCTCTCCCCTCCTCATAAAAGAGTTGTACCCCCAAGGGGTCCAAGCCCAAGTCCTAACAATCTACTTATAAACTCTACCACAAAGAGTTTTATAATAGATATGGGACTAACTTTAGAGAGTGATCCATATATCAACATAGGAGAGAGGTCCATGGTTCAAATCCAGGTATACACCCATTTTATTTTATTTTTAAAAACCAAATTTTCAACAATCCCCCACTTGGATTTTTAAAAAACAATTTTCATCGAGCAATCTTTCAAATATAAGATTGTGCATAAGCAAAAGTGTCTTTCGACTTGAATTCTTGCGTAGTGTTCATGCTTTAGATTATACTAGAGTAACTCGTAGTTTTGAACTCTATCTCTAACAGACATTACACGCACAACCTTACCAGGGTGAAGTCTAAAAAGCCCGTGCCTTACGGCCATGCACGTATATCCCAGTATAGTGAAGGCTCTAGGAATTTTGCCCACAAATTCCATAGGAACTGGCCAAACTTCCACAATCACTTAGGTGAGTCTATCAAGAGTACTCCTATAGCTAGGTACTCCACTCCACATAGAGTATAGACCTCATTAAGAGTTTTTTTTTAACTCATCCTACAATCGCTTCAGGAATTCATGCTTTAATCTAGGAATGGGATTGCTATTTTGTCAGCATGATTCACATCATATCATTCACGACTTGTTATTACCCATTGAACCTATTTCTTGGGATCTCCAGTCTATAGGTTGGGTTACCATCGTGAATAACTCATCAATCTAAGGGCATTAGTCCCATTCCTTTCGAGGTTTTGAAAACCTTCTCTCTAGCTAATCCTTTCGTCAAAGGATCAGCCAAGTTCGCATCAGTTAGTACATGATCCACTCTCACAGCACCAGTAGATAGAAGTTCTCTAACCGTACTGTGCTTACGACGTATTTGTCATTTCTTGCCGTTATAATAACGGTTCTGTATTTTTGCAATAGCCGCGGTACTATCGCAATGAATCAAGACAGCTGGAATCGGTCTTTCCCATAAAGGGATCTCTGCTAGCAGGTTTCTTAGCCAACCTGCTTCTTCACTAGCTGTGGCTAGTGCTATAATCTCTGACTCCATCGTGGACTGTGCCAGAATGGTCTGTTTCTTTGATTTCCAAGAAACAGCTCCACCAGCTATATTGAAAATATAGCCACTGGTGGCTTTGGAGTCATCTGAAAGGGTGTTCCAATCAGCATCGCTATATCCTTCAAGGACAGCGGGAAACTTTTGATAATGTAATCCGAGGTTCTTAGTCCTCTTCAGGTACCTCATGACCCGTTCAATTGCATGCCAATGCTCTATACTAGGTCTACTGGTAAATCTGCATAGTAATCCAACATCGTAAGCTATGTCGGGTCTAGTGCAATCGGTAGCATATCTAAGACTACCAATGATGCTCGCATACTCAGATTGTCTAACACCGTTACCGGTGTTCTTGAACAACTTTACACTAGAATCATAAGGAGTACATGCAGGTTTACAGTCAGAGTAATTATATTTATTTAGGATCTTCTCTATATAGTGTGATTGATCCAAAGAAATTCCCTTTTCAGACCTAGTAATCTTGATACCAAGGATTACACTCGCTTCTCCAAGGTCTTTCATATCAAAGTTCGCACACAATAAAGCTTTCACTTTATTCACGGCATGGATATTAGAACCAAAGATAAGCAAGTCATCCACATATAGACATATAATAGTACAAATGCCATTTTCAGCTTTATAGTAAATGCATTTGTCACTTTCGTTCACTTTAAAGTCATGTGCGATACCAAGATTATCAAATTTTTCATGCCATTGTTTTGGAGCTTGTTTCAAACCGTAAAGTGATTTATCTAGTTTGCAAACTTTATGTTCTTGCCCTGGAATAACAAAACCTTCAGGTTGGTCCATGTAAATTTCTTCTTCCAAATCGCCATTAAGAAACGCAGTCTTAACGTCCATTTGGTGCAATACTAGGTTATGTATTGCAGCAAGAGAAATTAACACTCGAATAGATGTAATCCTGGTTACAGGAGAATATGTGTCAAAGAAATCAACGTTTTCTCTCTGTCTATACCCTTTGGCTACGAGATGAGCCTTGAACTTGTCAACATTACCATCGGGTTTCAATTTCTTCTTAAATACCCATTTACATCCTATTGTCTTGCAACCTGGTGGCAAATCGACTAAATGCCAGGTTCTGTTAGACTCAAGAGAGTACATTTCATCATCAATAGCCTCTTCCCAAAAATTGGCATCTATAGAGGATAGGGCTTCTTGAAAACTATGGGTTCCAAACCTCAAGCAGTAGGGCGACAATCCAATCCTGAGCTTCGTCAATAGGCGTCCAATCCTGGGAAAAAAGGTTCGGTGAGGTTGATGGGGGCGATGCCGCGGAATGCGTATTCGATTGTAGCTGTCTTCCTCCTGTAGGTTTAGATCAATATGGAGGATATGATAAGGAATGAGATCTAGCCATCTCTTTCCGGGGATCCTCTTCGACTGAAAAGACATAGTAATCGGGGCCAAAGTTTTTAGAAGTTCGTTTTCGTTTACTTCTCCTAGGCTCAGATTCTGTGGCTTTATCGGTTTCATTAACCCTGATCAAGGGCACGTTATTTGAGGATATACCTCCACTATTCCTCGAAATAAAATGAAATTTATCTTCATAAAAGTCAACGTCGTTTGATTCTATAATAACTTGATCTTTAATATTATAGAATCTATAAGCTTTGCTGTTCATGGCATATCCTATGAATACACATTCATATGCCCTACTAGCAAGCTTATTCCTTTTAGGATCAGGAATTCTAACATAAGCTAAACATCCCCAAGTTTTCAAATAAGACAAGTTTGGTTGTCTATTTTTCAGAATCTCATAGGGAGATGTTTTACTTTTCGATTTGGGGACTCTATTTAGCACATAACAGACTGTCAAGATAATTTCTCCCCACCAGTGCGATGCAGCACCGGAGTTAAGCATTATGGCAACTACTAACTCGGTAAGAGTTCTATTTTTCCTTTCAGCTTTGCCATTCATCTCAGGAGAATATGGTGCAGTTGTTTCATGAATAATTCCTTGAGAATTATAGAACTCAATGAAAGTACTGCTATCATATTCAGTGTCTCTATCACTCCTAAGTCTCTTAATCTTTCTATTATATTGATTTTCAACTTCAGTCAAAAATAATTTAAACGTGTCAAAAGCATCACTTTTATTTTTCATTAAGTAGACAAAAGTATAATCAGAACAGTCATCAATAAACGTAATAAAATAACATTTTCCATTTCTAGTCAAGATACCATCAAGTTCACATATATCTGAGTGTATCAAATCTAAGGGTTCAGATTCTCTAACAACATATTTATGTGGTGTTTTGGTTATCTTAGCTTGACTACAATAGTTGCACTTTTCAAAATCATTTAAGGACAATTTTGGAATTAGTCCTAAGTTACTCATGTTTTTAATAATACGCTTATTAACATGACAAAGTCTAGCATGCCAGATATTAAAAGTGCACAACATGTAAGCAGAACTAGAAATTTTATTCGCTTCAACATTTAACTTAAACATTCCATCAGTAGCATACCATTTCCCCACAAATACATTATTCTTTGTGATAATATATAAATCAGCCCCTATAATTTGAGTAAACCCAGCCTTGTTCAGAAGATAACTAGATACTAAATTCTTCCTCATCTCTGGAGTATGCAGGACATCCTTCAGGATAACAGTCTTTCCAGAGGAAAACTTCAGTTCTACTGATCCAGTTCCAGCAACTATAGTGGCGTGGGAATCACCCAACAACACTTTCTTGTCCTCAGCTTCAGATTAGGACTTGAACATTTCTCGATCATAGCAGACATGTCGAGAAGCACCAGTGTCAACCCACCATCCCTCGGATCCACCAACAAAATTGATCTCAGAGATCATGGCAATAAGTTGGTCTTCGGTTAGGTTCGCCTGAGGTACAGGGCGAGATCCGTTCCGGCAGTTCCTGGCCATATGCCCTGGCCTACCACAGGTGTAGCAAAGGAACTGTGCTGAATCATTCTTGGAGGGATGTTTTGTCCATTCTGATTTCGCGGAGGATTCTGATTCTGATTGTTGCGGTTCTGGTTGTTCCGGTTCTGTCGGTTCCGATTCTGATTGTTCCGATTTTTATTATGATTATGATTTTTCATTGTCTTTCCATTGGGTTTCAGAGACACAGGGGTAGATTTCTTTGGGTTTGATATAATCAGAACTTCATCTTTCTGATCTTGTTTTCTGGCTTCCTCCTCAATACGAAGTCGGGTAATCAGGCTTTCTAGGGAAAACTCTTTAGTTTTATGTCTAAGGACATTCTTAAAATCTTTCCAGCTAGGGGGCAATTTGTCTATCACAACAGCTACTTGAAATTGCTCATCTAAAGTCATTCCCTCAGATATAATTTCATGAGCAATCTTTTGAAGCTCGTGTGATTGGGATTCCACAGACTTATCATCAGTCATTTGAAATTTCAGATAACGACTGACAGCATATTTCTTTGTGCCAGCCTCCTCAGTGTCATATTTTTTTCCTAAGGGCTTCCCAAATATCCTTAGCAGTTTTTTCAGAACAATAATAATCATATAGATCACCAGAAAGACCATTCAAGATAAAATTTTTACACAGAAAATCATCTTCAATCCAACGGTCTAATCCTTTAGTTTGGGTTTCATCAGGCAATCTAGGTTTTTCAGTGTTACAAACATATGCAAATTTTTGTGTTGTTAGGAAAAACAACATTTTTTGTCTCCATCTTTTAAAATGTTGGCCCTCAAAACGAAAGGGCCTGTTAAGGTCTTTTGCAGCAAGTTCGGTAGGTGTAGTCATGGCAGAAATTGTAAATCGTCTTAAAATTGTTGAAACTGCTGTAAAAGAATGCCGTAATAGTTCAAATTAAAAGATAAAGAACGAATGTACCAATTGTTCTTGGGTTGAGTCGCGGACTAGGTCGCTCTCTTTAAGACGTTTCGCGGCTCTGCCCAAAATTGTGCAAGCAGTGTAAAAGCCCCGCCGTCCCCAGGATAAAACAGCCCAGAATCTTCTCTGTCTCGTTCAAGCAATTGCACAGTTGATGAACGGTATACTATTCACCCTCAATATCTTGATTTACTCGGAATCACCAATACAGTATGAATTGCAAGAATCACTTTTTGCAAAACTAAAATCACTTGCAAGAATCACTTTTGCAAAAACTAAAATCACTTCATTACAAAAACGAAAAATCTCTTTCTTTTCAACACGAAATACTTTTGTTTGCTGTTTTTCTACTGATATTGAATTGTGAGTTTTTGTGTTGTATTTATAGTGAAAATCACATTCGTTGTAAAACAATAATAATTAAAAACGTGGAAACCGTTTGCTTTAAGAAAGCGTCCAGATACGTAGCGTGGAAAACGTGGGAGAAAGAATCCCGCCGCAAGGACATCTGTCTGGTGGAAAGTGAGGGCTTTTGAATTTCAAGTTTCATCCATTGAGAAGTTTGTCACGTGGAAAGTGAGAATCATTGTCGCTCAGATAGAGATAGTGAAAGGACAATGAAGGTGTGAGTGATGGATTCAACTTCTCTTTCACAAGGCGAACATCAGTTAGGAAGTAGAAGGGCAGACTTTGCCCCTTCTTCCATAGTACAAGTCGCAAGACATAGGATGATGTCTTGTCACGAGCTTTGGTGAGTGATATCATATTGTCAAATGTCGGCAAATACTAATGATAACTCAGATCCCAGCGTGATGAGGCCAAATATATATCCTTCATCACTCAAACTAGGAGAAATAAAAAAAAAAAAAAAAATATGGAATGGCACCATCAGTGTAGTCAAGGCGACCGCTTAGGCGTGCTTCTAGGCGTTTTTCAGTAATTTCACCTCAAAGTGAGGCAATGCGGTGTGGTGAAATGAGGCGTCCACCTCAGAGCGCCTCAACCCAAAAATTGGTTGTAGCCAGCCAATTTGCAGTCTAATTGCAGCAAAAAGAGGTTGCAACTCACTCTATAATAAGATTTTATGTTTCTTGGTGTAATATTTGATCAATTTGATAAAAACAAGATAAAACGTTTTTAAGTTTTGATAAATTTGTCACACTTTTTATATAAATTTTTGGAGAAAATATACCATGTTTTGATCAGTCTGTGATCAACATCAATCTTGATTTTTCATAGCATAGTTCAATGATTTTTATGCTTTTGGTATACCGATAGTGATCATATTTGTGAATTTTTACCAACCATTCCAACAATTTCTTTTAACAAATGTTCAATATTCTCAAGTTTCTATTCTTTCAAGATTATTAATTTTTAATGATTTAGTGGATGTTTGCAAGTTACTTGACACTTATGTAGTGCATCTTTTCGCTATGCTATGCTTTATTATATTTCCATTTTGATTCTAGGTAGTTGTCACTTTTTGTACATATTTGCTTATGATACTTATCAAAATGATGATGTATACTACTATACTGATATGTTTTAATTTATTATGAAAAACTCTTTTAAAAATATTTCGATTCTAGGTAGTTGTGTAACTTTTTGTACATATTTGCTTATGATGATGTATGATTAATTCTAGGGAGCCTGGGTTTGCTGCCTGGGGGGGGGGGGGGGGGGGCGAATGTATTTTCGCCCCCCCCCCCCCCCCCCCCCCCCAGGCAGCAGACCCAGGCCCTGTAGAATCACTCGATGATGTATACTACTATGCCGATATGTTTCAATTTATTATTAAAAATCTTTTAAAATGTTAAGACCGCCTTAGTGAAGTGAGGCGTCCGCCTCGCCTCACGCCCTAGGCATTTTTAGGCCTGTCCACCTCGCCTCCGCCTTAACTACAATGGGCACCATATCAGACTAGTTTGTTATCATAACTGAAAAATCCAGTGATAGGGAAGGTAAAAAAAATTGGGTGAAGAGAGATGAAAGCATAGGAGAACTAATAATCAACCACCCTATTGCTGCAAGGTGAAGACAACAATACTCTTCAAACAAGAAGCATGAGAGTTTCCTCATTTGTAACTTTTTAATTGTTGACAGTTTCAAATGTTCGTAGCAGACTCACTCCCAAGGAAAATGAACTGCTAACCGAGCATGTTTGCACCATTAGTATTAGTTCAACATTCACTGTCATATTTTCTTTTGTGAGGGAAACTGAATTCACAGTTTACATGTGCATTAGTGCATACACAAAAGGATTAGTTATTAGAACAAATGTTTCCACATTCCACAATAATAATTTTAACAAAACAGTGTGTAATGCACAACATCTTACCCGCTAGCACCAACAAAAATAATTCCTATATGTATATTACAATGGAGTGTCAATGACATAATAAACTGCTGATTATAAATTTCTTAGTAGTTTTAAAACACTAAGGTTTTCCTCTAGTATTTTATACATATCTGTACTACTTAACTATGGAAAAAACTAGGAGGCTCACCTATTGGAGGTTTTTTTTTCTTCGAGAACTTTTCAAGGGCACCCCAATCCCTGATTGTACCCAGAGCAAATACTTTCAGCCAATACTATCTCTTCTCAGAAACCTACAGAAGGACCTAAAGTTGGTTACGACACAATATCTGCCACAGACATTGCAAGTTGGTTACGGCCTAGCTGTCTAGATCGAATTGTTTTGAAAAATTCTAGAGAGCCAGGCCCCTAGCGTTAGGACAGCGCCAGGGGAGGCTCTCTAGCATGTGATTATAACTTAGGGGGTTTGTTGAAGTGATCATCATTGATTGCCTGAGATCTGGAAATTAAAATCCCAACTTTTCAACAATTCTTCTTCAATAATTGAATTTATGAGAAGGCATATGAAAATACAAGAAGGAATCTGGAAATTCAATCATACAAGCAAATAAAAATCCCAACTTTTCAACAATTCTTAATCTGTCTTCATCCGTTCTTCTTCTTCTATTCATCTTCTTCTTCTTTTGTTCATCATCTTCAATTGTTCTTCTTCGATCTTCAATAGATATGTTGTTCTTCCCAACTGTTCTTCTTCAATCTTCTAATAAATTCTAAGGGCGATGCGGCTACCTAAGTTATCATCTTCTGCTCTAAATCTTCTTATAGATCTGTTCTTATATAGATCTATACAAGATCTGCTAAAAACGTGCCAAAGTTGGATATCTCTCCTCTCACTTTCCTAAAAACTTTCCAGGGAGGTTCCTTGGTGTTGGCCTAGTGCACCTCCCCTGGCTCTCTAGACCGACTCGTTTTGAAATATTCTAGAGAGCCAAGCCTCTAGCTCTAGGACAGTGCCAGGGGAGGCTCTCTAGCATGTGATTATGAGAAACTTAGGAGGTTTGTTGAGGTGATCATCATTGGTTGCCTGAGATCTGGAAATTAAAAATCCCAACTTTTCAACAATTCTTATTCAATAATTGAATTTATGAGAAGGAATTTGAAAATATAAGAAGGAATCTGGAATTTCAATCATACAAGCAAATAAAAATCCCAACTTTTCAACAATTCTTCATCTGTTCTTCATCCATTCTTCTTATGTTCTTCATCTTCAACTGTTCTTCTTCAATATTCTAATAGATTCTGAAGGCGATGCGGCTACCTAAGTTATCATCTTCTTATAGATATGTTCTAACAAGATATGCTCATAAATAGATATGTTCTTATATAGATCTATACAAGATCTGCTAAAAATGTGCCAAAGTTGGATATCTCTCCCCTCTCTCTCCTAAAAACGTGCCAAGGAGGCTCCGTGGCATGCCTCCCCTTGCTCTCTAGATCGGCTCGTTTTGAAAAATTCTAGAGAGCCAGGCCCCTAGCGCCAGGGGAGGCACTCTAGCACATGATTATGAGAAACTTAGGGGGTTTGTTGAAGTGATCATCATTGATTGCCTGAGATCTGAAATTAAAAATCCCAACTTTTCAACAATTCTTCTTCAATAATTGGATTTATGGGAAGGAATCAGTAAATTCATGAAGGAATTTGGAAATTCAATCATACAAGCAAATAAAAATCCCAACTTTTCAACAATTCTTCATCTGTTATTCATCCGTTCTTCTTTTTCTTCTTATGTTCTTAATCTTCAACTGTTCTTCTTCAATCTTCAATAGATCTATTCTTCTTCCCAACTGTTCTTCTTCAATTTTGTAATAGATCCTGAAGGCGATGCGGCTACCTAAGTTATCATCTTCTGCTCTAAATCTTCTTATAGATCTGTTCTTACATAGTTCTATACAAGATTTGCTAAAACGTGCCAAAGTTGGACATCTCCTCTATTTCTTCTAAAAATGTGCTAGGGGGACTCCCTGGCACCCCTCCCTGACTCTCTAGACCGACTCGTTTTGAAAAATTCTAGAAAGCAAGGCCCCTAGAGCGAGAGGAGGCTCTCTAACACGTGATTATGAGAAACTTAGGGGGTTTGTTTAAGTGATCATCATTGATTGCCTGAGATCTGGAAATTAAAAAACCCAACTTTTCAACAATTCTTCTTCAATAATTGAATTTATGAGAAGGGATCTGAAAATAAAAGAAGGAATCTGGAAATTCAATCATACAAGCAAATAAAAATCCCAACTTTTCAACAATTCTTCATCTGTCTTCTTCTTCTGCTTCTGTTCTTCATTTTCAATTGTTCTTCTTCAATCTTCAATAGATTTGTTCTTCTTCCCATTTGTTCTTCTTCAATCTTGTAATAGGTCTTGAAGGTGATGCGGCTACCAAAGTTATCATCTTCTGTTCTAAATCTTCTTATAGATCTGTTCTTGTATAGATCTGCTCATAAATAGATTTGTTCTTATATAGATCCATACAAGATCTGCTATAAACGTTCCAAAGTTGGATATCTCTCATATCTCTTTTCTAAAAACGTGCTAGGGAGGCTCCTTGGTGCTGGCCTGGCGCGCCTCCCCTGCTCTCTAGACCGACTCATTTTTAAAAATTCTAGAGAGATAGATCCGTAGCGTCAGGATAGCACCAGAGGAGGCTTTCTAGCACGTGATTATTAGAAACTTAGGGGGTTTGTTGAAGTGATCATCATTGATTGCCTGAGATCTGGAAATTAAAAATGCCAACTTTTCAACAATTCTTCTTTAATAAATAAATTTATGAGAAGGAATCTAGAAATTCAATCATACAATCAAGTAAAAATCCCAACTTTTCAACAATTCTTCATCTGTTTTTCATCCATTCTTCTTCTTCTTCTTCTTCTTCTTCTTTTGTTCTTCATCTCCAACTGTTCTTCTTCCCAACTATTCTTTTTCAATCTTCTAATAGATCCTGAAGGCGATGCGGCTACCTAAGTTCTCATCTTCTGCTCTAAATGTTCTTATAGATCTATTCTTATATAGATCTGTTCTAACAAGATCTGCTCATAAATAGATTTGTTCTTATATAGATCTATACAAGATTTGCTAAAAACGTGCCAAAGTTGGATATCTCTCTTTTCACTTTCATAAAAACTTGCCAGGGAGGCTCCCTGGTGCGCCTCTGGCTCTCTAGACCGACTCGTTTGTTTTACATGCCCCATGTTTGCAGTTTCAAGCAACAACTCAAATGTTCACTTATGAAAAGGGACCAAAATGAAGTGGCGGACCCAGAATTTTAGTCAAGGGGGGGGGGGGGGGGGGCGAAATAGCAGGCAAAAAAAAAAAAAATTTCTACCCGAGTTAGTAAAATAAGAAAAATACAACTATAAAAATACATTGCATATACCAAATTTAATTAAGTGTAATCCAATTTTAAGCCAAAATAAGGTCACAATATCAATAACCTTAGCAAGGGGCAAATGAACGTAATAGCTAGAATATATAACTAAAATCACAAAATAATTAGGATAAATATCTAATTGAAGCTAAAAAAAAAATCGAAAATTTACGAAAATAATAAGATCCTAATACAATTTCATCGAAAAATGTTTATATGATGCTCAAATTTTGTACGAGTTAGTTAGTGGCATATATTTTCATTGAATTCTTTAATTATAATTTTAGATATTAATTTTAAAAAAAAATTTGATTGGAGGTTTTACGCCACTTGTGAACAAGCAATTCATTGCTTTGATGTTTTCAATTACATATAAAATAGCGTTGAAAACAAAAATGTAGGGGAATGTCACAATGACAAAATTGTATAAACATAAAGAAATCATACACTTTGAGAGGACCAAAAATAAATTTTTATTAAACTAAACAATTTTTTTAATGTTTGCAAACACTATATAATTGTATTGAAAATAAAAAAAATTAGGCGATTAATAATGATAAACATAGTAATTATCAATAACCATAAAAATGTATAGCGAATAGCCATAAAAAATATGCGCTCGATAAGTATCGAACTTGGATTGTTTACAAAAATTTACAAACTTCGAACCACTATACAAATAGAAAGATGTAAAAATAGATGAAATGTGCCGAGGTGTTAATTTTTTTCACTAAATATATTTTATTTATGCGCCAATTTCTTTTCTCTCTATATGGTGCGACGATTTCAAAACGTTTATGTGAGGAATTGAGAACCAAAATTTTACTTGAACAAATTAGTGACAACTCCTCAAAATTCCTCACCAAAACAAGAAAATAGTGACAACTTTCGAAGCGACACATATAAGTTTGCCACCTAATGCCAGATTTCTTGTAGTGCCAGTTCATTTAACAACCATTGAAAGTCAATGTGAACCCAATCTTTGTTGTTCTTTTCCTTATTTTTTGTAAAGCATTATTTCATTAGGATTGAGATATTTTTTTCATTGTTTAAGGTTATAAGTATCCACTTTAGTCTTTTGAGAAAATAAGATTGAAAGGGTGTTTTTATATTTGATTAAAATGGATATAAACACTTGTAGTATCAAAGGGTTCATTTTCAGTACCTGCTCATCCCGTCCCATTCCGACGAGGTCGGGATGAGGTCTATCCCGTCCCGATCCCACAAGAATGGGATGGATTAAGATAAGGTTCATCCCGTCTCATGCCCACCCTTACCGATGCTAGTCCAAAACGAAGGCAAGGCCTATCTGACTTAACAACGAGCCCTTCCCCAACTGCAAGACCAGAGGCTATTGCCTTACATGAACGCGTTGCGAGGCCAACGAGCGCAGTGAACAAACCTGACTAATTCAGAAAGTGAAAGTCAAGCTGAAAAACGGGATAAACGTGCGTACTCATGCGATACGGGTTTTCAGCACGGGGCAAGCTTAAGAGAGAGTCGGGATAACACCTAATTCTTAGCACTAAAACACCATATAATGAGTAATACATTATCAAGGCGTAGGCTGAAATGCTGAGCGTTATAGTACCAAGGCATAACACCAAAAACTGATAATTCTGACACATCTAACCCAATACTGAGCATCTAACTAAGAACCTGCATGTTCCAACCTTGCAACCAAGAACCTACACATAGCAACCAACCAACCACCTAATTAACATGCTTGCTCACCACCCTGCACCTATGGCACCCTGCAATATACAAACCAAAACATGCTCACCATGCAACAATCATAGCATTTTCCCACCCTGCAACAATCATACAAATTCATAACATATATCAAGTTCAATCTAAGCTAACCAAACTGCATCCACACTACCACAATCGTAACAAGTACTATACCATCATGCACCAATCTAATCAAAATAATTAATTCCACCGTACACCCTGCACCCTAATCAACCTCATAAGTAACTTGAGCACCTGAATCATACATATATATGAACCAAATACATTTAAAAAACTCAAGGAATAACACCAAGTGATGACCACTTTGACAAATGAACCACCTGCATAAACCTTTCAAACAAGAAAACTTGAGTAGGAAGCAACCAACCACCTACACACCTGAAAACCCTTCCAACATTGATTAAAATTGCATGGGAAAGTTGTATGAGACTTCATGTTTGAAATTGATGAGCCCATTTCATACCCTTTTGCTTAATTTAGGGTTTCCATGTCTGCTGAAACTCTAAATATATAGGAAGCTTGTCTAAGACTCATGTTCTAGACTCTACAAGAGTTAATGAAGGTTGAAACTATGTACATATAGGTTGTTTGTGTTTGAGATATTTCGGTATTTCCAAGTGGTTAAGGTTATTCCTAGATGAATTTGAAAATACATTCGCAAATTATGTCAAAACAATATTAAATGTACGTTGAAATTATAAACCGTATATCAAGTGTTGGGATTAGGTAAATGCTTTGTAAAGATCATTTAAAAGTTATCCTACTCATTAGGACCATTGTCAAATGACAAGTCAAAGCCATGAGACCAAGACAAGCAAAAGGAAAAAGTCAAAGTTAGTTGAGTCAACAAATCAAGAAAAATTATCTACAAATGACTCAAGACTTGAAGCTCAAGATATCCCGTCACGAGAATAAAATATTCTCTCATGAGACATGCACATATGATTGATAGACAAGTCCATGTGACAAAGTACTTGTCAAGTACTTTGCTCATTTGACTAAGGAATCTCTTTTATTTGAAAAAAGACGTGGGCTAAGTGAAGTCGACTTCACCCCTTTGGAGAAGTGGACTTGAAGTTAGTCCATGGTGTGGAAGAATAGTTGAAGAGAAGAGAAGAGAAGAGAAAAAAGAGGTGTGGAAGAATATAGTTGAAGATAGCTTTGTATTGGTTTATGCCTCATCTGGAGAGTTGTTGAGCATTCAACCACTTCATCTCAATATTGATGAGTTTGAAGTTTTCGTCAATAAATAAGTAAGTGAATGTAAAAGAGTTAATAATCTCTCTACCAACAAACCAATGTCAGTAGAAGAGATAAACAAGGTTGCCTAAGCTCAACCTCACCAAGTGTGGGTTCTTGAATTCATGAAGTGGATTCAGACAAATAAGTCACTACACCAAAATGACCATTTTGTAAAACCAAAATTTATTTGCATCATTTTTGTCATGTTACAATACTAGTGTATTACCCGTGCCGATGGCACTTTATACTTGTAGCGTGCAGCCATGCCTTACCTTGTTAATTGGGTCATGCATTTGATGATATAGGAAAAAATGATAGAATTGGAAAAGCATTTTGGGAAGTGAAATTTGAAGTCGAAGACACGCACACATTTTTTCTTCATATTTTTTTTTCTTTAAGACGAATTTATAGTGAAGGGATTTTTAAATTGAGATTTTTTTTTCAAATTTATTCTCAAATAATAGCCCAAAGGTCTTTAATCTCCATCATTTAACAAAGGACAAAGCTCTTAATTATAGGGCTAATTAACCATGGGCTCTTTAGGAATATTTGAAAGCCCATAACAAAGCAAAAGAAACATATAGGAGGGAGTGATTTGGTAAATGTGATTTGGTAATTAACCCTTCCCACAATCGAGTTCTTCACTCAATCAAGCTTAAATGTGATCGAGTAAATGATCAAACAACTATGACACATCAAGCGATCAAAAACACTTAAATGGACCTATGCGAAGACTGATTTGGTGAGGGTAAGTACCGCCCATGACCCATCTTCCCTGTTCTTCTCCTCCTTCACAATTCCATGATTCTGAGAGTTGTTAGAATGAGTTGCAGGTGATGAGGAATGGTCACTGGTGAGGGCATGAGGGTTGTTGGTGGAGGTTGATCTGATAATGGTGGAGTGTTAAAGAATAAACAATGAAAAAAGGAAACCCAATCAGGAAGAGTGGTGAGGAGAGGGGATGACCTACATTCAAATGTTAAACCCAAATGTTTGATTGAGATGGAGGCAGCCGGTTGTAGTTGAAATCAGAGAGAGGGAGAGGATGGGGGAGGGGGTGGTCGGTGGTGGGAGTGAGGAAGCAAAAGGGAGAGATGGAGGAAGGTCTTTTTGTGTATAAACACAAACATGAAGTTATCTGTTTTATGAAACCACAACTTCACTGAGAGAGGTAGGTTTCTAAGAAGAGAGAAAGAAAAGTGTGGAGAGTCAGGGCAAGCATCGGGGTGTGCACATTTCACTTAAGTTCTGTCAAACACAAAACTTATGCCACGTAGGACAAACTCTCACAGAATACTGTTCATGAACAGGAAAAACCCCTATCTGAATTGTAAGATAGATTTGTAATAGGTTAGTTAAGTAGCTACTGTTTTTGGGTGATACAAATCACTAACATATGCCAACGTGATACAATCGATTGTTTGGATTAAAATAAATAAATCTCAAACCCTCCCTCCTTCCAAAAGGAAGAACAGTTGATGATTTTTGCTCAAACCCAAACAACTAAAATCTCGAACTCTCCCTTGACGAGCTCTCCTCTACAAGCTCTCCCTCCCTCAAAACTTCACTCTACATCCCTCCCTCCCTCCCTCGACCACAATCTCCAGGTTAGAGTTTCGACTCTCTTGAATTTGATCGGCGAGGCAGAAAGTTTCGACTTCACTCTCTCGCTTCAACTTATCAACGATCTCTCCAAGGTTAGGGTTTCGATACACTTTGAGTAGATATAGATTCTACTTCTTCCGAGTACTGATTCTTCTTCTTCTACTAACTCGTACGAATTTGTGTTATCGATTCTATCATTTTGTGTGTTTCAACTAATTTAAAGTTCATATCAAGAGTTTTGTAGGATTCGAAGATTTAACTTAGCTTGTTGATCTAATTGTATGCAAGAGGTGAAATTCTAACCATTATTTTGCAATATTGGTTTAATATATGAAGTATTTGTTATGCAACGATTATTAGGATGCATTGTTGGTTCAGTGAGGGGCATCCAGGGTGGGAGGCGGAAAATATGGTGAATGAATCGCAAATGATTTTGATGGATGTTGATGTTCAGTCTGAGTCTGATTATAGTCATCATTTGCGCATATAGGATCATGGAGTCTTCTCTTTCGACATATTTGGGATTTTTGTGATCTTGTTTTACAATTGAAATAGTTCTTTCATGCCTATTGTGGTGTTAAATTATATTTGAAATAGTTGCTTATATATGTTTATATAGACCCTTACTTTGCTGATAAGATCATTAGAAAACAAAATCAGCATATTTGTAACCTCTTACTATTCCTTTTTCGAGAAAGAACCAGGTTTTTGAATTTTTTTTGTCCCTAATGGAGAAAGAACTCCTTGGTTTATAGTTGCTATCTTTAGAATGATCTATGACAGATGAAGTTCAACTGTTGATTTATCATACAGACTATGTTGAAGAAAAGTCATTAACATGTTTCTTTTTGTTTTGCAGTTCTTTATGACCAAACCTTATGCATGTGAACCTTCTAGCCCTCCACAATATCCACCGATTAAGGAAATGGGTGCTAAATTACAGGATGAAGAAGCTAGAAGGTTTGTGCGTTGATAAATTTACAGACCTGTGTGTTTGGTGTCTGTTTATGCTTGAGCTTTATATGGTGATTCTAGCATTTTGTTTCTAAGCATGCTAAACCTTCAAAATATCTTTTTCACTTGAAAATTGACCAAAAACAGAGGAAAGGAGAGAGTGAAAAAGATAAACATTTCTAGTTGAAGATGACAACAATTTTTAGTTCTCAATGGGAGATATTCATTGCTCTACACTTGTGATTATCGACTTGAAACTATGTGATATCCAATATGTGCATTAACCACTTTGTTGGTTAATCTTTCATCTGATGGTTGGACTTCTGATTCCCCTTATAACGTCTTGCTCATTTTCGATGATGAGGTTTTTCATTGTTTTAGTATCCTATGTTGTAAATATGAAAACTATATATTGTTTTGTTAACTCTCGTCATTGTGGTAAGCAAAATTGTTTTAGCAGGAGTGTTTCTTCACGTTATTGTCAACTTATCGAGACTACCACAAGCCATTCAGACAAAAAAAAATACTAATCCAACACCTTGTTTATATTGATTTTAGTGCTCCAGATGTTTGACTGTATCTCTGAAAGTTCTTGCCAGAAATATTTTTGTTGTTCTCTCATGTTAATGGATTGTCCTTCTTAGATCATTGGAACATTGTGATATAGAAATGGCAGTTCTCTATTTTGATGACAAAATTAGAGTTCAATATGTTTTCACTGTGTATCTTCTAGGTGCTACTATAATCATTTGTGTTCATTGATTCTGATATGATGCGTTTCCAGAAGTTCTTATGTCTGCTTATTGGCGTGTTTTACTTGACTTATGATGTCAGGCTTCGAGCTACTGGTGGAAAAATCAATGGCGATGGTGCAAGGTGCAAAGAAAACTCTTCCACGTGTTCGAGCTGTCAGAGCAATCCCTGCTCCACAAGCCAATGCAGAGCTTCAAGTCAATCTTGATGTATGTCAGATGAGTTCTGAATTTAAATTATCATGAACAGTGCATTTTAGGATCGGGTTGGGAAAATGTCTATTAGGTTAGTTTTATGGTAAGTCCCTTTCAAGCAATATGGAGACCTGGGGTTAAGGGCTGCTTTTTGAAAGATGAAAAAGATATCACCAATTCTGGTAATTAGGATTAACTAGGTTAGTGTAATTGATGGTATTTTCATCATTTCTAGTGCAAAGGGAAGTATGTAAATTCCATTTTTAACTAGGTAGCCAAGAAGTGAGACTCAAATATGAAAATGGTAGCCTTCAATAGCTGAACTCAACAGGTTTATGATTTGATAGGTTCTTAACGCCAAAAGTGTGCTGTTATTGTAAATCCTTTTCCAAATCCTAATACTTTGCTCTCTTGCAGAGACAACATCTAATAACACATGCAAATGCCAAGAGCAAGAGTGGGAAGTTTTCTCCACCACATCAAGATGGAACACTTGGCTTTCTTGTAAAGATAAGTCTGGTTATTGAGTCAAAGGCATGGAAAGCATGTCATAATTGCTCCTGGTTGCCTCAGGAGTTGAGGTTCATTAGAACTGCTGGTTGTGTTGTTGTACTTTACGAGTATTCAAATGCTGATAGAGGAGCTCGATGAAATGAAGAGAAGACCCTTTCAAAGTGTACAGAGAGGTAAAAACACTTGATTTTCTCAAATTTCTTCCTTTATTTTTTCTCCTTGCTCAATTTTTCTGGATGGATATAGGTCAGAATCTCCACTGTTTATGTATATTTGATATATTCATCCTGGTGTTGATATTAATATATTAGATGTTGATACTGAGTGTTGTTACTTTAGTGAAAACCTAATGAATTTTTTTTATGGGATGCTCTGGTAATTCCATATTTCCTATTTCATTTGCTTGTTGATTCTCCCTGTAAGGAATACCCGTTGGAACAGGAGTTGATTACTGCAAATGAGCAATGACTCTATAGACCATTACCTCTAGGGTCCTGCTCCTATCGATCCTAAATAGTTTCTCAACCATAGATTCTAGTCTTGTTTGTTGGATTTGGAAACTCTACTGCAGCAGAGGAATGACATTTACCCTTGATGAACAAAAATAATTTGGGTGACTGGATTTGTTAGGCATGACAGGTAAATGGAAATCACACATCCGAAAAATATAGAATTCACAGTCCTTGCTTGCAGATTGTGCCAATGTTTTTGAAGAAAAAATGTATTGGAAAACATTTGAGTGCATGGTTGTCAATTGATCAAGCTCATGGGGAGCCTCTGTCATAAGATGGATTGATCTAGGGGATGTGAACATAAGATGTCGTTAGATTGTGCTAAAGGGGATGGGTTCCTAAAGTTTACAGAGGTCAAATTGCCCGATACAACCAGAACCTGGATGAATATGTCTTAATCTTGAGGAATGTAGGGTCCAGCGTTTGAAGAAATCTTTTTGTATGGCTTATACTAATACTGATATTTGTTGAAATGGGAGTGGTTGTGTGACGCGATTTGGAGATCTGATCGATATAAGAAAGGTACTTGGTGTTGTGCAGGATCTGTATATTCGCATGGCAGCTTCTGAGTTAGATACAAATTCCATCTTTTTCTTTAATTAATTTCCTTGTAGTAGAAACTTCTTATGTGGGATTACTAAGGGCATTCATAATTTTCATAACTTTCCTTCTCCATGCAACATATATGTTTACTCATAGCAAACATAACACATATTTACCATGCTTACAAAGGAATTTTTTTTTACTCAATTCATATGTGTTTGACTTGATCTAATTATATCAACATTGGCATTCTTCTTCCAATCTAATTCATGTGGTTCTGCAACCTCAGGTGGTGCAACTTTATACTCCGCACATACAATAAAGATCAAGGAAGCTGAAGGCATTAGGTAACTTATGCCCACCACAATAGTCCATTTACTTGTTTAATTATTGAATGAAGTTATTTAGGATCCATATTGTTAATTTAGAAATATGGTATTGCAGTCTGCTTCACTTCTAGAGTGTACAGTCTGCTTAATGCATTGATGACTAAAATGTGGTGATCAGGTCCATCTATTTGTCTGGTTTGTTGTTGTTTTTAGAGTGGAAGAGCAACTTAGTGGCTATGATCTTGTTGGTTTTGCTATTTTAAGTTCTATATACTTCCCTGTTATCTGTATTTGTTAGTGCAAATCTGGTAGTTTAGTCGGAATCTCCTTGTATAGGCATGCATAACTAGCTTGTTGCTTAAAGCAGTAAATTTATGTAACAGTTGGAAGTAGCAAATCGTGTATTGTTTGATAATAGAATTTAGAATGAAGCTTGCTGAGTTGTCTTTCCTTTTTTTCCGAACACATTATGCCATTATAGTCCGGGAATGTGAAACTATCAATGAACTACACATGTTGTTTACTTTAACGTTTTAGGAGTGCTTCGTTGTTTACACTCATGAATACTGACAATAGTTGAGCTATATGATAAAGCTCATGAGATCCATTGTTATCTTTTATAAACCAATAAGTTATTTATTATCTATAGAGATAAATCAATAAGTTATTTATTATCTATAGAGATAGGCGAATATGACACTATGTACCATGGCAATTTCATTTTTTGTTTAATTTTTTATTATTACCAAATGTTGAGTGCCACTTGTTTCTGTTGGAGATAGTTGACTGTGACGATGAAACAACAACTTTATGCTAGTTCTGCTACAGAAAATTCTTGATTTCTGGTTTTGATGAACATATTCTTTCAATGTTGTTGGATCGATCTGTTAATCCAGATATCTTGAATAGGCACAAACATGTCAGTATTTGATCAGATATTTGTTTCAAATGATGATTCACCAATAGTGGTTCTATTATCTATTTATTTTGCAGAGTTTTGATCCTTCTATGGGTTTGGGATTGTTTCAGACTCCTCTCTGTTAGCTGCAATGCATGGGAAGATTGGCTTGTGTGCAAAATCTCTCGATGCAGGGGCTAATGTATGAAAAATTTGCTAATTTTATTGTCATGTTGGTTAGTTTTGATTGGAATGTTGAAGCTAATATGGGTAATCTTTGAAATTGGTTAGATATTGATGTTTGATACCCTGAATGGAAGAATTTGCTTACACTATGTTGTGTACTATGGTCATTTGGATTGCCTTCAGACAATTCTCTCTGCAGCTCATGCATCCCCTGTTTCAGATTCTAGGTATTGTTTTTAGTCTCATTTTCAGATCGAATTGTTTGAAGTATAGTTCTTGATGTTATAAATTTGTATTAATTTGGATTAAAAATTTGTGAGATTTGTGAATGTTAGATATGGAAATGGATCAATCCATTGCACCTAGCCTCCCGTCAAAGACGGCCAGAATGTGTTCATATTCTATTAGACAGTGGAGCTCTTGTTTGTGCTTCAACTGGCAGATACGGGTACTAAATCCTTATCATGTTCTTTATTTGTTTTTAGATTCAATGAGAAATCCAATCTTGATTGCAGGTTCCCAGGTAGCACACCACTTCATTTAGTGGCACGAGGAGGTTCATTAGATTCCGTTAGAGAACTCCTAGCATGGGGTGCGGATAGGCTTCAGAGAGATGCAGCTGGGTAATCTTCAATTCTTTGTGTACATAAAGTCTGACAACAACATAAAAGCTTTTAGACAACAATATAAAAGCTTTTATCTGATTCTTTTGACCTGACAATTTTGTCCGTATCTTTTATTGCAGGAACTGAGCTGAGAGGAAAGCGTTGAAGATATAGATAGGCTTGTTTGTCAGAAGGTTGCCAGGAAAAATAAGATTCTTCAAATGTAGAGACACTATAAATCCTTTATTAGTTTATCTACCCCACAAACTAGTGTAATTGCATGTAATGAGCTTTCTGGTTGTAAGACTTTTGATATTTGTTTTATTTCAACAATATATTTTAAGATTACACTTGGTATGCTATTTTGATATATATGAGTACAAGATATTAATTCAGATGCAATTTAATAAAATACAACGTTAGCACAAGTTGGATGTATCTGATTGGAGAGTTTTGATTATTTGATATGTTTTGCTATTATTTTTCTTAATCGGAGCTCTTGATGAAAAACCTATTGAATCGAAAAGTTGATAAAAGAATGTGGGGAAAATAAGCAGCACTCCAAAAGCATCGGTGTCTAGATCTGAGAATGTGTGTTGTTTTGCGTAATTTTGGGTGTGTATTATCAAATTTTTTAGTTTTTTTTATTTAAAAAATATTTTTAATTAGCTATAGTTTCTAGATGATACAAAGCAAAATTGAGTATCAACTTCATTTGAAATTAGTATTAGCTAGTGTGTGTAACTATATAAAATTTAGTATTAGTTTTATCATGTTGCAATTATTCCATTAGTATGGGTTGGTTGATGATACAATTATTTCATTAGTATGGGTTGGTTGATGATACAAATATTAGCATCACCTCATTTTGTATGGGCCCAAAAGTGTTACAATTCATTTTAGCAACATGTAAGAGCTATAACAAAAACCCCTTTATGGTGTAGTGAGTGTCACCCCAATGATCCCAAGTTGGTGGTAAGCCTTTGTTGTGTTGCATCCTATGATGGTGTGATCATTAGCAAATCAGTAAGTCTCATGTAACATAAAAACATAAAACATATAACAAAGTTATATCTTTACGATTCCAAGCACACCTTTGTAAGACTTGGTTATGGTTGCATCCCATTCATGATCACTAAGGTGTTCGTAAGACTCTTGGAGTGGAATACTTGGTTCTTGTCGATAAGTCTCATAAGAACTCGAGGATTAGACCTTGCAAGGTTGTCGAACATTGATTAAGAGTGAAGTTCTTTTTTGATTAAGTAATAGAAACTTGAGGCTTGCGATCTCTTTTCACCGAGGAAGTAACTAGGCGGAACCAACCAAACTCCGGTTTAGGTGAACCTCGTTATATCAGTGTATTTGTTTGGTTTACTTTCTTCTCTCCTTGACTTTATTTATTTTACATGGCATGTGCTTAGATAAGTTGTCTTTACTTTCTATAGCTTATATTGTTTGTATGTTCAACTTGCATGTTTAGGATTTCTTTGGTGGATTTTGCAAAAGTTATTTAACTTGGTGGAATCGATTAAACTTGTGAACTTTGTGGTATTGATTCTCCTTTGGGTCACAACATAAGTCTTCGATAAGTTTAGGCAAAGAGTTTCAGAGTCGAATATTTTCGCTTGTTTTTCAACAAATTCGATTTTCAAAAAGTGACCATTTAATCACCCCCTCCCGGTCAAGCTAGCCTAGTTATTCACATGCACTCTTAGTGAGTATCAATGCACACCTCACATCTTTAGAATTGACCTCCATGGATTGTGACTTCGTTTTTTGAGTTAATTTCGGTTTCCCGATTTTAAGAAATATTTCGGTGTGTAAAAAAAACGTAAAATTTTCGAGGATATATATATAATGCATTTCGAGGGTATATGAAGTATGTGAAAAATGCAAGTAAATAAATCTATTAAAGACATTAAATGAATCCTAAATATCAAGAAATGAAACAAATATGAAATCAATATATAATTAGAAAATCAGGGGGTTGTTTCAAAAATTAATAAATAATTAGAAGAAATGATAATTATAAAAAAAAACTAGAAATTTACGAAAAAACTCATAAATTTGAAAAAAAACCTTCGAAAAAATGAAAAATTGGTCACAGTTTTGTGTTTTTGGCGAAAAAACCAAATTTTCCGAAAAAAACTCGAAAACTTTTTGAATAAATTTCAAAAAAATATAAATTTATATTTCGCCTTTTTTCTTTTGGTAATTAAAAAAAAACAAAAATTTTGGTGAAATTTTGCAAAATTTCACGAAAACTCATTCCATGCTTGAAGGTGCATACATTTCCTAGTCTCTTGTTAAGAGATTATAAGATGTATGCACCTTCAAGGTTAGTTCAAATAAGAAATTTTAATGATGATGATGAAGATTGTTAATATAACAACATAGCAACATAGAAACAAAGCAACACAAGGAACACATCTGCAAGTTTCATATAGTACAAGAAACAATATCAACAAAGCAACATAGATACATCACAAGCCATGTAGCAGCCGTGCAAGCTTCTTCTATTCACTTCCATGTCTGAAAAAACAATGCCAACATAGATACATCACAAAGCATGTACTGTCGTAACATGTCGGATTTCATAGTTTTCATCTACTCCCATAAAAAACTTGTTGAAAATTTGGTTTTTAAAAATAAAATCAATTGGGTGTTTATCTGGTTTTGAGCCCTGGACCTCTCTCCTATTTTGATCTATGGATCAATCTATAAATTTTAGTCCCATATCTATTATATAACTCTTTGTGGTAGAGTTTATAAGGAGATAGTTAGGACTTGGGTTTGGACCCCTTGGGGTACCACTCTTTTATGAGGAGGGGAGAGATAGACTCTCGCGCCCGCCGCCGTCCGGTCGGGCGGGTCGAGTCATTTAGAGAGCAAACCATTTTTTTGCTGAAAATTTATTTAAACGGAAATAAATTTTTGATTTTCTGAAAGAGGGACTGTATCTGGACGTTCTTCTAAATACGTTTGGCATATCTTGCGGCGGGATTCTTTCTCCCACGTTTTCCACACGCTATGTATCCAGACCGGTTTTGGACTCTTTCTTAAAGCAAACGGTTTCCACGAATGTGATGTTTCACTATAAAAACAACACAACAACTCACTATTTAGAAAAAAGAAGAAAAACAAAAACAAAGAGATTGAAAAGAAAGAGAGTTTTCGTTTTTTTGTAATGAAGTGATTTTAGTTTTTGCAAAAGTGATTCTTGCAAGTGATTTTCGTTTTGCAAAACAAGTGATTCTTGCAATTCATATTGTAATTGTGATTCCGAGCAAATAAGGAGATTAAGGGTGAATTGTATACCGTTCATCTATTGTGCATTTTTGAATGAGACAGAGAAGATACTGGGCTGTTTTATCCTGGGGACGGCGGGGCTACGAAACTGCTTGCACAATTTTGGGCAGAGCCACGAAACGTCTTAAAGAGAGCGACCTAGTCCGCGACTCAACCCAAGCAAAATTGGTACCATCGTTCCTACTTTTTAATTCGAATTTACAGCATATTTTCCAACAATTTTAAGACGATTTCTATGTCTGCCATGACTTCAATTACTGAAATTGCTGCAAAAGACCTAAATAGGCCCTTTCGTTTTGAGGGCCAACACTTTAAAAGATGGAGACAAAAGATGTTGTTTTTTCTAACAACACAAAAGGTTGCATATGTTTGTGATACTGAAAAACCAATATTGCCTGCTGAACCTACTGAAACCCAAACTAAAGAATTAGACCGTTGGATTGAAAATGATTTTTTATGTAAAATTTTTATCCTGAATGGTCTTTCTGGTGATCTTTATGATTATTACTGTTCTGAACAAACTGCTAAAGATATTTGGGAAGCCCTTAGAAAGAAATATGACACTGAGGAGGCTGGCACAAAGAAATATGCTGTCAGTCGTTATCTGAAATTTCAAATGACTGATGATAAGTCTGTGGAATCCCAATCACACGAGCTTCAAAAGATTGCTCATGATATTATATCTGAGGGAATGACTTTAGATGAGCAATTTCAAATAGCTGTTGTGATAGACAAATTGCCCCCTAGCTGGAAAGATTTTAAGAATGTCCTTAGGCATAAAACTAAAGAGTTTTCCCTAGAAAGCCTGATAACCCGACTTCGAATTGAGGAGGAAGCCAGGAAACAAGATCAGAAAGATGAAGTTCTGATTATTTCAAATCCTAAGAAATCTACCCCTGTGTCTCTGAAACCAAATGGGAAGACAATGAAAAATCAGAATCATAAGAATAGGAACAAACAGAACCGGAACAACCAGAACCGCAACAATCAAAATCAGAATCCTCCGCGAAATCAGAATGGACAGAAACATCCCTCCAAGAATGATTCAGCACAGTTCCTTTGCTACACTTGTGGTAGGCCAGGGCATATGGCCAGGAACTGCCGGAATGGATCTCGCCCTGCACCTCAGGCGAACCTAACCGAAGACCAACTTATTGCCATGATCTCTGAGATCAATTTTGTTGGTGGATCCGAGGGATGGTGGGTTGACACTGGTGCTTCTCGACATGTCTGCTATGATCGAGAAATGTTCAAGTCCTATTCTGAAGCTGAGGACAAGAAAGTGTAATTGGGTGATTTCCACTCCACTATAGTTGCTGGAACTGGATCAGTAGAACTGAAGTTTTCCTCTGGAAAGACTGTTATCCTAAAGGATGTCCTGCATACTCCAGAGATGAGGAAGAATTTAGTTTCTGGTTATCTTCTGAACAAGGCTGGATTTACTCAAATTATAGGGGCTGATTTATACACCATTACAAAGAATAATGTATTTGTGGGGAAAGGGTATGCTACTGATGGAATGTTTAAGTTAAATGTTGAAGCGAATAAAATTTCTAGTTCTACTTACATGTTGTGCACTTTTAATATCTGGCATGCTAGACTTTGTCATGTTAATAAACGTATTATTAAAAACATGAGTAACTTAGGACTAATTCCAAAATTGTCCTTAAATGACTTTGAAAAGTGCAACTATTGTAGTCAAGCAAAGATAACCAAAACTCCACATAAATCTGTTGTTAGAGAATCTGAACCCTTAGATTTGATACACTCAGATATATGTGAACTTGATGGTATCTTGACTAGAAATGGAAAACGTTATTTTATTACGTTTATTGATGATTGTTCTGATTATACCTTTGTCTACTTAATGAAAAATAAAAGTGATGCCTTTGACATGTTTAAATTATTTTTGACTGAAGTTGAAAATCAATATAATAGAAAGATTAAGAGACTTAGGAGTGATAGAGGCACTGAATATGATAGCAGTACTTTCATTGAGTTCTATAATTCTCAAGGAATTATTCATGAAACAACTGCACCATATTCTCCTGAGATGAATGGCAAAGCTGAAAGAAAAAATAGAACTTTTACCGAGTTAGTAGTTGCCATAATGCTTAACTCCGGTGCTGCATCGCACTGGTGGGGAGAAATCATCTTGACAGTCTGTTATGTGCTAAATAGAGTCCCCAAATCGAAAAGTAAAACATCTCCATATGAGATTCTGAAAAATAGACAACCAAACTTGTCTTATTTGAAAACTTGGGGATGTTTAGCTTATGTTAGAATTCCTGATCCTAAAAGGAACAAGCTTGCTAGTAGGGCATATGAATGTGTATTCATAGGATATGCCATGAATAGCAAAGCTTATAGATTCTATAATCTTAAAGATCAAGTTATTATAGAATCAAACGACGTTGACTTTTATGAAGATAAATTTCCTTTTATTTCGAGGAATAGTGGGGGTACATCATCAATCAACGTACCCTTGATCAGGGTAAATGAAACTGATAAAGCCACAGAATCTGAGCCAAGAAGAAGTAAACGGAAACGAACTTCTAAAAACTTTGGCCCCGATTACTATGTTTTTTCAGTCGAAGAGGATCCCCTTAGTTTTCAAGAGGCCCTATCCTCTATAGATGCCAATTTTTGGGAAGAGGCTATCGATGATGAAATGTATTCTCTTGAGTCTAACAGAACCTGGCACTTAGTCGATTTGCCACCAGGTTGCAAGACAATAGGATGTAAATGGATATTTAAGAAGAAATTGAAACCCGATGGTAATGTTGACAAGTTCAAGGCTCGTCTCGTAGCCAAAGGGTATAGACAGAGAGAAAATGTTGATTTCTTTGACACATTCTCCTGTAACCAGAATTACATCTATTCGAGTGTTAATTTCTCTTGCTGCAATACATAACCTAGTTTTGCACCAAATGGACGTTAAGACTGCGTTTCTTAATGGCGATTTGGAAGAAGAAATTTACATGGACCAACCTGAAGGTTTTGTTATTCCAGGACAAGAACATAAAGTTTGCAAACTAGATAAGTCACTTTACGGTTTGAAACAAGTTCCAAAACAATGGCATGAAAAATTTGATAATCTTGTTATCGCACATGACTTTAAAGTGAACGAAAGTGACAAATGCATTTACTATAAAGCTGAAAATGGCATTTGCACTATAATATGTCTATATGTGGATGACTTACTTATCTTTGGTTCTAATATCCATGCCGTGAATAAAGTGAAAGCTTTATTGTGTGCAAACTTTGATATGAAAGACCTTGGAGAAGCGAGTGTAATCCTTGGTATCAAGATTACTAGGTCTGAAAAGGGAATTTCTTTGGATCAATCACATTATATCGAGAAGATCCTAAATAAATATAATTACTCTGACTGTAAACCTGCATGTACTCCTTATGACTCTAGTGTAAAGTTGTTCAAGAATACCGGTGACGGTGTTAGACAATCTGAGTATGCGAGCATCATTGGTAGTCTTAGATATGCTACCGATTGCACTAGACCCGACATAGCTTACGTTGTTGGATTACTATGCAGATTTACAAGTAGACCTAGTATAGAGCATTGGCATGCAATTGAACGGGTCATGAGGTACCTGAAGAGGACAAAGAACCTCGGATTACATTATCAGAAGTTTCCCGCTGTCCTTGAAGGATATAGCGATGCTGATTGGAACACCCTTTCAGATGACTCCAAAACCACCAGTGGCTATATTTTCAATATAGCTGGTGGAGCTGTTTCTTGGAAATCAAAGAAACAGACCATTCTGGCACAGTCCACGATGGAGTCAGAGATTATAGCACTAGCCACGGCTAGTGAAGAAGCAGGTTGGTTGAGAAACCTGCTAGCAGAGATCCCTTTATGGGAAAGACCGATTCCAGCTGTCTTGATCCATTGCGATAGTACCGCGACTATTGCAAAAATACAGAACCGTTATTATAACGGCAAGAAACGACAAATACGTCGTAAGCACAGCACAGTTAGAGAATTTCTATCTACTGGTGCTGTGAGAGTGGATCATGTACGAACTGATGCGAACTTGGCTGATCCTTTGACGAAAGGATTAGCTAGAGAGAAGGTTTTCAAAACCTCGAAAGGAATGAGACTAATGCCCTTAGATTGTTGAGTTATTCACGATGGTAACCCAACCTATAGACTGGAGATCCCAAGAAATAGGTTCAATGGGTAATAACAAGTCGTGAATGATATGATGTGAATCATGCTAACAAAATAACAATCTCATTCCTAGATTAAAGCATGATTTCCTGAAGCGATAGTAGGATGAGTTAAAAACTCTTAATGAGGTCTATACTCTATGTGGAGTGGAGTATCTAGCTACAGGAGTACTCTTGATAGACTCACCTAAGTGATTGTGGAAGTTTGGCCGCTTCCTATGGAATTAGTGGGCAAAATTCCTAGAGCTTTCACTATACTGGGATATACGTGCATGGCCGTAAAGCACGGGCTTTTTAGACTTCACCCTGGTAAGGTTGTGCGTGTAATGTCTGTTAGAGATAGAGTTCAAAACTACGAGTTACTCTAGTATAATCTAAAGCATGAACACTACGCAAGAGTTCAAGTCGAAAGACACTTTTGTTTATGCACAATCTTATATTTGAAAGATTGCTCGATGAAAATTGTTTTTTAAAAATCCAAGTGGGGGATTGTTGAAAATTTGGTTTTTAAAAATAAAATCAATTGGGTGTTTATCTGGTTTTGAGCCCTGGACCTCTCTCCTATTTTGATCTATGGATCAATCTATAAATTTTAGTCCCATATCTATTATATAACTCTTTGTGGTAGAGTTTATAAGGAGATAGTTAGGACTTGGGTTTGGACCCCTTGGGGGTACCACTCTTTTATGAGGAGGGGAGAGATAGACTCTCGCGCCCGCCGCCGCCGCCGCCCGGTCGGGTCGGGTCGTTTAGAGAGCAAACCATTTTTTTGCTGAAAATTTATTTAAACAGAAATAAATTTTTGATTTTCTGAAAGAGGGACTGTATCTGGACGTTCTTCTAAATACGTTTGGCATATCTTGCGGCGGGATTCTTTCTCCCACGTTTTCCACACGCTATGTATCCAGACCGGTTTTGGACTCTTTCTTAAAGCAAACGGTTTCCACGTTTTTATTTATTTATTGCAGTTTTAATTATAATGTATTTAGCTGATTTTTTGGTTTACAACGAATGTGATGTTTCACTATAAAAACAACACAACAACTCACTGTTTAGAAAAAAGAAGAAAAACAAAAACAAAGAGATTGAAAAGAAAGAGAGTTTTCGTTTTTTTGTAATGAAGTGATTTTAGTTTTTGCAAAAGTGATTCTTGCAAGTGATTTTCGTTTTGCAAAACAAGTGATTCTTGCAATTCATATTGTAATTGTGATTCCGAGCAAATAAGGAGATTAAGGGTGAATTGTATATCGTTCATCTATTGTGCATTTTTGAATGAGACAGAGAAGATACTGGGCTGTTTTATCCTGGGGACGGCGGGGCTACGAAACTGCTTGCACAATTTTGGGCAGAGCCGCGAAACGTCTTAAAGAGAGCGACCTAGTCCGCGACTCAACCCAAGCAAAATTGGTACCATCGTTCCTACTTTTTAATTCGAATTTACAGCATATTTTCCAACAAAACTTGATCAAACATACTAGTTAATTCATCTACCCGCAAAATAATGTAGTGTCACTAGTGTTTGTTAATCAAAATGTTGAGTAAACATGTCAGTCATCTTACTTCCATGGTGGTCTAAAAGGAACCATCTTGGTTGGTCCATGTCCATCTTTCTTGTCTTAACAACTTCATATGGCTTGATCAAGGTACATTTTCCTTGTCCAACAAGTCTCATGGTGCTTAGCTATTAGTTGGTTTTGTGTTGGCATATATCTAATCCAACCATTAATATTCCAAAACAATAATTGTGGTGTTGAAATTGATGCTTGTACTGTTGGATTGGTGCAGCTTCAAAATATGACGCTTGGACTGTTTCAACTTGAGAAGAGGAAGTTTGAACTAGTGTAGTCAAAGTAAGCCAAAGTTAAAAGCTAAGCGAAACGATAACAACTCACTTTGCTTTGGCCAAAGCGAAGTGAAACCAAAAGCGAGAAAAAACGGTTGTTTTTTGTTAAAGCGTAAAGCGGTCGCTTCGGATGAAAAAATAATTGGATTTTTTATTTATAAAAAATAGGTTTTGGTAATGAGATTTATGATACATATTGTATACTTTTACAATAGAGATTGGTTCAAATTTTCAAATACTCCAAAATCCAAACAAAGATCCCCATTCTTTTATTTATTTAATTTTTTTAATAGTTGTTTTCAAAATACAAGTATACAATTATTACTACACCAAAAAAGCCCACGGTTCTAAACCATAGCTAATAGCTCTCCCCATAGTTTTAAAGCACAGGCAAAATGGGCGTCACAAATTCTTATTTACGGCTAATAACTGTTGTAAATGGGTTCCATCGCGGTTTTCAGAGTTTCCCATGCATGCTCAAATTTGACATTTCACTACGGCTCTGCCACTACTGAAAGTCGTGGTAAAGTTTGCAATGCCTGTGGACCGTGGCTACTTTCCTCAAACATTTTTCTATGCCTACGCTTTAGAGCCATGGGTGAGTTAGTCTAAAAATAAGCATTTGCCAAAAGTGTGAATTATCCAAAGATTCGATCTCACTGAGGGATTCTCTTACGTTTTGGCAAGGACAATCATCTCAAACTACATAGATCATTGTGGATGTCATCTCATATGCTAGAATTAGAGACATAATTTGAATCACATTGTTGAGTTTCAATTAAGTAAATGCAAATCAAGAAACATATGGTGAAATAACATATTTATCGAACAAAGGCCGTAAGAGAATATATGGAACTCCTTTGACAACCCTACAAAAGGATAACAAACAAATTGTAGGTTGTTCCCCCCTCCCAAATATTAATAATAAATAAATAAATCTAGAAATATCTACAACTCTTAACATATGAAAGTTTTAACTTGATCAAACTATAACGAGCTATGGAGAAGTTGTCAATCACATGGGTGGTTGCAAAACAAATCAATGTCTATGGGAATTGGACAGGGATCAAAGTACCACCCTTCGGTCATGTTTAGTTACTCAATGGAATGGGAACATGAATGAAAATATGAACAATACTATGTATGGTTACTCGATGGAATGAGAATGATTTGTGTCTTTACCGTTATGCCTTCAATTATTAACCATGAATTTTGGATCTATAGCGGGTAAGAAGACATATATGTTAAGTAAGGAGGGTAAATAAGATAAATGGAGTGTTGACTATTACAATGGGCATTGTAACGGGCGTTCATAGGGTTTTAAGAATGAATGTCCATTACAATGAAATTTGTAATGGTCATTCCCATTACGCCAAACCAAACACATGAATGGCTTAAACCATTGTAATGGTCATTACCATTACAATGGTCAAACCCATTCCATTGAGCGACCAAACATGCCCTTATAGTTTTGGTCAACACCTGCTTGCAATTATCTTATTTTCTACACTTCCAATATAAGAAAAACACTAGTATGTTTGGAAAGAAGACGAGCAATCAAATGTTTTTTTCATCAATAGATAACAATTCTTCTACTAGTCATAAGATTGTTATTGTCATGTAATCGACATACACCTCATCAAAAAATTAGTATTTTGGATCCACAAGAAGAAATCTAATACATTTCAATGGGATAGTGAATAAAAGAACATGGATTTGCACCTAGATACATTTCGCATGACTTCTATTGTAGCCACTTTTGTAGTCGGACTTTGGAAGTGTTCTTAAGTGTTTTTTTTTTTCAAAAAGATTTACACACTCATCGAGGATACATGACGACTTTACCAGGAAATAAATAGACATAACAAAAAAACTAGCACTAACCAAAAAGACCAGCAGAAAGCTTGCTCATTTGACTGCCTTGTCAACTTGAAACCAATCAAATAAATCAACCATATCCAACACTCCCACACACGACCTGATTGAAACACTTGAAAGACTTGATCCCTCTCTAGCACTAACCAAAGAACCAGCAGAAAGTTTAGCCCATTTGACTGCATAATCAACTTGAAACCAATCAAATAAATCAACCATATCCAACACACACACACGACTTGACTGAAACGCTTGAAAGCCTTGACCCCTTCTAACAATAATTCCCTGATCAAACCCGCACCTTCTTTAACCCACAAAAATAGCTCAAAAACAGAACATAGAGGTCCGTTTTCCGCAAAACTGAGCATCGCAAGTTACTCTATTTTTGCACCTCCAAGCTATACCAAATTTCAGCTCCCATTCCTTTTCGAAATATAAAACGCCCCTGACCTAAGAAACTTCTCACTCCTTTAACAAAACTCACCCATTCAAGAGATGCGAATATACGCTGTTCAGGCACGTTCAAGCTTGATTAAACCCATAATTTTCCCGAGAAGGCAGGACGCCTCAAACTTTCTTGTTATTTTTTTCGGCTGTGCTTTCCCTGCCAGAGATTCAGCAACTGCATTCGCCACTCTAAACACATGACAACATATGACCTCTCTACTAGCCTTTAGGCTATCTCCTTCCAGAAATTTTCAAAGAACCAAGGTATCTTATAAGCATCATAGAACTAGCCTCTGACTAAAGCCGAATCAATTTGGACATTGATCCTTGACAACCCCAACCTATTACATAAACAGAGTCCTTCCAAAAGCAAAAGAATTTCCGCTTTTGTTATTATTTCCTTCTCCAAAAAACAATTGGTTTGCCACTAAGCAAATTTCATCATTGTCCCTATTAATAACCCCGCCAGCTGCTAAATTGTTTCTTGAAGACCCATCTATGTTTAACGCAACAAACCCTATTCACGTTGGGAGCCACCAGACTCGCATGCAAACCAAGTGCCACAATCACATCCCTATTGGAGCTCATTTTTTTCAGAATAAAACTGCATTAACCCGTTTTAGCCATCTACAAACACTGATAATCATCGCCTAGCATCTTCATACACACACTTACATCTCTGTTTCCATATCTCCCAAATCAATAAAACCGGTGTCAAAAAAACAAAAACCCTGCCTGTGAACATTCGCACGGCAAAACCAAACTGATAGAAGCGTCACAATCTTCGCTGGTCTCTTCAAGTAAATATCAACCTTCAAAATGCTCCCGTACCTTCCTAGCCAAGCTCCCATCAATAAATAATTTTTTAAAAGATTTTGTCTAAGGTTCAAAAAAGCACCTGCATCTGGACGCTAAGCTAAAACCACATCGAAAAAAACTCCCATCAATTGGCACACCTTTGTGTAATAATTTCCAAATGAAAACAAAAATTCTAAAATGCACTAACTCTATGTCTCTATCCTTGAGCAAATCATACACGGATCTCGTGGAAAAAGAACCATCTGCGTTAAGCTGCCACATACACGAATCTGCAAAGGAACTCTCCTCCTGAGAGTGTTTTCTAATAGCTCCATAGCCAGACTTCGAAGAGCGGGGTTAAGATACATGAAATCACCATTCCGGACCTTCTCAATATAAGGCCAAATATCTTGCTCGGCCAACTCCAATAGCCTAACAAATTTTTCTTGTTTTCTTCGAAGAACCTTGTACCCTCAACCAATTCTCCAAAAAGAGCTTGCCAGTAAAACTTCTTTAACTTTATATAAATCTTTCATTAGTGGAGAAACAACACATTTTTCTACCTGTTTACTCAGCGAAACACACTGTTTCCAATATTTCTTCCTGATAAACACCGCCCACAAGGAACTAACATTCAGCATATTCCACAAAGCCTTAATTTGAAAAGCTTTAATAACCAAAGAGAAATCCCGAACTCCTAAGCCTCCTTCCCTGACTGGTTGAGCTATCTTCTCCCAATTAACCCATTTCTTCCTCAACCTACTTTCACAATTGCCCCAAAATAAGTCAACCAATATTTTCCGTTTCTTGTCTCAAAATTGTTCTTTCGGGACATGCATTGCACTTAAAACATAGACAAGATTAGAACACATCACATTTTTTTTATCAAGACAAATCTACCTCCAGAGGAAGTAAGTTTTGCCTTCCATCGGTCCACCATTCGTTGAATTTTATGGATCACCTCTTCAAAATAAACATCTTACAACGCCCTTGAAAAATTGGACCCTTAAAATATTTCATAGTAGAGCCTCTATATTGAAACCCCGTATGAGATTTGATTGCCACAATTCGTTCCACTTCTGTTTTATCATCCAACATAAAGGAGCTTTTGTTAACATTAATTTTTTGCCCTAAATCTAAGCAATATTTCTCCAAAAACTTAATACAACTAAATAATGATGTTTTCCTTCCATTCAGAAAAATCAAAATATCAACCGCGTAGAGGAGACGAGTAACCGGCGCACATGCTCTAGGAGTATAATAATAATGAATCTCTCCCTTCTGAATAGCCCTAGAGAGCCCCCATATTCAAAACTTATGACGCAATAATAAATAGCATAGGAAAAAGTGTGTCTCCCTGTCTCAATCCTCTAATAGATTTAAAAGTATCCATTGTACACCCCTTGCAAAAGAACAGAGAAACCACAATTAGAGATGCAATTAGAAATAAAAGGACAAATCCTGTGATTAAATCCAACCTTTCGAAGCACTGATAGCAAAAACCCCCCATTTCAATCTGTCATAAGCTTTCTCTATATTAATCTATAGCACCACATTCCCCCAAAGGAATTTTTTCCAGTATCTCTAACCAATTCCTGTGTCGGTCCAATATTTTTTACAATGAATCTCCCTTTAACAAAGGCACCCTGTTATTGAGATGTCATATCCGAAAGTAATACCGTCAATCTATAGTAGAATAATTTACTAAAGATTTTATAAATGACATTGCAAAGACTAATGAGTCTAAAATTCGGAAAAGAACCTGGAGAATCCACCTTTGGAATGAAGCAATCAAGTTAGCAGTGAAGGCTGCAGGCAGAGCTTCGCCATAAAAAATTGCATTGTTGCTTCCCAAATATCCAAGCCAGCTACCTCCCAACATGATTGAAAAAAACACAGAAGTAAAGCCATCTCGGCTCGGAGCATTGTTTTTTAGAATGTTGATGGTAACATGTTTAACCCTCTCAAGAGAGGGTCGTTTAGTTAGTTCTTCACAAAAAAGGGAGGAAATAACTGTAGGAATACAATCCAGAATCTCATTATCCACCACCCTATTATTCTGCAAAGAGAGTAAATTTTGTAAATATCCGTTAGCTTCAAGCAAGATCTCTCCTGAGTCTATGACCTTAATTCCAGAAGGAAGCCTGATCTTGTCAATCACTCTACATTTATGTATGGACTTGACAATATTTAGTCTGGACTTGACAATATTAGTACAACCATCTCCTTCTTTAAGCTCTTTCTCACCCAATTTTTGTATCCAATACAATTCCTTCTGTTTCAAAGCTAGTCTATATTTTTCTTGCAGCAGTTTAAATTACACTGCATATTCATATCCTAGTTCCCATTAATATTCAAACCATTTTCTCCACCATCATTCCAGCTGGATAACAAAATATCTTCCCATTGCTGCATCTCATCTTCCTGAGCTCTAATTTTGTTGAACACATTGCCAAAGAGCTCCCTATTCCATCCAATAAGTATTTTACAAAGCGCTTTGAGTTTCACATCAATCTAATCAATCACTCTCATATTTCCCAATTCAACATTCCAAACAGATTCCACTAAACCATCAAAGGAAGAATGAGTTATCCATATATTAAAAAAATCTAAATGGGGACAAAACTGTTCGTGCCTGCACTGGCACAAACACCATCAAATGAGCACAGTTTGAAAAGGTGAGGTGTGGATGCTCTACCCTGGCGTTCGGCATCAATGTCTTCCGCTCAGAGTTCACAAAAATTCTGTCAAACCTTGCCCATATCCAATCCTTTCCTTGTCTGTTATTACACCATGTTAATTGCGGACCCGAGAATCCACAATCCCGTAACCATAGTTTCCAATTCAATTTGAGAACTCAACCATACTAGTCAATGGAGGCGGGCTTCCTTCTATTTTATCCCAACCACTAGTAATCGTATTAAAGTCCCCACCTATCATCCAAGGACCATCATAGTTCAGGGAGAAATTTTCCATATTCATCAAGAGCTCACGTCTTTCCTTTATTGAACACTTAGCATACACAAATGAAATAACAAAAGACTGAGAGTTGTTATTATCTAACACCCTACCATGGACAATCTGGTCTTACATCCCCAGAACTGAGAAAGAAATATCATTCGCCCAAAATATCCAAATCTAGCCACCCACCGCTATGATAGACACGAAGCCTGCAGTCTAACTTTGTCACCAACTTCCAAATACCTAATATCCTCAATCATTGGTTCTGCATCATCAGAATCCTAACATTTTGTTCAATAGTCAGCTTTTTTCATCTACATCGAGTTTCTATATTCTCAACTCCTCGAGCATTCCAAAACAGTATCTGATCAATCATTATTGACCATGGAGGAAGCAACCCTCTTTCTCATCAGTCGACGTTCACCTGGAGGGAAGGCCATTCTAACTTCTTTTTTTAAATTTCGCTCCCCTATTTTCCATCAGATTGAGTACCCATATCCATATCTCTGATAGAAGAGACTTGTAGACTCAACTCCGATTTTGATCTCGCATCCTGACTGTCAAGACTGACATGTTCGAGCGTATTAATATTCACAATTTTTTCCTATTTTTCCACACCTCCAAGTTCACCTCTTTGCATGTCTCCATCAAGTTTTCCATATTTGTCTTATACCTAACCTCCTTCGTAGAATTTACCTGCTTATTGTTTAGCCCGAATGATTCCACCTTACTGTTGTCATTGTGTTCTACTGTTGGTTTCACGTCCTGCAAATGTTGTAAGTCAGATGAATCACCGCCTGATTCCTCCATTTGGTCCACACCAGGGTGTTGTTCTGGTTTAATAGAGCTGCTCTCAACTTCTACAATATCTTCTTAAGGATCCAATTGTCCCTCCTCTAGCCCATGATCCAGCTCTGGGTTCACAGCTCCTTGATTCTCCTCCTGTTTAACAGCTGCAATAGCCTTATAAATCCCACTGATTGAGTAGCCTATTTCCAAACAGTCATCTCTGAACATTGTAAAAAGTCTTCCTGTGACCCAACCTCTAACCCTTCTTCCCTCTTCAGTACAACATTATCCCTGCATACCTCATTGATCAGTTTGACAGCCGCATTGGTATCAAAAACATCAATAAGTTTGTTCCCTTCGTTCGCCAAAATGTTGAAAGAGTTCGAAGTGAATGTACCATATTTATCAGGAGCCATTTTTTTTCCTTTTGCATCGATCCATTCTTTTATTTTCCTTCTATAATTTGAGTGATAATCTCTTCGCCCTTATCATTTTTAGTGCCGCTAACTCCCACATCACCCACTTTTTCATTGTTCTCTTTAATAATAAGTTTATAAATTTTCTTAACCTCCCCCAAGCGATTGCTTTTACCTTTCTCTTCTGCCACTGAAAAACCTTCCTTTTTACGCCTAAGTTTCTTTCTGCATACCGAGTCATAGTGGCCAATCATTGCACAATGTTCACAATACTTGAATTTGGGGAGTACAATCTTTTACCAGAACCAATTGGTTCATGAGAAGTCAAGCCAAATTATGCTTGGAAGTGCTAGAAATCCATTTCCACGTACATGCGCGGTATGTTGGGCCTAGTGAACCCTTGCGTGCACTACAAGAAAAGTGTTCATTGATAGCATATCTTTATAGAGTTTTTGTGAAAAGCGCTATAATTGACTGAATTCACGAACAATTAAAAATAATGAAACCGCTATTGACCAAAAGCCTCGCGCGGGAAGTGAAAAAAGAAATGTGCGTTTACAGAGTTTTCAGTGTATCAGAACCCAACCTTGTCTGCTACCCTTACAGAGAACAGTCTCCGCCCTTCTAAGCTCACATTTCTCTTCATCTTCTCCGACTTCACTGCTTCCGCATTCGCTTTCCTCAACGTGGTTTCAAAGTAAGTTGCTTTCTGGGTTTCAAGTTTGAGTTTTCTAAGTTCTTGTTTCTTTAGGGTTTCATGCATTTTGGTTCAATTTGGGTTTCTTGAGATAAAATTGGTATTTTAAAATAAAATTGTTGAATTGGGAATTAGGGTTTTGTGTGTGTGTGTTAGGGGGGAATTGGGGTTTGAATAAAGTTTAGAATTTGATTGGAGACTAGTTTTTTAGTAGCTTTTGAATTTTTTGTATAAAATTTAGGGTTTTGTGAGGGTTTAAAGTTTAAACCTTCATTAGAAACAATGTTCAAGTGATTGCTTGAATTTGTTGAATGGGATTTGGGGTTTTGTGATGGTTTAAATAAAATTTAGACATTGACTGGAGACTAGTTCAAGTGATTGTTATATTCTTGATTTATAACTTTTAGAGAATGACGTTTTGTTGTTTGATTTTGATTCTGTTTTTTTTTTATTGATTTGGGGTTGTCTATTTTGGTGAAATCGATATGGGTTTTGTGTTTTGAAGGATTTTTGCAAAGATTCATGAAGATCCAAGTGAGAGAGATAACAAACCCCCAAAAGGCAAAAAAAAAATAATAAAAAAATTTGTGAGAAATAAATGGAAATCCAGAGTGAGATTGTTTTGTTAGGAGTTGTAGGAGATTTGACCACTAATGGGCTTTTTTTTTTCTTTTTTTTTTTTTAATTCCATGAGATCCGATCGATATCTAAGGGATTTTTTTTTGTGTTTATTTGAGCTTTTCTTCTACTTTTGTCCTTATATGTGCTTTGCTTTTTTTAGTTCATGAAATGAAGAGAGGAAGAACCAGATTCCTCTGTACCCAATTCACCTTTTGCTTTCTTCTTTTATCCTCTTTTACTCACTTTGATTGCTTTTTTAGTTGTTTTCACTCTCTGGGTATCTCTCGTTTATCTCCCAAAACATTCCTTTGAAACTCCACAAGGAGGAGAGACAGACAGTGTAAGTGAGTGGGGAAAAAGAGAGAGATCTGCCAAGACAACTCAATTTTTTATTTTCTCTATCCATCTTTTTTTATAAAAAGCCAATTTACCTTTTTCAGTTTCATTTTCCTCTGTTTTCTGAGCCCACAGTAATGATTTTTGCTCAAATGGTTTGTTTTCTTTTCTCTTGTTGAAGGTGGTGAAGAGAACTTCACCAGAAGGTCATTTTTCAGAAGGTTTTGTTTGATCATTTGTGAGCCCTTGTGTAATGGAAAAAGCTCAAGAAGTAATGAAACGAGGTTCGAGTTCGGGTCGGGTCATCTTCCCCACAAAGAAACATATGAAGCAATCATGTTTTGATTCTAAAATTCTCAGAGAGAAACCCAACCCAACCCAAACCAACTCAGCATTATTTATTATTATCTGTCTTCTTCTAAGTAATTCTATCTTTTATCTTGGGTTGTGTAGGTGTTTTTATTGTTATATTCTCTTATTTATTTTTTTTGTTGTATTAGTAGCTTTGAATGGTGATGTGGGTGCTTCGGAGAGATCGAAGAAAGATAAAGATAGAGGTTCTAGAGTGAATTTGAGCAGCCAAATGGGTGGTGGTTGGTCTGAAGGCGAAAGGGAAGACGACGAGGAGCTTCCCTTATCTTCGCCGCCACGCAATAAGAACAGTACTAAGAAATTTAGACTGCAGAGCAAGGTGATTTGTTTTATCATTTATTCAATCTCAAAATATTCTATTACTTATCCACTTTTAGTATTTTAATTAAATCTGGGGTTTTCTTTTTCAGTCATTCAAAGGTAGCAATGTGATAGCTCCTGCTAATGTTCCTCGAAGGCTAAGATCAGGTGCGTAGTTTGTAACTCCTTTTACTTTTTTATCTTGATTGTTTAAGAAGAAATGGGAGTTCTTTTGGAAAGTTGGGAATCAGTAAAGTATAGGAATGAAGATCCTGAATATATTCTTATATACTTTGAATTGTAAATTACAATGCTGGAATTTTCTTTTCATAAAATAATTCTTCCAAAATTATCTGCAAAATGTTAACTTGATTTTCTTAAAAGTGTTGCTGATAGTAAAATCGAAAGGTATTTAGATGGTATCAGTATAAATAAAAGGTAAAGTTAGGCATTCTTTAGATATAATGTTTTGGGTGATTCGATTTTATCTTTTCAGCTATGAACAAGCGAACTTAGGAATCTCTTTCTCCACCTTTGCACCATACATCAACTGGAATGGTACAGTCTCGGATCAATAATGGAAAAAAATCGAAAGGTAACATGGTAACTATACCAATGATTACCAAAGATGAGGAAGAAGTTGCAGAAGCCTTGTTTTCTTTGGCAAGAATGTCACCAAACAATGAAAGCAATGCGGAAGAACAAACTTCAGAAGAAAAACGTTTTCTTTTGCAGGAAACAATAATAAGTCCTACTCTTTCAGCTGAAGATTTATATCATATCTTTATATTCCTGATTGTTACAGTTCATTCTTTACTTATTCCACTGTTCAACATCTCAATCATTCAATTCTACAGCTCCAAAAGACAAGAACATCCTGTCTCAACATGCATCTTCAGCAATCGAAGCTATTGATATCTCTTCTAGCTTAGAAGGATCACCTGCAGAAGCTGAGAAACGGAGCTCTTTGTCTGAATCAATTGGTACAGATAGATCTAATGCAGCTGGGTATCCTAAACTTGACCTAAGTCTGCAAAGTTCAATGTCTCTAGAAGATCGTGCAAAGATTTCTCAACCATCGCTGCTTCAATGATGGGTGTTTCAGCTCAATTTTCACATGGGACAGGGTGTGTATATCTCTGTTTTACCGTAGATTTTAACATGGGACAGGGTGTGTTCATGGGTGCTCTTTCTGTTCTAACTAGAGCTATTACCTTGCGAAAGAAAGTGGTAGGGACAGTGGCTTCTTCTAAAGGGGCTAAGGACAACAGATCCCTTGAAATACGGTACAAACGGAGTGAGAAATGGAACGACAAAAAGTTCAAAAGTTACCGAAAGAGAAGCACTTATTTATAGAAGTCGAAACTAGGTGGTTAAAAAAAGAAGCGCTTATTTAAGGCAATATTAAAAAAAAAAAAAACCAGAGCGAAAAACAGAGCTCAAACCGCTTCGCTCAAAGAACAGAGGAAACAAAAAGAGAACTTTAGCTACAATGACAATGGCGGAAGAGAGGGAGAAGAGGAGAAAGAGGTTTAGTGTTTCGCTGTGCGGTCAAGAGCTGGAACAAATCGAGCAGATGTCGAGAGACGGAAGCCATTACAGCCTCACTAATGAGGTTCTTCCTCCTCTCGGTGCACGAAGCACTCGCAGAGTAAAGCTTCAGGATTTCATTGTTTCTCCTTATGATCATTGTTACAGGTGAATTTTATTTGAATTCAAGAAATGGGGTGTTGAGTTTTGTTGATTTGATTAGTGGGTTGGGGGTGTTTTAATCAAAGGGTATTGTTTTGTGTTCGATTAGAAGAACTGTTTGTGTGCATTGTTATAGATTTTCATCTCTTTTAATGAATTGCATTGTTCAATTGTCAATTGATTGATTTTGATTCGGAAAATGAAACTTTTTACTTATTTTATTTCATGTTAAGTATTGATTAATAAGGATTTGAAGATGTTTTATGGCTTAGTTTTAATGTGGATTAACTGTTTGTTTGTGTTGATGCAGAACCTGGGAGACATTTCTGGTTCTTCTATTCCTATATACAGCGTGGGTTTCGCCCTTTGAATTCAAGTTCCTTGACAAACCGGATAGAGCTCTAGCGATTACCGATAACGTTGTTAATGCTTTCTTTTTCGTAGACATCGTCCTCACATTCTTTGTAGCTTACCTTGACAAGAATACTTACCTACTTGTCGATGATCATAAAGATATTGCTAAGAAGTACGCAAGTACATGGTTGGTTTTTGATGTCATATCCACAATCCCCACAGAACTGGCTATGAAGATATTACCCAGGAGTCTCCAGACGTATGGCCTGTTTAACATGCTTCGTTTATGGCGAGTCCGAAGAATTAGTGCTTTGTTTGCTAGGTAAGACCTGAGCATTTTATTTCCACTTTCCAATTGGTCTATATGAAATATTATACTTACCTGTTTCACTTCTCATTTGGCAGATTAGAGAAAGATAGGAACTTCAACTATTTTTGGGTTCGAGTTGTGAAGCTCATTGTTGTAAGTTTCTATGTGAAGAATTCCATTGTTTTCACAATAGGTAGGGTTTTATTAGCAATAGGTCTCTGACTCGGTTGAATTGATCTTGTAGGTTGTTCTATTTTATGTTCACTGTGCTAGTTGTTTCTACAATTTTCTTACGGATCATTACCCCGACCATTCAAAGACATGGATTGCTACATACATGCCAGACTACATTACCGCAGACGTTTGGTCCGTATACATAACAACCTTTTACTTTGCTATCACTACGGTTACAACTACGGGCTATGGTGATTTGCACCCTGTCAATTCGTGGGAGATGGTTTTTGACATCTTCTTTATGCTCTTGAACCTTGGATTGAATGCATATCTTATTGGGAACATGACCAATCTGATCGTCCATGGAACCAGTCGAACTAGGAAATTTGTGAGTACTTATCTCGTAATTCTTGACTATGTTTTTTTCTGTGCTATAGAATTATTTTTTCATACCATGATGGTATTATTCATTTATGTTCTATGCCTGGGATGGAATTACAGAGATATACAATTCAAGCAGCCTCAAGTTTTGCTCATAGGAACCAACTCCCGGTCCGGTTGCAAGATCAGATGCTTGCTCACTTGTGTTTGAAATTCAGAACAAATTCAGAAGGGCTGCAACAGCAAGAGACACTTGACTCCCTCCCTAAAGCCATCCGGTCAAGCATTTCACATTTTCTCTTCTATTCTCTTGTTGACAAGGCATACATGTTCCGTGGGGTTTCCAGCGACTTGCTTTTGTTATATCTCATTGCTGATGACAAAATAGTCTATGTGCTTTAACAAGATGAAAGATATCCCACCTAGATATCCTTCATGACATAGTAACTGAAGAATTTCTTTATGTGTGAATACTTTCATGAACTTTTCCATGTGTACGGTTTCCATGTGGACCATTGATACTGTTATCATAGTGGGTATCGATTCTTCAATAATGAGTGGTTGTAATGGGGTTTTTCCCATATGATATTGTTGTCTATAATGCGGCGATTAAATGATTCTTCATTAGTTTGATAGCATATGCATGTTTCCCCATTGAAATTCGGTTGATTGGCTGCATAAACATCCGAATATAATTTTCTAGAAATAAAACTTATAAGATATAATAAAAAGTCATTTGATAGCAAATGAAATTAAAAAAAAAAAATTTGCTATGTATACCTACCAGAAACGCTATGATAGACTCTACCATAGCGTTTTTAAAACGCTATAAAAGGCCAACTTACTATAGCGTTTTTAAAACGCTAGGGGTCTATTATAGCTTGGGCAGACACAGCGTTAACGCTATGGTATCCTACCATAGCGTTTTTGAAACATTATTAATGGACATTTTTCTTGTAGTGGTGTTATCGTCAATCCTCAGGAAAGAACCTATGGAGTCACTAACCTCCTTCAAAATAAGGATGGAAGAACTGCAACGGTAGGTCTGGTAAATCCACCCACAAAAGTGCAAGGGCCGGATCTTTTTAAAGGTTGAAACCCTGATGCCAACAAAAAGCTTTGAATCTAACCCCCTGATCATGTAAGAATCCATCGATAAAGCTTTCTTAACTTCTTCCTCTGCATGGAATCTCACAAGAACATGCCTAGGGTCTAACAACCCTATCGTAAAATCACCTATCACTCCCCAAGAATTGTGTATTAACTCCCAAATAGCTTCCAATAAAAGGGAATATATGGAAAACCTTTCACATTTCTTCACATCTAAATTATTCGTAGACAAAGATGAACTCCCATCCTTACAAAACCGAGTTCCCTTCATAGGTTCCTCATCTATGTTAACCATTTTCATAACCCCCAAAGCTTGAAGACACGAATGAGGAGGTTTAGTGGCATCAATTGGGGTGCCTCCAAGCCGAGCCGGCTGGCCACCCCCTATTGTGGCTGAAGAAGCCGCCATGCCCGCGATCCCGTTCTCGTCCCGATCCCGTCCCGTTCCCGTCCCGATCCCGTCCCGTCCCGTCCCGTCCCGATTTTTTCGGGTCTTAATGGGATTGAATAATTTCATCCCGATCCCGTCCCGTCCCGATCTAGAATGGGATGGGATGGGATGGGATGAAGATTTTCAATCCCGCCAATCCCGTCCCGTCCCAAACTAATTTATTAATATTAATTATTAATATTTTTATTTAATTATTTATTTTAGAATTGTGGATGCCCATACAAATATACTGATGTATATAACATATTTAATTTTTTAACATCTCCATAAATATCTCACACATCTCCATGAATATCTTGTGTAGGTTAAAGGCCTGCAGAAGAAAATAAGAGAAGTGAAGTGGAGGTAAGATGTAAGCACATCAAGCCACTTGTTACAACCACCTTGTTCATTGCTTATAGTATGCAAAGATACCTTGACCTGTTGTTGTGATGATGGTTTACCAAATTTAGCCATTTTTTTCTCCTTGATTCACTGTGTTTGTTTTTCTGATCGTTAATTTTTAATTTTATGTTGAACTTTTCTGATTATTGATTAAAAAGTCAAAACGAATTTATCTATAATGCATACGTATTTAAAGACTTAAATTTATTTAAAATAGTAAAAAAAAAAAAATGATTCGCGAACTATGGACTGTCTGATGTCTTTTGGTTTTCAGAATGCATATTCCTAATAGAAGACCCTAAATCACTATATATTGCTTCAAAATTTTTGGATGTTGCTTCAAATTAAATTTTTTGGATGCCGCTGATCCCGTCCCGTCCCGATCCCGTATGAACGGGATGGGATAGGGATGGGTATATCTCGTCCCATCCCGTCCCATGCCCACCCCTACCCTCAATGCTCCAGATTGAGCTGAGTAAGGCAGTGATGCTCCAGATTAAATCTCATAAACCCGAAAATACCCCTAAATCTCCAAATCGCCAAAGCAGAGTGATTTTACACTTGAAACTTTCAAGATAATTTTTTGAAGAATTTTCTTGAGTGTCTCATTTTATATAGACCTGCACAACATGAAAAAAATGAAATTTTTTATGAACTTCCATACTCGTTGGTTTTATTGACAAAATACACATTTTTAGTACTGTTACCGTAAACATAAGATAATCCTGTTAGCTACTCCTCCCTTCATTTTAGGACTATGTCCTCCAAACCCCTACATATGAAATTCAAGAACAAACCATAAATCAGAATAATTCTCAGGCGTAGAGCTCTGAAAATCTAGTACTCATGTAGGTGTGGAGATTCATCTCATACTCCTATTGTACTTTTACTTTTCTGATCTGAGAAATTAGGTTTTAATGGAGTAGAGAAAAAAGATAATAGAATTTGGGGGTTGGAGCAGAGTCAAAGAGGAGAAGAGAGAGTTATCCAGAAGATGATTTCGCCCAAGTCACAAAACATAGACACCCTAGCCGAGACTGAGGCGTGAGAATACCCTCACGCAAGTAAGAGCTTGCATGAGCTGTAATTTTAATTATAAAATAAAGCAAAATCGATCGGCCGCCTATGTTGGCCCATGTTAGAATATCCTTAATATTTTATTAGTTAACTTTTTTGAAATGTAACGGGAAAGCCACATAACCATGGTTCGAAAACCTTGGACAAATCTACAACAACGAAAAATTAAATCTACAATAACGGAAGACTGTGGCCACCTCTTAAATGTCATGAATGGCTAAATGACCCGATTGCTATAGTTATATTTGCTAATTTGCTACCAGTTAGACTATATAATAAACAAATTTTTTTTATTAAATTATTAGTTACTTAGATATTGTCTAATAATTAAAAATTGTTCACTTATTAGTTTTTATTCTTAATTTAGTTAGGGAATCGAATTTATCGAGGATTAATATAATGTAAACTATATAGGGAATTTCATGCCTAATTATCATTCATATAAAATTATATTTAATTTACTATTTAAAAACTTATACATGTAAAATGCATTTATTTGTATTTAATAAAATTTAATTTGGATTTTTTATTACCGTTGTTTTACCTTTGTGAAGTGCTCGCTTCGCTTCTCATTTTTTTGCTTAAAGCGGTAAGATCATTTGCCTTCGCTTTGTAGCCTTGACTACCTTGGTTTGGACATTTAAGGAGCTTGAAAAGATGAAGCTTGGATTCTTGTTTTCCACAATGGGGACAACAGCAATGGGAACTCCTCGTACTGTGATCAACTATGTTGAATCTGTTACACTTCCTATGAGTTATAGAAGCGTCTTCATCATGATCTCTGACTGTTTCTGCCGGTTTTCTCCTTGGGTGTGGTTTGGAGTACCAAATATTGGGGTTATATAATAATATAGATTATTAATACAATGTAAAGGTTCCAATGACAATTACATACACCATTTATATTCAATAAAATAAATGTCTGAAATTTCATGAACTAAGTTTTTTAAATAGCCGAAAATATACATGTGTCGTCACTTGGCTTTATAGCAGCTAGACAAGTCATTACATGTCTTCATCCTATGGTAGGCATTGCAATAGCTGAAATACAAAGTACATATGTTACTTATCAATATACCATGTGATATACATTATAACATACTTAAACTGAAAAATCTAAATATATATATTGACTTACTCAATTATTGGCAACCTCAAGCATTAATATGACAACTACAACATGAACACAAGGGAGTCACTTACATCCCAAACACAAAAATTACAACTATTTCCCTTCAAGTCCACATCCCACTTTGCATTTTCACCTACTACAGTAAGGTTTCTTCATCTGACCTATAGACTAAAGTTTTGACATCAATCTCAGTCCCATCTAAGATTATTTAGCCATAGGGACTAGGCCATCCTAATACCAAGTCATAACAAGCTTCATCCTATCGTAAAGCTGTGCATAAGTTGATGATGGTGTTGAGTAATGAAATTGGACAAGAGATTTGTCATTCAACTCTTAATATCAAACTGCTTTTTTTTTCTTTTTTTTTTTCTTTCTGTTAAAAGCATATAGCATATAGATATCAATTACGATTACAATAACGATGTCCTCCTGCACTAGCTAAGTTATGGGCCTCGAAGTTGAGGTCCCTAATAATAAAATTACGAACCTAGGAGCTATGAATAGTTAGGAGACGTCAAATATTACTAATAAGGAGACGCCACATCCAATATATGGTTGTCGCCGGGTCCTGTCTTTGTTCTTGCAAGATGGTGTTGAGCGTCCCTGAGTCTCCTAGTAGAAGTTTTGTCCTCCACTGTCTAGCCTGAATAAGAAAAAGAGTTACCTCAGCAGCGTAGCATCTTGCCAAAGTGTTATTCAGCACTTTCCCTGATATTGGGTAGGTTACCCAAGCTAGAACCATGCCAAGAACATTCACTGCCAAAATCCCTACCACACCATGTTTAGATGAGTCAAAGAAGCTAGCATCATAGGTAACAATAACTGTGTTGGGATCCAAAGTAGGGGGAATGGGTCTAAGCTAAATAGATCATAAGTTAAGCATGTGATGTCTAGCTGACTGTAATTGGGCCTTGATCAGTTCCGTTTTGGTGTTTTCCTCCTTAGTAAAGGGTCTGAAGGTAGCAACGGGTTCCGCCGACTCTATGGATCGAACCAAAGAATTATCGGTTAAAGCAGTTTCCAGGATGTGGTGAATGGAAACAAGTCTTTCTATATTCATAATGGTATAGGAGCCAGAGTGATCTAAAAGGGTGGTGTTTTTGGTGAACCATTGGTTTTGCCAGGATGTCCAAATACGATGAAAGCAACAGTTGTGTGCAGAATTTGGTTTTATTCAAAATATTTATGTTGCACAACTTGCAGATTGTTTGGAGGACAGCTGTAAATTGGGACAACATTTCGTCTTTGGCCTCTGGATAGGCTTTGGCAGTATCAGACATGAAGTTAAAAAAACCCCGAAATGGAGGGTGGATTGAAATTGCCTTTGAGCTAACCAATTGGTGGATGGGAATGCCAGAGCCTATTGATGATTGGGCAGAGGAAGAAAAAGTGAGTGACATCCTCTGTGTGATCCTAACAAAAGATGCAACAGTCATAAATAGGCGTGTGCAGCCTAGCCAGGTGAGTCATGGCGGGGAGAATGTTTTGGCTGATTTTCTAAAAGAGGAAAAGAATACTAGGGGGCTTAGTAATGCGGTCCCAGGTAAATAAATGTTTGGCCTTACTATCCATTGCTCATTTTCACCAAAAGTTACGGCCGAGAGTGTCCAATTTAGTGGTAATAGATTGTGGAAGTAGGAAAGTTTGCATTGTATAGACGGGTATCGAATTTAGGACAACTTTGATCATGACCGTCCTCCCGGCCTGGGAAAGGACTTTAGATTTCCAGCTTAAAAGTTTTGTGTTAACTTTAGCATGAAGAAACTAAAAAACAAAAGAGATCCTAGATATTTCTCTTTAGGATTGTACAGCTTAGATCCCAGGATTCTGTTGATAATTTTGGTACGCTTTGAGTGGACATTTGAGCCGTAGAAAACAAAAGATTTGTCGTAGTTCATTGTTTGACCCGAGGTCGAGCAGTACGTGTGGATGAGATATTTTACTGAGTGGGCTTCCACAAGGGAAACCCAATAGAAAAGTATGAGGTCATCGGCGTAAACCAAGAGTCTAGATAAGACTTCTGCCATAAGAATGAAAAGGTAAGGGGAAATAGGGTCCCTTGTCTGATGCCCCTAGTGGGTTTAATGATTGGGAGTGGAGATCCATAGAACAGAACTTGGAAAGAGCAGGTGGAAATGCATTGTTTGATCATTTGGATCCAGCCAATGGCAAAACCTAATTGCTCAAAAATTTGGAGGAGAAATGACCATTCAACCCTATCGTAGGCTTTGACCATGTCAATTTTAATTGCCATCAAAACTTGTTTCTTTTTGCGACAATGTTTCATTTGAAATAAAGTTTCACGATTAATACTGACATTGTCCGAAATTGAACGACCTTTGAAAAAGGCGCCTTGGTTGGGGGATATGATGTTATCCATCAAGGGTTTCAAACGATTTGCCAAATTTTTTTGAAATGACCTTATAAATAACATTGCAAATATCAGGAGTGATAGGATTGGAGATTTTTGGGATTAGGGCTATGAATGTTTCATTGAGATTCGGGTCTAACTTCCAGGTGGAAAAAAAGTTTACCACTATTTCAATCACATCACGCTTTAAAATATCCCAATAATGTTGGAAGAATGAGGCATGAAAGCTGATGCAGTTGATTTCTGCTCCATGCTTTGACCTAATCCCGTTGACTTGCACAAGTAACGCACCTGAGCCACGAACCACCGTTGTGGTGGCCGATGGCACTCCGATGCTAAAGTCGGACAAGGATCTGAGGAAGGCGTAATGTTGTAAACAAGGAATTTGTAGTGTACCTTAGCTTACTAACCTCATGTCTTATTTATAGTGCAAGGAGTCCTGGTTCTACCAGGCCATCGAAGTTGTAGTTTAGGAAGGAGATCTTCGTGATGATCCTTCTCTAATTAGGAGTCGTGTTGTAGGAGGGAAGTTCGATGTTAGCCTTGTGCTCCTAGATATGCGAGAGATAGTTCCCAATACGAGAGCAATCCGTAGAAGGAAGATTCCCTGTGTGGAATATACTCTGGTATTTGCTTCCTAGTTGGAAGTAGAGAGTTGTTGTAGTTGCCCGTCCTAAGCCGATCCTTGAGATAGTTGCCTTAGTAGGACTCATGGGTATTGAGGATAGCTGTGAGACGTGTGGGCCTAGCACGCTGTAAGAGTTTGGGTCCGTCTGGCAGACTAAATTGGGCCAGCTTAGAACTGCTTGGGCCGGATCAGTGTTGGGTTGATGCTAAGGCTCGTAATTCCTCGAGATCATCATGACACGTGTATGGCTCAGGGAAGTGACCATTTTTATGTATCATCAGCTACTCCCCCTGAGTTAGTGGGGCATCACATCGGTTCGCTAAGTCATCTCTTGAAGGGAAGTGTCACTCATGATGATTAAGTTTGAATCGTTGCTTGAGCCGCGCGCTGGATTAATTGAACGTGCGTTGGTCCAGCAAAAAATTGATATTTAGGTCATGCGCAGTGTAGAGTCTAACTCTTTTACTTTTTTTGTTGTTGAAGATACCACTCTGATTAGAAAAGATTTTTCATCTTCTTTATGGCTCAACAAAACCTTCTTGACTGTGCAACCTTGGCCAAGGGCCTAAAGTTTTTCGAAGACAGGTTGTTGTCCGAGCCTGGCCTTGCCGAAATTCGTACGAAGTTTGGGGTCCCTGAGGACCTGCCGTTGTATGTCTTGACGGGTGACCAAACACCAATGTCACCTCCGGCCTGTTTCATTTTCTTGCATCATGGGATGCTTCAAACTAGAGTGTGATTTTCGGTTCTAGAGTGATTTGGGAGTTCTTGGATCTCCTCGGGATTCCTCTGGCCCAGTTGGGGCCTAATGTATATAGGATCATCCTTCTGATTTTGATCAGTGCTAAGAAGGTCGGCGTCAGCGTGACTCCGCAAGTAATTCAGTTGTGAATCTGCTCAATGATTTCAAGTTCTAGCAAAGTATTGTTTCTTGGCCCCTACGGATTTGAAGTATTTTCAATGCAAGGGTCGTCCGCTCGAGCGAGGGTTTAGGCCACTTCGTAAGTTCAATCCTTTCTCGTGACTTTGATATGCTTGATCGCGGGCTAGATAATCATTGATTGTGTTTCTTCGCAGGAAGGTTTCCCACTACTCCTCTTACCTTAGAGAAGCAAAACACCATGGAGACGTTCTGCGGCTTGCCAAAGACGAATGTGGTGGATGTCATAAGAGTTTCCAACTTCATCCATAGTGGGTTGTGGGACAACTGGCACATTGCCCCCACTCTGTACCGAGTATCGCAAATTAAGTTGATATGGGGCCCTTTCAAGGAAGAGGAAGGCTGTTGGGGCTAAACCTCTTGTTCTGTCAGACGTGGAGGAGCCGTCTGAGACGCTTGACTCTTTTGTGAGGAAGAGGTCCCGTGTTAGAATTGGGTTGCCTTCAGCACGACCCGCTCTAGTGAAAAAATAACACGAGTCTGCTAAGCCTGTCGAGGTGGAGATTGATGTGTCCGGCTAGGGAAAAAATTACCTGCGGGGGTTGAAGACAGATCGAATCTCAGTGATGTGCATGCCAAAGCTTTGAATGATCGTCTGGTACAGGTTGCAATGGCAGTTTCTGCTGTTGCTGATTCGCGCGAGCCTGTTCCAAAAGAAGGCTTCTATGAATACCCGCCTGAGGTTGTGGAATCTGATCGTACCACTGGTGCGCTTTCTGATAGTGGTCGTGGTGTCGTGGGCCAGGTTTCACATAGTCTACATTGTTCACCATCTTGTTTCAGGCTACAGATAGAAGTGTTGGAGGGTCTTTTGGATAATTCACTCCCCCCTGTCGAGTCATCTCGCACCAAAGGGTCGGTTGTTCGTGACAAAAGAAAGGCCACGGAGGAGAGTCTAGGACAGTGGCTACCATGAAGGGTGGTGCTAGCGTAATTCTTGATCCGGGGAAGCTTCATCCTGATGCGCGGATAAGCCTTTTTGCACTAGACTTGGTAAATATGAGTTCATAGGTCTGACACCAAGAGGTGGATGTAGAGTATGCTTCAAAAAAAACATATAAGCAGGTGTCATAGCTGGCTGATGGATTGCGCTCCAAAACTCGAGGAGGATACGCTAGAAGGGTGTATGGACAAGGGATTGAAGTACCTTATGTTGGCTATGTCTCACTTGAGCCACGTGGTCGTTGCTGGGACGGAAGTCGATGCGGCTCGTGAGAGGGTATACACCTTGGAGTGTGTCTTTTCGCACATGCAGGCGATGTATTTTGATGTGCTTTATGAAATTGATCGACTATAGAAGCAGATTGAGGAGAAGAGGTTGGATCAGTCAACCATGGCTAATTACGCTCAAACAGTACACGCGGTCAATTGCAGTAAAGATTGGAGTGTCGATCCCACGAGGAAAAACGATCTACAAAACAAGGTCAAAGAAGAAGAACTACGCAAAACTAAATTTAAGAAATTCTAGCAATTTTAAAATATGAAATTGAATTTAGTTTAATAAAAATCAAGTTTAGAAAAATCACAAGGTTCCAAGAATCCCTCCTAAATTTCACGCGCCAACTAGTATTGATTCGCTATGATAACTCAATTACATGTTTCACATCCCAAACAACATAATCAGAAAAATAGTATTTAATGCACCAATATATTCTAATGTAAATGGATTTTAGATTTCACTTTTTCTAGAAAGCACAAAGATTGGTCATATATGATATCCTAAATTTACGATATATCCGGAGACAATAACGTAATAAAAGACAATCACATATAACTAACCTACCGAAATTAATTGATCTTTAAAATTCCACACATAAGAAAAACATGACTAGACTTACATGGAGAAGAAAAAGACAACCACCGGAATAATAATCTACAAAGAAGTTGATGAAATCTTTATCACTAAAATAACATAAACTCCTATATTAAATAAAAGTGAAAATCATAAATATCATTATTCATCTTGAAAGCATAAAACGAATCAAATACCAATTAAGTGCGTTATATCTAGGAGTTCATCCCTTCGCCTTGCGTGATGTTTAGTGACATATGGTGAAGGTGATGACAGCAATAGCGGTGTGGAGCTTCATGGCAGCGCGTGGTGGATTAGCGATGCTTACTCGGCTGTTGATGCATTGTGTGTGTCCCTGCTTTCCTCCGCCGATTTGTCTATGAATTTCCAAATTCGCCATGTTAATGCACTTTTGTCATTTAAACTCCAAATCCTACAGAAATAAAATAATTAAACTAAAATACACTATTTGAAACACTAACAAATATAAACTAGGAGGTATATTATGTAATAATTATGTGAATATCAGATACCCCCAACCTATATTTTGCTAGTCCTCGAGCAAAACAAAATTAAGAATAAAATCCTAACTCACTTTCGTAGGAATCACGGTTGCACTTACCTTAACGTGCAACAAGGCTCTAAACCCCTAGATTACCTCTAGTTGACGAGTTATAGTCTCGTGAGGGTTTCCAGAAATGTTACCCCCAAACATTATTGACTCAATAGAACAAAATCTATTTTCTAAAAACATAATGCAAAAACATGGGCATTCTCTTTTATTTTCCTTAGAGTAATTTTCTAATTGCTTAAAATTCAAGAAAAACAACAAACTAAAAATGTCACAATAGTATATCAATAGAGTACAATAATTTAATAGTATCTAAAGGTTAAATAAATTTCATAATCATTTTCAACTCGAAGTGTGTGTGTGAGAAACTTTATCAACATAACTCTTCATCTCATAGTAAAGATGTGACGAGATAACCTTTAGAAAGTACGCTTCGACTACAAATCTCTCATGTCACTCAGAAATAAAACACTCAGAGATTAGGCACTCAATTTATATGTGAGGAAAAAGATATAAACTATGGAAAATGCAAACGTCTCACATATAATTATCATGAAAAACAGAATTTTCAAAGAGTGAAATGAATAGGATCTCATGGACAGGAATATTGATTACTTTCGAGAATGTTGAATCAAACACCATAGTTCTTGCCTGTTCAATCTCCACATCTACTAAAAAAACTTTCACTTAAGATCAATTAGGTCTTTACTTGGTTGTAATGGGGCTTGGATTATGGCAAACAATAATGGACAAAAAAAAAGGATACAAAAATTTCCTGAGAATGGCTACACCCTTGAATAAACACATAGGGCATTAAAGAACAAATCAATGTTGTACACCATTAACTTTTTCTTCATTATTTTTTTTCAACCTTTTTTTTTACATGTTTTTCCCCGTTTATACAATCAAACACTTTTACATCGAAGGCGCATGAAATATCTAATTTCAACTCTTTCTATTTGCCCATTCCATAAATATATCTCACCGTATACATTATCAGAAAATTGGGTAAGGATAAAATAATAGAGGTATTACTCCTTGATTGGAGTAGGTAATGAGAATGGGAATAACAAAGAGAAGGCTATTTAAAGGCTCAAAGGGCTGCAAATGGATATTTATTATTGGGTAGACTAAAAGACTAAAAAAAATGGTTTAAAGAAAGAAATGCCTATATGATCACTTCATAAGTTCTAGTTGGTACTAGGACATCTCAACTAAATAAAACAAGAAGTTCTAGTGTAAAAATTCAATTTTTATGTCGTTCTTAAAGCAACCAATAAGAAAGTCAAGAATAATGAGATCATCAACGAAATAATGCGGACTCAATAAAAATCAGAGTGTATTTAATAACCCTCAAGAAATAAATAATGGCTCAAAACTCACAAGGGTTAAGTCTCTACTATTATCTAAGGTTTTCTAGTTCAATATTTCACTAATCAACTTCAAATCATGTTGACTTGGCTTATAGTGCACGAATAGTCGAGTTGAAAAGTCTCACGAAATACATCTTACATAAGGATAATATCAAATTTCATGTTTTCTACTAATATAACTATGTGACACATGTTAGTATGTGTTTTCTCAAAATTAAAGGCAACAAAAATATTCTCTAAAATTAAAAAGACTCCCCCCCTTTTTTTTAAATTCACCAAGAGTTCAGATTTCGAATGCATTTTAATAAAGATTTTGCACAATTACCGTAATCATCTAAGTATTCAATGGAGATTGAGTAGAACACAAAAAAAAGACTCGATTTAATTTTAAAATACGTTTTTAAAATACATTTTAAGCTCAAAGATTTTTGAAAATTGCACAAAAAATCTAATAAACCACATCACCCCCAAACCTAAACCAAACATTGTGTTCAATATATAAAATAATAATCATGACAAATGAAGGAAAAAGAAAATAGGAGGGTTAGAGTGATATTACCATGGTGAAGCTTTACCAATTTCAAATAGACAATGTCCTCACAGTCACCAAAATATAAGAAAATCATACCGACAGGAGAAAGGAACACATGAGATGAGGGGCTCCGAGTGACTCTAGTAGCAACACCTAAAATAACCTGAAACACTAAAAGAAAAACATAAAAGCAAAAACCTAAACTAAAAAAAATAAAATAAAAAAATCTAAACTAAAGATAGGGTGGAGAACATCAAATCAAGTAGACAGGGGCAACCGGAGAGATCTCCTCTGGCACCTCTACTCACTCCACATAGTGTTTCAAATGTTTCCCATTTACTCTAAATACTCTCCATCTTTTGGATATTCAATTTCTATGGAACCATTGGGAAAGACTTGTTTTACCATGAATGCGCACATCCATCTCGATCTTAGCTTGCCAGGATGAAGATGAGGTCGTGAGTCATAGAGATAGACTCGTTGATTGGGCTCGAAATTTTTCCTCAGAATTTGCTTATCATGAGTTGCTTTCATCTTCACCTTGTATATTCGGGAATTGTCATAGGCATCATTCCGCAACTCCTCAATTTCAGCTAACTGAAATTTCCGCTGAATACCTGCATCATTGAGATCAAAGTTAGGGCTTTTGACAGCCCAATAAGCGTGATGTTCTAACTCAACAAGTAAATGATATGTTTTTCTATATATAAGCCGATACAGAGACATCCCGAGAATTATCTTATAAGCGGTACGGTAAGCCCAAAGTGCATCAGGAATGCCCAAGGACCAATCCTTCCTATCAGGATTCACCATATTCTCCAAGATTTGTTTCACTTCTCGGTTTGCTAGCTCGGCTTGGCCATTTGTCTGCGGATGATAGGCATTGGCGACCTTGTGATGAACTCCATACCTGCGCATCAAAGCCTCAAAAGAGCGATTACAGAAATGAGTCCCCAGATCACTAATAATGGCTCGTGGTGTACTGAAACGGGATAAAATGTGTTCTTTGATAAACTTGACAACTGTGTTGTTGTCATTGTTTCGGCATGCCACAGCCTCTACCCATTTGGACACATATGCCACTGCAAGCAACATATACAAATATCCAAAAGAAGGTGGAAAAAGGTCTCATAAAATCAATCCCCCAATAATCAAATATCTCAATGACTAGGATGGGGTTAAGGGGCATCATGTGTCTCCGGGATAGTGCACCTAACTTCTGGCATCTATCACAAGAACGACAATAATTGTTAGTGTCCTTAAACAATGTAGGCCAATATAATTTCGACTGTAAATTTTTGCAGCGGTCTTTTTCATAGAAAAATGGCCTCCACAAGCTGCATTATGACAAAAATGTAAGACACTTTCAATCTCACCTTCAGGGATTACAACGCCTCATGATTTGGTCAGGGTAATACTTATATAGATAAGGATCATCCCAATAAAAAATTCTTGCCTCGACCAAAAATTTGCGCTTATCTTGAGCACTCCATGATAACGGAACTTCCCCGGAAACCAAGTAATTAACAATGTGAGCATACCATGGTACTTGAGTGACGGCGAATAGGTGTTCATCAGGGAAGTCATCATGGATGGGTGGGCCATTAGCAGAGTCGTTGAACTCCAGACGAGACAAGTGATCTGCCACAACATTCTCGACCCCTTTCTTATCCTTTATAGTTAGATCAAATTCCTGTAGAAGTAAAATCCACCTAATCAATCTTGCCTTAGCATCATTTTTAGAAAGAATGAACTTAAGAGCCGCATGGTCAATAAAAACATTGATAGGTGTACCAATCAAATAAGCACGAAATTTATCTAAAGCAAAAACTACGACTAGCAACTCTTTTTCAGTAGTCGAATAATTCATTTGAGCATCATTAAGTGTTCGACTAGCATAGTAAACAACAAAGGGCTTCCCTTCCCTTCATTGTCCCAAGACTGCCCCCACAGCATGGTTACTTGCATTACACATTATCTCAAATGGTAAATTCCAATCCGGTAGCTGCATGATGGGGGTAGAGGTGAGCCTATCAATGAGTGTTCGGAAGGCGTCCTCACCTTCTTGTGTCCATTGGAACACGACGTCTTTGACCAGGAGGCTAATTAATGGTCTAGAGATGGCAGAAAAATTTTGTATGAAGCTCCTATAAAAACCCGTGTGCCCTAGAAATGATCTCACATCCTTGACACTTTTAGGTGTAGGTAATTTAGAAATCAATTCAATTTTTGCTTTATCAACCTCGATTCCTTTATTAGAAACTATGTGTCCCAAAACTATTCCATAGGGAACCATGAAATGACATTTTTCCCAATTAAGCACCAGACCCTTCTCTTCACATCTACTTAAAACAGCCTTCAAGTGAAGTAAACATGAATCAAAGGAATCACCAAAATTAGTCAAATCATCCATGAATACTTCCATATATTTTTCAACCATGTCACTAAAAATACTCATCATGCATCTCTGAAAAGTAGCCGGTGCATTACACAAACCAAATGGCATACACCGAAAAACATAAGTACCAAAAGGACATGTGAAAGTAGTATTATCCTGATCCTCTAATGCAATCTCAATCTGATAATATCTATCTAGAAAGCAATAGAAAGAATGACCAGCTACTCGCTTTAAGATTTGGTCTATGAATGGAAGTGGGAAGTGATCCTTGCGGGTGGCAGAATTAAGTTTCCTATAATCAATGCACATGCGCCACCTTGTCACTACCTTAGTAGGAACTGACACCCCCTCATCATTAGTCACCACTATAATTCCAAATTTCTTGGGAACTACTTGAGTTGGACTAACCCATTTGCTATCAGAGATGGGATAAATGATGCCTGCATTTAACAATTTTAAGACCTTTTTTTTCACCACCTCTTTCATAGTGGGGTTAAGTCGTATTTGAGGATCTCTACGGGGGTTAGCTCCTTCTTTCAAGTGAATCCTATGGGAACATATTAAGGGGCTAATACCTTTGATGTCAGCTATAGTCCAACCTAATGCAGATTTGTGCTCACGTAACATATTAATCAATTCTTTTTCTTGTGAGCCATCAAGCACGAAAGAAATAATAACATGAAAGATATCACCTGGTCCGAGGAATGCATGTTTAAGTCCCTCAAGCAGTGGAGCTAGGTAAACTTTCGGAGTTTCCACGGTGGATGGTTATGGTTTCCATCTTTCCTTTGGAAACTCCTCAAAGCATGGTTTCCATTGTCGTCCTCCTTTATCCTTTAACCCGGAAACAACAGAAATATCAAAAGCATTGTCAGGATAATGTTAACTTTCAGAATCAGAAATAGAGAGGTACTCTAAGGTTTCAGAATTTGTGCTCAGGAGCGCCTCCTCTGATATCAGCGTGTCTATCATGTAGGTATGATGACACTCATCATCATCACGTGGTTGCTTGCTAATATTGAAAATGTTGACCTCCAGAGTCATGTTCCCAAAAGACAGCTTCATTAGACCATTCCTGCAATTGATAATAGCATTAGCTGTGGCAAGAAAATGTCTACCTAAAATAATCGTAACTATAGACTCCATATTAACCGCAGAATGAGTATCTAAAATAAGAAAGTCGACGGGATAGTAAAACTTATCAATCTGCAGCAAGACATCCTCGACTATTCCTCTTGGCTTCTTAACCGATCTATCGGCCAATTGTAGTACCATGGATGTGGGTTTAATCTCTCCTAAACCCAGTCACAAGTAAATAGAATATGGCATCAGATTTACACTTACTCCTAAATCCAACAAGGCTCTGCCGAACTCATGAGTCCCAATCTGGCAGGTGACTGTAGGATACCCTGGATCTTTGTACTTGAGTGGTGTCTTCTGCTCAATCACCGCACTTACCTGTTCTATCAAGAAGGCAGTCTTCTTGACATGATGCTTCCTCTTGATAGTGCATAAATTCTTGATGACCCTCGCATAAGTTGGTACCTGTTTAATCACATGTAGCAAAGGTAAGTTAATTTTAACCTGTTTCAAGTGTTCTAGAATCTCACCATGCATTTTCGATTTTTTTCCAGTAGGTCATAGTACTTGAGGAAAAAGAACTGGAACTGGTATGTTCTTGTTGGGCTCATCCTCAGCGATGCTCTCCTTTGCACTTGGGGGGAGCCTATAGTTGTGGACGAGCTTTATCTATCTAGAATCTTACCACTCTGAGTAGTGATGGCATTAACCTCTTTGAGATTTTGAGAGTCTGAAGCAGAGTTTGTGCCAAAAGTTGGCCCTTCGGATTTGCTTGAGGCTGTGACGGAAATTTACCCCGCTCTTGTACTGTTAATGAACTTGTCAGCTTGGTTATCTGGCTTTTGATCTCCTTGTTCTCTTCCGTCAACTGTGTCAATGCAACCTCAAATTTTTCATTAGTTTTACTTTCAGCCTCTATAAATGCATGTAATGTGTCTGGTAAGGAACTTCTATTAGATTGCGCATTGTATGGAGGTGCAGGGTATGACCTAGGTGGTTGTGCCTATGAGTGTGTAGGTTGGTCTGCTTTGGACCTCCAGCCTAAGTTAGGGTGATCTCTCCAGCCAGAATTGTAAGTGTTAGAGAATGGTGAGTAAGGCCTCTTTTACATCCCTAAGGCGTTACATTGTTTCTCATAAACCCCTCTCATCTCAGTCAAGGTCGGACAATCCTGTGCTCTGTAGCTCAACTCTGGCAACAGTATGTGTGGGTCTACAATCCTTGGCCTTAAGTGCCTCTAACTCCCTAGTCACTCTATCCAATTGGGCTCTAAGGCTATCTTCTTCCCTAAGTTGGTAGACTCCAGCTGGGCGTGTTCTATCCGTGCTCTTAGTAGCACTTGGACCAGTCCAAGTATGAGCCTTTTCAGCCAAGTCATTCAGGTACTCCATGGCCTCGTCAGGGTCCTTATGCAAAAACTCTCGATTACACATCATTTCAACGAACTTACGCTCTCTACTAGTGAGCCCCTCATAAAAATAACTGACTAAGCACCTACTCTCATACCCATGGTGTGGACATGTATTCAAGAGATCCTTGAACCTCTCCTATGCTTGATATAATGTCTCGCTGTTCTTTTGGGTGAAGGTAGAAATTTGTCTCTTTAGACCGTTGGTTTTGTGGTGAGGAAAGTATTTATTAAAAAATGCTTGGGTCATCTCCTCCCACGAACCTATAGATCTTGGTCGCAAAGAGTATAGCCAACTCTTCGCTTTTTCCTTAAGGGAAAAAGGAAAAAACCTTAGTCTAACCGAGTCCACAGCCTCAACTTTGCTGTGGAAAGTGGCCACAACTTCCTCGAATTCCCTAATGTGAACATAAGGATTCTCACTCTCTTAGCCATGAAAAGTGGTTAATAATTGTATCATACCCGGCTTAAAATCTAACTTCGGTGTATTTGATGCAAACATGATACATGATGGAGTAGCAGTGCACGTGGGGTGGAGATAGTCATTTAGCGACCGAACATGGTCATCTTCGTGATTACTCAGGGTGTTAGAATTAGAAGTAGGACTTAATTTGGTCTCAATGTGAATTTGTGGGTGTTCTAAATTTGGGACCCTAAGTGGTCTCTATTCCAACTCACACTCCCCCAATGTCCTTTTTTGTTTTTTCCAATTTTTTTAAGAAATAAAATATAAAAAAAAATAATCTGGACCTAAAACCTAAAAATAAAATAAAATAAAATAAAACAATGAGCAAGAAAGATAATACCCGAAACCTCCCTTGTTGAATGGCGCTTGTCCCCGGCAACGGCGCCAAAATATGATTACGCCCAAACAATACACGCGGTCAATTGCAGTAAAGATTGAGTGTCGATCCCACGAGGAAACGTGATCTACAAAACAAGGTCAAGGAAGAAGAACTACGCGAAACTAAATTTAAGAAATTCTAGCAATTTTAAAATATGAAATTGAATTTAGTTTTATAAAAATCAAGTTTAGAAAAATCACAATGTTCCAAGAATCTTTCCTAGATTTCATGCGCCAACTAGTATTGATTCGCTATGATAACTCAATTATGTGTTTCACATCCCAAACAACATAATCGGAAAAATAGTCTTTAATGCACCAATATATTCTAATGTAAACGGATTTTAGATTTCACTTTTTCTAGAAAGCGCAAAGATTGGTCATATATGATATCCTAAATTTACGATATATCCGGAGACAATAACGTAATAAAAGACAATCACATATAACTAACCTATAGGAATTAATTGATCTTTAAAATTCCACACATAAGAAAAACATGACTAGACTTACATGGAGAAGAAAAAGATAACCACCGGAATAATAATCTACGAAGAAATTGATGAAATCTTTGTCACTAAAATAACATAAACTCCTATATTAAATAAAAGTGAAAATCATAAATACCATTATTCATCGTGAAAGCATAAAACGAACCAAATACCAATTAAGTGTGTTACATCTAGGAGTTCATCCCTTCGCCTTGCGTGGAGTTTAGTGACACATGGTGAAGGTGATGACAGCAATAGCGGTGTGGAGCTTCATGGCAGCGCGTGGTGGATTAGCAATGCGTACTCGGCTGTTGATGCGTTGTGTGTGTCCCTGCTTTCCTCCGCCAATTTGTCTATGAATTTCCAAATTCGCTACACTAATGCACTTTTGTCATTTAAACTCAAAATCCTACAAAAATAAAATAATTAAACTAAAATACACTATTTGAAACACTATCAAATATAAATTAGGATGTATATTATGTAACAATTATGTGAATATCAATGGCCTCAGAGACTCAAGGGGCTCATCTGGAGGTCCTTGAGCCTGATCAGTTAGAGGCGGTGTCCGAGAAGATAGACTCAAACAGGAAGTGGACCGGACCCGCTGAGACGTAGAGGTTGCACAGGAAGTTGTGGCTAAGGCTCGTTCTGAACTGTGTTCTTTTGCTAAAGAAAATGCTTCGAAGGAGGCCGACTAAGCTATTAAGAAGCAACAGTTAGAATCCGATGTGGAGTTTTATGCTTGGGAGGCGAGGAAGGTTGAGGACCAGCTCGAATTGGAGTGGCATGAGCTTAGTGCTATGATTATCGGTTTGGCCACAAAGCAGTCTTTGGTTGACGCGCCGACTAGCAAGTTGGAGCTATTGGAGCATGAACTTGTTGATGCGAAGGTACGATAGGATGAGATTTTTCAGGAACAAGGCAAATGCGAGTTCTGCTGGGTTGTACATGGCAGGCTGGAGCTGCTGGCGCTGATGAAAGAGGAGCATCCAGAGTGGGATCTCAGCCGTTATAATAAGATGTCATATGTAGACTTGTCTGTTACCTCTGCATCTTCAGACCAGGAAGACAGTTTGGGCCCTGATGTCGGGGTTGTGGCGTGTGTGAACGCAACTCCTACTCCTTATTCCACTAGGCTTAGCTCTTCTGTTTTTGTACCTTCTCCTGATAAGGAGTAAACTTTGTATGTTTGTACCCTTTTCCGTTTTCACCATTAATGAAAACAGTTTTACCCTTTTCGTGTTTGTTGTCTCTATTGCATGTTTTTCGTTTCGCCTTGTCATCTTGCTTTGGCGTAGGCTGGTTGAATTAATAGGATGTCGACTGGTCTGTCTGCGATAGAGAGCTTGACCATTTTGCATTGTGAATGACTCAGGGTCATCGTTGTGTAGTCATGTCCGGTAGTAGGCATGTTGCGGACAGTTTAGCTGAGGGTTGAGTTGCCTGAGCTATGTCTTGTCCCCAAGGTAAGTTGCTTGAGGCTTAGTTCACTTGTCTGATCGATTAGTTGCAGCTGCTGCTATGGGCGAGTTGCGATGGCCGAGCATTTGTGTCAGAGCATTCGTGCCGAGTCAGGCGCCGTAAGCTTGGGTTGGCATCCTATGTAGCTTTTATCTGGGCATTGGTCGTACGATCTTTGTATCGGCATGAGTGACCTTTGTTAATATTGGAATGTCAGTCTGTTTGAGAGTGAAGACGTTGACTCAGCTAGATTCATGTTTGCGGCCGCTGTTTCGAATGAGAGCGGTAGTCGCGTGGCGAGCTGCGTGGGGCTCCCACCTTTCGAACCATTTATGCCTGAGCAATGTGGGCTACAGATTCGGGGAGTAGAGGTTTGGCGATTATGCTGAAGAGCAGTAGCCCCGTGGCGAGTTGTCGACATCAGTTAAGGACTGACTAGTGTCCCACCTTTTGAACCATCTACACCCGCCCCGCGCAGTGGGGCTACAAATTCGAGTAAAAAGGATTCGGTGACCAGGCTGAAAAGCAGTGGTCTCCTGGCAAGTCATCGAGATCAGTTCGGGACTGACTAGGCTCCCACCTTCCAAATCATCTACATCTGTGCACATCAAGCTACAAATTTGGGAGTTTTCGGCGGCCACGTTGAAAAGCAGTGGCCCCGTGGCAAGCCGTCAGAATCAGTCCGCGGCTGACTAGGCTCCCACCTTCTAGACTATCTATACCCATGCAATGGGAGCTACAAGTCCAGGGTTGGTGATTCGGAGGCTGCGCAGAAAAGCAGTGGTCCCATGGCGAGTCGTCGAAATCAGTTCAAGACTGATTAGGCTCCCATCTTCTAAACTATTTATACTCGCGCAGTAGGGGCTACAAGTCTAGGTTTGGTAATTTGGCGGCCACACTGGCTAGGCTCCCACCTTCCAAACCATCTACACCCGCGCAGTGGGAGCTATAGGTCTGGGCTTTGATCAGAAGTTTTCGTTGTCAGTCGTCACCAGCTTAACTTACCTGATTGGGTTCGGGAGGCAATGATCCTTGTCACTAGGCATAATAGCATTGATTAGACTCCCACTTCCTAAGCCATCGAAATCCGTGTTGAACGGACTAGGTGTCAGGAGATACCGAAAGTCATCGTCATCAGCTTTGGCTGACTAAGCATAACCGGTTGGAAAGGGGTTCCTTCCATTTGAGGGCGTGAGAGCCCATGTCCGTTAGTGTCGCGCACTGTGTGGACAGTATTACCTTACAATAACAGCGATCCGTAAGTACGGTCCGTGTGACAAGGCTGATTTGGATTTGTGCTCGTGCCAAGCATGTAGCAGAATATTGTTTGAATGGCGGACCGAGTGGATCGAGCCTTTGAGCCCGCAAAGAAAGAGTTATGGTTTTCCTATATAGTTGCGCTACGTGTACGACATAGATCATGCGGTGACACGTGTACGGCATATGCTACGGGACGATTGAGTACTAGTTATTCCCCCTGAATTGATGGGGTTGCGTGTAGCGCCATTAATTGAGCTAACATGGTTTGCGCACTTTCCTTGGGAACTGTCGTTTCTTCATTTCCCACATGGTATTCTATGCTTAGTAGTTAATGCAGGAGGCCCATTTGGTGAACCATTACGCCTATATAATGATGTCTTCCAATCGTTGTAGGCATTATCTCTCATAGAGCTTATCTCCTTAATGTTCTTGTTTGAAGAAAGTGTTTTAGCTTTTCCAAAGGCTGAAAGGAGATCTCTAGAAATGGAGTTCTCGAATGTTCCGATATTTGCATTGATCAGGCACGACGATAGTTGCTATTATGCGTGGTCACCTATTCTGGGTGGGCACGTCGTTGATCTACTGAGGTCTCATAATTTCTTCTCATATCTTGGAGAAGTAGTATGGATTAGCTACCAAGGGATATGCTTTGGTGTTACTTCGTGTCGTTTGTGTCTGTATGTGCGTGGATCCCGCTACTAACCAATGGTTGATCGAAGTGTTAGCCGATGTGCGATGCTTCCAGGTGTAGTATCTCTCAGTCACTTCTGGCGTCGTTTATGAGAAAAATGGCCTCGTTTGGCAGCATTGTGAGACCTCATCTGTTTCACCGCTTGTGGCCATTCTCATCTGCCTTCTTCCATGCCCTTGTATGCCAACAACCATTTGAGAAAGTCTATAAGGGGGTGGGATGTCTATTGAGGAAATAAGCATTCTATTGTAAGGTTTACAACGTCATTGTACGGGCACTTTTCTGGGGTGATTCGACAGAGCCATTTGGCTACTCAGTCCATTCAATTCCCTCTGACACCTTGTTTTTATCTTGGGAAGGGGTTGAGCAAAGTTCGTTCGCATATCTTTGTTGTCACTTGCAAATAGCTTGCATGTCCTCGTTCAAACACCTTTACGTGGTCAGATTGTCTAAGCGGGTCTTTTACTTCATGTCGCACTGTATCAGATGCTTGCAGTATGTAGTCTTTTGTATCTGCCTCATGGCACTTGTTGTTACATCATTCCAATAATCAATAGAGTTTTTTTTCGTAATTCTTCCTTTATTTCTTAAATAATTGCAAATCACATAAGTCTTTAAGAACTAAAACTCTAAATTGACTATGGAAAGGGAAACAAATGACTGAAAGTAGACTAACTGTTGACGGAGAGAAATTGATCCTAGCCTTGAAGTGAATTCGGGTTGCTCTTGTGGATCGTTCAACAGACTGTCAAGATGCTTCAGAGGTTACTGAAGAGTAAACATTGTAGATGGGTCACTCTCTGTACCGACAGAGTGTCAGGGGGATGTATCCCCGCTTGCCTTGGCCTCTCTGTTCACTGCGCGGAGGAGTTTATTGCTCCTGCATTGTTTGAAGGCGATGCCTCACTTGTTGTTTGGCCCGACACTGATTTAGGCTGCCCCGCAGTATGTAGCTGGATCTAGGAGCATTCTATTTGTTTCATTGTGGCGTAATGGCAGCCTCGTGTCGTAGGTTGGTTTCCACGTATTGTCCCTTCGGAGTGGTGAGCGGTATACTTAACGCACCGGTGAAGGGTGGACAGTACTGCTTCCATTTGGTGGAGCCATGGTCTTCCCAAGATAAGGTTGTAGGTCGATGGTGCGTCTATGACCATGAAGTCTAGAAACATGACCTTTCTTAGCTACGGCTCTCCAGCCGTTGTTGCCAACCTTATCTTCCCAATCGGAAAGCATTTCTCTCCGCTGAATCCAATCAGCGAGTAGTCTGAGGACGTCAAGTTTTCCTCCTTGAGTTCCATACTGCAGAACGCAGTGTAGAACAAGACGTTGAGTGAGCTTCCTGTGTCCACCTGAACTCTCTTTACCTCCCACCTTACATTGGAGATCGAAATAACTAAGGCGTCGTTGTGCGGCGCTCGAACTCCTTCGAGGTCTTTGTTCATAATGGTCAAGGTGGGAATGGGGCTCTGAATTCTTGAGCGGCAGATGCGCTTGTTCTCGTCTGTAGGTTGTGTTGCATCTACAGTAAGGTCCGCTTGCGAGACCTGGACGACTAGTCTTCATTCGGTCCGACCCATGAAGGACAGATTATCCCTGGGTGACCTTCGCTATTTTTTTTAACTAACTCCCCCTTGTCCCTGGTTTGTTTTGGTCGCTTCTCGGAGTTCAGGAATTCTTTCAGTTTGCTTCTGCAGATTCAGTACTTAACCTCATACATCATACTCTTGCAATCATTGGTATTGTGGCCACCCTCCTTGTGTTACGCTTAGTACTTGTCGTTTTCACGCTTGGAAAGGTCTCTGCACTGTTTTGGGGGCCACTTCAGATCTACCCAGTTTTTCATGGAGTTTAGCACTTCTGACAGGTTAGCATTTAGGTGTATCACAGCTCTAGATCTAACATAGTTGGATGATTTTTCAGCCTAGACCGACCAGGGTCTGGCCTGTTTTCATTGTGCTTCGTTTTGCTTTGTTCCTCATCCTTGCATTTTTTCCCTCTTTCTTGTCCTTAGGAGCGGAGGGCTTCTTCTTGCGTTCGGTTTTCCTCTTCACAGTTCTCAGCTTCTTCAAGGTAATATGCTTATGAGCGCTCTTGAGGAGCTTTGTCATGTCCAGAGGGGGCTCTCAGGTGAGGTATTCGTAGAACTTTCTTTCATTGAGGCCCGCAGTGAAGGCTCTCACGGTCGTGTCGTCGCTGCATCCGTTGATGAAAGTTAGTTCGTTGTTGAAACGCGTGACATACTCTCGGAGAGTCTCGTGGGACCTCTGCTTTAGAGAGAGTATGTAATGTGGGCATTTTCAAAAGCGTTAGCTCTCTACAAAATGTGTCAGGAACTCCTTTGCTAGTGTCTTGAAGGAGTTGATCGACCTCGACGGAAGGTTGTTGAACCATATCAGTGTTGACCTCTTCAGGCTAGTGGGAAAGGTTTTGCACATCACTAACTCTTATCCTTCTTTTAGGGCCATTACGTGCTGGTAGTGACGCAGGTGATCGAATGGATCGGTGGTTTCGTCGTAGAAGTCGAACTTCGGATGAGTGAACTTCATCGGTAGGGCCTCATTCACGATTCGGTCCACAAATGGCAGGACGAAGAGGCGGTATAGTACATCTGGGTCGTGCGCCCCTCTGCGGAGGGGGTTCTGAGGGCCGAGGCTCTCTGCCCTGGCGGCAGGCTTAGCGCTAGCTGCGCAGTCTCCCCTAGTCCAGTGAGAACTAACGGGGGTTTGGCTTTTTCGTACTTGCTCTCAGCCATCCTCCGGAGACGGAGGCCAGTGATGTTCCTAGTCCCCATCGGCATCTGGTGGATTTTTTTCACATGAAAGCCTTCACCGCCTTGGCTATCTGCTGTATTTGAGATGACAGCATATCGATTTGAGGGTCCGTTGTCGTTGTCGTTGGCGTAGAGGTGTGAGTCTATAGCCTGTGTATGACCGAAGCTGCTGAAAGCGGCGGTGCTGCCCCAACCGGAGAGTTTGACATGTTCCCCTGTTCTCTGTTGTTCGTGACCTGGTGGTCACCATCTTTCTAAGTTTTGAAAGGAGACGACGCTAGTGAAAAGTTAAGAACTTTGTCGTCCCCACGGACGGCGCCAAACTGATGCAATCGATTTCTGCTCCCTGTCTTGACCTAATCCCGTTGACATGCACAAGTAACGCACGTGAGCCACGGACCACCGTTGTGGTGGCCGATGACACTCCAATGCTAAAGTCAGACAGGGATCTGAGGAAGGCGTAATGCTGTAAACAGGGAATTTGTAGCGTACCTTAGCTTACCAACCTCATGTCTTATTTGTAGTGCAAGGAGTCATGGTTCTACCAGGCCATCGAAATGCGTAGTTTAGGAAGGAGATCTTCGTAGAGATCCTTCTCTAATTAGGAGTTGTGCGGTAGGAGGGAAGTTCTATGTTAGCCTTGTGCTCCTAGATACGCGGGAGATAGTTCCAATATGAGAACAATCCGTATAAGGAAGATTCCCTATGTGGAATGTACTCTGGTATTTACTTCCTAGTTGGTAGCAGAGAGCTGTTGTAGTTGCCCGTCCGAAGTGATCATCGAGATTGTCTTAGTAGGACTCATAGGTATTGAGGATAGTTGTGAGACGTGTGGGCCTAGCACGCTGTAAGAGTTCGGGTCCGTCTGACGGACTGAATTAGGCGAGCTTAGAACCGTTTGGGCCGAATCAGTGTTGGGCTGATGTTGGGCCCATAATTTCTCAAGATCATCATTACGCGTGTATGACTCAGGGTGTGACCATTTTTATGTATCATCAAAAACCATAAGATCTAAAGGCTTTGTGACTACCCATGCTAAGAGAGCAGAACAAATTTCCTCTTCACTCAGAGGGGTGAGAATAACACTCAAAAGATTTGTCCCGGTTGATGTCACACTTAGATGAGTAATCAAAGTGTGATGTCACACTGCTTCGATTAAGCTTTTCTGATTGTCTTCATAAAGGTTAGTTTCCCAGACTTAGGTTCAGGTGATGAGCTAAAAATCTCTTAAGAACTTTTTCCATGTCTCAAAAGACTTGCATATGTAAAAGGCCACATGATTGCATTATTCTTATATGTATGTTTCTCTAATTTGGTTATTTATATATTACATAACTTAGAGTTGACCATGGAATTCCCAGAAGGATCCATTATTCTTATATGTAGTTATGTAGTTTCTTACCATTCCAATTCAAAGTCACCATGAAACAATGTCAAAACATCTTGCATTAACAGACCTATCACAACTATTTGCGTTACAGTACCCAAACATCGTTATAGGCTCATTCTTTACAAGTAGATCTCAAATCTATATTGAATTGCATACAACCTCAAGTGATTTCGAAACTCATCCATAGTGTTCGATTGATACTTCAAGTTCAATTCTAATACTTCATCTTATGTTGAGTGTGATTGTGTTAGTGTCATTTTGTGTTTTGTACTAGTCATCTTCAACCATTAGGTGGTGGAACCTCACCATCACTATCACTTTCATCATCATCTTCAAGTTCAATCCTAATACTTCATCTTGCGTTGAGTGTGAGTTTGTGTGTTATCATCATCTTGTGCTGAGTACAAGTCATCTCAACCATTAGGTTATGGAATCTCACCATCACTATCACTTTCATCATCATTGTCTGTTGAAGAATCGTGATCAGAAGATTCCTCACTTACACATGGAAAATTCTAACTGTCGAGGGAATGTGCGAGGAAACCAGCCAGGGAGGGAGGGAGGACCCTCCATCCCCCTCGCGATGCGTGCCTCACATCATGGACTCCTATCTCATCAATATTTACAACATTAGCAATCATTTCACACTGCCTTACCCCTTTTGCATAGGCTTATTGTCCCATGTGGATATCGTTGCACCTTAGGGGCGGATTTTTCCAAATCTATCCTCGCCCCACTAGGGATGGTATATCCCTGAATCCGTCCCATTTCATCATTTATGCTTTTTTACAAAATCCTCCCATGCTCCGTCACGGATGGCGGATCCCAATCGCGCTTTGTTTATCCCCTGTGAATTCTTGCCCCGTTTAACCATTTACCCCCCACAGGTTCTAACATATTATGGGTCACCACCCCACCCCACTCTGCCCTTGGCATTTTTGGGCTTTGAATTTTAAGGTTATTTTAGTAATAATAAGGGAGTTATTTTACATATATATAAAAGGATATCCACGGGATGGATTTGGACAAATCTGTAAACGCCCCATTCAGGGCAAGGCGGGGCAGATATCCGTGAAAACGAATATTTCTGCCAACCTTATTGCACCCTGAATTACTAGTTCAGCTAGGATTGACTCACCAATTGGTGGAACTTATTCACCAATAGCTAGTGGTGGTGGTGGTGTTGGCTGAACACCATTTGGTGATATTGGCGCTGGAGTTGCTTTTCTGATGCCTCATTTCCTTATTTACCGTGGCCTTGGATATGGGTGACAACTTGTACTATCTCCCACTTATTGTCTTCTACTTACCCCTAGTTGCTTTGAAGATTGCGCACTTGAAGAGCCTACGGGTGCACTACAAGACTCGAGACTTGTCAACTATCTCACTTGGTTTCACTTAGCAGCCCCCATCTCACATTTCTCAAACACCAATAATGTCAAATTTATGTACACATAACTTTCATTATAACTGATGTGGTCGATTCCTGATCTCCTTCCTCACTGCTTATCTAGACCTGCACAAGTAGCACATGTGAGCCAATGACCTCCGTGTGGTGGCCGATGACACTCCAATGCTTAAGTTAGATAAGGCTTAAAGTTGTAAATTGGTATTCTGTAGCATACTTTAAGTTCATTGACCTTATATCCCTTTTAGAATGTGAGAATCGTTGTTCAGTTAGGCCTTTGGTGGCTTAATTTAGGGAAATAGATATTGCTGGAAATCATTTCCTGTTTAGAAGTTGCCCATGTGGGATAGTTTCCCTACACGACTTCTACTTCTAGATCCGCGGGAGAGATTTCCCTTTCTGAATGATATCCATGCAAGGAAGTTTCCTTGCCCGACTTATATTCTAGTATTTGTTTCCTAGTTAGAATCGATGTACTGTTGGTCTGCCTATTTTGGGTCGATTTCTCATATATTTGCCTTATCAGGGCTTACTTTTGCCTTATCAGGGCTTACAAGTATTGGGATTTACCGCGTGACATATGGGATTATTAAGGCGTTGCAGTTCCAGTCCAACATAATGGAATCTGCCAATAGTGGGCTTTATGTTGTCTGGGTTTTTGTGAATTGAGCATGCAATCGAGTCTGTTTTTTTCTGTTGATGAGATTATCATGACACGTGTATGGTGTTGATCTGAGGACGGTTTGATGTATCATCAATAACAATATTAAATGTCATATAGAATTTATGGTCCAATGAACTTACACTTTTTTTTTTTTTTTGTCAAGAATCCTCTATGTGATACACTAAGACTGAACCATTAATATAGTAGTTTCTTATAACCATGCCTACATAGTTATGAATACATGAATTTATAAACGATATAAACTCATATTAGAAATGTTCAAAATTTACCACAAAGTTTTGTAAATTTTGTCAAACTCTGAAAGTTGGTCATCTTGCAGATAAGATATCCTTCTGAAAAATCAAATAACTCATGTTAACATTCTAAATTTCAATAAAATTGGCATCCGAATGATTAATAGACAAGTCAAAGTTGTGAAAGGTTACCTTACAATAGAATTAAGTTTGTCAAGTGAATGATAACAGATGGAAATAGCCCCTCCACAGATCCGTCTTGTATTTTTTGCAAGAGTTGAAATATCATTCACACAAATACAGTCAGGAACGATGTTATCAAATTGTCTTAACATAAGTTCGAAAATGAAAAATACTGCTCATGACCAAATCTCCAACTACATAACTCATAATGCAAAACTAACCCAAACCATCATTTACATTTATTTTCTACAAGTATAATTTTCCTATAACTAATCTAAAATATGAAAAAGCATAAATTTCCGTGGGTTCTATTTAACCTAAAATATCCAAAGTAAAGTTTCTATCTAAACAAAGAGTATCAAATCAAGCTTTTAATTTTTTTAAACATTAGATGTTTTGATTTAATTTCAACACATCCTAAACTTTCCTTTAGAATAGTAGTTTGATTAAAAATAATAATAATAAATATTAAATAAATAAGTTCATGACGAGAAGGGATGGGCAAGATTGAAAATCTCCGTCCCGATCCCATCCCACTCTAGATTGGAACGGGACGGGATATGGATGGGTTTGATAAATCTCAAAATGACCCAAAAAATCAGGATGGGATTGGGATCACGGGATGGGATGCTCACTTCTAACTAGGAGTCCTACAGAAGTACCATTAATTTTTAATCTATTTGGAGAGTACTTTGACGTTCAAATTAAGAAGTCTGGCTCTCGCTAAATGCCCCCAAATAATTCTCTAAGAACCTATGACTGAATTGATAAATTGTTTCAACTACACTCTAAGTTTCATAAATTGGTTTGACCAATATTTGTTTTGTCTACTAGTTTGACAAATACATCAGTTATAAAAAAACTAGGTTTGTCAACCTATTTATTTAGGTAAATAAAATCTACACAAGTATATCCCCCGGTGGGTTGCGGTTTGGCCGATACACAGGCCTCGATGGTTGATATTAATAATGTATTTCAGAATTACGAACAACATATTGACTAATTTATAAAGTTAACAAGCAAAACTTAAATGAAATGTGAAAAACACTTACACTAATGTATAAAGTGAAAGTGCAGTGGTAACTCTAAAGTATCATTGTCGAGTACCCTAAGATATGATGAGCAAGACTATAGGGGGTGAATAGTCTATTTAAAAAAACAAAATTCTTTTAAAATATTTTGTGGAAAAATGCAAAGGTTTATAGGCTATATGAACACTTTGTATGAACTCCGTGCTCAAAATAATATCCTAGATTTAGCACCAATAAAACAATCAAATATAGGGAAAGAGAATGAAATGATTCACCTCTTGATCTGGGCGGTCTCACAAGTCTTAGGATCTAAAACCCGATTATAAGAAAGTAGTTTTGCAAAGTAGATCTAAGACTTGATTCACAAATCAAGCGAGTTAAGATATGATTTGTAAAAATAATGAAACTTAAAACATATAAGATGAGAAATCAAAACAATAAGATAAGCATAGATACATAAGTATATAAAGAAATGGGAAGAGACATTACCACACACAGAGATAACGAGGTTCACCTAAGCCAGGGTTTGATTGGCCTCGAACCAGTTACTTCCTCGATGGAAAGGGCTTGCAAGCCTCAAGATTCTATTATCTTGATTAAAAGAGAATTATGCACTTAAATAACGTTCCACAACCTCGCAAGGTCAACTCGTCGTGCTGCAACAAGACTTACCGACACGAACCAAGTGTTATGTTCCACGAGTCTTACAAATACCTTGGTGGTCACGTGGGAAGCAACACAACAAAGTCTTATGGACGTATGCTTGGGATTTCAAAGATACCACTTAGTCTTATGTTAGTGCTCCTTGAGACTTATGCAATAGCCAATATCACAACATCCTGGAATGCAACACAACCAAGGGTTATCACATACTTGGGATCTCCTGTGACACTTACTAGTACAAATCCACTAGACATATTCAAGAACCCACACGAAGTTGGTTGATTTTAGGCAAGCTAACACTCAAAGAGGTTTATCCAATGATCCCTCTCAAATATATGAATGAGAGAAAAAGCTCCGATCTTCAATTCTAAATAGAGTAGAAGTAAGTTTCACCCTTACAAGTATGAATGTTTGGGGTGACAAATAACGATTTCTCTCTTGAGCTTTTAGATCTCAAAGAAAGAAGTTGTTTGGTCTAGGTTAAGCTATCAACTTGAGCCCTAGAAAATTTATTTTTCAAGCTCACTCAAAGATAATATTTAGACATGGAGAGATTTCCTCTTGAACAATAGGGAAAAATTTGTTTTTCTTCTTGTTGGATCTTGCTAAATCTGTTGCTCTTGATTAACTCTAACAAGTTTCTAATGAACTCCCAAAGTTGATGAAGGCAAATGAGGATGCAACTATTTATAGACAGATCCTGAAGGGGTGAAATCAACTTTACTATCTTCATATCTATTTTTCAGAACGTCTCTGCTTTATCAAAACAGTCGTTTATTGATTGTGACACTACAAAGGTGAAGTCGACTTCTCTCTGCCTAAACAACTTTTTTTCAAAACAAAAGTTTTCTCTTAGTCACATATCATTGTACTTGACATGGACTTCTCCACGGGCATGTCTAAAGTGAGAATATCTTCCCTTAAGAGAATGAATACTCATTCTCATGAGAAAGGATGACCAAAATTCACAAACTTTGAATTTGGTTTTCACAATTTTTTGTCTCCAAATAGCTTTTGACACTTCATTTGAAATTTGGTTATCCATAAGTTATTTTTGACTTGTCTTCAAATGCCACTTTGGATAATCAACTTTTTGGACTTCAACCATCTTGGACTTGTCTTCTTGAAGTTTTAACATTGTTTGACCGATCTTAATATATTTGACTCTGGTTTCTTGAATTGACTTTGTCCATGATTGACTTTGACTTTGATTGGCGCATGACTTGATTTCTTCTTTTTGCACTGTCACCTTCAGTTAGTTCTTTATGATCGCATTTGAATGATCTAAATTCATCGACCAATCACAACCAGTATGCATGAGTTTATAATTCAATCAGTGCATTTTTACAATAACTCTCCATTCAACATATATTGGTTTTACAAGTTTAACCAATATTGTTTTTGTACTAACTAACAAATAACATCTTCATAAAGATTCTCGAGAAAATTGGTAGAATGGATCTTTAAAAATTGGTTATTCAAATGTTTGTAGACTCAAATACTCAATGAAGCTCATGAAGACACCATAAAGTCCCAAAAAATACCTAACCAAATAATTAAGGTTAAATATTCATGATTCGAGTCAAAAAAAAAAGTCAACCACAGTCAATGGCTAGAAGACATGAAGACTAAGATGGATGATGTACCTTCATTGAAAATTAAGAATAATTAATGCAAGTACAATTGGGAATGGACTGAAGGGCTGTAGGTTTTAAACCTTGGCTAAGGATTATGTTGTCATCGAAACTATTCAGGCGATCAAGCCAAGCTTCAATTGGAAATATAAATGTTCTTACATCATCTTTGCTAGCCTATTTGATGCATCCAAATCCATCCTGATTGATTCCAGGCCTGCAAAGATGAACAACAGTGAGCCAAGGACCACCATTGTGGTGGTCAAAGGCACTGTGATGCTAAAGTCAGGGGACTGAGTAAGGATGGATGATTGATAGTGCATACCTTTCTCATCCATTTGTTTACCTTTATAGAGAATATGTCACTCCTTCATTAATTCTGGGGTGATGGAGGGAAGAGATCTCGCTGAGGATCTTACACGTCTAAGACTGGGTTGCATTCGGCACTTGGCTTTATTTGGGACTCAATACTTTGGATCAAGAGTTGTACGAGATAAATCTTGAGCTTGTGACAACCCAAAAATTGGCTTTCGGGCCTTATTGTCCTGGGCCAAACTCCAAGATTTGCACCACATTGAACTCGCATGATCTGGGCTTGGGCACCTGACTTACGGGCTGAACGGCAGTTTGGTTGGGTCTGGGTTGGACCATGATTGCGTGTGTTCGAGACCGTGCTGAGGCCTTATTGTATTACGGTTGGCTTATGTAACGTATGGTTGTGACTAGGTGAATGTTTGATGTCTCATCAGTTATACCCCTAGTTAGTGAGGCAGCATATAAGGCCACTAACTGATTTGTGGGGGAATGTGCGTTGCCATGATGGCATGTTTTGTTGCCTTTTCGGTTCCCGTTCTATAGTTAATGTTTTTGTAGTGGTTAGGTAATAACTTATCCCATACTTCGAGCCTATATAAGCTTGCCTTGAGCTAGTTTTATCTTTTTACCTTCCAGAGCTTTTTTCTGTTATTCATTTCTAGTTTTTCTTGTTCAACCAAGCTCAGACTGTCATGTTGTGACTTCTTTAGGGGTTGTGGATGTCAGAGAAGGACTTAGCCAATCTCCATTGACAGTATGAGTTCCTAATGATTTGGAGTTGTCGCTCTTTCCGAAGGGCGAGTCTCAAGCTGTTCCGAGGAGGGATTCATCTGCTTGTACAAGGCCATGTTTGAGGATGGCTTGCGCTTCCTCGTCCCTGAAGCCATTTGAAATTTTCTATCTTACCAGGGTATTGCCCAGCCTAGATAGCGCCGAGCGGGTGAAGTATACTAATTGCCACGTTGATTAAGGCAAGAGATGCAGGGTTCTATTTGTCAACAAAACTGGTTCATTCTTTGACCTCCATCAAAATGAATAAGTTCGGCGTTTGTTGGTTGGTGAAGCCCTCTTGCCTAAATAACACATTGGAATACCCGGAAGACTGGCAGGAGTACTACTTTTATGCTTCTGTGAAGTCTGGGTACTTCACCCATGATGTCCAGACGGTCTTCCATAGCTTTAGGGGTCTTATTAGGTATACTCCCTTCACTTTTTGTTTTTAATATGGCATTGTTTGTTGTCTTACTTATCCACTATTCCCAACTAAAGGTGCACAACCTTGTTGTACTCTCTTCTGATGAGGAGAAGATGAAAGCTGGATTTCTTGTTTTGCCCCTAATGCCTATCTCAGACGTTCTTCAACTGGAGGATATCAAACGGAGTGGTCTATTTTCCTGTGTATCTGGCAATGTGGAGTGCACTTCGGTCGCTCCATTCATTCCTTCTTCGGGCGTTGATGCGCAAGCACCTGGGTCTCAGAAAAAGGAAAGTGCCCAAAGATGACTAGTCCGTAAAAAAGGTAAGCTCTTGAGGGACTGCTTTCTCTCCCTCGTCTATAAACTAGGATCAAAGTGAGAACTGCTCTGGCTGCTCCTATTGCCCCTTTGAATGTTCCGAAAAGGGATGTTGTGGACTTGACTACTGGCGAGAAGGAGTTCCCAAAGGCTTATGTCGTTGCCGACTTGGGAGCGGGCAACTTACTTTGGTCAGTACCGCCCTTGACCATTGGTGGGTTTGGTTGTCGTAGTGAAACAGCCGGTCCCGAAAGTCCTTGCCGGTGGACTCAGAAGTATGTGAGGAAGGGACGAGCCCATTACCTTTGGCGCGTAGTGCTGATCTGTAGACATGACTATCGTCCGAGCGCCACCTTCCTCTTACTATTGACAAGGGCAAACAAGTTGTTGAGTTTCCTCTTTTGGAAGTTGCAGAAGGGGGAGTGGGATTGGTTCATGGTCCTTAGACTCTCCATCAAGAAGCTGGAGACAACTCTAGTGGGCAACAGATTTGGTGCCAAGGGATAGACCACGAGACTGATACCTTTCAGTTTATGAAGAAATGGTTTTCTTAGATGGCTGACCAGATGCCACTGGAAAAGACGACCATAAGGGATCATCTCAATTAGGGAACAAGGTATTTGACTGGTAAGTTACCATTGTTGGGTTTCACTTTATTGCTCATAATCTTGTGCATGCTTTCATTTTACTCTGGGGATTGCCCACTTGACCCATGCTGGCATGGCGGGCACCAAAGTGGAGTCCGTGCGAGATAGGCTATGTGCCCTAGAACAGAAATATGATGAGTAGCAAAAACAGTTGTCGCACGCCTGTGGCAGGGCATGTTCATTGGAAAAGCAGTTGGGTGCTCAGCCTGATTTAAAGACTCAACTAGGTGAGGCTCAGAAGGACCATGACAGCGCATGGCCACTCGATCGACCTTGGAGTCTCAATTGAAAAAGGCTCAAAAAAGTTTGGACAAGGCTCACATTGCCTATGTTGATCTTACGGCGGATCTGAGAGATGCCCGAGAAAGTAGGAACAAGACGGTAGCTAAGCTGAAAGTGTTCACAGACCAATTGGCGCATGTCATGAGATTTACTACTGAGACACAAAGTGTTTTAGCCGCTGAACGCGCTAAGGTGGTCCATCAGTGAGACATTCATGATGCCCTTCAATTATAGCTCTCCAAGCTCAGTTAAGAGTTGGACTCTGAAAGTATAAGTTGTGTTGACGTTGGCCGCAAGCTGGCCGATTCTGAAGGCAATCTGGCTAGGGAAATTGAGGAGTTATCCATCCTAAAAGCTCAATGGGAGGCTAAGGATAAGAAGCTAACTGAGACCGCCAACTCTACTTAATCCAGTAAGATTGCTACCAGTAGACTGGAGCTACTCAACTATATTGGAAAGGATCATGGGGACTGGGACCTCTCTGCTTATAGGCAATTGGCTTATACTTATTTTGAGGAAGCGGATGACTCTTCCGTTTTTTCGTAGGGTGATCTTTACACGACCCGAATGTCATGGAAATAGCCACTACCCTTCATGTTTCAGAGCCTGCCTTTGATCCCGTCTTTTATGAAGTTTTCCCCGACTTTGTTGTTCAAGAAGTTTTCCCTGAATCTACTATGTCTAGTCCCGCCACTTGAGTGGAATTTATTATAAGAGTATTTTTTTTAATACAAATTTTTTTCCTTCCTCTCTTCTGCGCTTATGTTATAGTTGTCGTTCTTGCCACTTTCACATGTGTTTAGATTAGGCCGGACAGACTAATGTGCCACAAATATTTTAAGACTGGGTTTTGGGAATCAAGTCCCCCTTCTTCTGTAGTAGTGTCATTCCGGATTGGAGTCCCATACTTAGCTCAAATGGATAGATAACTTAATCTTTAGGGAGGCTTAAGTTGTGGAGTAGTCATTTTAACCCGAGCGAATTAAATTCTTGCGGTTCTTGTGGTGTCATAAGTCTTACCTCAAAGAGGAGTCATACTTGGATTGACAATGTATGGGTGTTTGTAGGGATATCGTCTCTGCTACGATAAGCCCCAGACTTCTATGGTATACGAGTTCAATCTTGAAGATGACTTCTATGGAGAAATCATCTATGTTCGAACGGACAAGACTTCTGTGGTAATGGACTCAATTATAAAGAGGAGTTGAGTAGTAGGGAAGTCGCTTGCGCGAATGGATTAGATTACAATGATGGACACTGATCCTGAACAGGAGTCAGATTATGGAGAAGTCATCTCTGTCCGAACGGACTAGACTTCTATAATATACGGGCTCACTTCTAAATAACAGTTGAGTTGTCGAGAAGTTGTTTCCCCGAATAGGTTAGACTCCCATGATGGACCCTAATCTTGAACAGGAATCAGGTTAAGGATAAGTCATCTTATTCCGAATGGACTAGACCTTTGTTAAGCGGACTAGGCCACTTGTGCAGCGAGCTGTCGACACCCTGAATAGTACTAGGTTCAGCCGATGTGCCCCATCTCGGTCCCTTACGTGCAGTGAATCGTCATAGAACTAGGCTCGGTCCGCTTTGTGGTGTCGTTGTTCCTTAAACGAACTAGGACACTTAGGCGCAGTGAGTTGTCAACATCCTTAATGGGACTACACTCGGTTGTTGTGCACCATCATGGTCCCCTTGGTCGGACCAGGTTATCATGTGTGATGAACCGTCGTGAGACTGGGCTTGGTCTGCTTTGTGGTGTCGTAGTTCCTTAGGCGGACTAAGTCACTTAGGCGCGGCGAGTTGTCGCTATCCTTAATAGGACTAGACTATGTCACTGTATGCCATCGTTGACCCCTTGATAAGACCAGATTTGCCCTTGTATACAGAGTTAGTGTGAAATGTCATCATTTTCAAAGAGAGTACCTTTACAGATAATTCTTTTTTAAATGTTTTACACGGTATTCTCTCCACTCTAGTTCTTTGACCAGTGAGCTCTTGGTCCGTTGGCCCTCCTCCAGGGGGATTTTTAGAGCGAAACAACTATTTGCCTGATTGCTTTTCACAATGTAGCGGCACTCTCTTGCAGTGAACTGGTCTCCCCTGATAGTCTCTGCCTTATTATCGGCGAGATACTTTAGGCATTATTTTCGAGTAAAGAACACCGCTCCCATTTGGTGGAGCCAAGGCCTACCCAAGATCATATTGTATACAGAGGGGTCATCTACGATAATGAATTATGTCATTAGGATCCTTATTAGGTCCGACTCCCCTGCTACCACGGGCAGTCTGATGTTTTCGACTATGTAGCTCTGTGTGCACTGAAGCCGACCATGGCTTAGTTGTGTAGCTTTAGCTCTTCTTCCCTCAACCGCATCCTGCGGAACTATTCCAAGAACAGGATGTTGGCTGAGATCCCTATACCCACCAGTGACCTATTCACACTCTACTTTGCTATCCTGATCGTGATGATCGGGGTGTCATTGTTTGGGAGTGGACCCCTTGCTTGTCTTATTCTGTAAATTCCAGATCCAGGGTCGGATGCTCTCTGCGGGCATGCTGGATAGGGCGGTCTCCGTGGTGGAAACCCATATTTACTGTCAAGGATGTAGATAACGATCACAATTGTCTCATCTGCTTTTGTTGTAGACTCTTCTTTTTCCTTTCCTTGGGGCTCCTTTTCATCAGGATTCACGAATTCCTAGAGTCTCCCTTTTTCTACCTAGTACTCAATCTCATTCTTGAGACTTTGGTAGTCCTGGATAACGTGACTATTGTTCATGTGATAAGCTCAGTACTTGTTCTTATCACGCCTTGATGGGTCAATCTTGAGCTTCAAGGGCCACTTCAGGTCCTCCCAGCTCTTCATGGCGGAGAGGACCTTAGACAGACTGGGGTTGAGCGAGGTGTAGTTGGGATACCTTGTATTGATGTAGTTGGTGACCTTGTTAGGTTTCACTTTGTCAGACCCGATCCTGCTTTCGTTTCGCCTCCTTTTGAACCTGTCCTCTTCCTCGTGCTTCTTTTCTTCTCACAAGTCCTGGGTCTTGAGGGATTGTTTGGCCTCGTTTTCGCCTCCTTTCTTGGTCGCTAGCATCTCCTCAAGGGTGATGTACTTTTGCACACTCTTAACTAAGTATGCCATGTATTTTGCAGTCTCCAGGGTGAGGAAATTACAAAACTGAACTCCCCGAAGGTCGGATGTAAAGGCGGTAACGGACGTGCCGTCGCTGCAACCGTTAATCAAAGTCAATTCGTAGTTAAAGCGAGTGACATACTCCCTGAGGGTCTCGCCATACTTTTGTTTTAGGCTAAGCAGATAGTGGGGTCCCTTCCTGGTTCTTTGGCTCCCTACAACCGTGTGAATGTCTTTTCCAAGACCTGAAATGAATCGATAGATCTTAGCTGAAGGTTGTGGAACCAAGTCAGTGCAGCCTTCTTTAGGCTTGTAGGGAAGGTATTGCATAGAATGGCCTTTGAACTTTCCTTTAACGCCATCCCATGGTTGTAATTGCGCAGGTGTTCCGACGGATCGGATGTCCCGTCATAGAGCTCGACTTTCAAGGGGACAAACTTCTTTGGCAAGGGCGTGCTCATGATCTCCTCCGAGAATGGAGGAACAGTAAGATCATACAGGACGTTTGGATTGGTCGCTCCCAACCGAAGTGGGTTCTCAACCATGGTCTTGTCCGCCTTTGAGGCATGCTTCCCATTGCCTTTCCCGTTCCTCAAGTTATCGTCCCGGCTTGCTCTTTGATATTCATTAGGGAAGTTGTCGCTTTAATGAATGTGTTCCTCGACGTCTTCCTAGGTCAGAGCCCTTCCCAAATTTTCATCATTCTCTGATGGTAGCTGTCGATCCTAGGTAAGCCTTTCCACCACCCGCACAAGATGATTCATATGGAGTAGAATTTGATCTATGCGGGGGTTGGTCGTGGTTGCCTCGATGGTTGGGCCTTGCGATTGCCTTGCTTATTCAATTTGATCGACCTGGCCTGGCAGCAGGGTTTCTCTGGTCGAAGATTTTTCTAGCTCAACATCATTATTGTTGACCCAGGATTTTGTTCTAACGACCATGTCTCAAGTCTCTACTGGTTTAAAAGAGCTTGTGTCTTTGTTTTAAGGGAAATTTGTTATTATTTCTCACACACAAAACCAAACTGAAGCGTCTAAATTCGTTTTGATCGAAGATGAACAACAATGAGTCAAGGACCATCGTTGTGGTGGCCAAAGACACTTTGATGCTAAAGTCAAGCGACTGAGAAATGATGGATGTAGACTATAAAATTAGATTGATAGTGTTTACCATTCTCATCCATTTGTTCACCTTATATAGTGAATATTTTACTCCTTCATCATCGAGGCGTGATGGATGGAGGAGATCTCGCTGAGGATCTTACCCGTCCAAGACTGGGTTGCATTCGACATTTGGTTCTGTTTGGGACCCAATACTTGATTGGAACAAGAGCTGTACGAGATAAATTTTGGGTTTGTGACAACCCAGAGATCTGCATTCATGTTTTATTGTCCTGGACTAAGCTCCAATATTTTCTCCACAACGGTGATTTGGTTGAGTTTGGGCCAAGACCGCGGTGAAGTCTTATTGTATTAGGGTTGACCTATGCCACGTGTATGGTTGTGACTGGGTGACTGTTTGATGTCTCATCAATGTTATTTTGATAAAATAGTGAGTGTATGAATCGAGCTCAATCGATCAAACTTTCTCAAAATAGAGTTTTTTCAGTTAGTCTATAAAAAGAGCTATGATGCAATCAACAAGAATCTTAACAACTGAGAAAAGCATTAAAGTCGAGGACATTCACAACAAAAACAAGTTAAGAAAAAAAAAACAAAAAACAAAAAACCTTGAAAGCAATTAACAAAACCCTCCTAGAGTGTATGCTTTTTATGTTAAGAACATGATGCATTAAGAAAACTAAGAAGCATACAAGGACTTCCCTACTAAGGTAGCAAGTTCATGAGCCTCAAATCTGAGGTCTCGAGAAATATACATATAATGTCAATCTTTAAGCAAAAAACAAAAGGTGTTTAATGCTACAAAAGATAGGGTTGCAAGCCCAGTCAATAACCAAGGAGGAGGTACTATCCTCCGAAATCAGCGCCTCCTGAAGATTGGCTGAGTCCCCAAAAAAAAGGCCGCATTTTCATCTCTGAGCCTGAATTAACATGTGGGTCGCTTCTCTTGCGAAGAATTCAATCATTGTGCTATCCAGAACCTTACCACTAATCATACATGCCACTGTAGCCAGAACACATCCTTCAATGTCCATTGATATCACTCCAAAAGAGTCATGTTTTGAGTGGTCAGAAAAGCATGCATCAAAGTTAACAATCACAGTTTGAAGGTCAAGCATGTCAAAGCATTGGAGTTGAATTGGAGAAGCGTTATTAACAATGTCGGACTTGGCGAACTTAATTTGAGTTTGAATCAGGTGGAGTCTACTAGCTTCAAGTGAAGTTGGTGGGCCCATAATCGGAAGCAAGGTGACAGAAAGAGGCTGGTGATGGTTGACAGTTCGGGCTATGTTGACAATTTGCTGTGTTGATGTTAGTGCAAGGTGTGTGGCCTGAGTGGAGTGACTGAACCATTGGGCTACCTAGGAAGCCCATATCTTGGAAAGGGTGGAAGTGAACTCAGTTCTACTGAATTTAGATCCATTGAAAATGATGTTGTTCCTCATCTTCAAGATAGAGAGAAGAATTGCTATGAATTGAGAGAGCATTTCTTCTGTGGACTGGTGATGAGCCTTAGCAGATTGCCACATAAATTTGAAGAAGTGAGGAACAGACGCTGGTTGGAGGGATAGAGAGCACCAATCAATAGGAAGGGAAGAGAGAAACCAAAGTCGTCTAGTAAAAGGGCACAAGAAGAAGAGATGAAGTGTGTCCTCCTCTTGCTCTCCGTAGAAGGCAAACCTATTGTCAATAGGAACATGAACCTTTACCAAATTAGACATAGTGGGCAATAGATTCTAGCTAACCTTCCAAATAAAATTAATGGCATTTAGGGGGGGGGGGGCTTTCAGATGCCAGATATGGCACAGGATTTGGAGCTCACATGCTAATAGAGTCAGAGCTGAGGAGGTGGTAGCTACCAAAGTGGAATAGAAAGCACGGGTAGCATTTTGGACTGAGAAAATACTTTTTTTGTCGCCATTCTAGATTAGGCAGTCAGGCCTAGGTGTGGTACGGATACAAACGTTTAAAATGTCATGAACCACTGGAGTCGGGAGCAAGGAATGGAGGAGAGCCTCACACATTTAACATGTTTGTCTTGATGTTAATCTAGAGTGTATGTTGAACTGGGCTGATATTTTAACATGTTAGTCTTGATGTTATCCGTCACACTTTTTGAAGGTAGCTCAATTCGACTAATAAAAAAATATAGTTTATGTGCAAATTGGTTGGAAATTGTCTTTCTACATATCCTGAGGACATGTCGATATAGGTTAAAACTTTTACAAGTTACTTTGGATGTTTTTTTTTTTAAAGGCAAACAGGGTTTTTATAGGATCCCAGAACCCATCAAGATGCCGCAAGTTGGGTTTGAACCAATGACCTAGTGGTACCATCCGCAAGTTACTTTTGATGTTAATCCACAAAATTTCTCAAAACTTTAGCTCAAACGGACTTTAAAAAGCAAATTTAATGTGCAAGTTGATCGAGATTCCTCCTTTTTTACATATATCACGAGTAGAAAGCATCTCAAAACAACCTAAAAGTTATACATGTTATTTCTGATGTTGTTATGCAAAGTTCCTCAAAATTTCAAGGTAAGCGGAATAGAAAAAAGACAATTAACTAAGAAAATATATTTTTACATAGCATAAAAGCACGACATGTGCAGGGCACGTGCTGCCCCCAGGGGCAAACACAACTTCAAAAGGTCCTCTATATAAGTAAATGAAAAGATAAAATTAGTCCTCTTAAACCCAATTTATAATGATGTTTTAAAATAATGCTTAACATGAATTTGGATGATAGGTAATGCTTCAAAATTGCGCTTACCATACTCCCAATATGGTAGGCAAATTATGTAATGCACTTTGACTACCATCACCAACAAGGTATTTACACTTTAAACACTCGAAATCACTTATTCATCACCTCAACAATTTGAACTCAATAAAACATAGAAAACATATAGATCCGAATAGAAATATCCGAGGGTGAGATCTACTTTCGAAAGAGTAAATTTGCACACAAAGGAGTAGATCTGAGAAAGGGACTTGAGGAGAAGGAAATCAGAAGAGGAGAAGCTCCATGTGAGCGAGTTGGAGGCAGGGACAGAGCCACTAGGGTGCAAGTGCCCCCACTTGCCCCCATTGACTTTTTTTTTCTATTACGGCCACCCTTGCAATGCCGACAAGTCCGTCTCGCCTCGCCCCTTCCCTTATCTATTCTCCCTCCTCGCACTGCCTGTTTCCCCTCTTCCGCTCCTTCTCTTTGATTACTGCGCACATCAACAACCGCCCCGCCTCCTACTCTCTTCTTCTCCCTCACTTTTTGCTTGATTTAGTTCTTTTTCCCACCATCAACAACCCCAACCTTTCTTTCCTGCTTTGAGGAAGATGAATGTTTTTAAAAATTGTATTTTCTCCAGATAAATTTGTATCTCGAGGTCTAATTTTGCCTTTTATTCATAGGATTTTTTTGGAGATACATGAAAATTTTGATCCATTAATTTTTCCTCAAGATACATATTTGTATCTCGAGGTTCTTATGTGGGTTATTGTTTGAAAGGCATGAGCCTTTTGAAAATCAATGTACGTTGACTGCTAGTCCTGGAGGAGACTGCAATAGTGATTAATGATAAGGTAACCTCTAATATCTATTTATGATAGGTGAAAAATCGCAAATAAACCAATTTTTTTCCACATCTAATTTTACATTTGAAATTAATTTTTGCTACTTAACTTTGAGTAAGTCTAAGGAGTCATGTTCGGTGGGCATTTTTGGACCAATTATAGTTTTTTTAAAGTTTTTACCATTATCTATAAAACACAACCACAAACATCATTCATAGAAGGGGTAAAAGTGTCAAAAAAACCCCAAAGTGGCCACCAAACATGGCTCCCTAGAATTGTTGCTTAACTTTATATACCAATTTAATTTGTCATTCATATATTTATCATTTGTGCTCCTACAAAATAGTTTGTTGAACTCATTGTCTTCCCCATAGGTTAGATTGAGTTTGTAAGTGTTCTAAAAAACGCTAGGCGGTGGGCGGGCGGCGAGCATGTGCCTAGCGCACAGGGGCCTAGGCGGGACGCCTAGGCGGCACCTAGACGGTCTTAGGTTTTGTATTATCTTTAATAATTTACAAAAGTTAAGCATAATACCTTATCAATTACATCCAATTTAATGCCAAGATACATATGCAAAATTTAAAAATATGAAAAATTATCAATCATGAACAAAATTTATCAAAACTCAAATGACTGAAGTTGGTCATAATGGGTACTTTATACAAAGTTGAATTTGTGGACAAATATCAAAACCTACTCTTTTATTTTTCTTCAAATTGCATGAATAACCTCAGTCATGTTTGATAAAATCTACATTACTAAAATTGGTACCGGCAGATCTTTTGAGAATTCCATTAAGTAATCATCCTTTGCTACATTTAGACATATACTGAATAAAAAAATAATTAAAATTGTTTATTTCTAAAAGAGGAAAGAAAAATAAAATAAAAACACAATCATCCTTATTAAAATAAAATAAAAATAAAAATAATTCGCCCAGACCCCACCTAGACTATGCCCAGACCCGCCTAGACCGCTCAGACTGCCCAGAACCTGCCCAGCCATTAATCTGGGCGTTTTTCTACCTTTTCAATTTTTAGAATACTTAGCAATTGATGTTTTAAATAGTTATTTATGTATTGTTCGAATAAATTTTTTTGTTAAAGTAAATAATTATTATATTATTATTAATTAACTATACTCGTCACTTCGCCCCTTTCAGCAAAACTTCTAGCTCCGTAACTGAATGGAAGAGTTGTTGAACTATTAAAGATGAAGAAATCACTTGCATGCGTCCTTTATTATATCTCAAAACCAAGTGGGTCCTATATGGTAACCTAAAACTGAGATTGAGCCCTTTTAGATGTAAATTCAGCTCATTATCTAGTGCACATTCAGGGGCCCAATCTGACTCCGCCTATGGAAGTCATAATCTCATTAGAGATTCTTTGGATCCTTTCATGCCTGGCCATAAGCCCAAAGATTAATGAGCCCAACACATCCAATCAATTTACTCTCATCTCAAGTCTTTGAATGTATACCATACACTGTTTTTTTTTTTCTAAAATTTGCATGTGAATCAATCGAGCTTTCATTTCCAAATTAGTTAAACGTGTCAAGTTTAATTTCTCCAAGAGATCTCATCACATCACATGTTTCTTGTGAGTGTCAAATAGTTCATCTTTTTAGAAAATGTGTTGGGAAATTCTAATTGGCGAAGAAACCAGCGAGAAAACGCGCGAGGGAGGGGGTGGAACCCTCCATCCCCCTCGAGATTGTGTTGGCTAATAAAGTGCCTTTGAAGATTCTTTGCAGGGTTAATTAGTGATACCCTATTATAAATGTAAAACTAGCAATGATTCTCCTAAATTTTATAAATTATGGTCAACCCTCTAGAACTAACAGTCAAGCCATGTTGACTGTGACTGACTACTTGTTTGAACAAAAATGATCTTTCAAACTCAAGGTCCAAACGAAACCCTTACCACGTAACTTGAGGATCATCTAATATGTCAAATCTTTTTTAAATGCATCTCAAGGAATAAATGCATCTCATGGCTATCAAAAGGCACGTAAAAAACCCCTCATCCTTATTTTTGTTCTTTTCCAACCTCCTAAATCAAAACTGTGAGCCATTCATAATGTTTGTTCTGTGTTTCTTACTGACTTCCAATTTGACGCAAAATTTTTAACTTTAGTAAGCAAAAATAAAATACTTACTAAAAAATTTTGACTTCTTATTATAGTAAAATATTAAGTTTTTTACTTATTATTCTTCTTCTTCTTCTCATATCAGTTTCTTTACCCCATCACCTTTGCTTATCATCGACAATTCAAACCTACTTCCTTCCTTCTCACACTACCATTTCTCTCCCCCCAAATCCAAATCTAACACCACCAATGATCTCTCACCATCTCTTACTCCTCCAAATCCCCGGCCACCGTGATAGGTGGCGACCCATCAGGCTCTTGCGATGCAACGGGATGCATCGAGACATTCCCGATCTAACGCTAAACTCTGCAGCAAAGCCATCCCCCTCTGCATGCTCATCGACCACAAACTTGTTCTTCTTCCCTTGTTTTTCTCTCTAATCTCTTCTATGATACACCTCGCAAAATCCACTCACCACCATCTCTTCTAATCGAAGCCACTCTCATCGAATAAAACTATTTGATCACACAATTAAATAAGAACCTCGACATTTGCCTCTAGTTCGAGGTGTGATTCTTTCTAGTATGTTGTGCTTGATGGTTGTTTCCTGCAACATTGGCATTGTTGCTGGCCTGTAATGGAAGTGAATCAAGAGATGGCAACAAATCAGAGAAGAAAATAAGATAGGGTGGGGTTGAGACGGTGGTGTGGCATTGGTTCAAAGGGGATGTGGTGGATTGTGTTGTGTAGTGGAGAGGATGATGGAGTGATGTTGAATCAACAAAATTGGGAGTAATGGTGGTGATGATACACCAAACCGTCCTTTAATCTACAACGTATGTTTGTCATGATGATCTCGTCAACAGAACAAAAGGGCATGATTGCCCACCCAATCAGGCAAATCCTAGACAACATTAAGTCCATCTTGGTAGAATCCAAATTGCAGCGCCTACTAAGCCCTCACGTCACATGGTAAAGCCCAATACCTGTAAGACCTAATCAGGTAAGTATCTGCGATATCACATAAGACGGGCAGGCCAACAATACATTGGTTCCGACTAGGAAACATATACCAGAGTATAAGTCGTATATGAAAACTTTCTTGCATGGAAAACCTCTCCCGCAGATCTAGGAACACAAGTCGTGTAGGGAAACTATCATACATGGACGACTCCCAACTAGGAAAGGATATCCAGCAAAATCACTTTTTCTAAACTACACCACCAAAGGCCTACGAACAAGGATTCTCGTATTATAATAAATCACGGGGTAGATGAAGAAAGGTAGGTTACAAAATCCAATTTACAGCTTTAAGTCTTTCTCTAGCCGTGTCTAAATTTAGCATCGGAGTGTCATCGATCACCACAACGGTGGTCTCTAGCTCACGCGCATTCTCAATGCAGGTCAAGGTCAAGGAAAGCAAGATTCAACTACATCAGGCGGATTGATGATGGCGATGGTGATGGGTTCAGGGGGAAAGTTAAGGTTGGGGAAGGTGAAGTTTTGGTTGTTTTTTTTTTTTTTTTGCCTTTGGATGGGCATCAAGATTTACATTGTAAATTTTTTTACCTGTTAGATGTTCCTTGAATTAAGTGTTGAGGGTTTCATCTGAACCATTGAATCTAAGAGGGAACTTTGTCCAAACAATTAGTCAGTCACAGTCAACGTAGCTTAGCCGTGAGCTCTAGGGGTGTGACCCTAATGTATGAAATCACTGTTAATTTTGCATTAATAATAGGGGTATTGCTAGTTCACCCTTCTTTGCAGTATCTAGTTTTGGAAGACTAAAGCAAAAGAAAATTTTGGTCAAAACCAAGAAGACAAAGTAATTAAAGGTCCCACTTTTTATATTAATGACCATAATAATGTGTAAAAGTTCATTTAAAATACTATGTGAAGTTGCTAAGTATATCCGACTGTTTGCTCGATGCTCCCAACTTTATATTTTAGAGTTAGATTTTAATTGCTTTTATCTAATCACATTTTTTTAACCCTAATATAAAACATCAGATGAAGAAAATTACTCATGTTGTTACTTGGAAATTTTATATGAAGGATCCCTAATGTATATATTGGATGCAATATTTTTTTTTCAGGTTAATGCATTTTTTCGAATATGATATAATAGTTGCGGCAATACTGAAACTTATGTTTTGATTTACATTTTTTAAATTTATTTATTTTAAATACATATTTGATGATACATTAAAAAAGACTGATCATCACGGCCGTACACGTGGCATAAAGTCCCATCATGAGAATATAACGCCCGATCCATTAGGCCAGCTTATAAAGCCCTGAAGGATTGAAGCCAACTATAGAAGCTCAGACTAGGCCCACCACCAAGGAGGTGTAAACAAGATCCAATTCAAGCCCAAACGAATCATCGCCCAAATCCAAGCCCATTACACGTTCTCTCATAAATAGGAAGAACGTTGCATCAAGAAAGAGCCGTGGAGGGACCTACGCCTCCACGAACACATCTCCATTAAGGAGAAGATTGTTACAGAAACATCTCATTCCACTGCGTCTCACATGCTTAAGTCACGCAGAGAGTTAACTATGACCATTATAAAAGGTAAAGGGAACATTCGACAAAGGTATGCAACTTTAACTGAGTTTTTTCCTGATTTACTTCATTTTTCCATCAGGGTTACTGACTTAAGCATCAGAATGCCTTTGGCCACCAAAAAGGTGGTCTTTGGTAGTCTAATAGTGGTTTTGCAAGTCAAACTCACAGGAAGACATTTTTTGGACGCAACAGTTTGGCGCCATCCGTGGGAAACGACGAGTTTTCCTTTTCTAAAACAAAACACACGTGGCAAAGCTCACCACAACCTAGCAAAAGATCGAAGAAGCCATCAGAATGAATAATGCAATCTACAGACCCCCCAATCCAGTAATGATCGCGACAACTGTCCTACTGACACATCGCTAATGGCTAAAGGAGATGATGCAGCTCGAAACACTGAACCAATAGCATCGAGGAACGCGGATCCGCTACACGCAATAGTTAAGACAGCTCGGAAAGTCGTCAGTGCTGCCACGAACCCTCGAGTAGACTTGTTCATGGCCCAGATGAAATACATGACAGAGATGGTGGTGAAAATCACCTAAGAACGCATTTTTCCAATCGACCCTACTGCAGCACTGCCTCAACAAAACTCCACTATCCGAACTCAAGGGAGTGACGAAGCCTTAGCGAAACTCCAACAAGGAAACGTCGAGATAAACGAACTCAACTGAAACAAAACTCTGCAATGCGGCGGAACGGTTGCTGAGATCCCATTCAGGATCGGAGTCATGGATCCCAACATACTATATGAGTTAGCCAAGCCACCATTCTCTGACGAACTCATGAAGAAGGCAATGATGAAGAAATTCATTCCACCGAAGTTTGAAGTGTACGATGGTACCATTGACCTGACTGATCACCTAAGACATTTCCACCACATGAGGGCTCTAAAAGAAACCACATAATCAATCCTTTGCAGAAAGTTCCTAATCAACCTCACATCTGCAACAATGAACTGGTTCAACAGCCTGCCACCAAGAACAATAAATTTTTTCCAGGCCTTAGCCACAGTTTTCATCACCAGATTCATCAGGAGTCAATGGATGAGGAAATGACCCCATACCTTCTGCACATCCGACAGAAGCCAGAAGAAACAATATGAAAATATGTTACTCGCTTCACAACAATGATTGATGGATGCAGCGACGACACGGCCGCTGCAACTTTCGTTGCTGGATTGAAGAGAGACACTTTCTTCGATGCTCTCAACTTGGAACCTCCAAAAGGCATGGCGATTCTGCTGAAAATAACACATAAACATATCTCCTTCGAAGAAGTGAAAGTTATGAGGAGAAATAATGACCAGGAGAGGGAGAACCATTCAAAAAAGCGAAAAAGAAAAGATAAAAGAAGACGAGATTGTAGATCACGGGAGGACAACAGTCATTTAAAGAAACATCGAAACGATGGACGCACGACGCCCAACCATCAGGAATCCAGAAAATTACAATCAGCACAACCCAATCACGAGGAAATAACCAGCGTAATGAGGAAAAACATAAACCATACACAGCCCTAAAAGAAAGCCGGACCGATATCTTAAAACACATATCAAGCTGGGAAAATGTCAACTAGCCGACCAGGATGAAAGGAGACCCAAAAAGACGAGACAAGAGCAAATATTGTTCATTCCGATGACTGCTACAAGTTGAAAGAAGAAATTGAACATTGGGTCCAGAGGGGACGACTGGACGAGTTTGTCAGCATATCAGATAAACAGTTCAAAGGCAAAGAAAATGCCGATACGATAGCAAAAGGATTAAAAAAAAGGGAATTGATATATGCTTTATATTGCATCCACTCTGGGAACGAAGCACCTCCCACCCGAACATACCTATATTGAAGTCAAAAGATCAACGTTCCAAATATCTTAGCAGCAAAAACAAATTTGACAAAAGTCACTTATAAAGAAACTAACAAACTCCATCAGACCTTAACAAGCAATCCAAACGGGGAGTGATAACGACCTAAGCTAATAAGATCGTAAATTAGGAGTAGCAGAGGCACAAACACCAACGCAAAGATAGACACTAGCAACATAGGAATAAAAGAAGAAACACTCGACAATGTAACAGAGCCATTCCAAGAAAACGACTGCTAAAATGGTCGAAGAATCAATAAAGTTTCATTTCCGGAACCGACATCTCACAAAAGCAAAACAGTTTCATAGCATAGCTATGAAAAATAATCGGTGGAAGAGGCTTAAAAGGAATCAGGACACAAGTCAGATTTCACAATGAACTTCTGGTCTGATCAACCAAAGAAGTAAAAGTTTGACGAATGAGTCGACTAAATAAAATGACTTCAAGTCGACTAGAATGTTGTACAAAATGAAGCAAATCTTAGACACCAGAGTCAAACTAAAACAGAAACTTCGAATCAACCGGGATGTCGAGTTAACGAAGTAAAAGTTGGACGAACGAGTAGACTAAATAAAATGACTTTGAGTCGACTAGAATGTCGCACAAAATGAAGCAAATGTCGGACACCCGAGTCAAACTAAAACAAAAACTTCAAATCGACTGAGATGTCGAGTTAACGAAGTAAACGTTGGATGAACAAGTCGACTAAATAAAATGACTTCGAGTTGACTAGAATGTCGCACAAAACGAAGCAAATGTTGGACACCCAAGTCAAACTAAAACAGAAACTTCGAATCGATCGAGATGTCGAATTAATGAAGTAAAAGTTGGACGAATGAGTCGACTAAATAAAATGACTTCAAGTCGACTAGAGTGTTGCACAAAACAAAGCAAATATTGACACCCGAGTCAAACCAAAAACATAAACTTCGGATCAACCGAGACGTTGAGTTGACGAAGTGAAAGTTAATAGGTAAATAACTCTGAGACAGCTGGAGCATCACACCAACAAAACAATTCAAACGAACAAATCAATGTAGCAAAACATCTTCTTGTCATGTCGAAATTGATCGGACGATTCAACAAAGTAGAAAAGCGAACGAAAGGACTTTCCACAAAAATTTGGAGACGACAAACATAAAATCAAGACATCCGTACTAAAACATGGGGAAATTCAAATCACGAAAAGATTGCTACAAACATATATGCAAAACATCAAACACGACTTATAAAGACAACGATAGACGAACAAAGTCGATAAAAAGGAAAATAAAGAAGGTGATTCCTGTCATTCAAAGTCTATTCGATTACATTCAGCAGTAGTAGTGGAAGAATAAGGGGAAAGATTTATAACGTCCTCAACACCACTACCTGCAGGAGCCGAATCGCCAGCAGGAACTTTCTCTTCAGGAAGAGGAAACAGTTATTCAGCCATTGGGACACCCAAAGGATCTTCAGCAACACCTTCCACATCCTCGAAAGTCTTATAAACCAGATGAAGATACCGGGACAAATCGACACCAAGACCCTCGATATAGTCCAAAAGTTTAGTCCGACTATCGACAACGCGTTGCCAGTCTGCCACATCCATGACATGGAATCTATCCTTAACAGAAGCAAGCTCACTTCTTGCAGCAATAAGTTGGCCCTCAACAACAGTGATCATCGCAAAGGAATCATCCTTGAGCTCACTAATCGAAGATAGCAATTAAACCACCCTTTTCTCAGCAATATCGCGATTGTTAGAATGTTCTATCAGGGCCCGTGTGGCTTCATCATGAGACACCTTCTCAGAAGAAAGCTTTTTCTCCACATTAGGGTTGAACAAAAAAACCGACCAAACCGATTAGTTCGATTTAAGTTCGATTTCGGTTTTAAAGAATTCAAAACCAAAGTGGTCGTTTCTATTTTCGGTTTGTATGTGATTTTAACCAACAAAATCGAACCGACTGAATATATATAATAAATTACATAAAAATATAATAATATGTTTAAAATAGTTGGTTGGTTCGATTTTAGTCGGTTTGGTTACGGTTTGCATAAATTAGAATCGGTTCGGTTTTGTTAATGGTCAGTTCGGTTTCGGTTTAGGTGAAAAACTGAACCGTCGGTTCGGTTTTCAATCCTACTCCACATCGAGCAAACGGGTGTGGACGCCCTCTAGGTGAGCCCTCAGGGATTCGAGCGCGGCCACATATCAATCCCATGCACCCTCCGCCTCGGCCAACGACGCCCAAGCAACCTCAGCCGCCTTGGTTCGTTCAAAGCATCGCGCTTTTAACGCATCATACTGGTAAAGAACATGGGAGAACACTAGCAGCAGCACAGAAAGCTTCCTCTCCAAAGAAACCATGAGACTGTGATTGACCTGATGATTCAAGCCCATAATTCCTGCATAGGAAAGATGAGCCATCCCCTCCATTACAAGCCTAACATCATCCTCAAGATGAAGGTTTGGATTTAGCACGGACATCGAGGACCCCTCCACCGACCGCTTGTGTCATTCATTTATCAGCTTGCGTGCACCATCCTGCACGCCAAAACGAGCAAGCAAACAAAATTTTCCATCCGATTTAACCCGAATCTCCTCAGAAGAAGGTTTCTTCCAACTGACCCACAAATGAAGAACGTGAGGATCAGGTAGTATGGAGGAACCACCACCACCCACGACTGGGAATAAAGAAACAACAAGAGAACCTCCATCACCCTCTCGTTGTCTAGTAGAAACGGAACGGGCAATAGCAGACGAATGCAAGTATGCTGCGGAAGAAGGAACCTTGATCCCTTCGTCAGCAAGAGGGGAAATAGGAGGACAAAACTGTAACTCTGGGATGAAACCTCGACCGCTAAGTTCTTAAGATTGAGCAATAGCCAACTAGAACATCTTAACATCCAATGACCGAGGATCCTCAGCGAAACACTTGACAATGTCAATGCCACCATAAGTAGAAAAAAGCTTAGTTTCACCGTCATCTAGGGGACAAACAATATCCTTCTCACTCCTCTCCAGAGCCAACCACATCTCCTTCGCTTCCTGCAGAAAGCAACGGTCCTCCCTCGAAGGATCACTATCCATAGAATCAGAATAAAGAATTGTGCGATGTACATAATCAACAAGCTATTTTTTCTTCGGCACACGGCCTGAAGACAGAAACAACCGATCCGTAACATTAGGGCTCACTTTCTTGACGGACTAACAAGCCTCTCTACCCTCTTCTTTCTTGAAGGATCGGTAGCAGTACGGATATGAGCATTGAGATCCGTAACATTAGGGCTCACTTTCCGATCAATGACCGCTTCGTCGGCAACAACACAAACATTGATCTCCGCAGCTTGCCTCTTGGTCAACAAAGCCCTTTCGGTCTCATTCATGAGGTATAAACCATTGCGCCTCACCATGTCATCAGTGAGATAGGACTCCAATAGGACCACTGAAAGCCCCCAAATAGCCCTCGCCGATAATTTGCTCCTCAACAGTCAATTTCAATTCTGATGTTTACGAGGAACTTGAAAAAACTTTACTATCGAAAGACCGCGCAAATTGAAGTGGCAAGAACCGACAGACACATAAAACCAATCTGGCGACCAACCCCTGATGTCGTCATTAAGATTACCGAAACACATAGGAGAATATAGAAAACATATATGATTGGGCCTCACGCTCAACCCCACCAAGGAATGCAAGATTCAAGGGGTTAAAGAGATACCAAAGAGAAAGGCCCTAGCATACGTGGCAACCATAACTCTCCAGCCGTTCGGCCCCATTTGAGCAGGAGGAATACTCAAGAAGTCCAGATACGACTAGAACAACTCCGAAATAGGGAACCGGAGACCGGCATAGATTTGTCATTGTAGTTTGCAGGCACCATCTTATTGTAGTCATTAAGATTTCATTGTAGCTTGCAAGCGCCATCTTATTCATCTTCAGCGGATCCACAATGTCCACAATAGATTTATCAACGTGCTAGTTAAGGAAAAAAAAAACTTACAGTTGAAATGAACTCAAATGTTGAAAATTAGTTAAATTTCACCGAGAAAGAAAGAGGTATAGAGATGAAACCAATTTAAACCCAGTGTTAATAATAATGTTTTGAAGCAATGCCTTATTCACCCAAAAATAGTGCAATCCCTTTCAACATGCATCGATAACTCCAAATCTCTTTCACACGCTCCTCCTTTATACAGAGATTCCGTGCACTAGTAGAAAAATAACAAAAATTGGCATCGATCATCATATCAAATTTATAATGTTTTGAAGCAATGCCTAATTCACCCAAAAATAGTGCAATCCCTTTCAACATGCATCGATAACTCCAAATCCCTTTCACACACTCCTCCTTTATACAGAGATTCCGTGCACTAGTAGAAAAATAACAAAAATTGGCATCGATCATCATATCAAATTTATACACTGCCAATACATAAAACATCATAATTCATATAAATTTTTTTTTTTGAAAAAAAATGACATATTGATGGATTGGTTGTAGGGAAGGCTAGGATCCAAAAATAATATCCAACCATTTGAGACTGTGACTATTCACTACCTGTGCCTATGTTGGTCTCTTAATCTGTGTGCCTGCCCAAGCCAAAACAAGTTTCAACTTTCAAACACACCAACTATCCTCTCATCCATCCCTTTTGATTTCTTATGTGTGCCATTCCAAATGGTGCACCACCATTCCTCTTGCTCTCAATTTATTATCCATATTCCATCAATTTAAGGCAACTCACTGTTCCTCTAATTAGTGGAGATGGGGGTCCCAGCAACCAAAACCTCTTTGTATTGTATGTATGTCCATTGTCCATCAACCTTTATTCCTTCCATCCCCACCATCTTCGTAAACTCACCCACACCACTACATTTAGAATATTATATACAACAACATATATACATTTGTTCTAAAAATAATGATTTCATTTTTAAAGTGAAACTGAGCAATATAAATGATGAGCAACCTTAATGTTTAAAAGCATATATGTACTTTATGAGTTTTTCAAAATTATATTCTTGATTTCTTGATCTTGTTTCTAGGACGAGAGAACTCGTAAAATTTGACTCGTTTTCTATAAGGTTTTGTAAATACATTTATCTATGAAAATCAATGTTTTAAAAATTACTAGGCGAGCAGGGAACTAGCGCTCAGAGGCTTAAGCTTTTTTTTTTTTTTTTTATATTATAAATTATAATATATAAAAATTAAGCATAATAACATGTAAATTACTTTCAATTCTATGCTAAAATATATTTAAAAAAAATAAAGAATTTATTAATTTTTTTCAAACTAAAAATAAATATAAATTTTTTTTCCAAAACCCACGCAAACGGCCTGCTATGAGGAATTTTAGAACACTGATGAAAATCATGTGACTTAGAAAACATTTTGGATTAAAAGACAAAATAACTTTCAATTCACAAGTTAGATTTAGATAGTAACGTACTTAGCAATTGAACATGTTAAGTCTATGTTATTCAAGATAAGTAAATTTGGGCTTTTCACATGATGCTCGAGTAAAAAAGGAAATAAAAAATCAAATCTTTCTCCAGATGATGATACACGTGAAGCTAAAAGATGCATGTCATCCATGATAAACATGCATGAGCTTATTACAAGGAGGGGACTTACGAACAAAAGTGTGTGATTTCGCGGAATTTTATAAATTTCTCAAAATATTTCGGTTTTTAGATCTCAAAATTTAAAGTAACAAAATCGAAAAGTACATTATTTCAACGCAACAATTCTAGGCAGCCACGTTTCAAAGTCACTTTTAGGCCTAAGTCTTGTGGTTGTGTTTTATAAAGAAATGGTTGAAAGTGTAAAAACACCAAAACTTGACTAAAAATAGCTACAAAACCTGACTGCTTAGACTTACTCATTTCGACGAGCTATTTCAAAATATTTTGTGTTTTTATATTAATTTAGGCATTTTCCAGTAAAACCCAAAAAGTTATGAAGCAAATTATATTTTTTTTTCGACGAAATAATTTTTTTTTAAATTTCAATGTTTTTCTATAAAACCCAAAAAAATTATAAAGAAAATTACATTTATAGAGGATACTTGTGTAGTTAGACTTCATTTAATATATTTAATGTGTTTATTAGATATTTTACTTGTTATTTTTTCGTATACGGATATATGTTTGACATATTCTCTAAATATTTCTTAAAAATCAGAGGCCGAAATTATTTCGGAAAGACGAAATCACAATCCTTGCTTATGTATGCCACTTAATTATGAGAATTATTAAAAACATCTTTCAACCATAAAACCCTATGTTATAAAATCTTACATATTTCTTATAAATATTAGAAAACTCCAAAAATACCCATTTTTCTTGTAACGTCATCTCTCTCTCTCTCTTCCTAAAAAACAAGAGTTGTTCTACGTGGTGAGGAAACGAGTGAGGAAATGAACGAGGGGAGGGAGGTGGTGGGGGGGGACCGTTCATCTCCCTCGGGATGCGCACACAAAAAAAGATGGCACACATCCGAGGGAGGTGAACGGTCCCCACCCCGCCACCTCCCTCCCCTCGCTCATTTCCTCGCCCACTTCCTCGACATTTAAAATTTCTGTAAAAAAAAACACCAATTTTCGTCGTCCCACTCTTGTTTTCTTCTTCTCCAAACCAAATTCCAATGAAAAAAAAATCCCTGAAATCGCTTGACCCATCTTCAATCTTCATCTCCAATGAAAACAAAATTCATAAGTTGAAAAGTCTATTTTTCCTTAAAAAAATTCTTAGGTAAAAGATCATACATATAAAATATGAAAACTCCTTTATTATACCCATGGTTCGACAATTATCCACATTTTAGTGACCCTAACAGTTGAATGGGTTCTATTGAAGAACCCAAATGTAAAAGGTATCTGAATTAATACATTAGATAAGTTATTTACCTAAAAGTTTAAATAAATAAAAAAAAGTTGCTGCATACAATTAAAATTAAATTCATATATCTCAAATGAGCCCTTCTAGGGAGCGAGGAAAGGGAGCGAGACCACCCATCCCTCGCTCATTTTTTCTCGCTCCCTCCCTCGACCCCTAGAATCTTCGATCTCAAATATTTAATTACAAAGTTCCTTTAGTTCCACATGGGAGCTCAATTAATTGATCTTATAATTAATGATTTATAAGATGTTAATTGTTATACATAGCTTTACACAATCGATTTATTAGCATATATAACATGTGACACAACCAATGCTTAACTGCTTGTTCTACATCAATCCCGCACACTTGCTTAATAAATTACACCAATTGCGTGGTCAATGAATTTAGTACATAATTGTGTAGAAGCGCATCTTAGCTGTCCAAGTAATGAAACACAATCATCAAATGCTAATTACCATTTGTGCAGAAGCACTAAATACTCGAATGACAAAATGATCTAAGGGATGTCATGCCAACATATAATGTCATTATCATAGAAAAACTTGCACGAATGTAACTCCATCAATTATTATTCATTTATTTACCTTTTTTGTCATGGAATTATTGCTTCACTTTAATTAACCACACATGCAAGCAATTTAGTTCTGCTTTCACCCAGAGAAGGCATTTTGTTAAGAGTAGTAACTGAAGATACATCACTTTAGCTGAAATAAAATCAAAAGCACTTAATTAATTATCACTAATCAATGGTGAAGAATGATACATTCCATCAAAATCATACAGAGAGATCACTGATACGAGCTATCTTGTTCTTGCCTAGGCTCAGCTGGTGCAGACTCAACTCTGCCGAATCATGGCCCAGTAAAACAAAAAATCCATATTTCCTCTAATTAACAATCAAGAATTTTCATCTATTTACTTAAACTTCTCATTTTCCTCTTGATGATGATCAACCATCGAAGCCGGTCTGACTCCAGACCGCATCCCTAACCCTGCTCAAGTCCCTGCCCTTGAGGGTCCGGCCGACCCCTTCGAAGACCGATTTATGACTCCTGGCATACTCACGAGCCAAGTACTCATGCGGCGGGACTCGCTCCGTGCCATGATCCTCCAGCTCATCATCCAGGTTATGCAGCGACTTAACCGAGTCAACTCGGCCGATGTTGGACCAATTGGGTACGTTCACTGGTGCCGAGGCGGCCATATGTTTACGGATACGTGGCGATCCCATGTTGTCTTGGCCATGGTAGTGGTGCATAATTATTTTTGATGAACTCCTATGACCATCATCAAAGGCCAAGGATAATCCACCAAGATAACGATCTTCTTTGCTCATCCACCTTCCGTTTCGAATCGAATGGTGTTGATGGGTGTCGAGTCCATTGCAGCTCCATGAATCATGTTGTATTTGATCATCATGATCAACCATTGACCACACCTCTTCCTCACCAAGCTCTGAGCCATCTATACTTCCTCCTTGGATTGGATTGTATACTGAATTGCCTAGGAACCTTTCATGGCGATTTGACGCAGTTTTTCGGCCCTTTGCCATTGTTTTCACTCGAAATTCTATAGCATATCCAGAATTCCGGCCACCAGAATGGTGTTTTGACGTCGGAATTTTGGTATTACGACGCCAGTATGTTTGTGATATGTTCCAAAATTTTAGAGCCCAACACATCTACTTATAACATCCACAAGGTATTGAGGTCGCCACAACATTTTCATTTCATTTGTGTTTCATTTCGACTGTATTTAACCTGAATTTCCAATCAATATTAAGATATCAACAGTAGTGTTCGTGGTTGAGCACATGTCAGGCACGTGCTTGTTAATAATGGTTAAGTTTCTTCACATCTCTGCAAGAGATTCCAGATTTTATTTTATGAAAAATTCCACCAATCATTTAACGATCAGGTGAATTAAAATAGCATGGACTTGGGTGAACGGATCACATGTGGGAAAAACAACCTTTCAATCCACATCTACGTTATTTATAATGTTTGTTTGTGAAATTGTAAACAGTGACGCGAGTACAAAAAATATTTTTAAAATATTGGGTTTATTAAACCATAGTGTAAGAAGGACTAAAATATAGATTGAGATTGCCATTAATTTTTATCTGGAATATCCAAGATTCGAATTAATGTGAGCAAATTTTTATACATGTAGAAAATGAATAAGGTGCAACACCATGAAACTTGCATTTGCTCATTTTGGTGATGTGCTCTATTTAAACTCTTTTGGGTGTTTCATGAAAAAAGAATTTTTTTTACCCTGAGTGAGCTATGTGGATGATCTGATTCCCTAATTTGTTTGATAATTATACATCATCAAAGCCTGGATGGTCCACAGTGCACGTGGCCAAACAACACACCAACTCGACTTTGCTCCATCATCTCTTTCCAACTCAAATCGATCTCAAATATATGGAGAGCTAACTAGCTATTTACCTTGGTCACCATTAGGGGTGGGTACGGGATGGGATGAGATGAGATGGACCCATTTCTATTTCATCACATTTATTCAGGATTTGGACGGGTTGGACTTCATTCCGACTTCATCCCATCTCAAACGGGATCGGGACGAGATGGATCCATCCCTATTTCATCCCATTTATTGACGGCACGGACCTCATCCCAACCTCGGCCCATCTCAAACGGGATCGGAACGGGACGTGATGAGCACGTACTAAATAGTCATTCAATAAAAAATAACAAAAAGAGTTTTATCTCACATTAATCACACACCAATAATGTCAAATTTATATACATATAACTTACATTATAAATAATAATACATATTAAATAAATAAATCTTAAACTTTTTTTGGAAGGCAAATAAATATTAAATTTCATTTAGAATTAATGATTCAATTCATTTAGATTTCATATAGAATTTCATCTTACATTGATTTAATTTCAACACATCCTAAACTTTAATTTAGAATAGTATTTTGATTAAAATTAATAATAATAAATATTAAATAAATAACTTCGAGACGAGACGGGATAGACGGAATTGAAAATTTCTATCCCGATCACATCTCACTTTAGATCAGGACGGGACATGATTGAGATGAATTTGATCAATCTCAAAAGAACCCAAAAAAATTAGGACGAAATGGAACGAAATCGAAACGGGTTTAGAATCGTGGGATAGGATGCCCACCCCTAATCACCATCAAATAAGAGCAGGGAACTGGGAGCCCACTTCATCTAGTGCCAAGTGGCCAAACAATGACCGGTCCTTCCTTATTATAAACTAAATACAGAAATGATTTGATGAAGAATTAATAATTAATTAATCGGTGGGTTAAGCAAGTGTAAGTTCGAACTATTATCAAATCAAATAAAATCAAATCAGCAGGCAGACATAATCATCAATAATAATTAAAATATAATATGAACCTCTAATGGTGTACAGCAGAATAATAGTAGTTTTGGGAGAGGAGACGATGAGCAAGAGAGAAAGAAGAGAAGCGCATTTGGACGGTTGAGAGGAATGAAATGGTGTGGTGGAGAAACAAGGGAGAGGACCCCAGTGTTACTTGTCGTTAATGAGATGATATATATATATATGAATGAAAAGAAACAAAAAACATATATTAGCTTCTTTTCTTATCATCGATGATCATTCTCTATCAACGAATGGTTCCACTTTTAATTTGCTAAAACAGGTGAGGCAGAGCTGTAGTTGCTACCTCTGTACTCTAATGTTAATTTGCCTGCCTTAGCTTGGGCGATAGCTACAAGAGTTTCAAGTGCCCGGCCCCCTTTTTCATATGATCATATTATTGGGGTACCCCCCCCCCCACCCCCCCTCTAAATCCAATATCATAGCATAGACTATGGAATCCTCTTTTGGGCCCCCAAATTCTCACCATAGTTTTACTGCTCATTTCATGGCAAAAACTTTTGTATCTCAGCTCAATTTACATGTAGACTTGGTAACTAAGAGCAAGGGTTGTGATTTCGTTTTTCGAGGTAACTTTGTTAAGTTGATTTTAAGAAATATTTCGTGAAATATTGAGTTGTGTATAGAAAAAACGTAAAAATTTCGATTGTAATTTTGAAGTTATCAGTATAAGTAAAATATTTTAAACTCTTACATATTATATAAATAGTATCATGAGACTTGTAATGTCATACAAACTACATATTGGGGAGAAGAGGCCGGTGGCCACGGATCCGGGTAAGGTGTTTTTGTCAAACAAATTTGAGTCGCTCACTGCAAACATTGGTGCAGAGGAGAGTGAGACCATGGTTCATGTTAGTGCTGAGCAGGTTCCAGAAATTACGGAAGAATGCCTCCCAGAGGCGGGTTATACAACTTCGGAGATTGCAAATGCTATTGGAATTCAAGAACAGCCGACACAGCCAACAGATGACATAATCTCAGGGGCCAAGAGTGGTCTTTTCGACGACATGCCAAATGAAATTATCGGCCCGGAACATCACTTTGTGGCAAGGTCGCACGATGACATTGGGGACGCTCAATTGGGGTTTCCTGGATCAGAGACACGAGCTTCATTGGCAGGGGAATTAGGAGTGGCTTCGCCCCAGCAAGCTCACGGCCCCAAACAGAATGCGCTCACCACCAGTCCCAGCCCTGCGTCAGAGCACGGTCTCAGCTAGACCACGGCTCTGGGCACTCCACGGGTCCAGCCTGATCACGGACCCAGCTCGTCCTTGACTCGAGCAGGACAGCAGTCAGACAGCCCACGTCCGAGCACGGCCTGCCCACGACCTCCCAGTCCACGGCCCCAGGCCACGGCCAGTCCACGACCCCAGGCCACGGCCAGTCCACGGCCCCAACCCAGGGGACGCGATACCTCAGACAGCACGCGACTTGCTCGCCGTTGGTGATTCTTTAGTGACGCAAACAAAATCGAGTGGAATGACACAGGAAGTAGAGGCTGCCCCGGTGAAGCCGACAGTGATGGAACGTTTGGCCGAGGTTTTGGCCAAGCGCGCTCAATCCGCGGTAACTGATAATTTTTCAGTGCCCGCGGCAACAAGGAACGAGAAGGACGGGAGCTTGTTTGATGTCGTCGTCCAGCTGTTTGAGGAGAACCGTGCTTTGCGACTAAAGAAACAATCTATGACCATTAATACACTTGATAGCGTCACAGATGATAGTGACGAGGCTGCGTCGGAATCGGAGTTGGGGCCGGAATCACATGCTATTAATGATATAAATTTGGGGGCGCACTTCGATAAGGATCTACAGCACAAAGTCAAACCGGCGGCCCTTCCGGGCAAGCGTCGTAAGACTAAGAGGGGTAAATCTTCCTCCCGAGCTTAAGATGATGGAAAATCTTATGTTTTGGAATGCTCGTGGGGTTGGTAATAAGGCCACGAGGAGGAGGTTAAAAAATATGGTTGTGGCTCATAGAGTCAGAATTCTTCATTGCCAGCTTTGGTGATATGTTGGCTTTATGTATTTTGGTTTTCGGATGCGACCCAATTTTGTTTTGGTTATATCACGGGTAAAGTCGTCATGTACCCCCGTATTGATTGTTAATCAATTTTCTTGACAAGTAATAAAGGTCTGGCATTCCAGAGGTGCCCCTCCACACTGGAGGTTTAATAAAAAAAAAAAAAAAAAAAAAAAAAAAACCTACATATTGCATAAGAATCATTTATAAAACAAAATTTTAATACTAAACTAAAATTATAATGGGTTAAAATAGACCGATATTGAGATTGACCTAATGAAAAATAATAAATATTTCAATTTGAAAAGAAATATCGGTAACTAAAAAAAGAGATATATTGAATAAAATTTTGACATTTTTCGAAAAATCACATTCCTTGACAAAGAGCATAGAGTTACCTATAGAGGAGAGTAGAAAACTTACTTCTTCTTTGGAATGAACTGTTTGATTGGATTGCGACTTGCAATGAGAATATTTTTCATGGACCCATTAACTACCCATCTTCTTTGAACTTAATTGGATGAACCAACAAGCTAAGTCGGTTTTCTTCATTTCTTGCACTCTATATCAAATTTGGTAATGTGAAATGGACAATTGAATTACGAAAATGCTACGAAATCATGTTTTTGCAATCAGATTTTGTAACCATGATGACATAGCGTGATATTGAAAGAATGATGAAATTTCTAAAGTGTTTATGTGTATCTCAAGGTTGTAAAAAACCTCTTCTAGCGATGCCACATCATCCTGATTATAAAATATGGTTGCAAAACCTAATTTCCGAATTATTGCTATGATGTTGGGAAGGTATTCAATCGACATGACAGCTATGTTGTGTAAAAACTGTGAATTCATAACTGTGTTGCAATGGCTTCTTATTTATGCCAATCACTCCAGGTTGCCCGCTGCCATGCATGTTCTCCAGTTCTGAATTCAGAAACAGTTTTGGGGTCTTTAACTCGCTCTTAAGAGTTATTTTGTTTTCACTAAATTGGATTTATTCAAATCAATATATTTCGTTGAAACCAATAATTTGAATTGCTGAGCCGATTTGAATTACCAATGGCATGAACTTTTAGCAAAACAAAACAGTGCCTTACACCAGTTTAATCTTCTTATTTTTCCAAAACGGATGTTTACTTTTTTCGTACCACGCATACAACTTGTTTTATATATACATATATATAATTCTAAAATTTTTACGCATATTATATATCCTAAAATAATCATACCTATTCATTATAACAAAGACGAGATAACAAAAAAAGAGAGAAATCGACAAATTGAAATCAATTATTTAGGGACAAAACCTGTTGAGTGAGAACTATATATCGAACACCACCTGTATATAAACTTGTGTGGAACACATGCATGCTTCTTCAATCATTCAAAATGCAGCATTGTACAATATGGGTCCCCATGCATTAACCTTGCCCGCACAATCTTAATTCTCTAATGTTAAGGAAAATATAACACATAGTTTTCGCCGTGAATGTCGACATTTGGGAAATTTTTGATCAGACCCTCACTATATTAAATTAACATTTTTGTAATAACCCTCAAAACAGTAACACTTTTGAGCTATAACAAAATTACAAAACAATTTTACACAATTTGACAAACAAAGTGATATAATAATTGTATCACCATGAATAATATGGTCCTATAAGTGATATTATTCATGGTGATTCAAGTTATTGTATCAGTTTTTTGTGTAACTGTTTTTCATTTTTTTGACTAAATTTAATTTTGATTTGAAAATGTTTGGTGGATTGTAACAACTCAAAAGTTTTTTTGTTTTGAAAGTTGTTACAAATATGCTAATTTAATGTAATGGCTGAAAGAAAATATACTGTTGAAACTTGAATGTACATATTTAGATTTGTATTTTTTTTTTCTCGAGCTAGAACATATAAAGGTTATACACCCCCAAGAGTATTCCTTTCTAAATGCAACTAATCCAATAATGTTTGTATAAAATTTCATTGATTTTGCTTTCACTGATCAAAACTTGGTTCCATTTAGTCTGGTTCACAAAACTTATCAGAAGATTCGTTGATGAGAATCAGAATCCCTCACCTGCAACGCACAATCATCTGGTCTGGTGGAGAAAACAAATAAAACTAAATTATGATGGGGAGTGTATTATTACATGTGGTTGGCACTATAGTTTATAAATGTATCTTCAAACTAAGGCGGCTCCAATTTATGTTTTTAAGCATCATTGAGATCTATAGTAAGTAATATTTTATATTGTGGCCAGTTCAAACACTATTCTTTACGAGTATATATATGTTTGTACTAGGAAGATAGTCCATCATCGTTTGGTGGCTAATATTTTAGACCAAGTTATGAGTTTGGTCTTTGATGAATGATAATGATGATAAATAACAGTTTATTAGCCCAACAATTTTAGTCATTAGTTCTAATTATTCTTACATAAGTTAACATTTACAAATTCAAACTCCCAAAATCGGAGCCATCCACGAGTGCTACCTGATAAGCTAGCATCCATCAGCGAAGGAACTACCGCATTTGTGTAAGTCAAATAACTTGACCGTATAAGAAAATTAAGCCTAAAATAAACAAAAAGCCTTGATAGTTTAGCTTAAAAAAGGTCTGCATGTAAATGTGGTTTGTGATCCATTTCTTTCGAATAATTCTTAAGAGTCAAACTCCTAGTGTCAGATCGACGTCAGAGAAGGTTCAAGAACGTGTTGAAGAAGAAGAAGAGATGAAAAAGAACAGATGAGGATTGAAGAATATTAAGCCTCCCCTAATACCGATCTGACATTAAGTGCCTAGCTCTAAAGAATTGGTCATTTCATTCATGTACATACTAGACGAATCCAGTTCTCTCTGCATCACTACTCATTTTATTTAATTTTAGGGCTAAAATTAGTTGAGAGCCGATTACTCAAATGGGCTATTGGGTAGACCAGTGAAAAATCTGTCGAATGGACAATTTTCTTATATCAGTTGGAGGCGAATTGAGAATTTTGCAGGTTAACATAAAAATATATAAGTTAAAGCTTCAGCCCGATTCGATTCACGCGTTTAGTAATATGTCAAAACTAATTAAACCACCACAGGCACAGGCCTAAATGCGCATTAGTTGTTTTCTAAAGCAGTTTTTGAGTGTAATGGTACTCAATAGAATAAACAAATAAATGAACTCATTAATAAAATTAAGTTGTGTGTCGATGAGCCAAAAATGCCCCGGTGCTAGTGGAGTGCAACTTCACATTTAAGAATTTTTACACTTCCTAAGCGTGTGGGTTACCACCTGCAACAATCATCACCACCTCTCTCATTCATCACGAATTGGTGTCCCACTATCGTCCCTAACACACCTACTACCAATTGGAATATGGCCACTCCGCCCTTGTGAAATTTTAACGAAAATTTCGTTTTTTTGAAATTACAAAAAACAAAAAGGTGAAATAAAAAGTTACATTTTTTTTAGGGTTTTTTCGAAATATTTTGAGATTTTTCATTAATTTTGAATTTTTTTTCCTAAAAATACAAAACTCAACTACCAAAAATTACATTTTTTCAAGGTTTTTTGGAAATATTTTGGAGTTTTTTTTTCGTAAATTTCGAGATTTTTTTCTTCATATTATCAATTCTTCTAATTATTTATTAATTTTTAAAACAACCCCCATGATTTTTTTAATTATATATTGATTTCATGTTTGTTTCATTACTTGATATTTAGCCTTCATTTAATTTGTTTAATAGATTTATTGACTTGCATATATTTTTTCACATTTTTCATATACTCTCGAAATTCATTATATATATTTTTATATATCCTCGAAATCCTTTCGTTTTTTTCTTTACACACCGAGAAATATTTCTTAAAATCAAGATTCCGAAATGAACTCGAAAAACGAAATCACAATCCTTGGTTGTTGTCACGCCCCGATTTTCGAGAAAACGAAAATCCTAAATTTCACATAGGATTATCCGTTTTCCCAAAACTCAGGACGTGAAAATTCAATAACAACATAACGTTTAGCAGTAACAACTAAAACATAATTTAGAAAATTAAAACAAACTAAAAAATAATCTAACCATGAAACTCTGATGTCGCTAGCCTCACTAACGAAACTCAAGTAACACTGCTCATAAGTCTCTAAACCCGTGAAAGGCTAAATGATTACGTTCCAATAAGAACGTACCCAAGAAGCATAAACTTACTTGGGTCAACGAGGTAGCTGGTGTGAGTAATCTCAATTTCCTTATAAATAAAATAAGTTACAAGCTTTAACATGAAATGTTCCAACATAATAAATAACACATCACTAACTGGTAGTTCTTCTATGAGGCAAACATGTCATACTACAAAGTTCTATCATGCTTAAAATATATATTTATTTTACCAACACTTACAAAGTGAAGGTCGGATGTGGTAAGTTTGACAAAAATAAATGTTAGTAGACTTACCATCCTGCACAGAACGTTTAGAAATAAATGAATAAAATTTCTAATTTATCGGTCTTCTTAAGTACAATTATTTTCAAATAAATACAGATCATACTCATAATCACAATTATTTAAATGTCAACCAAATACATTTTACCTTAAGGAAGACATGTAGTTCTCATTCTAAGGTCGAATGAGCATTTAAGTTCTTCCATTAAGGCAATCATGCACATACACAAAAATCTTGCTTCTTTTCCACAATCGCACTACCTTCTTTGTGTCGAACACAACTCACCCAAGCGTGCCTCCATTGCTTTCGAAACCACTCGGAGCGTACATGTTTCAAGTGGGGTGCCACATCGAGGAACATGTCATCTCACCCGAAGTTCGATCCATTACAAACATTTCCTAAATACTACACGTACTACCGAACTCACATGGAACGAGGTACCGATATCCAAGTAAGTCTGCATACCCAAAATTATATCACACGTATACAAGCAAGTCTGTATACAAAAAAAATTCTACTTCATTTTTTTCACATTTTTTTTGGAGTTGTGAAAAAGAGCACAAAGAAAATCAACTAATTATCAAAAACTCTTTTTCCGATAACGTTTTGTCAACCATAATATTCATCATTTCTTTTGGGGAAGCAAATAACATTTTCATAAGTGAATTTTCTATAACATCGCATAGAATCACACTTATTCATTATAAGGATTAACATGTCAATTTGCATAACCTTAAAATACAAGTTTACAGTAGGATCACGTACTAAACACACATTTCAAGTTATAACACAAAAATGCAAATATTAATTTTACAAAATAATACTAATACCCAAGTCATCCAAAAAATCTCTTCTTACGATGATATTTACGAATATCCAAAAATACCTAAATTTTTAAATGAAAGAAAAAAAAAGCTCACTTAACCTCTCACTTGGTCAGGTTACACAAAAAGACATGATTTATTCTAATAAATCAAAATCCCATCAAAATAAAATTACCCATTTCAACTAACCATGATCTCTTAAACTCTATTTCATCCCAAATATAATTTTTTCAAATTTATTTGGTATAAAGAAATTCATATCACATATAAAAATTCTTCCAAACAAAAATATATGAAAAGATAATGGAGGAAAAACTCACTAACTTCTACTACTATTTTTTTTTTATGCAAGGGTTTCTAAAATTTGATCAGTGACATTTTCTCCACCTCGAGGGAGATCTAACTGTTGGATGAACTCCAAACCAATGATATGTTTTTCATACGTGTGTTATGAATCTACAGATTTAATATGAAAGTATTCTGATATCTAGAAGGTCTCGATCCACTGAAAATACTAAGACTGCGCAAAGCTGTCTTTATTATGGGATTTAAATAAAAACCTAGTTTTAGGTTTTCTCTTTTAACTCATCTAATTCCTACGAAAATACAATAAAAATTTCATATTTAGGATTTATATTTTTTATTAAACCCTAACCTTAATCAATTGATTAATCAGAAAAAGTAAAAGAGAACGAAAAAGATTCACCTTTATATATCTAAAATACTAACAACATACATAATAAAAAAAAATAGAATAATAATCAATATCAAAGATTGAATAATTCGATAGAGTTTAACTCACTATTTTTTTCGAAAATCACAAAATTGAAGCAAAAATTTTCTCGTCGCCTCCTTTTCTTCTACGTAGGTTTTTTTTTTTTTTTTTCTTCTGTGTGTATCCAAAGAGAAGAGGTGGCTATGGTTTTCTTTTAAAGGGTTTTCAATTAGAGTTTTACTAGTTTTAGCTAAACACACCCACCACTCATCTTTTACCCACCACCAATCTAAACCTAGGTCCCGAAATTCATTTAATAAAGTACATACATATTTGTAAATACTACCAATTAATGAATATTACCAATAAATAAATATTATTAACGGTTAAAATAGTAACATTATATTGACAAGTGATTTGGCGGGTATTACAATATACACACCTTAAAAGAATCTCGTCCCGAGATTCAAAATGTAAGAGTCATGCAAATATTAAAAATGACATGACAAACGAAATGAGATTTTAAAATATATTTTTAGATGAAAAATTACTCGGATTTTATACTCATATAAAAATTTCACATCAAACAAAGCAAAACACCAGACATGCATACACACGAGGCTACTACATGCATATACCTCTATTATTTTAACAAGAAATTAAAAATAATAAATTTGAACACTATGTAAAAAATATTATTAAGGTCAATGAAAAGTACGGATGTTACAGTTGAGACCCAAACGAAAGCCCACCCTTTGAGTGAAACTCAAATTGCATCGATATTGTTACTAACTTAATCATCAAAATAAGTTTAGTTCCTCCAAAGCTTTTTGAGATTAAAGAAAAGAAAAGAAAAAAAACCTCTGTCTCAAATTGCAAGTATGAAATGATGCATGCCATGATGCCAATCAAAATATAAACAAAATTTAATCACCCAATAGTGAAAAACACATTATTTCTTAAGGTTATTTTCATTTTGGCCTCAATTAGTTCATGTGTATTCCGTCTTTGGTGCCATTACTTCTCGAAATTCAACCAGACGCCCAAATTGAAGCTTAACTATTAAGTCAAGGATGTGGGCTAACGAAAAATATCTAAACTTTTATAAAGACAAAATTGCCCTCTATTTAAAAAAAACCTAAAGTTCATCTTCTCTAGTCACCACAGCCCGCCTCTTTCCTCGCTTAAAGTGCAGTTAGTAAAATTATACTAATTTCAGTTAATGTCCCATAGCAATGTAGTGGATTGTTTTAGCAAAGATGTAAACTCCTACCATTAATTCTTTGTTTAAGTCAGAACTAATCATAGGTTTAACTAATACAAATAAAACATGCGTAAACAAAAACATAGAATAATTCTAACTACCATGGATGCATGACATACATGGTGAAAATAACATGCGTTTGTTCACAAATCAACCCAATGTTAAACCATAAAATGCATCGAAAAACAGTAAAAGAAAAGAAAGAATTCCACTAAACCTGAGGAATTATCTACGCCTGAGCGGAGAATTTAGAAATCCATGGTGGTGGTGGTCGCGGCGGCCGCATAGGCATACTCCATCAGCTCCTCACGAAGCGTTTTTCAAAAGGGTGCGGATGCTCTATGGTAGTGCGAATGAAACTTTGGGGGTGCAAATAGTGAAGTCTTTCCCTCATTTTTCCTTCTTCTTTGTTACTACTCTGCATTGTTTATTGCTATGTGTCTCCGCTATTTCTTATTTGTTGTGCGATCGAGTTTTGTCGAGGTGGCAAAAGAGATACGTGATGATGAAGTGTATGTCTCATCATTGTCAACTTGAAGTGTATGTGTGCATAGCCTCATTAAAATAACTCTCAATTTCACAGTAAAGACACGACTATATAACCTTTAGAAAATACGCTTCGACTACAAATCTCTCGTGTCGCTCAGAAATAAATCACTCAGAGATTGGGTATTTGGAACTCGGATTATATGTGAGAAAAATAATAAATTAACATAAATATCTCACATATAATTATCATGAAAACATAACTTTCAAAGAATTAAATGAATATGATCTCATGGACAGAAATATCAATTACTTTTGAGAATGTTGAATCAAGCACCATAGTTCTTGTCTATTCAATTTCTACATCTATGAATCAAACATTTATTTAAGATCAATTAGGTCTTTATTAGGTTGTAATGAGACTAAGATTATGGCTAACAAAAATGAGAAAAAATATACAAAAATTTCTGAGAATGGATGCACCCTTTAATAAACTCATAAGACACTGAAGAATAAACTAATGTAGTACATCATTAATTTTTCTTCATTCCAAAATTTTCTTCATATATTTTTTTTTCTGAAGCATCAATTTTTTTCCCTTTTATTTATTTATTAATGACGTGCATTTCAATTCTGCACAATAGAATATTTCAGTCTTGAGGATTCATGGGATATCTTGTTTCAACTTTTTCTATTTGCTCATTCCAAACATATATCCAATCATATACATTCTCAGAAAATTGGGGTATTACTCTATAATTGGAGTAGGTAATTAGGATGGGGTTAGCAAAGAAAAAGCTATTCAAAGGCTCAAAGGTACTGCAAACGTATATTTATTATTGGGTATACTAGAAGGCTAGAAAACGGTTCAAAGAAAAATGCCTATGTCACTTCCAAAGTTCTAGTCGGTATTATAACATCTCCAATAAACCAAGAAGTTTTAGTATAATAATTCAATTTTAATGTCATTCTCAAAACAATCAATAAGATAAACAAGAATAATGAGATCATCAACAAGATAATGCGAAATCAAGAAAAATCAGAGTTATGAAATAACCCTCAAGAAAAATAGAATGACTCAAAACTCACAAGGGTCAAGTCACGACTATTATTCTAAGCTTTCTAGTAAATATCTCACTTATCAACTTCAAATTATGTAACTTGGCTTATAGTGCAAGAATAGTCGAGTTGAAATTTTTTATGAAATGTATTTAACTTGAAGATACTATCAAACTTTATGTTCCTTTTAATATATCAAAGTGACAAGTGATAACATGCATTTCCTCAAATTTAAAAGCATACTTGAAAGCATAATCTCTTCATTGGAAATGAACTTCGAATTTTGAATGCATTTTCATATCAAATACAAAATATTTTTCACAATTACCATAATCATTTATGTATTCAGTGGAGATTGAGTAGAATACAGTAATTAATCGTGATGTAGTTGATTCCTGTTCTTCTTCCTTGCTGCTTACCTAGACCTGCATAAGTAGCAAACGTGAGCCAAGGACCACCGTGTGGTGGCCGATGACACTCCGATGCTTAAGTTAGATAAGGCTTAGGAAAAGCTTAAAATTGTAAACTGAAATTATGTAGCATACCTCAAGTTCATCGACCTTATATCTCCTTTATAGTAAATGAGTCTTTGTTCGGCTAGGCCTTTGGTGGCGTAGTTTAGAGAAAAAAATCTTGCTATGGAGATCATTTCCTAATTGTGAGCTGTCCATATGGGATAGTTTCCCTATACGACTCGTGCTCCTAAATTTGCGATAGATGTTTCCCTTTCTGAGTGTTGTCCATACAAGGAAGCTTCATTGTCCGACTTATACTATAATATATGTTTCCTAATCGGATCCAATGTGTTACTGGCATGCCTATCTTGGGTAGATCTCTTAAATACTTGCCTTAGAGATCTTACGAGTATTGGGCCTGATCGCATGATGTGTGGGTTTACTGGCATTGCAACTTGGACCCGATTGTGTGGATTTTGCCAATGATGGGCTTAGTGTTGTTTGGGCCTTGCTGGATTGAGTGTGCAATCAGGTTTGCTTCGTTCTGCTGACGAGATTATCATGACACGTGTACGATGCTGATCAGAGGACGGTTTGATGTATCATAAGCTACTCCCCCCGAGTTAGTGGAACCTCTTATTGGTCCACTAGGTCATTTAATGAAACAGCTGTGTAGTCATGATGATTGAGTCTGAGTGATTTCCTCGAGTGGTGAATTGCATTAATTGAACATGTGCCAGCTTGAAAATAGGAAAAGCGGGAGTTCAATTTTCTATATAGATCTTCTGCCTATGGAGTATAGTTCATTTACTTTTTCGATCTCAGAGATTATGTTTTGTCGTGTTGCCTGTTGTGCTTTTGACTTTGCTTATCCTTCGTATTTGAAAGCTTGTACTTTCTCTCATGGAGGGCCGGGATCAGCTTCCTGATGAACTGTTCACCAAGGGCCATAAGTTATTTGAGGAAAGGTTTCTCTTTGAATCTGATCTGGAAATCTTCCGTAGACGTACGAGATTCCTGATGATTTGGTGTTATGCACTTTGGAAGTCGATCTGATGCCATTGTACCCTCCTGAGGGGTTTATCTGTCTTCACCGAGGTATGCTTCAATCGGGTGTTTGCTTTCCTGTTATAAAGAAGATCTGGGAGTTCCTGGCGTACCTCGGCATTGCACTCCCTCAACTTGTGCCGAACGGGTATAAGACTATGATTTTCATTCCGATTAGGGCTAAGGACACTGGTGTCCGAGTGTCTTTGAGAGCGATGCAATAGCTCACTTTTTTTTTCCAGATAAATGAGATGTGTGTGTGTGTTGATGTCGCCAAATTGCTTTGGCAAGCTTCCTGGTGATTTTAAATCATGGCAAAAGTTCTATTTTATGGCTCCTGCGGGGTCCATGTACTTTGAGCTTGTTGGTCGTCTGGTCGAGAGTGAATTTAGACCACTGAGTAAGTTGACTATTTCTCCGGTCTTGCTTGTGTTAACTGCATATTAGATTGACCTATTGTGGTCTTTGTACGAAGATTCTCTACTTCGCTTCTTTCTGCTGAAGATAAAGAACCTTTGGATGCATTCTGCAACATGCCTCATCTGAAGGTAGAAGATGCAGTTAAGCCTTCTAATGTTGAGCGCAGGGTCTGTGGGCTCATTATCACGTGGCTTCCACTGTGTATCGAGTGAAGAAGCCAAAGCCTGAAGGTGCATCTATTTCGTGGAAGAGGAACTTTCCCATGATCAAGGTTCCAAAATATTCGAGAAGGTCCGCAGGCGTCTGGCCTCGTCTGAGGGATGTGACACTATCGGGAAAAAGCCTGATGAGACTGATGTTTCTGAGGGACATGATGCTCAGGTCGTGGCCCCTATCTCCCTTCCTGACTTGGAGAGGGAGTATTTGCAAATGGTTAGCGTGGAGGATATAACCAACCTGAGCACAAAATAGGTGGAGTTTCTGAATAAAATATTATTTCAGGCGGGCATGGAAGCTTCAGATAGTCATCTTTTTTCAATAAAGGACTTTGAGATCCGCCTTTTTCTGGATCATGAACCTGTCGAAGAGTCATCCAATAGTTTGGGTCATGGTGAAGGTCCCCTTATTGTCGACTGTACTGTGTTCCATCTTGTTCCTGTCCTCATATTCAACTGATGACGGGTCCAAGGAATAATTCGTTTTGCTCTTATCCATCAACTGAATTTGGACCGGCGCGTGAAAGAGAGCCATTTGCTGCCGACAAAGGGAAAGTTGTTAATGAGGGCCCTGATGCAGTGAAAACGGCTAAGGGCGATGCTGGAGTGATTCTGGTTTCGAATGATCTTCATCCGAATGCACGAACTAGTCTGTTTGCTCTAAATGTAATAAGAACGAGCAACCGAGCTTGGCATCAGAAGGTTGACATCTCTTACGCGGCGAGGAAGCATATCAGAAGGCGGAATGACTAGCTGGTAAACTGCGCTCCAGAGCCAGTGGGAGAAACGCTAGGAGGGCGTTTAGATAAAGGGCATAAACATCTTGTGTTGGGGATGTTGTATCTGAATCAAGTGACTGCAGCTGGAATTGAAGTCGAGGTCGCTCGTGAGAGGGATTATACCATGGAACGAGTCTATGCAAATTTGCAGAAGTCACATTCCGACGCTCTCCACGAAATTGAAATGTTGAGGAATCAACTTGAAGCTTTCTCAGATATTGGATCGGAGTCCAAGTCCATGAGGTTGGAGGCTTAGAAGGCTCGCTTGGAAGAGCTTGAGTCCGACTTGGCGGGGGCAGTGTCCGCAAGGGATCGGTTCGAGATAGAATTGAACCTTGTTTGTCCATTGTGACTTGCAGCTTGCTCGTGAGACTGTGGATGGAGTGCAGGATGAATTGCAGGCTTCGCATTCAGAGAGGATAAAAAAGGAATCCGAGTGGACTGTCGAATGTCACTAGTTGGAGGCCGACATTGAGTTTAATGCCAAGAGTGCACGGACCGTTGGAGAACAGTTCCTTCTGGCACAGAGTGAGATGAATATCGCCAATGATAAGCTGGATGCTGAGCAATGCAAGACTAAAATCCTATTGGGCGAGTTGGAGCAACTAAAGCAAGAGCTCGCTGAGTCAAGATGGCGCGAAGAGAATCTTCTCAAGGCCCAAAACACGTTTGAATTCAGCAGAGTCGTGCATGGAAGGCTGGAGCTGCTGCATCTGATGAAGGAAGAGCATCTCGACTGGGATCTCTCCTATTATAAAGAGATTGCATATGCAGAGTTTGGAGCGCCTTCCGATTCGTCTGAAGAAGAAGGCAGCCCTGATAAGGGGGATCGAGAGGCAGCACCTACAGATGTGTCTCTTGTTTCTTCCCTTGCTAAGTCTAGTTTTGTTGTATTTGATTTTCCTCCTGATGAGGGGTGAATCTTGTATTCAAGTTTGCAAATGAATAGTACTTCGCACTTATTTGTCTTCATTTGCTTTTCCTGCTAGCTTTTAAATGCTTTGTCTTATTTCAACATTAATTATCAGATAAGGAAATTTGCTAGGCTAGGAAGCCTATGTTTTATTCGTTGTTGGGAGCTTTGACTTCTTGTGCTACAATAGTTTGTGCAGTTCTTGTCAGACTCGTTTTTAGAGATCGATGAGTATAGTACACTCTCTGTCTGGCGGCTTGGTAGTCTGTTGGGTCAACAATTATTGTTGCTGTTATAAGCATATTAGTCAGACTGTGGTCCCAGCGCTTGCACACTTGTAGATCATCGAACAGTAGTCATCGCTAGTCATCTGGGTCGAGTTTTCAGAATTCTGACGAGACTTTTGACTTGTCTTTGTTTGCTATTCGTAGAATAGGCTTAATTGGACTGGGGGTTGTTATCGTCAGTTATGGCAGACTAAATCGGGGTCAAGTTTCGGCAACCATGGTGGTCCATAGCATGCCATCTTGATCAGACGTCGGGTGCACTAACTAGACGCCCACTTTCCAGCCCATCTTGATCTATTTGTGGAAACTAGGAATTGGAGCGAGCCAACATTTATCATCATCAGTCATTCTGACTACACTTTTGGTGGGGTTTCGGCGATCATTGTCTGTAGTTGGCCAATGATCCCTAGAAAGCCATCTTCACCAGGATACATGAGCATTGTCTAAGCTCCCACTTTCTAGGTCGTCAGAATCTGCGCATAGCGAACCATGCTTCGAGCAGACCAAAACCATCGTCATCAGCGACCATTGACTAAGCTTTGGTCGGGGTTAGGCGATCACTGTCTGCTTACGAGTAGTGACCCCTGGCAAACCATCTTAATCAGGCATTGAGAATGCTGACTAGACTCCCACTTTCTAGGTCGTCAGAATCTGTTATTTGCGACTAGGCTTCAAGCAGAGCAGAAGCTATCATCGTCGATCATCACCGACTAAGCTTTGGTCGGATTTGGTCTTTATTGCCCATGTTTGGACAATGATCCCGGGCAAGCCGTCTCAATAAGGCATCAGAGTGCTGACTAAGTTGTCACTCTCTAAACATTTGACACCCATTTAATTTAACGGACTAGGTGGTAGATCGTACCGGAAGCTATTATCATAAGTCGAAACTGACTATGCTTTGGTTAGGTTCGGCGACCGTTATCTATAGTTGGACAATAGTTCCTGGCAAGTCATTGCGGTTAGTGATGCAGATTTAACTAACCTAAATAAATAGGTTAATTTAACCTAATTTTAATAACTGCAAGTGCACAGTGTCTAACTGGTAGACAAGGGCAAGTACAGGTCGATCCCACAAGGACTGTGGTTGCAATTAAATTTCAGAGTTTATTTAAACTAATTTAAATTGGGTTACAACAATTAAAGTATCTAAACTAAAAATCAAATTAAAAACAAAATAAAAAGTTTTAAAGAATATGAGAAGGGAAACCAAGGCATTGAATCCACCATATGTTCTTTGAGATTTGTGTAATCAAAAATATTATTTTCAAGAATTAACATGACTAACCTAAAGATTAATCTAAGTTCGCAATTGATTTCAGCAAAGGTATAAACCCCTAGCATTGCGTGTCTTCTTACGGCACACACAATCACAGGTTTATTTTAATTAATCCTAAACCCCTAGCATTGCGTGTCTTCTTACGGCATACACAATCACAGATTCAGATTAATTGATTGAATCAGGCTTTTGAATTTCAAGAAAGGGTACTTCTAACTACCGACTAGTCTAGATAATTAATCAGGATATAATCGGTGAAAGCAAATTATTGAAAATCATAAATCAAATGTGTTTAACGTTCAAGCATAAAGAAAATAATAAATTTAAATACAACAAACTCTAGGAAACCCTATGGTTTCATCGTAGCCTTGGCGAAGGGTTTAGCTCTCCATGGTAGCGGTGGTCACAGCATCATTGGATGTGGAAATCATCTCTGCACGGACGCAAATCCCGAGAAAAAGGACTACACAAGCTCTGTGGTGGTACAGAGCAGAAACCGGGATGTCAATAGCGTAAAACAGAATTTTGAATCTTTCCCGCGCCTCTGTTACAGTACGCGTCGTTCTCAGCCGAACAACGCCTGCTCCGCCGCTGTTCTTCGCTCCTCGCGAGCTTCCTCACCTCCGACCTGGTTCTGAACCTGCAAAAGAGAGAGAGGGTGAAGAAAGAATGAGATAAAACAAAGAAAAGGAAGGAGTATGCGAAACAGGGAGGTCTCTGTCGCGAACTCTGTCTCGCGTGGTGGTGGTGGTGGTCGCGTGGTCTGTTCGCGACGGTGGTCGTGAGAGAGGGATATAGGAAGGAGGTCGAGACGAAGAGAAGCCGAGAGAAGAGGAGAAAAATCTGTGGCGAGGCGGAACAGAGTCGTGGTGAGGCTCTGTTTCGCGACGGCGGCGGCTGATGGCGTGGTCGCGTGGTCTGTTCGTAACGGTGGTCGTGAGAGAGAGAGAAACAGTGAGAAAGAGAGAGGTAAACAGGAAGGAGGCCGAGAGAGGGGAGACACAGGGGCTGCGGTTCGTGAATTGGAGAAACAGGGACTGTTGTGTGCGCGAGGTGGCTGTGGTGGTGCTCGGGTGATGGCGGAGAACGTGGTGCTCGATGGTGGTGGTGGCTGTGTGTCGTGATGACGTGAAACAGGGTTGTCACGCCCCCTGTTTCAGTGGGATGAAGGAGGAGGTGGTTGTTGGCTGGGAGAACGAGAGAGACGACGAGATGAAGGGTGATGGCGGGATTATCGCTGCCGGCTCTCCTATCGAGCGAGGATTGCCGGCAGGGTGGAGTGGTGTGGTGGCTGGAAAAAAGAGGAGGGGAGAAAGAACGTGGAAAAAGAAGAGGAAAAAGGAGAGCTTTCTCTAAGATGGGGGGAGCTAAATAGGGTTCTCCTATTATCTTGGGCTTGGGTTTTTAGGTTAGCATTTTGGGTTTGGGCTTAGGTTAAATTAGGTGGACCTAGGTTTATTAGGGTTAGGTTTAGATATGTCTCCCTCTACTTTCTACCACCGTTTAAGCTCAAATTCCTACAAAGACATGAAAACGAAATAATTATTATAAAATATAATAATCGAAACACTAACATATATAAATTAAGGGATATATTATGTAATAATTATGTGAATATCAAATACTCCCAAACCTATATTTTGCTAGTCCTCGAGCAAAACAATAAAAATAAATTTTTAACTCACTTTCGCAGGAATCATCGGTTGCACTTACCTTAAACGTGCAACAAGGCTTTAAACCCCTAGATTACCTCTAGTGGACGAGTTATAGTCTCGTGAGGGTTTCCAGAAATGTTACCCACAAACATTATGACTCATAAATTTTCAAAACATGGTAACTCAGTCTATTATCCTCAGAGTAAGAATCTCATTGCCAAAAAATTATTTTAAAAACAGCTAACAGTTTCACAATAATATATCAAAAAGTCTAACAACAATTTAATAATACCCAAAGGTTAAATGAATTTTATCAATTATTCCCAACTCGAAGTGTGTGTGTGCATGGCCTTATCAACATAACTTTTTATTTCAGAGTAAAACAATTACTAAATCTTCTTTAGAAAGTTTGTTTTGACTTCAAACCTCTCATGTCACTCACAATAAAACACTCAGAGATTTGTTATTTCACTCAGTTTATATGTGAGGAAAAGAGTAAATAATGGAAAACAATCATCTCACATATAGTAATATGAAGAACGGACTTTTCAAGAATGGAATGAATATGATCTCATGGATAAGAATATCAATTACTTTTGAGAATGTTAAACCATACACCATAGTTCTTATTTATTTAATCTCCACATCTTCGAAGCTAACCATATCTTAAGATCAACTAGGACTTTAATAGGTTGTAATGAGGCTTAGGTAATGGCTAACAAATAATGGAAAAAGGTATACGAAAAATCTCTAAGAATGTATACACCCATTAAACTAACACAAGGGCTATGAAAAGTAAATCAATGTTCTAACCATCAATTACTTTCTTCATTTTTTTTAATTTTTTTTTCATTGACATCGCTTTTTTTTTTTTTTTTTTCAACTACATGTTTTTCCTCTTCTACTCAATATAATGTTTCAACACTGATGACTCATGGTATATTTGACTCTGCTCTTTCTAATTGCCCATTTCCAACTAACATTCATTCATATACATTCTTAGATAAATTGGGTATTGATAAGGGGTTAACAAATAAAAGGCTATCAACGACTCAAAGGGCTTCAAAAGGGAACTAATGAGTGGGTAAGTAAAAGGCTAGAAAATGTTTAAGAAAAACTTGCCTACATCATTTCTTAAGTTCAGGTTGGTATTATGATATCTCAACTAAATAAACTAAAAAGTTCTAGTGCAATAATTTAATTTTAATGTCATTCTCAAAGCAATTGATAAAAAAAATGAGAATAATGAGATCATCAACGACTTAATGCGAACTCAAGAAAAATTAGAGTATATTTATCTAACACTCAGAAAGAAAAGAATGGCTCAAAACTTTCACGGGTTAAGTCTCCACTATTATTCTAAGGTTTTCTAGCTCATATCTCACTCATCAACTTCAAATCATGCTAATATGGCTTATAGTGCAAAAAGTAATCGAGTTGAAAAAAATCTCATGAAATATATTTAACTTAAAGATAATATCAAACCATATGTTTTCCTATTGATATATAAAAGTGACACGTGAAAGCATGTATTCCTCCAATTTAAAGGCATACTTGAAAGCACATCCTCTTCATTGGAAAAGACTTAGATCTTGGATGCATTTTCAAAGTGAAAAATTTTCACACAATCATAATTAACTATGTACTCAATGGAGATTGAGTAGAATACAATAGTAAATTGTGAAATAAATTTTAGTTCAAAATTTCTTGAAAAATGCAAAAAAAACTCATAAACCTCACCCCCAAACCTAAAACCAAACATTGTCCTCAATGTATAAAATGATGATCATGACAAATGCAGGAAAAATAAAAGATGAGAGCTAAAGTGATATTACCATAGGAAAGTTTTTACCAATTTCGACGAAATCGTCCACCAATGAATGCTCAGAGACATAAGAACTGTGGACTCATCATGATAAATTGATAAAAACAATACAGGACACAAATAATAATAATAATAATAATTACATGTATCAGTTGTAAGTCAAAATTGTGACGGAGCTAACGAGTATGAGTGAAATGCAACTAGAAAAGACTCGAAAATCAATCCAGACTAACCATAATGACACAACTGAAGCTAGGCTGCCTCCTAGGAGCGCTTGGTTTAACGTCGTCAGCCCGACATATATTCTCCCTCATGAATGATATATCATGAAGTGACGAGGAAGAACATAGGGAACATTCACCTCCAAACCTAGTCTATGATAGAAACGAGTCAAAAGGGTTAAGGAATCATATACCAACAACCTGAAAAGTTGAGGATCAATCCACTCAAAAATAGCAACCACATGCGACACAAGATATACTAGCACATCCCAAAAGCTGCAAGGACACCATCTAAAATCATATAGAAATGGTAAAGAAGCTCGCATTCCTTGGAAGTCAATAGGGATTTAAACATGAATAGGTCGCAAGTAGTGATATGCAACAAAGGAGCATCCCTTACTCCTAAAATGGAACATCCTAAGTCTGGTTCCAAATCAGAAGATTGTATAATTTCCACATCAGGATGGTGAAAATTGAAATCATCTCTTACCAACAATGGATCCATATAGGTAGCATCAGTCAATATGAAAGGGATGGAAAGTGGTATGTCTATAAATATGTCGGGTGGTACAGGTTCATCGTAACAAAATAGATTACACCAAGATGATGAGTTAGACGACGCAACAACACCCCCAAACCTAGAATTAGCACTACCTATGGCATGTAGTCTCTCATTAAATATATCTCCCGACTTCTTTGGGACAACCTGTTGTGAATTCAATATAGATGAAATAATAATAGGCAAAGTATCATCAGTACCTGAAAACGCATACCTGAGGGTGTCAGGTAATTGTTTAAGGTCAAGCTCAGGTGGCTCAACTGATGGGACTAGTTTTGACTCACTGAGTGGAAGAGGCTCCACTTTAGACTTCCATTTATAACTAGGATCCACAATGGGAACTGAGTCAAACAAATCATTGACTTCCCTAATGGAATCATCAACATCAAAGTCCAAACTAGAATGAGTCAAACAAGCCTCTAAATGGTCATGTGTATCATGAAAACAGTCAAGGGGGGACTCTAAAGACTGTTCACAGTTTGATTCTATGCATGAGTCACTAGGAAGACATATGTCGAGTGGGTCTTCATGAAAATGTGGGGAAGGGAATGGGTCAGGAAGCAAAGTAGTTTCAATCACATTATCCACAAAAACATCATCTGACTCGGATTCCAATGTGTTACCAGTTATGAATTGACCCTCTGAATTTTGAACAGAATGACTAGGAACTCTTCCTAACTCACTTTCAGATACTGCCTCAGTAATATGATCCACAACTATCTCAAGTCTTTGAGTCGTGGCTATCAACTCAGATATGTCCTTAGAATTCTGATCAATTATACTTGCTGAGCGCTGCAAATACTGATTAATCGTTTCCTCTAAACTTGATGTGTTGGATGGAGGAACTTGGTTATGGTGGGGCATAACATGATTAGGGTATTGAGGAGCCTGAGAGAAAATATGTCCTCCTTGGTGTGAGTGATGAGCCCAAGAGAGATTTTGATTATTGGCGAAATCAGGGCTGTGATAGTTGAACTTTGAATTATAACCAGGTCGCCAATTAGCATTAAAAGAATGGATTTGCTCAGCGAAATATTCAGGATAATCATATTGCAAATCACAATCAGCTGTAGAATGACTAGGACTCGAACATGCGACACAACCCTCAAATTAAACATTACTGGGGGGTAGGGGTTGAGTCAAATTCATAAGTGCATCTAATTTCTGAGTCATCGTCATAAGAGCTGTTTCAAGCTTCGAGGTAGAAGGGGAGAAGTAATCCTTAAAGTCTTTATCCTCATTAGAAGGGGAGAGGAAGTCAGGATAATATGCGGAACCTGAGTTGTAATAATCTGAATATGGAGCATAATCAGGTTGTCGCATGGCATTAAATGCATTCCTGCGAGATGGATAATGATTGAAGTTCATTTTTTTTTTTTTTTAAATTATGCAAGCCTAATCTATATATGAAGATAACCTAACTCTAAAATAAAAATGGTAAAACCTAATCAGGACCTATATGATGCGCAAGCAAGATGAATGAAAAACGACTCTAGATAAGTACCTAGCAATACAATCATTCAGATTGCCTTCGGGTACTGCGTAGCTGATAGTTATAGCCCCACGAAAAGTCGAGGTTTCTACGAAGTAAATTAATCTTGTGAGAAACTAATTTACTAGGTAGAGGCTGTAACGTCTGGTAATCCCTACAAGCACTCCTTTTTATCACCTATAGTTGTTACTAATCAAGGGCTGAAATCCATTTTAATTAGCCTATCCGCGGGAGAGAGCACGGAGTTTCACAGCATCAGAAATACCCTCAATCTATTCAAATTTGCATGCAATTCTAGCTAAAAACAAAAAAAGCAAATTAAACACAGTAATCCACTCAGAAACCGCGTGCAGATGCGGTGGGAAGAAGTTACCTCCGGCGTGAACCTCTCTTGGGTTACTTGCGACGCCGGGTAGAAGTCGAGTTGACGTCGATCAGAAGCACCGTCCACCTGACGGCTCGCCAACTTCTGAGAGTGTCCACGCGATAGCAACCTGTAAACAATTCAAACCCTATGTTTTTTTTTTGTTTTTTTTTTATTTTTTATATATATATATGCACCCTGTAATATATGCTTCCTACCTGTTAATACCTAAAAAAAAAAAAAAAAAAAAAAAAAAAAACAAGTATCAAAACTTCTAAGACTTAAAAGAAATAACTAAAAAATAAAATCAAGCTTATCCTAAAAGCAAAAACAATCTATATCTGACCTAAATTTTTTTTTTATTAACCTAAACTACAAATTAGTGAAAATAAACTCTTGAATTCAATTACACCGTTACAGTCCCCGGCAACGGCGCCAAAAATTTGATGCAGATTTAACTAACCTAAATAAATAGGTTAATTTAACCTAATTTTAATAACTGCAAGTGCACAGTGTCTAACTGGTAGACAAGGGCAAGTACAGGTCGATCCCACAAGGACTGTGGTTGCAATTAAATTTCAGAGTTTATTTAAACTAATTTAAATTGGGTTACAGCAATTAAAGTATCTAAACTAAAAATCAAATTAAAAACAAAATAAAAAGTTTTAAAGAATATGAGAAGGGAAACCAAGGCATTGAATCCACCATATGTTCTTTGAGATTTGTGTAATCAAAAATATTATTTTCAAGAATTAACATGACTAACCTAAAGATTAATCTAAGTTCGCAATTGATTTCAGCAAAGGTATAAACCCCTAGCATTGCGTGTCTTCTTACGGCACACACAATCACAGGTTTATTTTAATTAATCCTAAACCCCTAGCATTGCGTGTCTTCTTACGGCACACACAATCACAGATTCAGATTAATTGATTGAATCAGGCTTTTGAATTTCAAGAAAGGGTACTTCTAACTACCGACTAGTCTAGATAATTAATCAAGATATAATCGGTGAAAGCAAATTATTGAAAATCATAAATCAAATGTGTTTAACGTTCAAGTATAAAGAAAATAATAAATTTAAATACAACAAACTCTGGGAAACCCTATGGTTTCATCGTAGCCTTGGCGAAGGGTTTAACTCTTCATGGTAGCGGTGGTCACAGCATCATTGGAGGTGGAAATCATCTCTGCACGGACGCAAATCCCGAGAAAAAGGACTACACAAGCTCTGTGGTGGTACAGAGCAGAAACCGGGATGTCAATAGCGTAAAACAGAATTTTGAATCTTTCCCGCGCCTCTGCTACAGTACGCGTCGTTCTCAGCCGAACAACGCCTGCTCCGCCGCTGTTCTTCGCTCCTCGCGAGCTTCCTCACCTCCGACCTGGTTCTGAACCTGCAAAAGAGAGAGAGGGTGAAGAAAGAATGAGATAAAACAAAGAAAAGGAAGGAGTATGCGAAACAGGGAGGTCTCTGTCGCGAACTCTGTCTCGCGTGGTGGTGGTGGTGGTCGCGTGGTCTGTTGGCGACGGTGGTCGTGAGAGAGGGATGCAGGAAGGAGGTCGAGACGAAGAGAAGCCGAGAGAAGAGGAGAAGAATCTGTGGCGAGGAGGAACAGAGTCGTGGCGAGGCTCTGTTTCGCGACGGCGGCGGCTGATGGCGTGGTCGCGTGGTCTGTTCGTAACGGTGGTCGTGAGAGAGAGAGAAACAGTGAGAAAGAGAGAGGTAAACAGGAAGGAGGCCGAGAGAGGGGAGACACAGGGGCTGCGGTTCGTGAATTGGAGAAACAGGGACTGTTGTGTGCGCGAGGTGGCTGTGGTGGTGCTCGGGTGATGGCGGAGAACGTGGTGCTCGATGGTGGTGGTGGCTGTGTGGCGTTATGACGTGAAACAGGGTTGTCACGCCCCCTGTTTCAGTGGGATGAAGGAGGAGGTGGTTGTTGGCTGGGAGAACGAGAGAGACGACGAGATGAAGGGTGATGGCGGGATTATCGCTGCCGGCTCTCCTATCGAGCGAGGATTGCCGGCAGGGTGGAGTGGTGTGGTGGCTGGAAAAAAGAGGAGGGGAGAAAGAACGTGGAAAAAGAAGAGGAAAAAGGAGAGCTTTCTCTAAGATGGGGGAGATAAATAGGGTTATCCTATTATCTTGGGCTTGGGTTTTTAGGTTAGCATTTTGGGTTTGGGCTTAGGTTAAATTAGGTGGACCTAAATTTATTAGGGTTAGGTTTAGATATGTCTCCCTCTACTTTCTACCACCGCTAGAATCGACCAATTGTCATTCCTTAAATTGTCGCCTTAATACGATTTCATCGTTTAAGCTCAAATTCCTACAAAGACATGAAAATGAAATAATTATTATAAAATATAATAATCGAAACACTAACATATATAAATTAAGGGATATATTATGTAATAATTATGTGAATATCAGTTAGGTATTACAAACACTGACTAAGCTCCCACCTTCTAACCCATCGTTATTCGCTTTTGGTGAGCTAGGTGTTAGAGCGGACCAAAAGCTATTATAATCAGTAGGAGCTGAATTAGGTTTGGTCAGAATAAGATTGGGCGTATAAGTTTGACTTGGGTGTCCTAACTTACTTAGCTTGCATGTAAGATTATGGGTGTGTAAGTCTGACTTGGGTGTCCTGACTTACTTAGCTCACATATAAGATTCTGAGTGTGTAAGTCTGACTTGGGTGTCCCGACTTACTTAGCTTGCATATACAATTCTAGGCATATAAGGATGACTTGAGTGTCCTGACTTACTTAACTCGCTTGGCGGTCTGATTCCAGCGTCGGATCGATTGATTGGACTAATAATATATTGATCGACTTTAATGAACAACAACAGAATAATAGTGGATCTGGTGCCTTGGGTTTAATGATAACACTCTGTAGGCGCGCTCCTTATTTTGCGGATGCTTAGGGTTTTTCTTGTTTGTTCCTTCGCATGTGCTGGGCCGGATCTGCCAGGGCATAAGTTTGGACCCGTTAGTTGAGGGGCCCAATTAAAAAAAAATCTTTATGGATCAACGTGCCAAGGATATGGCGCATTCTGCAAGACAGTTCAATATCAATTACTCCCCCAGTTAATGGGGCTGCTTGCGGGGTCATTAATTCAAAGGATGTGGACTTGTGCAGTTACAATTGGAACCGTCGTTTTCCCAATTTTCAGTACAACATTTAATGTTGAAGTCAATGTTTTGAAAATCAATTTTGATTCGCCAGTCGACTCGTGAATAGCCTAGACTCACAAGAAAAATGCACTGATACGTACGAGTTACCCCCTAAACACAAGGTGAACGAGTTTGTTACGTACGACTTGACTAGTATGCCTTGACTCAGTTTGGAGCATACGAGTCACACAAACAGATCTGATACAGATCCAACTACTGAAATTACCCTGAAGTACTATTTTATCATCAATTAATCCTTTGTGCTAGGGGTGGGCACGAGACGGGATGGGACGAGATATACCCATCCCTATCCCATCCCGTTCATACGGGATCGGGACGGGACGGGATCAGCGTGCCAATCTTCTTCACTTGCAGTCTGAGTCTGAGCAGTCTGCTGGAACTGCTGCCCTCTTTAACTAACAAGCGAATTTCACAATACACCTGATCAGGCAATTTGCTTAATATTGACCAGTTCCAATGATTTCAAATGATAATATCAACTGAGAACCTCGGCTTCCTCCTGGTTCCCTATACTCTAGACATTTTTTTTTCACAAAAATTCAAAACTCCCATCAATGTCCAAGACTTGGGAGTTTAAAAGGAAAAACCAAAATATTAGGATACTAAAATACAGTTTTGAAATTGTTTTACAAAATCTATCAAAAGACATTTTGGTAGAAAACAATATGGGACTGGAGACTTTTTGTTCATAGTTTTTTTATTTTTTATTTTTTTGAAAGAAGGGCTTATCAAAATGAATTTGATTTGGATTAGTCATTTAGAGCAACAAAAATGGCAGACGCAGAGAATAAGGAATCAATCTGTGTTCTGGGTCAGGTATATGTGTATCCCATATTTTTCAAAACTTACAAAATAAAATCAATAGATGCACCGCCAGCCAGAAAGCCAAAATTTACAAAATGAGTTGTGATTCACCATGTATGGTGATGGTCAGTACAGCTTATACAATTTCCAAATCACAGTATATATGGTTGTTCATTTTGAATCCTGGAACAGTACACATTCAAAAAAGTAGTTCAACTACAACTCATGTATTAATGGCTATTAGTTGGTGTACTTTGGAGAATACTGTAAAATGTTTCAATTTGTATCTTCGATACCTTTCAAATCATCTTTGAATTGAGTTGGAAATGGAGTTGGGATGTCAAAGGACTGAAACTTCAAACTGATGTATATATAAGGTGCTTGACAATTGAAAAATACACTAATCGAGCAGGAGAAGTAGAAGAAAGGCAGAAAATATGTATAGTACCAGGGAACAGCAAGAAAATGAGAAGAAACCCAATGTCCATGACCAATCTGGTATCATCTAGATATCTATATGGAGGCTAGATTACTCTAGAAAGTTGATCTTGTCTTCATAAGAGTTGTTCAGTAAGATGAATAGTCAACACATCTTGATGAATAATTGCTGTGTGTGTTACCGTAAACCATGTTAACTCTGCCGCTGCATTAGCAAGACTTCAATAGCATGCAAAAATTCTGAAAACAAGAATGAATCTCACTTATAGAATACTGAAATAAGAAAGCCATCCTAACCAGTGGCAGAGAGTATTAGTTTCAATAAAAGAGGTCATGAAAAGTTTGTGATTCTCCATAGTGAAACAAACATATACTTGACAAGGATGGATCATGAATGGAGTCTAATAGTAACAGTAGAGGTTATCAGCATTATGTTTAATTAGTTTTCACTACATAATGTAAGCGAATGCCTTATCAATAATTAATGCAAAACCAGTGTGTCGAAACATCACAATCCATATTCTGATCAACAATTACTTATCACCCAATAATTCATTGGGCTGAAAGCTATACCAGCACTATGTCCTATGATATCATCCCATCTTCTGTGTCACCCTCTGACTTTTTGCTGCACATGATGAAATCCCCAAACTTTATAAGGTTCAATAAGACAGATGTAATGGAATTGATCTGAATATACATTGAGAAGGAGAATTGAGAAAGTGAGAACAGTATTACAAATTTAGAGATGTGTGAGAGATTCATTGAGATGCTAAAAAAGTAAAAATGTTATATACATCAGTATATTTGTATGGGCATCCACAATTCTAAAATAAATAATTAAATAAAAATATTAATAATTAATATTAATAAATTAGTTCGGGTCGGGACGGGATTGAAAATCTTCATCCCATCCCATTCTAGATCGTGACGGGTCGGGACGGGACGAGATCGGGATGAAATTATTCAATCCCATTAAGACCCGAAAAAATTGGGACGGGACGGGAACGGGATCGCGGGATGGGATGCCCACCCCTACTTTGTGCTATTTCGTGAAAAGAAAAATAAAGGAGACGTGCAACCGATCGTTCTAGAAAAGAAAAAGGGGAACAAAACGTGCATTTGCTGACCTGTTGTTGTCGCTAGCCAATCGACAGACCAAATAAGAAGGGGAAGTCAGAAGAAGATGAAGGGGAAGACAAAAGAAGAAGGGGAGGAAGGACAAAAGATAAAGAATATTTGTACACCTCCAGTCACCATGGCCACTAACTTTTTTTTTCTTTTCTTGTTCTTCTACTGTCTTTGAAACCATAAATTCTAAATGAGGAGGAAACGGGCGAGGAAATGAGTGAGGGAGGGGGGGGGTGCAACCCTCCATCCCCATCGAGATGTGTGCCATCGCACATCTCGAGGGAGATGGAGGGTTGCACCCCCCTCCCTCGCCCGTTTTCTCACCCATTTCCTCGACAACAAGAAGGGCTCCTTTGAAATAGAAAATAAGAAGAAGAAATGTACAAGAAACAAAGTGATGTGAGTGAGAGAGATGGAAAATTTTCAGTCTTATCAATCGATGATATTTTATCATCAATTAATTTACTTTTTATTTTTATTTTTATAAGTAACATGTGCTTTGATTTTTCTAATCTTTTTCCCCCTACTAGGGTTATCACATGGATCCAAAGTACCAAAATCAAACCCAAGTTAATTTTACAGTTTTATAATAACTCAAAATTTCTGAAGTACTGGAAATAATGAGTTTTACAATCTTATACAATATATAAGTTTTGAGATTTTTTGATGTAGATATCACATTTCTATTGAGGAGTCCTAAACTATTGGGCAAAGAGATTTTCACTTAACAAAGAATTATACCCTAACCAGGAAACTTATATTAAGAAGAATTATCTCGGTGGATGCATATTTCCACCGAATCACGTGCTGATCACGCGAAGCAGTCTGCATAAGATGAAGATTAATTCTTGAGACCGGTGTGGTGCATGCCACGGGGACTCCGATGCCAAAGTTAAAATAATGCCTTTAGGAAAGTATTTATTTATCTGTATTTGAAGAGATAATTGTGTATCAAGAAAGAGTTACCTCCAAATGGCTATGTGTTTGACTATTTATAGAGGCAGAACAAGTCAACTGCTGGCAGATGAGTGGAACACGTGGCAGATGAGTGAGACACGTGGCAGATGAGTGAGTGATCTGCATGCAGGCGGTTGTAACTTCTCTTAGGTAGTTGTAACTTCCTTAGATGGTTGTAACCTCCCGTTGGTGGTTGTAACTTCCGTCAATGGTTTGTAACTTCTGTCAACGGTTGTAACTTTCGGTTAATGGTTATAACTTCCCATTTGGAGAGACCTCTCCTACATATTTGTGTGCTCAGTTGAGCATGGTGGTTAGCGCCGAACACTATTCCTCTACTGAAAGAAGAGTGTTTTGCCGAGTTGTATTGGGTCCAACTTGGGCTTTGTGTACTTGTATCTTTCGTGGTTAGGACTTCTCGGAAACGACCCAAATCTTCGGGCTTTCATATCATGTTGTGCTGAGGATTATTTTTGGCTCTCACAAATGCCCCTTTATCTCCTTTGCTTTTGAGTTGATCATTTTTCTTTTCGTTCTTACTTAAAAGCAGAGGAGATGTATTTTCACTAAGAAGCCTCGCCAAAAATAGAAGAAGAATGCCCCTGATGTTGTTGACGAAGAGGATATGCATGTAGAGGCTTCTGCTGTTGTTGAAATGATATGTTGTTATTGAAATGTAGTCTGCTGAAGACACAATGATCTGCATTTAAAAGCTTCTACTGCAGATGAGGCGATCTACTGGATGAATCACACTTAGTAATTTCATAGGCTCTTGGACTTTGTCCAAATAGATGATTATCCTTAGGTGAATAAAACAAGTCTTGCTCTGGTATCCTTATGATTTGACGACCAATTCTTTAGGCTGAACTGCCCCTGTTTCAGCATAAGTTGAGGAGTGACATATCTTTGGGCTGACCTGTCCCTTGTTTCAGCATGAGTTGATGAGTTTTCATTTGTTGAAGGATGTGACACTGACCTGCTGGCCGATTTTGTTTCCCCGGTTGAGGAGGAAATTTTTTTTTTTTATGAAATTTGCTAAGGCTTGAGCCTTTATAGTTGTCCTCAGCCGGAAGATTTTGTTGTAAGACGCGATACTGATCTGCTGGCTGACTTTATTTCTCCGGTTGAGGATATAATGAATTCAGCTAAGGGTTGAGCCTTTATAGTTGTCATCGGCTGGTAGATTAAGTCATATTGACTCAACTCTATCGCTCATTTCATGAATTTTTGAGAAGCATTTGAGAGGAAGTTGTGCCCCCAACTCTTTGCTGATGAAAACTAAGCTAAATGCTATATTTGAAACTGCCAAGTGGATGTACAAGTCCTCTCCTTGATTTCTCTGCTAATCTATTCAAGAATTGATCCAAAGCTACTGCTATACTAGTGTGAGTTTGAATTTGTTTTGGAGTTGATGATGAATTCATATCAAATAGTGCTATTTTTTGCTTTTATGATCCCCAAACTTTTTGTATGTTTGTTGGTCTGTTGACTTAGAAATATTTTCTTTAAGAGCACAAAACCTGTATTGGCCTCTTTAATGAGTTTTCAATGTGCTAAGTCGGAATTTAAGCATAACTTGAGGAAGTTAGTCATGGATTCAAATTTGTTTATCTTGGAAATTGCATGAAAATATTGTGTGATCTGCTGACCACTTGACAAAACTTAAATGGCTTTAAGTAGTCATGAGTAAGGTACTTCTATGCTCAGTGATTGATTAATTGAATTACTCACTCACATAGAGTATCATCCTCTACTGAGGTGTCATCCTCTACTGAGGATTTTTGCTTGTGTGGTCTGCTGACCACTTGACAAAACTTAAACGTATTTAAGTAGTCCTGAGTAAGATGCTTCTATGCATTGAGTTACCCACTCACGGCGAGTATCATCCTCTACTTAGGCATTTTATTTGTGTGGTATACTGACCATCTGACTAAACTTAAACATATTTAAGTAGTCCCGAGTAAGATGCTTCTATGCATTGAATTACCCACTCACAGAGAGTGTTATCCTCTACAAAGGCATTTTGCTTGTGTGGTATGCTGACCACTCGACTAAACTTAAACCGATTTAAGTAGTCTTGAGTAAGATGCTTTTATGCATTGAATTACCCATTCACGGAGAGTGCCATCCTCTACTGAGGTGTACATAAATATTTGTATTTATGAATGTCTTCTGCTGAAGAACATGTAGAATAAATTTTCATTTCCCTATTTCAACTAAAGAAGGTGTGTTCTTTGCTGAGAAGCAAAATAATGTATCCTTTGTTGAGGTATATGTAAATATTTGTTTGGATCTCTTCTTTGTAGGATCTCTTTTCATTGGTGGCGATCTCTTCAGCCAAGGTTGGTTCTTTTCGTGGAAAATTTGATAGACTAGAACGAAGAACTCTGTGTAACTTCTACCGGATGAGGAGTCTCTTGTTGAAGAGATGCAATACAATAAAAAGATAAAATACAATCATTTTTTTCTTATATGTACATTGCATCTTAAAAAAAAAACTAAAAAAAAGCTAGGACGCCTCAACTTCAATCCACTTTGTGAAATGGTTGGTTGTCACAATCATCAAATTCTTCTGCACTGGAGAGTTTGATTGACCAGAACGGTAAACTCTGTGTATGTTCTACAAGCTGAGGAATCTCTTGTTAAGGAGCGTGTTCTACGCTTGTCACCCTTGTTCTTTTTATCATCCTTATAATTTTCATTTTCTTGTGCAGGTTGACTACCTTTCTCAGATATATCTGGTGCCTTAGCACTATTTTTTTGGTCAACCCACAATGCATAGCGTTCTGCCATGGAGAAGATTTCAGCAAGAGTTTTGCCTAGCTTCATGGTCAATTTGCCATACAATAGGTGATCTGCGGGCAGACCCTTCTTGAAAACTAATGATGCAATTTGGTCATCAGACCCATTTATTCTCGCCCTTTCTGCTTTGAATATTTTGATGAAGTCTCGGAGAGATTCATTTGAATTTTTCATTATGTTGAAGAGGTGGTCAACATGTTTTTTGATGGTTCAATAGGATGAATACTCCTTTGTGAAAACAAGGGAGAGCTCCCAAAAGTTGTTGATCGACCCAGGGGTCAAAGTGTGGAACCAATCTTGGGCCATTCCTTGTAAAGTCATTGCAAATATTTTGCACATAAATGAGTCATCATTTTTGTGTTGAGTCATGACACTTCGAAAATGCTTCAAGTGTCTATTAGGATCAGGATCAAGATCTCCTTTGAAAGGAGTAAAGGTTGGTATGGTAAACTTTACTAGTAGAGGATCCCCTTCAATGTCATTTGTAAAAGGTGAAGTGTTTACCAAGGCCACCTCCCTGCGCAGAGCATCATCTAAATTTTTCATGACACGCGGAGTTCCTCAACTGCTTATTAATAATTCGTGCTATATCATCAACTTTTAAGGGCCTGAGAGCATCTTGCTGATCGGCTGCATGGTAGGGCAATCTATGCCGCTCAGCAACATAACAGTTTCGGAACAAGTTAATATCATGATCCAGATCTGATCCTCTGTATTTTTCACATCCATTGGGATTCTGTCTTCTGTGCCGACCACTCATATCTGGCATCATCTGTGACCCCAGCCTTGAGTGTACAGTTGCTTGGGAGCCCAACCTTGATAAGACTATTGTTTGAGGCCCAAACCTAGAGGGCACATTTGCTCGTGGCCCTAATCTCAAATGAATAATTCCAGATGGATTATTTTACCTCAGTAGATGACTACTTCTGCTCTCATGCACACGGTTTACTAGCAGATGGCAATGTGTCTTCTGCCTTGGTTGTATATTCACTACTCACTCTACCACCCGTGTTTGGTCCTCCAATATTTTAGTTAAATTGGTGATCTGACTTGCGAGATTTTCTTGTTGCTTCATTTACATTGTGCTCGATTGTTGGGTAGAAAATTGTAAATTGATGATCAGCCGGTGGTGATAGACCTACTACCAGAGTCTGTCCGGCCGGAAGCGGCTGAACCCATGGCGATGATGGCGATCTGGTTCTGGCAGATGACTTTCAACATTATTTTTGCTAGTTTGGTTTCGATTTCCCACCATTGTGTCGAAAAAGAACTCCGAAAAGTGTCTGAAAAAATATTCAAACTGAATGAACAATTTTATTTTATTTTTTATGAATGGAAGAGAGCTTGCAATGAATTTGATTCAAACTCTCATTGAAAACACCAATTTGTTGATGCAAATTTCTATCAGATCACGTGTTGATTACGCGGAACAATCTTCATAAGATGAAGATTAATTCTTAACACTGGTGTGGTGCCTGCCATGGGGACTATGATGCCAAAGTTAGAACAATGCCTTTAGGAAAGTATTTATTTCTCTGTATTTGAAGATAAAATTGTGTATCAAGAAAGGGTTACCTCCAAAATGGCTATGTGTTTGGCTATTTATAGAGGCAGAACAAGTCAACTACTTGCAGATGAGTGGAACACGTGGCAGATGAGTGAGACACGTGGCAGATGAGTGAGTGATCTGCTTGCATGCGATTGTAACTTCTCTTAGGTAGTTGTAACTTCCGTAGATGGTTGTAACCTCCCGTTGGTGGTTGTAACTTTCGTCAATGGTTGTAACTTCCGGTTAATGGTTATAACTTCCCATTTGGAGAGAACTCTCCTATAGATTCGTGTGCTCAGCTGAGCATGGTGGTCAACGCCGAATACTATTCCTTTGTTGAAAGAAGAGTGTTTTTCCGAGCTATATGGGGTCCAGACTTGGGCTTTTTGTACTTGTATCTTTTGTGGTTAGGGCTTCTCGAGAACGACCCAAATCTTCGGGCTTCCATATCCTGTTGTGCTAAGGATTATTTTTGGCTCCCACAATCTCCTAACCAGGAAACTTATATTAAGAAAAATTATCTCCTACTAATGATACTTATTTTAAGAAAGTAAACAAATATTATGAGGATGATGGGCTGACGACTATGCAATAGGGAGGAAATGCACAAATCAAACTCTAAAAAATAGGGCATCATCAACCATTTCAACAATAATAGCTCACCTCATTTTAACAGTTCAACAAATAGATACGAGTTATGAAAAAGAACAAGACCATTGTTGCTAATGTTAAATTAGTTTCACCTAAATTGCTATATTCTCCATAAAAACAATTGATTTCACCTAAGCTATGGCCCTTGTATGTACTTGTACTGATTTCCAATAAGGTAAAGTATACTAGCATAGTTGTAGTGTACCACTACTAATTGATGTATTTGATAGAGATTTGAATTTTCCATGCTTTGAAAATTCAGAATCGTATAATAAAGATTTTGAGGAAAGCCAAAGGTAGCCGTTTTCATGATGAGATAAATTTACCGCCTCAACTATTTTTATGATTGAATTCATGTTATCTCTTGCATTGGTGATTTTTTATCTTGATTTTATATTTGTTTATAATTATTTTATATTTTTTCATCACTTTTTTTTATGAAAAAAGTGATGCATACACCTCGCTTCGCCTTGAAAAAAGCTTGACCGCCTCGAGGCTGAAAAATGCTTTTTTAAAACATTGGCTGAAGTAACTGCTTGTTGACGCCTCTTCATAAACCATTTCGCCTATATATGGGTTTGCTATTCTGCGTTCAAGCACTGCAATGAGAACAGTAGAGCATGCTAATCAAATGCATCTTACCAGAAAGTTTGCTTTGGATTTTCCAAAGGCTGAAAAAATATCTCCCTCACTAGAGTCTTCAAATGTTATGACATTTGCGACGATGAGTCTTTATAAGACTTGCTATTGTGCGGTGCCGCCTAACCTGAGTCGGCATCTGGTTGATCCCATGAGATCTTGTAATATCTTCTTACATTGCGAAGAACAAATACAGATTGTTTATCAGGGGACATGTCTGTTTTCCATCTTCTACGGTTCCCGAGTTCCCATTCGCCAATGCTGTTGGGTGATAATACTAGCAGCTAGTTTGTGGCGTTTGTTCTTTCTGGGTTTTACTCGTGACACCCCAATCGGAAGGCAGGTTGGCGTGGCGGAGTTCTAATGAATGCGACCTTCTTTCCTGTGATGTTAGCTCAACCCCATTTTAGATACTTTCGTTTTGCGGGTCATCCTCCTTTTGCCTCGTTCTGTTCCAATTTTTGTCCCTTTCCGCAGGGTAGTCCGACGGGTTGAAGACGTCTGTGTTTTCGAGGTTCATGTTGTCACTTTTGAATCATCTCCGCAAAGTGATTTGACAGAGTAATGAATTGAGTGTTTTCCTTCGTCATCTATCGCGGACGCTTTACTTTAACCACCTTATCTTCTGGAGGTGGATTAGAAGATCAGAGTTTCTTCCCTTGTTTCAACGGATAGATGCTTGCATCGACCTTAGATACTTGTAGTATGTAAACTGATGTACTAGTTGGTCGACAAGCTTTGTAATAACTCTCATTACAATCAATAAAATCTGTTTTATTTCTGGAATGTGTCTTGTACGAACAACTCTTCTAAACTGAAAGGAAAAACAAAAAAAAAAGAAACGAAATCAAAGTAACAAATAATTTAACTCCGAGCAGAGACTGAGCTAATCCAGCCCTGAAGGAGGCGCAAATGGTCCTAGCTCGGATTGCATGGTCCCTCTAGCGAAGTTTTTTAAATCTAACGAAGTTACTGAATATTGAACTTCGTGCTGGTGGGCAGTTCTTTGCTGATTAACAACTCTTGTAGTTGGTGCCCATTTGTTGAAGTATCGTTACTTAGCTCTTTATTAGTCTGGATTGCGTTGCTAGCTTTGACTTTTGAATCTCCGCATAGCTGCACTTTGGTTATCTAGGCTCCCCCACCCTCATAGAGTGATTCACCTCTTTTGCCTAGGCCTGATGCTTGATATGTTGGTTCTGTGAGCCCGAGCTGTAACTGGCAACAATTCAGCTGCTTCAGGGCTGCATAATGACAGTCTGTTGCTGCTGGCTGATCTCTTCGGATAGTCCCTTGGGTATGGTTGACTGTATATTTTATGCATTGGTGCAGGGTGGATACCACTGCTTCTATATGATGAAGCCATGGCCTTCCCAAAATGATGTTGTAAGTGGACGGGGCGCCAACTACCATGAACTGTTGGACAAGGTGCTTTCGTAGCTGTGGCTTTCCTGCCACCACCATTAGATTGATCTTTCCGATGGGGTAAGCATTTTTCTCCCCTGAATCTGACCGTAGGGTGGGTGGCGGGAGTTAGGTCTTTCTCCTGTAACTGCATGTTTTAGAATGCACTGAGGAACAAGACATTTAGTGAGCTTTCAGTGTCCACCAAGGATTTTTTTACCTCCTACTTAGCGATAAGGATGGAGATGACCATGGCGACATTGTGAGGAGAATGTATCCCTTGGAGATCCATCTTCGTAAACATCAGTGATCAAATCGGATTGCGAACTCATGTGTGATGCACTTGTTGGTCTTTATACTGAGATGGTCTCCTTATCTCGGTCAGTGTCCTCTTGTGAGACTTGTTTGATTATTTTCCTTCGGGCCCCGAGGAGGACTTAAATGATGCCAGGAGCTTCCTTTTCAATCTCCTTGATAGTGTCCGCTCTTTCCTTTGCTCGGCCTACCTCTTGTCCGAGCATAGGAACTCATTGAGTTTGCCTTTCTTGATCCAGTACTCTACTTCTCCTCTGAGATTTATGCAATCCTCAGTATCATGTCTGCCTTGCTTGTGGCAGGTGCATTATTTGTTGTTGTCACGTTGAGCAGGGTCTCCTCGCTGCTTAGGCAACAACTTTAGCTATTTCCAATCCTTGATGGAATCTAGGATGTTAGACAGACTGGTATTGAGAAAGGTGACAGACCTGGACCCGATGTAATTCGAGGCCTTGTCCTGCCTTGGGCGGCCCGAGTAAGTCTTGTTGTCTTTGTGTTTCCTCTTGTTACTATCGTCGTCCTATTTCCCTTTTCCATCTTTCCTGTTATTTAAAACAAAGGGTTTCTTTTCTAACTCCGCCTCTTTCTCGGTGGCCATCATTTTGTCCAGAGTGATGTATCTCTGGGCATCTCTGAGCAAGTCTGTCATATTGGTTTGGGGGTTCAGGGTAAGGAATTCATAGAAGGGGTGTAATTGGTTACTGAAAACCGACCGGCCAAACCAAACCGAAATATAATCGAAAAAGTCCGAACCGAGAAAAATCGAAACCGAACATTAAAAAACCGAACCGAACCGAGTTGGTTTGGTTTGGTTCGGTTTCGAATTTTGTTTTTCACACATCCGAAACAACCGAACCCTTTCCCTTATCTTGTTTTTGATCCCCTAATCCTCTCTCTCTTATTTAATCCCCCACCAACCCACTCATATTTAAATTCTCACCCCATTCCAATGCACCCCACGTCCCCACCTTCAATGTCATTTTTTCTCTTTTTTAACTCCCTCTCTCTCTCTATCCAACCACTTGCAAGTTGAGGTAAAGAGACAGAGTTTGACTCAATCTTGTTGAAGAAAGCCAAACTTTTCACTTGCTTGCTTGCAGCAAAGATGAGCAATGGTGATGGCGACAACTTCGACACTTTTGATTTGATAAAAAAACTTCTTGCAGGATGAAATTACGAGACTTGTGCAATCGTCATAGAAGGTTTCAGTCTTGTTCAGACCATCACATGGGTGTGGTGGAAATAGATTAAAATGCAAACAATGTAGTTATGGTTATAAATTTTTGTATGATGTTATAGTATTGTGTATATGAGAGACAGGGCAAAAAAACTTAATCTTATGGAATTATCAAGAAAAATAGGCAAGGCAATTTTGAAAGAATTCTCTATAAATGAATAGTCGGAGCCTTGAAACTATCTGTGTTCATCTGACATTTGCTTTTTCTTTACTGCTTCCCCTTCTCTTTCTCTTTTATTTTATTTGTACTCTTTCTGTCTCTGGGTTTTCCTCATTTGCAAACCAAGCTTCATTTCCTTATTTCCATTCTTTGTAGCTTTGACTTATCCTTTTTGTGCTAGAGCCAACTCGGTTGTATGTAGCAGCGGAAAATAAATAAAATAAAAAAAATAAAAGGGAAAAAACAAAAAATAACTGAACTGATCGGTTTAATTCGGGTTTGGTTATTTATTTGATAAATGTGAAAACCGAACCGAACCGAGAACCAAATTCTTAGTTTGGTTCGGTTTGGTTTTTGTCCAACTTTGAACCGACCAAACCGATTAACACCCCTAAGTCATAGAGCTTGCCTCTTCTCAGACCCAAAGTGAAGGCCGTAACGGTGGTATCATCATTATAGCTGTCGATGAAGATCAACTCATCATTATGACGAGTGACCTACTCCCTCAACATCTCATTCTGTTTTTGCTTTAAGGTCAGCAAATAATGCTAACCCCTCCAAGCCATTGGCTGCCCACTACGCGTGTGAGGAATGCCAATGCCAATGTCCAGAATGAATCGATGGATTTCGGAGGAAGGTTGTGGAGCCACGTTAGTGCTGATGTCTTTAGGCTTGTAGAGAATGATCGACACATTATTGCATTAGAACCTTCCTTGAGCACCATAACGAGCTGAAAGTGGCACAGATGACTGGATGGGTCTCCTGTCCCGTCATAAAACTCCAACTTTGGTGGGGTGTATTTCTTGGGCAACTGTTCATCCATGATACGGTCCATGATTGGAGGGACCTTGAGATTAAACAACACATCTGGGTTGGTGGCCCCGTTGCGGATGGGGTTGTGCGAGATGTGCCTGTCGACTTTGGTTGTTGGATCTCTATTGGCCGCGCCTCTACCTATTGTCCATTGACAAGTTGTTGGGGCCACGTGGCTCTCCTAAACATGCTCTCTGGAACTTTCTACAGATTGGGCCCTTCGCTGCTCATGATCTCCCTCCGCAGGTGGAAGATTTCGTTGTTTGAAAGCCTCTAGCGTTTCCGTGATTTGCTACATCTGTGTTGAAAGTAGGTCCACCCTTGGGTTTGTTGTGGCCACCACCGACGCTAGGGTCTAAGGAGGCTCCTCCGGTGGCAGTGGTGGAATGGGCAGCGCTCTATCAGTTTGAGCGTTCGAAGGCTCGACAACATCTCCATTGTTGCGAGACCTCGTTGTCACCATCTCGCCGATTCTCTGGAAAAAGGTGGAACTACAGTTTTTTCTAAGAAACTGTGGCGTTCCCCACCGATGGCGCCAAACTGATTTAGTCGATTCATGCTCTCCTTCCTTGCTGCTTACCTAGACCTGCACAGGTAGCAAACGTGAGCCAAGGACCACCTTGTGGTGGCCGATGGCACTACGATGCTTAAGTTAGATAAGGCTTATGAGAGACTTAAAAATATAAACTGGGATTATGTAGCATACCTAAAGTTCATCGACCTTATCTCCCTTTTATAGTGAATGAGTCTTTGTTCGGCTTGGCCTTTGGTGGCGTAGTTTAGGTAAAAAGATCTTGTTATGGAGAACCTTTCCTAATTCGGAGTTGTCCATGTGGGATAGTTTCCCTACACGACTCTTGCTCTTAGATCTATGGGAGAGATTTCCCTTTCTAAGTGTTGTCCACGCAATGAAGTTTCCTTACTCGACTTATACTCTAATAAATGTTTCCTAGTCAGATCCAATGTGTTGCTGACATGTCTATCTTGGGTAGATCTCTCAGATACTTTCCTTAGAGGTCTTACAAGTATTGGTCCTAACAGCGTGATGTGTGGGCTTACTGTCTCATTGCAACTCAGACCCAACTATCTGGATTCTGCCAATGATGGGCTTAGTGATGTTTGGGTCTTGTTGGATTGAGCGTGCAATCGGGCCTGCTTTGTTCTGTTGATGAGATTATCATGATACACATTCGGTGTTGATCAGAAAACGGTTTGATGTATCATCAAATCGGTATAGTTGTGAAATACATTTTAACTCAAATTTTTTAAAAATGCACAAAAACTCATAAACTCCACCTCCAAACCTAAACCAAACATTGTCCTCAATGTATAAAACGAAGAATCATGACAAATAAAGGGAAAAGAAAATATGAGGGTAAGAGTGATGTTACCATGGTGAATTTTTACCAATTTCGAAGAGATCATCCACCAGTGAAAACTCAAAAACATAAGAACTATGGACTTATCATGAGAAACTGATAAAACACATACATGACACAAGAAAAATGCACAAATGAAAAAATTACATGCACCAGTTGTAAGTCAAAATTTTTACAGAGCTAATGAGTATGAGTAGAATGCAACTAGAAAGAATTTGAAAATCAATCCAGACTAACCATAATGACACAACTAAAGCTGGGCTACCTCCTAGGAGCGCTTGGTTTAACGTTGTCAACCCGACATATATTCTTCCTCATAAATGATGTACCATAAAATGACGAGGAAGAACATATCGAACACACTCCTCCAAAAGTGTCGAAGAATCGTATAGGAACAACCCAAAAAGTTGAGGATCCGTTCGACAAATAGTACAATCACATGCAGCAAAACAAATACTAACACATCTCAAAAGCTACGAATCGCCATGCAAATCATAGAGAAAATGCAAGTGAACTTGCTTTCCTAGAAAATTCGTAGGGACCTGGAGCATAAAGGGGTCATAAACAGTGATATCTAGCAAATGATTCTTGCCTACTAAAAAGGGACATCCTAAGTCAGGTGTCAAATCATAAGATTGAATATGCTGCACAATAGGATGGTTGAAACTGAAATCATCCCTTATCATTAAGGGATCCACATAAAAGGTATGAATTACATCAAGATGATGAGCTAGACTACTCAACAACATCCCAAACATGGAATTAGCACTACCTATGACTTGGACTTTCTCATTAGATGCATCTTTTGATAACGCTCTGACTATTTTTTGAATTTTGGGGCCATTTGTATTGTGAAAATAGTCGAGACAAAACTCCAAAGAATACTAAGAATCAGACTTCATGCATGAGTCACTAGGAAGGCATATGTCAAACGAATTAGCATGAAAATGTGAATAGGGTAATGGGTTAGGAAGCTAAGTAGTATCAATATCATTAACCTCAAAAGAAACATCTAACTCGGGCTCAGATGTGCTACCAATTAAGAATTGACCCTTTGGATTTTGAATGGGGTGACTAGGAAACCTTCCTTGCTTTTTCTCAGAGAGTGTTTGAGAAATCTGACCTACAACTATCTCAAGTTTATTGATGACTTGAGATTAGTGTTGAGTTGTGGCTTTGAACTCTGATACAGCCTGAGAATTAAGTTCGATCATTCGTTATGTGCGCCTCATAAAACAGTTAATCATTTCCTCTAAACTGTATGTGTTGGATGGAGAAACTTGGTTAAATTGAGGCATAACATGGCTTGAGGAGCTTGAGAGAAAACATGTCCCCCTTGGTGTGGGATATAAGCCCAGGAGAGATTTGGATGTTTGATGAAGCCTGGGTTGTACTAGTTGGAATGTGGATTATTTCCAGGTCGCCAAATAACATTAAAAGATTTGACTTCCTTAGCAAAATATGCAGGATAATCATTTTGCAAATCACAATCAGCTGTGGAATGACTAGGACTCGAACATGCAGCACATACCTCAGATGAATCATTCGTGGGAGGTAGGGGTTGAGTCAAATTCAAAATTGCATTTATTTTCTTGAGCCATAGCCATAGCAGCTGTTTCTAACTTCGAGTGGGAAGGGGAGAAGTAACCCTTAAAGGGTTTCTCCTCAGCCATCTCTTTGGTCTTTGTAAACAAAAAAGGGGACCCTAGAAAGTTTTTTTTTATTTAACCTCTATACTAATTGATACAGTAGATTTTCACTCCTTGCTTGACCTTGACCTACACAAGGAACGCATTTGAGCCACAGACCACCGTTGTGGTGGCTGATGGCACTTCAATGCTAAAGTCAGACATGGCTCTGAGGAAGGCTTAAACCTGTAAACAGGAAATTGGTAGCATACATTTATTCACTAACCTTTTGTTTTATTTATAGTACTGGAATCCTGGTTTGGCCAGGCCATCGGTGGCGTAGTTTAAGGAAAGAGATCTTCCTGGATATCCTTCTCTAATTTGGAACCATCTTGAGGAGGGAAGTTTCTCTACTAGACCTGTGCTCCTAGATACGTAGGAGATAGTTCCCCATCGGAGTGTTGTCCATGGAAGTTTCCACGTACAACGTATACTCTAGCATATGTTTCCTAGTTGAAGCCAAAATATTGTTGGCTTGCTCGTCCGAAGCTGATCCCCGAGATATTTTCCTCAATAGGTCTTACAGGTATTGAGGATGGTTGTGAAACATGTGGGCTTAGCAGGCTGTAGTAATTTGGGTCTGTCTGGTAGACTGCACTTCATGGGCTTGACGCCGCTTTGGTCAGTTAGACTGATGTTTGGGCCTGTTATTCCTAGAGATCATTATGACACGTGTACGGTGTAGATGAAAGGATGTTTCGGTGTATCATCAGCTGCTCCCCCTAAGTTAGTGGGCCACCTAGTCGGTCCACTAAGTCACTTCTCGAAAAGATACGCCGCTCATGATGATTGAGTCTGAATCGTTATTTGAGCGGCGCGCTTCATTAATTAAGCATGTGTCGGTTTAGTGGAAAATCAATTTCTATATAAATCTCCCTTTCTGTAGAGATTGACTCTTTCATTTCTCCATTTTTAGTGACTCCGCTCTGCTCAGCTTTTAATTGACAGCTTGTTCACTTTTCCCTTGGCGTGCCATAATCAACTCGATGATGAGCTTTTTGCTAGAGGCCTACAGTTCTTTGAAGATAGGTCGGATTCCAAATTGAGCCTAGCTGAGATTCGGAAGACATATGGTCCCTGAAGACCTGAATTTTTTTACATTGGGTGCTAATTAGATGCCAATGTTTCCTCCAAAAGGATTCGTCTGTTTGTACCGGGGCATGCTTCAGACGGGCATCTCTTTTCCTGTGATTGATGAGATCTGGAGCTTTATGGAATTATTTGGTATCCCTCCTCCCCAGTTCGTACCGAATGGGTACATGATTGTTCTCCTTATATTGATCAAGGCAAAGGATGCTGGTGTTCGAGTGATTCCGAGGGTAATTCAGTTATAAACTTCTCTTCGATTAAACAATCACGCCGTGTGTGAGATGAAGTCGCCAGCTTGCTTCGGGAAACTGTCGGATGACTTCAAGTTTTGGTAGAAACACTGCTTCCTAGCTCATTCGGACCCGAAGTATTTCGAGTTCAATGGTCCCCCGCTTGAGCGGGAATTCATGCCACTTCGTAAATATAACTTCGTCACTTGCTTCCGTTGTGCCAATTGTATGCTGATCTTTACGTGTGTTATCTGTAGGGAGGTTCCTCACTACTCCTTTTTCCTCGAAGGAGGGAGCTGTTGTGAAGGCATTATGTGGCATGCCTTGAATGAAAGTGGAAGAAGTTATCTTCACTTCCAATTTTAGTCGCAGTGGGTTATGGGCCCATTGGCATGTAACTCCCACTCTTTTGGGAATGTTGAAGGTTCAGTTTGAAGATGGAACTCCTTCCAAGAAGAGGAAGGCCTTGAAAGGTAAGGTTTCCAATTTGTCAGACGTGAATAGGCTTTCTGAGACGCTTACTTCCATCATAGGCTCAAAGAGGTCCCGCACTGGAGCTGAGCCTGCTTCTAAATGGTCTGCTTCGTTGAGGGAGGAACATGATTCTGATCTATCTGTCGAGGTGGAGGTTGTAGCATCTAATTTGGAGAAGGACCACCTGCGGCTAATAGAAGTTGATGATGCATCGAAGCTGAGTACCGAGCAGGTATAAGTTTTGAATAAGAAGTTGATGCTGGTTGTTGTGGCGACTTCTACTAATACTGACCAATCCAGGCCTGTTTGACTTGAGATTTTTAATAAAGATATATTTGTGGCCCCCGAGTCCTCACGACCCACTGGTAAATCGTCTGACAGTGGTCATTGCAGCATGGATCTTCCTCCTTATTGCAGTATGTATTGCTCTCCGTCCCGTTCTAGGCAGTATATCAAGATAACGGAGGGTCCGATGGACAATTCTATTTTTTCTCTCCCTTCGAATTCTACTGAGCCGACTCACAACATAAAGTCGGCTGCTGGTAATAAGGGGAAGGTAGTGGATGAGGACCCAGGTATGGTGAAGACTGCAAACGGCGGTGTTGGTGTAATTATGCATCCAGGAGAACTTCATCCGGACGTGGGATGAGTCCGTTATGGATGTAGTGAAAATGAGCAACCAGGCTTGGCACCTGGAAGCTGACATTGACAATGCTTCGAGGAAGCATATCGGCTGATGTTATAGTTGGTTGGTGATCTGCGCTTTAAAGCCAGAGAAGGATACGCTGGGACAACGTATGGATAAAAGGCTGAAACATCTTATGGTGGGGACGTCCACATCTGAGCCAAATGGCAGTCACTGGGACTGAAGTTGAGGCGGCCCGTGAGAGGGTGTATACCATGGAGCGTGTCTTCTCTTATATACAGAAGTCGTATTCTGATGCACTCTTTGAGATCAAATCGTTGAGAGAGCTTAAAGAGAAGAGGCTGGAACAATCAACAGCTGATGTTGAGGCCCAGAGGGTTCGTTTGGGAGCCCTTGAGTTTGATTTAACAGAGGCGGTGTTTGCAAGGGACAAATCAAGATAACAACATAATCTGATCTGCCATAGCTTAGAAGTTCCGCAGAATACTGCGGCTAAATTGCGCTCTGAGTTCCGGTCTCTTACTGATGAAAATACCAGGAAAGAATCTGAGAGGGTTTTCTTCAGACAATAGTTAGAGGACGGTGTTGAATTCAATACTCAGGAATCGAGAAAAGTTGGGGAGCAGCTCCTTCTAGTGCAACATGAACTTAGCGCAGTTAAAGACAACTTGAATATTGAGCAGGCCTAGATTGATGCCCTGACAGGCAAGCTGGAGCGTGAACTTGCTGAAGTAAAGGAACACGAGGAAGAACTTCTCAAAGCGAAAGACACGTTTGAATTCCGCAAGATCGTGCATGGGAGGTTGGAACTAATGGTGTTTATGAAAGAAGAGCATCAAGACTGGGACCTTTCTTACTACAAGAAGGTGTCCTCTGCGAATTTTGGAGAGATCTTTGAGCTACCAGAGAAAATGGGCGATCCAGATAATGGCACTTAGGCTGAGGCACACACTGATGTCACTCCTGCTTCTTTTCCTATTAAGCTTAGTTCCCCTATATATTTGTACCTTTTCCTGATGAGAAGTGACTTTTGTACAGCTGTACCTTTTGTTTGGACTGTTAATGAAAACAAGTTTCTTTCGAGTATACTTCGTACTCCTTCTATCAGGTCCCCTTGTTGCATGTTTTCCATTTTGCCTTGTCATTTTATTTTGACATAGGTTTTGTCGGGTTAGCGGGGAGCCGTGTGATCTATCCATTATTGAGAGCTCAACCGTTTATGTCGTGAATAATGTTTACCTGTACCTCCATGAGGTCTCAGAGTCACCATTGTGTAGTTATGCACAATAGTGAGCATTATTATGTATGATGTGGATGGTTTGGCAGTAGGCTACTTTACCCAGATTGCAACTCATCCTCGAGGTAGGCCGTTAGAGGCTCAAGTTATAGATTGGACCATCGGTTGTGGTCGTTGGCATGAGTGAACTGTTATAGTCAAGCACATACGTTGTCGTTTGTAGTTAAGCAAGAGCACTTGGCATGTGTTAGGTTTCATAAGCTCGGGTTGGTCTGCCGTGTAGTATTCGCCCGCGCTTAGCAGATTAGTTTTTGGTTCTGGTCAAGGGGCCATCGTAAATAATGGGATGTCAGCCCATGCATACGTGAATACACTGGCTGAGCAGTATTCATATTCGACGACCAGGGTCTGTAGAAAAGTAGTGGTCTCGTGGAAAGCCGTCGACATCAGTCGGAGATAACAAGGCTCCCACCTTCCAAACCATCTACACCTGCAAGGAGCGGGCTACAAACTTGGGATGAGAAAAATCGACAACCATGGTCTGTAGAAGAAAAATGGTTTTGTGGCAAGCCGTCAACATCAGTTGGAGCTTACTAGGCTCTCACCTTCCAAACCATATACACCGGCGTGGAGCGGACTACAGACTTTGGATGAGAAAGTTTGGCGACCATGGTCAGTAGAAGAGAAATGGTCCCGTGGCAAGCCATCAACATTAGTCAGAGCTGACTAGGCTCCCACCTTCCAAACCATCTACACCAGCGCAGAGCGGGCTATAGGCTTGGGAGTTGAAAATTCGGCGACCATGGTTTGTAGAAGAGCAGTGGTCTCGTAGCAAACCGTTGACATCATTCATAACTGACTAGGATCCCACCTTCCAAACCATCTACACCAGCGCGCAGCAAGCTACAGATTTGGGAGTTGGAAATTCGGCGACCATGGCCTGTAGAGGAGCAATGGTCCCATGGCAAACTGTCGACATCAGTAGAACTAACTAGGCTCTCACCTTCCAAACTATCTATACCCGCGCAAAGCAAGCTACAGATTTTGAGAGTTGACTAGAAGTTATCGTCATCAATCGTCACTAACTAAGGTTACCTGATCGGATTTGGCGATCATCGTCTGTGGAGGGGAAGATGATCCCTGGCGAGTTATCGTCATCAGGTGTGAGAGCGCTGATTAGACTCCCACTTCCTAAGCCATCGACATTCGCACGCAGCAAGCTAGGCGTCTGGGTGAACTATAAGCTATCGTCATCAGTAGAAACAAACTAAGATAACCTAGCTAGGTTTGGGCTCCGCCTATTATTAGGAGTTGCACTGCGTTGGAACTCGAAGTTGTGGGGCTGAGTGAAGTTGGACATGGCCTGTCGGAGTGAGCCATTGACTCCTAAACTCCCCTATCATCCCTCAATGGGAAGATGCACTTGATCCATTTCAACCTGATTCTTGTCCCAATTTCGATTGATTGGGCGGATTGAATGTGTGAGTTGGTTGTAGCTTTGGTCGACGTGTCGTGGTTTGTTGGTTGCTAATTTTGGACTACCTTAGGTCGTCCTTGCGAGGCGGATTCGACAGAGTATTGAATTGAGTGCGCTATTTCATACTATTTTTTTGTACATTTGCTCTTGCTCGTAAATCATCTTCTCCAAAGAAATCACAGAGCGAAACTCTTAGTGGGCATCGTAGTTCACCTTTGGTACCTTTGTTGTCACTTCTGAGCCCTCTAAAGAAGTCGAATTGTTTAAGCAATTCTTTACTGTACATCACATCGGATTTGGATGCTTGTAGTTTGTAATCTTTTGTACCCGCCATCTTGGCAAACGTTGTAACATCTTTCTAATAATCAATAGAGTGTGTGATGTTCACATAATTATTACATAATATACCTCGTAATTTATATTTGCTAGTGTTTCGAATAGTGTATTTTAGTTTAATTATTTTATTTTTGTACTTTTGTAGGATTTGGAGTTTAAATGACAAAAGTGCGTTAGCGTGGCGAATTTGGAAATTCATAGACAAATTGACGAAGTGGAGCGGGAGACACTCAAGCCAAAGATTAAGAGAACCAAAGAAAAATAAAATAAGGAAAATTAGTTTTGAATTTTGGTGGAACAAAGAAGTAATACGGATGAACATAGCCAAACCCACATTTCAAGGGGTGGGACCCCTTTGTTTGCAATTTGGGTTTCCAATTAGGCTTCCAAATTCTATTGGGTTTCCAATTGGGTTCCAAATTCTATTGAGTTTCCAATTCGGGCTTCCAATTGGGTTTTCAAAAGAGTTTAGTTTTAACCACAATAACAACAGCAAGAGAAGGGAGATATTTTTGTTTACAATTTAAATTGGATTCCCAATTGGGTTTTCAATAAAGTGTTTCTCTTTACCTTAAATACAACCAAAAAAGAGGGTAGCAGGGAGAAAAGAAAACGCAGGACAACAAAGGAGCCAGAACGCAGCAGCAGCGCAACAGTAGAAACGTAGGAGCAGGGAGTGCGTCGCTAATCCACCATGCGCTTCCATGCTGATGAAGCTCCACACCGCTGTTGCTGTCATCACCTTCACCATGTGTCACTAAACTCCACGCAAGGTGAAGAGGTGAACTCCTAGATGTAACACACTTAATTTGATATTTGATTCGCTTTATGCTTTCATGATGAATAATGGTGTTTATGATTTTCACTTTTATTTAATATAGGAATTTATGTTATTTTAGTAACAAAGATTTCATTAATTTCTTCGTAGATTATTATTCCGGTGGTTGTCTTTTTCTTCTCCATATAAGCTTAGTCACGCTTTTCTTATGTGTGGAATTTTTAAGGATCAATTGATTCCGGTAGGTTAGTTATATGCGATCGTTTTTTATTACGTTATTGTCTCCGAATATATCCTAAATTTAGGATATCACATATGACCAACCTTTGTGCTTTCTAGAAGAAGTGAAATCTAAAATCCATTTACATTAGAATATATTGGTGCATTAAAGACTATTTTCCGATAATGTTGTTTGGGATGTGAAACACGTAATTGAGTCATCATAGCGAATCAATACTAGTTGGCGAGTGAAATCTAGGAGGGGTTCTTTGAACCTTGTGACTTTTCTAAATTTGATTTTTATTAAACTAAATTCAATTTCATATTTTAAAATTGCTAGAATTTCTTACATTTAGTTTCCCGTAGTTTTTCTTCCTTGACCTTGTTTTGTAGATCACTTTTCCTCGTGGGATCGACACCCCAATCTTTACTGCAATTGACCGCATGTACTGTTTGAGAGTAATCAAATTTTGGCGCCGTTGCCGGGGAACAAGCGTCATTCTACAAGGGAGGTTTCGGGTATTACCTTTCTTGCTCATTGTTTTATTTTATTTTTAGGTTTTAGGTCTAGTTTATTTTTTTTTTATTTCTAAAAAAAAACAAACAAAAAAGGACATTGGGGGAGTGTGAGTTGGAATAGAGACCACTTAGGGAGACTAATTAGGGTCCCAAATTTTGAACACCCACAAATTCACATTGAGACCAAATTAAGTTCTACTTCTAATTCTAACACCATGAGTAGTCACGAAGATTACCATGTTCGGTCACTAAAGGACTATCTCCACCCCACGCGCACTGCTATTCCATCATGTATCATGTTTGCACCAAGTACACCAAAACTAGATTTTAAGCCGGGTATGATACAATTATTACCCACTTTTCATGGCTTAGAGAGTGAGAATCCTTATGTTCCCATTAGGGAATTCGAGGAAGTTGTGGCCACGTTCCACAACAAAGTTGAGGCTGTAGACTCGGTTAGACTAATGTTTTTTCCTTTTTCCCTTAAGGAAAAAGCGAAGAGTTGGCTATACTCTTTGTGACCAAGGTTTATAGGTTCGTGGGAGGAGATGACCCAAACATTTTTTAATAAATACTTTCCTCACCACAAAACCAACGGTCTAAAGAGACAAATTTCTAGCTTCATCTAAAATAATAGCGAGACATTATATCAAGCATGGGAGAGGTTCAAGGATCTCTTGAATACATGTCCACACCTTGGGTATAAGAGTTGGTGCTTAGTCAGTTATTTTTATGAGGGGCTCACCAGTAGAGAGCATAAGTTTATTGAAATGATGTGTAATGGAAAGTTTTTGCATAAGGACACTGACGAGGCCATTGAGTATCGAATGACCTGGCTGAAAAGGCTCATGCTTGGACTGGTCCAAGTTCTACTGAGAGCACGGATAGAACATGCCCAGCTAAAGTCTACGAACTTAGGGAAGAAGACAGCCTTAGAGCCCAATTGGATAGAGCGACTAGGGAGTTAGAGGCACTTAAGGCCAAGGATGGTAGGCCCACACATACTGTTGTCAGAGTTGAGCTATAGGATGCCTGTTTTATATGCGGAGGAGTTGAACACTTAGCACAGGATTACCCGACCTTAACTGAAATGAGAGGGGTTTATGAGGAACAATGTAACGCCTTAGGGATGTACAAGAAGCCTTACTCACCATTCTCTAATACTTACAATTCTGGCTGGAGAGATCACCTTAACTTAGGCTGGAGGTCCGAAGCAGACCAACCTACACACTCACAGGCACAACCACCTAGGTCATACCCTACACTTCCATACAATGCGCAATCTAACAGAAGTTCCTTATCAGACACATTACATGCATTTATAGAGGCACAAGGTAAAACTAATCAAAAAATTTGAGGTTGCATTCACACAGTTGGCAGAAGAGAACAAGGAGATAAAAAATCAGATAACCAAGCTGACAAGTTCATTAACAGTACAAGAGCGGGGCCAATTTTCGTCACAGCCTCAAGCAAATCCGAAGTGCCAACTTATGGCACAAACCTCTACTTCAGACTCTCAGAATGTCAAAGAGGTTAATGCCATCACTACTCGGAGTGGTAAGATTTTAGATGGATCAAGCTCGTCCACGACTTTAGGCACCTCCCCAAGTGCAAAGGAGAGCATCCCTGAGGATGAGCCCAACAAGAACATTCCAGGTCCAGTTCCTTTTCCTCAAGCACTACGACCTACTGGAAAGAAATCGGAAATGCATGGTGAGATTCTAGAACACTTGAAACAGGTTAAAATTAACTTACCTTTGCTGCATGTGATTAAACAGGTGCCAACTTATGCGAGGGTCATCAAGGATCTATGCACTATCAAGAGAAAACATCATGTCAAGAAGACTGCATTCTTGATAGAACAGGTAAGTGCGGTGATTGAGCAGAGGACACCACCAAAGTACAAAGATCCGGGGTGTCCTACAGTCACCTGCCAAATTGGGACTCATGAGTTCGGCCAAGCCTTGTTGGATTTAGGAGCAAGTGTAAATCTAATGCCATATTCTATTTACTTGCGATTGGGGTCTAGGAGAGATTAAACCCACATCCGTGGTACTACAATTGGTTGATAGATCGGTTAAGAAGCCAAGAGAAATAGTCGAGGATGTCTTGCTGCAAATTGATAAGTTTTACTATCCCATCGACTTTCTTATTTTAGATACTCATTCTGCGGTTAATATGGAGTCTATAGTTCCGATTATTTTAGGTCGACCTTTTCTTGCCACAGCTAACGCTCTTATCAATTGTAGGAACGGTCTAATGAAGCAGTCTTTTGGGAACATGACCCTGGAGGACAACATATTCAATATTAGCAAGCAACCACGTGATGATGATGAGTGTCATCATACCTACATGATAGACACGCTGATATCAGAGGAGGCGCTCCTGAGCGCAGACTCTGAAACCTTAGAGTACCTCCTTTTTATTTCTGATTCTTAGAGTTCACTTTATTCTGACAATGCTTTTGATATTTCTGTTGTTTCAGGGTTAATGGATAAAGGAGGACGACAATGGCAACCATGTTTTGAGGAGTTGCCAAAGGAAATACAGAAACCACAACCATCCACCGTGGAAACTCCAAAAGTTGATCTAGCTCTACTGCCTGAGGGACTTAAACATGCATTCCTCGGACCAGGTGATACCTTTCCTGTTATTATTTCTTCCGTGCTTGATAGATCACAAGAACAAGAATTGATTAATATGTTACGTGAGCACAAATCTACATTAGGTTGGACTATAGCTGACATCAAAGGTATTAGCCCCTTAATATGTTCCCATAGGATTCACTTAGAAGATGGAGCTAACCCCCGTAGAGACTCTCAAAGACGACTTAACCCTACTATGAAAGAGGTGGTGAAAAATGAAGTCTTAAAATTGTTAGATGCAAGCATCATTTATCCCATCTCTGATAGCAAGTGGGTTAGTCCAACTCAAGTGGTTTTCAAGAAATCTGGAATAACAGTAGTGACTAATGATGAAGGGGTGTCTGTTCCTACTAAGGTAGTGATAGGGTTGGTGCATGTGCATTGATTATAGGAAACTTAATTCTGCCACCCGCAAGGATCACTTCCCACTTCCATTCATAGACCAAATCTTAGAGCGAGTAGCTAGGCATTCTTTCTATTGCTTTCTAGATGGGTATTCAGGATATTATCAGATTGAGATTGCAATAGAGGATCAGGATAAGACTACTTTCATATGTCCTTTTGGTACTTATGCTTTTCGGCGTATGCCATTTAGTTTGTGTAATGCACCGGCTACTTTTCAGAGATGCATGATGAGTATTTTTAGTGACATGGTTGAAAAATATATGAAAGTATTCATGGATGATTTGATTGTTTTTGGTGATTCCTTTGATTCATGTTTATTTCACTTGAAGGCTGTTTTAAGTAGATGTTAAGAGAAGAGTCTGGTGCTTAATTACGAAAAATGTCATTTCATGGTTTCCTATGGAATAGTTCTGGGACACATAGTTTCTGATAAAAGTATCGAGGTTGATAAAGCTAAAATTGAATTGATTTCTAAATTACCTACACCTAAAAGTGTAAAGGATGTGAGATCATTTCTAGGGCACGCGAGTTTTTATAGGAGGTTCATACAAAAAATTTCTGCCATCTCTAGACCATTAAGTAGCCTCCTGGTCAAAGATGCCTTGTTTCAATGGACACAAGTGTGAGGACGCCTTCCGAATACTCATTAATAGGCTCACCTCTGCCCCCATCATGCAGCCACCTGATTGGAATTTACCATTTGCGATAATGTGTGATGCAAACAACTATGTTGTGGGGGCAGTCTTGGGACAACGAAGGGAAGGGAAGCCCTTTGTTGTTTACTATGCTAGTCGAACACTTAATGATGCTCAAAATAATTATTCGACTACTAAAAAAGAGTTGCTAGCTGTAGTTTTTGCTTTAGATAAATTTCGTGCTTATTTGATTGGTACACCTATCACTGTTTTTACTGACTATGTGGCTCTTAAGTTTCTTATTTCTAAAAAGGATGCTAAGGAAAGATTGATTAGGTGAATTTTACTTCTGCAGGAATTTGATCTAACTATAAATGATTAGAAGGGGGTCGAGAAAGTTGTGGCGGATCACTTGTCTCGTCTGGAGTTCAGTGATTCTGCCAATTGCCCACCCATCCGTGATGACTTCCCTGATGAACATCTATTCGCCGTTACTCAAGTACCATGGAGGTGCCAAAGGAGATCTCTCTGGTTGCCCCTGTCTACTTGATTTGATGTTCTCCACCCTATCTTTAGTTTAGGTTTTAATTTTATTTTTTTGTTTAGATTTTTTCTTTTATGTTTTTCTTGTAGTGTTTCAGGTTATTTTAGGTGTTGCTACTGGAGTCACTCGGAGCCCCTCATCCCATGTGTTCCTTTCTCCCGTCGGTATGATTTTCTTATATTTTGGTGACTGTGAGGACATTGTCTATTTGAAATTGATAAAGCTTCACCATGGTAATATCACTCTAACCATCCTCTTTACTTTTTCCTTCATTTGTCATGATTATTATTTTATACATTGAGGACAGTGTTTGGTCTAGGTTTGGGGGTGATGGTGGTTTATTAGATTTTTTGTGCAATTTTCAAAAATCTTTGAGCTTAAAACATATTTTACAATTAAACCGAGTCATTTTTTTTGTGTTCTACTCAATCTCCATTGAATACTTAGATGATTACGGTAATTGTGCAAAATCTTTATTAAAATGCATTCGAAATCTGAACTCTTGGTGAATTTAAATATATATATATAAATAGATAAAGGGGTTTTGAGTTTTTTTAATTTTAGAGAATATTTTTGTTGCCTTTAATTTTGAGAAAGCACATACTAACACGTGTCACATAGTTATATTAGTAGAAAACATGATATTTGATATTATCCTTATGTTAGATGTGTTTCGTGAGACTTTTCAACTCGATTATTCGTGCACTATAAGCCAAGAAAACATGATTTGAAGTTGATTAGTGAGATATTGAACTAGAAAACCTTAGAATAATAGTGGAGACTTTAACCCTTTTGAGTTTTGAGCCATTCTTTATTTCTTGAGGGTTATTAATTACACTCTGATTTTTCTTGAGTCTGCATTATTTCGTTGATGATCTCATTATTCTTGACTTTCTTATTGATTGCTTTAAGAATGACATAAAAATTGAATTTTTACACTAGAACTTCTTGTTTTATTTAGTTGAGATGTCCTAGCAATAACTAGAACTTATGAAGTGATATAGGCATTTCTTTCTTTCAACCATTTTTTTAGCCTTTTAGCCTGCCCAATAATAAATATCCATTTACAGCCCTTTGAGCATTTAAATAGCATTCTTTTTGTTAACCCCATTCTCATTACCTACTCTAATCAAGGAGTTATACCTATATTATTTTATCCTTACCCAATTTTTTGAGAATGTATACGGTGAGATATATTTATGGAATGGGCAAATAGAAAGAGTTGAAAATAGATATTTCATGCGCCCTCAAAGTAAAAGTGTTTGATTGTATAAACGAGGAAACACATGTAAGAAAAAAAAAACATGTAAAAAAAACGGTTGAAGAAGAAAATAATGAAGAAAAAGTTAATGGTGTACAACATTGATTTGTTCTTCAATGCCCTGTGTGTTTATTCAATGGTGTAGCCATTCTTAGGAAATTTTTGTATCCTTTTTTTTTTGTCCATTATTGTTTGCCATAATCCAAGCCCCATTACAACCTAGTAAAGACCTAATTGATCTTAAGTGAAAGTTGGTTCAGTAGATGCGGAGATTGAATAGACAAGAACTATGGTGTTTAATTCAACATTCTCAAAAGTAATCAATATTCATGTCCATGAGATCATATTCATTTCACTCTTTGAAAATTCCGTTTTTCATGATAATTATATGTGAGACGTTTGCATTTTCCATAGTTTATATTCTTTTCCTCACATATAAACTGAGTGCCCAATTTCTGAGTGTTTTATTTCTGAGTGACATGAGAGATTTATGCTCGAAGCGTACTTTCTAAAGGTTATTTTGTCACATCTTTACTATGAGATGAAGAGTTATGTTGATAAGGTTTCTCACACACACACTTCGAGTTGAGAATGATTATGAAATTTATTTAACCTTTAGATAGTATTAAATTATTGTACTCTATTGATATACTTTTGTGACATTTTTAGTCTGTTGTTTTTCTTGAATTTTAAGCAATCAGAAAATTACTCTAAGGAAAATAAAGGAGAATGCCCATGTTTTTGCATTATGTTTTTAGAAAATAGATTTTGTTTTATTGAGTCAGTAATGTTTGGGGGTAAATTTCTGGATACCCTGACGAGACTATAACTCGTTCTCTAGAGGTAATCTAGAGGTTTAAAACCTTGTTGCACGTTAAGGTAAGTGCAACCGTAATTCCTACGAAAGTGAGTTAGGATTTTATTCTTAATTTTGTTTATCTCGAAGACTAGCAAAATGTAGGTTTGGGGGTATTTGGTGTTCACATAATTATTACAAAATATACCTCGTAATTTATATTTGCTAGTGTTTGAATAGTGTATTTTAGTTTAATTATTTTATTTTTGTACTTTTGTAGGATTTGGAGTTTAAATGACAAAAGTGCGTTAGCGTGGCGAATTTGAAAATTCATAGACAAATTGACGAAGTGGAGTTGGAAATACTCAAGCTAAAGATTAAGAGAACCAAAGAAAAATGAAATAAAGAAAATCAGTTTTTAATTTTGGTGGAACAAAGAAGTAATATAGATGAACATAGCCAAACCCACCTTTCAAAGGGGTGGGACCCCTTTTGTTTGCAATTTGGGTTCCCAATTAGGCTTCCAAATTCTATTGGGTTCCAAATTCTATTGAGTTTCCAATTTGGGCTTCCAATTGGGTTTTCAAAAGAGTTTAGTTTATTTTAACCACAATAGCAACAGCAAGAGAAGGGAGAGATTTTTGTTTACAATTTAAATTGGATTTCCAATAGAGTGTTTCTCTTTACCTTAAATACAACCAAAAAAGAGGGCAGCGGGGAGAAAAGAAAATGCAGGACAGCGAAGGAGCCAGAACGCAAGACACTGTCCAGAACGCAGCAGCAGCGACGCCATCCAGCAGTACCAGAAACGCAGGAGCAGGGAGTGCCTCGCTAATCCACCACGCGCTGCCATGCCGATAAAGCTCCACACCGTTGTTGTTGTCATCACCTTCACCATGTGTCACTAAACTCCACGCAAGGTGAAGAGGTGACCTTGTTTTGTAGATCACTTTTCCTTGTGGGATCGACACCCCAATTTTTACTGCAATTGATCACGTGTACTGTTTGGGCGTAATCAGTGTGTTTAAGTAATTCTCTTTTATTTCTCAAATGAGTGCAAATCACATAACTTCCTAGGAATTAAAATTCTAAACTGATTACTGAATGACAACTAAACAACTAGATAGATTGATTGTTGGCAAAACGAGGTTGATCCAGCCCTAAAGTAAATTCGCATGGTTGTTGCTTGGATCGTAAGTACCTTCAGCGAATTGTCAAGTTTCACCGATGCCGTTGAGGTTACTGAAGAGTAAATTCGCACCCGTTGACGGTTGAGGGATTGCGCTCTCGTTTCGATGATTTATCCGCTTGGCCAGGCATCTCGTTGGGCTAGAAGGCGAACCGCTCCTGTAATGCTGGATTGTCCTTCATTGCTAAGTTGAGTCACTGTTGCTGGGTCTTTGCCCCCACCTGGGAGGAACAAATCCTCCCCAGTTTTTACGTCTGGCTTCTGCTCAACTTGTTTGGTGGGCTCCAACTGTATCTGAGAACAATCTATCTGCTTTAGCATGGCATAGTGGCAACCCTGTTGCATTGGCTGTTCCCCGCGAATCGTTCCCTCTGAGTGGTTGGCGGTATACTTGACACACTGATGAATGGTGGAGACCATTGCTTCCGTCTAGTGAAGCCAGAGCCTCCCCAAGATGAGGTTATAGGTAGACGGTGTCTCTACCACCATGAAGTCAAAAAACGAAACCTTCCTCAGTTGTGGCTCTCCTGCCACCACTGCTAGCTTTATCTTCCCGATGGGGAAGCATTTTTCTCCGCTAAACACAATCAGCAGGTAGCCAGAAGGTGTTAAGTTTTCTTCCTTGAGATCCATGCTGCGGAGTGTGTTGTAGAATAGGACATTGAGGGAGCTTCCCGTGTTTACCAAGGCTTTTTTTTACTTCACACCTTGCAATAGATACCGAAATAACAAGAGCGTCATTGTGCGGTGCGCGGACGCCTTCGAGGTCCTTATCTGTGAAATTCAAGGTCGAGATTAGGCTCTGTACTCGTGAGTAATACACGCGTCGGTCCTCGCTGGTGGTTTGTGTCTGCATCTCAAGGATTGTCCGCTTTCGGGACTTGTTTGACTTTTATCATTGTGATCTGACTTCGTGAAAGACATATATAATTCCCTAAGCCTCCTTTTCAATTTCTTTGACCGCCTTTCATTTGTCACTGGTTCAGTTTTGCCTTTTTTTAGCCCAAGAACTCCATTAGCTTGCCCTTTCGAATCCAATATTCAATCTCATCCCTCAGACTCTTACAGTCGTTGGTGTCGTGGCTACCATCCTTGTGGTACAAGCAATACTTGTTGTTGTCACGTTTGAAGGGGTCTGCACGCTGCTTCGGGGGCCATTTTAGATCCTCCCAATTCTTCATGGAATTGAGGACATCTGTCAAGTTAGAGTTGAGGGGGTTATGGTCCTGGATTCGACATAGTTGGAAGATTTTTCTAGCCTGGCACAACCAGAGTCTGACCTGTTGTCGCTGCGCTTTCATTTGTTCTTATCTTCGTCTTCGTGTCTCTAAAAGCGGAGGCTTTATTTTCTGTTTCAATTTCTTTCTTGGCCGTTCTCATTTCATCTAAGGTGATGTACCTCTGGGCATTTTTCAAGAGTTTTGCCATATCAATGGGGGTTTCCAAGGTGAGGAAGTCGTAAAGCTTTCCCTTTCTTAAAGCTTTCCCTGAGAAGTCGTAAAGTTTTCCCTGAGGCAAAAGCCGTAACAGAGGTATCGTCGCTGCAGCCGTCAATGAGCTCTAGCTCGTCATTGAAGCGTGTGATGTATTCCCTTAGCGTTTCATTTGACTTTTGCCTCAGGGAGAGTATATAGTTCGAGCCCTTCTTGATCCACTGGCTGCCAACAAAGCGTGTAAGGAATGTTTTAGCCAGTGTCTTGAATGAGACAATTGACTTTGGCGGGAGGCTATGGAACCATGTCAGTGCTAAATTCTTAAGGCTGGTTGGGAACGTTATGCACAACACTGATTCAAAACCTTCTTTGAACGCCATCACGTGCTGATAATGGTGCAAATGATCAAACGGGTCACCTGTCCTGTCGTAGAACTCAAGCTTCGGGGGGCTGAACTTTTTTGGCAAAGCTTTGTTCATGATGTGGTCCATGAACAGGGGAACAAAAAGGTTGTACAACACATCTGGGTTGTAAGCCCCTCGGCGGAGGGGGTTCAGCGTGGCAGGTCGATCTGCCTGAAATTTGGATATTCGTTGATCGCGCTGCCACTCTAGTCAACTGAGAGCTGGCGGGGGCTTTACTCTCATCCGCCTGCTCTCTGTTGTCGCCTGGAGACCGACGTCTATGCTTCTCCTGATTTCCATCAGCGGGTGGAGGGTTCTGCTGAGTGAGGATCTCCACTGCTTTAGCGATTTGTTGAATCTAGGATGATAACAGATCCATCGTGGGTTCGTCGCCGCTGGTGCTAGCACGGGGGTACAAGCCTGTTCCCCCTGTGTGGCCGGTACCACTGTAAGTAGTGGTTTGGTAAAAGTCTGAGCGTTTGATGTGTCCCCTGGTTTCCATTGTTATGGGATTTGGTGGTCACCATCTTCCTGGACTCTGAAGAGAGATGATGTCAATGTTTTACTAGGAACTCTGTCGTCCCCCCGGACGATGCCAAACTGATGCAGTCAATTTTTGCTCTCTGCTTGACTTTGATTTGCTGACATGCACAAGGAACGCACGTGAGCCACGGACCACCATTGTGGTGACCAATGACACTCCGATGCTAAAGTCAAACATGGCTCTGAGGAAGGCTTAAAGCTGTAATAAGGGAATTTGTAGTGTACCTTTATTCACCAACCTCCTGTCTTATTTATAGTGCTGGAGTCCTGGTTCGGCCAGGCCATCGGTGGCGTAGTTTAGGAAAATAGATCTTCATGGAGTTCCTTCTCTAATTAGGAGTCGTCTTGTGGAGGGAAGTTTCCCTTCTAAACCCGTGCTCCTAGATACGCGGGCGATAGTTCTCCATCAGAGTGTTGTCCATAGGTGAAAGTTTCCACGTACGACGTATACTCTAGCATTTGTTTCCTAGTTGAAGACAAAATACTGTTGGGTTGCCCGTCCGAAGCTGATCCCTTAGATACTTGCCTCAATAGGTCTTACAGGTATTGGGGATGGTTGTGAGACATGTGGGCTTAGCATGCTATAGTTATTCAGGCCCGTTTGGCAGACTACACTTCGTGTGCTTGATGCTGGTTGTGCCAGATCAGTGCTAGAATGATGCTTGAGCCTGTTATTCCTAGAGATCATTATGACACGTGTACGGTGTTGGTGAAAGGACGTTTCGGTGTATCATCAGTAACTAAAACAACCAAAACACCAGGTAATCACAACAATCTGAAATTTGTAAACTAATGGAAAGGAGAAAAACAATTCAATTGAAAATTGAGTTTGAGAATTAAAAATAGAGATGCTAAGTCTTTCGAATCATCCAACAAGTTCATAAAATTATACTAATGTCAATTAATGTCCCGTAGCAATGTAGTAGATTGTTTTAGCAAAGATGCAAACCCCTAGCATTAATTTCCTGTTTAAGGCACTACTAATCACATGTTTAATAATACGAATAAAATATGCTTAAACAAAAACATAGAATAATTCTAACTACCATGGATGCATGACTTTCATAGTGAAAGTAATGTGCGGGTTTGAGGATAGTTGTGAGACGTGTGGGCCTAGCACGTTGTGAGAGTTCAAGTCCGCCGGGCGGATTTAATTGAGCGGGCTTAGAACCGCTTGGGCATGTTCAGTGTTGGGCTGATGCTGGGGCCCGTATTTCATCGAGATCATCATGACACGTGTATGGCCTAGAGATGTGACCATTTTTATGTATCATCAACTACTCCCCCCGAGTGAGTGAGGCGTTAAGTCGGTCCACTGACTCTTTGAAAAAACAACTGTACCGTCACGATTATTGGACTCGAAGCGTTCGACTTGAGCGACGTATGACATTAATGGCTACGTGACTGCTCTAGGAGGGAAAGTGTGGTTTTCCTTCCCTATAAATATTTATTGTCTTGAGGAGGATTTTCCCATTGTTATTTGCGCTATCTTGTAATGGCTGACAACGTTAAACTTTCTTTCAAGAATACGTTATCCTTTGCTTGTATTAATTTTTTTGAAGGTAGTTTGGTCGACAAAAATGTGTTGGTCAGGCTTCGTAATTTGTACTGCCTTTCGGAAGATTTGCAAATTGTTCCCGCATTTGGAGTTTTAGGTCTGACTGTGCTTTCTCATGGGTTCATAGGCTTGCACCAAGGCATGTTTGAGTTCGGGCTCCGTTTTCCAGTGCCAGATGATGTCTGGCACTTCTTAACTCATTTTCAAATGCATTCCACTCAAATGGTGCCGAACGGGTTCAAGATACTGCTCACAATTCTCCCGAGGGCTCATGACGTTGGCTTTCGTTTGACCTCGTCAGTGATCCATCGTCTGACCGAGGCTTGATTGGGTTCCAGGGGTATCTATGTGTTGAAGTGTCCTTCTTGTCTGTGGCTGATGACGAACAACGCCGAGTCATGGGAGAAGCAATGGTTCTTTGCTTCGGCGGATTCTGGTTACTTCAAGCTCAGGAGTCGAAGAGTGTCTCGGTACTTCCAGTTTGATCTTTGTGAGTCTCTTGGTCATCGGTGTATGCATATTTTTATATGTTCCTCCTGTGATATTGTTTTGACGTTGTTCCTTTGTTTTAGGGAGGTTCGTTATTACGTCTCTCAGCAATGAAGAGAAGCGGATAGAGAGGGAGTTTCTCAAGCTCCCTTTAACTTTCGTTGAGGAGGTCGTAATGCCAGGCAATGTTTCACGCTGCGATTTGCTGCAAAATTCTTATGATGCTCGACCCATGTCAGGCTCACCGGCTGAGGGGGTGGTTGCTCGTCGCACGAGGAAGAAAAGTTTGGCCTTGCCCAGTCCCTCCAGCCTTGCTGAATTGGAGGCGAATGTACTCCTGTTGTTGTCCCGAGGAAGAGGCAAACTTCTGCCAGGACGGCATCTCCTCCTAGTATGTCGCGGTCTGCATAGGAGACACCCTTGGGGGTCGCGGCCTTTTTCCAGATGTTCTGACTTCCCTTTCTGGCTTAGCGGGGGATGAAGTTGGATCGCGTGTTGAATTTTTGCATCATCGCAGTCTCGAGATAGCAACTCGTGCCCTGGAGTCATATGGTCTTGTTTCGTTACACCCCGAAGCCCGTGGAAGGGTTCTTGCTTTGGAGAAGGTTTTCGCGGATGTCATATTTGGACACTCTCTATTGGGCGGACTCCCTGGAAATTAGGTTGCAGGATTATGGAACTGTCGCTAAATGCGAGGGCATGAAGGCCGAAAGGAAGCGAGCGGAGACAAAATGGGTAGTCGAAAGGCAGCTGCTGGAAGCTGCAATTGATGAGGGGCTTCATTGCGCTTTGTAGGCGGAGTGGTTGATGGTGGAGGAGTGCTTGCACTATGAGGCCCGGTTGGGCGCAGTGGACTTTGTCGTGTCAGATAGGAGGTCATAAATTTTGTCCGAGATTGTTCGTGGTAGACTGGAGCTCCTGTAGCTAATTAGGGAAGAGCATCCCGGAATTGACCTTGATTTCACTCGGTACATGAGGGCTGCTTTCAGGCCAATCAATTGAGGGGAGGGCTCTGGCACCGCGAGGCTTACTAATGAGGAGGATGCTTCTCCTTAGAATTATTGTAACGTCCTTACTTGGACAGATAATATATAGACATGTTTTTTTGAATGAAAGTGTTGTTTTTGTCCCATATTGTCGTGTATACTTTAGTCATTTTGTAGACCGTAGAGTTGGCACTGCTAGGTGGAATGCCTGTCTTTGTCAGTCAAAATATTGCTCCTTTGGGTCGTTCTAAATGTTAACGGAATAACGCTGACGTTTGCCCGATTCCTTCTGCCTTTGTGGTCCACATTGAGCAGATTAAATCTCGTGTACCGGAAGCCGTTGTCGTTAGTTGCGAACTGACTAAGCTTGCCTAGTAGGTTTGGAGATCATTATCGGTATTGAGAAAAATGATCCATTGGTGAGTCGTCGTCATTAGCGGATCAGCGCTGACTAGACTCCCACTTTCTTAGCCTTCGTGACCCGCGTGAAGTGGATTAGGCATTGGGCACCAGAAGCCGTCGTCATTAGTTGTGAACTGACTAAGCTTACCTGACAAGTTTGACTATCATTGTCTATATTGAAAGAAATGATCCCTTGGTGAGTCGTCGTCATCAGGGAACCAGCACTGACGATACTCCCACTTCCTCATCCGTCGTGATCCGCGCAAAGTAAATTAGGCTTTGGGCAACAGAAGTCATCGTCATCGGTCGCGAACTGACTAAGCTTACCTGGTAAGTTCGGCGATCATTGTCTGTATTGAGAGAAATGATCCCTTGGCGAGTAGTCATCGTTAGCAGACCAACGCTGGCTAGACTCCCACTTCCTCAGCCGTCGTGACCCGCGCGAAGCGGATTAGGCTTTGGGCACCAGAAGTCATCGTCATCAGTCGCGAACTAACTGTGCTTACCGGACATGTTCGGCTATCACTGTCAGCATTGAGAGCAATGACCCCTTGGTGAATCGTCGTCATTAGTGGACCAGTGTTGACTAAACTCCCACTTCGTCAGCCGTTGTGACCCGTGCGAAGCGGATTAGGCTTTGGGCACCAGAAGCTGTCGTTATTAGTCGCGAACTGACTAAGCTTACCTAGCAAGTTTAGTGATCACTGTCTGTATTGAGAGCATTGATCCCTTGGCGAGTCATCGTTGTCATCAGCGAACCAACGATGACTGGACTCCCACTTTCTCAGCCATCATGACCTTCGCAAAGCAGATTAGGCTTTAGGCATCAGAAGCCATCGTCATCAATCGGGAAACTGATTTTGCTTACCTGGCAAGTTTGGCGATCATTGTTTGTATTGAGGGCAATGATCCCTTGGTCAGTTGTCGTCATCAGCGGACTAGCGCTGACTAGACTCCCTCTTCATCAGCTGTCGTGACCCACGCGAAGCGGATTACGCTTTGGGCACCAGAAGTCGTCGTCATCAGTGGTGAGCTGACTGAGCTTACCTGACAACTTTGATGATCATTGTCTGTATTCAGAGCAGTTATCCTTTGGCGAGTCATCGTCATCAGCGGCCCAGCACTGACTAGACTCCCACTTCCTCAGCCATCGTGACCCATGCGAAACAGATTAGGCTTTAGGCACCAGAAGTTGTCTTCATCAGTCGCGAATTGTATGAGCTTACCTAAAAATTTTGGCGATCATTGTCTGTATTTAGAACAATGATCCCTTGGCAAGTTGTCATCATCAGCGGACCAGCACTAACTAGGCTCCCAGTTGCTCAGCCATCGTGACCCGCGCGCATCAGATTATGCTTTCGGCACCAGAAGCCGTCGTCATCAGTCGCAAACTGATTGAGCTTACCTGGAAAGTTCGGTGATCATTGTCTATATTGATAGTAAGGATCCCTTGGCAAGTCGTCGTCATTAGCAGACCAACACTGACTAGGCTCTCAGTTCCTCAGCCGTCGTGACCCGTGCGAAGCAGATTAGGCTTTGGGCACTAGAAGCCATCGTCATCAGTCGCGAACTAACTTAGGTCACCTAGCAAGTTCAACGATCATTGTCTGTATTGAAAGCAATGATCCCTTGGCGAGTCGTCGTCATCAGCGGACCAACGTTGACTAGATTCCCGCTTTCTCAGCCGTTCTGACTCGCGCGAAACGGATTAGGCTTTGGGCATTAGAAGTCGTTGTTATCAGTCACGAACTGATTGAGCTTACCTGGCAAGTTCAGCGATCATCGTTTGTATTGATAACAATGATCCCTTGGCAAGTTGTTGTCATCAGCATACCAACGCTGACTAGATTCCCACTTTCTCAGCCGTCCTAACTCGAGGGAAATGGATTAGCTTTGGGCATTAGAAGTCGTCGTTATCAGTTACGAACTAATTGAGCTTACCTGGCAGGTTCATCGATCATTGTCTGTATTTAGAGCAATGATCCCGGGGAGAGTCATCGTAATCAGCGGACTAACATTGGCTAGACTCCCACTTCCTCAGCCGTCGTGACCCGCACGAAGCGGATTAGGCTTTGGGCACTAGAATTTGTCGTCATCAGTCGCAAACTGACTGAGCTTACCTGGCAAGTTCGGCGATCATTGTCTGTATTGAGAGCAATGATCCCTTGGCAAGTCGTTGTCATCAGTGGACCAACGGTGACTTGATTCCCACTTTCTCAGCTGTCATGACTCGCACGAAACAGATTAGGCTTTGGGCATTAGAAGTCACCGTCTTATTCGCGAACTGACTGAGCTTACCTGACAAGTTCGATGATCATTGTCTGTATTTAGATCAATGATCCCATGGCGAGTTTTCATCATCAGCGGAGCAGCACTGACTAGTGTCCCAGTTCCTCAGCCATCGTGACTCGCAAAACAGATAAGGCTTTGGGCACCAGAAGCCGTTGTCATCAGTCGCGAACTGACTAAGCTTACCTAGCAAGTTCGGCGGTCATTGTCTGTATTAAAAGCAATAATCCCTTTAGACTCCCATTTTTTCAGCCCTCGCGACCCTTGCAAAGCGGATTAGGCTTTAGGCACCAAAATCCGTCGTCATCAGTCGCAAACTGACTAAGCTTACCTGTCTAGTTCGACGATCATTGTCTTTATTGGGAGCAATGATCCCTTGCCGAGTCGTCATCATCAGCGGATCAGTGCTGACTAGAGTCCCACTTCCTCAGCCGTCGTGACCCGCGCGAAATGGATTTTGCTTTGGGCACCAGAAGTTGTCATCATCAGTCGCGAACTGACTGAGCCTACCTGTCAAGTTCGACGAGAATTTTGGGTATTGAGAGCGATGTTCCTTGGCAAGTCGTCATCATCAATGGACCAACGCTGAATAAGCTCCCACTTCCTTAGGCGTCGTGACCCGCGCGAAGCGGATTAGGCTTTGGGCAACAAAAGCCATCGTCATCAGTCCCGACTTGATTGAGTCACCTAGCAAGTTCGGCAATCATTGTCTGTATTGAGAACAATGATCCCTTTTTGAGTCATCGTCATCAGCGGAGAAAAATTGACTAGACTCCCACTTTCTCAGCCATCGTGACCCGTGCAAAGTGGATTAGGCTTTGGGCGCCAGAAGCCGTCATCATCAGTCGCGAACTGATTGAGCTTACCAGGCAAGTTCAGCGATCATTGTCATTATTGAGAGCAATGATCCCTTGGCGAGTCGTCATCATCAGTGGACCAACAATGACTAGACTATCACTTTCTCAGCCGTTTTGACCCACGCGAAGCTGATTAGGCTTTGGGCACCAGAAGCCGTCGTCATCAGTCGCGAACTGATTGTGCTTACTTGGCAAGTTCGACGATCATTGTTTGTATTGAGAGCAATGATTCCTTGGTGAGTTGTCATCACCAGCGGACCAACACTAACTTGACTCCAACTTCCTCAGCCGTCATGACACACGTGAAGCGGATTAGGCTTTGGGCATCAGAAGTCGTCATCATCAGTGGCGAACTGATTGAGCTTACCTGGCAAGTTTGATGATCATTGTCTGTATTGAGAGTAGTTATCCCTTGGCGAGTCATTGTCATCAGCGGACCAGCACTGACTAGGCTCCCAGTTCCTCAGCCATCAGGACCCGCGCGAAGCACATTAGGCTTTGGGCACCTGAAGTCATCGTCATCAGTTGCAAACTGACTGAGCTTACCTGGAAACTTCTGTTAACATTGTCTGTATTTAGAACAAGGGTCCCTTGGCAAGTCGTCATCATCAGCAGACCAGCACTGACTAGGCTCTCCGTTCCTCAACCGTCATTACCCGTGTGGAGCATATTAGGCTTTGGGCACCAGAAGCCATCGTCATCAATCACGAACTAACTTAGCTTACCTAGCAAGTTCAACGATCATTGTCTGTATTGAGAGCAATGATCCCTTGGCGAGTCATCATCATCAGCGGACCGACGCTGACTAGATTCCATCTTTCTCAGCCATCCTGACTCGCGCGAAACGGATTAGGCTTTGGGCATTAGAAGTCATCGTTATCAGTCACGAACTAACTGAGCTTACCTGGCAGGTTCGTCGATCATTGTCTGTATTGAGAACAATGAACCCAGGGAGACTCATCGTCATCAGCGGAGCAACGTTGACTAGACTCTCACTTCCTCAGCTGTTGTGACCCGCGCGAAGCGGATTAGGCTTTGGGCACCAGAATCTGTCGTCATCAGTCGAGACTTGACTGAGCTTACCTGGCAAGTTTAGCGATCATTGTCTGTATTGAAAGAAATAATCACTATATGACTCATCGCCATCAGCGGACCAGAGCTAACTAGACTCCCACTTTTTCAGCCGTCGCGACCCTTGCGAAACGGATTAGGCTTTGGGCACCAAAAGCCGTCGTCATCAGTCGCGAATTGACTAAGCTTACTTGGCCAATTCGACGATCATTGTCTGTATTGGGAGCAATGATCCTTTGTCGAGTCGTCATCATCGGCGGATCAGTGCTGACTAGAGTCTCACTTCCTCAGCTGTCGTGACTTGTGCGAAGCGGATTTTGCTTTGGGCACCAGAAGCTGTCGTCATCAGTCGTGAACTGACTGAGCTTATCTGTCAAGTTCGAGGAGAATTGTCTGTATTGAAAGCGATGATCCCTTGGCAAGTCGTCATCATCAACGGACCAACGCTGAATAGACTCCCACTTCCTTAGGCGTCGTGACCCGTGTGAAGCGGATTAGTCTTTGGGCACCAGAAGCCGTCGTCATCGGTCGCAGACTGACTGTGCTTACCTGGCAAGTTCAGCGATCATTGTTTGTATTGAGAGCAATGATTCCTTGGTGAGTTTTCATCATCAGCGGACCAGCACTGACTTGACTCCAACTTCCTCAGCCGTCATGACCAACGTGAAGCAAATTAGGCTTTGGGCATCAGAAGTCATCATTAGTCGCGAACTGTATGAGCTTACTTGGAAAGTTCGGCGATCATTGTCTTTATTGAGAGCAATGATCCCTTGGAAAGTTGTCATCATCAGTAGACCAGCACTGACTAGGCTCCCAGTTCCTTAGCCATCGTGACCCGCGCGAAGCACATTAGGCTTTGGGCACCAGAAGTCGTCGTCATCAGTTGCAAACTGACTGAGCTTACCTGGAAAGTTCGGCGAACATTGTCTATATTTAGAGCAAGGATCCCTTGGCAAATCGTCATCATCAACGGATTAGCATTGACTAGGCTCCCAAATCCTCACCAGTCGTGACCCGCGTGTAGCAGATTAAGCTTTGGGCACCGGAAGCCATCGTCATCAATCGCGAACTGATGAGCTTACCAGGCAAGTTCGGCGATCATTGTCTGTATTGAGAGCAATAATCCTTTTGTGAGCCATCATCATTAGAGGACCAACACTGACTAGACTCTCACTTACTCAGCCACCGTGACCCGTGCGATGTGAATTAGGCTTTGGGCACCAGAAGTCGTCGTCATCTGTCGCAAACCTCAAGTTTGGCGATCATTGACTGTATTGAGAGCAACGATCCCTTGGCAAGTAGTCTTCGTCAGCGGACCAACACTGACTAGACTCCCACTTCCTCAGCCATCGTAACCCGCGCGAAGTGGATTAGGCTTTGGGCACTAGAAGTCATCGTCATCAGTCACGAACTGACTGTGCTTACCTGGCAAGTTCGGCGATTATTGTATGTATTGAGAGCAATGATTCCTTGGTGAGTTGTCATCTTTAGCGAACCAGCACTAACTAGACTCTTACTTCCTCAGCCGTCGTGACCCGTGCGAAGCGGATTTTGCTTTGGGCACCAGAAGTCGTCGTCGTCATCAGTCGCGAATTGATTGAGCTTACCTGGCAAGTTTGGCAATCATTGTTTGTATTGAGAGCAATGATCCCTTTGCGAATCGTCATCATCAGTGGACCAGCACTGACTAGACTCCCACTTCCTCATCCATCGTGTCCCGTGCGAAGCGGATTAGGCTTTGAGCACTAGAAGCCATCGTCATCAGCCGTGAACTTACTAAGCTTACCTGGCATATTCGACAATCATTGTCTGTATTGAGAGCAACGATTCTTTGGTGAGTCATCATCATTAGTGGACCAGCGCTAACTAGACACCCACTTCCTCATCATCGTGACCCACGTGAAGCGGATTGGGCTTTGGGAAATAGAAGTCGTTGTCATCAGTCGCGAACTGACTGACCTTACCTGGAAAGTTCGATGACCATTGTCTGTATTGAGAGCAATGATTCCTTGGCGAGTCGTCGTCATCAGTGAACCAGCACTGACTAGACTCCCACTTCCTCAATTGTCGTGACTCGCGCGTAGCGGATTAGGTTTTGGACACCAGAAGTCGTCGTTATCAGTCGCGAACTAGCTACGCTTATCTGAAAAGTTCACAATAATTGTTTGTATTGAGAGAAATGATCCCTTAGCAAGTCATCATCATCAACGGACCAACGCTGACTAAACTCCCACTTCCCCAGCCGTCATGAGCCATGCAAAGCGGATTAGGCTTTGGGGTGATTTCGAGTCTGGTCACAGTGGGGCTGGTCGAGGGTTGTAAAGGGCAACTATGGAAATTTTGGTAAAAGCTAAATATTTTATTGATAATATTTTTTGAAGTGTTCTACATTCCATGGCCGTTTGAGCCCGTCGCCGTTGGCGTCTTCCAGCCAGTACGTTCCTGGCCTGTTGAGCTTGGCAACTCTATAAGGCCCTTCCCAGTTCGGATTTAACTTTCCCACTCCGGCTTCTTTGGTGTTTTGATGGGTCTTCCTGAGTACCCAAACAGCTTGAATTCGCATGGCTTGACCTTCTTGTTGTAGTATTGCGTCATTCGTTGTTGGTAGGCGGCTACCTTGGTGGAGGTTAGATCCCATTTTTTGTCGAGGAGGTCTAGTCCTACGCGCAAGGCTTCGTTGTTGTCGTCTAGTCTGAATTCTTCCATACGGAAGGTTGGCACCTCGATATCTACCGGAACCTTGGCTTCAGACCCGTATGCTAGGGTGACATGTGTCTCTCCGGTAGGGGCCCTTTTAGTTGTCCGATATGCCCAGAGTATTCCTGGTAGTTCTGGAACCCATTTTCCCTTAGCTGCGTCGAGTTTTTTTTTTATGGCTTCTAGGATCGCCTGGTTGTTAACTTTCACTTGGCCGTTGGCCTGGAGGTGTCCTGGTGAGGAGAAGTGGTGATTGATACCCAACCTCTCGCACAGTTCTTTGACCTTACTACTTTTGAACTGAATTCCGTTGTCATTAACCAATACTCTGGGGATGCAAAATTTGCAGACGACTGTGGCCCATATGAATTTTTTGATCTAGATCTGCCTGATTTTGGATAAAGGCTCAGTCTCGACCCACTTAGTGAAGTAGTCGACGACCACAATAAGGAATTTTTTACCAGCCGATGCCGGGAGCAACCCGACAATGTCCATTCCCCATTGCGCGAATGGCCATGGACTGGTCATTGGAGTTAGTGGCTGGGCCGACATATGGGTATATGGCGCGAACCTCTAACACTTGTTGCACTTGAGGAAGGTATCTTTGGCGTCTCGCTGCATGGTTGGCCAATAGTACCCTAGAGTCAGGGCTTTATGGGTGAGGGTTCTCCCGCCTGGGTGATTCCCGCATATACCGCTGTGGATCGTTCCCAAGACTGGGCCTACCTCTGAAGGCGACAAACATCGGAGCAGGGGCCATGTCACCGATCTCCTGTATAACTTCTCGTTTAGGGGAGTATACATTGCTGCTATGTTCTCAAGTCTTCTTGCTTCAACCTTTTCGATTGGTAGGGCCCGATTGCTATATATTCCAGTATTGGGGTCATCCATTTGGTTGCGTTTCCGCAACACAGATATCTGTATATTCTCCTTCATCGATGCTTGATTGTTTTTTATATTCGACGAGGCCACTTGAGACTTCATCAGAGGCGAAGGCTTTTTTGGCTAGCTTCGTCGATTTTTTGTTGTCATCTCTGCATGAGTTCACAACTCTTGAACCTGCCTATTATGCTAAGTACCTTGTCACAGTAGGCTATCATGTGGGTGTACTTGCTGTTGAACTCTCCTTTGACCTGGTTCACTACCAGCCTTGACTCGCTGTAAGCTATCATGCGATCTATACCAATCCCTGAAGCTAGCTTTAGGCCGGACCGGAGGGCATCATATTTGGCCTCGTTGTTTGAAGCGAGGAAGCCGAACCTGACAGTTTTTTCAAGGGTGAAGTCGTTGGGGGAGTGGAGTGTGATCCCTACTCCGCTCGCCTTTCCAGTCGAGGATCTGTCGCAACGCGAGATCCATGCTTGGGCATTCGAGTCCAAAGGTTGGTGGTCTAACTTCGGTTCTTGTCCGCTGGTGAACTGAGCAATGAATTCTACTAACGCTTGGGATTTGATGGCGGTTCTTGGAGTGTAATTTATGTTGAACTGTCCGAGCTTCACCGACCATTTCACCATTCTTCCTGATAGCTCGAGTTTATGCAGTACTGAGTGGAGTGGATGCTTTGTCAGGACGGTTATGAAATGAGCCTGAAAATAGAGCCTCAGTTTCCTGAAGGATACGACCAGTGCCAGAGCCAACTTTTCTAGATCCGGATAATGTGCTTCCGATTCCATGAAATATTTACTAGTGTAATATACTGGTCTCTGGATTCCTCGGTCGTCCCGTTCAAGGGCCGAACTGACAGCATGTTCGGAAACAGACGAGTACAAATAAAGTGTTTCTCTTAACGTTGGCTTCGAGAGTAGCTCTGGGCTCCCCATGTATGCTTTCAGGCTTCGAAAGGCTTGTTCGCACTCTTCGTTCCACGAGAACCCTTTGCTCACCCGTAGTATCTTACAGAAAGGCATGCATTTGTCGGAAGATTTTGATATGAACAATCTTGTTGAGTGCTGCTACCCTTTCAGTCAGGCTCTAAACGTCTCTGATGTTGACCAAGGCTTTCATGTCTAGAAGGGTCAGAATCTGTTTCGGGTCGACCTCGATTCCCCTTTTGTTTACTATATAGCCCAAGAATTTTTCAGACTCGACTCTGAACGTGCACTTTTGTGGGTTGAGCTTCATCTGGTATTTCCTGAGTTGGTCGAACGCTTCAGTGAGGTCGTGCACATGATCAGGGTGTGGAGGCTTTTGACCAACATGTCATCTATGTAGACCTCCATGTTCCTGCCGATTTGTTCTTTGAACATCCGGTTAACCTGTCGTTGGTATGTAGCACCTGCATTCTTTAAGCAGAATGGCATTACCTTATAGCAATATATCCCCATTTCATTACGAAAGAGGTTTTCTTTTTATCTGGGGGTGCACCAATATTTGATTATAGCCTGAGTAGGCGTCCATGGAGCTGAGTAGGCTGTGCCCTAGAGTGGCATCCACGATCTGATCGATGTGGGGGAATGGGAAGTTCTCCTTTTGACAGGCTTTGTTTAGGTCAGTGTAGTCTACACACACTTTCCATTTTCCGTTTTTCTTTTTTACGAAAACGGTGTTTGTCAGCCATTTGGGATATCATGCTTCCTTGATCATGCCCACTTTGAGTAAACATTGTACCTCCTCGTTTATAATTACGTTTTATTTCAGGCGCCACGGGTTTTTTCTTCTGCCTAACAATTTTCTTCGAGGGGTCCACCTCGAGGCGATGGGTTATTATCGACGGGTCGATTCCCACCATGTCTCGCATGGTCCAGGCGAAGATGTCTTGGTTACGCTGCAGCAACTCTGTGAGTTGCTTCGTCACTACCGCGCTAAGGCAAGAACCGATCTGAATGGCCTTGTTGTTGTGAGGGCTGTCAAGGTAGACCGTAATGGTTTCTTCCTCTGCCCCGAGGGATTACAAGTGCCTCATTGTCTGGGGTCAGTTGTTTCCCTTCTACACTTTGGGCAGAACAGAGAGTCATCTTAGCCTCTAAGCCAGCCACAAATTGGGAATTATTGAGCAGCAGGGTCGTCATGTACTGGCACTCCCTGGAAACTACTCGATCGCCTCTCAATGTACCAATCGACTGGCTTGTTTGGTACTTGACGCATTGATGCAGGGTGGAGATCGCTACTTCCATCTAGTGTATCCAGGGTCTTCCTAGGACTGCGTTATACGCTGAAGGCGCGTTGATCACTATGAATTCTTGAAACAGGGTTTTCTGAGCTAGCTGTTCTTTTGCCGTTGTAGTTAGATGTATTTTTTCCACTGGGTAACTATCAAGGGTCAACGATATTTCTTACAGTTGCATGCTGCCGAACGTGTGAAAAATAGGACGTTCATCAAGCTCTCAGTGTCTGGTGTCTACTAAGGCTTTCCTTACCTCCCAACCTGCCAGAGAAACCGTTATCACCAGGGCATCGTTGTGTGGGAGTTGTACGCCCTGGAGATCTTCCTTCATAAATACCAGTAGTGTGGATGGGCCTCGTTTCCCACCATGTTGTAGCGGTTGTTCGCCATGTATGGCTTGGATCCTCATATATCGTAGAAACCTTTTTCTGGACCTGTTGGAAAGTTCGGACTTGGAGTGTGCTCTATGAAGCACACATATTTCGTTGGATGATGGCTCCTTGGGGTTTGTTGGTGTTGCCGCTGTTCTGGGAGAGCGAGTCGGTTGTCCGCGCTCGACGAGAACTGCTAAATGGGGAGGAGTAGGGACAGCCTGAGTGTTTGACATGTCCCCTGGTTTCTCGCCGTTGCGTGACCTAGTGGTCACCGTCTCTCTATGTTTTGAAGGAAGACGATGCTTAGTGTAAATTTAAGAACTTTGTCATCCTCACGGACAACACCAAACTGATGAAGTCATTTTTTGCTCCTTGCTTTGACCTGGTTCCTACTGACCTGCATAAGTAACACACATGAGCCACGGACCACTGTTGTGGTGGCCGATGGCACTCCGATGCTAAAGTCAGACAGGGATATAAGAATATGTAATGCTGTTACAGAGAATTTGTCACGTACCTTAGCTTACCAATCTCATGTCTTATTTATAGTGCAAGGAGTTCTGGTTCTACCAGGCCATCGTAATTGTAGTTTAGGAAGGAGAACTTCGTGGAGATCCTTATCTAATTAGTAGTCATGTTGTAGGAGGGAAGTTTCATGTTAGCCCTATGCTCATTACTACAAGTATTTTGTACAGAACTTTAAAGGAAAGGGAAACTTTATAGTCTTATAGGAAGAGATTATTGAATTGAGTGTTAAGGTGTGTACCCAATCTAACAATTAATTAATGCTTAATGGGTATGTGATGAAATAGACGTGAAGATCATGCAACATTTAGGCCACAAGGTGTGCATAATTAGTCAACATCGACCTGTTTGCAACAACATAATTATGTGCAAATCTTCTGGTGCTAGGAATGAAAAATGATGTAAAATTCAATTAGAAAAGATTCAAACT